>JAOEGL010000003.1:129887820-132287820 GCA_034509955.1 Urosaurus nigricauda
GCCCCCCGGGTGATAATTTTCCCCAATATTGTAGTTAATTTTGTATTCTTATCCACATTTATCTGATAAACACTTTGAAGATTCATAATATATGTTCTCAGCACTTTTTACAATTCTGTGAAAGAACAAAAATCCACCAAATCATGCATTAGTTTTTAACTCTTTAATTTTACACGCTGTTGGGAAAATTCTGTGGCTCCTTCTCCAGCTTGTATCAAATTAGCACAGATTTTGTTAACATCAAAGATAACCAGTCATGGCACACAAAAATCTGCAGATTGCTGCTACACAGATGGTAGAATGCTACTCTGTGTCCCTGTTTATATAATTTCTCCCTACAAAATACAGTATTTATGTTTGTTTCAGTGAAAAATTACTTTCTATTTATTAGAGGAAGGGTGTACAAGTTGTTGTAGTGAAGATGTTTCTGTTCTTACATCCTTGGAGAAATCTGTGGCTTATTCTGTACATCATGTTCTCAGTGAGGAAGATGCATAGCAACTTGTGAGCAAGTTGCCTCAATATAGCTAGCCTCATTTGCTGCTAACATGGTAATGGTGTGTTTCCAACTCTCACTCCATCCCCTCCTTCTTCAGAGATGTGACCAATAAAATGGGCTTCCTATATAGGTCTGCCAGATTTTCTTGGGGGGCAGTAATATTGACAACTTGCCATGGAGACATGCCATGCAGTTGGACAGATACAGAAATTCTACATGGAATGTACGCTGCATCATTCATGTTGAACTCTTAAGTATGGGATATACTGTAACACACCACACTACTTTTTTAAAACAAATTACACTGCTTCTACTGGACCAGAGGCTGGGACTGTCTGATCTTCTTGCTGCTATTGGACTACTCACGCCAGCTCATTCCAGTATAGCTAGTAGTGAGGGATGATGGCAGATGTGGTCCAACTAGCATCTAAAGGGCCACACATTTTCCATGGCTGTTCTAGGCCAGTTCATGTGAGCAAAATTAACATGTCACAGTGTGATTGAAGAGTGTGGATTTGCTCTTTCTAGGCATGTTGCAAAATGATCGTAGCTCAGTTTTACCATGTTTCCATCACATTAGCAAAGCTGGGGCAGCTGAATTCCACAGTGAAAAAATAGGATCTGATTAAATTGTTCTGAGCCTTGAAGTTGCCTGTTTACTTTATGGTGACCCCATGTATTTCACAGGGTTTTCTTTGGCAAGAATACTCAGAGGTGGTTTTGCTGATTCCTTCCTCTAAAAAGTGACAAGACAATTATATAACCATGTATGTAGAAGAGGGAAAAAGAGAGAATTTTATAGAGCATGAAGCAAGCTGAAAGATGCTGGTTCTGGCGTAATTATGTTTCTAAATCCTTGTCTCTTGTCTTCCATTGACTTTGCAGGAAGATTGTATCAGTCTTTAAAGAGCCACTTTTTGTACCAACTTAACAAAAATAGCTGAAGGTTCTTCTGGACAAGGTATCTTGTTCTGTTAAAGATACAGATGAGTAGTAGTGTACTATAAAATTGTCTTAAAGCTTTGTCATCTATCCGTTTGTAGTATGAAGATGGAGAGTTATGGAGGCACAAATACAGCAAGCTGCAGTACCAAAACAAAATCAAAGTGTAAGGGCTCTGAGTTTTAGTACAGCAATGAGTGGTGGGTATGTCTCTCAAGAGAGAATATTAATATGTCTTAACAGAAGAAGGCAGCAGAAAATAGACAGCAATACTGGATAAGCACTTGTGATGGTATGTGTTGCATGCATGTCATAGCATACTTAAAAGAAAGTTCAGCACATTAATGCATTCTCTTTTCTTAAGTGGAGGAAGTATAAGTATTGATTGTTGTGATGGGAATTGCTTTAAAGAAATTTATGGTGAAGGTTTCCCTACAGCAGATAATTGTGTCCCTTACAGTTTGCTCACCTGTTGTTCCACATTCATTTCAATAACCTTTCTGTCATAGTATTTAAGCTATTACTATCTTCAGGAATATATTAATAAAGCTTAGGTTAAGTTTGGCCCTATTAAAGTAGAATTTGTGCAAGAAAGTCCAACAATGCCTTCATTCCAAATTCTTTAGACCTTGGAAGATAAGGAAAATGATACTGATTCTGGATCCACATTGTCAGTTTAACTTGATTTCCATTGAAATAACAGACTTAAGTCATAACTACGATTTGAGTGGAAACTGAACTTGCCTAACTTACTGCATGTAACTCATTGTGTTCAGTATTATTTTTAATTTTCTGATCTTACTGAAAAAGTATTTGCCATTGTGTTTCACAAATCCCCTTTTGAGTGCATTATAATAGTTCCCCTTCCACTAGACATTTTTTTTGGGGGGTGCACATTCTAAGTTATTAAAACAGTCTGAAAATTGATTTTTTTTTTTAAAATATATTTTTAAACCATTTTAAAATTCATGTTTACAAGTTCATTATAATTAAGGATAGCAATAGCAATAACATTTCTATAGCACTTATCAGTGTACTTAAGCAGTCCCTAACGTTTACAGTGTGTAAGCAAATTGCTCCCAACAAGCTGAAGGCTAATTTTAGCAACCTCAGAAAAGTCAGCCCTGGAGCCCTTGGCTGGAATTGAACTCACATTTCGTATGTGGTTTACAGTGTGTAAGCCAACTGCCTCCAACAAGCTGGGTACTCATTTTAGCGACCTCGGAAGGATGCCAGGCTGAGTCGGCCCTGAGCCCCTGGCTGGGATTGAACTTACAACCTTGTCATTTGTGAGCGAGTGGCTGCAGTATAGGCGTGAAACCACTGAGCCACCAGGAGAGGTTTCTTAAGAGGAGAGATTTCTTAAATAAAGAGTCTAACATAGGAGAATTTGACTCCAGTGTTAACTAACTACTCTTATGGATAAATGACACCCCAGTATTGCACCAGGTAAGAGCCATTAGAATGGAGTTGAAGAAATCACCTCTGTAAGCTGTCAGGAGTTAAAACAAAGTTGAACGCTTGTCAAATAATAATAATAATAATCTTTATTTCTAACCCACTCCTCTGTGAGTACAATCGGCGCGGGGTACAACAAGATTAAAACATACAAATTAAAACACTTCATTGACCCATTTCCAGCCACCCTCCCCTTAAAAATAAATTAAATTAACAATAGTTTAAAACCAACAACATTAAAAACATAATTCATCCTCCATAGTTCTTAGATTGAGGAGAAAAATAGCACCAGGCAAGGGGTCAAATTCAATTTATAGGTCCTGTTCGGAGCTGGGATCTAAGAAGTTTCAGGGAAGGCCTGCCGGAAGAGATGCGTCTTCAGAGCTTTTTTAAAGCAGTCAAGAGATGTTATAAGACGCATCTCATCCGGCAGTCCATTCCAAAGCTTGGGTGCGGTAGCTGAAAAAGTCCTCTGGGAGGTCTGCGACAGCTGAGTTTTCACAGGCTGTAGTAGGTTTCTCCCAGAGGATCGGAGTGTGCAGGGGGGTTCATACGGGGAGAGGCAGTCCCTGAGATAAGGTGGGCCCAAGCCATGTAGGGCTTTAAAGGTTAAAACCAACACCTTGTACTGCGCCCGGAAACTAATCGGCAGCCAGTGGAGAGCCTTGAGCACCGGTGTTACCTGTTTTTGTTTAGTAACGGCAATGTATAAAATGGGGTTTTAATATATTTTTGTATCATTTGGTGGGACTCCCCCTACCAGTTTCATACTGTAGAAGAAGAAAGGATATCCTACACCTTTTTAGTAGTGGAGTGTTACCCTTTTCCCTATGTGTCTTAGGACCAAAACACACTTCAGAAATAATCCAGAACATTTTAACTGCCCTGGCTCAGTGCTAGGGAATTCTGGGAACTGTAGTTTCTTGTGGCACCAGAGCTTTCTGACAGGGCTTCTCAGGGCAGAAGGCTAAATGTCTCACAAAACTATAGTTCCCAGAATTCCCTAGCATTGAGCCAGGGCATTTAAAGTGGCCTCAAACTGGATTATTTCTGCAGTGCATTTGGGCCCTTAGAAAGCCACTCACTGCCTTCTGAGTGTATATACACATAATGGTTCCCGTGGTTAGCTTTGAAATCTGAAACATGAAAACTGGACACCCTGATAATCTAGGAGTGTGTTCCTTTGTCTCTAATATCAATTGTTTTTGAATATATTATTAACCTCAGAAATCTTTATAAAAATGGTAGGCAAAATCAATGTGATAGTTTAAATATTGTATACTGTACAGCCATCCTGTACACTCTGGAAAAGAGGTAATGGAGAAAGGCAGTTATGACAGAAGCATCCGTAATCTCTGTGCTGAAGTTCCTATTTCTGGCGTGCCTCTTGCATTGAGTATGGTAGCAGTTCCCACTCTGCTGTTACAGTAAAGCAACAGTCATCAAGGGACAGGAACGATCCCCCTTGGTCTTGCAGTGTCCAAGAGAGCACACGACAAGTGCATTGGGAAATGCCTTGGGAATGACTAATGTTTTAAAAGGACTGGGTAGACTTCTTCTACAGAATGCCTTTGAAAGTTCTGTCTAATTTGAATGAAGCAAGTCAACAAACACCTACTCATTAGTTCCCACTATTAGCAAGTATGCAAGAGATACTTTTGATGCTTTGCCATTTTCTAGCCTTTAGGCTGCATCCACACTGCAGAAATAATTCAATTTGACACTACTTGAACTGCCACAGCTCAGTGCTATAGGATTCTGGAGATTATAGTTTATTTTGGCATCAAAGCTCTCTGACAGAGAAGGCCAAATGTTTCAGAAAACTACAGTTCCCAGAATTCTATAGCATTTAGCCATGACTGTTAAAGTAGTATCAAACTGGATTGTTTCTGCGGTGTGGATGTAGCCTCTCTGACAGTATGCTGTATTGAAGACCAAAAAGGAGTCATTGTTAGCAATTGCAACCCAACACAAATATTAAGCTCTTGAACTGGTTACACAAGTACTTGTGCATTGAAAAATTAATGTGAAATTGCTAATTAAGGCTATATCCACACTGTAGAAATAATGTTTGACACCAAGTGCCATGGCTCAGTGCTGTGGAATCCTGGGGATTGTAGTCTGTTGTGGAACCAGGGCTCTCTGACAGAAGGCTAAATGTTTCATAAAACTACAGTTCCCGGAATTCCATAGCATTGAGCCATGGCAGTTAAAGTGGTCTCAAACTGGATTATTTCTGCAGTGCAAATGCAGCTAACTAATAGAATAGCTGTAGAGTATCCTAGATTCCCTGTGGATCCAGTGATTGTTTTATGTGTGAAGGTTTCCAGAATCACTCCAGAATATGATTGATATAAAAGTGACAGATGTGTAACTTGCAAAATTTTGATTAGAATAGGTATCAATAATAATATTGATAGGCAGAAACAGATTTACTGATAAGCATAAAACAATTCAATTAAAACATGGTTTTTGAGAGTTTTTAAAATAGCTCCAAAACATTTTTTACTTAAAACATAAAGGTGAAATGTATTGGTCTATGCTGCTTGCCCGTTTCCAGAGAGTGAATATATGATTTTTTAAACAACATTGTCAGAAATAGTACATTAGTTAATTGTAAATGGAAACGTCAGAATCTAAAATTACGATTAATTTTTACTGGAACAACAACAACAAAGTGCCACTACCCACCTACATGTCTAGAAAATATACTTAATGCAGCGCAAATCCAGACATCACTAGTGTAGGGAAAAATGGGTTGTGCAATAAATTCTGAATTATATGTAGAATATGAATTAGGTCCAGTTTGTTTATGTTAAGAGAAAGAGTTTCACAACATACACAGATACTACCTAGATAACATATACCCATAACATTTTCAAAAGAAGGAAGGAGTCTAGCGACACCTTTAAGATTAATTTATTTCAGCACAAGCTTTTGTGGACTCAGTCCCCTTTTACAGATATCTGGAGTAAAGCCAGTTGACAGAAATATATACAAATGTGTGTGTGCGCGCGCGCGTTTGTAGTGGCCAGTGTTACAGAAATGGCAAATATGCTGACATGGTGATGGGGCAGCAAGTGCAGTCTCAATGGTGGCCATAAAGCAAGGATGGAGAACATTGGAAGGCTAGGGAGCCGCATTAGTCATGCCCCAGGAGACTTTGGTGAGCTGCACCCCTGTGGGCACACTCCCATCACAAAAAAAACTTTTAAAAGTTCCAAAATGTACTCAACTCCCTTTGTGTGGTTTGGGAGTCATTTTTTCCATGTTCCCCACCTTAGCCAATTTAGGCCTAGGAGAGGTTTTTTTAAAAGTAGGGAGTGATCAGAAGTCAAGTCGAAGGCTTTCATGGCCGGTATCCATAGTTTGTTGTGGGTTTTCCGGGCTATGTGGCCATGTTCTAGAAGGGTTTCATCTTGACATTTTGCCAGTATCTGATGCCAGCCACAGATGCTGGTGAAACATCAGGAAGAAACTCTTCTAGAACATGGCCACATAGCCCAGAAAACCACAAAAAACATTCAGAAGTCACTTATGGCAGTGGTTTTCAAACTTGTGACCCTCTTTAAATCTACATGTGGACACCATCCCTCCCCCCAATGTATATATAAAATATTTTGTTTAGTGTGCATATTTTCATTTGCACATTCATGCATATTCATATTTTAACATTTGATAAGGAAATAGCATTGTTCAGATTAGAACAAATTTATTTAAATTAATTCAGTACTTAATGCATGTGAATTTTACACATATCTTCTAGGATAGAAAAAAAAAGTTTGGGAAGAAGAGGAGGGGGGATCAGGGCCTTCAAGTCTTGTGCTCCCCTCCCCCAGGGGTCCCATCCCACCATTTGAAAAACACTGACTTACGATTTTTGTTTGGTTTTTAGTAAGTTCCTCCCTAAGGTGAACCACAGAAATAAACAAACAATAGGGTGAACCCACGGGCCACACTTTACCTATCCCTATTGTGAAGTATACTTAAAAGGATGAAGTGAGTGGCATGCCCTGCATACAACCACAGATCATCAAGTAAACATAAATATGTTGGACACAGATTTAACATTAGTAGTGTCGGGATACAAAAAAACAGAGTTAGAACATTTCAAGTCTAGGAAATTCTGTCACTGTCTCAAGGTGGTTGTAGAACAGTGATGGTGCACCTTTTGGGGGGCACATGCTGGGAGTCGGGCTTTTGCCCTCTGCAGGTGGGGCTGTATGCCAGGGCGGGCCTTCTGCCCTCTGGAGGCAGGGGTGGAACTTCTCACACCACCCTTCCCCCCCACCCCTTCCCAGCCTGCAGCTGTCTCTGAGAGACACCTAGAAGCTGGGGAAGGTCTGGGAAGGGTGGGCGAGGGGTGTATGCTGGTTGCACCTCCTCTTTCTGCCCTTCTCCCAGCCTCCATCTGTCTCTGAAAGACAACTGAGGTTCAGGAAGGGTGCCTGGGGAGGAGGAGGAGTGGGCATGCACACAGTCCTTCTCCTCCTGGACCTTTCCTGACCGCCAGCTGTCTCTCTGGAGGCAGCGGGGGGGGGGGGTCAGGAAATGTCCATGGGGAGGGAGAGAAGTGGGCACGTGCCTCCCTTAGGTAAACCAGGTTTACGAAAGTTCATGCTATAACGTCTTTTGCCCAGTTAGTCTCAAAGGTGCTAGAAGATCCCTTTGCATACTTTTCTTCCATCAGTTTAAAATGTACTCTGTTCTTTACTTGAACTCCCCCTTCTCGCATGCCCATCTCACAGGTAGTACAAGTGACACCAGTGATGCTTCCTGTTATTGCTTTTACTGTACCTCCTTGATGGAAGTTTATGCGAGGCCTTGGTGACAGTGTCTTCACTTGCAACACTCCTGCATTTTCGCATTGATTTTTTTCAAGACTGAAAAATCATGAAGGAACAGAAGGGATATATGCATAATGCATTTTCAGTTGTGTGTAGTAGCACCTCAGGATAAAGTTTGTTGTACTTGGGTGCATTTACTATTCTAAGATGTAGTTCTTTGAGGCAACTTAGGTTGCTGCCACAGTACAGAATTAGTGTGGTTTGACACTTCGATAACTGCCATGGCTCAGTACTATGAAATCCTATGATTCATAGTTTCTTGTGGCACCAGAGCTCCCTGACAGAGAAACTAAATAGCTCCCAAAACTAAAAATCCCAGAATTCTATAACTAATCAAACTACATTAGTTCTATGGTGTAGGTGCAGCTTCAGAACCCATTATCCTCATCCCTCCCAATGCCATAAAAGCTCATTTTACTGGCATTTGATATACTGGTGTCTTGGTACTCTAGACCTGCTGACCTCCAAGCACTTCACACTGACTCAGATGTTAGTTACTTTATGACAGTTTATATCAATACGGTTCCCCCCCCCCCATGGATCTGAGAATATCTGTGAAGGGGCACTCATTCAAGCCAGTGGGGCTTGAATATACTCAAGCCTCCATTTTCGCGGGGTGGTGGTGTCCTTAACATGTATTTTGCATAGATTTATCCTCAGTTGACCCAACAGTGGAAATCTATGTCAGAAAGCAGGTGCTTGGTGAAAATATTTTATAGTGGACTAATTGGGCTGAAATGTTCAAGGAAGCAGTCAAGCATTAAGTCCTTAAAACAGTAAAATAAATGCTGTATCCCACTATCCTTTTTCTAAGAGAGTACTTCACACAGGAATTACAGTAAATGAAACATAAAAGTGTTTGTGGGGTTTTTTTAAAAGAAAAAAAAGTATGTGCCACTGTCATAATGTTGACTTCAGCACTTGAGGAAAAGAAAGTTACTTATTTCTTTAGGTTGCATACCTGATTACCAGTCTTTAAACATTTTATCTTAACTGGATGTTAACTTGGCATTCTTAAGTAGGCTCAGTTTATACAAGCAACAGTTGTGTTTTAAATGTCTTCATTTCAATTTTTCTGTATGGTGGGCCTTCAGTATCTGCTGGTATTTGGTTCCAGGTCCCCCCTATCCCCAAGGATATCAAAATCAGTGGATGCTCAAGTCCCACCATATACAGTGGCATAGTAATGGTGCCCCTTATATTTCACTTTGGTTTTCCACAAAACCAAATTTTTCCCCATTTCGCTTTCACTTTGATTTACCACAAAAGGCTTAATTTTTTGAAAAGTGCAAGAAAGAGGTATTGCTTTAAGAAATGCAACTCTGACTAATATATGGCTTTGTGTGACTTATTTTTCCACATTATTATTTTTTAAAACAATTGCTACATGTCATTTTGTCTTTCACTATAAAAGTGTCATAGAATTTGTGTGGCTTTACCTAGTATTACTTTTCTGGTCATTGTATTAGTTCACATTGCTTATGAAGCTTCTCCTTCCATATAGTAAAGGTTCTTGATTTCCAAATGTCCAATATAATTTGGAGATTCAAAAGCAGGTGTTGTTAAAGAGAGAGGGTGTATATTCGGATGTGTTCTAAAACGAAATTGTGTAGTAGACCAGATCTTTTCATAGGGTGAATACATTCTGAGTACAGAATGAAGTTTTAATATTGGCATCTGTTTGGATTGACTGTGGTTTGATGTTACGTGACTCAGCCACAGCAACCTTTAGGCGCATGCTGTTCTCCACTGTTCCTCTCATGCGGATCTGAGAGTAGTTCAGAAGGTTTCACTTTCACTTTAGGTTACTGTTGCTTGTCCTATTGTCCAGACTGTCAAATTGTGGATAACCAGTGCCACTATGGTGTAGTGGTTAGAATGTAGTCCTGGGACTTGGGAGATCAAAGTACAGGTCCTTGCTGAAACTCACTGGGTAACCTCAGGTTAGTCCCTGTGTCAGTTTGATCTATCACACTGGGTTATTGTGAGGATAAAGTGCAGTGAAGCTGGTTGTTTAAAACCAAGGTTGGCAACTGCAGCAGTCCTGGGACTCTCCAGGGCCCTTGTGAATGTGTCATAATATTGGATTTTCACTTCTGATTTTGAAAAACAGTTTTCAAACTGTTAAACAGCGCAGGGCCCTGTAACCTGTTGAAAAGATGAATTACCCCACTGCTGTAGCCTTCCAAGAGAGACAATTCAACCTTGTTTTGGCCAGGAGAAGGGCAATCCAAGGTACCTGGAGTGACCAGAGGCCACAAAAACAGCCTTGGGGTGGTGTGTAGTCCTGAGGCTACACTTTCTCCATCTCCAGTTTAAACTAACCTTAAGGAGTTTGAGAGTGAGCCCAAGGATCATTGTGGTATTCAAGTTGTGCTAAGCTATGACTCAAGGTGGCCATTTTCTCATCTTCTAGCTGCACCTCCAAGCAATTGCTTCCTATATACCGGTAGATTTGTGACCTTTAAAATGTGTTTTCAGCCAAGTGTTCCATATATTGAAGAAACTGGCATTGTAATACAGACTTTTCTTGTTTGACAATCACAATTCCCAGTTAAGTCTGTTTTTGGATGCCTCCCCTTGTGAAATAAAAGAAGGGATTATGTCCCAAGGGAATTGTGATTGCTAGCTGTGAAAAATGAATAAGTACTTTAAGTTGGAGTCTAATGTGTAAACGAAGCTAAAACCCAAGCATCTGCACTTCAAGATTAGCAGGCCTCTTTAAAAAGAAACAAATGCCCCCCCTTCCTAACCACAAATGAGCAGCTTTCCTGCTGTAGATCCCTAACTAGTCTGAGCCTGCAGAGCTTAGATACCCATCATGAGGCATGTCTGGCTTTATTATTTCCAAAAACTACATTCTTGTGTATACCAACATTGTAGTAGGCATATATAACCACAGCATAAAACTGCTTTGCTTGAAAGGACATGTCACGGCATCTTTTTGTCTTGTTGCTATTAACCTCTGCATTGCAGCATTGCATTAAAATAAAATAAAAAATATTTAGTCAAGCATGAATCATGGTTTGACTGCAGATGTAAGATCTTTCCTAAATGTCTGCTTTCTAAAATGTTTCGGGAACACCGTGCACTTGGTACATTTCTGAGTAGTGTGTCTTGATTTGGGGAAGTAGAGGAGGAAGGGACATGTGACATGCTGAGACCAGTTGTATTGAATCAATTCTTGTGGTTCACTGAGGCATGTACGGTTGTGATGCCCCTCCTCCTGGAAGCCACACTTTTTTGACAGGTTGATTAGCACTGCCTTCCTCTTTGGAAACCTTTCCTTCCAAGAGAATTAAAAGGCTTGAAACATGTACTTATAATCAGCCCTGCTGTTTTTTTCCAGTTTCTGGAGGGATGTTTGTTGGTGATGGTATAACAGTATCAAGTACTGCTAATAAATGTAAGGAAACTCTTAAATGCAGATACAGCATGTCAGCTTCGGTTCTTACTCTAGATTTCTATGTTAATTATTTATTTTGCTTTTAGCATTGCTAAACACTGTTGACATTTCATTGAACTGTCCAGTCATCTGCCCTGGGTACTTCCCCACTGCCTGGAAATAGTACGAAGCTTACTTAATCAGAAGTGCAGGAATTATTCTTTTCATCCTCACCTGGTTGAAACTTTAGGTTTTCAACAACAGGGTGGTTACAACAAGCATAATGTATTGTAATTATTTCCTGTTTGTTAGTACACTCATCCCTCCACATTTGCAGCTTTGACTTTGCAGATTTGAGTATTCACAGATTTTATTAATATGTTCTCTCTAGGGATATCTAGGTCCTCCAGAGCAATTCTGTAGTCAACTCTAACCAAAAGTCACACGGAAGGACCTAGAGATTCCTAGAGAGGGTCTGGCAGCTCTTCTGATGTCTAAGTTGGAGTAACCATTAGCCTGTAAAGCCCATTCTTTGTGCTTCAGTTCATCTTTCAGGAAGTAGAATTCACAGATCCATTTTGCCCAGTGTATTATGCTTCATTTTTGTCCTGGGTGATAGTTGGAGTTCTTGTGTAGGTATCTGTCTGTGTGTGTAGGTTTCCTATATGCAGTGTGGCTTAAATGTTGGTTTGGTTTGCAGATGACCAGGACATGCATGAATGGAAATGTTCCTTTCTTAACTTTTTCCATTGTGAATTGGCTGTTCAGATGGATGTTGTTCATATAGTTCAGAAACATGGTCAGATCTTCTCTGGGGTTCAAAGTGTCATTCATATATTGGAACCATATTGTAGGCTTTTTTTTTTTGGGTGCTGTTTGCAGGGCTTGCTTTTCAAAGTGTTCCATGTAAAAGTTTGCTATCATAGGTCCCAGAGGGCTTCCCATGGCTACACCATCTCAATGTTTGGAACACACCAAAATCAAGACCCAGCAAGTGCAAATAAAAACCACCCAGACTCAGGGGGGTTTCCCAGCAGACAATGGAGCACAAATTAATAGACATCCTGAGGCCTTGCCATTCAACAACAGGCCAACACACAGATTAATATGTAAATCACTTCCTATCAACCCACAGTCAGTCACTTTCATGCAGCATTCTCTGATGATGCCAGCCACAGATGCTGGTGAAACGTCAGGAATAAACTTCCAGAACATGGCCACATTGCCCAAAATACAGTACCTACAAAACAAAACAAAAAAATCTATGGGTGCCAGCTGTGAAATCCTTCAACTGCACATAAAAACATAGGGTTTTGTTTTTTGTGGTTTTTCCACATTCTAGGGCCTGTGCCCCTAAACCCAGCAAATGTGGAGGGACGAGTGTATTAGTTTTCTAAAAGAAATGATTACTTAGTTCAATTCTGCAGGATTGAAATACTGTATAATAAAAGGGCAAAATTAATTTAGACTTCTCAGTTGAAAATTATTCAGTCTAAATTCTTACAGTGTTAAACATAAGAGAAAGATGCACAACACACAAAATTGCATAGCTGGGCTGTATGTTGAGTAAAGGGTTACCAACATAGAACAAAAATGATCTGCAGATAGTTGCAGATGTTCTTCCTCCAACTCCAGGTGTCTGATTTTTTGGGTGGGAGCTTCCTATTAATTTGCACACATTAAATGTCACACTTGTTTGTCCTAGAACATGTAAGTGCATCATTATTGTAAAGGCGTTGGCAGCAGCTCTGTTACTCAGCTTACTGAAATTTTTATGATAAGTCTTTGGGATCTTGCAAAAGAAGCTGTATTTTTCTGGTGGAACACTGAAGCTGTTCATTGTGGCAAAATTAGGATTCTAGAGGGGTTGCAGCTGGATTTCCTATCCTTGACTTGCATTCTTCATCAGAATAATTGGGATGAATCGGTTTTGTAAGCTGTCTGTTTATCATGCCTGTGTCTGCAATATTCGGGTAGAGGGCTGCAAGGAATGCATGCATGCATAGTAAGGTTGGCTGACAGATATGAGTGCATAGGACTGAAGTTCACCAGGACTGGAAATTTCGTTTTAGGTTCTGATTATGCCATGTGGTAATCTTTCCTCTTTTGCAGGGTATTTTTAACCATTTTGATTACATTTTGAATGACTGAATATGCATAGAGTATAAAATCTCGTGGTCTGTGTTTTGCTTTCTGTTTTATTTAATGAAAAGGAAGAGAAATTTCTCACTTTAAGTGTTCTCAGTTTGTCTGGCCTCAAGAACTTTTTCACATTGTCTCAGAAGCCTTTTCTGGCATTATCTTCCATGCAGTCATAATCATACAGAACATAAGCAGAGCTATATATGCTCTCCCACTGCCTGTACTTTGGGGAAAATTTGTTAAGGGGAAGGAAATTTACCTATGGCCAGGGAAAGCTTACTCATATGCAGCTTGGTTTCCTTTTTACAGACATACCCCTGAAAGCAGCAAGGACCTTCCCCTCCACCTGTGTTTACAACCATGACAATGGAAAATACCAGCAGAACCCGGAAAAGGCTGAAATTAAATGAAATTCTGTTATAACCTTGGCTTTCCTAATTTGTAAAAGTCATACTAAGTTTGTCCCAGCTCCAAGCCATACTAGATTGTAAACATTTCTCCCCTCATAGAGATTCATATGGATTTTCCTTGACATTAAAATGACAGCATATTTATGTGTTCCCTTTTTAAAGTGTTCTGCTTTAGGTTTTCACAGCCAAATAAGAATGGTTGTTTGTGCCCAAGTGTTAGGTTTTCACACCCATTTTCCTTATGTGTTTGGATTGTGCAAACCATCAATTATTTGCTCACAAACTCAGAATGGAAGACCCCATTTGAGTGTAGTTACACAATGATGCTTTCCATAGTTTGTTTATTTCAGATTTAACTGAGACAAGGAAGTGAAGGAGGAAGTTCAAAAGGCTGTCCAGATCCACACATCCAAAGAATGTGTGTGGTGTGTATGGGTGTTATGAAGTGGGGCTGTACAGGCTAACTCCATTCTTCTGTCACTATATCAGATTCCCCCTTTGTTTGGAGGAATTCAGAACACATACTGCCCTTTTTCATGTGCTCTCAATGCTAAGTGTGTGTGGCTGCTAGCATTTCATCGGAGACAGTAGAACTAGCTTATTATGTGGGCTGGGTTTACTCTGATGGAGGAGTATGGTGTAATGGGTCTTAATTCTCACTGGAAAATTGTATTTACAGTATCTGTGATAGATCAAGTAGAATTGAATACACTGTCCCCAACCCAGCCTCTGTGGATTCAGCATAAAGTGTGATTGGAGCTCTTTTTGTATACAGTTGTACATGCAAGAATGGGGAGCTGGATTGCTATATTTCCCAATGGTATCTACAGAGTCCATACGGATATGTTTTGTAAACACATAGACTTCCATTTCTACCATCCACTGAATGTGTGGAGATCAGGGATTGTCCTGTTTCCTATGAACATTTTAAGAGCTTTGGCATTATTTACTGAATAAAACTAATTTTATGTTTTTCATTTTGGAATTTAATTATCAGCTGTAATTATGTTTCTTCTAACATGCTAGAGGTCTCCAAAATGGTTCAACAAATTTCTTAAGTTGCCTTTTTACTTTCTTTCCTGTCTTAGGCTTCATATTACTTTACTAGTGTTCTCCCCCTCTCCCAAAGTTTGCAGTGGACTTCAACATTGTTTTATGCATCTTATTGCAGGTATGAGAAGGTGCCTGTAATCTTGGTTGGAAATAAAGTGGACCTGGAGAGTGAGAGGGAAGTTTCATCGAGTGAAGGTAGAGCTCTGGCCGAAGAATGGGGTTGCCCGTTTATGGAGACTTCTGCTAAAAGTAAAACAATGGTGGATGAGCTCTTTGCAGAGATTGTCAGACAGATGAACTATGCCTCTCAGCCAGATAAAGATGACCCATGCTGTTCTGCATGTAATATACAATAGCATTCCGAATGATGGAATTGGACCCAATTCGCTGTATTTTTGGTAAGGTTATACAACTGGCTACTTCACTTCGTGATTTAAAGTTGGTCTTGTAGGATAAATCCAAAGTGGAGTCACGACATTAACTCTAAAAGGAACCTTGAAGTTGATCTGTGTAGCAAAAGAATTGGGGATAAGCTTCTACAGTTCACTTACCTGCAGCACATCTCCTACACCTGCAACTCTGTGGCATAGCCAACAGTTTTACAGGGTGAGCACAAACAGTGTGTGTTGGCTTTGTCAGGCACCAGCTACAGCTCTAAGCTAAGAGTTGATGATGGTGAAAAGGAGAGCACCAGCAAAGACCCTTTGCACTCTGCATATTCTCTACTGATAAGTAAAAGTTAACAAAATTTGTGTGTCTGCATATTGAATTTCAGGACTTGTCACTTGTGGCCAAGTTCACTCAGTCAAATATGCTAATCTCATCTTTGACACAAGTGTTAGTAGGATTTTTGGCAAATTGATGTGGTTTTCTCCCCCTCCGCCCCTTAAAATTTGATTATTTTCTATGATCCCATCATGCGAAAAGGAAACTATTTTATTGTTACTTGAAAGTAAATTGAGGAGCTCTGAAAAAAACCAACGGCTTGAGAAGAGAACAGTGGGACATTGGAATGTGTTAAAATATTCTGCTTTGCTGCTCAGACGTAGTGGATTGCTTCAGATGCTGTTCAGTCAAGAAACCAAACAAACCCTCTGTTTACAAAGAAGGCAATGTGTTCATCTCTTTACTGAACCAGGAAGAAGCAACTGTGATGGGGGTAAAAAAAAATTGCTTAGCCTTACTAACGAGGAAAGTTTTTAGCACATTAACAAGTACCACCTTGTAAGGAAAATGAAGCCATGTTGTATCCAGATGTTCCTTCTTGCAGAAACCTCGTGGGGACTGTGAGCATCCTGCATTCTTCAGTTTAAGGATACCAGTTTCTTTCTTGCCTTTAAGGGCTATGTCTTTGATGTGATATTCCCAACTAACCTATGGAATTCAAATTTGCCATTTTATAGCTTTAATGTTGGCAATTTCGTTAAATGAAATACCTGTGTGAAGTTACTTTGGCTCAGAAGTTGAATACACAATATTGTAATTCTGTATGTGAGCAAGAAAGAGGTTCTTGTCTTCAGTTGCCTAACATGCTAGTCAGGTGCTGCTGCCATACAGTGATCCTGTTGCCCTGGTTATTGCTGTGACAAGTAGTGAGTGAAAACATTGTTTTGAAATGGTGCTCTGCCTCTGATCTTAATTTTCATAGCAGTGAAATACTTTATAATTTGCATGACTTAACAGCACCTGTTATATCTATTCTGATGTCTTACAATCAAGGAAGTTTCCAATCAGAATGTCTAAGGTTGAAATGCTGGAGTGATCATGTTGAGCTGGACCTTTATGGATTAAATTTGGCCTTTAAAATGCAATATCACTGAGCCTGTGGTCCAGATGCCACCCCACCATTTGGTTTCTCAGTCTTGTGAAGTAGCTGTGTAGTTTTTTGTGGAGATGAGTGGAGATGAGTGCATGTGTCTTGTGTGTGTGTGTGTGTACATGTTGGTGGGTGGGTGTGGAAACTTTTACAAATGCTGTAATGAACTTGAGTTCTGAGATGTTTGCCTCCATCAGCAGAAAAACAACCTGCAATCTAAAGTGTGTTTGAAGAAAATTCAAAAACATGAGACAACACTTTGCCACTTTATTTCTTACACAGCATAATACTTGTCATTTAGTTTACTTTCCTAGTGATTTACTAATAATGGATGATCATGGGCCACTATTGCCTTAGTCCTTGCATGATTTTTTTTTCATAATCAAGAAACAAAGAGTGTAATGCTAAACATGAAGTCCTACTCTAGAAATGTAATCCTATTCCAGGCAGCTTGGACAGCCTTGAAAGTTGTGGCACCTTTAGTACATCTCATATTGACAATTTGCATGTGTTCAGGGAGAAGGAAACTATCAGCAGTTCACACTCTCTGAAATATCTGAGGAATGTTATACGGCTATAGATTTGTCTAAGAAAATAAGTCTCACCTCTCAGATAAGAATGAGGTAAGCAATTAGAATCTTAATTTTGATTGCATATTTTGCCAATTTGATTAAAAAGATTTTCCTGTTTTGCATGTCAAATTGTTAATGTAGTCATAAGTAAAATGAATGACAGGCACACATGGAATTTCTGGTAAAAATGGGCATGATTTTCATGTAGAGGTCCTCACATAACATGGTAGTTTTGAACAAAACAACAATTCAGAGTACTTCCATAGTAACATTTCATTGCTATTTTAGAGACAAAGCATTGTGTGTTCCCAGAAAAGTGTAACTATTGTATGAAATATATAATTTTCAGGAGACTGTTTGCTACTTGGATCCTGCTTACATGGCTATAGTGGGACACTCAAGGGTATATTTAATGAAAATATTTTAAATCAGCAGAAGGGGTATTAAAGGCTACAGATAATCACATTTAACAAGGGGTTTTCCCTCATGACATGTGTTTAGGCCAGTGAAGGGGTAAATCACAGATAAAATAGGTGTCTGGTGTCACCAGTTGTCTAGTGCCAATCCAAGCAATGCCAGTACTGTGTCCGTTCCTCCCTCTCTTCTTGTGGTGCTGATGAGGTTCTTGCTCTTCTAGTCATAACTCTGATACATCTGTCTTTTTATATTAGTTTTCATTGGCTGACACTGAAGATAGGCTTAAAGAAACTAGGAAAGGTGATGGTCAGCCTCCCTCTCAACTGGGCCACTTGACAGCCTTGGCTGTATGCCTCTGGATGTATGGCACTTTTCATATGTAAACCTTGCAATCTTCCAACAAAATGCCATAGCGGTGTTTCTCCATTTATAGATATAGCAGTGTGGTACACTGGCATGCATCAGTGCCATTGTAGATCTCGGAAGTTGCTTGTCAAGGATGACTGCTTATTTTTGTATCCCAATCAGATTCCAATGATAGTCCATTATTTTGGGTATAACATGCCTTAAAATGTTATCATTTGATCCAAAGACCCACTGTTCTTTAGCTATTCTCGTAGAGCTTTGTATTTTTCTGCAGCTGGCTTTTTTTTTAAGTTGATACTATTGTAGAATGTTCAACTTCTTTTGAAAACATGTTCTCCCCTCTTTAGAAAAGTAAATCAAACCAGCATCTGTTATAAAAATTGTTAATGTAACCTTCCCCCTGCTCACCCATCCAGTCCACAGCTTTCCACTTACTGATAGCAGCTTTTGAGGACTTCTTGGACTTCCTCTCCTGGTAGGACCAACAATAGACTGAGTACTCCCTTTAATTCCACTCCTGTTTTAAAAGTAGCATTAGGTTCTGTGGGCAGACTTACCAGTATTTATTTTCCACATGACACATGCTGCCTAAAGATGTTGTCCATTTAGGGTGAGGGGATTCATGGCTTTTCACCAGTATGCAACTAAAGCACTGATTGGACTGTAATTACAAAACTCCATGACAAAGAAAATTTGGCAACTGCAGGAATTTAAATGTGCATGATTCCTCTTGTCAGTTCTTGATCAGGGTTTCCAGAAGGGATTGCAGTGTGTTTTTGAAAACTAGGTGTAATAACTGACAGCTTGGGATATCCTAGAGTTGAATCAAGATACTGAACAGTTGATGATTGAGCTCTGTTACAACTGATAGCTGGAAAAATGGAGTACGTTTTGTAAGATGTCAGTTGTTTAAATCAAGAGGTTTCAAAATAAGTCAAATTGTACATATAGAACTCAATGCAGACTCAGCAGTTGTATTTGGAGTTAAATTATTTTAACAAATAAATTTATTTAATGAAATCCCTGTTTGGTTTCATTGTGCCATTCACTTTTTTCATTTCTTGTTCAAAGACAAAACAAGGAGCCAGCTATGTGTTTAACTGCTTTATTTATCTATTTGGACTTTTCTTAACTCTCAATGCCTTGCTTCTCTGGAAAGGAAATAAAATGTCAAATGGTTTGGGTGAGTGATATATAAATAGATACTTGGTTAGTTAGTTAGTTTGGGGGGATGATGGATGGTTTTGGTAAAGCATCCTATTTCCAAGAAATTCAACAGATTGAACTAAAATATTTGCAATACATATTAAAAGCACATCTAATAAAGCTGAGCTTTCAGCTATTGCATGCCAAACCAGCCTTGATTTAAAACTAAATAATTATGCATAAAAAATCCTGCTATTCCTGCATTAGGACTGATATGACACTGCAAACTGACACTTGTTAGCTTCAACTTGAGCGTCCTGTTTCAGCAGTGCTAGTCCTAATGTTAACACGATTGTTCCAGCTAACTGACATTGATTAGCAGTTTCATTGTAGTCATGCCAGTATGGATATAATACACCATTGTGTATGATAGCAGTGAGCATTGGCTGTTTTTTGTTTCAGAGCCATGTGGGTCTTCAGGTGCCAAACGCTAGAGGCTGACACACTGAGAATGATGTATTCCACGGCCAGTACTGTGAAGATTGACAAATGCTGTTAATTGTCCATAGCCGTCAGCTGGTCTTGCTGCTGATAACTGGCTCATTCATTCTATAGGCCAACTTCTACTGCAGTTTTGGCCCAAGTCCTTCTGGAGGCCTTTGGTAGCATTCCATCCATTTAGTAAATATGTGTGTGGATTTTGCCAATGAGAGTGAACTGTACGAGGCAGTTTGGACCGTGAGTTCTCTTATCCCTCTTCTTCTCCCATTTACATTTCTGTACAGTTGCCAACAATGCTGCTCTTTTAGACTGCTTGATCAGCTTGCAATATTGAAGGAAAAAGTTACTTATTTGTCAACTACAGTAAGGCTCTCGGAAGAACAGTAAAACTGTTTATTAAAGTCCACTTTTTAAAAAAATCTGCTGGAAGATAGAAATGCTAAAATTTAATGTCTGCAACCCTTGATTGGTTACCCTGACATATTTTAAGATTGTATATTTAAGACTTTCAGCCAAATTGGCAACTGGCTTGCATCACTTTTTTAATGATTCTCTTATTAATATATACACATGTCCATTGGGAACTACAGAGATTGCTTCCTTAGAGAAGACTTTCTTAGCCTGATAAGATAGTGGCAATACTGAACAATGGGTTAGACTTTTAAATGCTCAGTTAAAATAGTTGTCTGAATTTGGAATTCATTAGAACTGATTTCAATTGTTGGATTAATACTTTTACTCACCGTTGGTTATGTCATTTAAAATCAGTGCTACAGGTGTCAGTCTGTGGATTGGTGCTGGTCCCCAAGCCATCAGCTGCTAGTTCCTGGTTAATTTCCAGCGAAGAAAAGAAGCAATTGCAGCCAGTGGGCACAAAAATGTACCAGTCCCTGGTACGTTTTTTTTGAGGGGGGGGGTTGCAGGGATTGCTGGTCCCCCCCCCCCCCATCAGATAGTGCTGGTTGAAATAATGTGCTTAAGGACTTCTAAAAATCACAACTGCAAATAGCAGGCATCAGCACTGAAAAGCTATTTTGTCAGCTTGTTGACCATTGTTATTGCATCTGCTATCTGCCTGTCACCAAATATATGCATGCTTTAAGTACAAATATAATTTCTTATCAATATCTTGGTTTATTCTTAGGCAAATTTGTCCACATTTCATGGATTGATTAAAAAGAGGCCTGAGAAATCTTAAGAAACTAACATATTTCATGAGTTTTTCTGAACCATAGTCCCTGAAAGTTCATGCTCCATGAAAGTTCATGAATAAGCTACAATAAATGTGTTGGTCTTTAAAGTACCAGAAGTCCAGTTAACTGGCAGATGAAGTATCTAGGTGAGTCCTGCTTTTAAAAATTTCTTAGTCCAGGATTGTTCTGGGGAGTGCAGGAAATATAAATGGTTTTCTACTAAATTCTTCAACTAGAGGGGAGATAATTACATTTCTCACATGGTTCCACATTGAAATATTGAGGAAATCCTTAAATGCTGGTTTTTAAACCACCTGTTTAGTAGTGGGGTGAAGGAGAGTAAATTGGCACTGATGTTGGTGAGCACTTCCAGCATGTGGGATCCCACAGTCACAAAAGGGTTCAATAATGATAGCTTATTTCTGTGCAGAAAATGGCATACATATATGTTCTGTACCTGTAAGAGTATCTGCCATTTTCTTCATGCGTTCTGTACCAACGGCAAAATACAGTAGCTGTGCACTTCTCACGTGTATCAATGTAAACAAAGGCATGCATTATCATAAATGGTAATTAGATCCATAGGGGGAGTCTTTCAGGTATAAAATAGCTGGTATAACTGTGTTTTATCTACTTAAGAACTGGTGCATGTTTTTTCAAACACCGAGAAACTGCTGTGAGGTAGAAACAAACAAAATGTAGCCTTGATAGCAAATTTGTGTGTACACTGAAAAGTTCCATTCCCACTTTTGTCTGAACATATGGAAGACAATGAAAATAACAGTGGCTGACAGTGAAGAGAGAACAATGGTGGTGTGCTCATCCTTTTTCCCCCTCTGCATATTGAATACTAAAGTTAAAATCCCTGAATAGGGCTCTACTGTAGTTGTCTGTGTGTAGTGGGGGTTTGTGTAGGTGGGTTGTTTTTTAATGGACACCAAGTCCATTCAACCCTCTGTCTATAACCATAGGTCACCATTTTAATAATGAGAGCCCGTACCTATAATATTAAAAGAGATAGCCAAAATACAGGTCTAGCCATATTATTGAGAACTGAATTGAGAAGTTTTCATGTTAGGGTCATGTTGCAAGTGATGGAAGAGGCCTCAACTTGAAACTCCAGATTGCTGCTGCAAGACAAAATAGACAGTGAAGTGCCAGTTAGAGGAAAAAGTCTGTTTCCTATGTATTTATCAAAGGCATGGCAGTGCAAGCAGAATTAAACCTCATTTTCAGTGTAGCAAAGTTATCTGAGCAAAAGTGATATGTGTAAAGGGCTTTTTGCCTATAACATAAGTCTTGGACTTATGTCTTGCATCATACAGGATTGTTTCATTGTGACAGTAATACTTGGGAATAAGCATTAACTATATCAAGGTTCCCATTTCTGTGCTGTCAGGAGAACCCTATGTATCCTCTAGAATAGCTGAACTGTCATGTTTAGAGGTGGCCAAAGAAGAAAGGCATTTTATGATGGTCTGAATCATCATTCCTCACAAGGCTGTTTTGCTTCTGTTTTACATGTAACTAACCATTCTGAAAACAAGTTTCAAGCCAAATTTCACGAAGATCAAACTTATAAAGGTGGCTGCACTAGGTGAGAGCAGGACTGTGGTCAGTTCTTTTAAAACATGGTTTACCAGTGTCTTTGAGGTGAGTCTACACATCAGTTCTCCCGATTTGTCCAGTCTGTCATTTTGGGCTTTTTTTGTTTTTGTTTTTAACAAATGGTAATCCTGACTGAAGGCTGGAACTAATGGCCTTCTGAAGATAGACTGGGGCTGCAGAAACCACACGTCGCTGCCCAAATCTGTCTTGAAGCCAGCTGGAAAAGGAGCAGCGAAGATCCACTTTTTCAGCCAGCAAACCGCCAGCTTTTCCAGCCCCGCTGAAGTCCAAAGCCAACTTCATGATGCTCTGGTGGTGTGCAGTGTGTAAATACCATTTCATGAAGCCACCCATGTGTAAACGGCCTAGGTGGCTTCAGGGTGGCTTCCAGATGTTCGGTGTCAAAACACCATGCCCTGAAGCTGCCTGGACGGCAATGTAAAATAGTGATCTGTTTGGCCCCTAAGTGGGTTTGCCTGCTGCACCTTTGTGAATAATGATACCCTTATGTGCCTCACAGATAACACAGGAAAACAGCTGAAATACACAACATTGGGCTCCATTTTAATTTTCATAATGTTGCATACTGAGGTCAGAATTACAAGACATCACAGCCAGAGAGACTGGATTTGTTCATAAAAGAAAATTAGCCCTTAAAAGTAACATTTTAATTGAGTTTTATTGTCTGCACATGAAGTACAATGGTGCTGTTTAACCAGTTAAACAAGTATATATTGGGTAGCAATGAGGTTGAGTCTTGTTCCTGAAACCTGTTTCGTAAAGGTGGAGTCAGTAAAGGTGTCAATCTGGAAATCAGAGTTTTAATTTGCAGATTCTGTTCTTCTGCCAGAATACAGCTCATTTCTAAATCTAGCATATCTAATAACATGGAACGGATACTTCTGCTTAAATTGCAACATTTACTTGATTCATTGGGTAAATTAATCTATTAAAACTTTCTGATCAACTAAAATGATGTCAAAAAATAGAAATAACTCCCTTCCAATTTTAAAATTATTTTGAATACAAAGACCTCTGAAAATGCAGAAATGAGAGCCCTTTCTTCTAAGGTAGTTTTTGGGATAGACATGTATCTAAAAACAAAATCTTTTAAAAAAGCAAACATGTTTCCAACATGTGCAAATGTATCCACACTTCCACACTTGGGCTTTGATTAATTCAAATTTGTCTGGTTTATTATGTTTTCTTTGGGTGACAATACAAGCTGTACAATATGTGACATTTTGACTCCTTGTAATCTGGGTCAAAGAAACTCCGATTATCTGTTCAAATTGAGTGTAACAAATCAAACACAAGTCATGGAGAGGTACAGAAAATGGTCCCAGAGTCCTGCCCTACAAATGGACATGCGGTAATACTTGATACAACTGGAGCAGGAACTTTTGGCCATCCAGATGTTTTGGTCTACAGCTTCTCTCAGCCCCATACAGCATGACAATTAATTGTAATCCAGAATGCTTGGAGGGCCAGATTTTTCCCACTTCATCAGTATGGCCATGCAGTAACAATCACATCTGGACCCTGGCAGATAATGCTTTCTACTGGAGACATAAATCTGATAATTTTATTCTTGCAGGAAAGAATGAACAATTTATTCTGTATAGTCCCTGTTTCCTTCTTCCAAGAACAAAATTGCCTAAAATTTACATCCCTAGTAGAAAGCAGAGTCTGCCAGGGTCCACATGCAGCTGTCTTGTGCAGAAAAGTGTGTTTTCTATGCAGGAAACATGCTACCTGCATAGACAATCATGTTCCTCCATAGAAAGTATTACCTGCGCATAAAGAAAGAAAGCCATGCATACTATTATGCAGAATAAATCTTGGAGTGTGAAGATTATTGTCTCACAGGATTCTCCTCATAATGTGTGTGTGCCTTCCAATTTTTTGCAAATATCCTTACTGTTCTTACTTTGTACTCAATGTGTCTTTAAAGTACAGTACCTTAAAGCTAGGGAACAACACTACTCTGATAGCCTATTTATCAGCTGTTCCTGTTCAAGGCCTCTTCATTCACCAGTGTAGCGTCTAGATCAAGAAGTGTAGCGTCTAGATCAAGAAGTGTAGCGTCTAGATCAAGGGAAGTAATAGTGCCGCTCTATTCTGCTTTGGTCAGGCCCCACCTGGAATACTGTGTCCAGTTCTGGGCACCACAATTCAAAAAGGATGTGGAGAAACTGGAGCGGGTCCAAAGGAGGGCAACTAAGATGGTGAAGGGTCTGGAAACCAGGCCCTATGAGGAACGACTTAAAGAGCTGGGGATGTTTAGCCTGGAGAAGAGAAGGTTAAGAGGTGATATGATAGCCCTGTTCAAATATTTGAAGGGATGTCATATTGAAGAGGGAGCAAGCTTGTTTTCTGCTGCTGCAGAGACTAGAACTGTTGATGTAAACAAGCAGATGCACAGGTAAAGCAATCTCCGATGCCTTCGGAACTACCGGCGACCTTGGAGCTGTTTGGCTTTATCAGGAATTCCTCCTGCCCGCTGCTGATGAAACAGACTGGAGCCAAATCTCTCTCCTCAGAGGTGTTTATTCTTAAAGTTGCTATATTTACAAATATATACACGCCCGTCCAACAAAACTCTCCAACCATCTATCCACTCCGACTACCCAACAACCCACACTGCGGTGTGCAGGCTATTTATAGATTTATGCCATGCGGTCATAAACCCATCCTCTTCTGGTGACTCTTTTTCCTTGTGCCACCAACAATGTTGTCCCTTCACTCAGGAAGACTTTTGATGTTACCCAGGCTTACGTGCAATCAAGCACATATCTGACCTTGAACACTGTCTGCTGTTCCAGCCTTCAGCTGCAGACAATTATGCCCATGCTTCCTGGTTTCCTTTTGTGCACATCTGTACATTTCATAGTTGAGCCTCAATGCCTAACATGCCCCTCCAAAATGTACAGATGTGTATCATTTTGCCACATATGTGTTTGCCATCTTCCGATGTTTACATTCGTTGAACAGCCAAACTCTGTGTTTATTGTGCCATGCCTATCAAACATGATAGATGTTCATGCCTTTCAATTGGCAAAGCTTTTGTGAGAACATCAGCAATGTTGTCCCTGGTGTCAATGTACTCCAGATTTATGATTCTGTTTTGAACCAACTCTCTCACATTCTGATACCTCACACCAATGTACTTTGTCCTACACTTCAAGTTCTCAGCTTCAGACATTGCAATACATGATTGTGAATCCTCATGGACTACAGTAGGCTCTTCACACTTTTCTCCCAAATCCACAAGCAATTGCCTTATCCACTGGATCTCTCCTGCAATTTCAGACAATGCTGCAAATTCTGCTTCTGTAGTACTTAAAGCCACACAGTTTTGCTTCCTGCTGCGCCAAATTATTGGACTACCAGCAAATCTTACAAGCAAACCTGACACTGACTTTCTGTCGTGCAATTCTGATGCGAATGAACTGTCCACATAACAATCCAGCTGTTGTTCACTGCCCTGTATCACCAACTTTCTTTCTTTGGTTCCTTTCAAGTATCTCAGCACATGTTTCACTCTAGTCCAGTCTTCTACTTTTGGAACACTTACTTTTCTGCTAAGTACTCCAACAGCAAACGAAATGTCTGGCCTAGTGTTGTTTGCAATGAACATCAAGCTACCTACTACACTTCTGAACAATTCTGGATTCTCAAAATCCTTTGATGATTCTGCACTAGAAGTTCCAGAAGTCATTGGACTCTTTACAACTTTTGCATTCTGCAAGCCACATTTTTCAATCAGTCTTTCAATCTTTTTCTGTTGGCTCAACAAACACCTGCCATCCTCAGTCCACTGAACTTCACTCCCTAAGTAAGTCTTGAGATTTCCCAAATCCTTGAGCTTAAACCTCTTAGACAACTCTTTCTGAACTGATGTAATTTCCCTCTCTGACTTCGCTGCGACACACAAGTCATCAACGTAAATCACTACGGTCACATCACCTTTTGTATACACGCACGCATCCGCATTGCTGCGTTTGTATCCCAATTTGACCAACTCTTCATGAATGCAAAGGTTCCAGCAACGTGCACTCTGTTTCAAACCGTACAATGCCTTTTTCAACTTGTAAACCTTTCCATCTCTGTCCTTGTCAAAACCTAAAGGTTGTTCCATAAAAACCTCCTCATTAAGATGAGCATTCAAATATGCAGTTTCAAAATCAAAGTGTCTCACTACTTGATTCTTCCTAGCTGCTAAAGCTAATACCAGCCTTAAACTTTCTGGCTTTGCAGTAGGTGAAAAAGTTTTGTCAAAATTTTCAAACCTCTGCTGCGAAAAACCTTTTGCAACCAGTCTCGCCTTGTATCTATGGGTTCCATCCGGCATTTCCTTCCTCTTGAAAACCCATTTGCAACCTACAACCTTGTGGTTCTTAGGCCTCTCCACAATCTCAAACACTTCCTTTTCTAGTAAAGACAAGTACTCCTGATCCATGGCAGAAAACCATTTCTCCTGCTCCTCCTTAGGATATGACTGCAATTCCTCAAAACTCTCTGGCTCATCTGCCATCACTGAACAAGCTCTTGCACCCTGCACTACGAATCTATCTGGAGGTCTCCTCACCCTCTGAGTTCTCCTTGGCACAATCACTTTTGTTCTGCCTTTTTCATCCTCACTCTCAGAACTAGTTTGCACCTCTGTGTCTTTCATGGACACCTTTTCAAACTTTTGTGTAGTGACTGGTGAGTGCAAATTTGGATGTGTTTGTGTGTGATGGTGTGCAGAAGTACTGGGTTCACTTTCAGTAGATGCTTCTTGTTTTAGCACCCCTCCATTTCCAGTACCTATGTCACTCTGCCCCAGCTTGAGAAAAACCTCGTTGTTGGCATGGAGCTTTTCCCAACCTGAATGTTTTTCAAAGTTGGCACTTCTGGACAGCAAGATTTCCCCATGACCTACATAAAATCTATAGCTGTTCCCAGAATACCCCACAAACATCAACCTTCTCCATTTAGGATCCCCCTTTTTCCTGAAGTTTGCAGGCACATACACATTTGCATACTGCCCAAAAACTCTCAGATATTTGAGATTTGGTGGTCTCCCATACAGCATGTGATATGGAGTTTTCTTTACAAAAGAATTCCAAGTGCGATTGGCAACATGGTTTGCTGTCAAAATTGCTTCCCCCCAAAGCTGCTCTGGTGCTTCTGCATCGAGCATCATGCAATCTTTTATTTGCTTTAAGACTCCAATGTGTCTCTCCGCTAAGCCATTCTCCTGGGGAACGGCCGCGTTCGTCGTGTTGTGGCGGATCCCTTTCCTCCTCAACCAATTTTTCAGGTTATTGGACAGGAATTCTCCACCTCTATCTGTAACCAAAGATCCTACTTTGTATTCAAACTCCCTTTCAATCATATTGACCCAATTTTTGATGTGTTCAGCAGCTTCACTCTTTTCCTTCATGAGCATCACATACGAAAACCGTGTGTGACGATCCACAATGACCATGAAGTACTGATTTTTGCCCAAGGTTTTGGCCAAAGGACCAGCCAAATCAGCATGCACAACCTGAAAAGGTCTTTGTGTGGTGCATTTGCTGCGTTTGGCCACAGGAAAAGCCTTCAGCTTTATCCTGCTGCAAACTGAACAATCCAGGTGGTTTGAACAAGTGGACATTTTAAATTCTGGACACACTTCCCCCAGCTTCCCCAAACTTGTGAAGCTTGTATGTCCCATGACTCTATGGTAGTAATGAGCACAGTCTAAGTGCAAAGGCACATTGTTGACTACTGAACATTCTGCCTTGTCAACCATATAGTACATTTTGTCTCTTTTGATTGCTTTAGCACAAACTTGGTCATTTATGCTAATAGTACAATCATCCCCTTTGAAACTCAATGCATACCCACTGGTGGTTAATTCAGACACACTAACCAAACAGTTTTGCAACTTAGGAACACACAAAACATTTGAAAAGTCCTTTCCAAAACTTGGGATGAACACAGTTCCCATCACTTTTGCCTCCCTTGATGCACCATCAGCCAAAGCAACTGAATGTACATTAGATGGCACCTTATCTTTCAGGAGCCTATCACAATTAATCATATGCGACGATGCTCCGGAATCTAATAACCAAATGGGGTCTACAGCCTGATGGGCTTTATAGTCATTGTTCTTTACCACAGCAACAACACCTTTCCTGCTCACAGGATCTTTAGGCTGTTGTTTCCTTGCTGCTGCCAGCTTTGTACAGTCCTTCTTGAGATGGCCTGGCTTCCCACAGTGGAAACACTTTCTCTCCCTGGACACAGCTGCCTTCTCCGGTTGCAGCTCCTTGAAAGCCTCGGTTGGGTGTGTTTGTCTTGGTACTGCATGCTGCCTCTGGAGCCCTGCCTCGTACTGCCGACGTTGGCTCTCTTCCAAGACACGTGCAGCCACCAGCTCTGCAGTAATCTGTGATTCATCAAAACACTGAAGACTCCACAGAATATTCTCAAAATCATCAGAAAGACTCCCAAGCAGGATGTATGCTTTCTGCTCAGATGCAAGGACGACACCTCTCATCTGCACCTGGCTGAACAAATCAGCCATGATCTCCAGATGCTTCTCTGGCGATTGTCCTTTCTGCATTTTGCAGGCATACAGTCTCCTACACCAAATCATTCTTGACAGAGCTGTTTTAGATTGGTGAATCTCCCTCAAAGCATCCCAAACTGCCTTTGAGGTTCTTTTCTCCCGGACATGGTTGATCTGCGACGGCGTGATTGTAAGCAAAATTGTAGCTCTTGCTCTCTTATCTCGGTCAAGAGTATCTGCTGTGGGTCCTCTCTCAACAACATCCCACAGTCCTTCTCTGACCAGCAAAGCCTCACAATAGGAACTCCAAGCTGCATAATTAGTTTCGTCTAGTTTGGGAAATTTAGCTGCCTCCATCATTAAGCAGTGTAAAGATAGAGTCCTGGCAGTTTTCCCAGCTTCTACTGTCAATTGTGATAAGACACAGACAACAGTCCAAAAATCTTACCATCCAGCCTTCCGGCACTGACAGCACATCACAGCAACAAAGTACCTCTCTCACACAGCCAGTTGAACTCTTCAGCACAAACGGAGATGCCTTATCAGATAATGATCTGGGCCCGTAACCCTTGTTGATGTAAACAAGCAGATGCACAGGTAAAGCAATCTCCGATGCCTTCGGAACTACCGGCGACCTTGGAGCTGTTTGGCTTTATCAGGAATTCCTCCTGCCCGCTGCTGATGAAACAGACTGGAGCCAAATCTCTCTCCTCAGAGGTGTTTATTCTTAAAGTTGCTATATTTACAAATATATACACGCCCGTCCAACAAAACTCTCCAACCATCTATCCACTCCGACTACCCAACAACCCACACTGCGGTGTGCAGGCTATTTATAGATTTATGCCATGCGGTCACAAACCCATCCTCTTCTGGTGACTCTTTTTCCTTGTGCCACCAACAATGTTGTCCCTTCACTCAGGAAGACTTTTGATGTTACCCAGGCTTACGTGCAATCAAGCACATATCTGACCTTGAACACTGTCTGCTGTTCCAGCCTTCAGCTGCAGACAATTATGCCCATGCTTCCTGGTTTCCTTTTGTGCACATCTGTACATTTCATAGTTGAGCCTCAATGCCTAACAAGAACGCAGAACAATGGATGCAAGCTGCAGGAAAAGAGATTCCACCTCAACATTAGGAGAAACTTCCTGACAGTAAGGGCTGTTCGACAGTGGAACACACTCCCTCGAAGTGTAGTGGAGTCTCCATCCTTGGAGGTCTTTAAGCAGAGGCTGGATGGCCATCTGTCGGGGATGCTATGATTGGGAGTTCCTGCATGGCAGGGGGTTGGACTGGATGGCCCTTGTGGTCTCTTCCAACTCTTTGATTCTATGATTCTATGATCACAGGATCTTACTTAAAAGTTTTCTCCATTCCTCACCCGCTTGTATGCAACACTAACTTCACATGAGGGCTAGGACCTTTACTTTTGGAAAAAGTGTGTGACAAGTGTAGATGCTACATGTGGTTGAATATGTACAAAATACATAGAAGGGAATATGTGTAATATGTGAAGAAAATGCTGGCTAGATTACTGAAAGTGTAATTTTTAAAATCTGCAAGGGGAAGTCCTTCCTTATGTTTCAGAATACACTCCCTGGACAAAATGAAGACCATACTTGGTACATCTTGCAAGTGCTGAACTCAAGACAACAATTCTTGAAGGGAGAGAGCATCTGTGAAGACCTCACACTTTTAAAGTGATTTATCCTGCTGCACTTCATTTTCTCACTGTATTATCACATTGTTAGGACATTCCTTTTTTTGATTTCCTGATGGATCATGGCACCATTCTCCACTAAAAATGTTCTGTTGTTGTCAACTCTTAAGCCTTGCTGAAATTCTAGTAATTAAGGGTCATTAGCAATCTGTCCTTTTTGTGAACTGCTGGGATTCTGGACAGCGGGAACATACTCGCTGACCATTACACATGTTAATGGTTAATTATTGCCATTAATTATTTAACAACAGTTCTCATCCATTATGGTTATTCTTTCGCAAATAATAAAAAGAAGCCCTCTACTGAATGTTCAGGAAACCTGCACCTTCTGTAATTAGAACAAATGATACATCCTAGGCTAATTAGCTTGAATTTGCTTAATTTGAGAATGAATTAGTTATGATGGTAAAAGCTTCCTCTCCAATAATTTGGAGTTATTTTCCCCAGGATTGTCATACAAAAGGAAAAGGAAGTTCAGATTACGGCTGTAGCTCTGTGGTAGCGTACACAAAAATGCTTCTCATGGAGAAGGTCCCTGATCAAGTCCTTGGCATCTCCAGAGAGAACTAAGAAGGGTTCCTAGCCGATACCTTGAAGAACAACTGCAGTGCTGATAAATACTGGTAGGAACCTTTGGCGTGGTAAATTTCAGGCTTCATCCACTATTATCTAGTCAGGATGGGGAGACAGGCATTGCAGTCAAAAGTGACAAAGTCAAAAGGTTCCCAACCCCTGTGTACATAGTAGAGGGTGCAACAGTATGTAGTAGCTTCCTTTCATTAATAGACTCTGAATACATTGGGATATGAACCCTGTTTGAGATGCTAGTAGACCACAGGAGGATCTCTAGTGTAGTATGGAAAAATGAAGTTGCCAATGTTTGTTTGACTGATTTGTCACATTTAAAACCTACCTCTCATGCAGTGAGGTCAAATTGGCACACATGGCTCTGTAGCAATAGCAGCTACATTTCTATACCACTCCATACTGAACGAAGCAGTCTCTAAGCGGTTTCCAACATGTAAGCCAATTGCCCCCAACAAGCTGGGTACTCGTTTTAGCGACCTCAGAAGGATATCAGGCTGAGTTGACCCTGGAGCCCCTGGCTGGAATAGAACTCACAACCTTGTGGCTATGAGTGAGTGGCTGCAGTGCTGGCATTTATCCACTGTGTAACCAGGGCTCTGTGTACCCTACAGCAATCATAGAATCATAGAGTTGGAAGAGACCACAAGGGCCATCCAGTCCAACCCCCTGCCATGCAGGAACTAAGTTGAGACTAAGAAGTTACTGGTTCTACATCATCCAGTGAGTATCCTGGCTCACTAGGGGCTAGAACATAGGCCTCCAAAGTCACTTTTATCTACTGCTATGCCCCCTCATGCTCACATTGGGCTAGTATCATGTAGCATCAATTATCCCTCTCCTTGTTTTAGTAATAGTACTTAATAAATATGTTGCACACACACGGTATTTATGAAATGGTTCATGTAAAGTGTTACACAATGGAATTATCCTAAAGATAGCAATGTGCTTGCATGCTTAATTCCATGCACTGGCCAATGGGTGCAAGGGAATAAAAGGAGCGTAGCCACTTCCCAGAAAGTGTAACCCTGACTCTCAATCTGACTGGTTGCTCAGTGTAGGGAGAGATCCTATTAATTGAACCACTCCACATTTGAATAAGAGTGCCAGCCTGAAGTTCTAAGATTTCTTAGATTTCTCTTGTCGAAAGAAGTGTGATTCCAGTTTCTCTCCAGAAAAATGAAGTGAAAACCATGCTTCCTGTGGAATCCAAGAGACAGGTAATGTTAGAATCCTTTTGAGCTGAAACAACAGATAAGAAGACATTATCCCAGGACAACCCCACAGATAGGGAATCCAAATGGAAGACTTTGCTTTTATGTGCTATCAAGTCATCTGCAACTTACAAGCAACCCTGTGAATGAGAGATCTCTGTGAGCCCCGGCTAATAGCCCTGCACAGGTCTTGCGAACAAATGCCCTGGTTTCATTGATAGAGTCAACCCATCTGTATGGAAGCCTACTTCAGGTGTTTAAATTCTACCTCCTTCACCCTGATCTTCCCTAACACGAATGTTGAATCTGTTTCCCACTGGTGTTTTGTCGGCAGAACAGCTAGTAAACCTGAGAGAGGTGACTCTCCCCACCCCACCCCACCCCACCCCACCCCTCAATGAGTCTCTGAACCCAGATTTGGAGGCCAGGACACCCTCTGCTGCTGATGTTAAGGCCCTGCAGATGTGAAGATAGGAGAAGAAGGAAGAGGAGGGCAGGGAAGAACAGTGCTGCTGCAGATTCTAGGAGAATATTTGATGTAGCACTCCAGTTTGGAAAATGGTAGTAATATATCAAGTCATATATGGTTCTGTTGAAAAGATGACCTAGGACTCTTCCATTGTGGATAAGCCAATACCTCTCTGAACGATTCTGGGGTAAGTAAAACGTACAGCTTGCCTTGTATGGCGACAGCCTTAGGAAGTTAACTGTTTTTCATCAGTGCTGGCCTTTGGTGTGAAGTGTAGCAATCGGGCTGGAGGCAGATCATAATTTGATCTCTGCATTGTGTATTTTATATGACTTGTCACTTGGAACAAGCTCGAGATAACAACCGAGGGAGGAAATGGTTCCTGCTAGTCACACCCTGATAATCATTTCATTCACTGAAACCTGCACAACTGCTATTCAGTAGCACTGGAAGCATTTTAGACCACTGAGATTTAGTGATATTTGACATAGACCCAGTGAAATCAATGGCACTTAAGTCAGACTAACATACAGAATAGGTTGTGTGTCTGTCTGTATGGGAGAGACAGACAGATGGATGGAATAGCACTAGAGATGCCTTTTTTGAATGGCCCGAAGGCAAAGCAAAATTAATACACAATATATAGGAAAGCACTGAAGCTGAGCAGCCTCATTTCAGTCAGATATCACAGTACAAGCTATTTTGCAATACACACTATTTTGCAGCTTCCTGTGAATGAGAATAATTGGAAAAATATTTCACAAGTGTACTTGCCCAATTTCATGCTGCTATCTCAAGTCTTCAAGGCAGATACCAGATTGCAACACAGTGAGCTTTTCACTCTCTGTTCCTCATTTCTAAATGATATACGACGAGCTCTTATTCAGAGTTTAAATACAGAAAAATCTGTAACAAATGTAAAGCTGTAGGCCCAAGGACTGTCAAATGCACTCACATGCCCGCCAACATGAATCTGTAGGGAAGGACAAGGTTTTGCCCCATCCTCTCCAATCTTCCTTGGCTGAGTTAACTGAATGCAAACTACATTTACATTTTCAACTCAGCTTGCAGTAACTGAAGGAAGTTGATGGGAAAGTGGGAGGAAGAGAGAAAAACTAGGACAGGTGAATAAAAATCAGACAACAGCGAACGAATTGGGCCAAATCAGGGACAGTTGGGGGGCATGCACTCACTGCTAGGTTAGCCACTTCAGCCAAAAGCCTATTTTTTTTCTTGGCTGACGGAGTTGGAATGACATTATATAGCATTGGGGTCTGGATTTCCTTCATTCTGGTGTCTTTCAGTCAATTACTAAGGTGGGGGGGGGGGAAGGCAAATATTTTCCTTATTCAAAGACAGTTAGGACTAGCCTTCTGTCCTTTCAGAATGTGTAACACTTTTCTAGGCTACACACTGATTCACATTGCTGTCCCAGTACATGGGGAGTGAAGCCAGTGGTGATAGACATGGAATCTCCCTGTTGATCTGTACCACTTGAACGACTGCTCCGACGAGTGACTAATATTTTTCAGCCCATGGTAAAATTCCAGTTTTATAAGGATTTTGAAAACATGGACCACATTCTAAAACAGGAGTGGCGATCATGCAGTTCTCCAGATATTATTGAACTCTTAACTCCCAGCATTCCTCAAAATGGGCCCTGCTGGCTAAAGCAGCTGGGAACAGCAGTCCAACAGCATCTAGAGGGCCACAATTTTACACCTGGGCTAAAGTCACAGAGCAGAAGCTGAGCTCAAGCCCATGCAGTACAGTATATCCTTAGTGCTTAAACTCTTACCTCCACTCACCGACAAGATAACAAAAGAAGCAGCTTGTGTGTCAGATGGGGAACTGGCACAAGTTGGATCTGGCATAGAGGTGCATGATTAGAGGTTCCCCATTGTCCTATGAGATAACAACCACCATAGGGGTCATTTAAAGTGCTTTCCATGGGGGAGGGCATCTTGCATATAGAAGAAAATTCATAATATATTGCATTTGTGATAGAACCATAGAGTTGGAAGAGACCACAAGGGCTCTTCCAACTCAATGATTCTATGACAAATGCTATACAGTATATTATGAATTTTTCTTCTATATCCTAGATGCTCCCCCATGGAAAGCACTTCAAATAATCCCTATGGTTTTGGTAATCTCATAGGACAAGAATGGGGAACCTCTAATCAGACACTTCCATGCCAGATCTTCAAAGCACCCAAAGTATTCCACATACTGTATTTCCATTATCCAACCTGTTTCTCGAAGTGAGTCCACAGACAGGGAACTGCCACCAGGAAAGTCCTTACATCTCCACAAGAAAAGCCTCAGGAGGTGGTAGGACTGAAAGAAACTGGGTTGTGTTTTTCTAAAACCTGCAGCCATAAATACAGATTCACAGTAGAAACCTAGCCCAGCACACTGAACACATGGTTGCACTTTTCTACTTCTGAGCGAAGTTTGGAAAGAGCCAGCATTCTTATAACTTTTCTTGGCTGCTCCAAAATATGATACTCTAAAATAGAGATTCACTTAACACTCATAAGCCATTATGAGGTTGTACTGATTCCTGAACTAATGGCTGCATGATCCACATGGGTAACACATGTTTTGAGATACAGCAGGGAAAACAGCAATAATGGCACCAAGGCCCTGAGAGATTTGGCCATATATTACATGAAGCTCTCCAGATGTTGATGGACTGCAGCTCCCAGCATTGTTCACTATTGACAGTACTGTACTGGCAAAGGCTGATGAGAGATGCCGTCCATTAGCATCTGAAGGGGCACAGACTTCCTTTGCTTGGGTTAGAGGTAGCTCTTGTTCAGTCTTGTTACACTAGAGGGGAAGCTTCTAGATGAAGGCAAGGAGCTCTTGCTTTCCAGATGGCTTGGACCTCAGCCCAAAACCTGCCTCCAACCTGGTCAATGGTAAGAGGCCATGGAGATAAAGTACAAAACATCTGGCGGGGGGGGGGGGGGGGGAGTTTCCTATTCCTGCACTACAGACATATGCTTGTTTCTATCTCACTTTTTTATCCTGAGATCGCAGGGCAGCAAACAGATGAAACAACACAAACAATTTCCACAAATACACATTAAAGGCAATAAATAACTTTAACAAGATAAAATGTATCAAACAATGCCCAAAAAAAGGTAAAAGAGTTTAACAAGGGAAAACATTAAAACATCCTTAAAAGTACATTTTATTTTTTGCTGTTGGCTGCTGTTTACTTGCTTCACAAAAGCATGTCATCCACTACTGGAAACAGAAGAGTGGTTTAGATAGACATTTGCCTGATCCAATCAGAACTTGGGGAAATTCTTTTTTTTTTTTTTTTGGACTACAACTTCCAGAATCCCCCAGCGAGCATGTCAAAAAGGTAACTTTTCAAGCTCTGGATCCAGCAGAGCTCTTAGCATTTCTACATTCATAAGTAGCAGGTTCTCAATTTTCCTCATTATTTTTGCCCAGGAGTAATTGCAGAGACCATTATGCTCAAAGTCTGACAGGAACGCAGGTAATTCAAGCCAACTCCTGCCCTCACCTCTGTCAGTTTTGGATGGGAGATCAGCAGTTCACAATAAATTGGATTAGATACTTGTCTTGTTTTCTCTTCTGATTCTGTGATGGCAGCAAAAAAATAAAATACAAAACCTACCAAAGGGTTGATCTGCTCAGTATTGTCAAACACAACATGATGTCACAGTTTTCTGGGTTAACATGAGCATGATGTCCAGAAAAAAAAAAACAACTCAGCAGCTGCCAGAAGATGACGGTAATTGTCAAATTAAAATGGAAAGAAGGGAATGGGAGTCACTGATCAGATTTTGTATAGAAAGACAGGCCTAGAAAGCAGCTGCTGCCAGGTAGGAAGAATTGCTCATAGGAAACCTACAAGTGACTGAAAGATATTTGTTCAACGGTTGCAGACGCTAATGGCAAGGGAGGCACTTTGAAATGAGAAAAAACATAAAATATACAATTAAACACATTTGTCCAAAGGTTGCAGAAGCTAATGGGCAGGGGACTTTGAAATATAAAATTAGTTCAGTAAGAAACACAGTAAAAGTCCTCTAGCATTCCGGCAAGCAACCTTTAAAGTAAAGGTCATGTCTTTATATGTATTGGCTAGCAATGTTAACACAAGCAGTAAATGAATGCTTAGCCTAATTATAAAAATAAGTTACACATCCTCAATATTTCACAGGTGAAAGGTAGGATCCTTGTGGCCACACAACATCAGAATCTGGCCAAGACTGCAAATGTGGTTAAAGAGGAAGAAGACACAAGCTGGAAGAGGGGCTGGCAGTTTGCTTTTGCCTGAGCCTACTGCAAAGGGTACCATTCTGCCCCTTGTGTCTGTTCACCTGTTAATGGCATGGAAGCTGCTTTTTTTATTTTGAACTCAGTTTGCAGCAATTCAGATAAATTGAGGATAGAGGGGGAAAGTAGGAAGAGAGAGAAACTAGGATATTTAAAAAGTACATGAAAAAAGTGGGATGACAAAAGATTAATAGGAACTGTGCCTGCCAAATCGAAACAGCTGAAGGATTTGATGTCACAGAAAACAGACATAAATCTCACTGAAACCCCCCAAACTTGTCTTTAAAACAATGACCATAGGGCCTGAAGCAGGAGTAGGAAGTCAATACTCGTATCCCACCCAAACACTTATTGGATCAAAAATCTCCATCTCTGTATTGGTTAGGGCTGATGAGAATGATGGTATGATAACATCTCGAGAGTCATGCATTCCTAAACAGGCATTGCTAGTCATGTTGTAGGGTAGTGCTACCCAAATTAGAAGTTCCTAGACTAGTCCTGGTCCCTGGCAAGTATCAAGGAAGGAAGGAAGGTAAGAAGGTAGGTATCCAGCGGGTACAAATATGGTGTCCTTGTCACAAGGAGGTGGGAGGAATTGCTGGTCTCCAGTACCATTAGTCTGAGAAGCACTGCTATACAGAATCCAAATGTGTTCTCCATAGCAACCAACAGGATACCATCAGCACACATGCAGAAAAGAAGTTGTCAAATTTTGGTCCTCCAGCTGTTTCGAATTGTTTACTCTCAGAAGGCCCAAATGTAAAGTGTTATGGGCGATGTACTCCCAAGTATACACACAGCCCCTTGTTTCCGATCCCTGAGACAGATCTGTGCTTTTATTTATTTATTTATTTATTGTATTTATACCCCGCCCTTCAGCCTTAATGGCTATCAGAGCGGCTTACAATTATTAATTTTCATTAGACGGTTCCCTGCCCACAGGCTTACATTCTAAAAAGACACAACACAAAAGGAGAAGGGGATGGTGGTGGGGAAGGGGATCAGGTCCAGCGGTTCCTCTCTCCCTCTGAGGCCTGGACCAAGGCAGATGGACTGGAGGGAGGGCTCTCTTTCTTGAGGCAAGCCCTGATGGAGCTGGGCCTGCCTCTTCACTCCCTCCCAAGCTGGAGGATGGCAGTTGGTATGGAGGGAGGGCTCTCTTTCCTCAGGCAAGCCCTGATGGAGCTGGTCCTGCCTCTTCTCTCCCTCCTAAGCCTCTCTTCTCTTGTTGTGTGCCTTCAAGTAATTTCTGATTTATGGCAACCCTATCATGTGGTTTTATGGGCAGAATTTGTTCAGAGGACATTTGACTTTGCCTTCCTCTGAAGCTGAGAAAGTGTGATGTGCCCAAAGTCACCCAGTGGGTTTCCATCGCTGAGTGGGGACTCACACCCTGGTTTCCCAGTGTCTTAGTACAACCACAACTAGTATACGTTCTGGCTATCTCTGACAGATGTGTGTGTGTGTGTTGTGATCTTTGTTTCCAACTTACAATGACCCTAAGGCAGGGGAGGCAATGGCAAACCTCCTCTGAAGAAATCTTGCCAAGAATACCCTTTGATAGGGTTGCCATAAGTCAGAAGCGACTTGAACGCACACAACAACAATAAGAATGTGAACTTACCATGAGGTTTTCTTGGCAAGATTTGATCAGAGAAGGTTTGTCCATTGCCTTCCTCTGAGGCTGAGAGCATGTCCAAGGTCACCCAATGGGTTTACATGGCCAAGTTGGGAATCAAACCAGTCATAGTCCAACATGCCAACCAAAACCTGACAAATAGTAACAAAACCTGTGTTTTCTGAAAGGTCCATGGTCTTTTACAAGATGATAAGGGGGTGAGTGGGAATTAAACATGTGCACTTGATATTTTTCCAATTAAAAAGTATCTGGGTGGAGGCTTCTTTTTGGCTTCCTGCTCCACCAGCTGCTCTTTACTCCTGGAAGTGGCAGCTTAAATAGTTAGACTGTGCAATTGAAAATATACCAGCTCATCAGTATCTGGCACACACCACAAGTGCCATCTCAGCATCACCCCCTTTCAAGGTCAGCAGCCTTTCGCAGTGCTGAGCGCTGAAAGAAGTGAGTGCAGAATACAAGTGGGGGCTAAACAACCAGCCTAAGGCAACAGGGATGCAAGGGAGGGGGGGACCAGACTACGACATCTCAGATTTCACATGCAAACTATATCTCACAATCAACTCCAAAGAGTCAGTGAAAACCAGTCAGACAAAGGGTACAACTGTAGCTGCCTCTGGCAATTTTTTGTTTGTGGTCTGAAACTTCGATCCAGTTATTTTGTGGCAGAAACAAACCAAGCCACTGCCAGTCCTTCCCTGGCAAAGGCCACATTCCACCCACAAAAATGTTCAACAGTGGTGAGTGTTCTGACTGATGTCTATGACCATGGCTGAAAACAGCGAGGAGACATGCTCCACATGCTCTGAGATGGTCAAATGTTTATTTAGTATTTTTGAAATGCCCAACGTGTTTTGGCCTCAGTGAGGAAAAGGCCTTCTTCAAGGGACTTCAAAAGAAATCACTGGAGTTCAAAGCACACTCCAGAATACAGGACCATGGAGTAGAAAGCCTTATTCTCTATGGTCCTGTCTTTGGGGAGTGCTTATATGCTATGCATAGAGCAAATCACACACTCTCAGCCTCAGAGACAAATCTCCCTCTGAACAACTATTGGCAAAACAAAAACAAAAACCCCTGTGATGTATTTGTTTTAGGGCTTCCATAAGTCAGAAATGACGAAGGTACACAACAACAGCATGTGCATTGCAACAATCTATTCAAGAGAGATTTCCTAAGTGCAACTAAAATATCTGATTTGTCATCTTTAACTGTACCACTTGCCATCGACAGTACAATGTTCTGTCAGCATCCCTAGGAGTTTATCGCATGCAATTTTAACACCGGCCCGGGCACGGGACAAGATCAGGCTGGAAAGGGTTTTAACCCATTCCAGCCCGATCCTGTCCTATGCCTGGATCAGTGTTAAAATTGCACGCAATAGACTCCCTAGTTTGCAATAATTTTGAGTTCACATTTCCCCACTCCCAACCATAGGTTATGAATATATGTTGTTAGATCATATGAAATCCATGGGGTCACCATAATTCAAGAGGCGACTTGAAGGCACACACATACACACAGAGAGAGGTTTGCTAAGCATACTTGTCTACTACAAGCAGGCAACTTTAACCTAGATTGTGCCTCTCCTAAACTGCCATTTTTTTAATATGAAGGCTTAGATTTTCTCTCCCTCTTTCTTCAGCTGTATCTGCACTGCAGTAATGCAGTTTGACATCACTTTAATTACTATATCTCAAAGCCATGGAATTCTGGGATTTGTAGTTTTTTTGAGCTATTTCGCCCCACTACAAACCCCAGGATTCCATAGCATTGAGCCATGGCTGTTAAAGTGGTGTCAAACAGCATTATTTTTGCAATGCAGATGCAGCCTCAATTAACAAATTGGATAATTCTGATGAAGCCCCTCGTAACAGATCCAGGCTTTGTGACTGTAATGATATAGTTGATATTGCCAAGGGCCTGAAACATCCAAGCTATTAATGCTGCATACATGGGCTTGGCAATTGTTTTCATAACCAAGGCAGCTGTTTCTTCTTTGCTCCCTTTTATTATTATCATTATTACTTGCCTTGCTTGAGCGATACACAGACAGACAGTTCCAGAAGAAGATGCTTGAAGTGAGCCAATGTGTGTTTGTACTGGAGAAGTCACTGTATTAAATTTCATCTTTATATATCCAGAAATTACATTAGTTATTGGCTGAGGCTACAGTCACCATAAAGCAGGCCAGAAATCCAGCTCTAACAAAGGACATTGGAAACTGACAATTCTGAAAGGCTGACATATATGCTTCAGTTGGATCTGACTCCACTTATACCCACTGGAGGAAAAGCTTGAGTGCTTACTATTCACAATGGTTATGCGCTCTGGCATTGTTCCTTTTATTAGGGCCGTGCTGCCTTTCAATGACTGTTGCTGGAGATGATGGGGAAACATGAATGGGAAGGCACTGGCTGGATAGGGCTTTGGTCCGAGATAGCACAGTTCTTAACCTCTTAACACGGATTTGAGGAAAAGACTGTTTTCACAGTTTATATAACTCGAAAGACCTAGTGGTTTGCATATTATATCCAAGCAAACTGCAGCAATTACCAGATCATATTCTTTCTACATTATGAAAACCTTTACCTGTTGATTTCTGCAAGTCAGAAACTATAAGAAGACAAAAGGGTTTATTACAGAAAACCTGGATGGGTTCTTTCCTCCCATTTTTTTAAAAAGTGTATACCATTTGTCCAAACAGAAGTGCTGAGATTGTATTCTACCAATGCAAACTCCTGCTCTGGGAAATCTGCACCCATTGATTTTCTTCCTGCTGCCTCTGCACCTCTTAAATTTCTGTCCATCATATGGCCATTAAAGGTGCTGAGTTTCTATTAGGAGAAAAGGAAATAGATCTTAATCTTACTGTTTCCTTGAGGAATGTTCGGCTGGATGTTAATGATGAATAACTGACACTTATAATTACTAGGGGGTATCCAAAGGTTTTAATGAACACCTTTTTAAAAAATTGACAGAAAGTTTGTTTTGATTTGTAGTTGCTAACTTATCTCTATGTAGTCACTATCTAGATTTATACATTTTCCCCAGCGTATCTTGACCCTACGAATACCTGATATTGTAGAAGCCTGCAGATTGCGCCTGATGAGGATTTTACACTTTAGTCACTTCTGGCACAGCCAGTCATAAAAATAAAGGACGCAATGAGCTGATTTTCTCAGCAACGTGCACTTAGGGACCAATGATAACACTTACAAAATTTCATCAATATGCCATAAATAACTTCCAGGTGATAATTATTATTTTACGATACCCCCCTGTAAGGTGCAATCTGCAGACTCCTACAATATCAGGTATTCGGAGGGTCAAGATACGCTGGGGAAAATGTATAAATTTAGATAGTGACTACATAGAGATAAGTTAACAACTACAAAACAAAACAAACTTTCTGTCAATTTTTTTTAAAAAGGTGATCATTAAAACTTTTGGATACCCCCTCGTACATCTTGGAAAACAGGGCAATCATATTTGACGGATACCAGGGCTCTTGTGGTACAGTCCCATGCTATTTAGACTACAACATCCATTATCCCTCACCTTTGGCTCTGATGGCTGTTAGAATCCAACAACATCTGGAGATTGTTCATGCTTGCTCTAACAGTTGCACAAAAAGGGGGAATTGAGGGGCGTACCATTTCATGTAAATGTATATTTGTCTCAAATTCCATTTTTCCCACAAACAAAGCAAAAACAGAATGGATGCTGATGATCTTGCCTGCTGGTGAAACCAAATCTTGTGTTCTCTTACTGTTAGCTTTAAATTTGCACTAGACCATTCAGAACAATGAAAGAGGATATTATATGTTATGTGTAGAACATTTGGTTCGAGACAGATGTCCTATACAGAAACTTCCCTCATCTCCCACCAACAACTTCTGCATCCTCTCCTTCTCTTTTATTTGCACTGACCTACCTCCTCCTTCCCTAGTTTGCCTTTTCTTCCCTACCCAATCCTCTTTTTCCTTCTGTTTCCACTTCTTGTCTGACATATCTTTTGCTGAAAGCCTCTCTGAACATTTTCACCTGCTAATGGAAGGAAAGCAAGGACAAGGCCATTTCAACCACCCTGTGGAGGGAATCCGAAAGTCTAGGGGAAGCAACTGAGAAGTCCTGTCTCTTGTGTGCCCAGTCCACCAAGGTAGTGGGACTTAAAGAAGGCCTTTCCTGCAGGCCTCATGGTTTGGACACTCATACAGGGGATACAGTCTGCCAGATAGCCTGAACCAAAGGGATCAGACAAAACTGCATCTTATCACCCAAACTATTTAACTTATATGCAGAACACATTGTAAGGAAAGCAGCTTGGGCATGGAGAAAGAAGGAGAAAATAGAAGGAAGGAATATCAACAATCTAAGATACTCAGATGACACCATAATACTAGCAGTAAACACCCCAGGCCTGGCACAACTACTAAGGGAGATCAAGGAAGAAAGTGCAAAGGTAGGCCTACTGCTGAACATAAAACAAAAATAATGACTATGGAGAATCTAGACAAATTCAACCTAGACAAGGAAGAAATAGAAGTAGCAAAAGAGTTCTCATATCTAGGATGAAACATTGATAGAAACAGGGAGTGCAGGCAAGAAATCATAAGAAGTGTAAGAATGGGGAGGGCAGCTACGAAATAACTAGAAAAAATCCTAAAATGCAAAGATATACAACTGAACAAAAAAGTTAGAATCATACAAGCCATTTTTTTCCCTGTTACAATGTGTGGATGTGATAGCTGGACAGTTAAGATAGGAGGAAGATCAATTCATTTGAGATGTGTTGCTGGAGGAGTGTGCTGAAGATACCCTGGGCGGCCAAAAAGAAACAAATGGATCCTAGGTCAGAACAAGCCAGAAATCTTCCTGGAAGCCAGGATGACAAAACTGAGGTTGTTGTACTTCTGAGACATCATGAGATGGCATGACTCATTGGGGAAAAAAACAATAATGCTGGGAAAGGTGGAGGGAAGTAGAAAGAGATGAAGGCTGCATGCTAGATGGATGGAGTCTATTAAGGAAATCACAGGTATGAGTTTGCAGGAACTAAGCAGAGCAGTCAAGGACAGGGAGTCTTGTAGATGTCTCATCCACATTGTCACCATGGGTCAAGATCAACTTGAGGGCAGTTAACAACAACAACAACAACAACAACAACAACAGCCATAGAGGGCTGTAGAGGTCATAACCAGCACTTTGAATTACACCCAAAAACAGACCAGTAAAGCTGGAGCTCAAAAGCTGTATGATCTTTGTAACCACTCTCACTTATCTGGCTGCAGCTCTTTGTATTAGCTAAACTTTCCAAACACTTTTCAAAGGCAGGGACACATACAAAATGTTATGGTTATCCTAAAGGGATGTAACCAAGATATGTGTCACCATGGCCAAAGCATGCACCTCCAGGGATAGGTGCAGTTGGCATGCCAGCAATAAATGTGAAATGGCACTGCTGGCCACCACAGAAACCTCTCCACACTCTCTAAGAGGTTTATCACATTAGAGGGCAAACAGGATTTAAACAGGAATTAAACAGGAAATGTCCTATGTTAAACATAAGGCATGTTAAATGCCCTATGTTAAACATAAGGCATTTCCTGTTTAATTCCTGTTTGCCCTCTAGTGTGATAAACGCCTAAGTGATCGCTACTCTAAATGAGCAGAGGCCATCCCTCTGCAGAAGAGAGGTGCTCTTTCAGTAGCCTAAAGACTGAAAAAGATCTAGATAATCTGTTTTGTCCAGGAATCCCTGGAGCTAGAGGGATGTTCTGTTAATGTGCCCAGAATGGAATATTGAACACTGGCTGATAGTTACTCCTTATGGAGAGATCCAGGGAAGGCTTTTCAACTCCTTTAGGCATTCTGGAACCCTGCTTTGCAGTAAGGAGGCATTGACTACTCCTCTCATCCATTCAGCCAGTCTCTGCTGGCCTTTTTAATGAGTCAAGAAGCTCATTAAAGCAAAAAAGGGGCAAAGATCTAGCAGATATGCAATAGCTTTCACTTCTTCAAGGATTCTGTCCGCATCTTCAGGCTACTTTCACCATTTTCCTTCTTTCTCCCTTCTGTTTCTCAGTTTCCCCTATCACCCTTCTCTACAACCTAAAAGTTTATCATACGACAGAATTTGGAGGTATAATGCAATGGCATTCCGAACGCAATCATGGGGTTTCACGTTATTGCGAATGAGTGTATCTCATGCAATTTCGGGCAATGGGAAGTTATTCCAAACGCAATCATGGGGGTTTCACGTAATTGTGTATTAGAGTATCTCACACAATTTTGGGCGACAGGGATCATTTTCAGGAAATGAGAAGTCATTCTGAACGCATTCTGAACACAATCAGATTTCACCTAAATTTGCTAAACTAGCGAATTCACGCAATTGCGAATTGACTCCATTTGCAATTGAGAGAAATTCCTCCCATGTGATAAACTCCCTAGAAGATTTAACATTAAGAAAGGAAAGAGGAAGAAAAGGGAAAGGGAATGGAAAGAGCAGCTGGTCATAAAATTGGTTGGCTGGCAAAAATGCACTAAAAACATAGGTTAAAAGATTCCTTTTACTTGGAAGACTTTCTTTGGCTGTGTACAACACCTATGTGTTGTTAAAAGCAATACTTGCAAAGGTGTTAAAAACAGACCTGTGAAAATTTGGGGCTGCCTTCCCCTTCAATGCAGGGCTTGAACAACTTAATATCCAGCCAGACAAATATTTTCTCTTTTGTGGAGTCGAAGGCTTTCATGGCCGGCATCCATAGTTTTTTGTGGGGCTTTCGGGCTATGTGGCCATGTTCTAGAAGAGTTCCTTTCTAACGTTTCGCCAGCATCTGTGGCTGGCATCTTCAGAAGATCTCTGAAGATGCCAGTCACAGATGCTGGCGAAATGTCAGAAAGGAACTCTTCTAGAACATGGCCACATAGCCCGAAAGCCCCACAAAAAACTATTTTCTCTTTTGTTAGAGCTGACATTTTCAGTTTGAATTATATGCCCTGAGCAATTTGGCTTGTGATTGATGTATTACACTTAATGACACTGGTGGAACCTATCTGTGTGAATTCACCAGGGCCAGCGCCCAGAGTCTCAGGTTTCCCCCCTGAAACCACAGGGACTAGGATACAGTCTGGAAATGCTAAACTGTTGATATTGGTGGTAGTGTTTTTTTTATTTTTTAAAAGATGTGTGTCTGGGAATATATTGATTTCCTTTCCTCCAATGTAGCAATGCAGTTTATAAAATAACTTGGGCTCACAAAAAAAAAAAAAAAAACCTGGAGAAAATAATTCTGCACATTCAGCCAAGTTCTGGGGTAATTCATATAAAGCAAATGACAGTTCCTAGCTACCCCAGTTAATTCCCAAATCTCGCACTTCATAAATTTTAAGAAGCCAATTCAAATAATTGGTTGCTTGTTTGTTTTGTTACTATTGATTTAAAAGATTGGCCCACCAGGCAGCAGGATTTTAGTCACTGGGCTTTCCAAGGCTTGTACATGCCATACCAGCAACAACAACAAAATAGAATAGTATGGTATCAAAAACTAAGGTTGGCAAATGCATATAATCTTTCAAATCTTTATGTGAATTTTAAGGCCAGGGAGTTAACATCCATGAATCTTACCTGAACAAATACTATAATAATTGGACAAGACAGGCACAGTTCTGTCAGAAAATCAGCTCTGTGTAGCCCACTCACCCAGTTCTTGGCACTGTGCAGAATGCCAAACATATCTTCTGCAAAAATAAAACCCTCCAGGATATTTCCAGAGTTTGCCATTGCTACTTTTTGAACTCCTAAAACACTTCTTAAGTATTCTAGGAGTTGTTCTTCCCTAAATATGTGGAACTTTAATTGTCGATGAAGGCTAAAAGGATGTGTGTGTCTGCGTCCCTTTCAGATCATTGGATTCCAGCACTGAGAGGTTTATTCATTTATTTATTGGATTTATATCTTGACTTTCTCCCAAAATGGGATTCAAGGCGGCTTGCAATGAATTTTATAAAGATTCAGTTAAAACATTGATCCATACATGCTAAATAGAATTAAATATCAATATTATTAAAAACACAATCAAGAAAGCTAAAACCCCTTAAAACATATTTAAAATATAGTTATAATAAAAGATTTAAAAATACAGCACACCAGTTACATACACACTTTGTTGTTGTGTACCTTCAAATTGTTTCTGACCTATCATGGGGTTTTCTTGGCACGTTTCTTCAATCGTGGGGTTGCAATCGCCATCTTCTGAGGCATGTATCGCTGTAGTCAGAGCTGACTTCTCAATGAATGGGCACAGTTGGCACACTAGTTTTAATTGTGCAAATGCACTCCTGGCCACAGCTGAAACCTGGGCATCAGGCTTTAGATGTGAATCTAGGAGCACATCCAAGCTGCGGACTTGAGATTTAGCCTGTGCTTAATGGGGTTACACTCCCCCTGAACCTAGCATGCAGAATAGAGCAGAGGCAGAGTTCCTTTGCCTCTTCCTTGAAAATAGTGTGTCTCTGTGTGTCTCTGTGTGTGTGTGTGAATAAAAACTAATTCTTACTGTCTAGTGGCCTCCCTCCCTCCCAACATCAGTCCCACAGGGCTTGCATGCTACCTGGGGCTATGGTTCAGACAGGGCCCAAGTTACTACTGTGTTTCTCCAAAATTAAGACAGAGACTTGTATTAATTTTTGCTCTCAAAGATGTGCTAGGTCTTATTTTCAGGGGATGTCTTATTTTTCCATGAAGAAGAATTCACATTTATTGTTGAACAAAAACACTGAACATTTATTATATACTATATAACTTTGCTAGGTCTTACTTTTGGGGGAGGCCTTATATTTAGCAATTCAGTAAAACCTTTACTAGGTCTTATTTTCCAGGGATGTCTTATTTTCGGAGAAACAGGGTAGAATTTTTTTTTTTTTTAAAAAAAAAGGACATACATCTGTGTAGAGTGCTTGCATGTCACTAAGAGGATGATGTCCATACACTCCTTCTTCTATCTTACACCTACACAGAATCCCCCACCTCTTTCCTTCCCACACATAGAGATGCACAAACACACACAACCCCAACCCCATGTCTCACATGCACTTATGCACACACAAATATACACAATTGCAACCTCTGACTCCCTCTCTAACCCAGCCTCTCTCTACCCATGTAGAAAGCAAACACTTTATTACCTTCCACTTTCTCAGACCCTTCACAAAGGCCATCTCACTTCTTACTGCTGCAACTCCTCAGTCAGACCTTTTCTTACAGCCCCACACATGAAAATATAGGACTTTTGATGTCCAAAGTACATACAGACAGGTTTTTCCACACTCAAATAAGGCTCATCTCTTATAATACGGGATGCCTGGTAACTCTACTTCCCACATATTTATAAAGGCACCAGATCCTATTTGATCTTGGAAGCTAAGCAGAAGAGCCCTGGTTAGTACTTGGATGAGAGACTACCAACAAATACCAGGGGCTGAAGATTGTATTTCAGAGAAACGAACTGTCAAAACCACCTTTAAGTACTCTTTGCCTAAGAAAACTCTATGAAATTCAGGCAATTTACAAGTGCATGCGCACACAATAGCAAATAAATTGATAAACTGATTGTGTCAAGAAAAGATTGTAGAAGGATGTGTGTGTGTGTGTCTGCATGTTCAGAAAAGCTAATAATAAACTAGTTTGTGTGATGCACCATTGCTTGCTGTATCAAGAAAATTCAATGTACATTTCTCCTTCATGTTGATTCTATGACACATTACAATTAAAACCTATTCAGAGAGAGGAGTATTTTGATGGCTGATGACCTATCTATGCGACTTACATAACATGCATATACAATGTAGTTGCCTTATGACATTTTGGATTCTTCAGTACTAAAAGAATGCCAGATGTCCATTGCTTCAGACTATGTAGCCTCCTGCATTATATTTCTGTGGAATCAGGCTGCAACAAGAAAAGGAAATCTGCCAGGTAAGGAAATATCATCGTATTACGATTTCAGCAGCTGCAGTTATGCAACTGAAGTGTTAAAAGATCTGCATACCTTAGGGGGAGATATTCAAAAATTGGAAAGCCAGAAACAAGGCTCAAATGTTAATTGACTACATTAGAGAACACTCAGCCTAGCCATTAAATTTTGAGAAAATGAAAATTGAGTTATGTTAATGAGCCAGCTTGTAGTTAGAAACGTTGAGTGAGGTGGCCTGAGTACAACAAGGGTAACCGACACAGTAAAATGAGACGAAAGTGTAGCACATTACTTGCAGATACAATATTAAATAGGCTCCATATCCACTACCAGAACATAAATATACATGCATGCTAGCCTAGCCATTCTGTCTCTGATCTGTTAGGGGACATCAGAGGAATGTCTGGGGTGGCTGGACTTCTATGTCTTCTTCTCTCACCACTACACTGTGACTACGAGTCAGTGGATGTGTTCTCAATTTTTGCTACAGAAATTACTTTTGCAATCATAATTTTACAAACATAAAAAAGTTGTTCCAAATGTCAAAGGAGTTTTTCCAGCGACAGATCTGAACATACTGTCAAAGTTTGTCATAAAATGTGCATGAAGGCATATTACTAACACTACTCAGATCGACACCTCGAAGTTGTGAAGCTGACAGTCAAACACAAACATATGCGAATAGGTTTACTACTACCTCTCTTGATATTTGCACTGTTTTAAAAAGGAACGGTAAGTTAATAAGGCCATTATTGCATTGCCACAAGAGCAGCAGAACCTGACATGCTTCTCTGATAAGCTAGATCTATTGATTTGTTACTGAATTCTTGGAAGGATTCAGGAAAAAAAAACTTTAAGGTGATGCAGTATAAAAAGAATATTTTAGCAATACCTTTTAAAAGGTCTTTGGGTCTAACTCAAGATACCTAAAAAGAGTATGTCTATAAGCTGAAGCCGGCTCCTACAAAATTTCAGTCAAACAAATCTTTTTTTAAAAGCAGCAGATACACAAGTGTTAGGATTTCTTTTGTTTGAATATTTCAGGGGTTCTATGGTGGGAACCTTTCAGCCCCGAAGAGATATAAATATCCAGGTTTACTTGCAGCTTTGCCTCTAGAAAATGTGGGGATATCTGCCACCTAGTGACTAAAGTTGGTATTGCAGTCTATAAACTGATTTTTGATTGGGAAAAGCTTGTTAATCCATTAACAAAAGGTAGTTGCACATACCTGCAGTGCTCCCTTGGTGCCCATGCCAGATTTCAGGCACTTAGATTTTACAAGTTGGACAGATGGGAGGGACACGTATTCTCTTCTTTTTAAAATTACAAATGGCAAAAGTCACTTTGTGGTGATTTTTTTTTAATCCTTAAAAATGGCCAATTCTCTTGTGATTGTTACATATTTATTTTGTAATAGTTTGAGGCAACTCTTGAAATGTAGTTGTGGAGGGGGACAGTTCAGTCTGTAATTTTGCTGCATCGCCACCCATTCTGGGCTGAGTTTCAGACTTCTTCACTATCAAGTGGTAGCTCTTTTATTGTGATAAAACAAGGGCAACTTCAAACTGCTTTTAACAACCCTGAGAAGACCAGACTTTTGGAAACTGAGTTCGAGTTCACCTCTACTTGTACTGATTGTAAAAAAATGCTGGAGCAATGATTGTGAAATAAACAGTAGGAGGGAGATATGGAGTAATAACTCTGTTCTAACAACATTAGGCTGAAGAAACTTCACACAGCAGAACAGTCCTTTCTAGAAGAGAGTTTGTATATGCTTGGGCTGTCTCTGTCTCCTTAATAATAAATTGTTACAGTAGATTTATTTTTGGTTGAGAGAAATCATTGTTATTCCATGGCAACCAGCATTGGAAGTACATAACGCAAGCTGGTCTGATAAAAATATCTCTCAAACCATTCACTTCAATTAAGGCTGTAATTCTATAAAACCTATCTGGAAGTACCTTCTGCTGAATGCAGTCGGTCTTACTTCTATGTAGACATGTAAAGGATTGCACTGTAAATACCATAACATTAGATGCATTAGCACAATGTCTTATAATTACATTATATTAAACCATGTGTGTTCTTTTTAAAGTCAAATGAAAAAAAAATGAGTTGCTGCACTAGCCTACAAGTTTTCTAAAAGGTATTGAACATTACGTTGTTGTTGTTGTTGTTGTTGTTGTTTTAAAAAAAGTTTCAGATTTAATCATGGAAGAACATTGGGTTAACACTATGGATTTTGGAACCAAACCCCAGTGGATACCAAGGGCCCACTGTAACTATATTGTGGATGCAGTAAGGTTCTATCCAGTTGATCCAAATGGTGCACTGAACTGTCTATAATCTGCCCACTTAGAAGATTGATATTCCATGTATACATGCACTTTTTACTCCATCTAATGGCCATGTTCCTTGGAGATGGTGGGATTTGTAGTTTAGCATATCAGGGGGACCCTAATTGGACATAGCTAGTATCTGGTCAGGAGGGATGGAATGCTATGTATGAAGTAGCTGAGGAAAAGGAAGAGAAGAAGAGAAGTGGTGGTCAGAGGAGATGGGCTTATGTAGGCAGTGTTCCAAAATCTGGAACCTAAGAACTGTGGCTCACTGCCTTAAAAACAATATCCATTCAGACAATGGATTGAAAGAATGCAAAGAAATGTTAAGGAAGGCTCTGCCAAAATTTAGTCCTGTGGAGAAAATGACAGCCATCTGCTTGAGTCTAGCACATCGTGTGCATGTTCAATATTAGCAAAGCAAAAACTTTAATTATAACCAAAGTTGGATTCCATGCTGCCATATCATAAGAGAGATGTCATCAGCATGGATTTTAGAAATGTTTCAGTGAACTTTTAATTTCTTTGGTGTTTATTTATATTTTTATTTATTAACATATTTATATCCTGCCCTATGTCCAAATGGGATGCGGTGGCTCAAGTGGCTAAGATGCTGACTCTGTTGATTGCAAGGTTGGCAGTTGGAAGGCTGGGTGCTGCATGATGGGGTGAATTCCCATCACTAGTCCCAGCTTCTACCAACCTAGTAGTTTGAAAGCATGGAAATGCAAGTAGATAAATAGGTATCACTTCAGTGGAAGGTAAGCAGCATCTGTGCAGTAATGCTGGACACATGATGACAGAGTAATCTCTGACAATGCTGGCTTAGTAACGGAGAAGAGCACCGCTACCTATGGTCAGACACGACTTGACAACCTTGTCAACAGGGAATATCTTTACCTTTACTTATATCCAAAGATCTCAGAGTAGCTTACAAAAAAATTAATTTAAAACAAAATATAATAATAATAATAATAATAATATAACTGCCCTCAAGTTGGCCCAAACTCATGATGACACTATGGATGGAACATCTCCAATACCCTCTATCCTCCACTATCTGCTTAGTTCCTGCAAATCCATGCCCATGACCCCTCTGATTGAGTCTATCCATCTGTCAGGGTCTTTCCTTCTGCTGCCCTATACCTTTACTAGCATTGTTGTATTGTCTAGTGAATCATGCCTTCTCGTGAAGTGGCCAAAGTACAGCAGCTTCAATTGGATCATCTTGGCTTCCAAGGAAATTTCAGACTTTATCTGCCCAAAGACCCATTTGTTCATCTTTTTGGCTGTCTGTCCTCAACACTCTTCTCCAGCACTGCATCTCAGATGCTCTGATTTTCCTTTTATCTTCCTTCTTTACTGTCCAGCTTTCACATTTGTACATGGTGATAGGGAATACAATGGTTTGGATGATTGTAACCTTAGTCCTCAGTTGTATATCTTTGCTCTTTAGGATTGTGTCTAATTCTGTCATAGCTGCCCTTCCCATTCCTAGTCATATTTCTTGACCGCAGTCCCCATACAGGAAATCTTTAACCATTTTGATTTCCTCAATGTCTAGGTTGAATTTATGTAGATCCTCGTAAGTTATTATTTTTGTTTTATTTATGTTCAGCAACGAGCTTGCCTTTGTGCTTTCTTATTGATCCTTCTCAGTAATTGCTCCGTGATGTATATTATATTATTATATTACTATATTAAATAGTTTATCACTTTAAAACCAATTGAAAACTAGATAAAACAATGTAAAACTGTGCAACCATAACATATATGCAGTGGGACCAGAGTAACGCAGCAGCTTCTGCCCATCCACTAGCCATTTTCAAAGCTTATATCATGCCGTTCTTTCCAGTTAGGACCATTGAGGGCAGCTTTCAAAAAACATGTAAGGCTTAACATTGAAAAGGTGTAACATTTTTAATGAGATAGAAGGAAGCATAAAATAATTCAGCTCTCAGGCTGTCATGATAACATTGTTGATTTATTTATTTTTTAAATGCTGAGGATGTGAACTGTGTTCACTGCATTTTATTTTTAAAAAGGGTCTTAATTCTGCAGTCAAGACTGGTGCAGCTGTGTGTCCTAGAGAGCACTTGGAAATAATGTTTTCCAGGTAACCATGTTACCTGAAATGTAATGCAGTGATAAGCGGCGAGAGCATTATTTATTTATATATGTATTATTTATTTGACTTATATTTTGCCTTTATCCCGGGGCTGGGAGTCCAGCCAGCTTTGAAGATTAAGCCAGGCACAAATAAAAACAGATAAAAGCAGGCAGAGATAAAAACAGAACAGTTGCAGAAATCAAACATGATAAAATAAATTATAGTTTTAAAACATGATTGAATGGAAAAATAATAATAATTTAGAAACACATAAAAAGTAATGTAAGGTAAGGTTTAAAATGTAATATAATGATATAAAGGTATAAAAATATAATGATATGAAGCTATAAAGGAATCCTGTAGCACCTTTGAGAGAAAGAAAGAAATGTCTAGCGTAAGCTTTCACAGCCTGCAGTCTGCTTCATCAGATGTGCTTCAACAGGTCCATGAATAGTAATCTTTTCCTCTCAGTTATAGTCTCAAAGGTGCTACAGGATTCTTTTATATCTTGTTGTGTTGATGCAGTCTAAAATAACTATTAATACTAATATAATGTTATTTTTGCAGATAAGGTAACAAATGGAAATGTCATCATATTTGTGTGCATGACTAGTAACATTACTCATTTTTAAACCATTGTTTGAGAAGGGGCTTTGGTCATTTTTCTGTTTTCCTCAATTTTTAAATGTATTTTGGAAAAGCAAAAGTAGAAGCAGAAGCAGCAGCAGCCACAGCAACAGCTATGACTATACTGCCCTGAATTGTATTGACTAATTCTGACCAGAACAGACCCACTGAATCAATTGTTGAATGATAAGTCAATACCTATAAGATCTCATTGATGCAATGGGTCTAGTCTAGTCGGGACTAACAACAGCATTTAAACTATTATTCTAATTTAATGATGATTAACTAGTATATCACTTTTAAAGTGGTGAGGAAAGACCAAATATGTTGGTAGGTGTGTGTAATGAAAAAGAGTGAAGTTCCAAGTTCTGATTCCAATATAAAGAGGGCAGTCTTCTATGTGAAGGCCCTCCAGTCTAAATAATAATAATAATAGTAATAATAATAATAATAATAATAATTTATAACCCGCCCCTCTGAATGAACAATCGGGGCGGGGTACAACATTTTAAAAACAGGTATAGTTAAAATATTACAGCCCAGTCCTGCCTCCCACCCTTTAAAATAAGATTAAACTAACACAGAATTTTTAAAAATTCTCAATAAAACTTTAAAACAATGCAATATCCAGTTTAAAATAAAGAACAGCAAGGCAGTGAGAGCAACGGCCTTGAAACCACTAGTTAACAGAATGTAGATGGCATACTGAGTTGACGGGTCACCTAGGATGTACCCACACTGCACAATTAAAGCGCTTTGGTACCACTTTAAATGCCATGACCTCAACTGCCATGGATCCATTCTACAGAGTCTTGGGATCTATAGTTCACTTGAGGAATTTAGAATTCTCAAGTAGATTCCTCTGAATGATAACATTAGAACTCTGAACTCTGTGGCAGCAAATTCTAAATCAAAATGCTATAAATCCCAGGATACCATAAGATCGAACCATGGCATTTAAACTGGTATTAAAGTGCAATAAAAAGGTAAAGCAAGCCCTCATTCTGTGTTCAAGGAAGAAACATTTTCAGATATATGCTTATTTACTTTTTTCTAAATTATAAAGGGAAGCAAGCTATCAGACAAGGCTTGCAGCTAAACACAGGGTGAAGACTTGCTTTCTTTCACATCACGGAGGATGGGTACTCCTCCAGTCATACTCATCCTCTCTATGAAAGATATATTGTATTTCTAAATAAATTCTAATAAAATTATAGTAACTTTTAAATTTGTCTAAATACCCTGAAAGCACTTATCTGATCTTGGAAGTTAGGCAGGGTCAGTCCTGGTTAGTAGTTGGATGGGAAACTACTAAGGAATATCAGGTTCTGCAAACTATATTTCAGAGGAAGGAACTAGAAAAATACCTCTTGTGTATTCCTTGTCTAAGAAAACTCTATGAAATTCATGGGGTCACCATAAGTCAACGTAAGACTTGAAGGCAAATACACATATATGTAAACACAGAATTTCTAAATTTCCATCTACCCATGGATACTAGCATATCCAAATTTAATTCACATCTCTGCCTTCTTTTATGGTGACACACTTTTTATGGTGATGTTCAAGTAGCTAATCTAACTCAGAAACAATAGACCTTTACTTGCCTACAGGCCTTGACTTACCTACAGGAGAACACACAACAGGTACAAGACCTTGCCACAAAACCAAATGGCAGCTCTGCCCACACATTTCCTTGGGAAACATTATCACAGGACCTAATCATATTACCCACAATATTAGAGGGATTTTTGTTTGCTCATTCGCTAATGGGATCTGCCTTTGGGGAGAAAAGTGGCATATAAATGAACTAACTAACTAACTAACTAAATACATGTAGTCCTGTGTCAACAACGCCTTTTGCGAATTTGATTTTTCACAGATTTTATTAATATGTTGCCTCTAGGAATATCTAGATCCTCCAGCACAAATCTATGGTCAACTTTAACCAAAGGTAGCACTGAAGGACCTAGAGATTCCTAGAGAGAACACTCCACTAGGCATATGTTGCCCCTCCAGTGCAATTCTATGGTTAATGTCTGGTAGAGGTTGCCCACAGAGTTGTACTGGAGGACCTGGAGATTCCTAGAGAGGTGTTCTCACAGGTAAAAGCATAGTGCTTTTGTTATTTGTGGTTTTTCCACATTCACAGGGGTCCTAACCCCATTGAATGTGGAATGATGAGTGTATATGGTTAAGGGAATCCTGGTGGTGCAGTGGTTTAATGCTGGTACTGCAGCCACAACACTGTGAGTTTGATTCCAGAGGGCTGCAGGTTGACTCAGCCTTCCATCCTAAAATTAGTACCCAGTTTGTTGGATTACAGACTGTAAACTGCTTAGAGAGTGCTGAGTTCACTATGAAGTACTATAGAAATGTAAATGCTGTTGCTATTGCTATCTACTCAGCTTGGCTTTAGGCAACATTGTTCCTCCTGCCTTTGTCCCTCAACAATCATTGTTAAAACTGAACATATCACCCTATCACCATGCTCACATGTTTTGCACTGGTATTTCTAATGTCACACACAGCCTGCTTATATAGGTCTGTTCCTGGACCCTCCAGTCCATGCAATAGAGGAAGTAGACTCAAGTCTGTGAAAGCTCATGCTACCAGCTCTTCTTTCTTTCCGTTAGTCTCAAAGGTGCTACAAATTCCTTTGCAATAAATCTGTAATCCAACAACATTTGAACTGCTGATCTAAAATCCTTCTTGAAGAAAGAACAGAGCTGTCAGTCCTTAAAGCTACTGTGACTTAGCTCAGTGCTATTCAAAGTGGTGGTCCATGGACTGGTGCCAGTCCCTTGAAATCCTCAAGGAAACAAAGAAACAGTTGTAGCCAATAGGCACAAATACATGACAAGTACCTGGCACATTGCAGAAAAAATTGCCAGTTTCCCACAGGACCGATTAAGTTAATATCAGTCTTTTAAAAATTAAATACAGGTATTACCAAATAAGAAAGCTGAACAGTTCTGTATGCATATTGTCATTAATTACTCTTCTTGGGTTGGTTGTTTATTATATTTTCAGTCTTGTTAGGGTTCTTCACAACATTGGAAAAATAACCCAATTATTTGCTGGAAATTTAGAACCAAACAGTAGGTAGAAAAAAAGTTGTGGAAAAGTTGTCCTTAATTAGGGTTATTGTATTTTGCAAAGCAAAAAAAGGGGGAACACATGTACCATGAGTTTCCTGGACATCTCCAGGAAAAGGAGAACATATGGTTTGTTGTTTTTGTGTGCCTTCAAGTCATTTCCGATTTATGGCAATCCTAAGATGAACCTATCATGGGGTTTTCTTGGCAAGATTGTTCAGAGGAGATTTGCCATTGCCTTCCCCTGAGGCTGAGAGCATGTGGCTTACCCAAGGTCACACAATGGGTTTCATTATTAAGTTGGGAATCAAACCTTGGTCTCCAGAGGTGTCACCCAACACTCAACCTTACCTTAATGCTAGAACATGGATGAGCAACAGCAAGCTTTGAGGATAGCCATAAGGAAATGTGAACTAATACTTTAGACTAATCACAGAATAGGATTATGTTCCAACCTAGACCACTAGCTGTACTTGCTGGGGGATTCTGAGAGGTATAGTTAAAAACCTAGCTTTCCCACATTCTGGGTAATCTTCTGTCTCGACTGATATATAGGAAATTGGTTACAGATAGTCCTGCCATTGAATGGAGAAGGTTGACTTTCTTTGTATTTGTAGTTGGAGGTTAGTGAGTATTTCAGTGGAACCGCAAGCACCAGTAGGATCATGGCTAGTTTGCGTCACCCTAATTTATATCCTGTTACACCCTCAATAAAATGAAATCCACCCAGATGTCTCAAGGAAAATGTTGGAAACACTATTGTCTCTCCCACTATGCTTGTATTTAAGTTTTAGGATTAAACTGCCTAGCAAATTCTGTTGCTTGCCAGTTTTATAGACTTCTGAGCAAATTAACTAAACACAAAAATGAAAGGGAAAGGAAAATGGCCATGTTTCCTATATATACATTTTAAAGAGGAATCAGTCCCCCATGCCCAAATATCTACAATGAGGTGAAGATCACCTGGGTAGAGAACTTCCAAAAGTCATTCTCCTTTTCCTATGAAACCATTTTTGATAATTTCCTAGATGTTGTAGCTAAAACTCCCTTTCTAAAAAAAATGCACTCCCAAGACTTAGTTGATGGCTATAAAAGTCCTTAAGGTAAAATATGTTTGGGAAAAGGCCCCAACCATTTTGCATTTAAACCTGCCTATCACTGGAATGTAACTCATTCATCCAAAAACATTTGTTGTTGGTGGTGTTGTGCTTTCAAGTCATTTCTGACTTACTGTGACCCTAAGGCAAACCTATCACAGGGTTTTCTTGCCAAATTTCTTCCCGGGGGGGGGGGGGGTAACCATTGCTATGTATTGTGACTTGTCCAAGGTCCACCAGGGGGGGGGGGTTGTAGATGGCTGGGACAGGATTTGAACCCTATCCTCCTCAGAGTTGTAGTCCAGTGCTCAAACCATTCTGCAGCTTGAAATTGAATTCAGACCTCAGGCTGAAAAAGACCTTCAGCTTTGATATACTGGATTGGTGGCATTTCCCCAAAGCTTGGAAAAATTACTTTTTTTAGTGTACAGCTCTGAAAGTTTCTCAACCTGGGAGATATTGTTTAAAATGTAACCTTTCCAAGATTTTCATTTTTTTCAGGTACATATTCCACAGGGTGCGTCTGCACTGACAGGAAAATCTGGTTTACTTTCAGGTGACTCTGATCAACAGTGACCATAGGCTTGTCTAAACACATCAAGGCAAGTTTGGGAGAACTGTCCACGTACAGTTTTCCCTTTCAAACACACCCTGGTACAATAAATCACAGTATGCATGGCTTCATGGCTATGGCTGCTCCAGGTTTTTATCTCTGCCCCCACATGCATGTGAATGTACATATTTCTGAATTTCTCTCCCCCTGCCAATCCTTGACTCATACCAATACTGCTGTGGAGTGCAATCCCTCCCTCCCCAATGAATATCTGATTTTCAACACAAATATCCAGACTTTCTGCTCAAAAACTGGCTAAATCCCTACTTTTTCCCTTCCAGATGTGACGAAAAGGCACAGATTTGGCACCAATCATCCTATACATCCTTTGGAGAGCTGTCTTTGAAAACTAAGTGAGGTTGTTTCATTTGGTCTGTGTAGATGTGCCCACATTTATCTATTTACAGAGCAGTTCGGAAACACTCTCTGTCCTACCTGCTCACTAAATTTTAAAATAAGTACTCTCTATTTGAGAGCCAGTGTAGTGTAGTGCTTTCAGTGTTGGGCTCTGCCTCTGGAGACCAGGGTTTGAATCCCTGCTTAGCCATGGAACCCTTGAGCAAGTCACAGTCTCTCAGCCTCAGAGGACGGCAATGGCAAACCCCCTCTGAAAAAACTTACCAAGAAAACCCTATCACAGGTTTGCCTTAGGGCCACCATAATTCAAAAATGACTCGGAGGCACACAACAACAACAACAACAACAACAACAAACCCTCTATTCATTGTCCTGACACAATGACACAGCACGTAACCCTGAGCAACTCTGACATCCATCTACTGTTTTATGTAAGGCAAAACTGTGCTAGCTGACTTGCATGCAAACTCTTTGGTTGTGTTTTCACTTGACTGTGCTTAGTAATAGCAAGTAATACCTGAGGAAGCATTTCCTCAAACATGAGATTTGATTCTTTCAAGTACATGTATTATTCTTTCCTGGTAATTTTCCCATTGTACAGAAAGATAAAGTGTTTGATTCACTAGAGAATTTTTGTTCCAGACACTCTATTTATAACAAACCATTATTTGATTAATTTGGCTTTGACTCATGGAATAACATAGATTCTGCTGTACTCAAGCTTTTCTGCAGCCAGCTGAAAGCTTGCTAGCCATCACATAAATGGTTGGATGAATCTAGTGCATAATATAATGATTGAATTGGACCAGCCCGAGTAAATTTAAACATCACATCATCTATCATTTGAGGACCTGCCTAAAACCTGTTAATGTAAAACAAAATCTGCCATCCTTTATTCATTAAAGGTAAATGTTATTTTATTTCTGTTTGTCTCTTCCATCTCTCCCTCCTTCTCCACACTGCTTTCTTGTTTCAGCTACCATCTTCCCAGCCCCCCTGCTTTCTTACTATTTGCAGTTATCCCTCTTCTCTCTCTCTATCTTTACTACTGTACGTGCCATTTTTTTTGTCTCTGTACTAGTAAACCTCTCTCTACCCCTTGTTACCATTTCCTCTCATTGCTAGATAGACTCCCCTATACTATGGGCAGGGAAAGGCCAGTTGCCCTGCAGGCAAAGCCAAGCCTTTTTTGTAGCCTCCCAAAGCTTCCAGACCACCTCTCTCTGGTTTTTTCTTTTTAAATTAATGAAAAATCAACCTTGAAGCACCTCCCAATGCCACCTGGATAGCAACATCCTTTGAGTCCCCCTTCCAAACTTACAAATGTTATCAAATGGACTTTTCCTACCACACAGTTATAGTGCTATGATTCCACTGTAATTGCCATGGCAACATCCTATGGAATCCTGGGATTTCCACTTTAGGAAGGGACATTTAGAATTCTTCCAATGCCTCAACAAACAACAAACCTCCGGATACTGTAGAGTGCTTCCATGGCAGTTACAGTGGAATCATAGTTGTGTAGTAGAGTGAAAGGGTCCTCAAATCAGCTGGAAACCATCCAGAAAAAATCTGGAAGTACAAACTGGAAGTAACTTCCATGTTACATTTTGGGCTCATTTTTCAGCAAAAAAACCCAGGTATTTCTTCAATCTACTGCATAGGGGGGAAAGTTGGTTCCTGCAATTGGCTTCCATCAGGACATTACCACACAAGGCTAAAAACCTAAACTTTAGCTGGCTAAAAGTGTCTTTTGCTGGTACTTATCACACAACATCATGCCCACCCTGCTGCTACCTTGCATTCCAGGTGTCACTATAGTGCACCTTTTCATTGATGGGCAAAACCCATCAATAGATTCTCAGTCTCACTGTTACTCCATTACTGTCCTCATGAAATAGGCCCCTTCCAGTGCAATTCTGCTTCTCAGACAGTCACATGGTGTGAGTGGATGTGATTCTACTCCTCTCTCTCTCTCACCTTTGCATGATCACACCGCCAACAGCTTCCCAGCTTCACGTGGTGGTGGCAGCCAGGATGGCTTGCTCCCCTGCTTCCTCACAAAGTGTGGGGCTGCTGTGTGAATGTGCATTTTGGGAGGGTGAAGTAGCAGTACATCCACGCAATCAGTGTTTGGCAGTGTGGAAAACAGATCACCCAGCCATAGATTGCCAAAGAGCTATTGTGGGGGAAAGCGTAATAAGAAATGATGGCAAACTGGTAGGCTCTCATTCTTAAACTAGAGTGATTTATGGGAGGACAGCAGACTGGTGTGATAAAGTCCTCAATTCCCCCTCCCCTTTTCTGTTTTGACCTTAGTTCTAGTTTCTTATCTGAGTTTAACAGCAACAATGCATATAGCCTTATACTTTTCTAACAGTTTATAGAGCAGAGGAATCACTGATGGGACAATCATGCACCATAACAGGATGGCTGCAACAGAGTTTTGTGAAGTTCCTTTAAAACAGAATGGGTAGGATGGTAATCTGAGGTTCCAGAAGGTTTCAGTTATGGATGACTTCAGAATGATACATTATATTGAATGGTTCTAGCTAAGGGATGAAAACCTTCTGAGGAAGTAGACCTTCTCATAAAGTGGAGGAGGAGGCTATGGGATCTAGTATTAAATGAAAAATTAAGTATAGCTAAAAAAAAGTCTTAGAGGGGAAACTAGAACAGACATGTTTATTGAGATATGGCAGCTATTTATGGCTTTTGTAAACAACATATTTGACATCTCAAGGCAACTGGGGCTTCAGCACAAATTTTGGAAAGATTTGTTACAGTATCCTTGACACTTCACATTTTGGAAAATGAAGATTCAGGATTATCCACCAGAAAAGAAGGAAAGAAAAATATATTTATACTAAATATATTTACACTGTACTGGAAAACTAATTCAATATTTCAGATAGAATATAATATTTTGAATATCTTTTTGCCATGTGGTGGTGTATTTATGTTTACCATTTTATGCTGGCATTTTGTGCTGGTATAAGAAGTAAACTACCTGTAATAAAAATATTTTAAAAAAATTATTATATTCATTCTCCTTCACAGTAATCTTGCAGTCAACTAGAAAAACATGTTCCCCTGGGGTTTATATCTCTGAATCTAGGAGAGGGAGGCACAATATAGTGAAACTACTACCAGCGACCACAAATAATCAAAAGTTGGGTCAGCACATGACTAGCTTTGTTTTTGGGAGGCCCGATCTATCTTAACCACAGTTGGACAGTTTGGGAAAGCATACCCTTCCAACAGTACTGATTTCCAAGGGACAGTCCCTATTAATCGTCTGTCTTCCTACTTTTTCAGTTGCTTTTAAAATGTCCCATTTTCCCGCTTTGTCGGCAGCTTACTTTTAATTGTGGCAGACTGACTTTAAAATGCAAAAGTAGTTTGTATTCTGTTTACTCAGCACAGTGAACAGAGAGGGCAGAATCCTGCCCTCCCCATTAAATCAGGCAAAAGCAAACTGCCACAACTGCTCTTAGTCCTTTCTTTTCAATAACTTTCACCACCTTAACCTTAACCATACTCTCATATTTCTTGGCCCCACATCATCCAGAAATACTCAGAGGTGGTTTTGCCAGTTCCTCCCTCTGAAATATAGCCTACAGCACCTACTATTCATTGGTGGTCTCCCATCTAAGAACTAACCAGGGCTGAACCTGCATAGTTTCCTAGATCAGATGAATACCTTCCGGGTATTTAGCATAAAAAAATATAAAACATATATCAACAAATGATGATAAACATTATCATTCACTGCTCTATCTGCTTTCACTGTATGTGTCCAGTAACATTGCTTCTTCCTCCATTTACTTTTATAACCAGCAATTCCTGGTTTTCTTAAACTTCTGAGTTTTCTGTGAGTCTAGGCATTATAGGTTTTTCAAATGGGAAAGTAGCATACCATTAAGTGCCTTGCACTGCAATTCTCACTTGCAGCTGGTTACAGAAGAGCAATGCCTCAACAGTGCCAAAGTCCTAGTCTGGAAAGCGAAGACCCTGCAACTTCCAAAGCATAGTCATACACACTACACCGTTATAACAGTTCAATACTTCTAGAATTGCCACAGCTCATCTTATGGAATCCTGGGATCTGTCCTTTGGTAAGGGATTTAGGAACCTCCACCTAAAGAGCTCCACTGCAATCCTCTGAACTACAGCACTGGGGCTTTCTGGCAGAGAATTCCCACTAGATGTCAAATCCAAGATTCCGCAGGATGGATCTTATGGAATCCTGGGATTTGTAGTTTGGTAAGGAATTTTTGAATCTCTGCTAGAGAGCTCCAGTACAATCCCCTGAACTAGAGCTCTAGAGCTTTCAGGCAGAAAATTCTAAGCACCTCACTAGACGTCAAATCCAGGATTCCATAGGATGAAGCCAAGGCAGTTAAAGGGGTGTCGCATTGCTATAGCTATGTGCTGTAGATGATGATGATGATTTATATCCCATCTTTTCCCTGGATTGGGACTCAAAGCAGCTTACAACAATTAAAAAAAAATTTCTGAACATCACAAAATATAAAAGTTTTTTTAAAAATCAGAAAAAATTAGAACCAGGTTAAAACATATATTAAAACACGCACCGGCACAGCACAGATCTCCTCTGTTTGAAGGTTATGCTCTGAGATTTCCTTGTACAAGCGTCCTCCAAAGGGTTGACACTGCCAAGTTTGGTCTGTTGAGATTTGGCTCATTCGCTAGTATTTTCAAATCATGAGCTTCTGGCCCCATTCATTATTTTGAAACACTCCCTTATCTGGGATGTGAGCCACCTCTTTCTTCATTGTCGGTACTTTTTGTGAGGAATTCTCAATACTGTTGTCCAAAGTATTGAAACACCCACTTTAAATTCATGTTTTATGCTAGTGCTCACTATGGACCCTAAATCATGAAATAATTTATCAGAGTTTTTCTCTTAAAGCACACATACACACAGCACAGTCAGAAAACTCAGATTGGAAGAATAGAAAATAACCAAGTAGGTGGATAAAAATTATTTTTAGCACCTGAATGCCCTACAGAATAAATAACTTTGGAGAGGAGGACAGAAGTAATCGCAGGCATTTCACTCAGATGTTTTACATTTTTTTAAAAATTGCCACAGTCAGCTTTTTCAGCATAAACAACTTAACTCAGAAACAGTGCTCAATTCTAGCAGAAAAAAATCAAGATGGAAGGAAAGCTGAAAAATAGCTGAGAGAGAAATAGATCTGCTCATTTGTTGTTGAAAGAGACATTGGGGTTATTCAGAAGGTGAAAATAATCCAGGTAGAATTTGGTTTGAATCTTTGTTTTTCAGATGCATTTCAAATGCATCCAATTACAACAAATGGAATCCAACGACGGACAACGGAACAGCGATGTAACGCTGATTAAGAATTAATGAGTTTTAACTGTTTTTATGATTGTATTGGATTTTATATTATTATTATTATTATTATTATTATTATTATTATTATAGTTGGGGGGCTGCCAAAAGACACACTTAACCTGGGGGAATTGATGTTGGATGCCCTCCCCTCAAGTTTTTCTGAAAGATTTGGATTCTTGGATGTGTGAATAACCAATGCATATAGCCCTGGGATAAACCGGGCTAAAACTCTGCATGCTTTGAATGTGCTTCAAATGCATTTGCATCGACATCACCATAAATAAAGACACATGTGTGAGCATAGATGTGGTTCCATAGTGTGAATATCAAACCTGGAATACATGAGTGAGATTATTCACATAGTTGCGCTAAAAATAAGAAAGTGTAAATGTCCTTATTGGGATGGCGCAGAGAGCCTGGCTGCTTGGGAATGAGGTGGTGCACCAATACACACTGCCTGACCACACTTGTTATACACATGCATATAGCTAAACAGACCACAGACCATCCATCCATGACTTTTAGAAAATGGAGATGTCCAAACCTAGCTTTCTGGCTTGTCTCTCCTTGGAGACAGCACAGTTATAAACAAAGAATTACCTACAGTTTATGGAACTGGTTTGTCAAGGGAGAATTTTAAAGAATTTTGGCTTATCATGGCATCTGAAAGCAAGTACTGTCAGGTGAAAAATAGGCCACTGTGAGATGGAGGGGATGGAATGAAGTGGCAAGAATCTTGAATAGCAGCATTCTAGACTACAACAACAACAATAATAATAATAACAATAATAATAATAAAAAAATTTATTTGTATACCGCCCTTCCTGCGATCAGGGTGGTGCACAGCATAAAAATAGACAATATAAAACAGTAAACATGATTAAAACATTAAAACAATATTAAAACAACATAACGATTACAGTAGCCATGTGTCAGGGCACAAGACCAATATGGGGGAATCACGTGTGGGAAGATATCAGGGGTATGCATGGTCGAACAGGTATGTTTTTAAACCCCTTTTAAATACACTAAAGGAGGCGGCCAAATGGAGCTCGGTGGGCAGGGAGTTCCAGAGGCTAGGGGCCGAGATGGAAAAGGCTCTCTTAGAAGTTGTTGATAGTCTAGCCTCTGGAACTCTAAGTAACTGTTGCCCCGTAGATCTAAGTGTGCGGGGCGGATTGTGTGGGGAGAGGCGATCCATTAGGTACTCTGGGCCCAAGCCATTTAGGGCTTTATAGGTAGCGACCAGCACTTTGTACTGAGCCCGGAAGCGAATAGGCAGCCAATGAAGATCTTTCAGTATAGGTGTTATATGGGCGGTCCTGGGAGCACCAGTGACCACCCGAGCTGCCATGTTTTGCACTAGTTGTAGCTTCCGAGTGTGATACAAAGGCTGCCCCATGTAGAGCGCATTACAGAAATCCAACCGAGAGGTTACGAGAGCGTGTACTACTGTTTCAAGGTCCCTCCGGTCCAGGTAGGGACGCAGCTGGCGTATCAGCCGAAGCTGAAAGCAGGTGCTCCTGACTGTCGCATCCACCTGAGGAGTCAAGTGGAGCGACGAGTCAAGGAGCACCCCCAGACTGCATACGGTGTCCTTCACGGGGAGCGTGACCCCGTTCAGGACTGGTGGAACCACCTCTAACCCTGGGCCGGGGGAACCTACAACGAGTACTTCCGTTTTCTCTGGATTCAGGCTGAGTCTATTTTCCCTCATCCAGTCCATTACCGATTCCAAACAGGCCACAAGAGGAGCGACGCCATCCCTGGTCACTGCATCAGTCGGAGACATAGAGAAGACTATTTGGGTGTCATCAGCGTACTGATAACCCCGCGCCCCATGCCTCCAGATGATCTCTCCCAGCGGTTTCATGTAGATGTTAAAGAGCATGGGGGACAGAATGGCTCCTTGAGGGACCCCAGAGGTGAGGGCCCTCTTATCGGAGCACACGTCCCCCAGCTGCACCATCTGGAACCTCCCGGAGAGGTAGGACCGGAACCATTGGAGCGCAGTGCCCCCGATTCCCACCTCCGCCAGGTGTTCCAGAAGGATACCATGGTTGATGGTATCGAAAGCCGCTGAGATGTCCAAGAGCACCAACAGGGACACGCTACCCCTGTCGATGCCCAGACGGAGATCATCGACCAGGGCGACCATGGCAGTCTCAACCCCGTAACCTGCCCGAAAACCAGTTTGAAATGGATCTAGAAAATCCGTTTCATCCAAGATCGATTGAAGTTGGAGTGCAACCGCCCTCTCGATCACCTTCCCCAAAAATGGCAGCAGCGAAACTGGCCGATAATTATTATAAACCAGGGGGTCGAGGGAGGGCTTTTTTAATATAGGTTTTATAATGGCCAATTTAAGATCTTCAGGGAAATGCCCTTCCCTCAGAGATGAATTAATGATCCGGTGTAACAATGAAGTTACAACCGGTCCCCCCTGTGCCGCTAGCCACGAGGGACAGGGATCGAGAGAGCAGGTTGTCTTCCTAACACTTCTAAGGATCTTGTCCACATCCTCGGTACTGACAGACTCTGATCCAGTACAACCGAGTCCATGGAAGCTCTCGATACCTCTATTCTGGTTTCTGTTTCAACCCTGGCGTCCAGACCTTCATTTATCCGAGAGATTTTATCCGCGAAGAAGTTGTTAAATTTGTCACAGCAGGCCTTAGTAGGTTCAAGGATCTGGTTCGGGGCTGGGGGGAGCTGAGTTAGCTCCCTCACTACCCTGAACAACTCTGCTGGACGCGACTCCGCGGACGCGACACGAGCAGCATAGAACGAATTCTTAGCTGCTTGTATCGCCTCTCCATAGTCCTTCAAAAGATGGTCTAGGAGAGCCTTGTCGGATAAACGCTGGTGTTTCCGCCAGGCGTGCTCTAGCCGTCGCAGGACCCGCTTCCTTGCCCGGAGATCTTCCGTATACCAGGGCTTCCTTTTGGAAGAAGGCCTGAGAGGGCGCTTGGGAGCGATACTGTGTATAGCCCTGGAGAGATCCGTATCCCAGGTGTTAACTAGGGCATCAACAGAATCGCCGTCACTTCCAACCATATATCCCTCTAGGGCTTCTTGGAACTTCTCGGGTTCCATCAGCCTTCGAGGGTGGACCATTCTAGTAGGTCCGCCACCCCCGGAGGGGATCTGGGTTGATGCCTTGATGCTTGCCTCCACCAGGAAATGATCCGTCCATGACAGGGCGGAAATGTTGGTAATTTCCGCCCACGGAATTTCCATGTCCGTACAGAAGACCAAATCGAGTGTATTCCCCACAAAATGCGTTGGACCCGATACCAGCTGAGACAGGCCCATGGCTGTCATGGTGTCCATGAATTCCCGAGCTGCACCAGATGGAAGGTTGTTGGCCGCGAAGGGGATGTTGAAGTCTCCCAGGACTAAAAGCCTGGGAGACTCCAGCACCAGCTCCGAGACCAACTGTGTCAGCTCGTTAAGGGAGTCTGTTAGCGCACGGGGTGGCCGGTAGACCAACAGAATCCCTAGACTGTCTCTAGCCTTCAGGGTCAGGTAAATACACTCGATATAGGAAGTCTGCCGAACATGGTTCCTGGTTAGAGACAAGGTGTTTTTATGCACCAAGGCAACACCCCCCCCCCACCCACCTAACCTGTTCTGGTCCTTCACCGAGTACCCGGTTGGAAGGACCTGAGCCCACACAGCGTCACCTTCAGGTCCAAGCCAGGTCTCGGTTATGCACGCCAGGTCACAGTTGTTATCCTCAATCAAGTCGTGAAGTATGTGGGTCTTGTTTTTAATGGACCTGGCGTTGCACAGGAGCAAAGACAGGGTTTGTGGTACGGTTGGAGTGACCCTCAGGTCCCTTTGGTTAGGAGAAGGGCTGGAAGGAGGGATAGATATTAAGCATCGATCCCGCCTTCCCCTGTAATGCTGGTCCTTACTCCTACCGCCATACCTCCCCTTGCCCCACACAACTGGGATGGGGGCCCCGCTCATGTCAAGTATACTCTCCCCCTACCCTACCAGATTAACCACCTCAACCAATCCTCACCACCCTCTTCCCTCCCCAACCAACAATAATAAGATAGGGATTGATAGATATAAAAGCCAATCACAAGGCCCATAGACACAGTTCTGGACTGAACAGCGATCTACCAGGCAACTCCTTGTTGTTACTGCTAGGCCCATTTCCTCCATGAGTTAGTGAAAAGTCTTCTGGTGTGATGAGTACCATTGATTCTCTGTGTATTACCCAGGTGCTCTCACCTGCCACACTTTCATACTTCAACACCAGGAGGAAATAAGTGTCCATAAATCTGTTTTCGTGTGTGTAAACTGCATTAATTTAGTTAGGAAGACTGTCTTGAGAGAAAAATGAGTACTATAGATTTCAGTTAAATCTGCTTCCAATTGACAAGCCCAGGATCACAGCTTAAAAGTTCCTTTGATTCACATAATTGCTCCTGGGTCTTGGCAGAGAATTTGCTCAGTTAAATGTATGTATTAAAAGGAACATTTTGAATAAGTAATTATGCAGATCTTGGTCCTCCGTATCTACAAAAACAGATACTTCCAAAGTAGCTGATTTTGGCTGCAAAAATAGCAACTCTATAAAAATAGATAAAAAATAGCTATTAAGAAAAATGATTAACTCATTTTTTAATTTGGAATAGCATTTTGACACACTAACGAAATTGTCGGCGATTTTATTTCTTTGTCAATGAAGCTGGCAGCATTAGTCCAATTTCTACTGAGACACTGAAAATTTCATCTTATATCAATAATTATTCACATGCGTGAATAATTATTGATATGAGTGTTATCATCCAGGATGTCACTTTCTATAAAATGCCATTTGGTGTATATGAACTCACAATTATCCTGGTCTTTTGAATGTCTCCCGCACCAATTAGAAATCTTTTGCTGTTGCAATCAAATATGAATAATTCAATAAGCTCAAAACATACTGTTCTCTTCTTGTTTTTATGTCACACGGTAGTTCTAATACTCATCTTTTTATTAATTTTTTCAAGCTGGGATTTTGGGATGAAACTCCTTTAGGTGAGCCCTTAATAGTGGGTTTCCCCCTCTCTTTTTGTCCTTCAAGAGATTCCTATGGTATTTCATTCAACCATTTTTAAAGTCTCTCCTTGGCTTCAGAAACGGCCTGCCATGAAGCACACAGGGTTCTTTGAGAAACTCGTCTCTTGATCCCCCCCTTGGCAACACATAATTAATTGCCTGGTTCTTTGAATGCTGGGTTTGTTTTGCCCCAATGCTCTTCATTGTTGGACCTGCATTAATAGAGTTGCCACTTGCAACCTGGACATGAGCCATGATCCTTAAAGATATGTGAAAGCGGGACACTCAGCTGTCTGTAGTATCTTCACCTGTTCCCTATCTCCAGCCATGCCCCCCCCCCCCTCGCCTTGTGCAGAACTGCCAGAGCACAGTCCTATTCCTCTCTATATAGAAGCCAGTCACCACTGAATACAATAGGTCTTAATGCCAGAGAGGTGGGCATAGGATTATAGCATCCATGTTCCACACAGCAAGTGTGGGAGAGGGTTGAGACAGGACTAGAGGGAACAAAGAGAAAAAGATATGCCTTGCCATGTCTCCAACTATAGAAGAATGTTTAGTTATTTGTGTATAAGTTGTGAATTGGAACCTGTATCCATTGATGCATATTATTTAAAATATCATATATACTCAACTATAAGTCACCCTCATGTATAAGTCGAGGGCAGTTTGGGGGCCAGAATTATGGATTTTGATATGATTCATGGATAAGTCAAGGTAAAACGTAAGGGCATGTAACAAAGGACATAAAGGGTGAAGCAAAGGTAATCAATGCCAAAGAACTTACAAAATTCCAGCAGGCATAACTGTGCTGACACTAAAGGCTGCATTTTACCAGGGGATAAATAAATAAAGTAGTGTACTGTGCTTACACTGACCCATGGATAAATCAGCTCAGGATTTTGGGGTTAATTTTTTGACTCAAATTTTCTAGACTTACCATCTACATGAGTATATACAGTAACTGTTTTAAAAAGTCTTTCATCAGAATTGTGGAACTTCTTAAATTCCCTTTATTTTAACAGTGCATTCCTTTTATTATCTCACAAAGCACCAAAGCTATAATTTGCAAAGGGAGTTGAAACAAAACTCTGGATAATGACATGGCAGGAACAGGGAACATGCACATTTTCTACACTGAAGAAACTTCTTTTAAATTTATGAATTTAACCATTGATTGTAAATGTCTGCAACTAGGAAATGCATCACCAAACCAAGAGAACCGATGAGGACAGAGATTTGCATAAATCTGGCAGATTTATAAATATAGCTGTGAGATGGACAACACATGGTCCATAACTCACATAGACCATCCCCTGACTGTTTTTGTGGGTCCCTCAAGTATGTACTGTTAGCAATACAATTTTCCTGTCTTGTTACTGGGCACTGGGCACTGGGCACTGGACTGTGTCTATCATACTCTCTTTCATTAGTGTGATATGGGAGAACAATGCTTTAGCTAGGCCAAAGAGCTTGCTGTCCTTGGTTAATCATGTCCTCCAGTATTCCACAGATGAATATCAGGACACACATGGCCAAGCAGTATCAGTATGTGATCAAGATGGAGAAAATTATTTATGAAGCACAAGCTCGGAGAGACTGCAGCAGTTGTTTGTTGTCTGAGCCTACAGGGATGGCCAAGACTTCACCTCCTCCTCTCCTCTCTCCCCCTCCTCGAGCTAACTGAATGTGAACTACTTTTGCACTTTGATCTCAATATTCATCACTTGAAATAATCTGAGGACAAAGGTGGGGAATGAGAGGAAGAGAAAGGAATTGGGATTTTTTTTTAAAAAGTTGGAAAAGTGGGATGACAGAGGGTTAACTGGGACTGTCCCTGCCAAATGAAGTTGGAGAGTATGGCTAAATGCATCTAGGCTAATGTGAGGAACCTTTTCCTGTACAGATATGTTGGCCTAAACGTATAAGTAGTAAGAGGGTGTAGCTCCTGTCAAAATGTTATGGTTTTTTGATGCCTGTCAAGAATGATTTTTTGATCTGTCAAGAATGATTGACACCTGTCAAAATGATGGGCATCCCCCCCCCCCCACCGAGGTACTAGGGTGAGACATCAGGAATAGATCATGTCATCCCCACCTGGAATTCACCTCGGTACCCCAACCAATAGGTGCTGGTTTCAGCCCCCTTGGCTCCATGTATTTCAGTTGGTCCCGGTGGTGTTACTGGACCCCTCTAGGATCATGCCTCAGCGCCCTTGACCAACAGAAGCTGGTTTGGGTCCCATAAGAATCATGTGATCTGAGCCAACTAGTAGGAAGGTTGGCTGCAGAGAGCTCTGTTCTGTAGAGGAGAACAGCTATGTTTTGCATGCCCAGACACATTCTATATAGGCAACATAGATGCACTGAGCATCCTCAGAGGCTTGCAGGCTTTTCTACCACCAGAAAAATAATACCCACAAATCCTGGCCAAATTATGAAGGTGCTGTGAACTTTTGTACACCTCCCATGCCATTGAATGTTCATCCTAAAAAGGAATGGCTGTATAATGATCCTGCAAAGGCATGCCCAACACCCAGGAGTATAGATTCCATTGATGAGTCCTCAGATATCAAGTGTGATTGTGGTTACAATTTAAAAGCCATTCTCTCCCTGGAAGTACTAGGGCAGGACATCCAGAATAGGTGATGTGACCCCAGCTGGACATTGCTTTGGTACCCTGATCGATAAGTACTGGTTTTGCCCCCCCCCCCTTAGCCTCAAGTGTTCCAATTGGCCCCAGTGGTGTCAGTCTAAGACCATGCCTCACCACCACGACCAATGGGAATTAATTTCTTGGCAGGTTATCAACCAGTCATTATTGACAAGTCATAAATCATTCTTGACAGGCATCAAAAAGCCATCAATCACTTTTTGACAGGAGCTACCCCCCCCCCCCCCTCACTCATATATCAGTACCACCCAGCATGGCCTACGGCAGGGGCAACCAATGTAGAGTTCTTCAACATTGTGTTTGCTGACCCTTGGCTCCTTCAAATTCCCAGGACTATCTGTCCTGTCTGCAGGAGTGACAATCTGCCTTTTCAATAGGATGCAGCCTCTCTTCTAAAATGTTTAACATTTTTAAAATCCCACTTTTTAAAATAAAAGTATTGAATTTCAGCCCAAAGGCCACAAGGACAAAAAACTTGCCCCAAGATCTGCCACACTCTCCCATTTCTATGTTATGGTGACAGTTTGTGGGAGATGCAGAACATTCTCTCAACCAGGCTGCTAAGATGCCATATTTGTGTTAATGTAGGAAATGCAAACGCACTGGTTTGGGGACAGTCATTTTTGCTCTTCAAATGTGCCATGGTGGTACTATAGTTCTGGGCCCTGCCTTCTGCACCTGACCTTCATAACCCTGCCTTCCTGCCTTATGCCTTTCTCAGCATGCCTTTCAATCTTTTCTTTTAATAAATAAATGCCCAGTCCACAGCAATTAAGTAAAAAAAAAGCCTGAAAATTAATTTGCAGGAGAGAGAAAGAAAAACAGCATGCTTGGAAATAGTGAGGGGGAAGCATAATCATGCCCACTCATAGCACGTAACTGCCTGCATAGCAGTACTGCTGCAAGAGGAACTTATCACATATGAATCAATAGTGGAAAGGCAGAAGAATTGGGAGTCTTTGAAGGGTTTTGTCTGTGAATGAAAAGGAACACCCCAAGATTGGATGAAAGGCCAGCTACAGCACAGACCCAGTGTGGTGTGATAAGGTATGGCCACAGATGCTGCTATCCTGCTGTCAGTTTGCTTTGGAAGTCTCGTGTGATAAAGCCTGTAGTCTAAACCATCTGGGGGTCCAAAGGTTCCCCAGTCCTGATATGAACACATGGATTAAGCAAAGCTAATCAATGCCAACCATGCTTCCTATCTGCTCCCAAGAAGCTACTTGTCCTTCAAACCCCTTGTTACCCAAAAAGGTGGTGGTGGGGGACTTGTACATTAGCGTCTTTTTTAATGTTTGGGGGATTTAGCTCAAAGAGGCTGGGTAACCTGAGGATTGTTTTTACCTATGTATGCTGGTACTAATGTGAGACAAGTCCAGTTTTAATTAAATAAAGAAGGTTTTAGTTTGAAATCCAACATACATACACACACACACACTTCAAACATACACACCGTACAGAGCTGACCGAAAGGAAATATGGAAGTTGGATAGCAGAGGCTGAGGTTGTAGAGGGGTAATATTTACCAGGCTACAGACGGATCTATGGAAAGTGGGGTGTAGCTCAGACAAAGTCCAAGGGTGATGTAGCAAGTAAAGAAGACTCTCTATGGATACATAGCAGGGTGTGCTAAGACCCTCCAGACCCTCCCGCTCTATTATATCCCAGTGCCTCCCTGTCTCTGGTGTGATCTTTGCCCCTTTTTATCCACCACCCTTAGTCATTCAATTTTATCTAGGTTCCCTCAAATTACTTTGTCCTCTCTCTCTTTCCGTTTCTTATCTACCATTTTTCTTCCCTAAACATCTGCTGGTTACCATACTTCAAAAGTCATCTTTTCCATGAAGGTTCTTCCTGCACCACCCCTCCTGTTCCCTTATCCTACAGCATCTCAGGTGATAACAAGATATGTATGTAACTTCCATAATCACATGGTATTTTCTTGTTTCATCCCAAATCTCCTTTCCTTCCTTTGTTGATTCTTCTGCATTGAGACCCGTTCACCTGTACCCTTTATAGTCATGGCATTTAGATAAAATCCAAATAATAAATTAACAAATTGGTTCTATATTTCTTTATCCTAATGAATGGAAAGAGAGGTGTCCAAGCTTAAGCTTGCCGAATATGTGGGATTAGCTGTGTCCCACACTTTCCACAACTCTCAGTTGGTGAGCCATGCCATGAGCCCAACAGCACCCAAATTTCAACACAGAAGGAGAGGCAATTTGAAATGCATCATGATTTGTGTAGCTCTTCAGACAGCAACTCCACAGCTTCCAACTCTCCTGATTTGGCAGGAACAGTCCTGATTAATTTTCTGTCTTCTCAATTTTTCAGTTGCTTTTAAATGTTCCAGTTTTTCTCTTTTCATTCCACTCTCCTCTTCATCTTGAATTGTTACAAATTGCTGCAAAATCAATTAATTCAACAGGGAGGAAAGGATTTGGGTGTGTGTGTGAATCTTGCCCTTCCCAGTAGGCTCAGGGAAAAACAAACTGCCACAAGCACTCCAAGTTTGTGCGTTCTTCCTTTTTAATAAGGAAACAACTTGACAACACTCTGATGCTTATTGGCCACACATCTCCCTTTTGGGAATGCAGTCCTATACCCAATGCCATTTTGATATATCATTATATATGGGAAGCAGTACAGGAGTTAATGAAATCAATCATAATGTCAAACACATCCTTAGAGGGATGTGGGACTTATTTCCTAATACAAATGCCGACGACTGAGCTGAAAGGTTTAAACTTTACACATATACATGTGTAGAGAGAGAGAGAGAGAGCAGAATTCAAGGGTCATTTGGAAAATGTGATCATAAATGATGCAGATATCATTACACAGCACATTAATTGCAATCCGATGAGCTCTGCTGAAACAGCATTTACATTGTGGTGGCTGGCAGATTTCATTTTCATTTGGGCGAAAGGAATCTTTCCTACCATTCCACATGATAAACGATTCCAGTAAAAACCCCAAATCGTTGCATTGCCAAAGTTTCTCCATTGATTCTGATGCAAGATAACACTAGTTGCATTTCACCTCTCTTCTGACTTCATCTATTAGCCTAGAAATGATGCTGTATGTTTGGAACTCTGGCCTCACTCATTAATTCTTCTTGGAATACATCCACAGCAAGCAATAGGCAGTAAAATAATTGGCTCTGGCCATTAAGATTTGCCTTTCTCTCTTTGACACTCTTCATTAAGCACTCTGAGAGATTTGACCAATAATTCTACTTTTTATTTCTTCCTATCATTTCTCGTATTTTATGACATATTTTAGGACCTGCCCAGAGTGATTATGAGCCAAAATAGCATTACTCCGGTTCTTCTTTGACTCCACATTTGTCATCTACAGAGATGTAACAGAATTTATTCAGTGACTTTGCATTTTACTAGACTAAATTGTTTCTTTATTTTTTTTCTCTCTCTTCTAATTTTTAGCTTTTTGTGTGTTTACAAGGGAAGGAAATTAATCCCTCATATTTCTTCTCTAAACTGAACTTGTATTGCTGTTGTTGCATGGTGAAGTGGGACCAGAGAGCTCCATATTCAACTTACCCTACCATCCATGGACCCTACTATGTGATTCTAACTCATTTGCAGTTTATTAGCTTGAATTCCTTGCTAGGTTGTTACAAAGATAAATTGGGTTTGTGGGGAGAAATATCATCCTGAGCTCTCTGCAGTAATGTTTTGCATTTGGGGGCAGAAATAGAAAGAAAGAAGAACTCTAAAGTAGCAATTATATGGACACTTGCTTGACAGTAAACCACACTGAATATAATGTTGTTGCTGTATGCCATATGGAAATCCCAAGGCAAATCCATCACAGGGTTTTCTTGGCAAGATTTGTTCAGAGGGGGTTTGCCACACCACAACCTTCCTCTGAGATTAAATGAGTGTGATTGGCCCATCACTCAGTGAGTTTCCACGGCTGAGTAGGGACTCAAACCTGGGCTCCCAGAGTCCATGTCTGACACTCTAATTACTACACCGTGAAAGCTCTCATAGATTTGCACTATAAACGAATGTGGCTTTTCATCGACATAACTTTCATCTTTCTTCACATAATGCCTCCACTTAAGACGAATCAAACTTTTGACTGTGCCAGCTAATGAAGACTCTAGATATGGTTGTTGATTCATATGTATTGTTGTGGCTCCAAGTGTGCCAAATGACACTTAAAACTCTCATTCTACAAACAAAAAGGCTAGTTCTGCAAATCTGGACTCTTTCAGAGATGTGTAAAACTTTTCACCCATGAGACTTAAAGCAACTCTTATTTCAGTCTTTCCCTAAAGCACCCATCCAACTCATATTGACCATAACATTCATCGCTGTTGTCATGTGCCTTTTTGTTGTGTCCAACTTATTGGGACACTAAGATGAAACTATCATTGGAATTTCTAGGCAATATTTGCTCAGAGAGGATTTCCCTTTCCTTTCTTCTGAGATTGAGAGCGTGTGACATGCCCATGATCACTCAGTGGGTTTCCATGACCAAGCAGGGATTTGAACCTTGGACTGCTGAGTCATATAAGTTTATCGCATGGGGCTTAGAGAATGGGAATGGAGCAGAAAGGAAGGGAATGGGAATGGAATGGAATGGGGGGGGGGAATGTATGTTATTGCATGGGAGAATGCATCTGATGCCACTGGGAGTCCCCAATCCGTTCCCAACTGTTCCACAGCAGCCGATTTTGAAAGACTGTTCAGAACTGTTCTTCAAAATCAGCTGCTGTCGGATGGATGGGGAATGGATTGGGGACTCCTGGTGGCATCAGTGGCATTCTCCCATGTGATAACGTGTTTTTCTTCCGTTCTTTTCCGTTCCGCCCCACTCCCGTTTTCCAAGCTCTGTGAGATAAACTTAATAGTCCAACATTCAAACCAATACACCACTGGCTTGTTCATTAGCCATGAAAAAAATTCTCCCCTTGTCTATCTATTTTCCATTACTAAGGAACATAAATGGTGCAGTGCCAAAATTCACGCAATGTTAGCCTGGTACATGTTACTGCTCTAAAGAGAATTTCACAAGAAGCTTAAAAGCTGTTCTTGTTGATCCTCTTTCTCCTCACTGATCAGGTGCTACCACATATATGGTGAAAGAAATACAAATGAATGAAATGGCATATTTTTCAATGGTTCTTATGTGATATACATTATTTTCTTTCCTTTTTTCAACACAAGAGCAGGTTATCTATATCATGTTCTATGGTCTACAAACTGGGGAGAACCGAAGTGGGGAAGTGTGGCCTTTTAAATATTGTTGAAATGTGACTCTCATCAGCCATAGCTGACATAGCCAATGATGACAAATTATGAGAGCTACCATCCAGCAACATCTTAAAAACTGCATTTTGCTCTTCCCTGGACCACAGGAAAGAGTAGACCAAAAGATAACAGCCAATACTCTGCATCAGCTATTTGGGACCTTATTGCACCATTTTAAAAAGTGACTTACTGCTCCCGAATTGAATTCTAATTTTAGCTGCATCCTGGTCCTATCACATGGCTTTTGTCTCCAAATCCACCATGTGAGTACAGCCCAGCTGTAATGCACTTTGGTGGCCATTTTTCAAAGTCAGGAATACTTTACCTGCATAATTTGTTACAATTATTGTATAGTTTTATGTTTTATTATTTCTTAGATTGTACCCCTCTGGCAGGATTTGATGTTTTGAATTGATTATATCTGTAAAGCGCCATGTAAACTTATGGTGCTATACAAATAAACAACAACAGCAACAGCACTATTTGCTCAGCCTTTGCCTTCTGAGGCTGACAGTTATGACTTGACCATGGTCACTCACTGAGCTTCCAAGGCTCCATGGTCACTCATTGAGCTGCCAAGCAGAGATTCAAATCCTGGTGTCTGGGGTTGTAGTGCACCCAATCTTGGCTAAGTAGCATTTATGAATACAAAACAGTTACGGATGAATAAAACTAGATAACTCTTCCATATTTGTGATCACTAGTTTACCAGGCATCAGCTGCATGTAGAGAAGGCAGTTAATTCTGCTGGCAACCGTGGGTAAATGATATTTCTATCACATTTGGGGAGGGTCAGGTCAGGAGAGGTTAACCTCTCAGATAAGCCTTCCAGACCCTCATGTACCGCAATGTATAGGTATGATGGCAACGGACCACCAAATAGCTTCTAAGAAATTTCTCAGACTATCTAATTCCTCAACACTAAGGGAATGACACCAAACTACAAGAGCTGTCATAACTATCTGCACAAAAAAACTATCTAGTCCTCTACTGAAGATGAACATCTAATTCTGATGATATAAAATATCTTGGGCAGATCCTCAAAGTCTGCTGAATTATATTATGCCATTTCCATGGTTGACAACTGAAGAACCACAATGACAGAATGCGTGTCACTAAGAGAGTGACACCTGTGCAAGTCCACATAGTTATCAGGGAGAAGGACAAGGTCAGTTTTAAATTTGAACATGTAATGTTTTTAACTTTTTGAAATTGTTTAATTGTTTTTTAAACGTTGTATTTTTAAGGCATTGTATTGTTTTAACTAGATTGTTTTAAATTTTGTTAGCCACCTTGAGTCCCTGTACTGGCAGGATATAAACAAACAACAACAACAACATGGACTGACCTATTTGAACAGCACATGTGAAATTTTGTAAGGGAAAAACACAAGGAAAAGACATGTCTTTCAGTAGTATATGAATATTTTAAAATAGATTTAAAATAAATAAATGACATTCTGTGGCATGTATTCTACTTTTGTGTGATGTATATAATCCGTGATGACTCAAAACCACCTCGGAAAGTCATTGCTTGGTGCTTCAGTCAATGCTGGATGGACCCAACCATGTGAATAGTCCCCTAAGTAGTCACCCAAGTGAATAATCTCTTAGGTGTTGTTTACTTAGCCTACACAGTTACAATAACCCATAGTTACAAACAGATTATTTCCAAACCTAAGAGCAGACACAACAGGTTAACTGAAGTGAGAAATCACTGACAGTGGCATTCCAGTTCATAACAATTCCCCAAAGAGCTCCTTGAAACATAACCGTTTGAAAAGTGGTCAAGTAACTATTGACTTCCTGTCATGGAATTTCTCCTTGAGTATTGCCATGTGTATTCTAAACAAAGGCTGCAAACACTGAAATATACATGACAATGCTAGAAATAAATCTACCACTGAGGCAGTTGTCTACAAGCAGGGATGATAAAACGGATAGAATACATATTGAAACACAACCCCGACTGAAACATTTTATATAAACATTTTATTGTATATAACTTGACACAGTATACAGTCCATTTTTAAAGCTTTTACCTGGGAGGTAAAAAAATAACACCCCCACCCCCTTTGCCAAGCATCACCCAGAAGATCAGTTCAGGATAGGAAACATGATGCTGAGTTCACATTCCTTTTCTGTCCATCAATTAAGAACTAGACTCATACTGGATCAAACTAAAGTTATCTCACTTATCATTCTTGTTTACATGTTGGCCAACTATTTGTATCCAGGGCGTCCACAACTAGGACCAGAGTACAACTGCATGCTTCATCTCATGTTCTCCAATAACTGATAGTTTTGAAATCAGTTTCCCAGACAAGAAAAGTAATAGTTCCAATATATTCTGTGCTAATCTGGCTTCATCTGGAGTACTATATTCAGTTCTGGGTCCCTCATTTTAAGAAGGATATCAACATGTTGGAGACGGTCCAAAGGAGGGCAACAAGGCTGATAAGAGGCATGAAGAATAAAACATGTGAGGAAAGGTTAAGGGAAGTAAGCATGTTCTGCTTGCTGAAGAAAAGCCTGAGTGGTGACATGACTGCACTCTTTAAATATCTAGAAGGCTGTCATGGAAATGATGGTGCAGGTTGGTTCTCTGCTGCTCTAGAGGGTAGGACCCAAGTGTAATAGGTTTAACTTACAGGAGGGCAGATTTAGATTGAACGTTAGATGGAACTTCTTGATGGTAAGTGTGGTTTAACAATTGAACCTGTTACCTATAGAGATGGTGGGCTCTCGATCTCTGGATGTCTTCAGAAAGAGGCTGGACAGCTTCCTGATGGAGACGGTTTAGCTGGAATTCTGGCACTGAATGTGTCTCTGTGTTGAACCCTATGATTCTATGATTCTGTTTTATGATATTCAGAGGCACACAGCCTATCATGCATAAGTAAATGCCACTGTGGCAGAATTCTCATCTTCCTTGCAGTGTTTTTTTTTTTTAAATTAAAACCATTGGCTGGTTGGTTTATTAAATGTTCTCTCTTTCTAAACAAAACAAAACAAAAAAAGGACTCAAGGTACTTAGAAAAACACTAACATTCCAGCAAAGAAATACAATTGAAATATAAAAGAACAATAAATGTAAAATTGTAAAATATATAATAAAGAAGAAATGCCATTAAAATACAAAAGCAGACTAATAACAGAATTAAAATCTGCTCATAAAAAGAAAATAGCACCTTTCCTCAACCTTCTCAGAATGTGTGAATGTGCTTCAAGTTGCCCATCAACTTATGGCAACCCCATGAATTTCATTAGGTTTTCTTAGGCAAGCAACACTCAGAGATGGTTTTTAACAGTTCTTTCCTCTGAAATACGGAAAGGGAATCTGGTGTCTTCAAGATATTTAGGCTGCTTCTCAGAGTTATAGCCAAATACATTTAGAGGACTCCAGATGGAGGGAGGCTGCTGTGAGAAATGGCAGCCAAAACTTTGGCTCAGCCCCCAACCTTGGCTTGTGCCTGTTTGGCCTTGCTCTTGTCCATGCATCTCTACTGTCATCCTTCTTCACTTGCCAGATTCAACTGTTTCCAAATGCTGAAGGATGGAAGAAATAGAAAAAAAAATATGGAAAGGGAGAATGGAAGACAGCTCTACTCGGTGTCATTTATCATTGTCTCAAAAACATGTTCTTTCTTCTTTCTTTGTTCCAGCTTTCATTTGCCAGCAAAATCGTCATTAATTAAGTTATTACTCCTTAGCTACTCAGCATACAAGATTGCCATCAGCTTTATCTCCCTGGTCGATCTGTTTGCAGCCTGGGAACTGAACAACTTGCCTTATTTGTTCCCTTTCTGCAATCATTTTAGCCCTGCCATTAGGCAGAGTGAGGCAGCCGCCACAAGGAAAAAGTTATGGGGATCATAAAAGAACAGCAAATCATTCTTTGGTTGGAGTCTATTATTATTATTGTTATTATTATTATTATTATTATTATTATTATTATTATTATTAAATTTCAATACATTCTAAAACAGAACAACAGACAATAAACGGTACACCAAAACAACAATAGATAAAATACATTAACCCAGATAATGTCCTGAAAATTATAAACAAGAGGTGTATTTAGGGATCTTGAAAGACATCTTTCCATAAAATTTTAGCTATTTTTGGTTGGAGTCTATTATACTGTACTTTTACTGCAATAGATTGCGGGATGTGCTTGTGGGGTTTTCTGCCCCATGTACCAAAATATCTTGCTTTCTTTGGGGTATTCTGCTCCCTGAGTTGGGTGGGGTGCCACTTTCTGCTGCACCTCAGACAGCAACGTGTCTTTTGACCATTGATCCTGCTAGACAAGTGGAGCTGATGGTGCAAGTATCCAGTCCCAAAATCTGACAGAGGTTTCACTAGACCTCTCCTCTATGGATGAACTCCAGTTTGGTTTCCTTCTACAAAAAGGTCTTGACTTTTTAAAAGGAAAAGAAAAAAGAAAAGAAATGCAAATATTGTCCCAATGCCACAGGTTGCTTTGTGACTTGACAGTTCCAAGAGTTACCTGATTGTGGCAGGATTAACAAGCACTTGAAGACTGAACTAGACGTTTCAAAGGCAGACCCATCGTACTAGAAACATGGATCTATTCCAGTCAGTATAGAAAGAAGGGAGGAAAGGCATTGTTTGTATAATACAATAAAATAGACACATGGGTGGCAGCCTGCCTAGATCTTATTTCCTCAAGTCCTTTTTCTTCTAAACTGTCAAACACATTGGAACCTGGCTGTATAGAGAAGTGATTATGGGAGACCAGCAGTGAGACAAGTGGCAGGTAAGAAAGGGTTCTGTAACCATCACTTCTTGCTGCCTCTAAATTCTACCAGTTCTTTCAATGCTTTTGGTGGAAACCTTTTTTTAAAGCACATACCATGTCTAGTTGGGCCCTGACACAATTTTTTGATTGATTGCTCTGCTTCTATCTGAACAATGACATTTATACAACAGCAGCAGAGAGAATGCCACAGTGGCCAGTGCTCTTGAGATTTATTTGGTATTCTTTTGTTAGACTGAGGCTATTAAAGTTATACATGCTGACATGGGAGTAATTCTCTTGAACTCGGTGGGGCTTACTACTCCACTGATGATGGCTGCATCTGCACTGCAGAAATAATGCAGTTTGACACCACTTTAACTGCCATGGCTCAATGCTATAGAATTCAGGGATGAGTAGTTTTGTAAGATATTTAGCCTGCTCTGCCTGAGAGCTCTTAGGCCACAACAAACTACAGGTCCCAAGATTCCATAGGATGGAGCCATGGCAGCTAAGATTCTGTCAAACTGTCTTAATTCTGGAGGGCAGATACAGCTGAGATCAGACAGGTCTTCAAGGCATTCCAGGTACAATTACATCCAAAATCTACAGAACAGCGATACTCTTATTGGCACAACCAAAATTCACAAAACATATGTTCCAAGCTTTCGAAGCTCTACTGGCTTCTTCATTAGACAAAGGCATTTTAAAAAAATATGACAATATTAGTCGCAAGCCTGCCTTTTGTCAAGATGTAGCTGTTCTCAGTTCAGTGCTGTGGAAAACCTTTATGCAAGCAGGCCCCTCCTCCTTCTGGCCATGTGGGTAATGCATCTTTTTTTTGTCTTGCTAATGGAACTTGGTATTTTATTTCTTGGAGTACCCACACACCCAGAAGGAGACCACTATGCATTGTTTCCTAGTTCTCTTGGTCACATTCAACCTGAAATCTCACTCAAGATGCCACAATCATATAATGCAGTTTTCCATAGTACAAACCTTTTCCTCCCACACAATCATATAGTTATAACTCCTTTTTATGAAATCCTGAGGTTTGTAGTTTAATCAGAGGTACTAAAGGAGCACCTTAGCAGACACCTCTAAAGGCTGCTTCCTAAACTACAAAGCCCAGGAGTCTATAGGATTGGGTCCATAGGATGCACCCAATTTAAATACAATTCCATGTCTGGAAAACTCACCTGAAATAGCATGGTGCATTTCCTTTTACAAATCTAGATATTTTAGATACTTCCATATCTGCACTGGGTGCATAGCTTCAGTGTCTCCTTTAAATTGATATTTATTATGTCATTCAGAGCACAGAAACATTATTTCTTTTTTGGACTACAGCTCCCAGAATTTCCCATTCAGCATACCCCAGTTAGTGGTCATCATGGTTGGTAGATTCTGTGACTTATAGTCCATAAAAATAACTTTTCTGAGCACTGATTTTGCCAATGCACATCTTAAAAGTGTGTTGGAATCATCTAAATTGTATTCGCTCACCATGTGACAGAGAGGCAGTTGCCTCAGGTGGCAGATGCTGGAAGACGGCAACAAGGTATTGGGGAAGAGAGTTGTACAACACCGCTGTCTTTTTCAGCACCTCCTAAGCAGTTCTTCTGCCTTCAAGTGTGTTGCCAGCAAGCTACTGTTCTATCATCAGTGTTGTAAAAAATTTGACTGTCAGTCTGATTGGCTTTTGTACAAGGAATGGGGATACCATATTGTTTGTTGCCTCAGGCAACAAAATGTCTTGGGCTGACTCTGCACTAGCATAGACATTTCACCTCTAAATAAAGAATAATTTTGAGAGTCATTTGGATTAAGTAATACTGAAAAATTAAATCATTAAGTTAAAAAAGTATAGTTGAGCCCATAGTTTCAACCCAAACTTGACATTATAAGTTGATTTTAAAATATCTCAAAAAGTTGAATTTAGAAATATCTCAAAAATTATTAAAAACTTTGGGTTGTTGGCGGTTGTTTTAAACTAAAATTTAAGATAGATTGCATGCTGCAAAGTTTATATAATACTAACAGTTCCACTATTAATAAAAGCCTTTGGGATTTTTTTAAATAAGGGTAACTATGTTGTTTCCTCACAAAGTACATTTATGACCTCAGAGGAAGTATTTTTTTTTATATAAATACATGTTTGACACCATTATGTTTAAAATATGTTCTTCACATTTATTGCTTGACCAGTACACAATGATTTGTTGTGAACAATCAGATATGGCCAATCTGGTAGCTCCCAAGCATAATTAAAATCAGATCTGAAATCCCACTACAATCACTGACATAAAATCAGCACTCATCCATCTTTCAGAGCTTTCCATTTAGGATTATATCTAGAATGAAGGGTTACTTTTCAAATCAATAATGCCAGCTGAGATGAATTTTCTATGAGCCTGCCACACAAATTTTGTCACTAAACTTGTTGCTAATCTAATTGCAGGGGGAAATCTGTCACTTAGTAGGCTCCGGGATAACCGATGGGTTTTCCCAGAACTAAGTCCAGGAAAACAGCCAGGTTTTGCCTAGATACAAGACTTTAAAAAGTCAGAGGATACGGATAACCTTTCAGTTTGGTTAATCCCACAAGGACATAATCAATCACAGTTACGCTAACTCTAGGTCAGAATCCTGTACTGTTTACACTAACAGGAAAATCCAGCTTACCTTTGAATTGCATAGACCATGGCTTGTCTGCACACACTGACATGACTCCAGGAGAACTATCCACGCAGTCCTACTTTTCAAACACACCATGGTCTGATTAATCACAGTATGTGTAGCTACAAACAGTATGAGTTGCTGCTCCGGGTTTTTTTTCCTTCACCCATCCCAACCCCATCCCACCATGCGTGCAAAAGTATGTGTTTCTGAACTCCTCCCACCTGGCCTTGTATTGATATTGCTATGGAGCACAGTTTATACACATGCATAAATATTTGGATTTTCCACTCAAAAATTGAATAAATTGCCACATTTCCCCCTCTGGATTAAAACCGTGTAGTAATGAAAAGGCCCCAAATCTGGCCACAATCATCCCACACGTTGTTTGGACAGCTTGCTGTGAAAACTACTTGAGACTGTTTTATTTGACCCATGTAGATGCACCATTGGACAACTTTTTATGTTTACAGAGGATATGTCTATTGAGTCTACTATTAGTCTTGATGCTTCTATATACTTCCAGTACCTGGTAGGAATATCCCTAGCCCTGAGTTTCAGGACCATAAATGAAACATGAAGGTGATCCCTTTTGGTGTCACAAAAGAGAGGTCCTGGTGATGTTACAAAGGGTAGCCTCTGGTTGTGTCATTAAGCCTGATAAATTAAGAACAAAACTACAGTTTTCAAGGCTATACTCTCACCCTGAGATTATTCCCTCAGACCCAGAGAAGAAGATGTAGGTGCTGAGACTCAGGGGATAACCGAGTCTCGGGCCCTGAGATCTGGGAACCCTAACAGGGACAATATGCTTCTAAATGCCAGTTTCTGGGGAATATACACGAGGTTTCCTGCTTGTAGGCTTTGTATCAAGGCCTCCAACTGGCCACTGTGGACACAGAATGGTGTGCAACATGGACCTTTGGGTCTTATCCATATGTGTACTTTGTTAGTGCTCATTTAGCCACTTTGTTATGATTTCAAGCAGCAGCAGATGTCTTAATGTTATATAAAACAACCGGACTGTCCTGTTCTGCCCTATCCTATCCTTCATTGTCAGGTTCATTTCCAGCTCTGGCAAAAGAAGAATTTTGCAAGATACTGCTCTTGCTGGGACAGCTGTTGTTTACCATGAACTATGGCAGTCTTCAATGCATATTGCAAGATGTATTTCTTTTTCAAGCAACTGTTCCCCAAGGACACCAGCACCATTAAAACATACATATTTTTAGCTGGTGATAAATGATAGCAAGTAATGTCATTTTATAGGTATCATCAAGTGATTAACTAGGATCTGTTTAGCATAGGCATGACACTTCTGTCAAGACTCCTTTGGTAGTGACATTTGTCACTGATGACAAATGACAGCTTACAAAGAAAGAGCTGGGGAAACCTGAAGGCCTTGGAGAGATCAACAGTACAGCATAGTGGCTGGCAATGCAATCCTGCCCACGTCTACAAAGAAGGAAGCCCAACTGAGTTTAGCAAGGCTTATACCTGGGTATAAAGTACAGGACTACAGCATGGATGAGTTACTTTTTTAGATTCTTAATATCTCTCAGTATCTCTCAGTATCCTCAGTATCCCCCAGCCAGCAATTCTGGAAACTCTAGTCTCTCCACAAAAGTAATTTTTCCAAAATGCTTGAGGACTTCCATGCTTTGACATTCACCTTTATATGACAGCTTCCCCTTGATACTATCCTTGTATGGTGGAGATATTGCAAGTTCCTAAGCCGGAAGTGTTCTATATTTTATAAGACAGAAAGGGGACTCAAACCCCCATTTCACTACCGATGCTTCCCTTGACTAGCATTCATGGAGCCTTGCAAAGCAATCTAAAAAATGGTAATTGGAATCCAGCAAATATTTGAGATGGGTCCAAAAGAAAGAAATCAAACATTTTAGATAATAGCATCCAAGTTAATGCATCTCCCTATTAATAACACTAAATGACTAGAATTTCATGTGGCTTCTGAACATGAAATAATGTGGTTTCTAAATATGGCTTCAAAACTAAATAAAAACACTAATAATAATATAATTGATTGGATAATGCCCTCATTGCCAGTTATGCCAATAAACATTTATGGGAAAGAGTCGAATAAAGCAGTACCATAAGTGAGCATACACCTCTTCTGTGTACATAAATATTCATGCACACCCATATGGCATACTGTAGAGAAACAGCATGTTCTGAGGGAAAAGTTAGATAAATCATTTATAAAGAAGAATGCATTTCCACCCCACAAAAAAAAAAAAACACCTGTTAGATGAAGAGTGAGCTCAATGAAAAGTGTGTCAGTTTGCGTCCAATTGAAATTTGTTATATTGGGGACTTCCTTGCTTTGATGTTCACCTTTATTTGACAGCTTCCCCTTGATACTATCCTTCTTTTGTGGAGATATTGCAAGTTCCTAAGCTGAAAGTGTGGTATATTTTATAAAACAGAAAGTTACATTGTATCTGAAGTCTGTCCAACTGCCAGTAGAGTTCTAACTCCAGTCAACCTCGACACAGTGAAGATTTTCAGACCAGCGCTTACTGTGGGGTAAGCCACTAAAACATTTAGGAAGCGGCATGTTTGAAAGCCGGATGCTCTTCCTAAATGTCAGGGAATCGTCGGCTCCCCTCCAGCATCCCTGAATCATTCAGGGAGAGGCAATTTCCTATGAATGGAAACGTTGTGGAAACTTTGCACTCATAGAAAATTTGCCTCTTCCCGAAAGATTCAGGGAGACTGGAGGGGACCCGGCGGTTCCCTGAAGTTTAGGAAGTGTGTCAGGTTTTCAGACACACGTGCTTCCTAAATGTTTTAGCGGTGTTTTACCAGCGCTTAAGCACTAGTCTGAAAATCTCCACTGGACTTTAGTGATTCTTAGTGGTGACCTTAGTGACTCTCAGTTGATCCACTCAGTTCATGGGTAAGATAGGAAAATCAAAAAGGTCAGCTTGCAATAGCCCACTTTGCAAGGTCTGCATTTACTGTCACTGGCTCATAAACAAAGACCAACATACTGGCAGCGAATGGTGTGTAACATGGCCATTGGTGGAGGGTTCTGGCTAGAGCTTATGAAAGGACAGAGGAGCTGGTTGGAGCAAATCAATCTGTTCAAACATGGAAGAAACCCTGAGGAAGCAGAGACATCAGAATTTAGGGAAGTGGCTGAAGAAGTGTAGCTGGGGGCTCACCTACACTTGCCAGAATACTTGGAGCTGCCCCAGAATATTCTGGCCCTAAATTCCCCCTGAATTTACCCCTTAATTTGTGGGGCATTGGCTACGGTGAACTGGTGTCCTCATTGCAAAGGAGGACCAGGCACCACAGAATGGTGGACATTCCAAAATAAAAACTAAAAACCTGCCTAGGAAGTTACCTGCCCTCTCATACACTTTCACTTTAGGCCCTTACAGATTTCCCAAGAGACTGACCTTGATGGAATCCAGAACCAGTATCCTCCCACACACATCTGTGCATTTCTAGCCAGGCAATTATTTTTCCCTAGAACAAATACTACAACTCCCATCAGCTCAACTACCTTCTGTAATATTTTACGCCCACTTTAACATGCCTAATTTGTAATTATATTTTTATATAATTGTAATTATAACTTTATAAAAGTATAATAATTTATAACAAAATTATAATTTATAAAAATTTAATAATTATAATTTTATAATAAATTGATCACTTTTATAATTATTCTGATAAAATAATTGCAGTTTTAACTATTCATATGCATTGAAAAGGAAATAATAGCAGTAATTAAAGTATCAATTAAAACAACCCATTATTTAAGACAGGATCCTGACAGTGTCCTGGGATTACTAATTTAGACAGAAACTGTGAGAGGTACCAAGAAAAGGAAGACTCTAGAGCTGGTTGTCCAGAAAAGTTCAGACTTACAGCAGAAGTCAGTTGATAGCAGGAAGCAGGGTGACTTTGGGGACGGTAACTGAATAACCTCTTCTTTACTCTAACCAGGGGCCCATTCCCTCTAAAGAATTATAGTGCTATGATTCCACTTTAAGGATCAGGGTTTTCTCCTATGGAATTCTGGGATTGGTAGTTGAGGAAGGGGCACTGGGAATTTTCAGCCAGGGAGCCCTTCTTATGTCTCACTAAACCCAAACCACAGGATTCCATAGGATGGAAACATGGCAATTAAAGTGGAGTAATAGTACTGTGATTCTTCAATGAATGGGCCCCTGGTCAAGTCCATTGGCAGAAAAAAGACTTCAGGGAAAACTGACACAGGTCCCCCAGTTAAAGGGTTCATCTCAAGCAGTCTGAGTCCACCGTGAACAATAATGGAGGGATTTTGGTGTCAACCTTACAGCAAGTTCCGGAGAGAAAATCTCAGGTCTAGACTTCTGAGTTATTCAAGGCAAGCTATCTGGGGTTGAAACAGGTAAATGGTAATTGGCAATTGGGTTTTGAATAGGAAAGTGAACTAGAAAAAAAGAAACAGCAGCTTCTATAAAGAAACACTGCTGTTACTGGCAGTTGACAGGGTGCCGGCAGCAGCTTAGCCAAGACTAGCTATTAAGCCTCAATTGGAGGTAACCTTTTCATCTCTCCAGCTAACCTTTACAATCATAACAATACTACATTGCATAACACACTTATAAGTTTTGCATGGCATTTTAAATTACTTAACATTATAGTCACTTTTACATCAGAGTTTCTAGAATCTCCAAACACCTTTGGAAATTGACTGAATTTATTTGCACAGTGGTACAATAACTCCGGTTTTGCAGGAGGGAACAAAGGCACAAGACACCAAACCCATGAAATTACAGCAAGCATTGCTCAAGTTACAGTACCCACCATATGAAGTATTGTAAAAATACTTTGTCTGTACAGCGCTGTGTAAATTTACACCGCTATATAAATGAAGGTTGATAATAATAAATAATAATAAAAACAAATCAACAGGGCAAGACTTGTACCCAAGACTAGTCTGTTGTAGAAAAGACTGAAGACAGGAAATGGCAGAACCCCATTAGTGGTCTCATACAGCTCTCACCTGAGACCACTCAGTTGTATCATCAATTTACTACAACCTATTCTGGACAACAACAGTGCCCTCTCAAGGGCTCTTGGCGGCAGGCTTTTACTTGCCTACAGACAGCCTCCCAGTCTCAAACAGTTGCATACCTACAAGAAGACACATGACACAGATTTGGAGATAGGTACAAGACATTAATGCCAACCAAGATGCCTTCTACTCAGGAAATGTTATCACACAACCTAACCACATTGACCATAATATTAAAGGTAATTTCACTTGCTCATCCTCTAATGTGATATGTGCAATCCTTTGTTAACAATGCCCTTCAGCACTCTGCATTGGGCAAACAGGCCAGCTTCTGCACCAGAGGATAAATGGGCATAAATCAGACATTTGGAATGGGAATAGACAGAAACCAGTTGCAGAACTCTTTAGTCTTCCTGGGCATTCCATCTTGGGCCTATGAACAACAGTCTTTGAGCAACAACAAACAAAACTACAAAGGAAGAGTGGGATGAGAGACAGAAGAATTGGAATATATCCACAAACTCAAGTCCATTGAGAGTAGATTGAACAGAGACAATGGTTTCTTGGCACACCTGGCCTCATGAGGTCTCTCTTGGCCAGTTTATCACATCTTCTTTCCAGCTGGCATCATACTACATTCCAATAACTCCCTCTACCATTCATAGGTTCATCTAATCACCTTGGCTTTAGGCAATATCTTTCCTCTTGCCTTTGTCTGCCAATGGCCATCTGAACTTGTCATCTTATCACCATTCTTATAAGTTTTGCATTTCTGTTGCAATTCGCGCATACAATCTGCTTTTTCATAGCTATAAAGTTCTTTTCCTAGGCACTTCACTCTATGTATCTGAGGAAGTAGACTTATGTCTATAAAAGCTTATGCTATCAAATTCTTTCTTGCAGTTAATCCTTAAAGTGTTACACGATCCCTTTGCATTTGCAGGGCAATTTGCCACAGGACCACCACAAAAATTATTAATCACATTCTAACTTTAGTGAAATTGAGCTCTTTAATTGTCTAACAATGTGTTATTGGGGCCATTTGTTTTGTGCTGTTGCCTTATTCCACCATAGTTTAGCAAGCAGGCCTTGCTTGCTAAACTGTCCAAGTCAGAAACTATCTGCTTGCAATAACAACAAATAAGACCATCAAATACAAGTAATAACTTCTAAATGTGCTAAAACGCATAAATGTGATGAATACCACAAGAAATATACAGGACTGGAAAATGATACTGTTTACATGAAAACTCCCAGAATCCCCCAATCAGCACAGCCAGTGGCCATCTTGACTGGAGGATTATAGGAAATGTCATCCAAAAAAATAGTATTTCCAAACTCTTGAAATATAGTAATTAAATGATTAGGCTCCCATAAGTTTAAATAATCCATGAAGAGAGGATGCTGTGATGTGTGTATGATTCAATTGCTGTTGGATATCATATAATGCTTTGAGAATTGGACCAGGCTTTAAGTTCCTGCTTGGTCATGGAAACCCACTGGGTTTCACTTGCACTTTCTCAGTCTAAGAAGAAGGTATGGCAAACCCTCTTTCCCCCCCAAAAAATTTTTATTGAGTTTTCATAATATAAAAAAGAAAATTCACAACATAAAATCGTCATCATATATACAATCTTCTATTCCAAATTATTTATTTGTAATATATGAGGTCTCACTTCATTTCTTTTTCCACTTCCTTGTCATTCCCTTATAGCTGACAAGTCTTTACCAATCTATATATTTATATTCTGCTGCTAAATAGCTTTGTAATTTCATCTCTAAATGAGTTAATTGACCTTAAATTGTCTAGTAAACTTCAGTTAAAGAAAAACTTTCAATATTTTTCCATCCAACAGTCTTATAAGTTATTCATTTGCCCTAAAAATAAACAAAAATTAAGAAGATGAAAAAGGTTTTGCATCAATTTTGTAATACAAAGTCCTTCTTAATATTCTATTAATCAAACAGTATTGTTGAAAATTTTCCCTTTTTCTCCACCATATAGTTACTCAATACTTTCCAAGTTCTAAGAAACTCTTCTTCTGGTTTCCCTTTCAGTCTCAGGGTTAATTCATCCATTTCCATAAAATCATATAATTTAAGTAACCATTGACCTACAGTAGGTATTTCGGAATCTTTCCATTTGCTTGCATATAAAATCCTAGCTGCACATCCCATGTAATGCAGTAATTTCCCATACTTCTTTTCTATTTCTTCTTGTTCCATCATTCCTAATAAGTATAATTTAGGGTCTTTCATTAATTTTATCTTTAAAATCTCACATATTTCGGAGTGTATCTCTGACCAAAACTTTTTTGCTTTTTTACATGTCCACCAGCAGTGGTAATATGTACCTATTTCAGTTGTACACTTCCAACACTTATTATTACATTTTTTAATCTATTTTGGATAATACATGAGGGGTCATATGCCACCTAAACTGCATCTTGATCATGTTTTCTCTCAGTCCATAATTAGGTGTGTATTTAATTCTCTTCTTCCAATTTTTTCCCATTGTTCAAGTGGAATATTTTGACCCATATCTTTAGCCCAATTCACCATACAGGTTTTTATCACCTCTTGTTCTGTATCATATTGCAATAACAGTTTATATAAACGAGAGATTTTGTTTTTCCCCTCTTCTTTTATTATCTTCTCAAATATCAAATCTCCTTTCCCTATTCCTTGTATTCTCTGGTCCATCAGGAATCTCTCTTTTAAACGATGGTATAGAAACCAGTTACATTTATAACCATCCTCAAAAAGTTCCATTTCCGTTTTTAACCTTCTTTGTCCACCCTCTATTTTGGTGATATCTTCATATGTGAGCCAGCACCCACAAGACATTTTTTCATTTTTGTACAAAGCTTCATTAATTGATGTCCATAATGGCATTTTTGTTATCCAAAGTCTTTTTATTTTTTTGCCAGACATTCAACATCGATTTCCTTATGAAATGATTATTAAAGTCCTGGTTAATCTTAACTTTATCATAAAGTAAGTATCCAAGTAAGCCATAAATCAACCCTGCACTCTCTAAGTTTAATATTCGATGTTTCTTCAGTATTATCCAATCCAGAACCCAACTCATTACTGATGCTTGGAAATAAAGTTTAAAATTAGGCAATGCAACTCCACCTCTTTCAACTGAATCATTTAGTAGTTTCATTTTAATTCTTGGCTTAGTGTTACTCCAAATAAATTTAGTCAAGTCCTTGTTCCAGGTTTTAAAGGGTATTTCATTAGTTATGATTGGTAAATTTTGGAATAAATACATCATCTTCGGTAAAATCATCATTTTAATTACTGATATTCTTCCGATCCATGTAATTTTCAGCTTTTGCTAATTTTCCATTTCTCTTTTAATTTTTTTCATGTTTTTTCATAATTATTTTTGAAAAGGTCAGTATTCTTGGTTGTTAATTCTATTCCCAAATACTTAATCTTCTTGTCCAGCTGGAATCCTGTTTTGGTACTAATCTCTTGTTTTTCTTCCTCTTTTATATTCATAGTTAATATCTGGGTTTTATTCTTGTTGATCTTAAAGCCCGAAACATCACCATACTCTTCCATTTTCTTTAAGAGTAAATCAATATCTTCTAGCGGATCACCCAAAGATATGACCAGATCATCCACGAAAGCGTTAAGTTTATATTCCCATCCTTTTAATTTCACTCCTTTAATATTCTTTTCTTCTCTTATCTGTGATAACAATACTTCAAAAGTAATTAAGAATAATAAAGGAGAAAGTGGACATCCTTGACGAACTCCGGTTTGAATTTTCACAGCTTCTGTTAGACTTCCATTGATTATTATCCTTGCTTCTTGGTCGTTGTATATCTTGTCTAACCATGTTAGAAAGTTTTGACCAATATCCATTATTCTTAGTACTTCCTTCATAAATACCCAATTTACTTTGTCGAATGCCTTTTCACCATCTAAGAAAATCAACAATAGTTGCTTATCAATATTCTTCTCATGATATTCTATTAAATTTAATATTATCCTTATATTTTCTCGTATTTTTGGGTAAAAATCCATTTTGATCCTCATGTATATAATCTTTAAGAATATCTTTTAATCTTTCTGCCAATATAGATGCAAATAATTTATAATTGGAGTTTAATAGCGATATAGGTCTATAATTTACCGGGTCCGTTGCATCTTTATTCTCTTTAGGAATAACCGTTATATTTGAAAATCACCATGTCTGAGGTATATTACCCTCTATAATACTATTCATCATCCTAAGCAATGGTTTCAAAAGTTGGTGTGTAAATGTCTTGTAAAATTCTATAAGGTATCCATCCGGGCCTGGGGCCTTTCCAGATTTCCCTCTTTGTATCGCCATCAGTAACTCTTCTATTGATATAGGTCTATTTATTTTAGTCTTGTGTTCATTAGCCAACTTCGGAATATTACATTTTTGCAGATAAGTCTCAACCTTTCCTTTATTCTGGTATGGCAAACCCTTCTGATGAAAACTTGCCGAGAAAGCCCCCTAGTAGGCTCACCCTAGGCTTGTCATAAGTCAGAAACCACTTGAAGGCACATAACAATAATCTCAGACAGAAGGTCAATACTGCTCAGATAATAATAATAAAATAATAATAATAATAATAATAATAATAATGTTTTATTTATACCCCGCTCTTCAGCCAAGACTATCAGAGCGGCTTACAATTTGTTAAACAAACTGCTTCATTTACAATTGTAAGCTATTTGCCCCCAACAATCTGGGTACTCATTTTAGCGACCTCGGAAGGATGCAAGCCTGAGTCAAGCTTCAGCCCTTTGCTGGTCTTGAACTCGCCACCTTCTGGTTTTGAGTGAGTGGCTGCAGTACAGGTATTTAACCACTGCGCCACCAGATACTATATAATTCAGTCACTCCTGCCACAGAGACATAAGAACATTTACCATCCTCACTCTGGGATATCCAAGCAGAGGGCACTGGTTATTTTTATTTCATTTCTTACAACTAAGACATTTTATTATACAAAATGGAGTGTACATATCATTAAATATAACAGAAAAATTCTTCTGAATGCTATTCTTTTACCCTTAGGCCACTTGCCCTTTGACTGTATGACGTTCAAGCGGTTGGCCAACTAGAACTGTAAACAGTGACCCCATGCTATCCTCGATAGAGAGCATCAGCTCAGGAAGAAACACATCAACAGCCCTCCTGACAGTGCAGGAAATTAGTATGCTTACAGTAAGGGCAGGGAAATGTCTAATTAACAAATTGTAAGCCGCTCTGGTAGCCTTTACTGAAGAGCAGGATATAAATAAAACATTATTATTATTATTATTATTATTATTAGATATGTTGCTGCTGTTGTTGTTGTTGACCCTGTGGGGGCCCAGTTATGGGTTTTCTTGGCAAGATTTCTTCAGAGGGGGTTTACCATCGTCTTCCCTTGAAGCTGAGAGTGACTTGCCAGAAGTGACCCAGTGGGTCTCTGTGACTGAACAGAGATGTGGACTCTGTCAAACTACTCAGCATGCTGGCTCTCTTAGCTATCATAGGGTTGGTCAAGAATGGGCAGCTGGAAAGCAGATATTTTAAGTGAGCAATGCACTCACCCAAGGATCAAAGTAAGCCAAAGACTGCTATGAGGATTTTTAAAAAAAGATTGTAGGTTTTGCACAGTCATTTGCCTACAAAGACACTCCCCAGTGATGCCCAGTTGTCTCCATTTACTACCTAGTGGATTAGTTATATGCAGTGATAAAATTTGCCACAGAGCTGGACAGACATCTATGGAAGATCTTATTTGTCTTGTTTTTGCTATAGATGTCAGTTTCAAAAATAGCTCTGAGTGCTTTAGTTCTAAATGTAGGTGTGAACTGAATTCACACTATGCATTAATGAAAAGACTCTCACTAGAAACTTTCCTGGTCTGTCCAAATGTTCCCTTAAATTTTCTTCACTTTGTCCTTGTGGCTGAATACCATTTGGTGCTTTATTTTGCTGTATTAAACCACACAAAATGCCTAAATCAGGAAAACTGCTGGACTGATTTCACTGCACAGATTTTCTAATATAAGGTTTTTTTTAAAAATATTTATAGCTATACCCATATTTTCCATTGTGAGTTTACACACACACACATACTCATATACAACCATTCCCTTTTGTTTTCACTACCTTGATGCTTTTTTTTCTACCCTGTGATGGAAAGGCCCTAGAACAATTTTCTAGATTAATATGAAAACAATTTATTAGATCTATTCATTAGAATAGGAGCCAGTGTGGCATAGTGGTTTGAATGTTGGACTATGACTCTGGAGACCAGGGTTCGAATCCCCGCTTGGCCATGGAAATCCACTGGGAGACCTTTGGAAAGTCACACATTCTCAGCCTCAGAAAATTCCACGATAGGGTTGCCATAAGATGGCAGTGACTTGAAGGCACACAACAATAACATTAACTGGAACTAAATTCGAGAAATATTTAGTAGTTCTAGAACTGTTTAATGGCCTTTCAGGAAAGAATTTGTTGTTTTACATCTTCATTTGCTCCAGTCCTTTTTTTTTTTTTTTTTTGTCAATCACCCTGTCCTTCCATAACATTTTAGACACGGACTCACATACCCCAGTCTAGCAGGGTGACCTGAATATTTCATAGAAGGGTAGGAGCCTTTGAGTAATCATGAAAGAAAGAACAACCATGCCCTTGCAATAAAAAAATATCATATTTGTAATAAGACATATTTTAAGGGATGTCCTTCCTTGCAGCCTGGATACTCGACAGTTCTTTAGCACCCTAAATTCTGGGCACTTTGTTCAGTTAACCAAGAAAATGGTTGAGGTGTTTTTCTCTGACCTGTTCCTTATTTTCACAAATCCTTCTGGTTTAGGATCACTGGGTGGATGCGCAGAGCCTTTACAAGCCATCGTGTTACCTGAACAGAACACCAATATTCCATGTACAAAATCCTAACCCTGACAGCGTGAAGGCATAATCCACCACATCTGAAGGCAGAACCCTAAACGGTGGATAGGTAGCGTAGGCTATATGGCACACAAAACCTTACTACTATTTCCTAGCCTCTTTTACCGGAAATATCTGCCTCATGCTGCCAAATGGTAGGAGGAGCCCTGGTAGCATGGCTGTAGAAACAGACAAGAAATAGACAAGAAAGAAGAGTGAGGTGCAAGCTGGATGAAATCCAGCGAGGCTGGAGATTCACATACTGAAGCTTTTAAGAATCAACAGTCCGAAGCTGCTTAGACAACCAAAAAGAGCAAATTCTAACCATTTAACACCTTCCAAATCATTGCACAGAGGAGACAAGACAGTGTGTAGCCCTTTAAAAAAAACAACTCACTTTCGTGTATTCACACATTAGCTAATTGTTGTCACCCCTGTAGAAGACATCAGCTAAAATGGATCCTGAGGTGAATTATTCCTAGAATTTATAACCAAGTGCCAGATCCGACTACGTCTTTAGTAGCTCTAAGGCAGGGAAGAGAATCATGTGGCCCTCAATGTGATGTTGTACTACAACTCCTAATATTTCTTACCATTGAAAATGCTGGCTTGTCTGCTTTAAGAGTTATGTAGAGCTGGAATCTTACAAAAGATTATTCTTTTATGCTGCTGAAGTGTGAGAAAAAGCCATGTACTTTGGGAGTTGTCCTTGCATTTCATTGCAACTCTTAAAAGTTTAAATGCTCTCCTTGACTTTGAACCTCAGGACACAACTTGCTTTCATATAAATAATAATAATAATAATAATAATAATAATAATAATAATAATATATTCCATTTTAGGGATCAAGGCAGGGATCAGCAAAATATAAACAATACAAAAGTGATAAAACAGCAAAACCCTCCAGACCTCAACCCTAACCTTCCCTTCCCAATTATAAAATTAAACAAATTGGAGAAAGATCGTAAACACATGGCAATAGCTTCAAAATATTAGCAGTTAACAGATGATGACCAATGCGGGGATGGAAATAAAGTGGATAGATTTCTTCATTCTAGATATCATAAATCAGGGAAGGCCTGCCAGAAGAGAGTTGTCTTTATCGCCTTCTTAAAGACCTCAAGGGAGGGTATCTGGCGAATTTCTTCCAGCAGATCATTCCAGATTTTTGGAGCAACTACAGAAAAAGTCCTCTGGGAAGTTGATACTAATCTAGTTCTTCTTGGTTGTACATGATTCTTCCTAGAGGAATGGAGTGTGCAGGATGGATTGTATGGGAAGAGGCGTTCCTTCAAGTAAGATGGACTCAGGCCATATAGGACTTTATAGGTAACAACCAACACCTGTACTGTGCCCGGAAGCTAATGGGCAGCCAGTGTAATGACTTTAGAACTGGTGTAATTCGGTTGAACTTAAATTTTCCAACAATCAATCTGGATGCTATATTTTGGACCAGCTGAAGCTTCAGGACGTGGCACAGGGGTTGCCCCATGTAGAGCATATTACAGAGACAAGTGGTTACAGTGCATGTACGACTGTTTCAAAGTCCTGCTGCTCCAGGTAGGGTCACAAATGTGTTGCACATGTTCATACAGTCTATATCAGGGGCGGGTTACCTTTGACCACCCGGCTCCCATCATTCCTTGCTATTGGCCATGCTGGCTGGAATTCTGGAAACTGACGTCCAAAACATCTGAATGGTCAAATGTTTCTCACTCCTGCTCTTAAGTATTTACTGATCTCATTTTATCTCTTCAGATATCTCAAAGGTTTTTCTAAGACATTAGGAAAAGTGCTGTGACTATTTATCCCTTGTTATATGTGCATTGGGCAAAGATAGAATGCTGAAACTAGAGCCCCCATTTAATTACTCAGTGGGGTCTATCAGCCATCACATATCCATCACTTGCACAATGGACATACAGCAGGTATATTAAGGTGATAGTTTTTTTTCCCACAAAATGAGATAGTTGTTGTTTTGCTATTTAAAAATGCACGACCCATTCTTACTTTGTTGAAGACAAACCCCTAGGCATAGCTTTTTAGGGATGATCTAAGCAGAGAACATGTTAAAAATGCAGCTGCTGCCAAAAAATGTCAGCTAGAGGTGTGAAAGTGCTTTTCACAGAATCCCACTGGAATTCTTCTTCTGTCCCAGTTCTGCATCACCCTGTAAAACCTGTTTTTCCCATGCCAGCATTGAAATGTGTGCATATCCTGTGCACATTTCCAAAATATGCACTATTTTCCTTGAATAAGGCTTACATAAGGCAGAACAGAATACAGTACCGAGAAACAGAGTGGTTCCCAATCAACAAAGGGATCAGACAGGCTGAATACTATCACTCAATTTATTCAGCCTGTATGCAGAAAACATAGACTCAGAGGAAGAAGGAATGGAGATAGGAAGAAGAAACAGTGGCAACCTAAGATACACAGACAACACAATACTACTAGCAGAAAACAAAAACAAAATAAAGACCTGGAGCAATTACTTAAGAGGTTCATGGAGGAAAGTGCCAAGGCTGGATTAATGCTGAACGTTAAAAAATAAAACAAAAATAATGACCACAGAAGATATACAAGAATTCACCCTAGAGAATGAGATAATTGAAATAAAGAATTCCCATACCTTGGTTTAAATGTTGATCAGAAGAGAGACTGCAATCAAGAAATCAGAAGAAGCCTAGGATAGGGAAGGGCAGAAATGAAAGAACTGAATTAGATCATAAAGTGTAAATACGTAACTCTGAACACTAAAATAAGGAATTATATTCCCTATCACCATGTACAGATGTGAGAGCTGGACAGAGAAAAAAGCCAAAAGGAAGAAAGTAAACTCATTTGAGAAATGGTGCTAGAGAAAAGTTCAGTGAGACCTTGGTGTCTACTGGGGTTTGGTTCCAGGACCTCCGGTGGATACCAAAACCCATGGATGCTCAAGTCCCATTATATACAATGCCATTAGATGGTGTTTCTTATATAAAATGGCAAAATCAAGGTTTGGTTTTTGGAATGTATATATCTTTAAAATATTTTCTCTGAAGATGCCAGCCACAGATGGTGGTGAAATGTCAGAAACAAACTCTTCTAGAACATGGCCACATAGCCTGAAAAAAACCACCAAAAAAACTAAAGACTAGATGTTTTCTGTTGCTAACCTCAGGAAGCATGAAATGATTGTATCATGGGGAAGTACAAACCCACACATTTCTCTTACAGTGGTAACTAGAACAACATACCTGAGTCCTGACTTCCCAGTACTGTGTTTTCCTGCCATTGCTCACCTCTGTTTTTCGCTGGGTGTAGAAGGAAGGATTGTATCGTGGCATGAGAACATGGGTAGTTGTTCTAAATATTTCAAATAGTAAAGTGATAGCCTTGTATTGAATGTTTTAATGCCAAATTTTCTTCTCTCAGATTAGATTCAACTATTTTGTATATCCAAAATACCAATGTATTTACAGTTTTGCATTATTATCTTTTGCACTGGATCAAGAAGTTTGGATCAAATACAACATGGTAGTCTTTGTGATGAATTTACAGTGCAGTCCTAGACATGTCTACTCAGAGGTCAGCTCCATTGACTTCAATGGCATCTCCTCCTGTACTCTGCTCTGCTGAGTATAAGATTTCAGGCTAATGGCACAAAGCCATATAATTTCCACTAAGATAAATGGGCCTTAATCCTTGAATGGGAGACTGCCAATGAATACCAGATGCTGTAAACTATGTTTCAGAGGAAGGAACTGGCAAAACCACCTCTGAGTATTTTTTGCCTTAGAAAACTGTAAGAAATCCATGGGGTTTCCATAAGTCAACATGAAACCTGAAGGCACATATACCCCAGGAAAGAGGGGTATAGAATTGCAACCTGAGTTTCTTTTGGGGTTTTGTTCCCCAGTGCCTCAGCAGTCACATGCTAGAATGAATATGTTAGCTGGTTAACCACAGCAGTTAATATATTGTCCACTTCCTGTAAGATGCCACATTATTTCTGTAATATGTTCAGACATGTAGCAGGCTAGAGAGATAATGGAAATATTTTTTTTTAAAAAAAACCAACAACATATTCAGGTGGCTCTGTCCTCATGGACTCATTTATTTAATGAAGAGAGATTGCTTGTCAAAAGAGATTAGAATGAATCTCATTGAAATCACCACATAAGGTAAATGTTCAGGTTGCATCTGCAGAGAGAGCAGTTTGCATTATCTGAATTTGGTGCAAAGGAATGTTTTAAAATCACAGGGGCAGAAAAAGAATAGAAAAAACCATGGGCATGATTCATTTTTGTGTGTGTGTAGAGTTCACATCGTGAGAGGAAATGACTCATATTCCACATTTCTTTACCACTGGAACAACCCTGGGTAGTGGTTTGGACTCCTGATACTCTTTCTTCTTTCTTTCTTTCTTTCTTTCTTTCTTTCTTTTTCTTTTTTTGTAGAAGTGATCATGATACCTAAAAGACTGGGTACTATAGAGAGGTTCATCCTTACATGGTAAAAAAATATATCAGGCTGCAAGGGGTGGGGAACACTTGGCATTGCAGATTTAATTTCTTGAATTATATGAATTAATTGATCACTTGAGGTATTAGCATTCAAAAGAAACCCTAGAGTTTACAGAGAATAGCATGGCATTTGTCTCTGTTGACACACACACACACACACCCGTGGCACACTTTGTTATTACCTCCTTCAAAAATGCTCTTTTTATCATTTTAAATTGCTCTACCTAACTCAGCAATTTTTTAAAAGAGGGACTACAATTTGCATGATATGAATGTTGCCTGGGGATAATGGAAGCCCAAAGCATCTGGAAACTGTCAAGATAGGAAAGGCTATCCTAAAGCAGTGGCATCATTAGTTGGTGTCACCCCAGTGTGGCTCATGATGCCACCCCCCTGGCTTCATCACTTGTAAGCCAGAAGGTAGGGGGGGCACCATTGTCAGAATTGATGAGTCCACAGGTATGCAACACCCTGCCATCACCACCGATACCTGCATGTCAGCCTTCGGTGAAGCCCCCTGAAAAATATCACCTCTCCCCTACATTCTTGGCTTGCTCTTGGACCTGGCCCAGCCAGAGTGAGGCAAGTGGACACAGTGGATCCTCCTCCTCTTCATGAGTAAGAGCACCTGGCAGGAGACATCACGATAAAGGTGGCAGAGGCCAGCATAGAGGTGCTCAAGACTCACCACTGACCCTCCTCCCTCTGCCGCCTCTGACCAGGATGATAGGGTTTCTCTAGGGCACCACGTGTGCTACTGTGGGCACCGCTGCTGCCCCCCTGACAACCAGACCAAGGGCAGGGTGCCTGGAGTCCCCACAGTGTCGCCCAATGCAGTGAACACCCCCTGCACCCTCTTAGTGATGCCACTGAAACGTATTCTCTCTTACAACTTATACAGTCATTATCACTCTCCCCTTCTTTCATTTCACCATACATACTGTCCACTCACTTTTCAAGTGCCTTATTTCTGCCCCAAATCTTGTTGGGGAATTACACAAGCCTAGCCCTGCTTTATGCTCGTGCTTGCACTTTGTACATCTTTGTGTAATTGGGCATCCAGTACCCCTTTATGCAAGCAGTTCTCCAATTACCCAAAGAACAACAAGACAGTGCTATGCAGGCTTGTTCTGCTTTTCTTACAACCCGTCACAGAAGTGGCTCTGAATCACCACCAGAATGTTCACTGAAATTTGCCACCGCAGAAGCACTCCACTGCAATGGAGCTTTGCATCCCTCTCATGCTGAACAGGATTTCAGCCAATGTGTGTTGTTGTTTTTTAGTTAGGAAACACTGACATACTACAAGGGCACCAATATGTGGCTGGTTGCATAGGTCAGGCAGTGAATCAAGGGTGGAGAATTCTTAATCTGATTATCTTTCAGTGCCACTGAACATAGGCAGAACATATATTAACACAATGAAATTATTTCACCCTCTCTACTTCCCCACCCACAGTCAAGAAACATAGTCTGCAAAGATCAGTAGTAGAGCACATGGCTTGCATGCAGGAAACAGGAATTCAAAGTCCAGTCTGTGCCATCTCCAGGTTAAAAGATCAAGTATCTAACAGTCTCCCTATTCTGCACCCATCTTACCTTTATACCAGTTTGTTTGAAGTGCTTAACCTTTCACAGTAAGGCTAATGAAATAAAGTGATGTTTGCAACCATTCATTTTGTTCCCTGTCTCTCTTTCAGAAGAAACATGTAAACTGTTGGCAGCAAAGGCTCAGGAGGGATTCAGAGTACCCCAGAGACTGGTGAATACATGATTATTAAAGCAGCCAAGAACAACTGTTTTGGCAGACCTATGTCCAAACTCTAAAGTCTTCCCTTGTCACCTAAGAGATATCAACTTCTTAAAAATGGACATGGCAACCCTAAAGTCTCTTATGTGGGAGTAAGCCTCACTGAACGCAATTGGATTTACTTCAGAATGGACATCTTAAAAAAAGAAAAGAACAGCATAGATAGGGCATAGATTGCGATAACTGTAACCTTTTGCTCCAAAGTCACTCACTAAAAGCTCTAACCAAACTCTTTAAAGCATGACTGAAGATCAATCTCTGTGTAGAAATGATGGATTTTTCAGCAATGTTATCCTCTGATTTAATAATAATAATAATAATAATAATAATAATAATGCAACCCACTGAAGCAGGTTGGTGATGCCCTGCACTCTGTAAAAAATTAGACACACTTAAGGACTAGAAAGGGGGTACACTGCAGCGCATCCTAAATAATAATATGCATAATCCACAGGGTAGCAGAAGAGAAGTTATAATGTTATAGATTTATGCAGATGAAAGTAGAGTAATCTGCAAACCAATGATGTTACACTAGCCAGCAGAGAAATATGCAGTGCATTTTCTCCAATCCTAATTCTTCTGCTCCTAAGGCCTTCCTGTCTTACTGTATCTGGCAGAAACAAGACAATATGGAGTTCCACCACATTTAGGGAAGTTAACAATGCAATCATTTAACAAATTAGTTTAACAGATTCTTCCCAAGCTCTGCCTGAGAGTAAGCTCTTATTGAATATAACGGTATGTTCTTCCTATAAACATGTATTGGCAATTACTTTAAAGAAGAACTTAAAATAAGAACTAGAATAGATCTTCCCATTTTGTATAAATTATATATGAACCAGGTAACTTACTAAGTTTCTTCACTATCATTTAGAATCATCATCTAGAACTGAAAGCTAATATATACCAGTTGCTGGTTCCAACATGATATCTGAGGTGCTGGGTCAACAAATTCTTGCAAACATGAAACCCATGCCTTTTCTACCTTACCAACTTCCTTCCAGATAATACAGTGCCACAGTATTAAAATCATAATGATGTTAGTGTAACATCATTGGTTTGCAGATTACTCTACTTTCATCTGCATAAATTGCTTCTTACCTCTTGTCTTCAGAAGCTAGAATGAAAAGTTGTGTTTCTTGTCTTCTTAATTATTTGAAATTGATTCACACAAATTGTCTGTCCACATCTATGGGATTTCTCTCTGAGTCTTTTTATTACTTCTGAAAGTTCCTCTTTAATTCCAGCCTATCAACATCCTTAGTGTACAGTGGTATCTGGAATAGAAAACCATACTCTGAGCAAATGATGGTCAGATTTAAAAACAGCAGTGCCATTGCTTCCAAGATCTTAGGGTAAACATCTGTCTTGGGTCTATAACATTATAACTGGTGGAACTGCACCTATGCGTTGGAATTTTCTGCCAAATTCTTCCTTACTTTTTGTGCACTTTGAAAACCTGCTTCTGAAAGCCTGAACTTCTGTTATAACATGCATTGAGATCCAATCTTATCAATAGGAAAAGTAAGGCAGTTACCACAGGTGGCAGCTACTTAGAGGTACAGGTGCTATAGCTTACTCTATACCCCAGAAGCTCAAGAGCTGCCCTATTGCTAATACTGATGTGAGAGTCAGGTGCTGGCCTATTGCCTTCTATGTACAGAATGGAGGAGATACCTTATTTTTTGGCTCCCATGGCAAAATGTCTTGGGCAAGCCCTGCCTGCAATCATGTGAGGTGCTGTAGTTAGACAGCAGGATTTGCACTGTCTGCCCTGTGCAAATCAAAGTGACTTCTCCTCACAGAGAATTTTTTTTCAATTCAAATTACCATAATTTGTACTATACAAATTTCTACTATAGAAGTGTGATAGTATTTGTTTCAGTATTACCATGCTGGATCCAAATATTGTCCAAGGCAGTACTGGTACTGTGTGCCATGTCACTGATCACAGGGCATGTCCCATGTTATCACACATAGTCATATGCAACTCATAACCCCAAATGCTTTCTTCCCTAGTTCTGTTGCCTCGTTGGTTATTCTTGTACGTCTTCAGTAAATTTTGTGTTCTTGCCATCTGTCTCTTTTCATTTTGAGTTTCTAAGCCTATCCTCCAAAGCCTGTTTGTATCAATTAAGCAATTCCTGACTGCAAATTAGGGTTTTGTACATTCTCCTGTTAAACAGCTGTTTGCAAAATAACAAAACAGCAACAACAACAACAACAACAACAACAACAACACAGTGGTATATTTTTTCATTGTGGCTTGATTGAAATTAATCTATCTTATTAAAATTCTAGCTTCCATTGGGTTTATGTCATGCTTGCTATTGATCTGTAAAATCAAAGGACAGTGTGAGATCTGCTATAAACCAGTGCTTCCTTTTCTTGACACCAATTATATATGAGCTAAATGAAATTTCATCACACAAAATGGTGGGAATCCTGTTGAGGAGTTCTGAATGCGTAAGAATTGTAGTTTTGATGCAATGCACTGATCCCCATCCTACCCCCCCCAACCCCGCTTACCAGGCCACACACAGCCACTGCAGTCAATGGGGGTCTGTTCCCCTGTTGCTTTGGAAACAGTCAACTTATGTCCCACCTCTTCCCATGAGTGATCTCCAGTGGGATGGGCAGAATTATTATTATTATTATTATTATTATTATTATATTATTATTATTATTTGCAATTTCCCGTTGTGATATAGATTGCTTGTGTAAGGAGGGTAGGAGTGTCAGTCAGCTCTTTTCTGAGTAACAGGAGAACAGAATTCCCTTGTCCGCAGTGGCTGCTGCACTACATAGTCTCTATCCCTTAAACTAGCGGCTATGTAGTGATCATGAATACAAAACAGTTATGAGTACGTATCTCTAGATTACATATTCATAATGGCCCAACAGGATTCTGGCCAATATTATTTCCCAGTCATATAGTGAAAAAGAGAACCTCACCATTTCCCTCCGGAAACTCTATTGTATGCCAGTTAATAGAAAACAGTGTCTGAGTCAGCTATAAAGAGCTTCTGCCATAATAACAAAAATAACTAACTTGGGAATGGGTTGCTGATATTGCTGCTGCTGCTATTACTTATACCCCATCTTTGCACCAAGATTTCCTCTTTGTTTATTTATTTGTTTACAGAATGTAAATAAAAGATTGTTTGATAAGCTCTAACTTTGGTATTGTCCTTGGTATTGGTACAAGTTTATCATAGGAGATTATCAGATGGGGGGAAAAGCCGGGAGTAAAAGATATATTCCTGGCAAAGTTGCACAATTGTGCTGAAGATTTTCAGACAACATCACGCTTATCCAGGACTTAATCCATGAAGATCCAGGAATGCTCCAGCAACAAACCATTCACAGGGAAGTATTGGGAATGGTTTGTTGCTGGAGCATTCCTAGATCTTCATGGGTTAATTCCTGGATATGTGTGATGTGTCTGAAGATCTTCAACATGATTGCACGACTTTGCAGGGAGTATGCCTTTTTCTTCCCATTTCCCCCTGTTTAATAATCTCCATAGTCACGTGACTGTTTTTTTAAAAAAATTATATATAAATGATCTCTAAAAATAGACATAACTCAGAGTTAAGCACTTTGGAATCTCATTGATCTGAGCAGAATATAGCTAAATAATCTTAACTCTCCTTCTGGAACAGTAGGCCTTAAAACATACTTAATTTCACGTGGCTTGTGCCCAGCATGCCTGGTAATGGTACCCATCTATGGCCGCAAGGTTAACTCCATTTCTCTGGGAGGATGCACCATTGAACATCGTGGGGCTTATTTGCATAGGATTGCATGGCAAATGACATAGGAAAACTATGGTGTTCTTCCTGTCCCAATGCCCAGTGACTGGCACAATGATAGTTGCAGCCCAAAAGTTCAGGGCAACAGGCTGGGAGAAGCTTGCATTCCATCTCCTGTCAGTTTGAGGTCAATATACTTGTTTGCCTAGGACAGGAGTGGGGAATCTTCCCTGTTGAGTGTTGCATTCTTTGAGGAGCAATCTATCGGTTGGCAAGGCCAAACCCAATAGTGAGTGGGGTCACTCCTTTTTCACCATGACTGCCACCCCACTCTCTATTTTTCTTCCTCCCTACATGGCACAGAGCTGGGGAAATGGGACATTGCTTTTGGCAGAGGTCTGAACATATTGCTCTCAGTAGGCTTCTGAAACGAGGTTGACTGTTGCAGGTTGTCCTCCCCTGCTCTACAATGAGAGTTCAGATTGTAAATGTTGCTTTATTTATTTGCTTGATTCTCGGTCAGATTTTCTCGAGAGCATAAAACACACTGAATCTACACAGAGAACAGGGAGAGACTGAGAGAGAAAGAAAGCGAAAAAGAGGCTGAGACTGAGACAAGTCACGCAGAGAAAAGAAATGGTTGTTTTAGTTCCCAATACCGGCATGATATTTTATCTGCTGTATCAACACATATACAGATGGATATATTAGTTGCTTGCACAGTCATTGCTCCTCTCTCACTAGAATTTGGATGAAGCTGTATGTAAACATGCACAAAGAGAGCCATCTGGTGTCTGACATGAGAATACCACACAGCATCAGAAAACTCACTTTTGAAGCTTTGAATTTCTTCTGGTAGTAGAAGGAAAAACATATTGAGGCTAGAAATAAGTATATTTATTAAATGTCTCACAATGCCACAGTGAAGTGATTCCCCCTTGCACCAACCCTTCTGCAGTTGTACGATGGACATTGATTCCTTCTGTACATCAATGGGTATGTGCTGTATGTGTTAAAAGGTTTACCGCTGTCAAGTGCTGGGATTTTGTGTGATAAATCTATCACTATCTTGGAAATCAATCAGTCAGTCAATCAAGGTCATTTGTATCCAGCCAAGTGGGATTCTTTTGGATCAAGCATAATTGACTCATTTGAACGCCATGGCTAAATGATGGCAGGTGCTAACCACAGGTCTCTTCCTGACTGTACACCTTTTATTTCTATCGGGTGAAATCCAAACAATGTTCATAGTGCTTAGGTCCCATTCAGCTCAGTGTGCAAAATAACACTAAGCCCCACTGATTTCAGTAGCACCTGAATGTGAGAGAGTAATTTGGAGCCTTGTCGCATCAGAAAACTGAGCGGAAACGGAGCTGGAGAGTAGCGGACTTACTGCATGATGTTGTGGCTTTAAGGTTTTCGTCCAGTGGGAGACAATTGTCCATGAGAGTCCTTTTTTCTAGCTGGAAAAATCCTTTAGACACAACACAAGCTTTCACAACTGTCTTGTAGCACTGTGATGTCATGCAGTAAGGTATGGCAAAAGTCGCTACTCTCCGGCTTCATTTCTGCTTTGTTTTCTCATGCGATAAGGCTGTGAGTCTGAGTCTGCTACCTGATTCCCCAGGTTTTAGTGGCTTGTTCTATAGAGCTCCCCTGGCATGTGGTGGTCTGTCACCCAACAAAAGAATATATAATATTTATTATTACGGCACCCAACAAAAGAGAGGAAGAACAGCCTGGAGTCTCTTGCTGCTGCGCCCCAGCATCCATCATGTGGGGCAGCTGCCTCATTCTGCTCAAAGACAGGGCTGGCCTTGGTCCAGGCAAGCGTTCAGTAGGAATGATTCCTGCTGCCCTTGCCCCCAGTGTTAGGTCAATACTTGAACCACTGCACTACATAGGCAAATTGCACTCACCAAGGGTAACGTAAGTATATATATTGGCTGTGGAGCAGTGGTGTCTCATGGCTTCCACATCAGTGAGGCAGTGGATCCACACTATTTAGCCAAAATGTTAAAAGAGCCATCCAGGACACTGAATCTTATTGCCAAATCAAGTTAAAGATCTTGCGTAACTTCTGTAGGCTTCAGATCAAGGCCTGGGGCAAATTCATTGCCCCACTGACATGGGAGACTCCAGTTGCCCGTGCTGCAGAATAGGACCCATTCACCCACATTTATGTATTCTAGCAGCATCATAGTCTGGATGATAACACAGACCAGAATCCTGTTGGCCCAGTCTTTGCTGCTGGTTGTACCTGTACTTCTTACTGGGGCCAGGCTGCCAGGACAAAGGAAGGCACACAAAATCTGTGAGTGTCCTCTTTCTGAAATGCCTTCCTTCCTTCCTTCCTTCCTGTGACCATAGTCTTATTTTCCTCTTGCCACCAATGCCAAGACTGGCATAGCGATGCCAATATAAAAGTGCCAACAAGCTTATGAGCAAAATTCGTGGAGAGCTGATTTTCTAGTTAATTTCCTTGTAAAAACAACGAGCTGAAGAAGGAAGGTAGTTATAATTTAAAACAGGGGCATGGGACAATATCTTAAGACTACATTTGTTTTGTCTGAGTAAAATATTAGCAGGTCTGCTTGAGCATGAAGACCCTAAACATATGTATTACAAGAAGCCTACATATTGTGAATAGCACTTTGTATTATGCATCACAGTGATGAATTCTGAACTGCAGCACCATAAGACCGTGCAGGAAACAGGCTGCTTTTCTGAGCAGCTGATTTTTAGACTAGGAAGGCTGAGACAGCTGGAAATGTATAGTGCCCCAATGTGGACAAAAGATAAGTTGCCATTTGCAGTGATTTTGTAATAGACCTCCAACATTATTGTTCTTATTTTTGTTTTAACCAATTTATTATAAAAAACACATAGTAACACAAAATCCACATAAACAACAATCTCAAATTTACTCACAACATTTAAATATACTATCAGTCTAACATACTTTTTACATTCACCTGACTTAGAAAAGTTTTTTCCCCCCAGCTCATTGTTCTAGACTTCTGGTACTCTTATATTTTCTTGATCTCAAACAGTATTACTTTCGCAAAGCTTAGTGGTTAATATTACCTGTTACTTAATTTTCCATCTTTCTTTACAAAATTTTACAATGGGAGACCATTCTTTATCTATTATAATGGTATCTTTATTATTCAACCTCGCTGTCAATTTATCCAATTCAGGCATGTCCATTATTTTATTAAGTTCATTTTCAAGATCTTATTTATTATTATGTGAATTCCTCCCCAATATTTCTTAATCTTGGCACAATTCCACCATATATGGATCCAAGAGCCTGTGGGTTGTTGGCATTTCAACACTTGTTTTGTTTTGTAAATCTTTGCTAATTTGTGTGATGTTAAATACCAATGTTGTGTCATTTTACAATAATTTTCTTTTAGATTTTGGGAACTTGTAAATTTTTGTGCTTTCCTTCTCCCCCCCCCCCACCCCCCCCACCAGCTTTCCAACTTTAAATTAACTTCAAATATAAATGATTTTTATATTTAAATGATGATGCAAAAATTAATATATTAAATGGGAGAGATAAAAGTTATATTTGGACATGAATTATTCTCTACCATTTAATGAAATAATAGTCCTGATATTGCACTGTCCAAAACACAATGGAGAAATAATTAAGTTTGAGACCGCTTTAACTGCCCTGGATACTAAGGAATACTAAGGAATTCTGGGAACTAATTTTGTGAGACGCTTAGCCTTCTCTATCAGAGAGCTCTGATGCCACAATAAAATACAATTCCCAAGATTCCCTAGCACTGATCCAGGGCAGTTAAAGCAGTCTCGAACTGGATTATTTCTGCAGTGTGTTTGGGACTTGACACACTGAAATGGAAGAAAAAGATGCCCAAACATCACCAGAATGCTCTTTATTACCTATTGGTTCACCTGTTGATGATGTTTCCTCTTCAGTGTATTTTGGATTTATTTCTCACAGTGTGATAGTTTTCTTGCTTGATTTTTACTCACTGCAGTATAATGCACACACATGCACCTCTGCATACAGGGAAAGGGAGTGAAAGTGTGTCAGTTATTTTTGCCATGTAGCTTTGAGCCTTGTCTGTTCCCTTAATGTTCCTTAACAATGTTAGTTGCTTGTTGCTGTGGTTTCATTATTGATTGGATAACCCTGCCGAGCCAGTGCGGTGTAGTGGTTTTAGCACACGACTGTAACTCTGAAGACCAGGGTTTGAATCCCTGCTGGGCCATGGAAACCCACTGGGTGACCTTGGGTATGTCACACTCAGCCTCAGAGGAGGGCAAAGGCAAACCACCTTTGAACAAACCTTGCCAAGAAAACTATAACTAGGGCGCCATAAATCAGAAATAACCCCTCTGTTCAAATCAGGGCGGGGGGGGATGAATTGAGGAGAATAGTTACTGTGGCAGTGTGGTCTGGAGGTTTGCACCTACACCTTGGTTATAGAATGCCTTCCCCTCAGAGGCCCAAGTGGTGCCAACAGTGATGCCATCACGGTACCAGGTCAACACTTCTCGGATGCTGCTCCCAGATTGTGGAACGTACGAGATCCATCATATGACCACCTTAAATAGCTTCAAAAACGCTGTTAAGATGGACCTCTTCCAGCAGGCCTTTCCTGAATAGATGCCCGGCCACCACAAGTTGGGTATCATATTGTTGTTTGCTTGTACACTTTTAAACTGTTTTCATTTTTTAAAAATATTAATATGTTTTAGACTGCAAATTGTTTAATTTAATGGGGGGGGGGGTTGGGGGGATATGTTATGTATTTCTTTGTTGTAAACCACCCTGGTTGCCTGAGTACAGAGAGGCAGGATGTAAATAATAATAATAATAATAATAATAATAATAATTATTATTATTATTATTATTATTATTAAAAAAACATGGACTGAAATCCTGCATCAGAAGCCACAGTGTGTCCCTTCACAATGTCATAGCTACATTTCTGACTTGTCACACAGTTCGTCTTATGAACAGCAGTGTGTAAAGTGTCCCATTGCATGACAGAGGTTCCCATCATGCATTGGAGCACCACATAAGATGTCCTGTCACATGGTAGGAGCCTCCTTTGTGCAACATGTCCTATAGTGTAATGTCCTTGCTGTTGGATCCACTTAAGCATTTATGGCCCCAGTGGCATAGATATGTCTCCACTCTCCTCCTGAGAACATGAACATTGTACAACAGTGTGATTCAACTTTATGCGATTGTTAAGTCGATTTATGATGACCTACCTTCCCAACAGGATACCAGTCTTGGCTTTCTATTAAAGCCTTCAAGGCCTATTGGATTTTATCCTATTTGCACATGCACTACTCTCAACAATATGTTTAAATTGTTTTAACTGGTTTTAAATTGTCTGGTTTTTAAAAGTGACAAACATTTAAATATATTTTAACTTTAAAATTATTGTTACTGTTATTTATTGTCCTAAATTGATCTTATTGTCTTGAGATCCTTGAATATAGGATGGGATTTAAATATTTTAATAGAGAATGAAATACGGCCATAAAATCCTGCGCATTTTCTCACTTAAAAGAGGTGAAAGGATCACAGGGGGACAGATGAGTGTGTTTTGCTTCTCAAACCCCATTTTACTGGAACGAGTCCAACACAACCCTATATTTCCTTGTTCATTCTAGAAGAGTGTGCATAGAAGCCCCTTTGTCAAAGATCTCCATCACTAGATTGAAAACTGCAAGGCATGAGGCAGGTGCACATCCAAGCATAACTGTTGCCTACTTCCATCTCATTCTTTTCATTGAGACACAACTAGTTCATGTGTAGGCATGGATCAAAGTGATAATTTTTGCTGTGTCTTTTCCCTCCCCACACACTTTTTTTTCTGTCTCTCTCCCTGGTTTGTCATACTTGTCTAACTGTCTATGGGCTTTGATCTCACATACTGCTTTTTGCCTATGCTGCTTACAAATAAATATATCACTGCTGGCGATTGGTTGTTGGATGTACAGAGGAGGAGGAGGAGGAAGAGGAGGGACTTTATTAAATGAAATCTTTTAAAGCAGAGTGGAAGGATCATATAAACTGGATATAGGAATGTGCAGGTGTTTTGCTCACTAGAGTGCCATAGAACAAGGGTAAGAAATCACTTTTCGTTCTAGGAGAGTGTCTATTAGGTGCTACTCTTGAGTAAAATTAATACCGGGGTTTGAAATGTCTCCATGCAAGTATCAAGGTCAATATGTATGAGCTACCTATAAATATCCTTTGCTCGTAACTATCACACAGCAAAGAGCTGTATCTAGGCCTTTGCCCTCGTGTCTCAACCATCTGCACTGGGTGCCTAGGTGGTTGAAGGGAAACTAGCTTTTCTAGCTTCTCTGCAGCCTGAGATCTAAAGATAGGACAGATCCTCAGTGGTGTCAGTTCTTCAAGCTCTGTGATTCTCATTCCCAAAGGAACCGTGAAGCATCCGATGGGGAGCGGCCCTTGCTACAGAAAGAATCTGGGGAGGCAAGCTCTGCAGTACAGTACCTCCCATTTCAGTTCATCCCTTCCAGCATCCTTTTGATAGTTATTATCTATCCACCATATCCTTAGGAGTAGGTATATTACCCAGAGGCCTGGTGTACTAGAGAGAAAATGTATCTTCCATCCTTATCTGCTGAGGTCTTCCCTGTCAGGGTGGTGTGGGTCCTTGAGAAGCCATGTTCCCTGTGTGCATCATGCCCATTCCTTGCCCTAGAGATAAGTCAGGGTGTGCCTCTCTAGTGGGACTTTTAAAGCATGTCTCAATTGCTGAACAAATCCAATAACCTCCTCCTGTTCCTCACAGCCTTAAAATGAAAGAATGAAGAGTCTCATGAACAAGTTGTTGCTGAGAACTCTCTTATCTCTGGAATGCTGTGAGGGTGAGGAAAAGTTCAGTGCAGCCCAGTAGTAGTGCTCTACACAATAAACTTTCAGTACATCCAGCAACCTTGAGCATTTGGCAAATTATCATGATATTCTATGATTACATTATATACTTCTCGTTTACATGCACATTCTTTCTTTTTTTCATTCTGTGTAACAGGTGTGTGTCCACTACAAATGTCTTGGTGAATGTGCACATACTTCGAATCTAGGCTGAGATCCTGGACTGAGAGATGTGTCTGCACCAGCAGAATTATGAAATGCCTCACCTCTCACTCCCTTCTCAAAGTCGAGACACAGCATCCTCCTGGACTACCTTGGGGATCCTTCAGAGGTCCTGGAAGATGACAGTCCCTTGGATCCAGCTACAGAAACATAGCTGAACTCTTCAAGGCTGCTCCCCCACTGTAGAAAGGCCAGAAAATTCACAAGTGGGAGGAGAAGCTGCAGTAGGTAAAAGGTAGGTTTGAAGAAAATTTCATCTTTGGGCAAGGTCAGTTAAGATTTCCTACCTCAGCAATGATACTCCCCTACCCCAAAGAAAGACTCACGCAGGCAGATATTGGACAGGATGCCAGCTCTCATCTCTCCACTGCAATGGAGTACAGAAATGGGGACTGCCTTTGCCATTCAAAAAGATTTGTCCCTAGGAGGAAGAATTACTTCCAGTGGATGAACTTCTTGACTTCAGTTCCTCCTTTCCACCCCACCCTATTGAAAAGATCCCTAATTTTTTCCTCCACGATTTCAGACTTATTACACAGAGGACGTGAGGGACACTGTTTTGCTGAAATAAATTTCTACCGCTTATTGGTTGCCATTATGTTGCCATTACAGTGGGCTTTCCACATTCACTGGAGTTAGGGGCACAGGACTCCTGTGAAAGTGAAAAAACTGCTAATAAAAACACCATTCTTTTTTAAACTGGAGAGAACATCTCCCTAGGAATCTCTAGATCCTCCAGCATGATTCTATGGTCAATTTCTGGAGAAATCATGCTGGAGGACGTCAAGAGAACCTATTAATCATCTTCAAAAAATAATAAAAATAAAACAAAAGTCAAAGCTGCAAATGTGAAGGGCTGACTGTGGCTGGTGTGCATCAGCATGGCTGCTGTGCATCAGATACATATTGGAATACAATTTGGGCTCTTTTTTGTTCTGCAGATAAGGGTGTACTGATGGAAGTACTAGGTTTCATTGAAATATGAGATGCTGAACATGTGGAAGCCTGAGTGGGTGTGATTTTTTCCTTCTTCTATATGTATATAACATTACATTTAGGCCAGGCCTAGAGTCACAGCTCCTTTTAAAAGTGGGTGATGATTAGTTGCAGAGAGTGGTAAATCTATTGCAGATTTTTGGTTTGAACTTTCAAGGAGCTATTCAAGTTGTGGTGCAGGTTCATACCTATGATACATCATACCTAACATGTACCACAAAGGAAGCTGTGTCTGAGGTATAACAACAATTAGTCTGGCAGCCTGTTAGTAACATATGCATATAGAAGTCACCCTACATGTGCTAAGTTAACTTTTTGCAATAAGTGTGTGCTGCTGTCAGTGGCAGAAGTGGAGTTGTGCATACAACATTGTTGTGCATTGCACACTGCTCAACAGCACTCAGTCATTGATGTGTGTTGCCCAATGTTGCTGTTCTGTATGGGGGATGCACAGTGTTGGTGCAGAGTATCTTTGCATACGGATGCCTATACTACATCAAGGGGATGTTAGATAGCAGGTGGTGTCCAGGACATGAGTGTTTCTATTCAGAGTGGAATGATACTATCCCAATAATCTAAACATGCCTTCTTTGCTGGGAGGGGTGGGTGGGTATTCAATTTCATTACATTTCTACCCCTCAGTTTTTTTCATGTCCTTCCTTTTCAACGTTCAATATTCTGTGGCTACTGAATCTGCTCGGTCCCCATTCTGATGCTTTTGAGTGTACCTGTAGGTTTTTTTTTTTAAACCTTACATTTAATTTTTTTAAATTTTTGCCCTTGGGGCTCCTCCAAGATTGTGCACAGGTGTGTTTCATGACATAAGGTTTGATACCCAGAGAATGGGAATGGTATCAACCTACATGATCCTGGAGACCCACACAGAGAACCTAAAGAGGCCAAACTGAGCTGCTGGGCTACCAGTTGCCTCCACCTGATGCTGTTAAATTCTTTTGATCAAAGTTTGTTTACCACATCACCAGGCTTCCATGAAGAAAACAGCCGTTGTGTGAAGATAATAAAGAACACAGACTCTGTTATTTCTATTGCACATCCAGGAGTAGCATGATATTGCTGAAATAGATTTCTTTATTTGTGAAATGTCTCAGATCAGCAGAATACAAGTTGTAATCAAGTATTAAAATCATATTCCATAGTAAGAAACATTGATTAGTGCAATTACTTTTTTTTTTTTTGTAAAAGGTCTATCAAAAAAGTTTTACTTCCATGAAAATGCATTTATTTTCACCATACACAATTGTTAATAAAACATTGCAGTTTTATTCTTTGTAATAAAGTATTGAAACCCAACTGGTTAAGAGATCACTGCATCTTTTAAGTGCAATATAATTTATGCCCTTCTTATAAATACTCCATTACCATGATAATAAATTAACACTGCAACAAGGAGATGAGAGAGCAGACTCAGGTTGACCAAAGGCATGGCAGTTTCAAGTGAGTACTTGTTTCATGTGTGCTACAACAACATCAACATACAACATAACTGTTGTATTGTCCATCGTGGATCCAATCCATTCAAGGAGTAGGCTCAGCACTTGAATGAATCTCTGCTCTACCTTTCTCTCCCCACCCTCCACCCATCTACAGATGTTTGGCAGCATCAGCCAATCCTTACAAGTTGGTAGTGGAGAAGACTTCCTAGCATCAGAAACCACCCATATTTTCTCATGCATCTAGAGATAATGCATACAGATGCTATCTGTTTCCCTTCGCAGATAGCTCTCACTGGATTGTGGCAGATATGCTTAAGATGCATTCTGACTGAATGCCTCAAATAGTACTGTACCATTAAAAGAAAAGAAAAACTTATGGCACATATATACACACCAAGTACTTTAATACTACATGATTCACAAAAATATAAAAATGCATTATGTGCAAAAAAAATTCCTGCCCCTCCTCAGCTATCAAAAGAAAAATCGAAGCAGGTAGTATCGCAATCTATTTTGTAATTTTGAAAGAGAAGTGGTTAAAATAACACCTTTCTAAATGAGGGGGAGAGAAGGAGGGGGAGAAGTACAGAAATGTAAAAGGTTTCCGAACACTGCATTATGACAAAGCATTCGGTGGTCACATTTTCCTCCCTCAGGTTTAGAGTCTTTGTGCATGTAATTCAAAACTCTGAACACAAATACTGCAACATTAATTTGACAACAGTGTTGTTTCTCTGCCCCCTGCCCCTCTCACAGCAGATAATTTAAGTGCAATATGTTCAGTGACCAATGATAACAACAGAAGAATAAGGAACCATCTGCCCTTCCAAAGTTATAGTTACCCAGCCAGCTGGGTTGGAGGCTCTGCGTTATTCCTTGCACATGGCTCAGGTCCACCCAACATCAATAACAGCCGTCTCTCCAGTTGCCATCCCGTAGAGTACTAAGCGAAGAAAGAGGTTTTGGTGGCTGGAGAAAACTGTTCGAAGAAAGGAACGAGAGGAGAGGACCATAAGTGACCAGAATGCACAACACCGTAAACCCATGATGGGCGCAGGGGACTAGCCCAAGAAACGTTCTTGCCTGAGGTGAAGAATGACTCCATTCACTGTATGCACAAAACCCTTCATTCTGCCAGTGACAGGGCCAGTCCTGATCGCTTCAATCCCATTATTGCTAACACAATAACTTGGGGAGTACAAATGAGTAATATTTATTTGTTATTTCCCAAACACTGCTTTTAATAGGGCTTCTTTGAAGAAAGGTTTTCTGTTTTGTTGCTGATTTCCCCTCCACAACTACCCCCAGCTTTTAAAAAATAATGCAACAGCCACCTGATGACTGAAACAGTACAGCCTAACTACAGCTTTAGCGTGCAAGGAACTGTTTTTGTCTTTTTTAATTCTCAGACTGATGAGATATGCATGAAGGGAAAGATTCTGCCCAGGCATCTGTTGCATCGGTAAGGTGGTTGGCGGTGGTTGGTGGTGGTTGCCAGAGTCCTGTGGCCATTTGAAAGTTTCTATGAAGCAGCTACGTTGTTTATGGGGAACAGAGAAAGTTTTTATTGGGATTGGGGATTTTGCTGAGAACCAGCTAGGAAGTTCTTGGAATTGGACTTAGTCCATGGACTAACAAAAGTTTTTCTTAACACTTGAACACACATTATTAGGGACAGACGGATGGAAAATAACAATGTCCATTGTAATCACTAAGAGACATCATAGTTTCCTTTCTAAAGTCCATATGTAAAACATCAACAAATGTGCATCACTAAAGGGTACCAACAAAATGCAAATTTGAGAAAGCCTACTACTGGTCAATATTTTGAAAACCCTTCCCCTAGAGTGATATTTCTGATGCTGGTTGTTGTTATATGGGCTGATATGAATGAGAGATGATGGCCAGAGTCCTACTGGAAAGTTATGAATATGTAAATGTCAAACTTATGGAGCTATGGAGAGAATTTCCAGTTTGCCTTCTATCCCTAATCCTCACTTACTGAGCAGCAGTCCGTTTCCCTCTTGCTGTGGAAGTAACTAACTGATGTTCCCATCTCCTTGGAACAGGCAGAAACAGGGTCCATGCTGCAATCCATCCTCTTGTTGGAGATTGCTGGGGTGAGGGGGAATGGGAACATCAGGTAGCTGCTTCCCAAACAACAAAGATATGGGCTCCCATTGATTGCATTGGCTGCCTCCTGATTGGAATTGGGGAACTTTTACGGTCCCTATGTGTCCCCTAAATGTAAAGATCATGGATATTGCACAGGCAATCTTACCTTCCTAACAGGACTATGGCCAATGTTTCAGGATATAAAAAGTTTTCATTGTACAGACTAACCCAACATATTGCAGCTGAGCAACATTGCCATGGTTTTCTTCCTGGGAATCTCATTTGAAAATTGACCTGCTGAGATTTTACTGAATATCCCAAATAAGAGGCATGCATTTATAAAAACCCCATAGCCTGAAGAAGAAAGATGGCTGTACAAATATTTCACAGCTGAAATGAATCTAGCTAATTTCTGTAGTTTTTTTTAATTGCAATAAAACCTTGTGTTTCTTTTCACCTTGAGACTTAGTATCTCCACCATATCAGATTTTACTGGATATTTTCAGTCTTCTTCTCCCCATTTGCAGTTGTATGTGGCCACTTGACATTACTTTTCTGAAAAGCTACTTCTTTTCCTCAGAAGAATGGAAATAAACAACAAGGAAGAGGATACACATTTCTCTCTTCCTGCGTCAAATTGGGATAAGCATTTTGTTTCTTCCTTCCTCAGGCCTTAAATATTTATTTAAGCAGTGGTTGGATGGCCAGTGGTCACAGGTATTCTCATTACTATCCTGCACTGCACAGAAGGAACACAAGAAGAGCTGTACCAGATTAGATAAGAGCTCTATCTACACTAGGAATGAAATCTTTTCTTCATTCATTCTTGAGGGAAGAACATATGAGTTAAATGGCTTTCTCCCAGCTGGATGAGATTACAGGGTTTTTTACATATATATTTTTTCAAAAGCCTTTTTGCATTCCAAAACATTTCTATGATAAATTCATTTGCACAAAATCATTTTTGTGTAGAAAACTGTATTTTTTTGTCCAATTTTTGTTTACAAAATTTCCCCCAATACAAAAGTTTTTGTGGCAGGTGGTCATTTTTTCAATGAGGTGATGGTGTGATAAGATCCTTTTTCTCATCAAAGCTGCAAAAATTTGTGAGGATTATTTAGCATCCTGATCTAGATCAGTATTCTGTTGCCAGAGTGCCACAGAAGTGATCTAGGGGAAGCCCACAAGCTGGACATGGGTGTAAAAGTGTAGTTGATCCTACGTTGAATATGAGGTTGAACTAGATGACCTCAAAATTCCATTTGAACCTGAAATAGATGGGCAGACAGGGGAGGCTTCTGCCCGCTCCAAAGGTGTGGCATTTACACGATACATACTCCTGGAGCACCCAGAAGCTGCTTTGGGGTTGTGCTGGGGCCACCTAAGGTGGCCCAAAACCAGCCCCAAAAGGAACGGCCTTTTTCCACTCCTTGCTGTGGTCCACTTGGGATTGTGGCAGGAGGTGCTTCCGGGGCCATGGCATGTGTTCACCATGGCTCGGGTCGATTGGGCCGGGAGAGGATTTTGGGCACTCCCGGATGTCCATTTCGCCCCAAAAATTCTGTTATGGGACTTTATAGCAACTGTTGCTTTCACCACACTGTCTTATGTGAGCATCCTCATTTAGACCTGTCACTGCTGCAGTTTCCTTCCTCTGTTAGTTTTACCATAACATTTTAAGGTACCTTACCTGATCCATCCCCATTTCCAGTCCCTTCCCCCAGGACATTTTAAGATATGGATAGATAGGCAGGCAGGCAGGCAGGCAGAGGAGAGAGCCAGTTGGTATAGTTGCTTGAGGAGCCCTGGTGGCGCAGTAGTTCCATGCCTGTACTGCAGCCACTCACTCAAAACCATAAGGTTGCGAGTTCAATACCAGCAAAAGGGCTCAAGCTTGACTCAGAATTGCATCCTTCCAAGGTTGCTAAAATGAGTACCCAGATAGTTGGGGACAAGTAGCTTACAGTTGTAAACCGCTTAGACACTCCTTAGGTGGTATGAAGTGGTATATAAATGAAGCTGTTTGTTTGAGTGTTGGAATATGATTCTGGAGAGCAGAGTTCAATTCAAAGCTCAGTCATGAAACCCACTGGGTGACCTTGGGTAAATCACACCTCTCAGCCTTAGGGGAGGGCAATGGCAAACTTCTTCTGAACAAATCTCGCCAAGAAAATCCCATGATAGAGTCACCATAAGTCTGAAATGACTTGAAGGCACACTACACACACACACAGTCATTCCTAGGAACCCTGTGGATCTCTGGAAACATACCATTCTTCCTCAGAAAGAGGATCCTGATTCATTCTAATAAAACCTAAGAGAAAGCTTGACTTCCACTCCAGAACTTCTCTTCCTGCACTTTTCCATTTCAGACTGAAAGGCCCAAGCGGGAGAAACAAGGAAGCCTTAGATTAGGAAAATACAGGATAAGTCCCAGGGCAAAAATTCTGTTCCTCTGTGCCAGAAGCTCTGCAAAGCTGACTAGTGTAAAACTAGAATGGTCTCCAGGGATTCTGTGGCTGGAACACTAGGTTTCCTCAGAAGACAAAATCAATGTGACACTGACTGTGGTGATGTGGGGGAAAATACTTGAAAACGATCTCCCGCTGACCTCTTGCATGCCATTTCCAATGTGGTGTCAGAACTCAGGATCTGTGAAATCAATGTGCAGTACTCCTATATGGTGAACCAAGTGGGTGGGGGTGTGGCTGACAGCTGAAAATAATAGCAGCATAATCTCTGTCCTCTGCATCTATTTGCATTACTGAGAGCCTATTAAATCAATCTAGACACACCCAAGAACACCAAGGTATGAAAAGTGTGGTAGTTAAAAATGGTATTTAAAGGCATTCTTTCTAAGTTCCAAACACTGCCATTGCCCTCCTCTGAGGCTGAGAGAGTGTGACTTGCCCAAGGTCTCCCAGAGGGTTTCATGGTTGAGCTGGGATTCAAGCCCTAGTCTCCAGAGTCACATGCTCAAACCACAGGCTCTCTTTGTTCTTGTTATTGTGCTGTGCCTCCTATGCCTTATGCTTGTTGTTATTGCTGTTTTTGTGTGCCTCCAAGTCATTTCCAACTTATGGGCCCAGAACACCCTCCCTCCCTTCTGAGTACTTGTTCCTGGAGACACCAAGGTGAAACTATCATGGGGCAAGCCTTGTCAGAGAGGGATTTCCATTGCCATCCTCTGAGGCTGAGAGAATGTGACTTGTGTCTGTGGTGCCTTCAAGTAGTTTCCAACTTATGGAGACCCTAAGGTGAAAATTATGATAAAAACTCTATGATAGTTTTCCTGACAAGTTTTGTCAGAGGGGGGAATTGCTATTGTTAGCCTGAGGCTGAGAGAATGTGCCTTTGGTTTTTCCCTCAGAAGTTCCACCCTTGGAAGGCATAAGTCCCACCCCTGGAAGAGGTCATGCCCCCCCCCCCCAAAGTCCCCAGCACTGGGTGACACCTGGTGCAGGAACGCCACTGAGTTTGGGCACGCGGTCTCTAAAAGGTTTGCTATCACTTTCTTAGACCAAGAGTTCTTGTGCTTTTCGAGTGATCACATTATTGGTACATTTGCCCACAGAGACCTTATACACCTTTCACTAACCCTGGTAAGATGCCCAATGAATCCCAAAATTGGGCTTCATTTGGGTAAGGGCACAGTTTGAGTTGCAAGACCACATATGCACTGATTCCACAGCCAAGAAGTGGGCATGAGGTATTGGGAAGTGGCCACTGAAGTCTCAAATATAAAATCTTTCAGTTCTGTTGGTGAATCCCACTGGAAAGGCTTTCCATCAAAATCTGTTTTTAACAAAAATGGTGGGAATTCCAGGGTCCCTAACTACATTTTATCTTCCATCTGGTCTCCCTATCATCACCCATAGAAAATAATTGTAGAAATAACATGAAATCCATACGAATCTATAGATCTAGTTTGAAGCTAATGTTCAATTTTTGAATTTGGCACCAAAGGTGAAAAAATCCAAGGCATTCTGTCGACAGAAAATCTTTCTAGTTTTGGGCAAGCAGCCAAAAAGGAAAATCCTTTGTTTTCCCCTTTCCTTGGAGCTATTCTGGTTTTATTTCTGGCCCAGAGGTTAGTGAATTGCCATTCCTTTCCAGAGCCTGGAAGAAATCTCCAGGCCCTTCAGTTAGCAGAGCCAGGGGCCATGCTGAATGATTCTGGAAGTTGTAGTCCCACACCTCCCTCAGAAAAAGAACCCTTACACTCATGACTGGTCATGTTTGCAGGGGGATTATGAGAACTGCAGTTCCCTCCACCCTCCTGTTCTAATAAGCTATCCAAGGTAAGAAGTCAACAGGCCATGCTTCCAGAAGACAGAGATGATGAGCACCTAACTATCCAAAGAAGAAAAAATAGTAACAAGAGGGCCAGGTGAACAGGCCCAGCCTCCAGGGAACAGAACAGTTACTGTTATCATTCAAAATCTTATTTAAGAAAAGATGAAATTGATCTCCCTGACCAAGTACTAAACCATTTTGGTTAAGACACCAGTTCTGATGATCGGAAGATCAGAAAATTGGCAGTTCAAGGCCCAAGTGCTGCATGATAGGGTGAACTCCCATCACTAGTCCCAGCTTCTGCCAACCTAGCAGTTCGAAAGCACGCAGATGCAAGTAGATAAATAGGTACCACTTCTCAGTGTGAAGGTAACAACCTTTGGTAGAGTCTGTACCACATGACCTCCAGAGCAGTCCTTGAGTAACGCCGGCTCTTTGGCTTAGAAACAGAGAGGAGCACTTCCCCTTACAGTCGGTTACGACTAGACATTCATGTCAAGGGACTATCTTTACCTTTACCTTTACAGACACCTGACTACACTGTGCAAATCCTAAAGATAACTGTGATATCTCAGCAGCTCAGAGGTGTGCACCGGGTGCAGCCTTTCAGTTTAAACTTTAATTACAGGAACACAACTTTCAGCTATGCTTCATTATCAGACTATCAACACAATTAAAATGGGTGTCGAATTATTACATGGCACTCCGCTTAATGAAACTGATCACTTCATCAAGGCTCTCTCTGAGGAAAACTGCTGCACTAGCTGACAATGTGCCAAGTGCTGTGTTATAAGAACTCCTACCAAATGCACACTCTGTGAACTACAAATCCAGCTCATCAACCAGAGCATGCTGTTTGATGCCAAGTCAGACTGGGCTATCACCTACTCTGGGCTTCCACTCTTCAACTAGAGATGCATGGGACTGAACCTAGATCCTTCTCTGCATGCAAAATATGTGCTTGCCTCCTTTTTTTCCCACAGAAGAGGAGTTTAAATGACTTGGAGTTCTGTCAGGAATCTAGTCTGTCTCTCTCTCATGCTCTTTTTTTCTTTTCTTTTTTTTGCCTGTGGGAAGTGAATTCTTAATTTAAATTCTCCCAAGCTGTCTTTTTATCAAGAAGGCTTCTATTGTGGCACCATTTTCCAAAGGTAAGATATACCTTTAAGATATATGTGGTAAGCCAATGATTGGTCAAGCACTCTGTGGGGATACTATACTTGACTGCTGGGATCTGTTTGCCACAATGAGTTGCAATCCGCGACACATTAAACTGAACAACCATTGCAGAAGTCCATCAATAACAGTCTTAGACACTGATTTAAAAAATTAAAGTGGAGCTGCAATAGACCTTCCCGCAATAAGGATGGAAAATATTTTAAAAATATCTGAACAATGGCCAAAATGTGCTTTTCAAGAGTGAAGAAATTCCAGTGAAGAGAATTTTGGACCAATAATTATATTTGTAGGTCAGGACTTATTCTGCTAAAAATTCGCAAATGGATTTGTACAGCAAACACATTTGTTTAATTTTTTGCACAGTAAATATTATTTTCTGTCCAGAAAATGCTGTTTCCTGCACAAATAACCCTAAATGTGCACTTTGTGCAGAATAATCCTGCATACAGCAATTTCTGCATAGGCAAGAGCATTTTTTTGTGCCGAAGGTACTGTAATACTTTTGCACATTAATATTATTTTATGGAGAAAATGCTGCTTCTTGTATAGAAGATGCTGTTTTCTGCACAAAACCGCATAACTTTTGTACAGAATAAGTCCCAAATAGTTTTCAACTACTGTAGACTTATTGAATATTTTTCACAGTCGGAAGTGTAGAACAATATCTCTACTCTGGAAAGGCCATGGAAATCTGAATTTTCTCTATGCACCTTATTAGAGCAGAGGGAATATTGTGTACTTCAATAACATTGACAAAAGGTGTTGATGTACAGCAGACCAGCATCTCAATGCTATTGTCAGTCTCATCTAGGACCCAATGAATCAATGAAATTTACTTTCATGTTGGCTCAACTAACTCAACAGATCCACTCTACTTGGGACTCAGCAACCAGATTCAGAAACTGGTCATTTATTTTATTTTATTTTGGTACTTTGGGAGTAGGCACAATACTTTAAAGTTTGGTTCTCTGCAAATATTGTTAGACAGGCGCCATGACTTACCTTCGAATTGGCTGTGCAATTTTGCTCCTGGGTATGCTGCTCCCACCTATTGCCAGCGACGGCCTTGGAAGGCCGCTGCGAGAAACAAGGCCCATGTTTGCAGTCTTGTTTGGCATAGGGATGCCTGTGTTAGAGTGCAACTGTAAGGTGCTGCTGGACATGGGAACACCATTGCTGTTGCTGTTGCTGCTGCTGCTGCTGTTGCTACTGTTGCTGCTGTTACTGCTGTTGCTATTGCTCCCTTGGACAGTGGGACTCACATAGGCTGTGGCTTTGAGGGGTTGTCTGACAGATATTGGGAAGTGTCCCACACTGTGAACTCGATGCTGAAGTTGTCCTGGAGAAGGAACTGGAGGGGGAGAAGGTAAGACACAAAAGGTGTGATGCAAAGGTCTGCAATGACACTCAATCATGTCCTTCTGAGTAGGACTCCATAGATTCATGCATAGGCTGAAAGGGCAAGAACACAATAATGACACTCTAAAAAAGACAAAAGTTTTAAAAAAAATATTTGAGCAAACCCTTTGCTCTGGGACTAGCTAGGGTATATTGTTCTTTTGTTTATTTGGTATTTACATTGATACCCCGCCTTTCCTTGAGTGAGATCAAGGGGGCATACATAGCTTTCCTCTTCTCCTCTTTCTTCTCACAACTAGCCTCAGACAGGGGCAGAAAGACAAAGAAAACACCGAGAAAGAGAGACTGAGAGAGAGAGAATGAGACCAGCCCAAGGGCCTCCAGTGGATTTCATGGCTAAGTGGCGACCTGAATTTGAATTTTCCAAGTTCCAGCCTGAGCAATAAACCACATGGTTTTGTTGAAATTTTCTTGTTCTGTTTTACACTTCTTCCATGGAATAAAAGTGGAGCATTACACAGCAATGAAATGCTCTAATGGCCCCTCCAATGGTCCCTCCAACAGAGGCCATTACCAGGAGATGAGACAAGGAGCCATTTTCACACCATACAGTCATAGTCATAGCACTATGTTTCTACTTTAACTGCCATTATTGCATCTTATGGAATCCTGGGATTTATAGTTTAGGTAGGGAGTTCCAAACTACAAATGCCAGGATTCTGTAGAATGCAGCCTGGGCAGAAACAGTGGAATCACAGTGCTACAACTCTGTAGTGTGAAAGGGCCCTAAGAGAGTGTTTCAGTATATTTTGCCCATGCCTCTCATCACTGAGCCTACATAATTAAATGTACATTGAACATTTATATTAGTTCAAGGAACCCTGGGAACTATGGTTTGCTTAGAAATTTCCACATTGTTGGCTTCTTTCAGAGGACTATATCTGCACCTAATGAAGCAGACTATAATCCATAAAAGCTTTTTATTTATTTAAGCTTTTCTCCTTTCCATTCAGTTGAAGTCTTCCAGAGAGGCCTACATAAAATCAATAAAAAGCCTTCAGGTTTACATTCTAGAAGACAGCCATCCCAATAGCACTGTTGTCTTTTTAGGAATCATTGTTTTCCCCCTTTGGATGATGGTATAACTCTTACATTACTTTATATCTCTAATGTATGTCTCTCCCAGTTTTAGCACCTCGAAGAACTCTAGATTTATTTTGGTGAGCTCTAGTGAAATTCATACTAACTTTAGTTGGAATTGTAATTTGCACAGATGTAGATTTTTGATATCCTTCAAAACAACTGCAAAGCTACAATACGAGTGCTCATAAAATGCAAATTATTTCAGAAATCACATACCTCAGTTTTACACTTCATTGCTAAAATAATGGAAGTACAGCTTTAGCAGCAGGTGCTAAATATGGCATTGTACAAATTGTCACTGGAAATTGCTGTTAAAGCACCCAAGACATATGCAATTCTATTCTTTGGTGCAACCAGCAGCTGTTTTATGGCACAAAGCTGATGGATAAAACATAAGGCCAACTCCTAAATTAAACAACAACAACAACAACAACAACAACTCAACAGTTCAAACTAATTTCCCTCAAAGTGCAAGAACAACACAAAACTCTATCACCTTATATTCAGCCTAAATCTTTCTCCCCAAAAATAAATGTGGGAAAAGTTTTCATACTTACTGCAAGACTGTATTCTTGATATCCCATTACCAGCTCCATGCAAATTAGAATCAAAGCTGAGACTGTTCCTCACAGTGATGTTGGAACTGATGTTCGTACTGATGGTGGGGGTGCTTGGCATTCGTGCTAAGTTAGGCATGCTCCTTCGAAGTTTGTCTGCAGTAAAAAGCAAGTGATTTTCGGTGTTAGAAAATACCTGTGTTCAATAAAAGTAAAAGGATAAGAAAGAAATTTTGAATTTGGTCAAAGGACCGCTGAATCTAGCATTCTGTTTTCAACAGTGGAACTTCCCAGAAGGATCTATCTGGCCAAGAGGAGGCATAAAGGTGGTAGTTTTCTTAGAGTTGTCCCTAGTATCTGATATTCAAAAGATCTGCCATTTGAATTATGATGTACAAGAAATTACGTTAGGACAGCAACAGTTCAATATCAGCTCAAGAGAGTAAAGCACCGCTACCTGTGGAAGTAATAGTGATTTCCCCCACTAAGCATAGGCTACAAAATAGTCCTATGGTATTACAATATTCGGGACTTCCCAGACAGGGCCAGTGCCTGTATTACTTGAGCCACATCAAAGCCTCTCCCCTATGGGGATATCCCCTACATATTCCCAGTGGCCAGCATTTAGTTTAGTGAAGCACAGGTTGTGCACACTCACCAAAGGCCATCGTGATTCTTATGTACTAATAAACAACACTCTCTCCTAGTCTACTTTCTTGAACTACAACTCTCATGCTGTCACTCTAGAAGATGCAGTCCAAAAAGTAACATTGCCTACATTTGGAATGTAGGAGAAGCACATTTTAAAGCAATTATTTCTATAGATGTTCATATATGAATGGTTGTGCAGAGTTGAAAAGTTCAGAGGAATGCATAAAAAAGATGGAATGGGTTCATGAAAATTATCATATTGGAAAGTGAGCTGGGCTAGAATGTGGCCGATCTATATTCCCCCGTTACAGATCCTGACAATAAGGTACTGGAAGCCAATTTGTGTTGCCAGGAACGTTTTTTGGTCCTTAAGCACTGCCTGGACAAGCAAGTGGCCTCCAAGAATGCATACACTGACCACTCCTGAGAAAAATCCCTGGAGACACTCTGAGTACCAATTTTGGGGAAAGTGTGACATATGATTGATTGATTAATTAATTAATTAATTAAATATAAAAATAACAATACAGACTGAGAAAGAGTCCACATGAGGGAGAGGGCAAAAGAGGGCCACAGCCACTCAGCCTTACCTCCATTAATCCTGTTTGGTTGAGACTCAAGAGGACTTTGGGCCTGAGGCGAATAACACTGTGGCTGCTGATAATTATTTGAGGGAAAATATGGGGAGGTTGGGCTCCTTCTGCAGTCCCGTATACTGGAGAAAGTCTGTGAATGGGGAATTCCTCTTTGGAATGGGGAACAGCGGGTGAGCCGTGGCTGTGGAGGAGGCAGGTGGTCAAACTCTTCTTCCTCATCCTCCAGGCTGTAGCGATCAAACTCCTGATCACTGCTTGCCCCTTTCTTGCCGGAATGAAGAGACAAGCTGGAACTGTTTCTTGAGACAGATGCTGAAGTAGAAGCATAGTCTTGCCTCAGACCTGTAAAGGGATGAAGAAGGGTTCAGCGTACCAAATGGACAATGACATCAGTGGTTTTATATCACACCTTCCATTCTTGCCTCAGAGTCCCATTTTACAGCACATTGGGAAGGCACACAAGGTATTTGTATGGTTTCTTTGACATCAGCATGGCACATGAAGCCGTGATGTAGCTTTCCCCAAAATGATCGCAATGCTTCATACTACAATTCTTATCATCCCAGCCAGTTTGGTCAGTAACTGTGTTGGCTCAGCACATTAAGAATTGTAGTCCAACACTGAAAAATACCATGTTGAAGAATGGTGCCATAATACAGGCAGATAATAGATGCAACTTGGTGGGAAGGAAACCCATGAGACTGCAGTTGCATTCACAGTCCTTTTCACATGATATCTGTCCTTATTGTTCATTCATAGGGGTGGGTTATAAATAAATATTTATTATTATAAATAAAATTTATTATCTTCAGAATTCGAAATTACTAATGAGGGCAAACCACTATATTTAAAATGTGATACGACAGTCTGCTCCTCTGTCTGGAGAATTAAGCAAAGAAACAGGGCTATGCCAATTTATCATTTTAATCAATATTATCCTTCAAAATTTATTAGTAAGTGGGGTAGTTCAAGCATTACAGTTACCAGAGAAAGGACCTTCTCTGCCATGTCATCCAGGCTATGGGATTTTCTGCCTCATAAGGCGTAACTAGATCACTCTCTGCTCTTTTATGTAGGAAAGTAACTCACAAACTATTCTTTGAAAATGTCATTCTTTTCTATTTTTTGTAATTAGAACACTGATAACCATGTGGAAAATATGCCATAATGACAAAAATATATGAAGTACATGTTTGATGTTTTTTGGCATTTCTCCAATGATCTAGTATTTTCCATTTCCTTCATTCCTGACCTCTCCTCCTCAGCTTCTTAGTGTTTTATTAGCATCCTCCTCAATGCCATTGGCTGGGGTAATATATTACAATAAGCCTTTATAGGCTGACATACTGGAGGGAAAACCCTGCAGCTATCATTGGATTAATGCTTCTGATGAGACAGAAGATCCAGGTAGCTTTGGGTCCACTAGCTGAATGTTAGGGAGCAAACTGTAATGCTATAAAATTTGGATTCAAAGATACTTGAAAATCTTTTGTTAAATTGACCTCCTTCATCTTTCTCCATTTGGCATGGGCATCTTTCTCCACTTGGTGTGCATCAATTTCACTCTTTCAATGAAAACAAACAGTTAGAATTTTTCTTTTTATATATGTCATTAATAATAAATAATAATAATAAATTTTATTTCTAGTCTGCCCCTCTGAACAAAGCAATCGGGGCGGATTACAACAAAAGTTAAAACATAACAATTAAAATATTTCAGTCCATCCCCACCTCTCCGCTTAAAAAAGAATTAAATCTGCTATAGATTAAAAACATATACAATAAAAACATGTGCAGTAGAGAATTCCTAACTCTAGGTTGGAAGGAGCATGAGGGAGGATGCTAGGGATATCTTATAACCCTAGTTTGGAGCCGGGGGTATTAGCCAGTTTCTGGGAAGGCCTGCCGGAAGAGATACGTCTTTAAGGCTTTTTTAAAGCCATCAATGGAAGTTGTAAGACACATCTCATCCGGCAGGTCATTCCACAACTTGGGGGCGACAGCTGAAAAGGCCCTCTGGGAGGTCTGCACCAGCCTAGTCTTCTTGGGTTGTAGCAGATTCCTCCCAGAGGACTGGAATGTGCGGGGGGGGGGGGGTTCATACGGGAAGAGGCAGTCCCTAAGATAGGATGGACCTAAGCCATGTAGGGCTTTAAAGGTTAAAACCAACACCTTGTACTGTGCCCGGAAACTGATTGGCAGCCAGTGGAAAGCCTTAAGTACTGGTGTTATATGCTCTCTCCTGGATCTCCTGGATGTTTCTATAATGGGTCTGACTGCCATGTTCTGAACCAGTTGTAGTTTCCGGGTTAAGCACAAGGGTAGCCCCATGTAGAGTGTGTTGCAGTAGTCCAAATGTAAGGTTACCAGCATGTGTACTACAGTTTCCAGGTCCCTCATCTCTAGGAAAGGGCGCAGCTGGCGTATCAGCTGAAGCTGGTAACAGGCACTCCTGACCGTCGCATTCACCTGACTAGTCATGTGGAGCGACGAGTCAAGGAGTACCCCCAGACTGCGAACAGAGTCCTTCAAGGAGAGTGTGACTCCATCCAGAACTGGGAGTTGTATTCCCAAGCCTGGTTTCGGGCCTGTGACTGTGAGTACCTCCGTTTTGTCTGGATTTAATTTCAATCTGTTTTCCCTCATCCAGTCCATTACCTCAGCAAGACAGTCATTGAGAGGAGAGACGCCATCTGAGGTCTGAGCAGACGATCTAGTCATGGAGAGGTATATCTGAGTGTCATCAGCGTACTGAAGACACTGAGCTCCATGCCGAATTACCTCACCCAGCAGCTTCATGTAGATATTAAATAGCATCAGGGACAGGATGGCGCCCTGAGGGATGCCACAATCAAACTCAGTTTTGGAAGAGCAACTGTCCCTGAGCCTCACCCTTTGGCATCTGCCGGAGAGAAAGGACCGGAACCACCAGAGCACGGTGCCACCAATCCCCAACTCTCTTAGCCAATCCAAAAGGACGGCATGATCGATTGTGTCAAAAGCCGCTGAGAAATCCAAGAGCACTAGCAGGGACACACTACCCCTGTAAATGCTCTGGCGGAGGTCGTCAGTCAAAGCAACCATGGCAGTCTCCAAATCCTGCCCTGAAGCCAGTTCCAAATGGATCTAGATGATTATCTAGATGGTTTCATTCAAGACGGCTTGGAGATGGAAGGCAACCACTCTCTCGATCACCTTGCTGAGAAAGGACAGCAAGGACACTGGTCTGTAGTTGTTCCAGTCCAGGGGATCAAGGGAAGGTTTCTTCAGGAGCGGCTTGACAGCCGCCTCCTTCAGACATGATGGAACAGTGCCTTCCCTGAGGGACACATTGACCACATCCCGAAGGAACGTCCTCAATGCGTCCTCTCCCTGGACGACCATCCAAGATGGTCCCGGATAGAGAGAGCAAGTCGTCTTCCTCACACATCCAAGGAGCTTGTCCATGTCAGCGGTACTCACTGATTGAAATTCATCCAGTAAACTGACTGCAACGGAGTTACTGGACACCTCATCTATGGACACTGGGCAAATATTGGCATCCAATTCGGCTCGAATCCAAAAGATTTTGCCTGCAAGGTAGGTGTTAAATGCCTCACAGCAGGCTATCGTAGGTTCTACTAAGGGATTTGGCGCAGGGGGCACCTGCGTCAGCTCCCCCACCACCCTGAACAGCTCTGCCGAGAGAGACTCTGCAGACGCAATACGGGCAGAGCAGAGACATCTCCATGCTGCACGTAAAGCCTCTCCATAGATGCGAAGATGCAGTTTATAGCGAGTTCTGTCAGATGGGAGGTGAGTCTTTTGCCATTCGCACTCCAGTCGTTGTCCAGCCCGCTTCATCTCCCTGAGGTCTTCCATGTACCAGGGTTTCCGTTTCGAAGCGGGCTGGAAAGGACGCTCAGGTGTGATTGTGTTGATAGCCCTGGAGACGTTGGAGTTCATTAGCTCCCAAAAAAGAAAAAGAAAAGAAAAGGGATACCATTAGCTCCTCTGTCTCATTAGTATTCTTCTCTTCACAGTTCATCTAGTACTAAACATGAGATTGGTGCTAAATATGATATCGCTACTCAGTTGCACTTCTGCACCTCAAGATATTTCATACACATTGTTAGGGCCAAGTGTTTTTTCTGATGCAAAAGCATATTTCAAGCAAAGACAAGTGTTGGGGGATGGGGGTGTGGAATGAATAGAAGAATTAGCCTACTCTCTTCTTGTAGCCGAGCCATGATCTGGACATCAGTGAGGTCTTGCAGTTTATACCCCATGGAGATAGAGTCATCTTCCAGTTCGGAGGTGCTTAGTTCACTGTCTACAGAGGACTGGGGGCTGAGAGGGGAGCTTCTAGAAAGGCAGCCTGTAGAACAGTGACACAAAATCCTTAGACATTAAACAAGGTATCTGCACAGCTACTGTGAACACAACATTCCAGGTTCATACGTTCAAAGCTCCATCAAAACAGATCTTGTATATCCAAAGCTGCATTAAAATACCAGGAACTCCCAAGAAGTCCCTGCCAATCCCTGTCCCAGCTCATCCAGTAAAAGAAAAATAGCTGGATCCTCCATGCTCTCCAACAATATGGAAATGGTCATGTTTTAGAAGCTGCACTGCTTACAAAACAGAGGGGAGGCAGCATCAGGAGTATTTTTTCCCCAAAAAAAACATGGAAAGGAGCAGCAGATGAGGAGCTCTCAAAACGTGTTCCAAGCTAAGGCCAGCTCCAGTTGGGGAAACCCCTACTAAAATGTCTTCCAGTGTCCCCCACACACACTTTCACAGTATGTCCCTTGAAAAATAGGAATATTATTCAGCAGTGCTGCTACTGAAGTAGGTATCTGAATATTTGCAAAATGCCATACTATATTGCCATGCCATGTTTCTGTGAGGGGACAGGGCCTGAGAGTCAAGCTAAGTAGTGTCACTGGGGTGGTGCGGGGAGAGTGGGGCACACTGGGTGACACTCGAGAAGGGGCTGTCAATCCCGAGGAGGGAAGTAACACCCAGTTAGCCCCTGCCCCCCACAGGCACTCCTTGTGCACAAGCAGATGCATCTTGGGGCTGTGCAAGTGCTGCTCCGGGGCTCGGAGGGTGTGTGTCTCCAGGCCTGGTGTGTGTGTGTGTGTGTGTGTCTCCAGCCCAGGTATCTAGCCATTTCCACAGCCTGCATGGTGTATCCTGACCTGTGCAGCTGTATCTTGGCCGTGTGGCCATTTTCCTGCCATGTTTCCCTGGCCCACATGGCCATTTTCACATGATCCTCTGCATTGGAGGTCCTGCCCAGAAGCCCCCCAAACCCCACGTCCCCACACCAGGTAACACTGCAGGCAGGGATGTCACTGCTCCCACTCAAGCCCTGCAAAATGTTCCCAGAATGTTCCCCTTACCCATATACCTGTTTTCATATAAATTTATACCGTAACATTTATATTTGGTAAGGGAAAGTAGTCCCCTTTCCACTTTATGCAAGAACAGGTCACAGTATGCACAAAAAATCTCATCATATCCAGTTTGTTTTTTAAACATGAGCCTGGTAAGGCAAAAGGTTAAATATTTCAACACATAACCAAATTCAAACGGAATCGACTCTAGGCCTTATATCACAGTGCTATGTTAGTAAGAAAGCAAGCATTACCTGGTCTTTCAGGTGTTAATATTGCTTTACTGAAGGTTTTAGAGAAGGCAGGAGTGTTAAAGCCATTGCTATATGGAGTGAGCCTTGCGACAGGACTATAGGGGAAAGCCAAGGAGACAGATGAAGAGAAGAGACTCCGCCATCGACTAGCTGTTAATGGACACAGAAAAGAAAGATGTAAGCTTATGTTTAGTAACATTGCCTGTTAGGAAGAAGGTGTCTGCAATGGTGATGGCAGTGAGTCTGCTCTTGGATATGGTCTCAACTTTAAAGACTTTTTGAGATGTTGAACTCTATACCACAGATATTTCAGACTAAATTTTAAAGTTCTAACCAAAAGCCAGTCACCGGCATGGGCTCCTCCAGCTGCCACTGGTCAGAGTAAGGGGACTATAACTGTAAGCACTGCAAATCTACAATTGTCCCTGGGCCCATTCACACTCCAGAATTGCTGTTGTTGTTAGTTGCCCTTGGCTCTTGGAAACCCTTTGGATGAAACATCTCCAAGCCCCACTGTCTTCCATTGCTCTGTTCAGGTCTTGTAGATTCAGGCCCATAGCATGTCTAGCTGAGTCTAGCCATCTAGTGTGTGGTTTTCCTCTCTTTCTACCGACTTCTACCTTCCCTAGCATTGTCGTCTTTTCTAACATGTCAAGCTTTCTCATAATGTGGCCAAAGTACAATAGCCTCAATTTAATCATCTTGGCTTCCAGGGAGACTTCAGACTTGTTTGTCTTCTTGGCTATCCACGGTTTCCTCAGCCCTCTTTTCCAGCACCACAACTCAAAGGAGTTGATTTTCTTTTTATCCACTTTCTTCACCGTCTAGCTCTTACATCTGTACATGGTGATGGGGAATACAATGGATTGGGCAATTCTAACAAAATTATAACACTGTTATTCCACTTTAGCTGTCATGGCTCCATCCTATGGAAGCATGGGATTTGTAGTTTGGTCAGACACCGGAGGCTGAGATTCCAAATGACCCTCCCTCAAATGCAACTTTCAGGTACGCAAAAGCCTGGCCAGCTAATGTAAATAAACTTGAATACTTGAGTAAATTTCAAGATTCCATAAGATGGTAGCAAGGCAATTAAAAGTGGAATAATAGTGTTATAATTGTGTGGTGTGAATGGGCCCACTGTTTACTCAGAGGTAAGCCCCACTCGGTCCAGTGGCAGTGGGTATGGGACTGTAGCCTGAGGTTGCAGTCTTATATACACTCGCCTGGGAATGTGTCCCATTGAATTCTCTGAGACTGACTACTGAATAAACAAGATAGGAATGTACTGTTAGTTGCTGAAAATGCTGGGGGGCAGTGTTGAGAAACAAAAACAAAGCAAGAACAAAGACATGATGTAAATCTTCAGAGCAGGACAACTTAAGAACAGAGTATTTTAACACTTTCCCACCCAAAACTTTTTAATATTGATGGTGTTATCTGCATTAGGTCTGGAGATGCAGGATAGATATTTTAAATATATAAATGAATTTTCCCAAGGAAAGATACAATTATGAAAACATTTTGATTATGGAACCATGGTAAAACATATCAGAGTTAGACATTTAATTAATTAATACACATGTTAATGGTAAAATTAAATATAAACGTTTACATTTGTTTGCAGAATACAAGTACTGTGCTTATTGTCATATACTTATTTTTGGTATTTTGTCAGTTTATTACTGTATTATTACTGTATTTCAGATTGTAACAATACATTTATCCAAGAGTCTGAATTATGTTTATTATGGAATTGATATTCTAGGTTTTTCCAGCTGCTAATCTTGTTCTTTATAATGTTTTCTTTTTCAGTTAAAATGAAATATAAAATAAGTCAAACTGAAGCATCGATAGGGGGAGCTCCTATGCCTACTATATCGTCAATACTATTTTTTTAATAAATAAATAAAATAAAACTAGAATATTGGTAGGCTTGGTTAATTGGGACATAACTGAGCTGGGAGTTAAGCTACAGGACAGTAGAGTACAGACACACTCATCAAGTGCTAAAAACAAACTTAATCCTCTTCATAAGCTTTTAAGCTACCAGACATAAATATTTCTTCCTTTTACCAACATGAAATTCCAAGTTACATAAGCCTGAATATTTTAATGCATATTTGCATTTTGGGGGACAGACATCTTACATCTACATCACAGTCATATCTGTAAAATCACAGGACAGGTCTCATGGTGTATATAAAAATATTCTTCAGAACATGTTTTTTAAGCGAAAGACAAACTTCCTCTTTGCATCAAAAATAAAGGTTTATGTATAGTTCACAAAGCTATAAGAGCCAGCGTGAACTGTGCTTATAGTACTGAACTAGCAGTGGGCAGATCATAGAAGTAACTAATTCCTAATAACTAGCAATTAATTCCTTCCCTTCCCTTCTAAAATAACTATATTTTAGAGAACCAGCATGGTATACTGGTTTGAGCACTGGACTCTGGCTCTGGAGACCAGGGCTGAAATCCCCACTTGGCTACAAAACTCCCTGGGTGAACTTGGACCTGTCACACTCTCTCAGCCTCAGAGAAAGGCAAAAGCAAACCCACTCTGAACAACCCCCCCCCCCAAAAAAACCCTGTGAAAGGTTCACCTTAAGGACACCACGAGTCAGAAACTACTTGAAGGCACACAGCAACAGCAACAACCTATATTAAATTAATATTTAAAAAGTTAAATATAAAAAGTAAATTTAAATTTAAAAAGTAAATTTAAATTTAAAAAGTAAATTTAAATTTAAAAAGTAAAACATTAAAAAGTAAAACATTTATGTTTTTTGCAATATAGCCATATTTTTAAAGTTATTTTTATAGTTCTAGGAGTGTGGCTCACAAAACAGCAGAGAAGGAAGATGGCATGATTCAATTTCTGGTAAAAAGGTAACGTTATGCAGTTACCTGGGTTCCTTTTTAGAAAGTGACAACAGCTACTTTAAAACTATAATTATAGTGGCAGAAAACTACTTTTAGCACATTGGAACTAGAATGGAAGCTAAATGCTTTTGAAAAAATAAGTGCCAGAGTCCTTGGGCCAATCGATAAGTGTTCAAATCCCCACTCAAGTCATAAAGCTTGTTGGCTGATCTCAATTTATTCATCAACACAAGATCTAACTTGCTGGGTTGGTTTGCTGAAACTAAAACTGGGAAAAAGTAAAAGCCACAGAGACTTTGGCTTCTGTGGAGACAGCAAGATAAACATGCAATTAAATAAATAAATAAATAAAAGGCACAAGGAAGCTCTTTATTCACAAGGCCCAAGCTATTCTTCAGAGCGTGGTCCAGAAGCGGGATGAATTAGACCCACAGTCACATAAAGCAAAACCTCTGACATATCATCAGATTCTATAAGAGTATCAAACAGGGCTCTAGAACCTGAATCCCCCAAAAGAGATATAACATTCCAAATATGTAAAACATGTGATAGTTTTACAAATTAAAAAAATTGAACTACACACATATCAACATACATAAATGCAGGAACTGAACCTATCAGCAAACATATCTCCATTACAATCCGGCTAGGTTGTTTGTGTGTTTCTGGGTGCCTTCAAGTTGTTTCCAACTTATGTCAACCCTAAAGCAACCCTATCATGGGGTTTTCATGGCAAGATTTATTCAAGGTTTGCCATTGCCTTGCCCTGAAGCTAGCTGTAAAGATCAACAAACAGGCAAAAGAGAACATGCCACCACACTATTACATACCCCGTGTTTCCCTGAAAATACGGCAGTGTCATTTGTGCTAGGTCTTATTTTCAGAGGATGCCTTATTTTTCCATGAAGAATTCACATTTATTTGTTGAAAAACAAAAAAAAATGAACATTTATTATATACTGTATATATATTTATATACAAAAACTTTGCTAGGTCTTACTTTCAGAGAAGGCCTTATATTTAGCAATTCAGCAAAACCTTTACTAGGTTTTATTTTTTGGGATGTCTTATTTTCAGGGAAACTGTATAAAGAAACTCTGTGGATGCGCAAGTCGTATTAAATACAATGGCACAATAAAATATTATCCCTTACATAAAATGGCAACATCAAGGTTTGCTTATTGGAATTTATATATATTTTGAATATTTTCAAGCTGTGGATGATTGAACCTGTGGATAAAAAATCCATGGATATGGAGGGTCAACTGAAGTTTCACCACTGAGATCACTAGGTTGCCATTGATGTTGTAAACAGACAATAAATAAAATTGATGTTGTCGATAGATAACAAAAACAACGACCTGATAACTGCCTTATTAAGTTTGACAACTGATATGTATGAATTAAAATACAGGTATAGTTTCTGTGTAAGTAATAGTGGGTTGGTATATTCTTTTACCTCAGGCAGCAAAATAATCTGGGCTGTCTCTGCAAACACTGCAGCGTACTCAGGCCTTGAAAAGCCTGTGATGTTTTCACATCTTGGTTGTGCAGGTCTGTTATGCAGGTCTGCTGTTCTACTAAAATTCAGCTGGGATAAATTAGTTAAGTATGCCAACAGAAAATATATTTTAGGAGCAGGCAAGCAGCTCTTCTTTAAGGAGAAAACTCAAGAAAAGCCAAAGCATTAATCTTGTAATTTAAAAGGCAGGGCTAACATTTTGTTATTGTAATTCATCAGTGCATAGCAAAAAAGAAAAAGATGCGCTTAAAAGGGCCTTTGTGATTCTATTTAGACACAAGATGCAGTTTTGTAACAGTCTGGTTGTTTGCCAAGGGCAATTAATGGCCTGTATGCTGTCACCCACAGATGCGTTCAACCACACATGTATGAGCAGCATTCATTGATTTGCCACAATAACTACAGTGACAAGAAGACCCATCCTGAACAAAGCATCTTGTTATTGCAGCTGGGACAGCAAGAATCAGTTCAGTAAGCGATCTGCATTTGTGGTTAAGGAAATGGAAGAGAGAGGTGTGAATATATTCTGGAGTCATCAGCTGCTCTTGAGAGAGGTGTGAGACCTTTCCCAGGCACAAGTTTGGTTTTTGGCTTGACTATTCTGAATAGGAGAGAGAGTAATTGCCCGCACTCTTCTCCTGAAAAATGCAACACAGACAATGTGAGGAATTGTCTGTCACTTCAGGAGCATCCCCCTCCCTCTTTCTGGCCAATTCCCTAGTTTATGTAATAATCATAATAATGCCTGTCATAACCAATTCAGTGGGACCATGTGCTAGATATCCTTGCCAAGGGCACAAAGTTCTGTGCTTTGATAATAAGGATGGGTCTGTTGGTAATCTTTCTCATGACCTTCTCCATGAACTGTGATGAGGTGCAGGTAGGTGCCCAGTTAGCATTTATTTAGAAAGCCACTGAAGACTACCTTGCTCATGAAATGGATGCCTTCCTTGGGGCCATGGCTCAGTGAATAGGTTTAAAAAGGACTGAAACCTGTATGTGATACCTGTATCCCGTACAAGTTTCAGTCCTCCTTAAACATATGAACTGAGCCATGACCCAAGGAAGGCATCCATCTCAAAGACTATCCAGAATGGGTCCGTTACTTTCTCAAGCAGTTGAAGGTGTTGCAGTTTCATGATGCACCAAAGATGGTCTAAGGACAAAAGACGTTTGCTCAGGCCACAAAAGAATCTACTAGATCATGAGGAGACTGAGCACAAACCCTGTGTTCACTTTGTGTCCAAGCATTGGGATGGAGATTGATTATATAGAGATGTGTGCCATAAAGGCTAGACATGCCTTCTTTGCAGGTTTCATCTGTGTTGTCTCAGAAGGCTATCCCAGGGAGCTGCCCATGGTAAGCATTTGCATGGGCTTTTCTTCCATGGTTGAGAGAATGTTTAAGCTGACTGTAGATTTTAAATGATAAATGTCACAGGATATGCTTTGATCGATGCCAATCCACAGAAATCACACTAATCCATAGAGCACATGTTGGCTAGGGGGTTCTGGGAGTTGTAAGCTAAAAAGTACCTTTTCCAAGATTTGGTAAAGTATGAGTAGCCAGTTGATGTTGGGCTGTAGCTCCCAACAGTTCTAGCCAGCATAGCCAATGATAAGGAAAGTTGGGAGCTGCACTTTTCCAGACTCTGCAGAAAACTATAGATAATTCAACTGGTAGTTAACAAACTAATTTCATATCAGGGTTTCAAATCCTGTTGTGTTGGTGCAAAACCATAGTTAGGAAACAGGTTCAATTTGCACAGTTAAACCATGGATTGGGAAAATGTATGGCTTTTCAAATTTTGGAATAGAAATCCCATTAGCCCATGTCTGCCCAGTCAATGGCAGGAAGATGGGAGCTGCAGTTCAACAACATCTAGAGTTTAGATAATGGGAGGTGATGGGTGCTACAGTTCACCCCAACCCTGTTTTAGTGAAATAGCAGTTCTTTCAAACTGAGCCACTGAGTTCTGCCAGAAGCATACTAGATCCACCTACAATTTAGCATTAATTGTAATTACTGTATACCAAAATGTTCTGTTTACTACAGTCTATGCCCACACTAAATAAGACCATTCTTTAAGCCTTTGGATACTGCGACTTAACCATTTGCTTCAAGAAAAATTAAAGCCACACCAATATTTCCACAATGATTTTGAATATTTTTTTCACACAGACAAAAGGGAAAATGTACAAACAATCATTCTCTAAGCACAGCAGCAGTTCAGAGTACCGAGAAGTCTTGCTATGCCAGCTTCTGCTAGATAAACATCTGATGTGAACTGATGGGTCAGTTCAAGCACAGAAGCTTGAAAACGGAAATATAACTTACAGAGACACTTGGCCCAGACAGAAACAAGATGAAAAAGATCAAGAATCTGTACTACAACGTCCTGTATGATCTAGCTTTCACAAGGATTCATTTGTCGGAGGGAACTCTAATCACACTATGCAGCACTTGTATAGTCTGCCCATACATATTACACATATATTATCCCTCGGTAGGTTTGTTGCCCAAATAATTATAGCATTTGCTCGGAAAAGTCAAGCAAAAGAGAAAAAGAAGGTGATTAGGAAGGAAAAAGACTGAGAGTGGGGAGAGTTCAACCAATACAGATATTCTTTGCCTAATTGGAATCAGTATAAACTGCAGAAGATAACCTGGGATTACTGAGGCTCATACAGGTAGCACAGGCTGCTGTGTTATATGCTTTAATCAATGCAATCTATGCAAGGAGCTGATTTCTCTAAAGTAAGGATGGGGGAAATATGTTTTTTGGCTGCTTGTGCTCCCTGGACCACTGTTTTGCAGTCCCCTTCAAAGCTCCTCAAGACATCCTAAAAACTCCCTGATCCTTTCCACCATTTTTTTTTAAAATACCGACCACTGTTTTATAATTTGCATTCTAGTTATGCCCACCTTGCTCCTCACTACAGTCCAAAAGAAGCAATATTACAACAAGAAGCAATATTACATTCATCCAGTTGTGCAGGGCCACAGTGTCATAGTGTCCCTGCACAACTGGATGAATGTAATATAACTTCTTATTTGGTTTTTGGACCATACTGATTATGCAGGGGAAATGGCTCACCAGTACTTCATAATTGGACCTTCTTAATTGTCCATTCAAGTTTTCTGTAATAAATATAAAAAATCCCAAGAGACTGGTGAAGTGTTTTCATGTTTTTAATAACAATGCATGTTGCATAATTCAAGTAGAAAATTTGAGCCTATAGAACAAGCCTCACACATGCAATATAACATAATGTCTGGGAAAAAATTGACTGTTTTACAGAAAGGGAACACCAGAGAAGTAGCTCATGCAAAAAGAAATGTGTGCCAGCAAATGAGGGGCAGGGATGAAAAATCACAAATAAGTCAGAGAATGTGATCATGGATCTCAGATGCACTAGTCCTCAGGACTGAATTGGCAATACTCTTTCAAAATATGTTTCAATTCAGATTCTTTTGTCTTTATCTGTGTTCTACAGTCGGTCCTGTCTTACTGTGTTTATTCTTGTTGTTTTGAAATGCAAAGAGTTTCATAACTATGGTGATGGATTCATCGACCATCTTGCTAGCAATAGGGAAAATCTGCCATCGGCACAAATCCACAGTTCTACTGCTTCGCTCACATTTACAGTCATTTCACATATATCACTATCTCTAATTGCTCTTGGGTCTGTCTGTCTGGGATTGGCTCGCTCTTCCTCTGCTTTCACATTTTTTAAAAAATGCATAAAAGGAAATGTCAGTACAGAACATGGAACCCATTGCTCAATAAGACATCCAAAGCCTGGAGAATTGGTTTTAAAAGCAGTTTTATGTTTATGCGTTTTCAGGTCACCTGTTGACTTATGGCAACTCCATGAAAATCATAGGGTTTTCCTAGGCAAGGAATACTCAAGAGGTGGTTTTAACAGTTTCTTTCTCCTGAAATATGGCTGACAGCACTTGATATTCTTTGCCAGTCTCCCATCCCAGTACTAATCAGAGCTAACACTGCTTCGCTTCCAAGATCAGATGGGATCTGGTGCCTTTAGGATAGTTAGACCAAAAGCTATTAGTTACAGTTATAGTTCCAGACCCCTTCACCCCCATGTAGTTAGTGACAATTACAGTTACAATAAAAAGAAAAAAAACCCTTTACTTTCTCAGTTCTCAAAGAGTAAATAAATGATTTTCTTTGTAACAAAATTTGAAAACTACAAGTTGCTGCCTTGTGGTACAAAGCACAACCTCCTCCCTTTCACCTTGTTGCCGTCTCAGCCCTCACAACAGAAAACAGAGGTAATCTATTTAGTAACTATAGTTACTGGAAAAAGAAAATAATTACCAGTTGTTTGTAATTAAGTGATTACAAGTTACTGATTATTTGACACTAGTTACTTGTGAGCATCAGGCGTGTCTATGCTTATTTTGTTAGAAAAGCAGGAAAAGGAGATAGGATCCTTTATTACCTCTATATTGCTCTTTTATTGACTTTGTAGGAAATGTCAGGAAATCTATAAAGTTCCCTTATATCAATTCTATTTATACTACTGAACTCCCTAGCCCAGGGATGGACAATTTTAGTGAATGTAGGGAACAATTTTGCTCCTTGAGACCTGCTGCAGACCACCAACAATCCAATTTTAAGTGTTTTTGTTTACTTTAACAGAGAAGTACCTTTTCCACCAAATTTGGATGATAAACTTCTACTAGCCATTGAAAACAAATTAGAAAATTGCTACAAGTCATTTAAAGCAAGCAAAACTTTTGCATTAAATAGGATTTTAGTGGAATCTATCCAAATTCCATAGCTACCTTTGCCACCAAATTGTTTTCAAGGTAACATGGGGAGTGCAGAAATGGCTTTTGGTGGTTTCATGAGTCCTTGAGTGTCCTCATCTGTCCCTAATCTAGACCAGTATAGTTGACTTCACCAAAGTCTCAGACAATGGCACTTATAAGCAATGTTATTTTCAACTTTTGAGATAGAAGGAATTGAACCTGGTACTTTATACATATAGTATATCCAACCTACCACTGAGCAGAGTCCCTCTCTCATTAAGCTAGGTCTTATGTCAATTATAGTCTAGGACAGGCCTATAAGAACACTTTCACACATATGAACTCCATATCCCTTTCTGGTTTGTGAAGATCTGGGCAGGTCCTTTAAAATTCAGACCAAAGCCCAGAATAGACTCGCCATCCCACTGACATGGAAGTCACCAGTTGCCACCACTCTGAGACATTGGCTTTCCAGGATTTCAAGCAAAAGTCCTTCATATCATTTGCCATTTGTTCTTTTTAACTTGAGGCCTTAGCAACTGAACTACACACCCACTGAATGAATATACACTATGTTACCTTGTGTTTCTGTGACTGGGTGTTCCTCAGTAAGGGTAAGTGGGGAAAGATAAGTCTAAATGACCCATGATAATGAGTAATTCTGGCAAAATCAGCACCAGTTTTTTTTTACTGATGGCTAATATGAGTAAAAAAAAAAAAGGGGGGGGGAGAGGCACCCCAGTATGCCAGGAATACTCCTTTATTCCACTTCCCTCCACTAATATTTGCAATTTCAGTTTCAAGTTGTTTGCTGGGTCTGTCTGGAAATGCTCTGTTACATAACCCTGTACTGCGTTTTCCACAAAACAACTTGACATAGGAACTATATACAACACAGACCTCCAGCCAAATGTCTTGACAATTACTTCAAATCAATACATGAAATATATTTCCTTGACCTCCAAGCTTCCTTGCCTTTTTATCCCTTTCCCATAAATAGCACATAGTTCTTCATCTCCCTAGGCCTTATGTAATAAGAGTTTACTTTGCGCGCCATTCTCCTTGAACTGCCTTTTCCAAACTCCATCCTATCCATCCTTTCTCCCCAAAGGTTCTTGTTTCCAGGGCCCGTCCTCCAAATAAGCATTGTGAGGCATCCATCTCAGGTAGTGAAAGGTTAGAATGGGTGAACTGTGTATAGGAGAGTGTCTACTGCTACTACTTTGGAAAGCCTTGCTTCCCAGAGTCAGCATTCCACTCATCCTTACGTTGAGGAAGGAACCATCAAAACCAAGCACTGAGCCTGACCAGTCCGGTGTAGAGTAGCACTGGCTGCTTTGTGTGACCAGGGCTGTTCTCCATGCTCAGAGTGAGACAAAGAATGGTGGCAAGGTTGGTAGGAGCAAGGTTGGTAGGAGCAAGGTTGGCTTGGTACTTCTCACCTTACATTAGACAGGAGGAGAGCTGAACTACCACTGCTTTTCTGTCAGTACATGCCTTACCTGGTTCTTCTTCTTGCTACCTTTTGTTTATGCCCTGTTTCTTTGCTTTCTGATCCTCATTAACAAAGGGACTGACTGCTGGACCTTCTCACAACTCAGGGCATAAATTCCCACATAAAGCATTTAGTCCTTCCTGGCTCAAGACACCACGGAAAGCTTCTCCACCCAAACTATCCTTTAGCTTCTCTGACTACATTTCAGTGTTCAATGACGAAGTCATTTAGAAATGTTACCCACTTGCTGAAGGTCAGAGGAAGGAAGGTTGGCTGACCAGTGCCAAAGAAGCTATTGTGTATATATTCTGATAGATACACAAAGGGCTGGGAACACATTCAAACCATATGTTGCTGATACATGAACCCTTTTCAGGACACATATGGGGATACTTAGTACAGCAAGGGCTCACAGGTCTAAAGTGCAGGACCTCTTTGATAGCAGGGATCATGGCACTATCTGCCATTCATACCAGACTTCCCTGATCATTCTGAGCTGCAATCCTCACAGTAACTGAGAAGAAAAGTAGATTTTCCCAGAAACATTATTTTGGGGTGGTATAGTTTTTAATGGCCCATTAATTTCCATTACCAAAGATATGCTCTTCACGGAGATGATCTGGCCTGTTGACTTTGAGAAAGTTATTCCTCGGTGCTGAAAAAAAATAAACACTTGGAAAATCTTAAGCCATTGGCCTTATAATGCTCAGAGATATATGTTCCTTTCTTTCTCTTTTGCAGTGTTGTGCTGTCTTTCTTATTTTGTATTAGTAATTATGTTTAAAATGTGTCTTTAAGAGTTTTTCAACCATGATTTTAAAAAGAATAATGCTGTTCTTTAATGCTTGTTTTAACTTCTATAAAATAATATTTTAACGAGAGCTGCAAATCCTAACTGAGAGATAGGCATGCTCAAGTGGGCTAATCCTGTTTCAAATTGCTGTAAACTGTTGGATCTGTAAGTCTTTGAATCTCATCCAGGGAGAAAGGTGGGATATAAATTCAATAAATAAAATTGCAAACAACTTCACGTTTCTACAACCAAAGTCCAACATGCTCACTACAGCACCGGCCTTTGCCAATCTACTGTCCTATATCCAAATTTACTAGGCATTATTCTATGTACTCCTACTACATGGGAGGTTTTTTTTTTTAAATATACCTACCAATGATATGGATAACACAGCTGTATATACTGTTTAATCCTCCCTGGGTTTGTGTCTATGAGGATTGTTATGGTTAATGCCTGCAGAGTAGAAAAGTTTCCAGACCTTAGAAAAGTTTCTTTTTTACCACAACCCAAAATCTTCCATCCACCACGCTTGGGGGTTCTGGGCATTGTAGCCCAAGGTCTCGGGATAAGGTCACTGGATCTCCAGTTAAAAGGCCCTTAAGGAGAAACAATCTTAGAAAGTTACTGCAAGCTAGAAACAATCTTAGAAAGTTACTGCCTGTCAGAGCAAACAATACTGGACTAGACGTTATCACGCTCTGACAATTCATGGCAGCTTCATGAGTTCCATTAAACATTGTATGGGACGATGTCCCAATTAAGAGGTTACCTTGGTGACAAATAAAATGCCAATTATTTGGTAACAACAGTGTTGTGTCAGAATATTGGAAGTAACACAAAAACCTGATGGGAGTTCTTTCCCCTTTCTGAGTGCCAAGTTCTTATAATGAGGGTAACATGCATTCATCTACAATAATTGCTTCTGAAACTCCAGCATCCTGGGGTGAAAGTCAGATCTATGCCATAAAAATGAAAGTGACATATGGAAAAAGGAACCCTTGAGAGAGAGAAAAAGATGAACGAGAACATGCAATGGGTTTGGCTACAACTCCCTCAGGTATTGGTGAAAAACACAAAACAAATAATAACGAGGAACCATCAAACATCAAAGGAGATTTGAAAGTAAAATGTTCTCCAATTCAGTACAAAGAATCTCTCTGTTGTCAACCTTGACAGGATTCAGCTCGTACATTCCTGCTTCATGAATAGCTGGCCACCTATTTGCTTATCTCTGCTGCATAGTATATACAACCACGTATAAATAAAACACAGTAGATACAACTATGTATATTCAACACCCAAAATAATTTACTAGTCTTGAATTTATTAAAGAGCAATTCAACTATGAATGAACTCATTCAAGTTCTGGATTTTCTGAACCACTGCAAGCCCTGCTCCATTACTATAAAATGTGCTGGTTTTTTAGTGGACCCTCGGTATCCACAGGGATCCATTCTGGATCCCACTGTGGATATCAAAATCTGTGGATGCTTAAGTCCCATAGTACTCAAGGTTGGTGCAGCCATGCAGTTGTGCCACCATTGGGGATAACGACACTTTGCCCCCCCCCCCAGAAGTCAGCATCACTACTCTCACCACAATAGGCGGCAGGGGGCTGCCTCTTCCTCCTTCACCTCTTCTCCCATTGCCGCTGCCACATCTCTTCCTTTTTCTCCCCCTTTTCCTTCCTCCTCCACCTCCTCTTCATCCCATCTCTGCTCTTTCTCCCCCTTTTCTTTCTTCCTCCTTCTTCCCTCCCCCCACTGCCGGCAGGCTTGCCATCTGCGGATGCTCAAATCTACAGATGGCAAGTCCATGGATACGGAGGGCAGACAGTACAAAACATAATTCTGACACATTGTTATTCCCAGTCTGGCTGAGGACCCTGACCCTAGCTCTGCCCTGAGAGCACCAGGTGAAGCTGTGGCTCCAGAAGACAACCATGAGCCAAACCTCCAAGCAGCAGGGCCTTCTAGTAATGTGGGCATGAAGGAAGAGGACGAGGAGGAGCACATACCTATCTTGAGCCAGAGAAGATCCTAAAGGGCATGCCTCTGCCGTTCTAGGAAGCTTTATGCAAATGCCATCAAAGACCACCTGCACAAATGAGGGCTGATGGAAAGGACACCAGAGCTTTTGTCAGAAGTTATTTGAGTTTCCTGGCGAAAGCACTCTGTTTTCTGACTCTCAGTTTGTCTTCTCTGCTTGGACGTTTGATTCTTGGACTGCCTGACCATCTTGCTTATCTGGAACCCTTGACTTTCTTGGACTGCTAGACAACACTCTTGGTTTGACCCTTTGGCTTGCACCCTGACTGACCACAGACCTTGTTACTGGACTCTGCCTTTGCTTGTATGTCTGTATCTGAATGGAGTTCTTATCTTTGTTTGGACTTGTTAGAAACTGTTGGCTGCTTTCCCAGACAGACATAGCCCAAGAGGGGAATAAAGTGGAGAAGGTCCAGAGTGGACATTCTGGAGTCTCATCTTCCATACTCACCTCACCAACACAGCCCATTGGATACTGGGATGGCATCCAGGCTGCAGTCTGGTCAGATGGCACCCCACGGGACCACCACAGTCACTTCATGCCTTCCTACTGCCCCACCCATGGCCCAGATCAAAAAAACAGTTCCTGGAACCAAGCATAGAACCAATATAAATGGAATGCACTCAAAGTCTAGTTTTGTCTGAACTATCCTATGCGCCATTCTGCAATTTCAGAGGAACACTGTATACAGCTAGGATTCTATAATGGATGCCTTCAACCAGCAAGTGATGCTGTTGCATTAATTGAAGAGCAAATCTATTTGGAGGCCTATGCTGCTGGTTTAGAGCCAGTGTGGCATAGTTGTCTGAGTGTTGGACTATGACTCTGGAGACCAGGATTCATTTCCTGCTCAGCCATGAAACTCACTGGGTGAGTTTGGGCCAGTGACATGCTCCCTCAGTCTCCGGGGAAGGCAATGGCAAATATCTGAACAAATCTTGCCAAGAAAACCTCATGATAGGTTTGTCATAGGGTTGCCATAAGTCAGAAACAACTTGAAGGCACACAACAACAAGCTGATGCTTTAACTTGCAGGTCTCTTGCATTACAGATACTGTAGTAATCATGTGAGTTAATTGTATCTCCCTTTTTAGAGCAAGGGCAGAACAAGCCCTTACAACTATTTTATTTTATTTTATTTTGGTTATTTTTAAGTTCATTTTTACTTAATACAGGAATACAAAACTTATTAAGGATGCAAAAATACTTAAAAAGGAACACAAAAACACAAAACAAAATAAACACAAAAATTGGAAAGAAAAGAATAGGAAAATATATATGATGATACGTGTATATATAAAATCACAATCAACAATAGCCTAACCTAACAATAAGACTAAAATATCACACTAAAACATTAAACTAGACTAAACGCGATAACTATAGTTTAAAAAAAAAACACTACAGAAATAACCCAGTTTGTTACGGCTTTAGCTCCATTGGCTCAATGTTAGTGAATTCTGGGAACTGTAGTTCTGTGAGACATTTAGCCTTCTCTGTTGGAGAGCTCTGGTGCCGCAATAAACTGTAATTCCCAGGATTCCCTAGCATTCAGCCAGGACAGTTAAAGCAGTCTCAACACAAATTATTTCTGTGGTGTATTCTGGACCTAAGCGTTGTCAGCCACCTTGATATAAATAAATAAGGTGATGATAATGACAATGACAAATTAATACACCATGGAGTTCTGCCTCCCCCAGCCTAAACTATAATGTGCAAGAAGAAGAAAAAAACATTTTAAAAAAGAGGTAAATACAGTTCTGTCATTTGTCTACCTTCCTACCAGGGTTATTAATATCCATAATGACAAATTATTGCATTGTTACTAGCTTTCTTGCTCAAAACGTTCATAAACAGCTTCCAGTCTTTCAGAAAATCTTGAATTGGCTTACCCTTTAAGATCTATGTTAGCTTGTCCAGCCCTTACAGTTCGTGAATTTTTAAAAACTTTAAGTGATAACCCTAGAGAAAAAGCTAAAAATGGATATGTAGCCCACAGTTAGATGAAAAATATTGGTTTTGTCAGTTCAAACAATTATCCTGTACCCAGCTTCTGTCTGATTCTGTTCAAATTACTTCCACCAGATCATGGAAAAGGCAGTTGCCTGGTGATTCTTGCACAAGCTAACTGGAGCTTTAAAGAACAGAGACGGCTATCCAGACACACACCGGAAGCAACAGGAAACCAACTTCCATGGTTAGATGTGTCAAACGTTCAGATACAATTTCTCAATTTCTTTTGCAATGCCCCCCACAGCCTTCCAACTCCCCACCTTTTAATTGTTATGGCCTTTTTGTGAAAAAATCACTCCCAGCCCCACACAGAAAACTCTGCAGCATCTCCCTCTATTCTGGCCCCCATGCAGTTGCCCACTCTTGCTGCAAATGTTTGGAACACAGAACAGAAAACACCACACAAACACACAGTGATGGGTTTTACACATCCCTGTTCTGTTCCTTACACTTTGTTCTATGCAATGAAGGACAATTCAGCTGAGAACATTTTGCAAATAGGATGGTTCTCTTGTGGTACATTTCCGACTGACTGGACTGGCCTAAAACCAGGAAGGAAAAATATTAGTTGAGAAATGTGATGAAACTCAGTGAATGACAATTAAGAATTACCTTGTTCTAGCCTGAAGCACAAAGAACGCTTTGCGGCCTCCATCTCCGGGCTTGGATTATCCAGAATGTGTCGACACCACTGCAGAGGGGTCAGTGCTTTTTCTTGAGGAAGGATGCTCTTAGCGGGTGCAACATACAACCTAAACAGAACCAAAGGCAATACTTATTCCAATATATAAATACCAAATTTGATATTAGCAATCTCCATTTTCAGTATAGGTTCTAGAACAATATAACAGGAGAGACGAAAGCATATAGGCCCATTTTACATTGGCAAAAAGAGGTGTGTTGATGGCTGCATGAAAGCCCAGACTTTAGATGAGAAAAAGGGAAAGTGTGCCATGAAAACACTATTTTGGAGTTTTAAGGGAGAAGAAGTGCCTTTAAAAAGTAGTTTGATTTCCCCACTACTTTTTTAAAAAGGGCGCAACATTGCTATTGCATCTAAAGGCTAAGGTGTAGTTGCACGGTTAAATGGGGCTCTGTCTCTTTAAAGCGCCCATTTAAAGGCAGCGATACAGGTGCGGATCATAATGGATCGTGGATTGGGAGCATGCGTGGTGTGGACTTCACTTCTAATTAAAACGCTCAATGCCCTGCAGGTGTAAAAGCTGGGGTTTATCCGCGAAGTTTTTTAAAGCTCCCAAACCCTAGCTCCACCCCTAATCCGAACCCTAGACATGCACAGTAGGGACTCTGGGATGCTGTTATTGTTATTCTACTGTGGATAATATGTCAATTCATTCACAAAATAAAGGGGTTCATTCATGATGCACCAGTGCAACGGCACAGTTTAAAAAGGCGGAGGAAACGTAATGATAATTTGACGGATCCTCATAAGTATACATTTGTCCTGCGCAACTGCGCAGGTTTGCCGGCTGCCGGCCGCGAACTGCGCAATTGCGCAGTTCCCAGCCGGCAATGATAATTTGACTGTATGGTGTAACTGTGTTTGCGCAGTTTGCAAACCTGCGCAGTTGCGCAGCACAAATGTATACTTATGAGGATCCGTCAAATTATCATTGCGGCTCCTCTGCCTTTTTAAACTGTGCCGTTGCACTGGTGCATCATGAATGAACCCCTTTATTTTGTGAATGAATTGACATGTTATCCACAGTAGAATAACAGTAACGGCATCCCAGAGTCCCTACTGTGCATGTCTAGGGTTCGGATTAGGGGTGGAGCTAGGGTTTGGGAGCTTTAAAAAACTTTGTGGATAAACCCCAGCTTTTACACCTGCAGGGCATTGAGGAATTGCGCAGTTCGCAGCCGGCAAGGGGTAAAAAATTTAAAGGTTCACAGCGGCTAAAAGCCGCGTTCATTGCCGCCCATGTAGCTGCTCCGCCTGTGTTTGTAGTGTTCTGACAGCTTCCAATGTAGCTGCTGAGCCACAGAAAAGACCTCAGATAAGTCGTTCCCACATCCCTCAGTCTAGCTGCCCTGTACCTTTTAAATGCACACCTGGGGCTTGCAGTCTAGCTGCTAAGCATTAAGGAAAGTGCAACTTCATGTCACACTTTCCTGCCAATCTAAAAAGCCCTATAGAATCATAAGAGTTGGAAGAGACCTCAAGGACCATCCATTCTAACTCCCTGCCATGCAGGAATACACAACCAAAATGCTCTCAACAGATAACTAAGCAGCCTCTCTTTGAAAACCTTCAAAGAAGGAGACTCCACCATCCACCATATATCATGTTCTAATAAGAAGTTGCATTGCATTACTAGACTATAAGTAGAGGTTAAGCTACTAGTAATTCTAGCTCAGTAGTTCTGAGTTTCTCACTAATGCCTGAAGGAAACATAAGTGACTTTTGGAGATTGGGGAAAGTTGTAATTCCTGCCCCTGCCAAAAAAAGCTCTTCTAACCTCTGAGAAGGTGAAAACCCTACATGTTCCCAGGTCCTTCTCTGAGGGGTAGAAACCCTTCATGAAAGGTGCCATTGTGTTTCCCTTCTGCATCACATTCCATGACCCATAGAAATGCAATGATGGGGGCATGATGAGGAATTAGAACAGCAAATAGAGCCAGCTGCACAACTGGAAAGCACAGCTGGAAAAGATAAAATAAAAGCAGGATCAGGAAATAAAGAGGGACCAGGTGTCATTAATAATAATAGTAATAATAATTTTTTTATTTATATCCTGCCTCTCTGTCCGAGACAACCGGGGCAGCTTACAAATCAAAACAGTACAATCCCATATCCCAGTATCCCACCCACCCCTAAAATAACAATTAAACAAGTCATAGTTTAAAACATACCTTAAAATAGACAAATTAAACAGTGGCTATAGCAGATTCAGAAGGTAACGGGTTCTGATTTTTGTGGGTGGTTATCTATTTGGGAAAGGCCTGCTGGAAGAGATCTGTCTTAACAGCTTTTTAAAAGCTGTTTAAACTGGTAATGTGACAGATCTCCTCTGTCAGGCCATTCCATAATCTGGGAGCAGTTGCCATAAGGGTCCTCTGGGTGGTTGCAGACAGCCTAGTTTTCACAGGCTGCAATAAATTCATCTCAAAGGACATGCGTGTGTGGGGTGTATTATACAGAAGGAAGCAGTCCTGAAGATAGGTTGGACCCAAGCCATTTAGGGCTTTAAGGGTCATAACCAACAACTTGTACTGCACCCAAAAACTAATCGGCAACCAGTGGAGCGATTTTAAAATAGGTGTAATATGGTCATTTCTGGCTTTACCAGAAACCAACCTGGCTGCCATGTTCTGCATTCATTGAAGTTTCCGAATAAGCACAGGATAGCCCCATGTAGAGTCATCAGTTGGCCCTGCTAGTTCTGGCAGCTGGTCAGGGATCCAAGTGCTGACAATGACACTGGTTTTACACAGTATTCACAGCCACTTAGTGAATACTTGATAAGGAGCTGTAGTCAACGTAGTCCCTGACAAACATTTGTCACATTTGAAAAAATTTTGATAGGGTATATCAAAAACACTATGATTAAGGAACATGTTTCCTGGGTTCCCCTGTAAAATGCTACATCTGTGAAGGAATGTGGAGATTTCCATGACACCAAGCTCTGCTCTAGGTGATAAATACTTTATTTGTGCAATGTGTTGGAAATATTTAGTTCTGGATATACCTTTTCAGCCCTGTCTCTGGAACTGCTATTTGTAGGGTATATCAAAACCCCTATGATTAAGGAATAGTAAGCCTATGCTGTTGACCCAGAGTTTGAAGGATTATGTCTTCATCAAATAATAGTTCTTCACTTCTCTGTTAAGACTTTTGTTAAGTAAGCAAATGCAAGCTTAATGTCTTGGATGCAATTCAGAATACATTAAGGCATCCTTAACTGGCACTGATATCAGAACATATTAACCATTTCTCTGTAGGCTTTGTTCAATTTATGATCAGGGGAATTGCGGTAAGCTTGTCATAACAGGCTCCATGGTGATAACCCCAAAGAAAGTCCATAGGCACAACAGGAGTATCTGTCAATCATTTTTGCACAGGTAGGAGGCACTGTATTTCTTTCTCTGTGTGCCTACCCATGTTTTGTCCATATGTGTTAGATACATACTTATCCACACTTACATATACGTTTGAATTATGTAGATAAAAGATGATTATTTTATTTTCAAAATGGTGATATTGCTCTAAATATGTGATATACCATTGAATCTTTGAAGCAAGTTTTATTTTAGTAGGTTGATAAATAAACAAACAAAAACCCCAGTCATACACCTTATATATCTTCAAATGTAAACTGTTTTATACCACTGCATTTTAAAGACTTTTTGGTCTTTTCAAAGAAAAAAAAAGTTTCTACCCCACCTTTCCTCTGTTCCTGTCTAACTCATGGATGCCTGGCAGAGATTTCACACTCACATGTGAATTATTTGCTAATTACCATTTGTACATGGTTAAGATTTTAATCCTACTTTTCTTCCTGAAAGTAAACCCCACGAAACACAATGGGGGTTACTTTTTAATAGATGTATGAAGGATTGTTCTACAAGCAAACAGTATTCGACTATTTCATTCATTGCCAGTAACAGATCCTGCAGTGAAGGAAAAGCATCAGAAAAATTCATATTCAGTTACACAAACTCAAAAGACCATGAGAGGGAAAGAACAAGTGGAGCCTGGAAAGGTTCCCTTTTGGGCTACAACTTCTAGAAGTGCCACTCAAGGGGACTGTGGGAGTTGTAGGCCAAAAGGTATTTTTCTAGAGCTCTTCAGGCAGATATGCAATTGCAGGTGCAAAGAGAAGCATGAGAGCCATAGTTCCCACTCACTTTGTTGTTCAACAGGGGCAGGAACACTGTTGTGGGTTTTCCAGAAAAAGCAGAACTGGAAAATTTTCACAGATTTAGCACATTCAAATACATTCAAAGCTTTGTGGGGAGATTATTTCATTGGAATATTGGCAATAATGTAAATATTAAGGTAAATGCAAATTCATCTTTTATGTTTAACAAAAAAAATTACACCAGAAATAATTTTTTTTTAAGGTTCCATACCTAAACAGAGCCGGCCATATCTCATATATCTTATATCAACAGTTTAAATTTCTTTGGATGAGATATAACTGTAGTAACTTCACCTTCGCTCGCTCACTCTCTGCAGTACTTGTCAGTTCCATTTCAAGTTAAGAAAAATCTAATTCAGTACAACCGGTTGAATATTGTATTTCACTGAATGATGTCTGAGTCTGTAGGCACAGACAACGTATCACATTTTTCTTGACTATTTGTACTTGTGACTGATTGGGAAGCAAAAGATTCTGTGAAATCAAAACAAGGTTACCCATGTGTTCATTTGTTAGTTTATTCCTCTGGGCATGAGGGTTTGTTAATGGCTATCTCCTTAGAAGAATAACTAGAACTTCATATATTTCACTCATCTAACATGATTGATTGCAGTACAAGAGACCAGAATAGTATGGATAAATGCAGATATAGATATATGTTATGGTAATTTTTCCACAGAAAAATATAGCCAGAACATTTTCCATTCTGGAAAAACAAAATTTTCTACCCACATACATGGGCAGGAGAATGTTAAAAGAAGGAAAGAAGACCTGAATGTTAAGATTTTCTAGAGATTTCATCAACCAGCACCAGAATAAAATCTGTTCTCTGTGAGTTAACCAGAAATTTTTTTCAGCTTCATGAAGACCGGGTACTTTGTAAACCCCAAAAGTCCTAAAAACCCGTTCAGGAAGTGGCTATCCCAATATACTTCATATTTTAGCAGGCATAGCTATGAGTAATAGACCACTGTGGGAAGGAGGAAAATTTCCCACAAGCTTCTGTGAAGATCATTGCATAGAGCTGAGAGAGAACCAGTGACAGCTGGTGGCTTCCATATCAATGGCACAGTGAATCTGCTCTGGGCTCTAGTCCAAATGTTTAAAGACACTGTCTTGTTCAGTGTACTTATCCCAAGTGAGGTTCAGCACTTTGGGTAGCTCCTTTTAAATTTGAACTAAAATCCAGAGCAGATTTGCTACTGACGTAGAAGACACCAGCTGTCAGTGGAGAGCTGTCACCTGTCAGTGGAGATGACACAGAAGTCTGAAGTCTACCAGATGATATCACCTGAAATATTCTGTTATTCCAAATAGGCTCTTCCTGCACTTTCCCATCAACCAGTTAGTTTACTGTCCCAGAAGAAAATGAATTGCACCCACCCTGTCCCCTTGTGCCAATAAGTGGAATGGGAAACTGATCCTTGTGATTTCTTCCTGAAAAGGTTTTCTGAACCTTATCCCAGTTCTGTATAAGTAGGCTGATTAAACAGTGAAGGTGCCAGAATTTAGAAAACTCTGATATGGCCATACCAAAGTCTGTTTCCAGACCCCCCTTTGAAGCAATGTTTTTTGGGCTTTGAAAGTGTTATGCAGAGGTGCATAATATAGCTCTTCAGCCCTACCCCCCCCCACTACTCCCATCAGTCCTAGCCAGCAGAGCAAACAGAAAGATATTATGGGAATTGCAGTCTTAAAACCTCTAGCGTGCCACAGTTCCCACCCCTACCCAAATACTTTGGGACAAAACTGTCAGCCAGATCACTTTTAAAAATGGCAATTTCGGTCCTGGTCTTTAAATAACAGATGATAATCTCATGGGTGAGAGCCAGCATGGTGAAGTGGTTTGAGTGTTGGGTTACGACTCTGGAGAAGAGGGTCTGATTTCCTGCTTGAGGATAAAAACTCATTGGGCAAGTCACACTCTCTCACCCTCAGAGAATGGCAATGGAAAAACCCCTCTGAAGAAACTTGCGAAGAAAACTCCAAAACAGGTTCACCTTAGGGTTGCCATAAGTCAAAAATGACTTGGAGGCACACAACAATAACAACCATATGGGTAACATGGGCAAGGCTTTGTCTTTGGTGGCTCAGTATTTGTAGAATTATTTCTCCAAGAAAGATGTGCTGTTTGACTGCTGACAGTGAGAGAGAACTTATGATGATTCCTAATTTCAATTGAATCTGCATTTTATTAATGGCTGCACCAAAGATATATTGTTCATTTTAAGGAAATTAACATGATTTTAACTTGATGCTTTTATATATGTATTATATATATATATATATATATATATATATGAATGAGGGATCCTGTGCAATGCAAGACTGAACGATGAGGATAATTTTGCTCTGAAAGATTATGTGAAAATCTTTTAAGAAATAAAGCTAACACATTAGGACAATAGTATTGATGGTATCAAGGTTTCAATAAGGATTGATACTGTATTGCCTCTTGGAGGGCTTTTTTTCGGTAGTGGCCTTTTAACTCCTCCATTATTTCGTTCAGAATATGGAAATGTTACTGTTTTGGGACTGCAATTCCCAGACTTTCCTAGCCAGCAGGACCAGTGGCCATACCGGCTAAGAGTTGTAGACCATAAAGGAACTTTAGCAAGTGCTGTTTTTCTATTATTATTACTGTTATTGTTATTTCTATCCCCGCCCCCCTTTTCACTGATTGGGACTCAAAGCAGCTTACAAAAAACATGATTCAAAATCTACAATTTATAAAATTTAAAACACAAGTAAACAATTAGGAAAAAAAATTAAAACCAGGTCAAAACAGATATTTAAACACACACACATATGCACAGCAATTAGCAATATCGAGTTATATGATGTAAGATGGGCATTATATCATCATTCACCAAATGCCTGTCAGAATAGAATAATCTTTGCTTGTTTGCAAAAATAAAATAGGAAGGGTGCTGGTCTAACTTCTCTGGGAAGGGAGTTCCAGAGTCTGGGGACAGCCACTGAGAAGGCCCTCTCCTATGTTCATGCAAAAGGAGGGGTGGTGGACAGAATGAAGGGCTTCCCCAGCAGATCTCAGAGCATGGGCTGCGTCAGAAGGAAGAATATGGTACTGTACTTCAAATAACCTGGACCTGAGCCATGTGGGACTTTAAAGTCATAACCAGCACTTCTATACACTTCTAAGGAATGAGGTCAGAAAGGTTGAAGTTGCAAAGGTGGGAATGGGTGGTGCAGTGGAGGAATAGGACCCAAGTTCCAGAGTCTGGAAAAGTTACTTTGAGAACTACAAATTTTAGAATTTAGTGTCAATGCTAGGAGGAAACTGGATTTTAAAAAGGCAATGGTCAGAATTATGTATCACCTACTTACTTTAGTATTCTTATTCTTAAGTTAAGTTGACTAAGGGGCTCGAAAGACTGCCCCTTTGGAGCGGCGTCCTGCTGCCCTTTTCAGCTCCGGGTCAAGGCTGCAGCAATCACGTGCCATGACCCCAATCCAGTGCTTTGCCAGCACTAAAATTGAAGCTCTTTTTAGCGCCATCAAAAAGGCCCATTTAGTGCTCCTTTGGGACAGCGTGTCTAAACGCTGCACCAGTGGAGCACTGTGAGGCCCCTGCTGTGCAGTGGGGTGCACAGCATGATGCTGGCATTGAGGTGGCCACTGTGCATGCACCATGCCCCCACACTGCTCCCACATGAGCGTATAATGCCAGTCTGTTTAGCCCTTAACTTAACTAAGTAACTTCTCTTGGCCCAATTCACCCCAGAAAACTACCATCATTCACCCATGTTCTGGTCACCAGCAGAATGGATCTCCTTTTTCCTCCTCCTTCTCGTGCAGCTGATGCCCAGTAAAGAACTCTGGAGGAGAGTTACAATTGTGATCATGAATACAGAACAGTTATCTAGATTTACTCATTCGTAACTGTTTCATGTTCATAAATCACTACTGTATCACGATTGTGACACTACTGCCATGATCATAACTCATACCCAACCTATTTCACTTAGCATCAGCTGCATGAGGAGAAGGAGATCCATTCTGCCAGTGACTGGTACACTGGTGAATGATGTTTCCATTGAGGAGGAGTGTTACAGATACAGAATTCTGTACAATGTTCCCACATTCTGATAACTGTCCCAACAAACTGTCGACAGGAGAAAGTAGAGTGTAGATTTCAGAGCTCAACAGGTGCCTGCAAACACTGTCTGGGAGTGCCCCACTTCACCACTTTGCCTCCTTTTCCATAGGCCTTGCTTCTTTCACTCACAGGGAAGGAGGTATAGAAGTGACAACCCCAGCTCAGAGTAGTTGGCAGAGCAAATTCCATGGACAACTACAATTCTCCCTACTAACTGGGAAGGAAAAGGGCATGCAGGAGGATCCACACTGTCAGCCCTGATCACTGACTGGTGATAACTGTGGAGATTGCTTTCTTTTGCTCACTTTTTGTCAACCTTCCCTGTATCCAGTAGCTTAGAGAGGACAGGACCTGGAGGAGATGAGAGATTTGGGTGCCTCTGTGGGCTGGGTTGCACCACTCTCTGGGCACTCAGTTTGTCCTTCTCCCCTGCCACCACTGCCATCACATTTACCTCCATGCATCACACCCGCATTCTTCTCCTTCTAATACTGACAAACCTCCCTCTGCCCACCAAGAAAAAACTTCTTTGAAAACTTCAGTCCAGAGTGGAAAGCAAAAGAAATACTGCAGAACTACAAATCATATAAAGCAGCATTTACTTTACGTGTGTCATTTTGAATCTTTTGTCTTTTTTTAAAAAAAGAAAAATACACCAAGCCCTGAAAACTGAATAGAAACATCACACACGAGAAAGCTGTTCTGGGGGGTGAAGGGACAGAATATCTCAAGATATTAGTCACAATCTCCAACATAAGTGACAGGATGGCAGCTACCACTGCTACCACTGAAGCAAGGGAGAGGGAAGTGTCCAACTGTTGCTGTACTGCAGCTCCCAGCAATTCTCACCACTGACTGTGCTGGCTAGGGATGATGAGAGTTGCAATCTAACAACATCTGAGAGCCACATTTTGCCCACAGTTGCCCTAGAAGGAAGGGTGTAAATCTCCTTTCAATCTTCCTCGCTTCTCCATTGCTGCTGTCCTTCTCAGACATGTTCAGTGTCTGAGAAGTGTTTTTAAAAGACAAAAAATTAAGGAAACCTGGTGGTGTAGTGGTTAAATGCTGGTACTGTGGCCATTTACAGCCACAAGGTTGTGAGTTCAATCCCAGGCAGGTCTCCAGGGTCCACCCATCCTTCCATCCTTCTGAGGTTGCTAAAATGAGTGTCCAGCTTGATTGGGGCAATAAACCGCTTAGGGAGTGTTTAAGTGCACTGAGAAGCAGTATAGAAATGTACTTGCTATTGCCATTGATGTTCAGTGTTAACATCTCAGGGGCCCTTTCACACTACACAATTATAGAAGTACAATTTCACTTCAGTGGTCATGGCTGTATACTACTGAATCATGGGATTTGTAGTTTGGCAAGGCATGGATGTGAGAGCTGGACGGTTAAGAAAAATGATAGGAAGAAAATCCATTCATTTGAGATGTGGTGATGGAGAAGAGTGCTGAGGATCCCATGGACAGCCAAAAGGAGTGCCGAGGATCCCACAGACAGTCAAAATGGGTCCTAAAACAGATCAAACTGGAAACCTCCCTGGAAGCCAAGATGATCAAACTGAAGCTGTTGTACTTCGGACAGTTCATGAGAAGGAAGGACTCACTGGAAAAGACAAAAATGCTGGGAAAGGTGGAGGGAAGTAGGAAGAGAGGAAGGCCACTTCAGAATGCCAGCCAGCTGCAGCATCAGCCACTTGCCTAGTGAGAGCATGAAATATCCACCTGCCTCTCAAATGTATAGATTTCCTTGTTATAAGAAGCATTAATATGCTGCCTAAGATGTCATCTACCCTTCCTCCTCCATAGCACAGCGTATCTTACATCCTGACATTATTATTCTGTATGGTGCTCCATCCCTTTCCCCATGTTGTTGACTGCTTCAGGCACAATGAAAAAATGCCCAATGATAATGACAGTAGATTAAATTTTTAGAAATGCTACAACTGTAAAAGAAAAGGGTCCAGTGGAGATGGGGAAGAGATTCAGATGGGGCAGCCACTTTGAGCATTAGCCATGTGTTTTTATAACACTGTTCCCAATGGTAAGGGTCAATAGATGGCAATAGTAAGACAGAAAGAGAGAGACTGAATAAGGAAATTGACATTTTCACTCATCTTGGATGACTCGAAGATATGCAGACAAGACTGTATTACAAGCAGAAAACAGCAAAGACTTGGAATGACTATTGAGGAATGTTAAGGAAGAACGTCCGAAAGAAGGGTTACTGTTGAACATTGAGAAAGTAAATTAAGGACCATAGATGGTTTACCTAACATTAAAATGGACTATGGCCCAAAACAGACGTCCTGAATTGTGTCACTCCAGTGCTGTTTGTGCTGGGACCATCTGCATGTGCCCAATCCCAATCCAGGCTGCTGCTGCTGCAGTCTTGAACAAGGCCACTGGAAGGAGCAGATTCTATCTTCTTCATGGCCTGGTTCTTCTGCAATGGCGCCACATCAGTGCGGCTTCAGGTCACATTTGGGGCGTGCGTCATCTAAACACCACACTGCCTATGGGGCCTGAAGCCATGTCATTTTGCTCATGTGTTTCAGGCCAATGAAGACACTGAGATAAAGATTTCCTATACCTTGCATCAATCATAGATCAAAATGGAGAGTAGTCAAGAAATCAAAAGGCTACTTGGAAGGGAAGTTATGAAGTAACTAAATAAGATCCTCAAGTGTAAAGATGTACCACTGAATACGAAGTGACGATTGTTCATACCATTATATTTCCTATTTCTGTATATGGTTGTGAAAAATGGGCAGTGAAGAAAACTGATGGGAAAAGAAGAAATTCATTTCCTAAAGGAGACTTCTACAGAAACCATGACCTGCCAAAATGACAAATAAATGAGCGTGAGAGCAAATCTAGTTTTAACTCTCCCTAGAATCCAAAATTACTAAACTGTGGCTTTGTACTTTGTACTTTGTACATATCATGGGACAACAGGATTAGTCAAAAAAGCTTATAATGCTTGTTAATGTGGAAGACAGTAGGAAAAGAGGAAGACAGGTGAACTGACCTAGCCAAGGAAAGTGTGGACCTGTATTTGCAAGATTTTAGCAGAGCTGTTAATAATAGGGTGTCTTGGAGATCCTTCATTCACACAATCACCAGAAGTCAAAGCAGATTTGATGGGAATTAACAGCATCCAGCAGCTCTAGTAAGATATAATGGGGAGAAATTCTGAGAGTTCCACTCCAACATTTAGTGGGCCAGAAAATTCCCATTTCTTAAATTTTTGTTTTTTGTGCCTTCAAGCCCTTTCGAACTTTGCATTGCCTTCCCCTGAGGCTGAGAGCATGTGTCTTGTCCAAGTTCACCTAATGGGTTTCATAGCCAAGATGGGAATCAAAGCCCGGTTTCCAGTGATTCCTAAAATACAGCCAGGCCTCTGTATCCACGGGCTTGCCATCCGTGGGTCTGAGCCAACGGAAAGTTCCATTGTCCCCAATGGCCACACGCACATTGAGCTGCCATTAGGAAGAATGGGACATGAGCCCCTGGGGGGGGGGTATCCGTGGGGGTGTCTGGAATGGATCCGCTGCAGATACAGAGGTCCAACTGTACTACCACTGTAAACCTTGAATTAGGCACAAATTCATCCATGTTTTTTCTCCCAAATTAGGCACAGATTCATCCCATTTTTTTCTCTCCCAAATGGTCTTCACTGACTAATCAGAGGACTTTAAATCTGTTCATTGTTTGCGTCTAGATTGAGTCAACCTACAGTAGTGCACATTCTAACCAGAATGTGAGAGAAATGGCTCTTCCAAGATGATACCCATCATCCCTAGCTTTAGTCCTTGTGTTCAAAAATAATGAAATTATTTTTAAGCCATCACATGACTATTTCTTATTCTAGCCAAATAATTGACTAAACATTGCAGCACTAGAATTCTCTACAAAAAATATGATCTATCCTAGTATAAACCTCATTCAAATTGATGGTATTAAATAAATCCCAAGATGCTGGGAAATATTGGGGGGGGGGGAATACCACACTAATGATAGGCTGAATATTGATAAGGCTTTTGTGTAAACATGTGCAAATTAGCTGTATTCAGTTGTCAATAATTTTCTAAGGTCAGAGATTAATACCAACACCTAAATGGGTAGCCAGATTACAGTTCAGACATAGCAGTCCTGGAATGATGCTTTATAAGCAGAGGTGGGGAAAGTATAGTCCATGGTCATATGTAACCTCAGAGGAGTCTCATTTTTGCAGCAATTGTAAAAAATAAATTTGGATGCACAATTTTCAGGCATTTTTTTAATCCAATATTGCATCAAAGCACCCCCAATCACACAGAAGTGTGTGATCAGCCCTCTCCTATCCTAGAACCTCACCTCAAAACCTCTACCTTCAGCTGAAATTTGGTCCTAAATGGCAATAGGAAATGATGGTATGTCGCTTCAGCAGTAAGTCCTGTAGGGTTCACTTGATCTTTCTCCCTGGCAAGAATGTACAGGTTTGAAGATAGGAGTTTCATCCAGTAAGACAGCAATATTTAAATAAAAAGCTGATGGAAAATTACTTTTCTTTTGACAGGTCAGTTTCAATGCCATGGGAGAAATGTTTCTAACATTTCATGATCTTGTGAGATGCCTCCACTTAAAAAAAAAAAAATAGAAGCAGCATGGTTATTCCATTCTTATTGAATGAAACTATCTAACTATCTAACTATCTAACCAAGTTCAGAAATGGAGCACATTGCTTTTTAAACACAGATACAGTCTAATTTTCCTCTGGGTAGGAAAAAGGAAGGTGCCTATACAGATACAATACAAAGGGACATCGTAGCACCTTTGAAAGTAACAGAGAAATAAGTTTGTAGCATAACCATTTATAGGCCAAGTCTGCTATATCAGATGCACAGAGTGAAGTGTCTGTGCACAGACTCTGAAAGCTTATAGTACAAACCTCTTTCTCTTAGTCCCAAAGGTGTTACGATATCCCTTTACATATTGATCCTGACTAACATGGCTATGTCTTTGAATTCTGTCAGTTACAATACAGTTACCGTATGATACATTTACACAGTTACAACCCACATCATGATCAGGTTTACTCCTAAGTAAATCTGGTGGCACAGTGGTTAAATGCCTGTCCTGCAGCCACTCACTTATAAACCACAAGGTTGTGAGTTCAATACCAGCCAGGGGCTCGTGGTTGACTCAGCCTTGCATCCTTCCATAGGTCACTAAAATGAGTATCCAGCTTGTTGGAAGCAGTTAGTTTCCACATTGTAAACCACTTAGGGAGTGCTTAAGTCCACTGATAAGTGGTATGGAAATGTACTTTCTATTGCTAAGTATGAGTTATGAGTTTTAATAGAAATTTCACATAGTACAGTGCTTAAGAGACTGTGGGTCTTGAAACACATTTGAATTTCAGTTCCTATCAGCCATTTGGGGGGAGGGGGGAGGCTCAAACAACACCTGCACCTGCAGTATAAAAATAATAATTTTAGCCTTCCTTACTAGTCTGTTGCAAGAATGAACTTCCTGAAAATCTCAGTGTGTTGTATAAATTTACTTTTAAAATACCAGTTAGCTAAAGTTCAAGATTCAAGGGTAAAAAAGTAAAGTAATTAGTTCCTTTAGAGTTGCAGTTTTTGAAAAGTGACTCGTTTCTTCCCCCTTTTTGAAAAAAAATTGATTCACCAAGAAGACCCTCATCTGAATACTACAAGCCTTCAGCATGGATTACAAAACCAATTCTCACCCATTTACCACATATTGACTTCAACATTTTCAGTGGGAGCTGGTTCCCCCATGTCAGTGGGACAGTGAATCCACTCCTGGTTTTAGACCAAACAAAGGAGCTAACCATGGTGTTTAACAATGTCCCCCAAATGGCATCTTGGACAGCTGCTTTAAAGCTCAGATTAAAACTTGAGAGTTGATTCAGCACCCCACTGACATGGGAGACACAAGAGAAGGCAAAAGAATATCAGCATGAGGTAAAGCAAGAGTCAGCACTTGGACCCTGTGATCTTCCCTCACCACCATTTAGTGAGGTGTTGCCATGGCAGTTATTGATGTAAACACCAAGGTTCAGTCAGGCTGCAAAAGGAATAAGGCCACCGCTCTTCAAGTCACAGTCATAACATAATGTAGTTATACCTTCCTTGTTGGAAAAAGGAATTGACTATGGAGGTTATCACACAGGGCACTTACCGCTGCTCAAAGGTTGCCCAAGTGTTTCCCAAACGTTTCAGAAGCGCCGGAGGTGGGATCATCCATCACACTTCTGAAACGTCATTGGAGGCTTCCCACTTTCCTTCCATCACGAAAGTGTTCGTGGGGAAGCCTTGGAAAAGCCATTTTCATTAATAAAAATGGCTTTTCTGAGGCTTTCCCACGAACGCTTCTGTGACAGAAGGAAAGCAGGAAGCTTCCAATGACATTTCAGAAGCGCGACAGATGATCCCACCTCCGGCGCTTCTGAAACATTGGGGAAACACTTGGGCAACGTTTGGGCAGCGGTAAGTGCCCTGTGTGATAAACTCCTAAATGTGCTTAGTTATTTGCAACTTCCAGGCTTTCCTAGTGTAAATGCAAACAAGACTGTTCTCAGAAGACAGATGCCAGGGTTTTAATCTGAACTATTCAAGGCACCATTTTGGGAACAGTGTTCAGTATCTTGGTTAGCTCCTTTGTTTGGTCTAAAACAAAGAGTGGGTGCCATACTCTGAAATCAGGAAGCCCTGACAATCTATGAAGACCATGTATAGAGGCAGCCTTATAGAAAGCAGTGCCCTCCTCAGCTTACTTCTGCCCCAGGATCTCCTTCAGATCCCAGGGGTTCACCACGTGCCAGCAAAAGAGTGGGCTTTCTTAGTTGCGGTGCCCCAAATATGGAACACTATCCCCCATGGACATGCATCTAGTGACCAACATTGCAGTCATTTCCATGCTACATCACAACCATTTTGTTTACCAAAGCATTTCAACTGCCCGTTTTGGTCCGCTTTATTCCTTCTGTTGCTTCTTTGAAAATACGTCCTGCAGCTTCATAATCTAATTATAAATGTTATTGTTTTAATAGAATTCAGACATATACCATTTTACTATCCTTAAGAACGAAGGGCATAAAGGCCTAGAAGTATTCCAATCTTCTTAAAAACATCCAACAATAAAAGCAACTCTCTTCTCCTGCCTTTCCAACCAGACAACACTAAAAAATGTACTACCTCATCTATGCAAGCACACATAGGTTATATTAAGTTTCCTTAGGTTAAAGTAAGAAGGTGAGGGCAGTCCTCACAATAAATCACAGCACAACTGAATACACAACCCCCTTTCCCTCCTCCCACCCCCCACAGCTGAGCCTGACATATTGTTAGCAATTTAAACTTTCAATCACAGCCCTAAAAGAAAATTAGGGATCAGTTTATTAACTAAAATCTCACACCGATGTCCCGAGAAGGACACACACATGGAGGAAAGCAGAAACTTGTGGGATTCTTTGTGCTTCCCAATTTTTATTGTTGAAACAGAATGGCCTAAATATTCTTGTTAATCCTGACTAAATAAGACTCACTGAATCAATGGGACTTACCTCCATGTTGGTTCACCATTCGACAATTGATTCAATGGCTGTGCTCTAGCTAGGAGTAACCTACAGGAAGCCAGCCGACAGGAATCTTTGCATTTCAATCCATTTCCTAGTAATTTATCATGAGCACCTCTTTTCTTTCGCTGAAATATTTAGAGCACGGTATTCTTCTTCCTCTGGCATTGCCACCATTGCCAACTCCATTTTGCAGGCTATCCTGTCTGTCTCACTGCAAGCTCTCCCATTTTTGTTTTGTTTTTTTCCACAAGAGATTACAGCAATTAAATCTGAAACTTTCTGCATGAAGTTTGTGAACGGTGGCCACTCTCTTTCTATAGATGTCATTTGTGGGTTGAGGGGGGCATCACCAACTATCCTCCCGTTGATCAACGCACAACCATTTCCTCCACCCTGTTTCCCTGAAAATAAGACATCCCTAGAAATTAAGACCTAGTAGAGGTTTTGCTGAACTGCTAAATGTAAGGCCTCCCCCCCAAGACCTAGCAAAGTTTTTGCATATAAATATATATACAGTATATGATAAATGTTCATATTTTTGTTCGACAATAAATATGAATTCTTCTTCATGGAAAAATTAGACATGCCCTGAAAATAAGACCTAGTCCATCTTTGGGAGTAAAAATTAATTTAAGACACTGTCTTATTTGGCCGGGGGGGGGGGGGGGAACACGGTATATCCCATGGACAACTGGAACAATGTCTCCATGTACAGAGTAAAGTGGGATTATTTAGCAGGTCAAAGAAGATATTCTGCAAATGCTCAGAGGTGCTCTGCTTTCATAATTCTCCACATTTTCTAGGACTGAGACTTACCATCTTTTTTAAAAAAAAATAAAAATCCAAACCCTTACAGGTGATCTCTAGTTTCAGCTCTGCCTCCAGGTCAGTATGCTCCAAGTTAGGTAGTTTACCACATGGAAGGAACCTCTCATCTTCTGAAACTCTTTAGATCCTCCAGAACACTGCACCATCATTTCTCAGCATGCTAGAAGTGAGTTAACATCACTTACGGCGGCCATTGTGAGGCGTTTGTTTGTTTGTTTTCCCAGGTGCCTGGGGATGGCAGTTCTGGGGAAAGTAAACTGCTGCAACTGTGTTCAGGGTGATCTTGGCTGGATCTGGGGTGGAAAATAGCCTTAAAATATCATGGGGAAAATAAAAAATTGGAGAGGTCTGCAAACTTAGAGCAGCTGCAGGGGGCTGCACTTCGTCCATTCCTGCTTTAGGTCTTTGCAAAATTGTAAAGCTCTACCTCATCACTTTCATAACCACAAATAGCTCTAGAGAAATTAAGGGATGTGTTCATGATTTTAAAGCTGTCCTGCGCATGGTATTAAACCAGCTTTTAGGCACATGTAGATCCCAACAATGTCAGGGAAATGCTTAAGCAAGTAAATCAATATTTTCCTCTGTGTGGATCACTTCCATTCACAACAGAAGGCTGCTCTTATGCATGTGTAAACAGGAAAAAAATGCATTAGTATACTTTGAAAAATAGACACAGAAAGAACATTTAAAAATAAGACTGATGGATATAAAACAGGACCTCCCTCACCTTAAAATAATGAGACAAAATCAGCACTCTTCTCTCCTATAATGCATTAATATTTAATTAATTTTGCTCTGGATTTATAACTCTGTCACTGTCAGAAACAAGGTGTTGTTATGCCAAGGCCTCCAACTTATTCCTGTTAAAGATTTTCAAAAATGGATCTTATTTCCAAAAAAAAAAAAAAAAAAACAGTGTATAGGACTGCAGCCTAAGATGGAGAGAGAGAGGAAGGAATGCCAAAGAGAGGAATGGGGAGAGGAAAGAAAAACAAAGAGGAATGGAGAGCCAAGCTCCTGACTGTACTTAAACCCTGACAGCTGCTTCTTCAAAGGGACAAGAGGGTTTGAAAGGTGACAATTGTCAGAGAATAAGCCATGGTGCCTATGTGAGCACAGGCAGGCCGGCATCATTTTAGCCCCTGTTCTGTCCATCACTTCACTTGGGTTGCAGCCCTCTGCCTTGATAGGGTTCCCAGATGCATTCAGCTTTGCAAAGATGCACTTCAAATCCCATGGGGAGGAGAGAGTATTTGGGAAGGGGGGGAAATGGAAGTGATGGGGATGTGGGGAAGGAAGCCTTCATCTTCCAGCGCCTGCACATCTCTCCTGCCCAATTCGACCCCCAAGAGTAGTTGCTAACCCTAAAAAAGGCCCATATTCTACTGCTTATGAAACCCAAGGTAGACTCTGGAAGAGAGCCAGCATGGCCTAGTGAACTGAGCGTTGGACTACGACTCTGAAGACCAGAGTTCGATTCTCAGCTCAGCCATGAAACCCACTGGGTGGCCTTGGGTAAACTGCACTCTCTCAGCCTCAAGGGAAGGGAATGGCAAACTTCCTCGGAACAAATCTTGCCAAGAAAACCCCATGATAGGTGTGCCTTCGGGTCGCCATAAGTCGGAAATGACTGGAAAGCACACAACAAATACCAAGCTGCTGCTTTAACTTGCAGGACTCTCGCATTACAGACACTGTAGTAATCCATGTCTGAGTTAATTCTATCTCCCCTTTTAGACCAGGGGCAGAACAAGCCCTTACAACTATTTTATCTGAGTTGTTATTTTTAAGTAAATTTTTGACTTAAACAGTACAGGAATGCAAAGCATACTGAGGATTCAAAAATACCTTTTTAAAAAGGGTAGAAGATGACCCACTGAGTCAATGGCTGAAAGGGGAGCCCATGTGTAGAGAAATCCCACTGATTCAGTGGGTCAGCCCTCACCAGGACAAAGAGTGAGCCCAATGCTTAAAATCTATCCCTATTTTGGTGCAAATATGCAGTTTGCCTAGAGAGGAGAAAAATACCAGAGAGGGGGGATGAAAGGCAGACAGACATAGCTTTCAAAGAAAATAAACACACACACATACCTCTAAACAAAATGAAAAAGAGTACCCATAACCTGCCTTGAGCGGAGGCACGAAAATAATAATAATAATTATTATTATTATTATTATTATTATTATTAATGACTAGTTTTTATGGGGGATTAAAGGGATGCTCTTCCCTCCAAATTATTAGTATTGTTATTATTTTATGACTGTTTTTTAAATGTTGTGGAGGGGAGAATTAAAGGGAGGCTCTTCCCCTTTATTATTATTATTACTATTACTATTATTATTATTATATGAGTAGGCTTTTTAATGTTGCAGTGGAGAGTTAAAGGGAAATTCTTCTTTCCAAATTATTATTATTATTACTATTATTATTGTTGTTGTTGTTGTTATCTGACTAGGTTTTTTAAAAAAATGTTGCAGTGGGGGGGTTAAAAGGAAGCTCTTCTATTATTATTATTTTATTATTATTATTAGAGTGGGTTTTTAAAAAAATGTTGCAGGGGGGTTAAAAATATTATTATTATTATTATTATTATTACTACTACTACTACTATTTTATGACTGGATTTTTTAAAAAAAATATATTTCAGTGGGGATAAAGCAGAGGCTCTTCTCTCCAAATTATTATTATTATTTTATGACTGGATTTTTTTTTAATGTTGCAGAAGAGGTTAAAAGGAGGCTCCTCCCTCCAAATAAAGAAGAATAATAATTTTATGACTTGGTTTATGTAATGTTATGGGGGGATTAAAGGGAGATTCTTCCCCCTTATTATTCTTATTCTTATTATTTGATTAGGTTTTTTTTAAAAAAAATGTTGCAGTGAGGGATTAAAGGGAGGCTCTTCCCTCCAAATAAATAAATAAAGATTTTATGACTGGGTTTATTTAATCTTATGGGGGGGGGGGGGTTTAAAGGGAGGCTCTTTCTCCCCCCCCCCATATTATTATTACTATTACTATTATTATTGTATGACTAGGTTTTTTAATTTAAAAAATGTTGCAGTGGGGGATGAAAGAGAGGCTCTTCCCTCCACATAAATAAATAATAATAGTAATAATTTTATGACTGGGTTTATTTAATGTTATGGGGGAGGCTCTTCCCTCCAAAAGGAGGCAAAGCTCTGCTGCTGCAAGGATGGAAGGCAGGTGCCTCTCCCAAAGAGAGGCCCTTCTCGCCCTCCTCCTTGCAGGGCTATAAATCACAGCCTCTCCCTCTCAGGCCTCCTCCTCCTCCTCCTCCTCCGGGCCTTCTTCTTCTTCCTCTTCCTCCCCCAGAGACAGCCCTTGAAAGGTCGCTGACCACAGTCCTGAAAAAGCCCTCACAGACTCCAACTTTAAGGAGTTTATCAGACCTTGGAAATTGGAAGTATAATCCAATGGCAATCCGGACGCAGCCATGGGGTTTCACGTTATTGCGTATTAGAGTATCTCACGCAATTTCGGGCAAAAGGGAAGTCATTCCGAACGCAACGGGAATTCACGTAAATGGTCTAAACTAGCGAATTCACGTGAATTCGAATTGGCTCCGTTCGGAATAAAGAGAAATTCCTCCCGTGTGATAAAGACTTAAAGCGGGGCCAAACTGGTTTAGTCCTCCAGTGTGGAAACAGCCACCCTAGGGAGGCTTCAAATGGCCGCCAAACAGGATCAAGGAGGATATTCTGAGGAGCTAATGCTAATCAGCACGCCTTGAAAAAGCTGCTGGCCTTTTCTTTCCCTTCCCTTCCTGTCTATTGCTTTATCCTGAAATCTCTGCTATATTTTCCATGAAGAAGAATTCACATTTATTGTCAAACCACAACAGCAGCAACAACAAACCCAAACATGTATTATATACTATATATATATATATATATACACATATATATAAAATTGGCTAGGTCTTACTTTGGGGGGGGGGGGCAGGCCTTATATTTAGCAATTCAGCCAAACCTCTACTAGGTCTTATTTTCAGGGAAACAGGATATATATATATATATATAGGTACTGACTTTTATATACCTTTACCTAAAGGTACTCAGGGTATGTATATGTGTGTATGTGTGTGTATATATATATATATATATATTATTTGTTTATATGTGTATGCATATGTGTGTATGTGTATATATATATATACTCAGTGACCTAAAAGTAGGGTATTATATATATATATATATATATATATAAAGGTACTCGCCTTTATATACCTAAAGGGGCCTAAAGGTACTCAGGGTATGTATGTGTATGTATATATAGGTATTCAGGGACCTAAAGGTACTCAGGGAGGTACCTAAAGGTACTCAGGGTATGTATATGTGTGTGTATGTATGTATGTATATATATATATATTTAAAATTATTTATTTATATGTGTGTGCATATGTGTGTATGTATATATATATATATATAGAGAGAGAGAGAGAGAGAGAGGTACTCATGATATATATATATATATATATATATGGTACTTGCCTTTATATACCTAAAGGGACCTAAAGGTACTCAGGGTGTGCATATATATATATATATATATATATAATACATATTATATACATATTGTATATACATTATATATATATATATATATATATATAATATTATACATATATATGTGTATAATATTATATAGATAGATAGATAGACAAACAGATAGATAGATAGATAGAGGCACTGACCAGGTCTCCTCGTCCTCCTCTTGGTGCTGCTGCTGCTGATGCTGCTCCTCCTGGAGGTCCAGGATCTCCACTTCCTCCAGGAAGGTGGCTGCTGGGGCTGCTGTTACTGCTGCTGCTGGGGGCCCCTTCTCCTCCTGGGCTGCTGCTGTTGCCTTGAAGTAGAGGAAGGGGCTGAGTGGAGCGGAGGCTGCTGATGATGCTGCCTGGCTGCTGCTGCTGGGCTCCATGAGGAGGAAGGAGGCTTGGTGCTGGGAGGCCGGGGGAGAGGAGGCGGCCCTGCTCCTGAGCTGCTCGTTCTGCTGCTCCAGTTTGCGGACCAGCTCCTGGAGCTTCTTCACCTCCAGCTCGGCGCTCACCCCGGGCTTCACCTCCGCCACCAGAGGCGGCTTCAGCAGAGCAGCCTCCATCCCCGGATCCTCCTGATGCTGCAAGGAAAAGAGAGTCCAGGCAGGGCCACCTCCTTTGCCTTGTCTTCCTCTGCTGCAAAAAAATAAAGGAAGGCTCTGGGGCTGGTGCTCTGGTTGCAAATCCCAGGGAAGAAGAAGAAGAATGCTGCTACTGCTGTCCTCCTCCTCCTCCTGGCGCGCACACAATGGAACAAAGCAAGGCGGGGAGAGAGAGAGAGGCTGCTAATGATGAGCAGGGAAAGGGGAGGAGCCTGGGATGGAGCAAGGGGGCGGGGCGAGAGGAAGCCACACCCACTCTCTTCCCTCCACTATTGGAGGAGGAGGTGGAGGAGGCAGTGTTGCCTCCTCCTCTCCTGTCTGTGCAGGACCACTTTCACATCCTGTACTGGAAAAAGCAGTGGTCCCCCAAACTTTGGACATCATCATCATCATCACCCAGAAGCCTCAGCCAATCACCAGCCACATGCAAATTACCTTCCTACCTCAGGATTCTATTCTCCAGAAGCTTCAGCCAATCACCGGCCACATGCACATTTCCTTCCTCAGAATTCTGTTCACCAGAAGCCTCAGCCAATCACCAGCCACATGCAAATTGCCTTCCCTCCTCAGGATTCTGTTCTCCAGAAGCCTCAGCCAATCACCGGCCACATGCAAATTGCCTTCCCTCCTCAGGATTCTTTTCTCCAGAAGCCTCTACCAATCACCGGCCACATGCAAATTACCTTCCCACCTCAGGATTCTATTCTCCAGAAGCCTCAGCCAATCACCAGCCACATGCAAATTTCCTTACCACCTCAGGATTCTATTCTCCCAGAAGCCTCAGCCAATCACCGGCCACATGCAAATTACCGTCCTACCTCAGGATTCTATTCTCCAGAAGCCTCAGCCAACCACCAGCCACATGCAAATTACCTTCCTACCTCAGGATTCTATTCTCCGAAAGCTTCAGCCAATCACCGGCCACATGCAAATTTCCTTACCACCTCAGGATTCTATTCTCCCAGAAGCCTCAGCCAATTACCAGCCACATGCAAATTTCCTTCCCATCTCAGGATTCTATTCTCCAGAAGCCCCAGCCAATCACCAGCCACATGCAAATTACCTTCCTTCCTCAGGATTCTATTCTCCAGAAGCCTCAGCCAATCACCAGCCACATGAAAATTTCCTTCCCACCTCAGGATTCTATTCTCCAGAAGCTTCAACCACTCAGCAGCCACATGCAAATTGCCTTCCCACCTCAGGATTCTATTCTCCAGAAGCCCCAGCCAATCACCAGCCACATGCAAATTACCTTCCCACCTCAGGATTCTATTCTCCAGAAGCCCCAGCCAATCACCAGCCACATGCAAATTTCTTTCCCAACTCAGGATTCTATTCTCCAGAAGCCTCAGCCAATCACCAGCGACATGCAAATTACCTTCCCACCTCAGGATTCTATTCTCCCAGAAGCCTCAGCCAATCACCAGCCACATGCAAATTACCTTACCACCTCAGGATTCTATTCTCCAGAAGTCTCAGCCAATCACCAGCCACATGCAAATTACCTTCCCACCTCAGGATTCTATTCTCCAGAAGCCTCAGCCAATCACCAGCCACATGCAAATTACCTCCCCACCTCAGGATTCTATTCTCCAGAAGCCCCAGCCAATCACCAGTCACATGCAAATTACTTTCCCACCTCAGGATTCTATTCTCCCAGAAGCCTCAGCCACTCAGCAGCCACATGCAAATTTCCTTACCACCTCAGGATTCTATACTCCAGCAGCCTCAGCCACTCAGCAGCCACATGCAAATAACCATCCTACTTCAGGATTCTATTCTCCAGAAGCCACAGCCAATCACCAGCCACATGCAAATTTCCTTCCCAACTCAGGATTCTATTCTCCAGAAGCCCCAGCCAATCCCCAGCCGCATGCAAATTTCCTTCCCTCCTCAGGATTCTCTTCTCCCAGAAGCCTCAGCCAATCACCAGCCACATGCAAATTACCTTCCCACCTCAGGATTCTGTTCTCCAGAAGCCTCAGCCAATCACCAGCCACATGCAAATTACCTTCCCACCTCAGGATTCTCTTCTCCCAGAAGCCTCAGCCAATCACCAGCCACATGCAAATTACCTTCCCACCTCAGGATTCTATTCTCCAGAAACCTCAGCCAATCACCAGCCACATGCAAATTACCTTCCCACCTCAGGATTCTATTCTCCCAGCAGCCTCAGCCACTCAGCAGCCACATGCAAATAACCATCCTACCTCAGGATTCTATTCTCCAGAAGCCCCAGCCAATCACCAGCCACATGCAAATTACTTTCCCACCTAAGGATTCTATTCTCCAGAAGCCCCAGCCAATCACCAGCCACATGCAAATTACTTTCCCACCTCAGGATTCTATTCTCCAGAACCCTCAGCCAATCACCAGCCACATGCAAATTACCTTCCCACCTCAGGATTCTATTCTCCAGAACCCTCAGCCAATCACCAGCCACATGCAAATTTCCTTACCACCTCAGGATTCTATTCTCCAGAAGCCCCAGCCAATCCCCAGCCGCATGCAAATTTCCTTCCCTCCTCAGGATTCTCTTCTCCCAGAAGCCTCAGCCAATCACCAGCCACATGCAAATTACCTTCCCACCTCAGGATTCTCTTCTCCCAGAAGCCTCAGCCAATCACCAGCCACATGCAAATTACCTTGCTACCGCAGGGTTCTATTCTCCAGAAGCCCCAGCCAATCACCAGCCACATGCAAATTACCTTCCCACCTCAGGATTCTATTCTCCAGAACCCTCAGCCAATCACCAGCCACATGCAAATTACCTTCCCACCTCAGGATTCTATTCTCCAGAAACCTCAGCCAATCACCAGCCACATGCAAATTACCTTCCCACCTCAGGATTCTATTCTCCAGAAGCCCCAGCCAATCACCAGCCACATGCAAATTACTTTCCCACCTCAGGATTCTATTCTCCAGAAGCCCCAGCCAATCACCAGCCACATGCAAATTACCTTCCCACCTCAGGATTCTATTCTCCAGAACCCTCAGCCAATCACCAGCCACATGCAAATTACCTTCCCACCTCAGGATTCTATTCTCCAGAAACCTCAGCCAATCACCAGCCACATGCAAATTACCTTCCCACCTCAGGATTCTATTCTCCAGAAGCCCCAGCCAATCACCAGCCACATGCAAATTACTTTCCCACCTAAGGATTCTATTCTCCAGAAGCCTCAGCCAATCACCAGCCACATGCAAATTTCCTTACCACCTCAGGATTCTATTCTCCCAGAAGCCTCAGCCAATTTCCAGCCACATGCAAATTTCCTTACCACCTCAGGATTCTATTCTCCAGAAGCCTCAGCCAATCCACAGCCACATGCAAATTTCCTCCCCACCTCAGGATTCTATTCTCCCAAAAGCCTCAGCCAATCACCACCCACATGCAAATTACCTTCCCACCTCAGGATTCTATTCTCCCAAATGCCTCAGCCAATCACCAGCCACATGCAAATTACCTTGCTACCGCAGGGTTCTATTCTCCAGAAGCTCCAGCCAATCACCAGCCACATGCAAATTTCCTTACCACCTCAGGATTCTATTCTCCAGAAGCCTCAGCCAATCACCAGCCACATGCAAATTACCTTGCTACCGCAGGGTTCTATTCTCCAGAAGCCCCAGCCAATCACCAGCCACATGCCATTTTCCTTCCCACCTCAGGATTCTATTCTCCCAGAAGCCTCAGCCAATCACCAGCCACATGCAAATTACCTGCCTACCTCAGGATTCTATTCTCCAGAAGCCCCAGCCAATCACCAGCCACATGCAAATTTCCTTACCACCTCAGGATTCTATTCTCCAGAAGCCGCAGCCAATTACCGGCCACATGCAAATTTCCTTCTCACCTCAGGATTCTATTCTCCAGAAGCCTCTACCAATCACTGGCCACATGCAAATTACCTTCCCACCTCAGAATTCTATTCTCCAGAAGCCTCAGCCAATCACCAGCCACATGCAAATTACCTTCCTACCTCAGGATTCTATTCTCCCAGAAGCCTCAGCCACTCAGCAGCCACATGCAAATTACCTTGCTACTTCATGATCCTACAGTCATTCTGAATAGACTTCCAGGCTAGCCCCACAAGGGTCCCTCCCACCTCTTTGTGCCAGTCACCAGCCACATGCAAATTCTCTTTTCCCGTCAGCCAATCACCGTCCACATGCAAATTTCCTCCTACCTCATAATGCCCTCCCTGCCAGCTTGGCCTATGAATGGTCTGGGATTCTTGAAGCTGAAGTCCAAAACATCTGCAGGGCCAAAGGTTGGGACCACTGGAATAGAAGCATAGAATCCCATGATACAGTGATGTCACTGAGGCGGTGCAGACTGCAATAGGTGACACCCTATTATTATTATTATTATTATTATTATTATTACAGTTGGCCCTCCTTATCCACGATTTTTTTTTTATACACGGATTTGAGCATACACGGCTTGAAAATATTCCCCCAAAAGTATAAATTCCAAATAGCAAACCTTGATTTTTCCCATTTTATATATGGGACACCATTTTGTCGTGCCATTATATTTAATGAGACTTGAGCATCCACGGATTTGGTTATCCACGGAGGGTCCTGGAATCAAACCCCAGCAGATAACAAGGGCCCACTTTATTATGATTACACTCGTCCGTCCATATTTGCGGATTTGATATTTGCGGATTTGAGCATCCACGGATTTGATTAATATGTTCTCTCTAGGAATATCTAGGTCCTCCAGTGCAGCTCTATGGTCAACATTAGCTAAAAGTTGCACTGAAAGACCCAAAGATTCCTACAGAGAATACTCTACTAGGCCTTTGTAGCTCCTCCAGTGCAATTCTATGGTTAGAGTCTCTCGGATGTTGAACCTAGAGATTCCTAGGTAAAAACATGGTGTTTTTGTTATTTGCAGCGTTTCCATATACACTGGGGTCTTGTGCCCCTAACCCTAGTGAATATGGAGGAACAAGTGTATTATTATTATTATTATTATTATTATTACTATTACTATTAATTTCTTTATATCTCGCCCTTCTCCCAAGGCTGGGACTCAGGGCAGCTTACAACATTAAAAAAAAACCGTACAGTTAAAAACATTTAAAAAATAATATTAAAATAGAATTGAATTGCTACAATAATTAACACAAATTCAATGCTAAAATAAAGTTTAAAAAAGGTTAAAATGCTTAAAGTACAGTAAAACGATATAACTGCACCCCGTCAACTGCCTTAAAAACTTTCTTTTTTAAAAGCCTGTCTAAACATCTACAGCTGCATCCACACTGGAGAAATAACCCCGTTTGGCACCTCTTTAAGTGACTTGGCTCAAGGCTATGGAATTCTGGGAGTTGGAGTTTGTTGTGGGGTCCAGAGCAGAGGAGAAACACATTTTGGCAGAAACAGGCTGTTGCATTCATCTGCTCCCATTTAAAATGTTTTAAGAGATGGTGGAAGTGGGAGAGGGGAAGAGAAATTACTGCTCTTAGAATTTTTTTTAAAATTAAAAATTTCAAAATTTCAAAATTTTATTTTTTTTTAAACAAATGACCTTTTTTGAAATTTTTATTCTTTTTAAATTTTCTTGAAAAACACCCAATTTTAACCAAATCTTCACTGTATGTATGTAAATGCATTCAGGTTGTGCGTATGATATTGTAATGTAAAGGTATCATTTTAATTCTGCTAGTTGTTTCATGTCAAAACTATTAGCATTACATTCAGTGGTGTATGGGGATTACGAATTATGAGCAGCGTTAGTTCAAAAAGGTGTTGCTAAGGATTCTACATGGTGTGAAATGGAAGGAGGTCAATGAAGGGGGGGGGGGTGATACCATGAGTTACCGCACTGGATGGCACCAACTCTAGGGATGCCACTGCAATAACATCCAAACAATGGTACCTTTATCAGGGCAACCAAAATGCACAATTACATGTTGCAAGCTTTCGAAGTCACACTTGCTTCTTTATCAGGCAAACAGCAGAGGGGAAAAAAGGAAGATGTTAATCATAGGCCTGCATTTTCTGTTTCTGGTCTTAGTTCAGATGGTAGGGAGGGCTATCTGCAGGCTGGCACCTCTCCCTTTGGCCATGCGGTCACTGGTAGATTTTCAAAGTCAAGGAAAGTTAATGTCCATTTGCAATTCAAAGAAGAATTGTCCCTATCTAGCCCTAGATGTTTTTTAGAATCGTAGAATGGTGGAGTTGGAAAAGATCCCCAAGGGCCATCCAATCCAACCCCATTCTGCCATGCAAGAACTCACAATCACCTCTGACAGATGGCCATCCAGCCTCTGTTGAAAAACACTCCAAAGAAGGAGAGCGTTAATGGACAGTTAAAAAGACAAGAGACTTTATCACATGGGGGAATCAGGGGATTCAAAAGGCATTATTCAGGGAAAGCTGGGCAACCGTGACTAAGATTATCACATGATGCCACGATTAGAGAGGGCTTATCAAGGGAATAACCAGCAACAAATAATTCACGGAGAAATCCTGTGAATTATTTGTTGCTAGTTATTCCCTGGTTATTCCTGGGATAAGCCCTCTCTAATCAGGATGTGTGTGATAATCTCAGCCACAATTGCTTTCCCTGGATAATGCCTTGAATCTCCCAATTTTCCCCTGTGTGATGAAGTCCAAACTCATGGGTCTTTGAACAGATCAAGCCTGACCTCTCCCTTGGGCTAAACTGAGGCTGGCATACTTTGGCCAAATCATGAGAAGGCACGGCTCATTAAAAAAGACCATGATGAAGATGGATCATGCCAGATGGATGGCCTCAGTCAGGGAGACCATGGGCCTGAGCCTTCAGGACCTGAGCAGAGAGTTAGAGGATAGAGGGGCTTGGAGTCATCTCATTCACATGAGTCGAGATCAATTGGGAGGCAGCTATCAGAACAAATAACATATAGGGAGGCAGGCAGGGAAAGGAATGGAGGAAGTTAAGCCTTAGACAAAATTGAGGCTGTCATACTTCGGATACATAATGAGAAGGCATGACTCAATGAAAAACAAACAAACAATAATTCTAGGAAAGGTGGAGGGAAGCAGAAAGAGAGGAAGGCTGCATGCTAGGTGGATAGACTCAATCAGAGAGCTCACAGGCATGCATTTGCAAGACAAGAGCAAAGCAATGGAGGACAGGAGATCTTGGAGATGCTTCATCCACAGGGCTGCCTTGAATCAGGATCGACTCAATGGTGGTTAACAACAGCAACAGCAACTAAAGCCTTGAAGGAGATGATGATGGTGGTGGTGATGATGCTGATGATCATGATCATGATGATATATGTTGTTATTGTTAGAATCATAGAATCATAGAATCATAGAGTTGGAAGAGACCACAAGGGCCATCCAGTCCAACCCCCCTGCCATGCAGGAACTCCAAGTCAAAGCATCCCTGACAGATGGCCATCCAGCCTCTGCTTAAAGACCCCTAAGGAAGGAGACTCCACTACACTCCGAGGGAGTGTGTTCCACTGTCGAACAGCCCTTACTGTCAGGAAGTTCCTCCTAATGTTGAGGTGGAATCTCTTTTCCCGCAGTTTGCATCCATTGTTTCGCGTTCTAGTCTCTGCAGCAGCAGAAAACAAGCTTGCTCCCTCCTCAATATGACATCCCTTCAAATATTTAAATAGGGCTATCATATCACCTCTTAACCTTCTCTTCTCCAGGCTAAACATCCCCAGCTCCCTAAGGCGTTCTTCATAGGGCAAGGTTTCCAGACCCTTCACCATCTTAGTTGCCCTCCTTTGGACATGCTCCAGTTTCTCCACATCTTTTTTGAATTGTGGTGCCCAGAACTGGACACAGTATTCCAGGTGGGGCCTGACCAAAGCAGAATAGAGTGGCACTATAACTTCCCTTGATCTAGAAACTATACTTCTATTGATGCAGCCTAAAATTGCATTGGCTTTTTTAGCTGCCGCATCACACTGTTGACTCATGTTCAGCTTATGGTCTACTTGGACTCCTAGATCCCTTTCACATGTGGTCTCATTCAGCCAGGTGTCCCCCATCCTATATCTGTGCATTTCATTTTTCCGCCCTAAGTGCAGAACCTTACATTTCTCCGCACTGAATTTCATTTTGTTAGCACTGGCCCAGCTTTCTAGTTGTGTACCTTCAAGTTATTTCTGATTCATGGAGATCCTAAAATGAGGCTACCATGGGCAGAGGATTCATTGTTTTAGAAGAACACAAGCTTGTTTTCTTTGTCCTGCCACCCCATAAGGCTTTTCTTAGAATCGTAGAGTTGGGAGAGACCACAAGGGCCATCAAGTCCAATCACATGTTATGCAAGAATATGCGATCAAAGCAGCCCAGATAAAGGGCCTTCCAGTCTCTGTTTAAAAACTTCAAAAGAAGGAGACTCCACCTCACCCTATATTTGTTTTTGGATGCTATTTCTCATCTGGGCCAAAGGTGTATGAAGATGGGAATGGTGGTGGTTGTTGTTGTTGCTGTGTGCATGCCTTCAAGTAATTTCTGACTTAACAGCAAACCCTATCTTGAGGTTGTTCAAAAGATTTGTTCAGAAGAGGTTTGTCATGGCCTTCCCCTGAGGCTGAGAGCATGTGACTTGCCCAAGGTCGCCCAGTGGGTTTCATGCCCAGCTGGGAACTGAAACTTGCTCTCCATAGTTGTAGTCCGATGCTCAAACCACTACCCCACACTGGCTCATATGTATGTATGTCTGTCCCCTGTCCAACAGGCCTAGTAGGAGCCACTTCAGCAAAAGTAGCAAACATATCCAGGGGTAGCCATGTTGGTCATACAGCAAAGTACAAGAGCATCCAAAATCCACAAAACTGAAAATAAGGGCTTTATTGGGCAAATGAAAATACACAAAATACATGATGCAAGCTTTCAAAGCTCTACTTGTGTCTTCGTCAGGCAAAGGTGTTTAAAAAATTATACCTGAGAAAGAAATTAAAAAGACGACTATATTGGAGTTGCAGGCCTATATTTTGTCAAGGAGTAGTCTGGGACAAAGAACATTGGGGCCATTTTTAGTGAAACAAGGGTTATACATGTGTGTGTGTGTGTTGGTTGACTAAAATACTGGAGAGCAAAGATAGCAAGGAAATACTGAGGAATGGCCATCGGTTACCCCCACTGCCACCATGGGACTCTTTCAAACGGGAGGAATTTCTCCCAATTCCGAATGGAGCCAATGCGGATTCATGTAAATTCGCTTGTTTAGCGAATTTACCTGAACCCCTGCTCCGTTTGGAAGGCATTCGGAATCACTTCCCATTACCCGAAAATAACCCCCCCTTGCCCGAAATCATGTGAGAAGCTTAAATTCGCAATAACGTTAAACCCATGATTGCATTCGGAGTGACTTCCCTTTTGCCCGAATTTGCGTGAGAAGAATTAATTCGCAATAACGTGAAACCCCAGGATTGCGTTTGGATTGCCCTTGCATTATACTTCCAATTTCCCACATCTGAAAGAGTCCATGGTGTCATCTCTGCTTCCATCTATTTCCTTCTCATCTCCCTTCCTTAACTGAGAATGAATGAAGGGGTTCTTGTGACATTGTATTGGCCACTGTTTAGAAATGGCTTCTGCGCTCCAGGGCTGGCCAGTTGTGCTGATACAGCACGGATACTATTGAACACACATATTAGCCTCTGACAACTGAACAGGGCCTTCATTATGTGTGGCCCAAGCTGGGGCCATCATTGTGTCCCAGGCTAAGAATGGTGGGCCCTGTGATAATGCAGACAGGAGAAGGACACACATTTATGTGTGCACACACATATATATGCACACACATTTCCCCTGCTTGCACATTTCAGTGGCTGAGTGCACACACACGCATACTTACATATCCTCAACACACACACACACCCCACACACTGTTCAATGCATCCCCATTCCTCAGCCAGTGAGTGCTTGTGGGTTGAACAAGGGGAGCAGTACACCCCCAAATGTTGGGAGCTTTCCCCACCCCATCAAACCAGGAGTTATCCATGCATCCAGCAACCCCCTTTGTTTCCTGTTTATCCATCGCTATTAGCAGTAGTTAAATAGCCATCCTGGAAGCTGTGGGATACTTAGGATCCACGGAGGAAGACAGTGAAGGCCACAGGTCCTCCATCCCCATCCTATATGGTAAAGCCATTCTAGCATTTTTGTTGTTCTCCATTGGCACAGTGAGCAGCAGCCCAGTGGACCCCTTCGAAGTTGGCTTTTGAAAATTGAGTCGGGACAATGATGTGAAAATAATGTGATGGAGAAAGCATAAGCTGCTTGATTTCACTGTGATGAAAATACAATGTGCTGGACCAGTTTAGGAACAAAATTGCCGAAGAGTTACACACACTTGGATCTTGATTTAGGTTAAATTGTGTACCCACTTATCTAGGGATAATCCCTATAGAGCTCAGTGGAATTTCCGAACAGACAGGTATTGCACAGCACTATAGACATGAGTAGAGTTGCACTACAAGTTCATTGCACTTTGTTGTTGTTATGTGCCTTCAACTTGACTCTGACCTATGGCGACCCTATCATAGGGTTTTCTTGGCAAGGATTGTCAGAGGGGGGTTGGCATTTCCTTTGACTGAAATATAGCCTGCAGCATGGGTTATTCCTTGGTGATCTTATATCCAAGTATTAACCAGGCTTGACCTTGCTTAGCTTTCAAGATCAGACAAGATGTGGTGCCTTCAGGGTATATCAGCACTCACTGTAATCCAAGAAACTTCAATTACTCATGGCTACCTTCCCATTGTTTCAACTGTCTTAATTTGGACTTAATTTAACTCATAGTTAAAACAGGGTTCCGCGAGATCATATTTGCGTAGTCTTGTGACAGTGATTAAACAGCAAGAAATATCTGAATAAAAACTCACTATGGCACCACCTTTCCACAGTGGTGGGAGTGCATGCTCCTGTGAGACAAGAGGCTATGGTGACAGTAGCAATGTTGCTGGCAGGGTCTCTCATGCCAGACAGGCTTTTGCTGGGGAACCAGAATAAATATGCCAAACGGCTACTGGGCAGCAGCGAAGGACCTCTCAGAGACAAAGGCAGTGGCACCATACCTAACATTTGAATATCTTTTACCACAAAAACACTATGATGAGGCAATCCAAAGAGATAGTGCCAGAAGATAAAATTCCCAAGTCAGAATGCACTCAATGAGCTACTAGGATAGAACAGAGGACAACTACAAGAAGTGCTGTGGCTTATGGCACAACTGAGCTCAAGTTCCAAGGACATTCAGCTGTTGACATACTCAGAGGTGAAAGGAAAGTCCGAATCGTCACAACACATAATATGGGAATATGGAATGTGTGAAGCATTAATCAGGGGAAGCTAGAAATTGTAAAACAAGAGATGGAATGTATAAACATTGCAATACTTGGGGTGAGCATGCCAAAATTGATGCAAAAGGGTCATTTTGAGTCAGATAACTGTCCAGAGTTTTTCTCAGGAAATGAAAATTTAAGAAGAAACAGGGTGGCAGTAATAGTGAGGAGAAATGTAGCAAAAGCAGTCAAAGGATTTAATGCAAAATCTGACTGAATGATATCAATAAAACATCAGTGAAAAACCATCAGTATAACATAATCCAAGTTTATGTTCCAACTACAAAGGCAAAAGAAAAACCTGAAGGATTCTATGCTGAAGTCCAGGAGGAAATTGATCGCACACCAAAACAGGACCTCCTATTCAATTGGAATACAATAATGGGAAAAGGAGCAAAAATAAAAAAGTTAAGAAAATTTGAGCTAGGATCAAAAAATGAAGCAGGAGAGTGACTGATTGAATTTTGCAAGGCTAACACTTTGTCCATTGCAAAATGAGGTCTTTCATTCATGGGGTCATAATAAGTCAAAGTGGCCTTGACAACAGTTAACAAAAATACCTGCATAAAATTATTTTTCATCTTTGTTGTTCATTAGGGATATAATGCTGGGAGTTTTCCTTGCTCACACTTTTGGACTGGGCTAGATCAGCCTTTCCCAGTTCATGACAAAATCCTATGTTAGTCCCAGGGAGAGAAGACCCACTGAATTCATTGGGACTTTCATAAGTGGAAACTTAACAAGTTCCATTCATTGGTCTATTCTAATTGGAACTAACAAGACTGGGTTGAACCATCAGTGAAGACCAGAAGAGTTGGACTACAAATGCCATGAAAACCTTAGCAAAATTCCCTTTTTTGGACTTCACCTCCCAGAATCTCTCAGCCAGGCACCTTCTTTGTGTCACCTTCTTTGTAGGCCTTCAAAAAAGCTCTGGAAACCAATTATTCTCAGTGACTCTTTAAACTGTATTTTTTTTCAACTGCTGGTTTTATTTGTTATTGATATTTTTATAGATGTGTAGTGATCTCTTGTATTTATTGTTGTGTGTCTTCAAGTCAACCCTAAGGTAAACTTACCATGGGGAGTTCTTGTTCAGAGAGGTTTTGCCTTTACCTTCCTCTGAAGCTGAAAGAGCGTGACTTGCCCAAGGTCTCACCTTGGGTTTCCATGGTCAAATGGGGATTTAAACCCTGATCTCCAGATTCCTATTCCACCACTCAAACTACTACACCATGCTGGCTGTCAATTTCTTCTATATTTGATTTTATTTGCATTCTGCATTTCTCCCAACATGAGACTCAAGGCAGTGTTCAGCATAGGTTAAAACAAAGTATGTGTTAAAACCAGTCATAATAATAAACAATTAAGAACAATTAAATACGATATCCAATTTAAAACTGTACAATTATTGCATTGTTTCTTTTACTATGCATTCTGCCCTGGAAACATTTTACCTGTAAAGGCAGCCTAATTTTTAAAATAAATAAGTCACCCCTAGCTAGCAGGGCCAATGTGCATGCTAGCTGGCAATTATGGGAGTTGTAGTTCAACACCTCTGGAAATTTGGGAAAGGATGGATTAGATGGCATTCAGGAGCATTTGAAGCTTGAATCTCCCCATTCAATGCTACACAAAGAGACAGGCTGTGCCCAATGCTGTGCTACAGTATGGCATCCCTAAAAGAAGATAATAAACCATACAATTAGAGCCTGAAACTGCTAATTTGGGGTTTGCGATTATGCAAATTTAACAGCAGAAATGCAAATCATCACTATAGGCTGATTATTTAAATAATTGCTAATCTAAATGAAAGCTGCACATGTGTTTTCTATGCCCGATCATTTTGTGGAAAGAGTTCCTCTTAATTTGTATGTAGTATCATGTATCAGCTCCATTGTGAACATCCTATAGGCAAGGAAACACTGGAAAAATAACAGAATCTCGGACTCTAAAACTGCATTCTCATGGTGAGTGAAAGGCAAACACTGGAAATAAATAAAATATACACAATTAGAATGATGATGATCAAATTTATTTACAAAATGCTTTTTATTTTTTTAAAAAAACAAAAACAAACCAAAAAACTTTGCACTGTCAATTAAATATGGGTTTGATTTCTATAGAAAGTAAACGATGATGTTTCTTTCTTAGAAAGACTTTCCCTCTGCTGAAAGTGTATCTGCTCAGCATTTGCCCTACACATTATAGAGTCTGCTTCTTCCAGACTCAGAAGAATCCTGTTGTAATTTACTTTCTCGGTGCATTGTAGAGATTGTCATTTGCTTCCATCTTCACTTGAATGCCAGCTTTGATGCAGCACAAAACCATTGGGAGAGATCATTCAACAGTTAGGATTCAGACTTGATTAATATACTGATGGAAGTTAACTCTTTTTGAGCCGAGAAAGGTGATAAAAATGTGTAACAAAGGCCTAAAAATGATCAAAGTAAGCTGAAGCCGAGTCCAGATAATATGAATGCAGTGGTAGCTAATGGACAGAGATACTATCAGGCATCTGCTTAGGGCTTTAGTTTAAGGATCTGTCCAAGGTTCTTTAAAGCAGTTATCGGAAGTCTGAACCCAGTTTGAAGATCAAGTTTAGTACCCTGGATAGGTCCTTCAAAGCTTCCGGCTGTAGCTTTAAATGTGAAGGTTCACATTTCTGGATAGAGATACAATCTAGGTATGTTTCACTAGATCTGGAGTGTGGCATCCAACCTTTTCTAGGTGATTACACTGTATACATTCTTCTCGAGGATCAAGTGCATTCCTTTCGGTGGTATTAGATGTACTCATTCCTTGGAGTGCCTATTAGGGTGATGCACCAGCTGTGGCCTATCCTGGTCATAGCATTGCCATTGTGTCCTTGCTTAAGAAATCTTCAGACGTGATTACTGCAACATGTTGCGCCTGGAGCTGCCCTTGAAGGCTAATTGAAAGCTCCATCTAGTTCAGGAAGGGTCATCCAAATAAGTTAGAGAAATTGGTCAGTACCAGAGTTTGAAACATTTCACAGACTCCTAATTTGTCTCTGGACAGAATTCCATGTGCAAACTGAAGCATAGAGACATACACAGCTTTGAATTAGGATGTTTGAAAAACTACCAGCTTCTACCTGATTGCATTTTAAAAACATATTCTCGGGATGCCTGTGCTGCTTTCAGAATTTTGCTGAGTTGTGACTGGATATCAGGTATTTTTGGTGGTGGCAAACTGATTGAAGAGTACTTTCTCCAGAGATACTCAACTGGCATCTTCTTTGCTGTCCTTTCAGCTCTAGATTTTATTATAGTTGTATTCTACCTAACTAATTAAAATGTATTTTTAAAGCTACCTTTGGTATTTTATGCTAATAGGTGCATGGGAGTCCTATACTGCTTCAAATCACTGTTTGTGTTGCTCCGTATTTTCTACCTGGATTGGCAGTGGCTCTCCAGGAGTTTCAAACAAGTCTTTCTCAGACTTACAGAGAAAAGACTTGGGACCTTCTACATGTAAAGCATGATCTCCACCTCTGAGCTATACATTCTGTTAGGGAAAGACATTATGGCAATCATAATGTAGGTTTGGTTGTGATGTGTCCACAAGAACCGAACTATGCTAGTAAGTTTGGAAGGAAACTCCTTGTTGCTTTTTAAACACTTGGGATTAAACGTTCCATCAGTGTGTGTAAATGAGAAACCACTGGTTCTTTCTTCAAACTCCGGTCAATGTATAAGAGCTCAAAGATGTGTTTTGCTCAGAGTTGCTACAAGATACAATTTTTTTTATTCTGAACTGCTAGCAAAGACATCTGTCGTATGACAGTAAATAGTTTACTTGTTCACCTAATCTAAAATATCACTCAACTTCTGATTTATAGGTCTTTTGCACAAGTGGTATTGACAGCTACAGCTTAATGAATCAATTCCATGAAGATGTGCCTCTGTGAAATATTTGTTAACACTTTTGTCTTTTAAAGTATTTCCTTTAGACCCAGCCATTTTCAGCTATTATACCAAGAGGAAAGGTTGGGCTTTATGTTCTACTTGTTTTTTCTTTTGAGGATATTGCTGCAACAGACCTGCTTTTTAAGGAGATTCAGTAATACTTATTGGTTTGCAACAACAACAACAACAAAAATATGGATAATCTCTTTTATGATTAGGAATTGTATGCTTGATTCTGAAGTGGCGCATGCTTGGAAGTAGAGTGTGGTTATTTGTAATACTTGTCCAGCTCACATTGGATGATGCTGAAACATTTGGAAGGGGAACTTATATCTCTCTAATACTGGATTCCTCTGTTTAGTTCGGATTGCCTTCATCTGGAGATGTGCAAATGTCACCTAGCCTTCCTCCTTTCCATTTAGAATCAGTGTTCACAGAGCAAGGGGTGAAATTCTGAGTGGGCTGGGGAGATTTCAAAATTGTTTACCATTTTAGTTTTTTCTTTATTAAGTGAAAATAAAGTAAACCCATATATTGCATTATGCTTAAATAATGCATATTTAAAATCTTGCTTTCTGGCTATTGTGATCCATCACTGTGTACACCCAAATATTCCCTGATGGGTAGTCTTGGGTTTGACAAAAGAACTTCAGTGTTCCTTTAATAGCTTTGGCTGGTTCCTCAATGGACTCTGTGGCCCTGAGGGTATAGCTGGCAGGAAAGGTTTGGCAAGGAAGTTGCTGTCTCTGTATCTACTATCAACTGCAGCAGTGCCCGTTTTCTCTGCTGTATATTGCTTGCATATTTGTAAACAAGACAGTTATTAAAAGGACATTATTACTGCTCCCATTAACTCTTATTGAGAGGAAAGTAATGTTGCATGAAGAGTCAGTGAGGTGTAGTGGTTTGAGTGTTGGATTAGGACTCTGGGAGATCAGGCACTGAGCACCATTCATTGAGCACAAAGTTTTGGCACAATGACAGCAGACATTCAGAATACAGGAAAACTAGCCAGCATGATGGCCTATAGGGAGCCAGTGTGGTATAACAGTTTTGAGCATTGGACTATTACTCTGAAAAACAGGGTTCAGATCCCCACTCAGCCATTGGTGAATTGGTGTTGTTTAAGTCAAAGGTTGAGCCAGATTTAATCATACCTATATGAGACTCCATACTAGAACATACTAGAAGAAACTACGTCACATGTAATGTGTCACATTTTAAGGCTCTGCTGGTTTTTTTTTTTTTTTTAGTAAAGATGTATGATGCTTTCCTTTTTAGCATAAAAAATATCATATACTAAATCCTGTTTTAGATGGATCAATTTGGAAGATTTTTAGCCATTTTATATTTAAGTGTATTACTTTAAAAACAAACAAAAAAAGTACTTTGAAAAAGCAACACCAAATACATATCTCCCATTTTAAAAAGTAACAAATAATGATAATTTTAAAAATTATATATGTTCCATAAGCTCTCCTGGTATCTCTGAACCACAGAATGATAAATCCTCTTTTTCTTAATGTTGTTCAAATTTATCATAAAAAGTCAACTTTCCCTCAATACTCATATCTCAGTTGGGATAGCTGTTTTTCCAACATTTGGTAAAACTCATTCTAGTGATTACTGTTACACCTTGCACTATATTTTGGCTGCTTCTGTGTATTATTTCTTCCACATACAGTATGTCCTCAGATATACTAGAGAGCCCCAAGGCTTTCTGCAATTTCATATTTCTTCTGTTCAGCTCAAGATCATTTTCCAGGTCACCGCTCTCATTCACTGCAACACATGTAAAAGAAGCCCCTTTCAGCATTGGAAATGTGTTTGTTGCAACTTACTTGATCACAAAGCCATTTGAAACTGCATGGCTTCACAGAAAGAGACCAAGGGTGCATCTACACTGTAGAAACAGTGCAGTTTGACACCACTTTAACTACCATGGCTTTGTGAGGCACCATCACACTTTGGTAGAGAAGGCTAAAGGCCTTGTAAAACTGCACACCCCAGGATTCCCTAGGATGGAGCTACCACATTTAAAGTAGTGTCCATCTGCATTATTTCTACAGTGTAGATGCACCCCCAGATATGCGCTGTGAGAGCTACTCAGACTCCCTACCCTACCAGTAACATAGAAAGTTGAGAGTTGAAGGGGAGTATCAAAGCTCCAACTGATAGAGTGCTGTTTTCTTGCAGCTCTGCTCCTTCTTGCAGGTGTGAGTCTTGAAAGTGTTGCTGCTGGATTCCTGCTAGATTCCTTGGCTACTGACCTTTGGAGTCCTTCAGGGCTCTGTTCTTCTGTCCCCCCCCCCCCCATATGATTCAACCTCCATGTGAAGTCATGCAGAGGTTTGTGATGTGGTGCCACCAATATGCTGATGACACCCAGCACCGCTTCTCCTTCTCATCTAACTCCAAGGAAGCTGTTTTGGATTTAAAACAGTGTTTGGCATCAGTAATGCACTGGAGGAAGGCAAATATATTGGTGATTAATCCAAAGAAGACAGAGGTACTCCTGATCAGTCACAAGGCAGATCAACTGAAGAGGGATACAGCCTGAGCTGGATGTGGTTATACTCACACTGAAATCTAAGGTTTGCAGTTTAAAGCTACTCCTTGAGCCTGGATGTCCAAGTTTCTGTGGTGACCAGCAGTGCTTTTGCACATGTATAGATAGTGCACCAACTGCCCCATTCCTGGAAGTGATCTGGCCATGGTGACACATGCCTTGGTTATGCTCTTTTTGGATTACTATAACATGCTTTCCATGGGGCCTTCTAAATATTAGTAAAAACCTGTCTGTAAGAGATATTTGACAGTGGAACAGACTACTTCAGAAGGTGGTGGTCTCTCCCTCTTTGGAGGTCTTCAAACAGAATCTGGATAGCCATCTTTCAGGAGTGCTTTAGTTGTATAATCCTACATGGCAAGAGGCTGAACTAGGAGGTTGTACAGACTGGCAGTAAGCGTTGGCATCAGGATGGCATGGGGGTGTGGCGTTTGGATGATGCATGCCCTGGTGCCATCCCGATGGTGGTGTCATGCCGCCTGCCTGACTGCATGGTGGGCAGTGTTGTGGTGCTCCTTCAGCATGGTGTCCACCCAACACACACAAAAAGGAGTGCCGAAAAGTGCTGCGATGGTGGCAAGGGTGCCCTTTTTCGAGGCCAAAAAAAGGCAGCATTTTGCCACTTCTTTTTGGCTGGAAAAACATTAGATCAGGGCCATGGTGTGCAGTTGCCACGGCCCCAATCTGGTGCTCAAAGGGGCAGCAGCAAGCTTCTCCTTCAGGGCTGTCGGTTTTGCCCCTAAGTGGCTTTGCAATTCCTTCCAGTCCTATGATTTTATGATTCTAACTGCTTCTTCTTATTTCTATCCTATGTTTAAGTTGTTTTAATATTGTGAGTAGTTTAATTCCACTTTGGTATTGATTTGTATATGTGTATGTTTAGCTACACTGTACTTGTTTTAAATTGTAATTTGCCTTGAGTCCAAGCTTGGGGGAATAGGTGGGATATAAATAAAGACGACGGCCAACATTCATTAAGTCAGTTGTGAGTACATGAATCCTGGTGATGCAGGGGCTAAATGCCTGGACTGCAGCCACTCACTAGCAAATCGCAAGGTTGTGAGTTCAATGCCAGCCAGGGGCTCAGGGTTGCATCCTTCCGAGGTTGCTGAAATGAGTACTCAGCTTGTTGGGGGTAATTAGCTTACACATTGTAAGCCCTTTAAGGAGCAGGTTGAGGGGGGCAGAAGTTGGACTGGGAGTCACTAAATAACTATGTAACTATGGAGCTTATTCATTCATAGGTCTCTAAGTGAATTCTTACTGATGACGATGATGATGATTAATATGCTTTTATATGGTTTACCTTATCCCTTACTGTTTTAAATTATTTCAACTATTCCAGATTGCTTTACATTTATTTTATTATGTGCTACTCTACCTTATGAGATAGAGTAAGAGAGACAGGCTGGCAGATAAAAAAAAAAAAAAAAACCTTGTCACCAACAGCGACTTAAAAAATTGAGGGATAATCAATGCAGAAAGATGCTCCACATGCTTACAATGTTTAAACTCATCCTCTTTCTCCACCCAACCTTCCCTCCCAAAATCTGGAGGCATAAATAGAGGAGAGATTGAGGGAAATCATCTCTTTGGGGGTTCTGCTTCCCCCCCCCCAGCTTTTTATACTGCTCCCCAATTTGTCAAATGAAGAAGTGGTTTTATTCTGTGGTTGGGAAAATGGATTTGATGACTCACCAATATCCCTTTAATTTATGAGAGCATTCCTCAATGCAGCTAAATTAATGCATTATTGAAGACAAGCCATTCATTAAAACAGCTGCCAGCACACTAGTCCTTTGGCTGTTTCTATAAAGGAGTCATCAAAGGGAAATGAAACACTTAGCTGTAATGATATGCAAAACAGATTTAAAAACACACACACATAAAAAGCCTTTTGAAGTATTTTTTAAAAAGTCAATATTGATTTTTTTTAAAAAAAATTAGGAATATGATACTGAGCATCATTGTCCCTTTCTTTTTTATGACACGTTTTTGGATCCACAGCCAAATCCTTTCTTTCTTGGTTCACTCTTTAGACAACCTACAATAAGAGCAATAAAACACACACTGCAAATGCTGCAGCTGTTCAGCAAGAATGAACAAGTGAAGACATGAACATGTCCTCATTGTTCATGTCTTGCTCTGTTCTTGTGGCAAAAAAGTCATGTCCCATTTATTGCATGGATGATAGTGAATTAAAACAGACACAACAGATGCTTCTTGACATTTTTAATTTCTGAATAACTCATAGGGTGAAGGAGTCCACATTTTTTTCCTTGCCTGGTGAAAATAATGGATCCAGATAGCCTTCATAATCTACATTCACTGATTATTCTTGCTAGCAAAACCTAAATTGTCACTTTGCATAATTTGGAATGTCCTTGATTTGATACTACAAAGCTTTCAAGCAAAGTTATGCAGCTGCCACAACTGGACACATTGTATTGACAGGAGTGAAGCCCTAGCTGCTGAGATCCTAGACTAAGAAAGCAGGGTCTTCCCACCATGCCCATGAAGACGTATGGCAGGTGAGGCAGGAGAGTGAAGCCAGGCAGGACTTTATCACACCAGGCTGCTAGGATGCTACAATTGCATTAGTGTAAGAAATGCAAACATATCATCGTTTTTTGTTTTTGTTTTTTGTTTGTTTGTAGGGCTTTCAGGCTATGTGGCCATGTTCTAGAAGAGTTCCTTTCTGACGTTTCACCAGCATTTGTGGCTGGCATCTCCAGAGAATGATAGCCTGGAAAAGGACTGGATATATATATCCTGTGTGACCCTTGGAAGGGAGGAGTGAGTTGCAATTGTATTGTTCTGTTGCTAATGGCAGTCCTCAGGGTGGGAGGATATGCAAAAGAGGATTAATGTCTGCTAATTGGTGCTCCTTGTCTTCTGGGAATCCCCTGGCCCCAAGCTGTTTCTCATTTGCATTGGTTGAGTCTTAACCTTGCTGTTCTTCAGGACTGGTAGCCAATACTTGTTTACCCTCAGGGTTTCCTCTTTCCTATTGAAATTGTCCAGGTGTTTATGCTGTTTGAAAGCACGGAAATTCTGGACCATGCCAACCACTACCATGTCAGAATGCACAGGGAAGCCATTGAAATCCATAAACAGCATTAAAAACAGTACAATTAAAACACTTTTTAAAAAATATGGTCCACCATCCCAGCCTGTCCTTATAATAATTCCATAAACACCTGTGTGAACAGGTAGGTCTTCACCTGCTGACGGAAGGCCATCAAGGAGGGAGACATTCTGATCTCCCTGAGCAGGGAGTTCCAGAGTCTAGGGGAAGCCACCGAGAAGGCTCTCTCTCGCATTCCCACCAACCATGTTTGTGATCATGTTGGGAAAGAGAGAAGGGCTTCTCCAGAGGATCTCAGAATCCGGGCGGGTTCATACCAGGAGAAACGGCCTGTCAAATAGTGTGGACCTGAGCCATGTAGGGCTTTCTAGGTGACAACTAGCACCTTGAATTGTATCTGGAAACAAACTGGCAGCCAATGAAGCTGTTTCAACAGGAGCATTGTATGGTCTCCATAATCTGCCCCTGTTATAACAGCCTGGCAGCAGCTCTTTGAACCAGCTGAATTTTCTGAACCCTTTTCATAGGCAGCCTCAGGTAGAGCCCATTACAGTAGTCCAAACGGGATGTAACCAAGGCATGTACCACCAAGGCCAGATCTGGCTTCTCCAGGAATGGACGCAGCTGGCGCACAAGTTTTAAATGTGCAAAAGCACTCCTGATCACAGCAGAGACCTGGACCTCCAAGTTCAAAACTGAGTCCAAGAGTACTCCCAAATTGTGAACCTGCATCTTCAAGGGGAGTGTGACCGTATCTAACACAGGCTGGATCCCTATTCCTTGATCTGCCTTCCGACTGACCAGGAGCACCTCTGTCTTGTCTGGATTAAGTTTCAACTTGTTTGCCTGCATCCATTTTGTGCAACATGCTTTTTAAAAAAAATAACCTTTGTTATTTTAAGTTCCAAAGGAAATGCTAATTAATGTTTACCAAACTGAAGGTCGGAAGGAGCTCTGGCTGCAAAGGAGTGGATGATGACAGCATTGTAGTGCACCTTACACTAAAAACTTCAGATCTGTTTACAACAATCCTGCAATATTGTATAGTAGTATTAGACCCTTCTGCCAGAACAACCCTGCTATGTTATTGCATAGAGTTCTGGTTTGACTGAGGGAAATGTATACAGCAATCCTAGTGTATAGCTCACAGTTAATTTATTGCAAGTTGGGAGCTCTGTTGAGAGGGGATAGCATGAAACAGTCCTGCACTGTTGTCTGCTCTTAATATTGTGATGCAGAGTTTGGGCTGGGGTAAGTCAACACAACAGATCTCAGATCACAGCAAATATCTTAAATTATGTCCTCCTTAGACTTCCTGCCAGGCAAAATCCAGTACTCAGTTATATGGAGAAGGATCATGCTTCACTGGATTGCATACAGGCTGGTTTCACTTTTAAATGCTCAAAAAACTACAATAAGCAGGTAAAATTTCCACATAAGAATGTGGAATGAGTCAAGCCCTATTTTTGATACTAATATTGTGCTTTTTTCCCCAGCTAGCCCTGCTGTTGACTTAGGTAACATACATACCCAATGGATACACTGCAATATTTTTATGGGATTGTACTTTTTAATTATTTATATATAATTAAAATATATTCTTTGGGGATACTTATTAAAATGTTAATTAAAAACATTCATTAGGGAATCTTAATAATGTTAAACATCATAAATGTTTTATACGTTCAAATAAGCTACCTTTCTAGAACAAAGTTGGTCAAACAGGGAGTAGAACAAGACCACATGTTGTCAAATGCAGAAGGAGCCATGCCACCAGTTCCATCCTGTCTTCAAGTAAATCTCCTGGTTCTATCCCCAGCATTCACACATAGAGCATAGAGATCTATGTGCATTGGTCTCCATGCAAACTAGAACCCTAGTTGGGCATAGTTCAAGTCTGCATGAAAGTGTGCAGCTCCAAAGGTTTGCCCGCAAAGATTTCTCCGTGGTAAATATCCACACCTCAAATGTAGACACCGCTTAAAAGGCCACATAAACACTTGTTAGTAATCTGTTATGAAGAAGCTTTTAAATATTTTCCCTCCACTGTCACACTTGATCAGTTCTTTATTGCAGTGATTCTGGAATGGCAAAAATCAGTTTGAAGCAACATTAATATAATAAGAATACAAGCGACAAATAAAATACTAGGCAGTGTGAGCATTTTTACACTCTGTTGTCTCCCACTCCATCCCACATCCCACGCTAAGTCAGTGAAACACTATTTCTATCTGAATTATGTTTAGGACTGTTGATTGTATATGAGTAGATACAATGTACTCTACACCTAAACTGAAATTGTAATGGCTGCATTCAGATGTCACGACAAACCATGGTTTATTATGACAGGATTGAGATACAGCTTCCTCAAACCTATTCCTCCTGTGCTGTGTCTGAAAAGATATTAGAAGCTTTTGCTTCATTTCTTTGTATGGAGCACAGTTGCCTGTTGTACCAAAATCTTAACTATGGTTTGTTGAAACAAGTCGGTATTATACCTAATGGTTTGTAAACTGGCTCGTTTCAAGCAACATGCTGTTAAGATTATGCATAGTCGTTGGATTCAACTGAAATGATGATAATTATGATTATTGTTTATTTATACAGCATCATCAGTGCCCATGGCATTTCACAAAATATGCTAAGGTTATTGTTGTTTTTTTAAAGAATGTTTTATCTTTTATTTATATTTTCTACATTTAGATTTAGTTCATTTCCCCATTCAGGACATTTTTCTATACTTCTTACCACCACTTGTCCTAAGTTGTTTGCATTTGCTTAGAGCAAGGAAAGGAATAGATGCATGGGCACATGTGTGCATGAGTGCACACTCTCTCTCTCACACACAGAGAGACATATTAAGGCTTATAATCTATAGTACAACTATAAAATCAGCAATTTAAAATATATATAACACAATTACAATAGGTCCTCATTGCTGGAATATTTAGCATTACCATACAGGACGCTAAGTGCTTGCAGGATCATTGTATCTGGTCATAGATTTTAATAAAGAGGTTGCTAATATTCACAAGCTGAAGAACTATATGTCAGTATGTCCAGATGAGTGCCAGTTTCAAGATACACAGTCCTCATAGCCAACTCCCTATCTTCCACTGACACCAGCTTTTCCATCTTGTATACCACCCTGTCCAGAATTTGGAAAAGCTACTTTGGGTACTACAGTGCCCAGAATGCCTCAGTCAATATGAGCATCAAAGACAGAGCTCTGATTCCATCCACAATGCGTGACCAGTCCATAAGTCATTCTTGAGGAAGCCCCGTGGTTACACAAAAAATCTTTACATTTTGATGCTTTGGCCAGGATATTACTTTTTCTTCCTTTTCTTTGAGACTTCAGTGTAGCATTGGCTCCAATCCAAAGAAAAACACTGGCTGAAATCCAGAAAAAGTTACTTGCTCTACAATCAGCCATAATGACTTTTATCCATTGACTTCTAGAGAACTTGAAGCACAATTTGGGATTGACACCACTATATTCACACTAAGATGAAGGATTTAAAGCACCATTTGGTACTGAAGCCACCATACTTGCGCTAAAATTAAATTATATTTGTGGTGACGCATTCACACATACAAGTCACTCAGTTATAAAAATGCATGTGTGAACTATTCCAGAATATGAAAACAAAATCCATATTTAGTCAAGGTCAAATTAGATAGCTCTAAATGGTAAATTTATAATATAATTCTATGTATGTTTACTCAGAAGTATACCCCACTGGATTTAATTGGGATTACTCCTAGGTAAATTCACACAGGATTGTAGCTATAGACACGTCTTGCTGCTAATACAGGTATCTTGTAGGCTTGTGACATTAGTTCTTTTTATTTTAGAAGCTTTCTATCATTTATATCTCCTGAAGTGTCTCCTGTTTGTGGCAACTGTTAGAATACTCCAATTTCCAGGAAAACATGCATGTAGCTTGATCTGATGCCAATAACTTGATCTGACGCCAATAATGATTAATAAGCCCATGATGCTGTAGATAGAAAGAAAATATATATTAGAAATAATAATGTGAAGGATATTTGAAGATTTCTTAAATAAATAAGATAACCTTTGATATCTTTTTAATTTTAGACATCCAATATAAAATATATGTTGGAAATAGGAACACTGTCAATTTCATACAAATACAATATAGTGAATATCCAGAAACTCAGAGATACTCCAGTGAAATGCTGACATAATCTTAATGAGACTACTACCGGTACTGTAGTATTCACTACAATTATGGACATTTAGTGGAAGATATATAATTTACTTTTTTTAAAATCCAAAACCAAAATATAAACCCCAAAGAGCTCCATTTAGTTTTAATTGGGTTTAAGAAATATACATTAAAATTAATTAGAATAATTTAATTCTGAATTAAAATTTATTTCATCCAAATCTTTGATTTGTTTTTCTAACACTGAAAATTATTTTGCTTCAGTTCTGCAACCTTACATTCATCTGACAGGAAGGAAGAACCTACTCCCCAGCAAAGAGCCTTGGGGTGACAGGGCTCTTGCTAGAACTGGGGTCCCTTATGGGAGTTTATCACACAGGAGGAATTTCTCTCAATTTCAAATGGAGCCAATTCAAATTCATGTAAATTTGCTAGTTTAGAGAATTTATATGAATTCTAATTACATTCGGAATGCATTCAGAATGATTTCCCATTGCCCGAAAATGACCCCCCATTGCCCGAAATTGTGTGAAATACTCTAATACGCAATTATGTGAAACCCCATGATTGCGTTCAGAATGACTTCCCATTGCCTGAAATTGCATGAGATACACTCATACGCAATAACGTGAAACCCCATGGTTGTGTTCGGACCACCATTGCATTATACCCCCAAATTCCGTCATATGATAAACTCCATAGCGAATTTGAGAGCTGCATCCTTTTTATTTTTCCTGCCCCCAAAGCAATGGTGAGGTTTGACCGAAATCCAAGTTTCTAGAACATAAGCTGAAGTCAGGGTGCGGGTGGAAATCTGAGAACTAAATCCAAATTAAATGAAGATATTATTATAAAACATTATGAAAATAATTTTAAATTAAGTAGACTGAAAGGAAGAAATTAGCAACCCACCCAGCCAGTGCACATCCTTTTTTAATCATAGAAGAAATTTATCTTGGAAGTCAACATTCACCAACTTCACTAAAAGGTCATTACACAGTGGTGCCTCAGGGAACATTTGGACACAACAAGCCGTTTGCTTCCCCAGCCACAGGAGTAACATAACCTACAAGGTAACTTCAGTACAAGTTTACCTTTCACTTTAGAGTAGCATGGGGTGCAGTGCACTGTGTTCCTGTAAATCCAAATGCTGTCTCCTGCCTTCAGGTTTTCCAAAGGTGCTTGGCAGACTTCACACTTGAAATAGACAAAAATATAAGATTTAGCTTATGAAAGTTAATCATATGTTATGACTATACATGCATGATGATATATAAAACACAGAAGGTACTATATTATTACTGAAATACTATAGTTGAAAACTATAAATACTATTACTTGAAAACTGATAATGTGTAGTTAGAAACATGAGAGGAAAGCTATACACCTTAAGCCTAAAACTTATTGTTTGTCCCAATTAGAGCAAAACTATGAAACAAAATGGATTTGTCTATGTGTTCACTCAGTATTCAACAATTGATTCCATAGGTCTACCTGAGGCTAACCAACAGGATTCCAGCCATTGTGTGTATTAAAAACTTAAATGAGAATGTTTCTCAGCTAATTTGAGGAAAACAGGAGAAGAGCAGTTTTGAAGAGGTACCAATTCTCCCAGTACAAATTCAATGACAGAGTAGGAATAGTTTTAGAACCTACATGTTTAAAACCTAAAACCAAATATTTTATTAATAATACAGAATCCCACAGCAATGGGTACATCACAAAAACTATAATTCAGAAGCACTGAGGCCAAAAAAACTCTCAGCTTTGTTTTAAAAACATGGGCCAGAATCCTGTATTGGATTTATGTTTGCAAAGGCACGATAGGGGCTGAGCAGACTGCCCCTAAGGGGTAGCCTGCAGCTGCCTCTATCTGCACCGGATTGGGGCCATGGCAACCACACACCTGACTAAAAGCAGATCCATTTTGCACCCTGGAAAGGGCTCCATAGCTGCCAGCTTTTCCATGCTCTTTTGGTGCTGCATCATGTAGCCGCAGTGCCAGAGGAGCATTGTGATGCCGCATGCCATTTGGTGCGGTGCACAATTTCACACAGGCCTGGGGGCAGAATCGGGGCATGCATCATGTAGATACCATACCCCAACTCCGCCTCCAGGCCGGCCAAAAATGCCAGTCTGCACAGCCCCATAGTTATCTCAACCCAATTCCCCTCCCCAATCCCCACTTACAGTGAAGCAACCACTGCTATCAATGAAGGTCTATTCCCCTACTTCCCCAGAAGCAGCTGACTGCCATTTCCACCCCTTCCGATGAGCAATCTCTGTTGTGACAGGTGAAAGTGTGGTCCCAGTTGCCATTCCTCCTCACAGTGAAAATATCTTGCACGAGTGAGGGTGGGAACATCAGTCAGATCCCTATTAATCACAGTGGCTGCTGCCTGGCAAATAGGAACCCAGTGACTTTCAGAATATGTAACAATTGTGAGTATTTCCTAGAATCATAGAATTGGAAGAGACCACAAGGGCCATCCAGTCCAACCCCCTGCCATGCAGAACTCCCAATCAAAGCATCCCTGACAGAGGGCCATCCAGCCTCTGTTTAAAGACCTCTAAGGAAGGAGACTCCATTACACTCCAAGGGAGTGTGTTCCACTGTCAAACAGGCCTTACTGTCAGGAGGTTCCTCCTAATGTTGAGGTGGAATCTTTTTTCCTGGAGCTTGCATCTGTTGTTCCTGGTCCTGTTCTCTGGAGCAGCAGAAAACAAGCTTGCTCCCTCCTCAATGTGACATCCCTTCAGATACTTAAATAGGGCTATCACATCACCTCTTAACCTTCTCTTCTCCAGGCTAAACATAACTTTAGGTCACACATTTTTAAACTGCAACAGAGGATCCCGGCCAAAATAATTTAGTTATGTTTCAAGATACCTTATGCTGAGTCAGATCATTTGACTATCTACAACAGTACTGCAGTAGAAGAACAGTAGAAGAAAGATGTATCAGCAGGCCTTAGGTAACCCCAACATCTCCAGACACATAAAGTTTGGTCAGGGAGACCTAAACAGTCGAAAGAGAACTAATCTTGCTCAGTAAGCATGGGATACTGACTTAATATCGTGTGAGACAGAAAAAAAGAAAATAAGGATCAGAAACAGAATGGTGCATCTTAGAAAAGGCCATAGTAGGTGGCTGAAACCCTGAACAGGAGCATTCTACACCGCAACTTTTTGTGGCAGGTCTGACGTGTTACACATAAAGTGCACAGTTTCAAAAAGCTTGATGTATTTATTTTACATGCCAATAGTTCACAGTTCCAATGCATGCATCTTTTGTGAATGTCAGTAAAGTGTTCCTACCTTAAAGCAAGATGCATGACAGCAAATCTGCAAGGTATCCAGAATCATCTTGGTATCCATGGCCAAGGGCTTCCGACAGTAGGTGCACATTTCTTTTTCAATAATGGCTCTAGACAGCAAAATGATTAATTGAGTTTATTATACAACAGAGGATAAGGAACACAGAGCTATGTAGATGGGCACAACATACACTGCCATTCCTACATTACACTATTAACTTCTTGTCATCACTCAAGCCTTATAGAGATGCCAAAACTGAATTCTCTGAAGGCCCAAGCTTCCTGGAAATTCTCATAAGCAAGCCACCATCAAAATAAGTGCGAGGTACAAAACTGACTTCTAGTCAGAGCTTGAGATAGTCCCCTTTATTGAACTACAACTTCAACTCCAGCCAATATGGCCAACTCTAGTTGGGGAATTGTGGAAGTTTTTGTCCAAAAAGAAAAAAGAAAAGAAAAGAACTTGTCCAAATTCTGACCCTTGGACAGCTCCCGTGCATTAAGTGGCTAAAGTATGAAGAAAGCTATGGCTGACATTCTGTCAGTGGATTACAATGGTTACGCCATCATAATTCACTTTCATGGTCATTATGTAGGCCAGAATTCTGTTCCAACCACGCATACACCTAAAACCCCACAGAAAGTTTACAGGAGGTTTCTGCAGATGCCTGTTGCAGCATATCCAGCTACAGTAGGCCCTTGTTATCCGCTGGAGTTTGGTTCCAGGACCCTCCATGGATAACAAAATCCATGTATGCTCAAGTCCCATTAAATATAATGGCACAACAAAATGGTGTCCCATACATAAAATGGAAAATCAAGGTTTTCTATTTGGAATTTATACTTTTTGGGAATATTTTCAAGCCGTGTATACTCAAACCTGCTTAGGTTTTAAGATCTTCAGGGAAAGGCTTTCTCTAGGTCCCACCACCATCACAGGCACATTTAGTGAACACCCAGGAGAGAGCCTTTCAGTAACTGCTTCCAGACTACAGATTCCCTCCCACAGGCAAAGGTTGGCCACTTCTTTCCTTTCCTTTCTCTGGCAGGCTAAGGCCTTTTTAATTAGGGGGACCTTTAGTTAAAAATCTATGTAAATTAAAGTGTTAGTGGTAGGTTTGTTTTTTATTCTTTTTTTATTGTGATCAGTGGTTTCATATCATTTAATCTTGTTTTAATTGCATTGTTATATCACTCTTTTTCAACTTTTCTGTATATTATTTTTAAATAATTTAAATATTTTGGGGTGTTTTTTTTTAATGTGCAAGGCCTCCTGGGGTCTTGCACAAGGAGAGAAGCAGGATATAAATCAATTAAATAAATAATAGAGTCTAGAGAAATCATGTGAAATCTGTGCATGTACAAACATGGGAACAGTCAGTGTTGTGACTATGTGAGGGTAAAATGAGGGCATTATCTCCCAAATAAGAATTCGTCTCCTACTTACATTTTCCTTCCATTCCCAAATGTCTTGCATTGCAAACAGTGGGACACTGAAAATCATTCACATCCAGAATTCAGATATCTGCTGTGTTCGCATCTGCTTGATAACTTTCCCTCCACTTTTTCTTCAGATGCCTAAACAATATTACTAAATGCTCTATTGAAGTTTGAAGTCACTGCAATGCTAGGAATTTGGGGACTGAAAGAATATTTCCTTGGGCAGGCAGAATTTTTACTCATTTTGCCCTCCACATTTAGCAATATCCCTGGGGAGTGGACAGTCTTAAGGTGTTATTTTTTAAAAGTGTAAATAACTTGTGGGATGAGGTAACAACAATAATAACAACAAAAACAACGACAATAATAAATTTCTTTGTATCCCGCCTCTCCATGTGTTGGATTGAGGTGGGTAACAGCAAGTCGGGAACAGTTAAAAAAATAAAAATAAAAACAAAAACAATTCATAATAAGATTGGAAAACATCCGATGGGAGCAGTGAGACAGATGAACTTTTAAAAAATCTGAGGAGGTCAGTTAGGGAAGGCCTGCTGGAAGAGATCCATCTTTATTACCTATGAGGTAAGGGGTAAAATTGTGAAGACACCTCTCTGTTTTTGGCTTTCTTGCACTCTCTCTCCACACCCTACAGGATACCATCCAACTGTCTAGATTTGGCAGGGACTGTTCCAATTAATCCTCTGTCATCCCACTTTTGCAACTGCTTTGAAAATGTCCCAGTTTCTATATCTCACTTCCCCCCTTTATTTTTGGTACAATCTGAGTTCAAAAGCAATCAATTAATTTAGCAAGGGGAAAGGAGAGGAAGGGCAGAATATTGCCTTTCTCAGTAAGCCCAGGCAAAAACGAACTATTGCATCCTTTCCTAGCTTGTCTGTTCTTCCATATTAAAATTTTTGGCATCTTGACCCTATTCTAATGTTGCTTGGCCACATGGGTCCTGGTTTTCATTTGTGAAATGTTGGAGGGTATGCTACAGTAATCACATTTCCACTTCTACTCACTGTAGATATAGATAAAAAGAGATAGAGACAGGGACAGATAGGAGATACCTACCTATCAGAAGTAGAATAAACAGTTTTAATTGATTTTCCAGGGATGCTGTCTTCATAAGCATCATGGGGAAATCGGCTGCAATGGAATGAACACATGCCAGATGACTAACAATACTTTTTTACTTTTTCAAGTTTGCACTCTAGCAAAGGAAGCCTGTCATCAGTCAACATCAAAGCTATCCACACAAACCCAGGGGCAGATTGCAGAAATGCACAGAGGTATGAGAAGAAGCTCTTCTTAAAAAGACAAAAGTTAAGAGAACAGTGTGGGGGCAGGGAAAGAGTTAGGTTTTATGTGGTAAGAAAGGCAAAGAAAACTCTTGTTTTTAAATAGCTTTTTAAACAGCTTTCAGTGGAAGTTGGGGGAAATGAGGATTGTGCCCAAAGGATAGGAGATATATCTCTTAAACATATATAATTTTAGAAATAATTCTTTTCTAAAATAACCATGGAACATACAATAATGTTAAGATGTCAGACACGAAAAACATTCAGCATGGTACAGACAGAAATAAGGTTCAAAATGGGAAGAGACAATGGGGCTTTTTAGAGAAGCGTCGAGATGAGGCCAAGGCTGCCACACGGGCAGCCCCAGAGGTCCCATCCCACCACTTCCAGAGGCCACGGGGAAGCAGCAAACTGCCGGTTCCCAGCGGCCTCAAAGTGGGGTGCAGCAGGCACCCTGGGTGCCCACTACACCCTGCTTCCCTTGGCGAAGGCGAGGAGAGAAGGGGGCTGCCGTCGCAGCCCCTTTCTCCCTGGATCTTTGCCGCGGCCGTTTAAAGGCCGCGGCAAAGATTCACAGCAAAAAAGGAGCTCTGTTTCGGAGCTCCTTTTTGTGCCACGGAAAGGGCACGCTTGGTGCCCTCCCGCGGCACAAAGTTGTTATGGCGCATGCAGTGTATCTAAAAGCCATGACAACATCATGGTGCGTCTGTATGGACACCGCCATTTAAAAATGGCGGCGCCCATATGCTTTAGGGCTGGGGAGGGTGTAGACACTAAACCCTATTCGCGCCTTAAATTGCCCGTCTAGATCAGGCCAATAAGAACATGTATTATTTTTATATTTTACTAGCATATTATTCCTTTGGGGATCTCTTGCAGGCTCAAAAAGGGAGTGTTGTCGTATAAACACTTGTGAATAGACAGAAGATGAAAACCAAACTGGAAAGGGTCTTCTGGCATCTTTCAAAGGTTAATAACAATTTTATAATGCCATAGGTTTTCCTGGGCTGAAGTTCACTTCATCAGATGCATGAAGCATTATTGTGATTTACTGGAAGAGATACACATGGCCTGAGGGGGATTGTAAAAAGTATGTTAGACAGAAATGGCATGTAGAAAGATTATTGCATAATAAATGGGTTAGTTTTCAAGGTGCCCTAAGATTTTGTTGCTTTGGCTGAACAAGACTGACATGGCGACCTCTCTAGGAAAGATCCAACTGGACAGCAATGCATGAATAAAGTCTCATTTTCATAATTCTGTGCCCCAGCTTCCCTTCTTTTAATACCGGAAGAATTATCTTCTCCTTCAGAAATATATGCCAAAAATATCTTGATACACAATCTGATGTCCAGTTTTATATCAGGCCATTGTTACTTAATCTTAAATGTGTATGGCTGATAGTCTTGCTGGCAGCAGTTGAAATTCGCTGACAATAAACATATTTATGACTGCAGCATTTTATACCTAACCACATCATGTCACATCTGGAGTTATGGGTGAGATCTGAGGTGGCTAAATTTGTTGTTGATGATAAATTATTTAAGCTGGTAAGAACATATAACGGTTGTGAAGAGCTCTGGAAGGATCTCTTCAAACTTGTAGAATGGCCAGTAAAATGGCAAATGAGATTCAGTATAAATGCAAAGTGAGGAATGTTGGCTCACATACACTGAAGGGCGTACAAATGTGAATGGGGAATAATTGGCCAAATTTGTTGTTGTGGTTGTACTTTTTTTTTAAAGGCAAATTCCATGTAAGGCATAATTTAAAATGGAATCAAATATAAAGTTTGCAATATGCTATTGGCCTTACACAAATCCCTCGTGTGACACCATCTACAATCCTGTGCCCAGTTCTTGTACCACACCTTAAAAAGGGAGTTACAGAGCTAGAAAGAGGACACAAAAAGGCAACCTATATCTTCAAAGGACTTATCCCTTATGAGGAAAGGTTACAGTATTTTGGCCTGTAGTTTAGAACAAAGGGGAGTAAGAGGAGACATGATGAAGGTGCTTAAAATTATGAATAAAGCTCCCCCTCCCCTTTTCTTGTTATACTTAGCACTGTCTATTGAAACTAGTAAGGTAAATCAGGATAGATGAAAGGAAGTACTTTTTCAGTGAATTAGAAAGGACTTTGGTCTGGCCGACCATAGATCTTCTTATGATTTTGTAGTACATTTTGTAATGGTCACAATGGAAATCATGCCAGACAGATGCTTTTTCATATGAATGTATGTTGGTGTAGATGGTCCAGTCCCTGGCATAGACTGCATAGGCCCTGCTTTCAAAGTGGCACTTACCGTGTCAGAATATGTTTTTGTCTTCATATATTCTCTGAATTATGAAATCTTAAATAAATGATACAGTGGTCCCCCGGGTTACGAATCCCCCGGGGTACGAAAACCCTGGGGTACGAAAGAGCCGGGGCCGAAAAAAAGGCCCCGGGTTCCGAAAAAAAACCCGGGTTCCGAAAAAAAAACCGCGCAAAATTCAAAAGTTAAAAAGTTTTTCCCTATACTTACAGTGGTCCCCCGGATTACGAACTTTTTCGGCTTACGAAAGTGGTGCTGGAACGAATTACTTTCGTAAACCGGGGGACCACTGTACTCTTATTTGGCCAAATATCTGAGCATACAAATCTTTTGTTTTTCCATCTCTTGGGATCACATACAGGGGCAGGAGCACATTTCCAGTGATTGTACATGACTGGAACCACAGTAGCAATGAGCGTAGAAAGAAAGCATTTTATCCCCTTCTTTTCTACTCTTTCCTTACTCAGATTGGTAACCCAAGTGCTTCTTCTCCCACTCCATACCATCACAGAGCTCCATATACATTTTTGCACATGTTTGTAGAACACTTAATCTGGCCTTCAGTTATATTCAGTTGTATAATATTTACATCTTAAGCTACTTCTTCTATGTTGTGCCAGTGGAGTTTTCTGACTCCAGTGTCGGTGGAATGGCATACTGACACTGAGTCGTAGTCCAAACTTTAAAGAAACGATTCAGGGTACTGAAGTCTTCCTCTAAAATAGGTTCAGCTGCCGGGTTAGCATCTTTGAAGTCTGAATGAAAATTCAGAGTGGATTCACCATCTCAAGGATACTGAAGTTATCAGACTCACTATTTCTTCACAAATATTCCTTCCCACATACTCCCCCATACATACACTTTAAATACACCTGGGTCACAACCCAGGCCAGCATTATGCATGCTAAGCCCATTGGGATCAGTGAGCTTAAGCAAGCTTAGCTGGATGCTACAAGTAAGACTGGAGACTGTGAATATCGATCTACTCTTCTAGTCATTTCTCTCTCATCTTTTCTGCTTGCATTTAGCATTCATATTTTATTCTAGGATGTCATAAAACCCCAGACATTTTTGAGATGGTGCTGTGTTATTATACATGCAAGAACTTTTGGATTAGGCATGCCATAAGTGAAAAATAACATTGTGTACATTTAAACAAATTGTGTTTAAACGGTTATTTTTAGGGGGGGGATTAGTATACAAGGAAAGAAGTGGGGGAAAATACGATGCATATTTTTCTGGTACCTATTCTCATACGTTCTTGTGTACACAATAGTGTCCTTTGGAACTGAATGACTGCTTGAGGCATTATAGCTGAAATACACACAAAATGTAGAGAACTTCATTCTCTAAAAATAAATATAGGAAAAAAATAAAAAAGAGGCAATGTCAAAGTACAATAACATATTCTGGTTTTGAGGCCTTGGTTTTTCCTGAATTTTTGAAATGCTGGGTGCTTGTTTTTGAAATGATGGTTGGAAACAGAAGGGTGCTCATCAAATGGCAACTTAATACAACTCACAGATGGCCCCTTGGGATCCACTGTTTCTCTTCTACATCTTACCCTATACTGTATTTGTTTTTGGACTCCATTTCTCATCTGGCCCAAAGTTGTAGGAGGATAGGAATGATTGTTGTTGTGCACCTTCAAGAAATTTCTGACTTTTGACAACCCTATCATAGGGTTTCCTTGGGAAGATTTTTTCAAAGGAGGGTTGCCATTGTCTTCCCCTGAGGCTGAGAGCATGTGACCTGCCCAAGGTCACCCAGTGGGTTTCTATGGCTGAGCTGGGGATGCAACCCTGGTCTTCAGAGTCTTAGTCCAACACTCAAAGCACTAAATCACAAATCTGAAGGGCTACTGAACCACAGTTCAACATGTCATCATAAGTGACTGAAGAACTTCAAATACATCAGAAGGAAGCTGAGTGCTGGCTGTACTATTTCAAACGATGGGCTACAGACCCCATTTTTAGAATGTTCCCACATATTAAAAACAAAGACGAAACATCTGCAAGTACAAAATTAGCCCACTTTAGCAGCGAGTGTTCTGGGCTATGTAACCATTGACATGCAAGCCCCCCCCTTTTTTTTGCAGGGAACATTAAAAACTGGCACCACACACAGTGTTTTTGTAACCCCAGTATGCCCAAGTTCCCCATTGTTTTAAATGAGGGGGAGGAGGAACATTCAGCCCTACAGGTGTTGATGAAATACTACTCTGATCATCCCTCACCATGGAGTACCCTGGCTAGGGTTGATGGGAACTGGGCTTCACCTACATTGGAGGCCCTGATGTTGCCTACCCTATATTGCAAAGAGGAGGCATCCCATTGTATATGCATCCCATTGTACATGCCAATCTGTTCTCTTCATGGAAATGAATTGGGACACTGATAGGTTGGAAATGTCATGGACATATTAAAACTCATGGATACACAAAGAGCTGACAGGCCCAAGAAGACTGAATGCCTGTAAAGCTGAAACAAGACTAGTTTGGAGAATGTTTATACCAGTGATAGCATTTTGCAAGTGGGACAACAACAAAGCAAGCAGTAAATGCAGTGATTTACAAATACTGTACCTGGAGCCTCTTGTGACCTGGTATAAATGGTCTGCGTCAGACTGCTTAGCAGGAATGTTGGAAGTTTTGTGGCCTTGTTCGGGTGCCCTATAGAGGAAAAAATTTGAGTAAGTTTTTACACTTTCATTCTATCCTTCTTTTAATGTCACAGAAATGGGGAGGAGGAATATAAAAGGGAACGAAGAAAATCTTCTATGGGAACTTTTGCAAAGAGAAGGTATTTGTCTCCAGCCATCATGCTGTCTGTTTTGCCTTTATTCTGAATGTCTGCTGCTTTTGTGCCAAAACTTTAAAGGTTCTGCTCAATGAATGGTGTTCAGTGCCTACCCCTATTTTATATGCAGAACATGTACCCTGAACAAGGCCCTTCTACTGTTCCTCCAATCAACTGTGATGAGGTTGCTCTGAGAGCAAAGAACGGAGCCCATTCTTCACATACAAACCTTGGCTGCAGTCCTACTCTTCTTTGGGGTGACTCTGAAGTCAAAGAGATTTTACTGCTGCAAATGTTCCAGCAAAGAACTCGTTCTTTTAAAGCAGCTAGCAGCCTAATGGGTCTAGTAGAACCGGGGAAACTAGACAGGGGAGGGTGGGAAACAGGAGGTGGGAACAGGCAAGGAGAGATGGAGGGATGACAACTGGAGCTGGGGGCTCTTTGTTAATTAGATGTACTTCAGGTTATAAGCATCATAATCCTACACCAGTACAGTCTAACATATACTTGAGCTAAACCAAGTTTATTCCATTTCCTAACTTAGTGTAACCCGTTCAGCTGCCAATATTAGGCACAATCCACTTCCTCTGGCAGAAAACCTCTTCTGTTGGCAGAAATGTTCTTCTGCCAGATAATCTCAGGGTGGCTGTAAGAAATTAGATAGATAAGACTTATTATTACAATATTTTTATTATTATGATCCACAATGGGAATTTTATTATTAGGAGATCATCCAGTTCTTGGCTTCTGTAAAGGAAGGAGAATATCCTATCATGACAACACAGAGCACTAATTTCCTGACTCTGAGAATGAATGCCCAAATCTGGAGTCCATGACTTCTATAATGGGAAATACTTCCAGGCACCCATTTGTTTATATGGAGGGAGGAAACTTATCAAACTTGTCTTCAACTGAGATGTTAATGCTGCACAGAAATAAATAGGGATGGCTTTGCGTACATGACCAAATGGGTGCCTACTGCAGACATAAGGGGGGGGGTATAGTTTTAACTGAAACAACGCATAACTTCAAGCAGGTTTGTAATGAGAAGCAGGAAGAGAATTTTAAAAATGCCTTCTGTTTTTCTGTGCAGTGTTATCCACAGCAATGAGGTCATCTAGTTTTTTTCCCCGTGAGAGAAACAAACAGAAAAAAAGAGAATGTCAGACCAGAAGTTACTATCATCTTCAGAAGAAATGCAAGGGAGTTTGACACAGAAGAATGACAGGTAAAAGTTAAGGAATCAAGGCCTTGTCAGTTACCAAGAAGTAAGAAGTAAGTTCAGAGGTATTTGTATGCTAAGTACAAAGCATTAGCCTAAGTTACATAACAACTAATAATTCTAGTAAAATATTATTCTTCCAAGATTTAAAGGTATTAAAATTTTCACAAAATTTGCTTATCATCATTGAGTGACATGATCAAAACTAAGCTTTCTGAAGGACTCTAATGCCAGCATCTATTATGTAGTGTTTCAGTCTCTTTGGCTGGCTCAAGTAACTGGCACTGGGAAAATGCTAAGCATCTTGCCTGGCAAATCTCTCTGCAACAGCAGGGATGCTTTCTGATATTGCAAGGAAAGTAACACAGGCAGTACATCTCAAAGGAAATACTTTGTTTTGAGTGTACTGTGGCTTAAGAGCATCTCTGGAAACATAAAAAATTTAATGTGCTCTCTCTTTAAATACAGCTTCAGAACAGAACTTAGAAAAGCCACTTCTCTGGACTACAGCTCGCAGAATTAACAAATCAGCATGAACTATGACAATACTAGCCAGGGGATACTGGAGCTGTAGTCCAAAAAGTAACTCTGAACAACATGGCAACAGCAAGGGATAAATCCTATAATTTTCTTGTTCTTAAAGAATGCTTATAATCAGACAGAATTAAAATTTAGTGTATTTAATACATCCCAGGGAGGATTTGGATTGAAATACTTTTCCATCAGAGATCCGTGTAATATATGCTGGGCCCAGTTATACAAAGATAGGTGTCTCTGAAGGCTTCCTTGTTAATGATAGCCATTCACATCAGCCAATCCCCACAAAGTCAATGTGGTACTTACTGTGTGTTAGCACCCATTCCCCTCTATAGTGAAGGTCAAATGAAAACAAAAAACACACAGTAAAGGTAACATGCATGGTTCTACTGCTCCCAACTTGGTCTTTACGACAACAACTATGTGAGGTAGGTGCATATGAAACAGGATGACTGGCCCAAGGTCATCTATTCCCACATAGTAGGAACTTAAACCTGCATCTCCCAGGTCCTATAATCTAAGACTCCAGTCCAGAGAGGAGCAACAGCCAAGGTGTTACTGTACTACAAGCCCTAGCAGCTTTAGCTGGCCTGGCCAATGGCGAGGGAAGCTGAGAGTTGCAATCCAACAACATCTGGAGGGCCATGCTTTGCCCAACCTCATTGTAGCCAGTATACCCCATCATATGCTGCTTTCAGCTCCTTAAAGAAAAGGCAAGATAGAACTTTGAAAATATAATTTAAACACATTTAAAATAATGAACCAAAACAATAATGAACCAAAGCAATAGGCAAAGAAACAAATGGAACAAAGCAATGACAGCAAAAGCAGGAAACTAATGGATATTCTCACCCATCTTTGGGAATTTGTGAAGCAAATATCAGACCCATCACACCAGCTGTTGTTAGCAGCACAGTCAGAAGAAATGGTTTGGGCACTGAGGGGGAGATCTCACATGCTTCTGTACTAAACATGTTTGTGGCTTTTCAGAGCATATGCAGATATAGTCTTACAACTGGAAAATCCTGTTAGCAGTCTCCACCGTAATACTGTTTTGACCATTCCTTAGTGAAGTCTTCCTTAACCTGGTGCCCTTTAGATGTGTGGGACTTTTGCTCCTACAGTCCTCCACCTTCCTGGAATTCTGGGAGCTGTTGTTCATTCCTTTTGGGTTTTATGATAAGGTCTCTTTTCATTCCCTATGTGGGTCTTTCATGCCATGCAACTATCATACTTTGACACCACTTTAATGGCCAGGGCTGCAGCCTTTAAAAATTCTGGGATCTGTAGTTCGGAGAGACACTGGAGCTCTCTAGCAGAGAATTCTAACTACTGCATGGAACTAAAAATCCCAGATTCCTTAGGATGGAGCCTTGGCAGTTTAAAACTGTATTAAAGGGCTATAATGGTGTAGTATAAAAGCAACCTGGAGAGCCAGCATGACGGAATGCTACAGCTCTGGAGATCAGGGTTTTGATTCCCTACTCAGTCATGGAAACCCATTGGGTGACCTTGGGTGAGGCACACACTCTCAGCCCCAGAAATACCCATGATGGGGTTGCCTTAAGGTGGTCATAAGTCGGAAACAACTTGAAGGCATACAACAGCAACAAAAGCAACCTTAGATTAATACTTTAGTTAATAAGTTCAAGAATCTATTGCTGCCACAGCAGCTGTAGCACAATAAACCAGCTACATGACCGGTCTAACAATACTTTCAAAAAGAGAAACATAAATATAACAAACATAGGAGACAATCGAGATGTCACACAGTCATCCCAATTACCCTTAGCTATAATGTGAAAAATGTAACAACTGAGCTAAAACGTGCGACGCTTCTCTGCTCATGGAATCTCCCTGTCTCCAAAGTTTGTTATTCCCTGTTAGACTCTGGATGGGATCTGAAAGCCATGCATTGTACAAGTACCTACAGTACAGTTCAGCTCAGCTCCATTGTTACATTGGGAGGAAACAGTGGGAGAGTACACATGAACCAGACACATGGTTTGATGTGGCTATTTTAAGGGGGGAAATTACTTTTCGGACATCAGCTACCGGAATCTTTCAGCTAGAACGGCTAGCATCCTGGCTATTATCTCAGTACAAAGAATCTATAATGAAGCCCAGAGTATTTTGGGGCACTCTTGACTAAGTAAACCCATATATCTACATATGTTATCATTATAACAAATACATTATAAGGGGGAAAAAAACCTCATACAGTAAATTTTGCCTCTCCCCAATGTTCTTTCAGAACACTACCCTGGGAAACATTTGTGTGAAAAACATTTTGTATAGGCATGAATTTCCACGGATGTTGCCATCACTTCTCACTGGCAATTTCTGTAATTTTAGGGATGCATATTTTTCTCTCCAGTGCTTGGGTCATGGGAACTGAGAAGCAACACCAACTTCTGTGGCTCACTACTGAGATTTTCACCACCGGACTGTATCTTCTGGGGGTGTGCACAAACACAACACTGGCTGCAAAGACTAGCCCAGAGAGATTTGCGGGAGGTTTGTGGGAGGACATCCTTCCTCTTTGGTAAGCGGTCAGACAATCTGGCTGGAGAGAGGGATGCTTACCAACTAGCCTGGCATTCTGTGACCTGACTATAGAGGAAATAATGTGTCTCATTTTATATATCAAATAAAAACACAAGGCTGTAGCATCCTTCTGTCCAGTACTGTACTAGTTAAGAAGTCCTATCTTTAGATCTTCCTTTTTGCCATGTATGTGCACTGTATGATATACTGTAAGGACCAAATATAAGTTACCTTTGCTGCACAGTTCAAGCCCTGAGTACACGGTGTGTTTTGTTCTCAAATTTCTAATGAGGAGGAGCCCTGTTGAGACCTTAGCATTGGTGTGTGTGTGTTTAGATAATGTAACAGTTTTCTTTCTGCAGCATTCTTAATCAAGACAGGGACCCATATTTGCTTTTTTCATTCCTTCCTTGATAATAATCTGAACCAGGGTTGCAATAGAAAGCAAAGAGTTTACGCCTCCCTACCTTTCCTCAATCCTGATCTAGAGTTAGGCCCCTAAGTTTGCAAGGGGACTGTATTTAATGCCAAAACTATACAGCTAAGGTAATATGTAATAATTTAGCCCTGAGGATGTACCACTAGGGAATACTCCTTATCAAAACAATGGACTGGAAGAAAGAGGGACTTTGTTTTTGCCAGCTTTCAGATTCTGAAATCACATTAATCAGACCATGTAGTGAGTTAAAATGCCAATTTCTGTGCATTAGGAAGAGTAAATCTGTTCAAAGTCTCAAGAACAAATTGATTAAACAACTTATTGGTAGAGATTCTATTCCAAGCAGGAGCCCAAGCTTGCAGGGGGAAGACATGAGGGTGTGCTCACAAATAGAGTGGAACCTTCTTTTCCTTTCTGGAAGAACAGACCAGTCATAGCTTCATATTTTGAATTTCTCCCCCTGCTCTTCTCCCGTCTGCATTGTTAAGTAGTAGCTCTTCTGGGGGGTGTATGTGAGTTTTGACTGGGATGTAGTCCCTGTATGATATCCCAAAAGATGTTTATGCATATATATGTCACTAACAGCATCCTATCAAATGTGCTTCAAGCTTTAGAACAGGGGTGGGTAAAATGTGGCCCCCAGGACCATTTTTGTAACCCCCAGGATGCCCTACAGGTGAAAAATGGAGGGGGGGGGTGGTGGAAAAAACCCTCACCTTTTTTGCAAGTGTACTCTAGGGGGTGTGGAGGGCATTTCTACCACTTTTGGAGGCCTCCTCTGCACCCTTGGGATCAGAAACAATTTTAACATGCCCAACGCGGTCATGGAGTGTATTTCCTCCCCATATGGCATACCCAATGTAGCTCCCTAGCCTTTCACAGTTGTCCACTCCTGCTTTAGAAGTTATTCATGTGCGTGTGTGTGTGTGTATGTGTGTGTGAGAGAGAAATAGGGCCCAATTCAGCTGGTACAATGTCCTATTAATTATATTACTAATTGCAAGAGAATCTCTTCAATGAACTCACTGCCTATGTAGTGGGTGAGTGACTAACAAGAGCCAATCCAAACCATATGAAATTTTAGGTCAGAGAAGAAAAGATTTACCGTGTTTTAGTGTGAAAACCTAAATATCCTAAAAGCACCAGATCCTGGAAGCTAAGCAAGGTCAACCTTGGTTAGTACTTGGATGCATGAACACCAACAAATACCAGGAGCTGTTGGCTATATTTCAGAACAAGGCACTGGCAAAATCACCTCCGAGTATTTCTTCTTTAAGAAAAGCCTATGAAAATTGATGGAATTGCTATAAGTCAATGGGCAACTTGAACCCACACAGAAGTTATGCAACTTCTGCAAAAATTTCTCTAATATATACTTAACTTCAGACCATTACTTATCAACAAGTTAAAAAATGTATGCCCTGTAGAAGGTCAATGTTACAAAGACAACTGTGGCTATGTTTCCTACTGTCCATTACTTATATCCTGTCCATACTTATATACTGTCCATTACTTATACCTGTATCTGGAGCCATCAATATGAGTACACTATTCTGTATTTAAAATCCAGCCTCTGGAACCAATAAAAATTATTCTAAAAAAAAAATCCAGCCTTTCTTTGAATTTGCATTGCTAAAGCATATCTGTAGCTGGGGGAAGCAACCATTGGCATTTCTGTACTACAAACTGAAATTGGTATTAAACTATTTAATGGATACTGAGCTCCCAGTCAAGTAAATTGTTACTCTTTGAAGGAATTAGGCATCTTTACCAAAGTAATATTCACAAGGCTTCGCAAAAACCAGTGGGGTATAATGGTTTCTGAGTTGGACTAGATCTCTAGAATCCCTGCTTGACCATGGAAACCTACTGAGTGCCCTTGAGCAAGTCACACTCTCTCAGCGTCAGAGGAAAGCCTCAGTTCAAACCCTCTTTGAACTAATCTTGCCAAGAAAACCCTATGACAGTTTCACCTTAGGGTTTCCATTACCGTCTCTCTTGAAGACACACAACAGCAACAAAAATTGGTAGGAAGAGACAATATAAATTACATTGTTTTCAAAACTACATTAAATTGTAGTAGAGATGTGTGACTTGATTACAAGACTCACCCCTTGCCATATCCATTAGGTGCACGATTCACTTGGATGACATCATCCAGGTCTTGGTGTCTCCAAAGTTGAAATAAAAACAAAGTTTACTGTTAGTATACGTTACCTTTTTGGTAAACTGGGGAGAAAGGAGCCCACTCCTATTTCCTACCTTCACAAAGGCTATGGGTTCATCCTCACCCTCCTAAAACATATATAATTTTGCTTGTGTAAAAAAAACCCCATAACAAACAGGAACTGGAACAACCAGTTGTTTTGCCTTATTTGCATCATACGTAAATTTACTTATGGTAGCAGAAATCTTTGCTTGAACTATATTACCCCAAAAAGGCTGAAAGATACCATATTTATATTAATGCAATAGTATTTCTGAGTTTATGGGGCCTAATCACACTGAAGGCACCAGATCCTATCTGATTCTGGAAGCTAAGCAGGCTCAGGGATGGTTAGTACTGTACAGCATTTGGTGTCCACTGGAGTTTGGTTCCAGCATACTTCATGGGTACCAAAATCCATGACTGTTCAAATCCCATTAAATAGAATGGCATAGTAAAAGGGTATCCAAATTATAAAATGGAAAAATAAAAGTTTGCTTTTTGGAATTTCTATTTTTTTAAAAAATTCAATCTTGGATGGTTAAATCTCTGGATAACAAATCCGTGGATACACAGAGCTGACCATATTTGGATGGGAGACTGCCAATGAATACCAGGTGCTTGTAAACTATATTTCAGAAGAAGGAACTAGAAAAATCCCCTCTGAGTGTTTTTTCCTAAGAAAACATTATGAAAAATTCATGGGGTCACCATAACTTGTCGAGTAACTTGAAGGCACACACACACACATATACACCTCAGTTCTGGTGTGGCATTCTATACTCAGTGAAGAAAATCAGCAGAGAAGCAATCACATAGGTCCAAGGTTTCCCAATCTAGCTGGACTATGGGGTCCAGGAGCAAACAAGGGAGCACTGCTGGAACAAACCCAGAATTTCGTACCATTCTTACCTTGCCTGAGTCATCCTCACAGCTTCATCCTTTAAAATAAATGAAGTAAAACAGTTTTCTGAGACTTACCTCTGTTCATGTTTCTTAATGTTGGCTTTGTCTTGGATGATTTTTTCTTGGTCTTGGCTTCGTCTGAAATGAAGCAAAATCAATGGAAAGAAGTATATGTATATTCCGGAGATCAAGTAGTTAGAATTAGGATTTTCATATTTTTTTTAATAAACTTTATTTATTCATATTCAAGACAAATAAAACCCCCAGAATCTTAATAATTGAAGTCAGAGTATGTGTGTGACTATTTTTACTTGTTTCATTTTTCAATAAAGAAAGTTTCAGAAAGAAAGTTTTTGGGGTTTTCGGGCTATGTGGATGTGTTCTGGAAGAGTTTATTCCTGAAATTTCGCCAGCATCTGTGCCTGGCATTCTCTGAAGATGCCAGCCACAGATGCTGGCAAAATGTCAGGAATAAACCCTTCCAGAACATGGCCACATAGCCTGAAAACCCCACAAAAAACGATGGATTCCGGCTGTGAAAGCCTTCGACTTCACAAAGTATGATTAACTTGATACTAGGTGATGTAAAGAGGACATCTTGTATTATATTAGGATACTTGTATTACCCTTCTTCCACAGGCATTTTACACTATAGGACTACCTTTAAGATATGGGCAATGGTACATGGCTGAGGAATATACAAGAAGATGCTGCTGAAGCTCTCATATATTCCATAGTCACACTACCTCCCTCCTGTGACTTTTTAGGGGTGGAAAGGGACAGAGTAAAAGGGAATTACCCCAAGATCTTTGGGGGTGATTGGAACTAAGTGTTCTGGGGCTGGCTACCTCTATCATCAGAAGACTATTAGATCTTCTAACAACTATGTGGAGCCAAATTCTTGGAAGCTGTGCCTAATAAAGTTGTGGGCTGTTTAAATGCATTTCTGTGTGTCTATTGTCTTTGTTCCCAGCTCCTTCTCTACAAGCCCAACAGAACTTAATCTTTGAAAATAAATGAGGTAACAATTTCTTCTGAGACTTACCTTTGGTCACTTTTATCCTCTTTAGCTTTGACTTTAATGAGGTTATCCAAGTCTTGGTTTCTTTAGAGATGAAAATCAATGGAAGGAAATAGATATTTCAGTCGCAGTTAGCCAGAATCATTAATTTGATCTCCAGAGCAAATAAACCACATGACATCTTTACAGCTGAAGGTCCAGTATATTTATAGCAATTTTATAGTTAAGTTAGATTTAATAACTTGAATAAAGAAAATGTTGAAAGGTTTAGCTTCACACTATCCTGTGTAAAATATTTATTGTGCTTTATGTTAAACCTAGGGCCCAAACAGACAGGCCAAAATAAAACTGCTTCGGGTCACTTTGGACATATGCCTTTTAAATGACACACACATTTTAAGAGTCAAGAAGTTGCACCAAAGCTGTGCTTCAGTCCTTAGGACTGGAGCATGGCTTTGGCACAGCTTCCAGCCTCTTAGGATGCATGCATCATTTAAACAGCATACCTCCAAAGTGACCTGAAGCAGCTTTATTTTGGCCTGTCTGTTTGGGCCCCTAGTGTGCTAAATAAACAAAATTAAAAGACATGACACAAAATTTGTACTGTGTAAACTATGGAGCATCCTACCCCATTGAGAATTCCACTGTATTGTGGAATACAGGAATCTCTCACCCCTGAAAGAATGTTTGTATGAACAGAATCAAGTGAGCCCCACCCAAACACCAAAAATCAGAAAACACATGGAATAAGAGTAAAATAAAATTAGAGACAATAGAATGAACTAAATGTACACTTGTTGCATTATGGGGCATTTCCTGAACCCAGCCGATTCCAGAAATTTCCTGAGAAAAAGACAAGTTGCCCCCCCCTCCATTCCACCTACAGAAGATGGCTGGACTGCAAGGGAATATCTCCTCCACTCTAGTGGCAGGAGAGCATCCTTCACTATGCGTGAGGGCAGCAGAGTGGCTTATGGGTTGTAGGCAAGCTGTCCGTAAGGTATTCAGAGCGCTGTCCTCCAGTACCTACCAACACTTTGTGTCCTCCTCCCATCATCTGCCATCTTAAATAACTGGTTCTCTATGTAATAGTAGGGATGACCCTGATCTTAGGAATTGGTCTAGATCACTTATTATCATTTTAAGATGAAATCCACATATAATATACACATATAAAAATAAAACTATAAACATAAGAAGTTGTACCTCCCAGTTCTCTCTGTACTTGCAATTCTGTTGACATCTGATTCATTGGATTTCAGTGGAGATATCTGCCTATAAAACAGTAAAAAAGGTAAAAATAAATTTCTGTGACAGAAAAAGTTTTTCTGTCAGGTTTTTAAAAACATATTTCTTACACATAGGTAGGCAGACCAATTACTGTGGAGTCAAAGGCTTTCATGGCTGGCATTCATAGTTTTTGTGGGGTTTTACCAGCTTTTTTGTGGGGTTTTACCAGCTTTTACCAGCATCTATGGCTGGCATCTTCTTCTCTGAAGATGCCAGCCACAGATGCTGGTGAAACATCAGGAAGAAACTCTTCTAGAACATGGCCACATAGCCTGAAAACCCCACAAAAAACTAGACAAATTACTAATGAGTGTCCACATAAGCTAGAAAAGTAAATCTTGAGACGGGTAGGTATTTAGTAATGAGGGATCTTCCCAGAGTACTTGTTTATAAAACAAACAAACAAACAAACAAGTCCTGCAAGAAGCACAACCTGAGGATTTTACACAATTTTCAAATGTGCAGACTTATTATAAAAGAAAGTTCTAAATATTAACACTGGATAAAAATGAAGCACTCAGAGTCAACAGACATCTGCACTCTATTTTCATTTATATAATTCCCTGAAATGACTAATTTTAAAGTTCATACTTTGAGAGAAAAGGTTACATTGGTGAGCTGTGTCTCAAGAGAATATTTTTAGAAACAGCTTTGTATGGGGCAGATCAGGCTGCTTGCCAGAAAGCAGCTATACTGAGTGCTGATCATGTCATGTCAGGGCTAAGCATCTAAATCTAGAGATAGGTCACAGCCAGGTTTATTTTGTGGGGTCATGGTGATGTTAGGCATGAACGAAAACCTTCTTCCCAAACTCTTCTGCTACTTACTATACATAAATAATGCAAATTTTACTCTTTTTGCAAAAATACTTTGAGACATATAATAAAAATACTTTGAGACATATAATACCCTGAGAACAGACAAAGGAGGAGGAGACAGATATTATGTGAAGACAGATACTCTATGCTCTGCATTAGCTGCCACTGATTTGTTTTGAGCAGGTATATTGTACTAAAAGCGTTGAATGAGGGACATTGTGGCATAGCCAAATAAAACTAATCTGACTCTGACTCCGCAATAATCCCAGAATCTAGGGATGGGCACATGCTCCAGGCTTGTGGAGAACTTGAATGTTATCAGGGACCCAACAATACATGCCATATGATCTGCCAACCAACAAAAAAGGGAAGATAGACTGCCTGAGCAGTATTTATGCTTATAGCAATATTTACTCATAAATGCCGAGTTCATGCGAAAATAGGAGGCTTGCTTTCTCACGCTGCAAAACATATGACTTATTCATTTTGTTGTGGCTCCTACTGAACAAATGAGAGATGGAAACCCTTGCTAACTCAGGCATTTATGGGGAGACAACCATCTCAGGTGATAGATGGTGAAGGGAGAATAAAGTCAGTCCTTAACTTTGCCAGTTCTTCTGGAACCCCCAGACATTCTTCCTGTTTTAAAAGAGACTACTGTGTGCTGCTGCTGCTCTCAGGTATATCAGAGGAAGCTATCCTGCTGGTTGAATTAGGGTTCATCTGTTGATCCAGTTGGCTTTTGCATGTGGAACATAGAGGGCACCATCATGTCCCATGCTACTGACAGAAAAATGTGTTGGGACAGCTAAGGAAATCATCTGAATATCTACCAGTAGGTGACAATTTAACCTTCTGTCTGGTGTTGATCTGTACACATGTCTTATGTGTTAATTGGATCATCTGATTGACTGAAATGATAACTGAAACATCTAGGAATCAAGATCAAGAAATGTTTACAAGGGGAGCAGCATCTGCACTGTGAATCATCAAGCGAGATATATGAACATGCAGCCCAACTATTGGCATTTCAATGTCTAAGCCAGACAGTCTAGATGAAATATTATGGCTCTCCCATATTTCTGTTCTGCTGAATAAATCAATGTGTCTCTTTTTTGCATGTATAAAAGCTAATGCTGATTGGGCTGGCAACAAAACATACCACCATCAAAACAGCCCCACAGAAACTGGGGGATACTTAGGACCCATTCACACTGAAAAATAACCTGGTTTCCAGGTTTACACCAAACCGGTGTAAATTGAGGATATTCACACTTGTGCCGGGTTTTCCTGGGGGTTGTTCACATTCGCACCAGATTTTTCCTAACCCAAATTTGGGGGCCCCCAGTGCAAATCCTCCTTAACACGGGGGTTTTTAAGATGGGGAAATCAGAGCTTCTTTTTAAAAGAACTGTGTTTTTTCCAGGAACTTACAAATCGATCCCATTCGCTCTGCTCTTCCTCCTCTTTTCTCCTCCTCCTCCTCTCCCCCACCTGCTATTGCTGCTTTTCCTCTTCCTCCTCTTCCTCCTCTTCCTCTTGCCCTTGCTGTGGCATCTGTTGTCCCTCCTCCTCATCTGCTCCCCACTGCCCCTGCCTTGGATCTGCCTTCCTCACCCTCATCCTCCTCTTCCTCCTCCTAATCTGCCCCTGCTGCCCCTGCCTTGGATCTGCCTTTCTTGACCTGGATCTCCTCTTCCTCCTCCTCGTCTTCCCCCTCCTCGTCTTCGTCCTGCCTCTGCCTTGGATCTGCCTTCCTCGCCCTCGATCTCCTCTTCCTCCTCCTCATCTGATCCCCCTGCACCTGCCTTGGATCTGCCTTCCGCGCCCTCTTCCTCCTACTTATCTGATCCCCCCACACCTGTCTTGGATCTGCCTTCTTCACCCTCATCCTCCTCTTCCTCCTCATCTTCCCCCGCTGCAATGACTGTCAGGATCGAACCCTCCATGGCATTTTACCACGTTCCCAAGTGTGAACGTGAATCCAGGATAAAATGCCATGGAGAGATTCGATCATAGCATATCAATGATTCAATTGTGGCAAGTGAATGAAATAACCCAGTTTCTACACTGGGTTATTTCTGAGTATGAATGGGCCCTACAATTCAATCACAAAGAACAATGGGAAAAAGTTCAATGACATAATGCTTCAAAAAATTAAGGGTTATTTGCTTAGGACAACATTACCAGTAGCGGGAACATGGGTATGATAATATCATACTAAAATTTCAGAAACAGAAGAACTTAACCCACAGTTATGACAGAGTAAATGTTTAAGATTTTAGCACCAATATCATGAGAGCAGAAAGCAAGTGAACATGAACAATGATTTTAAAATGCACTTCAAGTTAGAAAGTTAGGTTATGGTGTATTCCTTAGTAGCCTTAGGAGTAGTCAATACATTCTAAGTAAAAGGGTATTTGTATCCATGTGTACTCAGAAATAATGTTCATTACCTGCATTAGGATTAATGTGTGAGAAATACACGTGCATTAAAAGGGAAGGATATACATTTTTGAACAAATAGGCCAATGATGGTTTAAATCCAACAATTAATTCCTGCTAGAGTACAGCCTTTATATCAAAACAACTTCCGTAAGTATCGACTGGGCAAGTTCCCATTCTGATTTAGTGGTTGTACTTAAAATATAAACACTTTACTCAATGAAATCTAAGTTACATAGGACTAATACATGTCTGACTGATTTCATTTGGAAGTCACACACAGCCTTAGAGGAAAATAAATAATTTTTGTGTTTTTTGGACAAATTTTGCCAGGAAAATCTTTTGATGGGGTTGCTTTAGGGTCGACATAAGTCAGAAACGACTTATAGGCACACAATAGCAACTCAAAATGTGAGCAAGTCTAAATTCATCCTAATATGTCTTATTGTCAATCAACAAAAATAGTACCAGGATTGATATTTGACCTGGACCTGGGCTTCTTACAGGCAGTCTTATAGGCACTTCGTAAACAGAATGCTGGAGCAGATCTCATATGATTCTTCTTGTGTTCTTATAAGCCCGTTCTAATGTGAGGCAACAGACAATTTATTTAAAGATATTTATGTAGGCAAAAAAGAAGCAGTAATGATGACACTCTTTTTCTGTGGAGGAGTTCACAATGGAAAAGGGTAATCTGTCATCAAAGAGGATTGCCTTCTATCACTGTGTCATCCATACATCAGTATTGTCTACTTTTGAAAGGATAAGGCTATTTGTGACCAGGTCAGCACTCATAGGGCAATTTGTAAGCTAGCCAGTAAATAAAGCTTATACAGGAATAGCATTTGTTCCGATTCAAGAGGGAGTTTTCCTCTGTGCCGAGACATTGACCAGACAGTGCCAGATTGATTTAATTTCACCTCACAGAAGACTAGACCACAAACAGGAGCCAAGGATTAGGAAACTAAATAGTATCGTGGCCAGCCATTTACTAAAATCTCCTGAGCTGCTGAGTACAGTAATTTTCAGAATTAAGCAGATGGGAAGAAGCTGTCTTTCAGGATGCTTTAAGAAGTGGTATGAACAAGAAACAAGGACAAGGAAAGTAAAGCCAGCTTCCTTAGTTATGCTTTCTGAATACGTGTGGACACCTAAGTTATCTGTTGTTTCTGTTACTAGGATGCACATCCTACAAAACATCAATATATAAGATCATTTATACAGAAAAGCAATAAAACGAGAATATTTGGCTGGAAAGACAATGCAGATGGCAACATGTAATGCTAGAAGAAATTCTGTTCAAAGGCTCATTCCATAGTCATAGAATAAATTAGAACTATTTTCTTTTATATTAGAATACAACCTACAGGACAAGAATAATTCTTTTCCAGCCCTGCAGCTTTTCCCCCACCTATGCATTCTTTCAAGTCAATTCTATTTCCTATTAATGCCTGGCTTAAAAATAACTAACTCAAACATATATTTTTCATTTCTTATATTTGAAACTTTTTTGACTATACAGATACAACCCTCTAGTAAACATATAATATTGTGAGGGTTTCTAATATTCTACACTAGGGATAGGGAATGAGTGGCCTTCTAGAAGTTGTACAACTACAGCTCCCATTGTTTCTATCCATTGGTCATGATGGATAGGCCTATGAGAGTTCAACAACACCCCAAGGGGCACAGGTTCTCCACTTGCGTTGCTTTCTAGATGCTTCCACAACACTTTCTAGCCTTCACAGTTCCACAGGTACTGCTACTCAGTGGACACAAGGAAGAACTGATATTGCTTGCTTATCATTTTCCACAAAAGATTCACTGTTATCAATATTTATAAGTATGAAGCTCTACTGCCTCAAAATCTGTTAAGTAAAGGGAGAAAAGTTTTCCCTTACAAGTTCAATTCTTCACACACTTTTCACATTTTCTATACCAGATTATTATTTTGATAGATCCACTGAATTCATACCAGCATTTAAGAAGACAGATTCTTTAAAAATGGAATGGGCATTTTCATAAATGGGACAGGAAGGCTCCATAGTGAAGACACTTCAGAATTCACAGCCACTAGAAGGTCTCTATTTTCCCATTATGTCAATTATGTTACCAATGAAAATGAGTTCTATTTTAATAACAATAAAATGAAAGATAGACGGATAGATAGATATGACTTTTTGCTTTTTTTAAGGTGAGGAATCCCTTGGCATCAGTTTATATGCATGTTTCTGGCTCAAAACATTTGTGTGAGGTCCATCCCATCAAGTGTCAATTCAAAGATGTCCTACCGACAATAAAAGAAAGAATGTTCCCAATTAAGCTTTTCAAGCTGCATATAGTTTAGATACGGACTGAAAATAACCATATAGCAAGGTTACCATAGCAACTTGTAAGTTCAGTCAAATATGGTTACCACAGTTCTCCACCAATGGTGAAACTGGAACAAAATGCTTGATATGCTAATAAGAACCACAGGGGAGGGTGAATGTGAAATGAATGAGGAAGGGGATTAGGAAAGGTTTAAATGGGCCTTTATGAGTAGGTAGTGGCAGCAGCTTTTCCTAGTTAATTCATCAATATTTAATTCTCTAAGATCTCCAGATCTGACAACAGAAATCTTCCCTCAACATTGCTTTCCTGCTAAAATATTTCACGGCTCAAAGTTTTACAGGAGAGGAGAAAGTGTTGCTTTTGGGCTGTTCCGTCGTGCTACAACATATGCAGTGAGATTTATTAAGGAGGTATGATTGCATCCTCCACGTAATAAATATATGTAAAGATGCTAGAAATCATGTATCAGATAATGGCATACTTGGATCCAAATCAAGGCACAGAAGACCATAGCAGCTAGAGTGGAATCTAGAGATTTGTTTTTTGCTTTAAGTTTAATACTGGGATGAACCATGAGTTAAATGTTTTCCTCAGAAATGTATAGCATTCTGCCAATTTGTAAGGATATGTTGTCATCGTCATCATCATGATCATCATGTAGTGCAAGGTTCAGGTGCTATGCCTGAACATGTTGGTGGGGGTTGTCCTTTATTTGTTATTTGTTAAATTTCTGTCCTTCTGCCTTTGCTTTGCTGAATTCAAAGTGATATACATGGCTTTCCTCATCTCCATTTTATTTTCATAAGGTAGTTGAGCTGTAAAAGTGTCTAATCGGAGGTCCATCAGTGAATTTCACGGCTTATTGGGGATTAGAATCCAGATCTCTGATGTCCAGCACTCTAATCACTATACCACATTGGTTCACATTTGCCATACTTAAAGTCATGTCCTTATAACTGCCCACTCCACCTCTGAGCTTCTGGATGAACTATTATCAGGATCCTATACTGTGAGGGCAGCTTTACGTGAGTTCAGACAAACCAACCCTCTCCCAATAATATTTGCTCAGAAATAGAAACTGCCCAGGTTTCTCGGCATTCATATATAATGTGTAGTTTGCCTGGACTTTGGGACCATAGATTACAGAAGACATGACAAACATTTCATTAGTGTTGTTTTGTGGAGCTTTCGGGCTATGTAGCCATATTCTCTGAAGATGCCAGCCACAGATGCTGGTGAAATGTCAGAAAGGAAAGGAACATGGCCACATAGCCCAAAAGCCCCACGAAAAACTATGGATGCCAGCCATGAAAGCCTTCGACTCCACATTTCATTAGTGCTTTTACAACTTTTCTGGCTTAAATCTCTCCATATGAGATCAGTGTAGCTGATGGTGTTTAATATTATTCTGCTTTTGCACCATGTAGCTATCACCACAAAAGGAGTGAATCATCAGCTTTCATTACCTTGTAGTGGATCGATCATTCGCAACACCATTTGACTTTGGAGAAGCATTTGGTTCTGAGGAGTAGATAGTCCTGAAGAACAAAATTTAATATTTATTTTATACAGAACTAGCATAATCTTAAACCCTATTCTGGGGAGAAAGATTAGAATAACAAGCATAGTTACACATCCATTACAAGGAAATAATCCTATTGACTGGCATGGAGTGTGTGTGTGTGTGTGTGTGTGTAAAATAAGCTAATGTGCACTTACCTGGGAGTAGATCCTACTCCCAGTGGAGTTTGCTTTCCAATAGGGGGGAAAAAACCATGATAGCTTTGCTTTAGGATTGCCATAAATTGGAAAAGACTTGAAGGCACACAACAACAAAGACAATGTGTAGGATTCAGCTGTTAAAAGCTATAAAACTGCCTTCATCTGGAAGTCCATCTCTCTTCATAGTTTTAGTAAATACTGACCAGTACTTCTTTGGTTTTCTTTTAAGAAACTGTACACTATTCTGTGGGGTTTTTTTTTAAATGATAGTGTGAGTTTTAATGTCACTTGCTGAAATACTGGTTTACATATTGTTGATGAATTTATATTTTTCATCCTTTTATTATGTTATTGCATAACACTGTCTACACCGACTTCACGATGATACTGCAGAAGGCTAAGAACTTCTTCATAACAACCTAAATGTTTAAAATGAATTCAATAACTAATCTGTAACAAGCAAGCAAATGAAGTCTAATGATGTTAGAAAGTATGCTTAAGGATCTGTATGTTAGAGAGTGGGCATTAATAAGTGCTTCATAAAGAAGTCAAAAATCTGTTGGCGAATTGCATATGATTGAAATACTTCCATACAGTTCAAATCTCTCCCAGCAGGAGTTGCAGTGGGGGGAAAAGATTGGCAGTTTTTTTCTTTTTAACCTGTAAGCAATAAATTGGCTGAGATACACACTGGGGCAAATAAGCTGTTTTATTTCCATGTATTTTATGTACTGATCACATTGTTTTAATTGTAATGGTGCAACATCCAGCCAGGATATGCCAAAATTTTGGTGTGTTACCTGAAATGACTGGAGTAGGTGCTAGACCAAGTTAGATTTAATATTTCATTCACTTTTTTGTATGGTTCATTTGCCACCTAGTACACTCAGTTTCTTTAGTACAATCAGTTTTATTATTTTATTTATTATTTCACCATTGTCTGTTACATTAGCTACAGCTTTGGTGGTTATAATTTATGGTAGTCACTTTGCTTCAGTTTTTATGCTTCTGCTATTATTAAGACTAAGATTTTTATTGCAAGAAAAATTTTAATGTATTTCCCCTGTCTTTGTGAACACTGGCAACTTTTAATTGTCTATCATTCTAGCAAATTTTAATTTGTTTTTAATATTCTGGTGTTGTTTAGGCTGGGTGTACACTCTGTATAAGCCTAGTGCGTACTCTTCACAAGCCATAAACCCCAGAAAGACTAATGGGGGGAGGGGGGACTGAGCCTCTGTCCTCAAAATGATCCAGCATAATTCGATTATAGTTGAGCCTACTCAGGAAAAATCATTCAGAATTGTACTAAAGGATCAAACATGAAAAAAATATTAAAATAGCTTTACTCATAGAGTCGTCCCAGAAATAATAAAGCCTGACTTCAACCTCTCCTAAGAATTCTTACCCAGGAGTAAGCTACACTGAACATAAGTGTACATTGTGCTTGTAAGAGTTGGATGTCTGAATGATAATGCATTAACAAAGTTATTTTCACAGCCCCAGCATGTACCTGCATGTAGGCAAAATGCCTGCCAGTGCTGAGGCCCACCCCTACTGCTTAAAACAGTTCCAGGGTCCCTGCCACAAGCTCATATTATCAAAATAGTGCTAATAAAGAACTGATTTTTGCAAGCCTATACATGTCTACTCAGAAGTGATGCACAGTGATTTTCACAGAGGTTACTCTCATGCAAGCAAATGCAGGACTCCAGCCAAAATCATGCAGTAACCTCATATTCCAGAAAGCAGACCTGGTTTTTCCAGTACAAGGGTGAGCAATATGTGGGACTCCAGATGTTGCTGGACAACAACTACCAACATAACTAGCAATATAACAATGTAAGTAAGGGATTATGGGAGTTGTAGACCACTAGCATCTGGAGGGTTGCATGTTCCACCTGAGCATTAAAGTCATTCCTTGAAGGTTTCAGTTCAATTATTTTTTCTATGACAAATTTCTGCAAAATAACCTGTGTAAATAATAAATATTGGTTTGTACACTGTTTCCAATAATCAATCTGAATATATTGAAATGAAATAGAATACGCACATCTTTGGTCCACCCATTTTGTCTGAAGCAGTGGGAACTCTGTAAAAAAGGGAAAAAATGATCACAGAGAATAAATAATGAATTTCAAGTCAATTCTGTACTCAGTTACATACATCCAAATGCCCTATATCAGGCCTGGATAATCGCAAAGTGGATTAATTCTGGAGCCAAGTGAAACAACAAAGGCAATCTTGATTAAACAACAAAGGTTTCATGTATAGTTGATTAACAGAAAGATTTGAAAGAACACTTTGAAACATTCACTCAACAGTCAAAAAGGGATATTCAAAAGGAATTCCTTCAGACTGATAATCTTCACAGTTTGTAACTTTTTTTACATGAGAAATCCCAAGTGACTGTCTTTGTGCAGAAATCTGTGTTTTCTGTAAAGAGAACAAGATTCCTGCACAGAAAATTTCTACTAAAACAAAACAAAACAAAGCCCATCAAAATGGCATATAGTCTTTGAGAACTATGCAGTTTTCAAGGACTTTCTCCCAACCAAGAGAAAACTGTTAAAATTACTCATTGCTTTATTCAAGAGAGAAAAATAGCAAAGATTTATATCCCTAGTTGACATAATACAGAGGCAGGATGCCAAGGGAAAGATTTTCTAATCTTTTTTAGGGCCAAGATTTGGGAAAGTTACCTTCTGGACAACTCTATGAAGTTCCCAGACAGTGATCATGCTGCCTGTAAATTCTGGGAGCTGTAGTTCAAAAAGTAAATTTTTCAAGGTCTGATCTAGAGGAACATCCAGTAGCAACATATCCGGAGTGCACAGAAACTGAACATCCCTTGAAAAGTAACTGAGTAGACTTTAACTGAACCCCTGTGGTCTGCCCCTGCTGATCATCCATAAATTAATGCAAGCAAAATGAACAGAGAATGAAGGTAAGAGGACCAAAATGCGAACTTCATGCACTTTTCACACTTAAAGCATGTACATGAAGGAGGAAAGGGAAGCATATCTACAACATAGCTATAGTCAAAATAATTAAAATGATATTTAGTTGTGTCATAGGACCTTATCAGATGAGAGGAATTTCTCATTATTTCGAATGGAGCCAATTGGAGCCAATTTGAATTCACGTGAATTTGCTAGTTTAGTGAATTTACGTGAATTCCAATTGCGTTTGGAATGCATTCAGAATGGCTTCCCATTACCCAAAAATGACCCCCCCATTGTTCGAAATTGCATGAGATGCTTTAATACGAAATAGTATTGCATTCGGAATGACTTCCCTTTTGCCCGAAATTGCGTGAAATACTTTAATTCGCAATAACATGAAACCCCATGATTGCGTTCAGATTGCCATTAGATTATACTTTCAATTTCCAACGTCTGATAAGGTCCATAGAATAGCTGTTGCTTTTCTCCCCTTTCTCTGAGTGAGGAGTTCAGGGCAATTTTTCCAGAGCTAGAGAGTGCAAAAATGTCAAATGTTGACAGTGGCAGCTAAGCCCTTCTGTGGGAGTGGGCTGGTGACTCTTTAGTATAAACTAAACTGCTGAGCCCTATGTCTAAATCAGGTTCAACAACTTGGATAACTCCCTTAAAGTTTAAACTAAAACCTGGATTTATTATTTCTTCTAAACCTATGGGCTGTTTCATAGATGGCATGGCAGGAAAGCCAGGTTTGAAACCAAGGCGGGTAGACTTGATGAGGAAATGCAACTATTGGGCCTTCCAAACAAGTACGGGGGTATGATGCACACATTGTTATTTGTTACATTCAGGCCTCATATTTTTATGTGTAGCCTGAAAACTAAAATTAGCATACCTGTGAAAACCTAATATGTGAAACAATCATGAATCTTGTTCTGGGAAAGAATAATGAAAACAAGCATTGTGCTTATCCTTACGGTTTATTATTGACAGGTATTCCTCCTGCATTATTTGGTTGGCCCCAGGAATGCCTATCCAAAGGAAAAAGTAAAATGAATGTTGAGCATATAGAATACTCCAGAAGCATAAAAGATTATGAATGGTGCATGCTTCACAATGTTCAAAGCATTACAGATTTATTATTTCAGTAATCCTTTGAACAGGGGTGGGAATCAGGATTTTATGTCTTTTTTGAACTGCAAGTCCCAGCAATCCAAGCCAGCATAGCCAATGGTAAGGAATGCTGGGACCAGTGGTCTAGTAATATCTGGAGGGGCACATACATTTCTACCACTCCTGCGTAGACCATTTTCTCATTTTCTATATTGCAGGAAACAGTTGCTAACATTAAGAGAGTGTGGTTTAACTAAAGTATCATAAGTGAGGTCCTCAGCTCAGAGGTAAGATTTTAACTAGAGCAGTGGTACTCAAACATGCCCCTCACTTGGTGTAGTTTATGAATAAATTTTTTTTGTTCATTTAGTGTGTTTTTATTTGCACATTCATGTATATTCATGTCTCAGGATTTGTAAGAAAATAACATTGTCCAAATTAAAACAGTTTTATTTAAGTAAATTCAATATGTAACTCAATGAATGTGTAAATTTTACACATAAAAAGTTTGGGAAGAGGAGGGATCAGGGCCTCCAAGTCTTGTGCACCCCCCCTGGAGGGGGATCCTGCCCCACCATTTGAAAACCACTGAAATAGAGACTCCTTGGTTGCCAGACAGAGTGTTAAGTTGCACTCAGGCAGGATTATCTTGACGGCATCTGCCCTGCAGAAATAATACATTTTGATACTCTTTTAACTGCCATGGCTCAATGCTACAGAAGTCTGGGATTTGTAGTTTTGTGAGATATTTAGCTTTCCCCGTCAGTGAGCTCTGGTGCCACAACAAACTATAAATCCCAAGATTACATAGCATTGAGCCAAGGCTGTAAATGTGGTGTCAAACTGTGTTAATTCTTCAGTGCAGATGCAGCCCATATCAAGTTTCTTCTCTCTGACATAACTCCTCTGTCTCTTGCAGCGGTCAAATGTGAGATGGCAATTTAGGAGCCAGTGCAGAATGAGGGACAGCAGAGGAGTGTTTGGCTAGGTCCCTGTAATTGGACACACAACAACAAAGGTTCCCTCCAAGACCTCTGGAGGATCCCCCGGAGGTCTTGGTAGATAACTCTTTCATTGTGCATCTAGTTATATGGACATACCTGCACACTGTTCTCTCACCTCTTGCTCTCCGCCAGCAACTAAATTACTGTAATAGTGCACCCCACACCATCAGAAGCATAAAACGATTTGGTGGGCATTGCATGAAGAACAGGTTGAGGCACTATGAAAGTGTGCAAGGGAAATGGGCTTTACTTTACACTTCATTTTCACTGCCCTCCTTATGTGCAGGCCAATCTTCTCAATAGGAAAGCTTACTCTGTCTGTCAACACGCTGACTTATAAGGTCTCTGTCTATGCACAAGACATTCTCAGTGGTAACAGCATTTGTCTGACTCTGAAACAATTAGCAAAGTAAGTTCAGTCCCATCTACGCTCACATAGCCAGCTCTCAAAAAACTAAAGCAAGGTTTCTGAGCCTTATCACATGAGAAAGAAAAAAACCCAAGAGGACGCAAGAGAGAAGTAGCTTTCTCCTTGCTTCTCTACATGCTGATGAAACATGTCCATTCTCTTCTCATTGGAGACAGTTGTAAAAACATGTCTTTTGTCATGCTGGAAAAGTCCATTTGTCAAAAGACACGTTTTTATGACCATCTCCCTTTGGAAGGAAAATGGAAGTGTTACAACAGCAAGGAAAAAAGCTGCTTCTATCTTGCTGCCTCTTGGTTTTCTTTTGTCACGTGATAAGGCTCTCTGGGAACATGGGCTGTTCCTGGGCATTTCATAAAGCATTTTAAAAATTCACTGGATTGCACAAAGCATTACTTAAGTTTACATTTTTATCTGCAGTGTTTAGTCCATTCAGAGGCACCCTTTATGTTTACAGATTAGAATAATACATCATTTTTTTTCTGCTTTGGATCTAAAATTAGAACAAGGTGAGAGTTAGGTAAGGGTGCTGGATCTCCCTTATGAATACACAACATGCAGCATCTAAATAAAAGTTGTCCACCTATTAAATCAGCCCATCCACTTCTTAAAGTAGTTCTTAGACTATGAGAACTGAGCATAAACTTTGATAAGATTCTAGTGCATACCTTTTCTGTTCCATATCACCTGTGATGATCTTCTGATTTGAGACAGGGGGAGGCATCCATGACTGCCTATACAATGTTAACAGACAACTGGGTTAAACTATAGCTTATTTCACAGACTATTTTCCACAGTGGTGTCTGGTGGCTTCCGTGCTAATGACGGAAACTGCTCTGGGGTTTGATTGAACTCTAAAGAAGCTATACGAGGTGTTAAACCTCTTTGATGAGAGGGTTCAGCACCTTGGATACCTCTTTTAAATTCAGCCTAATTCCCAAAGCAGAATCACCGCCACCACCAGGTAGCACTGCTTTTGTATTTGAATAACAGGAAAAATCTAAGAATTTATGTCACTTATCCCATGGAGTGATTTAAGTCCCGTTCATTAGATTTCCATTTAAAATTAGTGAAGACTTAGATGCAGTTAACTGGTGCCAGAACCATATTATGATTTTCATTATCACAAAATGAAAAGCCTGTCCCCATATTCTTCTGAGTTTCTGAGCAATTCTGAGAATAAATTCCTATACAGTGTCTCAAGCATTTTCTATCTCAGATTCCTACTTCTTGTAAAAGAGAAGGCTACATAATTTCCCAGGTTTAATCCATGGTATCTTCTGTTAAAGAGTCTCAGGTTGAAAGCCTGGGATTTTATAGGAATAAGCCTCATTTATTCATACACTTTATCTACATTATATGTTACATTTATATCTTGCCTTTACAATTAAATATCACATTTATAGCCTACCTTTCGTCCAAGAAGGTCCTCCCCATTTTCCCCCTCAAAACAACTCTATGGAGTTTATCACACAGGAAGGAAGCACCCACATCCCATGAATAAATGGGGATTAAATCCCTCAAGAACAAGATTGTTTTCAGATGATGTCGTGCGACATCGCCATCATCTCGGCATTAACCCGTGAATAAAGCAGCCAAACGGCACCGATTTGGCCACTTTATTTGAGGGTTAATGCCAGGATAATGGCGAATTTGCACAACGTCATCTGAAAACAATCCTGCTCTTGTGAGATATCCACAGATTTAATACCCATTTATTCATAGGATGTGGGCACTTCCCTCTCGTGTGATAAACACCTATGAGATGGATATGTGTAGAGCTAACATCTAATGGTGCATTTACACTGTAGAAATAATGCAGTTTGATACCACTCCATCCTGTGGAATCCTGGGATTTGCAGTTTTATAAGGACTTTAACCTTCTCTGCCAAAGAGTGCTGGTGCATCACAAAAAAAATGGCAATAAGCGTGGTATCAAGTTGCATTATTACTACAGTGTAGATGAACCCTAGGTCAAGGTTACTCACTGAGCTTCATAGCCAAATGGGGATTTGAACTCGGCCATCCTCAGTCATGGTCCAATCCTATACCACACTGGCTCTTTGTTTTGACCCAGTTGGTAGAAATGACAGAACTCACACTGGATGGCTCTTTCATGAAATGCTTAGTGAGCATGCCTGCCCCAAGAAAAATGCCCAACAACTTAAATGGCAATTGTTCTTTTAATGTATAAAATACAGTAAGTAAATAAATACCTACATAGTGTTTGCTATTTGGAGGAAAGAAGGTATTGTGCTCCTAATCCAAATGATCACTGTCCTTAGCTTTTACTAGGATCTCTTCCTTTGTCCCCATGTTTTTCAAAGTCCCATGGAAATGTTTACCAAGCTATATTTTACAATGGCAGAGAGGGTGTTTCTTTTAGATTACTTCTACTTGGTTGCACCGAAGGTAGCCTGATGTTAATGGTCTGGAAATGTAACTCTTGAGCTGGTTGCATGTTTCTCCTTTCTGACTGCTAAAAGTATAGCTTAGGAAGCTACTTTTAAGAAGAACAAGGAAAGTGACATGTTGAAGTCCTCCACAGACGAAACGTAATAATAGGATGATGCTCTGAATCCCAGAACATCATGTCATGTTCTGGGCTGGTATTAAAATGTTTTTTTATTATTATTAATTATTTGAGAAATTATGGCAAAGTATGGTTTTATATATATACACACACGCACATGCACACACAATATGTAATAAGATGAGCACATGGAATGTTGAAAGAGTCCATTGGTCAAGTGAGCATTTGAATGGGGCCTTTAGAAGGTTGTGGTGTAAGATACATGTCAGTTAGGGACAGGAATTAGAGTGAGCTAGATAAGGAAGAGCGGAATGAAAGATGAGACAGTGAAGGGAAGGAGTTTGTGTTTGGGGTCAGTTAGGACAGTTAGTTGTGTTTAGCCAGGATTATGAGAAGACAGTGAAAGAGTTAATGAGATGCATTCAAGTCAATTAGGATTTAGATCAGCTAAACAAATAACAGTAACAACTAAACCTTGAAATTCTGTAGCCCTACATGTTTATACATCAAGTAAACTTTAACTGTATTACGAATGCCTGTTTAATAAATTATTCTTGTAATATACACACGTGCCTCAAGGACCTATAATGGTGCAATGGGAGAGGCTGCATTCAGACACATGGTGTTGGTGGTGGAAGCAATTATTCAAAGGTGGTGGCAACCTTGGTTTCATAGTGATGGTTGCCTGCATTTGGTGGCAATGATGGGCAAATGAAGGTCTCCACACATTACCCTACCACCGTTCAGTTATGGATGTCTTTGGCATGTCAGTATATTTTTTTTCTCTTAAAATTAATAAAACTATGGAAGATTTTATTTTAGAAGCTTCTGTCGGAGTAATCACTTGAAGTAATTTCAATATCAGGACATCTCTTTTATTAAAAAAAAATGTGTGTTTATTAACACTTGGGTTATACTCCCCAACAGTTGCCAAAAGACACAGCACACTGATGGAGTATGATACTCAAACCTGAAGTATAACAAAATATAAAACTACCCAAGGCTAGAATAGTGTACTAGAAGATTTTAATCCATTAAAAACTTCTGCTAAAATAAGAGATGAAACAGACAGGTAGGAAGGGGTGGCTTCAAGCCGCCCTTTCTGAAAATGGATTGGGGCCACGGCAAACACATGCCACAGCCCCAATCCACCTTGAATCCAGCCCAAAAAGGAGCAGCAAAGATCCATTCCTTCTTGGGATGTGGAAAACCCACCTTTAGCAGCTGTCTCATGGCCCTTTGGCAGCTTCAATATGTTCCGATGGCATGGGGCATTTCTTGAAGCCATCCATATGTAAATGCCGCATTCTGATGACACCTTGAAGGCGTCTTTTAAGGGCCGTCTGTTCCGACCCTTAGTCTTAAAAGTGCTACATGGCTCTTTTCTTTATTCTCTAACAGTAAACATTTTTAAAAGGCTTACATACCTTTTCTTCTTCACAGGTGATGTAGAATTGCCAGTGCTGAAAGATACATCAGGCTCCTTGCTGGGGGAAAAAATGGCCACAATTTGGTATTTTCAGGCATAGTTTAAGGCCATGGGAAGATAAGCAAGTATTAAAACATGGGAGGTAACATCTGACTATCTCATCCTTTTCAAGAATTAGTGATGTTTCTCAGTTGATGACATTATCGCTAAGTCAAAGGGAATCAGAGATACAAAACTATCAGTGGCCTTAGGTGAGTTTTTCTGATAGTTCCTGTTGAAGGATCTTAGTTTTGTTCAGTTTTTTAAACACACCTAAAATATGACTTCAGCATTTTCCTGACATACCTTCACTGCCTGAGGAGGAGGAGGAGGAAAAGGAGGAACAGGATCTTAAGTCATGGTTGATTTGTGGGGAAAAGCCAACATCATAATTATGATTATTATTGTTATTATTATTCTATTAAAATAATTTAAACTGTTCAACAATTTTAAGGACTACATTTCCTATTTAATTAAAATATGCATCACTCTGATTTTATTTATTGTTATTTAACAAGATTTATATGTTTTTTTATTTTAACATGGTGTACCTCACTTTGCGCCTTGAGGAGAGGCGGAAAGAAATACAATTGTTATTGCTTTTGTTATGTGTCGTCAAATTGACTTAGACTTATGATTATCCTCTTAGGGCTTTTCTGGTGAGATTTCTTCAGAGATTTATGACTGCCTTCCTTTAAGGCTGAGAAAATGTGACTTGCCCAAAGTTACCCAGTGAGTTTCCATGAGTGAGCAGGGATTTGAATCCAGATCTCCCAATGTTCTAATCCAGTACCCAAACAATTAAACCACACTGGCTCATATTTAGATGCTGCCCAATTACACACTGTCCAGTTTCCTTTTGCTGAAGAAATACAGCTTGATAGTCAGACTCCAGACAGAGTTTCTTAAAAGTAGGAACCAGATGGGCTTCACCCATCGCAAGTATGCTGGATTTTTGCATCCTACTGCTAGTCACTATGATTGTTCCTTTCGTGCTGTCCGGGATGCTGTGAATTCTGACATGTGCTCCTGCATTCAGCAGAGCTTGGAAAAATTACTTCTTTGGACCACAACTCTCAGAATTTCCCAGGCTTTGGGGCTGGCATCTTTTAGAAGATAGCTGAAAATGTTTCTTTCTATCTTGGCTTCCCAGTAGCTATGACCTGTATGAAATATTCTCATACATTGCACTATTGTGTTTCCATTGGAATGTTTTATTGCTTGATGCTGCTGTCAAAAATGCCTTGAGATTTGTGCAAATAAGAAATGACTTGAAACATTTCTAGCAACAGCAAACAGAACGACAACCATTCTGAAATAATGGAAGATTATTCTGGACAGAGGGCTGAAACCTCAAGACAGCTGAATATAATGCTCTGACAGAACACAGACTACAACTCCCATGAGCCTTTGCTACCATTTCCCAAGATGCCTTAATTCGCAACAGAAAGCCGACCAGTATGTACACATGTGATGAATTCTTTCGTATTGACACTGCATTTTCTTTTTGTGTAGATGCTCTCTTGTCTTGTGTGTGATGAGCTTGTGCGTAATCACGTGCATTTCCGAACTGACCTCACTTTCTCCCTCTTTCGGAATGGTCCTGTACTCCCCCATGTGATAAGCTCCGACTGTATGATGTACCTGCGCAATTGCGCAATTCGCAGCCGGCAAGGAAAATATAGCTGCTCCACCTGTATTTGGAGCGTTTTGACAGCTTCCCATGTAGCTGCTGAGCCACAGAAAAGACCTCAGACAAGTCGTTCCCACACCCCTCAGTCTAGCTGCCCTGTACTTTTTAAATGCACACCTGGGGCTTGCAGTCTAGCTGCTAAGCATTAAGGAAAGTGCAACTTCATGTCACACTTTCCTGCCAATCTAAAAAGCCCCATCTGAGCCATTAGCTGCCATTGACCACATAGGAAATGCCCAGCTAATACCTACCAAATCTGGTTTGCCTTTGAATGGATAACTCTGAAGCATAATTTTATTTTGTTTTTGAGCCTTTGCTCACACATACCTCTTACTTGATCTGCTATCTAAGGTGGGAAGCTTATTTGCCTTGTCAGCATCACTTCTGCCAGAAATCCTAAACAGAGAAAAATAGCAACTTGAGTTTTCAGTAACAGATAAAACTTGCTTCTGTTAATGGAGAAAAAGAAGAAAGAAAAAAAAAGGTTGTCTGAATTAAAGTGTCAACATCTAACAAGTCCTAGCAAAGCAGAAAAAAGGAGCTTTCAGTAGCTGTATGCAATTTTACAATTTTTACTATCCTAATGAGAACCGACTACAATACTAGCTGACTCAATATAATATTTGGGCTTATTTATTTGGGAGAAAAATAGCTTGCTGAAAGATTTAATTTAATCACTTTTTAAAAAGCAATGAATTATTTAAAATTCCAAGATTATTATGTGTTCATTTTTCAAATGAATCTTGGGTGGCAGTGGGAAAACATCAAATACTTTGACAAGCCTTTTAATGAAGAAGCGGAGTGTCTCTACAATCAAAGCAATCCCTTACGACTCCATATGGAATATAGTGTTTTCCACAGATACCCCAACACACTCATTTTTGAAGATCAATATGATTTGAGGATGTCTGTTGTCTATAATTCCTTATGGAACACAGTTGGGAGGTTTACAGCCACTACATCAAACCCAAGAAGCCATGGTAACTGGGCCTAACATTGATTTCATTAAGCCATTAGATTTACATTAAAGAAAAAAAGAAACAAGACTTTTTTGACCTACAATGGATCTTATAGTAATTCCCAAGAAACCTTGTCCTGACCTCTGCTGAGGAGCTTCAGTTGTCAGGCTCCTAATACATGCCTAAATTAATAGTTTATGGTTGCTAAAGTAATGTCATGCGTATTTATTGGGAAGTAGTACTTCTGAATAAGTATGCTAAGGACTAAGGTGACAGAACTGGTGTTAAAGTTAAGTTGTTGTTGTTAACTGTGTCCTTGGTTAATACTGATCGTTTCAGCTGAAGTAACTAAATTAATTTATGAATGTAGATTGCGTTACCAAGATCTCAGTTGTTCTGTGGCAGAACTCAGAGCTATGGATCCTTTGGTGGTTGTGGAAAACTACATATCCTTGGCATATGGCAGTGTGAGGAAACTGCCTTAGGCAGCTGCTCTTGGAGGTAAGGAGTGCCCGCAGAGAAGTGGGAAACTTGGTGAATTGCTAGGGGTGCTTCTGCACCACAGAAATAATGCAACTTGACACCACTTTAACTGCCATGGCTCCATCCTACAGAATCCTGGGATCTGTAGTTTTGTGAGGCACCAGCACTCTTTGGCAGAGAAGACTAAAGAATACAACTACAAATCCCAGGATTCCATAGAAAGGAGCTAAAGTACATAAAATGGCGTCAAACTGCATTATGTTTACAGTGTAGATGCACCCTAACTTCTGACCTGTATATTAATGGAAGAGGTACACTGATCACATTCTTCTCTAGATGGGGAATTCCTTTTTTTGTGAGAATAGATATTGGAATCCAGGCCAATTCATCTCCCCAAACGTTTTTGCCTTAATTAATTATGACTCTCCGGAAAAGGTTATTTTATTTCATCCAGACAACAGCTTTATGAGATAGATTTAACTCAGTGACAGCAATTCCTCCAAGCTACTTAGGCTGGAATTCTATACACATTTACAAGGGAAGAAGTCCCACTAAAAGCAGCGGTGCTTATTTTTGAGAAGAAATGGACAGAAATGCATATGAACTTCATGGCTGAATGGGGATTTCTGAACTCAGGACTCACTTGTCATACACTATTTGTTGCACTATACCACTTTGGCAGTCCAGGGCCCATTTTATGCCCCTGCCATAGATGCCCCCCACCCCCACCCAAAACAGAATCAACTGGATGTCTATTTTTAGTGTGGAAAACTGCAATCTGTTTAAAATATAGCATGTCATTCCTGAAGGCTTCTGGAAGAGGCAATTCACCAGGGAGGGTGGCACCAGAAAAAGTCCCGTCTGGGACTGTGGAAAGGCCAAAGTTAACAGAAAATTTTGGGAAAGCTGGTTGCAGTCCTAGGACCACCCCTTTCCTACCCAACACTGTACCATTAGGATAAAAATCCTAATGAACTAATAAACCTATATCTCTTAGTCACCAAAAATTTGGCTGAATCCCATCATTATATACTACAAACCAATAAAGCAAACTGTGTAAAAAAAACCCAACATACTTGTCTAAAGTAGTGTCAGATCTATAACGGCTAAGCAAAGCTTTTTGGTCATCCTGTTCATCTGCATTCCTGCAATAAGAAAAGAAATTAATTGTAGTGAGGGAATTTAGTGACTTCAGAGAAGACTTTCCAATTTCCCAAGCATTCAAATTAGATCTGCCTGTTTAGTAATATTTCTCAAAGAACAATAACAATGTTTTGCTATGTGCCTTTGAATCTAAATTATGGCAACCTGATCATAGGGGTTTCTCAGAAGGATTTATTCAAAGGAGATTTGTCAATGACTTTCCCTGAGACTGAGGGCTTGTCTACACCTGCCAGAATACAGATGCCCTGGATTTCCATTACGTCTGCACTCTGTAGCGATGCTGAGCCAGTGTCTACACACATGTCCGACTGTGTTGCCCAGTGCTACTGCCACTGTTGGTGCGAGTTAGCTCCCTTTGAGATTCAGAAATGAGGTATCCAATTTTCTTTTGGGGGGGGGGGGGGAATTTAATTTGGTCTATGTAGACAAGCCCTGAGAGTGTGTGACTCTCCCTTCCGTCACCCAGTTGGGTTTCCATGTCTGCACAGAGATTCGAATTCTGATCTCCCACAGTCCTAGTCCAACCATTACATCACATTGGCTCTCCAATAGATCTTTTCAATTAAAGACTAAATTAACATATTCCAGTAGGCTGAAGTTAAAAGTTGAGCAAACTCAATAAATATGATATTTCCTGGAATAAGTAGCACAAAAAATTAACAATATTACCTTCATATAGGCAGCAAATCAAGTGAGTTGTGTGTCTTCAGCATACATCCAATTGCAAGTCCTAATTAGAATTGGATGCACTGAATCAATGGGAATTTGATAAGTTTCATTGATTCAATGAATTTGCTCCAGCTGCATTTAAAAACTGGACTTAGGCATCATAACAGGAGAACCATTGAAACGAATGATACTTAACAGTAAACTAGTGATGACTAAATTGGATCTGATTGGCTTAAATCCAGTTGCTAGTCCCAAAAGGAAATGAACTACTGAATCAATGGTAGTTATATAAGTGTTCATTTACCAAGTTTCTATTGATTCATTGGATCTATTTCACTTGGGACTAACAATTGACTTGCAAGGACCTCCCTAAATATGGATCCAACCGATGTGTGTGCACAATGATAACCTAAGTAGTAAACACCCTTTCATAGGTTTTTTTTTCCAATTTGACCCTGTAAGATGTAGATCAAATTGAAAATCAGTATCACTCAATTCATTTTTATCCCTAAAAGTAATAAAATAACTTGTTTTGAGATTATTATCATTGTTAACACAAGATACAAAGTTAAAATAAAATCACTTCAACAATCATGTATTTTCAATCTGGAAACTTCGATCCCACTAAATAAGGAAGCAAAATATTCAAGTGTGAGAATAACAATCTTAGATTTTCCCCATCTCCTTGAAAATTAGTTTTAGCTGCCAAATTCATTTGTGATATTCCATCTTTTCTGATCTCTTAAAAAGCGGATCAAGCTCACTTCCAAACTTGAAATGTAGAATTATATCATGAATGTGCATACAAGGTTTCACAGGTTTCTCTTAATTCACAATGCAAATGTTGCATTACAATCAAATGGAAAAACTGACTCTCGAGTTAAACTTCAGAGCTAATGCACTATAAATGCCAATAAAATACCAATAAAACAGGTTTTCCTTGGGAATTAATCACAGCAAATGGTGTTTGCCTGAACATCTTACCATAGTTTGAAATATTAGAGGGAGTGGGGAGCAGAGAGTAGATATATTGGCATACCTTGCTAATATGGCATGTAAGGTTTCAGACCATTGCAATAAAGCAAAAGCCTCCTTAAAGCTAATCTCCCCCCCCCCTCCACTAACCAGTGCATATAAAACTCTAAAAATATATTTACACTACATTTATTGTCCAATCATGCAAGGCCAAAAAAGATGCAAATGTAAAAATAATAAAACTTTTTAAACAGCCAGAATTCAACACTGAGAGAGAAAGTGCACAAATGCGGTATATGGATAACAAAATGGCACTGTACTGTGCAATTGAAAAGTACTGTATTTGCAAAATGTTCTAAAGCGAAGCACCTTAAAGCAAGCTATGCCTGTATACAGATTAACATGCTATTGTACCTGTGTAAGCTGTCCTGTGATTTGTATTGATTAAGCACCACTCTGCCATAGTTTTCATCAGTGCTGAAATTAACAAGATATTTTATATCATCATAGTGTTTTTTACATTTATGTTCCAGTGCAGTGTTCAGACATGATGATGTTAGTTTACAGGTTTCACCATTACATGATGTGAACTGGAAAAAAGGGCCTAAACTCATCACTCTCTTTTCATTGCCCACTGCATGGGATGGGAATTTGCCTTCTTGTGACAGAGCTATCTTCCAAGTACATGTGGCTGTTTTTACTGATCTTTTAACTGATGAAATTCTGAAAGTTTCTGAGATATCTGAAGATCTCCAAAACCCCACCAGGTTGAACAAACCACTGCATGTCAGAGACTGGATGTAACAGATGCCACATGGATGATGAAGAAAAAGAACAGATGCATTCCAGATCTTGCCTTCTTTAATTCTTTGTTATAAGCATCCGGCCATCTGGAGAGAAACCCTGAGAAATCTGCATGTCTTGCAAGAAGCTGCACATGGCAAGCTTCCTCTAAAACAACAGGGAAACATTCCATCTCCTTGGCTACCTGTGTTTCATTTAAGTCTCTTTTTCTGCAAGTCTTTGATGCTTTCCTTTGATCTGTGGTGTTTTCCCCTGGGAGCAGCTTTGTTAAGTTTTCACACAAGTTTACACACCTTGGTGGCCTGCTTCCTCCCATCTTTCTCTCTAAACGTCATGGCTAGCTCAAGAGGAGCAAGCACAGGCAAGCATCTTAGAAGAAGGGGGAAAGGTAGGTGTTTTGTTTACTGGTGTTTTGTTTAATGAGAACTCTGTCTAGGGCAGCCTTTCTCAACCTTTTTACATGGGAGGAACTCTAGAAATCATTTCTAGAGTTTCAGGAAATCCCTGAATAAAAATTAATATACAGTTGGCCCTCTGCATCCACACATTCTGAGTCCATGGATTCAACCATCCATGGCTTGAAAATATGCAAAAAATGAAAAGAAATCCCAAGATACAATTTTTTGGTTTTGCCATTTTATGTAAGGGATACCATATTATAGTGTTATTGTATTTAACAGGACTTGAGCATACACAGATTTTGGTATCCATAGTGGATCCTGGAACTAAAACCCAGAGGATACCAATGGCCCACTGTGTCTTGGGGTTTATTTTTCTCTCAAACACAATCTCTCACTGAACCCCTAGTAACTGCTTGTAAAACCCTAGAATTCCAGGAAATCTTGGCTGAAAAACACCGATCTAAGGGAATGATTCTTGTTTGGGTTAAGGAATCAAATCCCACAAACACCCATACCACCAATATAAAGAAGGGTGTATTTTTATTAGATAAAGTAGGTATTCCCTATGATAATTAAATGGAACTTCCCCATTCAGAGGCATTCTGCTCCTGTTAATATCATTTGCTAGAAGCAAGCAACTGTTTAGGGGGAAGAAACCTTCATGCCCAAGGTTGAACTCAGGAATTTTTCTGGAAGTGATGTATGTGGAGTGCACTGCTACATCACACCCAAATATTGTGTTTGTCTTTTTGTATACACATACTTTGATCCTTAGCATCTCATTCAGTTACATTTAGAAATTGACACACAGTAGGAGGAAGCTCTTAAGAATTTGAAATTGGAAAGAATGGGGTAACCAGGTGTCCCCTTTTTCCAGGACATGTCCTACATTTCAACCTTCTGTCCAAGAGGAATTCCATTTTGGGCATGACTAAGAAGCATTAATGTATATTTATATTACTGGTTTTAGCTTTTATTTTGTAATGCCCTACATTTTTCTTTAATGCCCTACATTTTATGGTGCCTTTACCTCCTTTGCAGTTATGATTCTCCTTTGCAGAGAATCAATGTAGAACATAAGAGGTATGATAAATTTCAACCAACATTTATGTGACCTGATGTTAATAATAACTTAAGAAGAGGGGGCCAGATGAACAAGGACAGCACTTAAAAATTAAACTGCCATTTTCTGGCATCATCTTCCAGTTCAGTTTGACAGTATCACAAGACTTGTCAGAAAGAAGATCACTATTTTTCCAAATGGCTTCTTTCATCTTAAAAAAAATTGGTTGATCTTATGAGGCCAGCAAGTAGCAAATGCAAGGAGTAGGAAGGGAAATGGCCATGCTTGATCATGGACTGGGGAGTCTAGAAGAGCATTAACTGCTTATAAAACATTTCACTTTTTTATCAGTCACTTTTTATATCAGTTAACATAAAGGGACCTCTACATTATATGAATTTTCAACTGTACAAACAGTATTTCAAAAATTTACACTTGGTAGGTGAACATTTCACTGATATTTCCAGAGAGCAGGAGCCCTTCCACACTACACAGTTATAGCACTATGATTCCACTCTAACTACCATGGTCCCGGCCAATGAAATCATAGGATTGGCAGTTGAGAGAGGAGCATTTAAAATTCTCAGCCAGGGAGCTCTAGTGCCTCACCCCAGAATGCTAAGAATCCATAGGCTCTTGCCATGGCAGTTAAAGTGGAATCATAGCACTATAAGTATGTGGTGTGAAAGGGCCTCAGGTTTACTATTTCTGATAGATCAAATGGGAATACTATATACTATATAATACGGGAAACATGGAGACTGGTCTAAGCAAATACATTACTATAAAGGCTACACCAAAATTAACTCTTACACAAACTTATATTCCAGTAGGTTTATATAATCATTAAATTTCAAGGTGTCCAGTTCTTATGAAATTCTCAAAGGCATCGTCAGAAGAAGTAGCATTTATCTGAGCTGCCTGCTGACTCAAGAAAGCTCTCCTCCACAACACTGCAGAGAGTCAGAAGCTGCATCCACATTGCAGAAATAATCTTGAACATAAGTCGAACATAAGTTGGACATAAGTCTCCATTCATATGTAACATTCACATTTGTTGTTTGATTTGTATAGTAAAGCACGGCAGTTGCTAAATTCCTTTGGCCAGCCTGGTTGTTGGGAATCACTAAGATTAGAAGGAAAACTAAACTAGTTAAATCGGGGGGGGGGGGGGGGGTGTATTTTACAATTAATTCCAAGATATCCCCATCCTGAAACCATAGCCATTGCAGTAAATAGTAACATTTCCAAGCTCTGGTTAAATCTGCATTTGTAAAAGATTACCCACACACATATATACCCTCCAATTTTACCAGATGAAAACTGGGACGTATGGGGCCAAACAAATCAGAGTATGGTTTAGACAGCAAGGGTTATTAATGTGGAAGCCAGAAGAGGCTGCACAAGTTTTCTATTGCCTGAGCCAACTGTGAAAGGCAAAGTTTTGCGCACTCCTCTCTTCTATCCCTTGCTGAATTAATTCACTACAAACTAATTTTGTACAGTGGGTACAAGTTTGGCTCCGGGACCCCGAAAGTGGAAACCAAAATCCATGCATGTTGAAGTCCCATTATACACTGGAATAGTAAAATCATGTTCCTTATATAAAATGCTAAAATCAAGTTTGCTTTTTGGAATTTATATATGTATTGGAATAATTCCAAGCCATGGATGATTGAATCCATGTGGGGGGGGGGGGGGAATCCATGGATATGGAGGGCCAAATGTATTTTGGACTCAGATAGCAACAACTGAAATAAGCTGAAGACAAAGGGGGAAAGTGGTAGGAGGAAGGAAAAACTGGATCGTTTTAGAAGCAATTGAAAAAGTGGGACAGCAGGTGTTAAATCAGAACTGTCTGACAAATTGGGACAGCTGGACGGTACACACACACACACACACACACACACACACAAATAAACTGAATTAGTAGCATTGACTTATATAATAGTCCCAGGAAAATGTGCAGTATATGACCTACTTTACTCCCCCCAAACACCCTAAAAACAACAAATGAATCCTTTTCTTACTTTTCCTCTTCAGGTCTCTTCTTTATCCAGCTGTTATCTTGCAACAGGGTCCTTCGCTTGTTGACCTCATTGATGACTTGTTGCCTACTCTTCATTGCAAGGGAAGCATTCTTGACATCTATTTATACATAGACAAGGAATGAAAGAACTGAATGGTAAAATGTTCAGATCAATGGAGCTAGGTTGGGGATTTCTCTGTTGCTGAAGCATTAAAGCTACACCCTCACTCCCAAACAAATTTTCACCCACAGCGTTCAGTTTCCTATGTTTAAAGTACACTCCAGTTATTGTGTTTTTGCTGTCTCCTGTTTGTTTGCCAGTTAATGTACCAAATTACCTCCTAATAAACAAAACTGATGTGACTCACCTCAGATAGCTCTAACTGAAGAAGAAAGATAGCATATAAATGCTTTTGAACAAACTTACAAAATAAACATACTAATGAATGAATAAGTGAATATTTTGACATTTCTAAGGGATAGCCTTTGAATCAACATATCAGTTCATATTCTTGACCTACATTCATTGCATTTAGACCAGTAATTCCTAGCCTTTTGGTCTTCCAAATGTTTTGGACAACTCCCTGAAGCTGTAGCCAATGCAGACTTGAAACACACAGGCCAAAAGTGCTGGCTTCAGGATGATCCAGGGGCATGGCATACAGATAATGCATGCCCATGGATAGGGCCGAAGCTGCACTGCAACTGCCTAAGTTGGCCCAGGGCTGCCAGCAAAAGGAGAGCTAAAAATCTGTTCCTTGCTGGCAGCCTGTTTGGGACTGCTGCTACAGCCAGCCTCAGGACCACGTCATCTGGTCACTGCGATCCTGTGCCAAATGGTGAGCGACCGGGGCTGGAGGGACCAGAGGCAGCTCCAAGCTGCCAGTCTGCTTGACCCCATAGTCAATCATTACAAATTCTGGGAGTTGATATCCAAAACAACCTGGCATCCATTTGTTTTCCTAATGTGCTCTGTTGGCTTAATCAATAAACAAGCAAGTTTAATCAGTGCATAGCTGAATATGAAATGTTGTTTACAAAAGAAAAAGAAGGAAGGAAGGAAGGAAGGAAGGAAGGTAAAGGAAGAATATCAGTAACAAAGACTGCAAGACACATTAGTCTTTTCTTGTGTTCCAGATTTTATAAGTGTACTGCATTTCCCCCATCCCTTGACTAACTCAACAGATGCAATACAAGAAGAGCATAATATTACCATTTTTGTTAGAGGACGGTTTTCCTACAGTAAGTGTTGTCATTTTGCTCCGTGTCCTTTCCTATGCACTGAAAAAAAGTAACAGTTAAGTGTTAGTTTGTGGAGGTAAATCTTGATCTTGCAAAACATGAGAATGAAAGGCTAGAAAAATACATTTATTTTTCATTCGGGATGTATATGCTACAATATAAAGCTAATATGGGGGACCTATGGTTCTCCATGTATGGTTGGGACATTTTAAAATCAGCAAGATGACGGAGGATTAATTGGGACTGTTCTTACAAAACTGGGAGAATTGGAGAGTATGGACCACATGTTTCCTATTTCTGATAATAATGGGAAGAAAACATAAAGAATAGAGGAGGAGTCCTTTTGGATCAAACCAAAGGTTCACTAATGGGCTGTACAGACCACCTCTTTCTTTGCCAGATTGGGGCTTCAGCAACAGGACAACGCAGCCCCAATCTGGCTGCAGCTCCTTTCTGTACTATAGCTGCCAGCGCTGCAGCTTTTTGCTGCTCCTTTGGCACTGCATCATCTGAACGCAGCTCCACAGGAGTGCTGTGATGATGCCCACCATGTGGTGTGGTGCACAGCGTCACATCAGCATGGGGGCAGAGTCATGGCATGCATCATGTGGATGTCATGCTCCCACTCAGCTCCCATGCAGCCTGTAAATCCCCTTGTCCCTATTATTGTTGTTGTTATTGTTTCTCACTTTGTTTATTTATATCTTATCTTATCTTATTTATATCCCAATTGCCACTGTGGCTTCCCAAGTGGATTTGGTAGGCAAGCAGGCAGGAGACTCCATCTACACACACATCACATGCTGTAAAGAAAGATGTAAAGATTGGCTCACTAACACCTATTAAACTTTTTGACTCTTTTGAGAGAAGGGACATCAGTTGCCATCCTCCCAGGAGCTTTGGCCATTTTTTGAAAGCAGCCATTCTCTATTTGCTCTGGAAATGATAGCCTTCAACTAGTCAGGGGAGATCAGTTGCCACTTGATTCCTGATCAAAGAAGCAGTAACTTACCAATGACATTCTACTGAATCATAAACTATTAAGCCTCCCAGTGCAAGCCTCTCCATATGAAAAGAAATAAGGAAGGCGGCTAGCATAATGAATAAACATAGATTATTTCAACCACAGTCAAACTTGCTGGGCACATGTACATTTTGGACCACACAGAGACCAGATTTCTAGTTACATATTATAAACTGATGCATTATGTAAGAGCTAGTAATGGAAAGAGAAGGAGGTCAAGACTGCTAGATTGCTAGAATACTACAGCAAGATTACATCCAGTGTCAGGTACTAATGTAATTTCCCAATCCTCTAGTTTTGTACTGAATATGTACTGTGAATATGCATCAACACTTTTTTGCGTGTCAATAACTGAGGTTGCTTTTCCATGTCTCGCCAGATGTGTTCTGCATTGTAAGGAACTGTCAATGCCACATACCGTGAAAAAAAATCAAAGTAACTTTCAAGAAAACTTGTGTTGGGCCAGGAGTTAAAGGAGCACCAGTGAGTCAACCAGAAGGTTCCTTGCCACCAAGAACAGGGATCAATTTCCAGAGGATTAAAGAAAGATAAACAGGCATAGGAGAGAAACCCTAACATCAGTTTCACCAAATGGCATTTGCCATTCTCCAAAAAAGAAAGCTTAAACTGCTTGCTGTTTGCCATTCTTGCAACAAGCATTTGAACACCGGGCCAGGACAGCTTGTGATTCACCTTGCTAAATGCACAAGGGTACACCGACCTGTGGGAGAACAATAAATCCACAGTCTCCAGAGCCACCTTAAGATATTTGGTAGTCTGAAATGAAGAACAAGAACTCTCTCCCGAGGCTTCCCATTAAATGTTCAGATACTGACCAGCTCATCACTCGAATACTGACAATATCACTGGACTTTCATCACACCAGAAGGCAGTGAGCCAATTTAGGGAAATAATATGGAAGGCTATGTGGCACACATAGTTCCTCTCCTCCAACAGAAAGAGAGTGCATAGCCAAGAAGCTGCTGCTGCTACCCTTCCCAGCCTCTGACATCTGACATGACAGCTTCACTATGCCTAGGGGCCAGTCCTGCTTATTTGTCATGAACACCTAGAACTGTGGACAGAGGTTATCCACTACCTAACAGCCTATATCACTACCAGCAGGGTGCATATATCTTGGTAGATTACAGCTTTGATAGGTCTTGGTAAATTTCATGTTCAATAGAAAAACAAATATTTCATTTATGACTTTAAATCAGACCCATATTACAACATTTCACAGATGAAAACTGGGACATCTGTGGCCAAATAACATCAAATTGTGGTCAAGATGGCAAAATTTATAAATGAGGGAGGAAACATATGCTGGGACAGGCTGCAGCAATTGGCTTTTGCCTGAGCTCCCTGGGAAGAGGATTATTCAGGACTGTCTTTTCTAAGCACCTTATCGCATTCACTTTATTTACCGTTTTGTGGACAGGAATGGAACTCTCGGGGGTGCGTGTGGATTTTGTAAAAACGCGCAAGTGTCCACAAAAAGGTCCCGTTCCGGCACCTGTACCCAAGCCATCCCTGTTCAGTGCCGGCAGGCACCATTTTGTCTGGATAGAAGTCTTCTAACCAGAACATTTAATGCTTCTCGGCACTGAAAAGGGATGGGTGTCAGAACAGGACATTTTTGTGGACACTTGCCATAAAATCCTTTCATGCATGCCCCCAAGATTCCCATTTCCATCCCCAAAATGGTAAATAAAGTGAATGTGAAGGTCCTAAATCATCACAGTTGGAGGGTATGCATTAGATTGGATCCAGAAAGATTCAGTCTCTCAATTTGGAAAATACCTCTATTTAAAAATTAAGCATTTGGCTCGCTAATAATGAAAATGCTGACAACACCATTTTTGTGCAACACTCTGCCAACACCCTTTTGGTATCATCTCTGATTATCTCCTGGTACAAAGCTGTTAATTGCCATACAAGCAGGATATACAACTTGTAAGCTTTAGTTCCCACTCAACAAAAAAGGCTCAAGGCTAAAGTGAATTTTGTAAGAAGTAATGAAGTGTCTACTGGGCAGTCTGCTAACATGGGGTATTTCTTACGAACTCATAAAAACTATTTAAAACTAGTGCATAAGAGAATTTAGCTACTGATTTACGCTTTCTCAGTAACTATTGTCATTTCAAAAATGAGGTAGCAGCAAAATATGCTTGATTAAAAACAAGAAAAGCACTGCAGGGCCATCGTTTTCTGCTTTCGAGTTAGAGGCAAATGTGTTTGCTTGTTTGGTTTTTTTTTTCTAAAAAAAAAAAGATTGATAAGCATCCAGTCTTAATAATGCTTTGTTTATGAAATGCCACTACAGGTATGATTGGTCTGCCAACATTCTTCACAATGCTTGTTAAAGTTTCCATGTTTGGAATATACTGAGCTTCTCACTATTGTTGTTTGTTGCTATTCACCTTTCATTCTCTAAGCACAGAGGTGCATTATTGAAAGCTTTTGAAAATCCTCCCAAAACTACTTAAAGTATATGAAGAGACAACAGCAATACTCATAAGCCAGTTTCCTCAAAGGCATGGTCTGCTCTGTGAAAGCCACTCTTTGCAGCAACTTAAGCATTTTGCCTTTAGTTTTGTCTATGTTCCAAACCTTTAGATTATTTGAGACAACTGGGGTGGGACATTCTGTGAAATAAACTTCAGCTTTCCAACTAATATGGAAGCCATTTGGTGTGTATACTCCCTGGCCAAGATCCTATTTGGTTCTGTCAGAGGAAAAAACTTCACTGGTGGTATTAAACAAGATTGGCTGAGTCACTTACATCTAAGGGTCCGTTAAGACTACGTTATATACCGGTTAGCAAACCGGTTTAAAATCAAGAAGTTCAGACAGAAACCGGTTTTAACACTATTGAATCCGGATTTTGCACACGCGTAGCGGGGCAAATCCCCCATAACCCGGTTTCTCCCAAAGCAGAATATTTACCGTTTCTTTTGGGAAAAACCGATTTGCAGGGAATGTGAACTTGGCTCCGATCACGATTGGGTCAAGTTCAGGGGAGGGGAGAAGCCAGGGGGCAGAACATGCCTCCTCTCCAGGCAAAATTGGGCACTCCAGCATTTTAAAAATATTTTTAACTGTATTTTTAATTAATTATTTATTGTATTATTTTATTTATTTTATAGTTATTTTATTTATTATTTATTTATTGTATTTTATTGTATTTTATTTATTAGTGATTTAATTGTATTTTATTGTATTTTATTTTAGTATTTTTTAAATATATTTTTATTTCTATTTTTTTATTATTTTTTTCAGTTTGACAGCTCATGCACATTCTACGAGGCTCCTTTCCCATCAGATTTTATGAATGGGGAAAAAGAGAAACTCCTGTCCATATATGGATTGGGGTTCTCTTTCAATTTTTAAAGGGCCCCATTCATTCTTTAAACTGGAGGGGAATGAATGGGGCCCTTTAAAAATTGAAAGGGAAAGCCAATCCATATACTGTATGGACAGGAGTTTCCCTTTTCCCCCATTCATAAAATCGGATGAGAAAGGAGCCTCGTAGAATGCGCATGAGCTGTCAAACTGAATATATATATATATATATATATATGAAATTAAAAATATTTTAAAAATACTAAAATAAAATACAATAAATCAGGTCAAGTTCAGGGGAGGGGAAAAGGCCAGGGGGTGGAACATGCCTCCTCTCCTGGCAAAATTGGGCACTCCTGATTTTTTAAAATATTTTAAATGTATTTTTTATTAATTATTTATTGTATTATTTTATTTTATAGTTATTTTATTTATTATTTATTTCATTGTATTTTATTGTACTTTAGTGTATTTTATTGCATTTTATTTATTAGTAATTTATTGGATTTTATTGTATTTTTTGTATTTTTTAAATATTTTTTTATTTCTTTTTTTCCCCCAGCTTGACAGCTGTCATTCGCATTGGCTCTTCCGTTTTTATGAATGGGGATGAGGGGAAAACCCTGTCCATACATGGACTGGGGTTCCCTTTCAGGGCCCCATTCATTTTTTAAACTGGAGGGGAATGAATGGAGCCCTTTTAAAGGGAACCCCAGTCCATATGAAGGGGCCATTCTGGCCTCCCTGGGAAGGGAGTTCCAGAGTCCAGGGGCAGCCATGGAAAAGGCCCTCTCTCGTATTGCCACCAGCTGTGCTTGTGATGGGGAAGGGATGGAGAGAAGGGCCTCTCCCAAGGATCGCAGAGCCCATGCCGGTGCATATGGAGAGATACGGTCTACCAAATAGCCTGGACCTGAGCCATGTACTGTATACATTTCCTACTTTCACACCACTCTTGGAATCAGAGTGGCTTATACTGCACGCATATCAACTACAACCTTTTTTGGATAGTTTATTAATACCTCAAACATTGAAGTTCATTTGGACTCCCATGATTTGAGGAAAAGATATACAAGCTAGCATGCCCATTAATTTTTTTTTTAAATTGTCAGGGAAATGACCCCCCCCCCTTTTTTTTTTGCATTCAGTTAAATGAGAATTTAATGTTTTAAATGAGAGTGTTATCATGAGAAGTAAAAGAAATGAGTTCAAGATGAAGACCATTTGTTGGTTATTCACATTTATTATGATTATTATATGCATAACCCAGTCCTGTTTTGCTTCTTGTCTGTGAATAGAAAGCTCTATGTTTGTAGCCCACCAGGCCTACATATATCCCACTAGCTTAGAAGCCTCTTCTGGCATTACCCTATTTTGACACACAAAGAAGGGAATACTAGCGCCACCTTTTCCATCATCATTTTTTTTTCATGCAGAAAGTGACAAGTCTGTAGAGAAGAAGTTCATATGGAGAGTCTCCACATGAACCAGAATCCTGATTTTCTAGCATCCTTCCTTGCACGGACAGTCTCCGCATGAAAAGGAACATCTCTTCAGCTTTGTTGCTTTCCGTCTTAATAAAGTACCATGTGTGGGTACATCATGAAAGTAAAGCAATGTAAAAATCCCCCCTTCACATCTGGCCAGTTACCACTGAATATGGCTAACAACTCAAAAATAGTGGCAGAATTTAAGATCAAAAGTTACTTCCAGTTAGTCTTAGAGTCTTCCATTTGTATTGCAATGTGAACAGCATTTCCAGACTTTTCTGTGGAGTGCTGAGATTTTCCTCTCCAAAATGCACCCCAATTGCTTTCCTGCCACAGGTTCCAGATGTCTTTCAGAAGTTAAACATGTGCCTAGAGGCTGATGCATAAACTGGAAAATAAAAATAGTAGGTGTGGAAACAATTAAGCAACTCTTCTCTTCCTGATCTTCTTTTCACGAAGCTGCTTTGGCCTTCAGGGCTTCTTTACACACATTTGCATACAATTTGCCCTAGAGTAAAATGTATAAACCACTGGATGTGAGAAACCCAATAGGTAACTCTGCCATGTGGATAAAGCACTGTATGTACTCCCTGAGCTGAATAGAGATGATGGAAATTCTAGTCTTATATGTCATGATGGCCTCAGTATGAGGAAGGCTGTTCTATACTATAAATTTTTACAGAGAGAAATGGATTTCTCTCTTAGGTGAGTACAAGTTGTCTGGATAGATTAAATCCCCCCACATGTATAGGACTAAAGGTTTTTTAGTCAATAGTTTGAAATGGATTATTTTGTTCTTTTTTGTTTTAGTCATTTCTTCATTTATTTATTTATATTAATTAATATAAACTAATTAATGTTGTTGTTGTTGTTGTTGTTGTTGTGTGTCTTCGAGTCATTTCTGATTTATTTCAACTCTATCATGGCATTTTCTTGGCAAGAATTGTTCAGAAGAGGTTTGCCATTGCCTTTCCCTGAGGCTGAGAGCATGTGACTTGCCCAAAGTCACCCAGTGGGTTTCATGGCCAAGCTGGGAATCGAACCCTGTCTCCAGTGTTATAGTCCAACACTCAAACTACTATGCCACACTGGCTCATAAATATAATTAATACAAATCTATTTTCCCGGCATGATTTTATTGCTTCTCTTTAAAAAAATTAATAGCTTATCTGAGATTTTGAAAGTTAGAAAATGACATTAAAATGTTCTTAACAAGGGGGAATATGGATATGTGCACACACAGAAGTCCTGTGGGCAATACGGCTGTTCACCCAAATGTAAGTACATTTTCACGGGAGCAGAAACCATAGATTTCTGGGAACATAAACTATTTAATACTCATATACAGCCCTTCTATAACTTTTATGCAGACTGTGTGAAAATCAAAATGGAAGCCAGATGAACATGCAAATGCCTGTACATGGGCTTTCATTTGGCCATAATATGAGTTATAATATTTCTCTTATCAATTTATTTGAAAAGTAGTGCTGGGGCAGAGTACTATAGTGGATCCAAGAACAAATCAAGCCTGAACTCTCCCTAAAAGCCAAATTGTCTAAATGAGGCTCATTAGAAAATATGAAAAAGGTGAAGGCAGTAGGAGAGAAGGAAGATCACACTACTGATGGATTGATTAAGTCAAGGAAGCCACAATCCTGAGTTTACAAGACATAAGCAGAACTGTTGAGGACAAAGGCTCATGGGTTGTTGTGTTTTCATTCCTAGGATTGCCAAAAGTCAAGGCCAACTTGACAGCAAATAACAACAGCAACAAAGACATAGGTTCATCTTATCAACACTACTTATTTATAAAACAATTGGCTCCACTTTTTCTCCCCTCTTAGCAGCATTAATTCTAATTCTCTACCCCATCACCATTATTTCTGAAACTAACACTGATGTCCTCTGATTCATTTTATGACTTTCAAATGGAGAACCCTCTGACCAGTAAACCAAAAGACTCTATTTTCTGACCTTAAATGCACCACATTCTAGCTTTTGAGACATATTTGCTGCTAAGTAGAGAGGGAAAGAAAATTGACAAGTTTTCTTTATTCTGGATGAGAAAAATTGTCTTGTCATATTGATAACATGCTATCGAGGAAAATGTCAAACTGCCCTGTGATTCTTTTATGATCCTTCATGACTTCTTTTTACAACTCCTCCCCCCAAAAAACCCAAAATTGTTCTAAAATCTTGCTTTATGCAGAACAATTTTTTTCCACAGAAAATGGTGCATACAAAAGCCCATTGTACTTTGTGCAAAATATATTTGTTCACATAAACAAACAAAAACATCCCACAACCCAAGGATTCTAGCACAACTTTTTTTTTTTTTTTTGCAAAAAGATTCCAAAAAGTGAAAAAATTCTTGAAAAAATGTACAACTCTTGTAATCTCCCACTCCCAGTGGGAAGAAAACTTTTGAAATTATTTGTTCTTGCACGTGAGAATGAAATAAGTGAAGATTAAGATCCTTACTGCTGAATCATAGTTTCAGAATATACCAGAGACCAGAGTACTGGCTCCACCACCATCAGCCAAGCATGTGAGCTGAATACAACACCATTCTAAATAGCAAATGATCCAGGTGGCCTCATGCTTTAATGTCACGATGCGGATAAGCCCTAAGAATCACAATGCCAAGCCTTAGAGAGTAAGCACAGCAAAAAAAGAAAGAGGAAGTGCCGACGTATAGTGGGAGTTAACTTGGCGTTCCAGTTGTGTGTGTGTGTGTTTAAAAATCCAATATGCATATTTTTAGTTTTTAAAATCATGTCCTCTTTGAGCAAGGCAGTTGTCCTAGGGTGTGGCAGTTAATAAACAACTGTGGCTTTAGGGGGTGAAATAAGCTGATGTAAAAGAGAGGGATACAGATGTTCTTCCACGTATGATGGCAGTACCCCTGAATCTGAAATTATCATGTGGCAAATGTTCAGGAGGGAAGGAAGGGCCATGACACAGTAGTTTTACTACCCCCATACTGAACCTAACATACTATTGCAGCCATGCAAGCCTTCCTGCTGTTAAGCCAACAAGCCCAGGATCCTGAATTGTTGTGGTTTGAACCCAAATCTTTTGCACCACTTCCTAAGTAGCAAAAAGTCTCCTCCCTTGTCACCTCCCTTATTAAGTTGGCTGTTTTTGTTAGTTACATGTCAGCATATTGCTGGAACCCACCAGTCAACAGTCAGTATAGACTATAGACTATAGAGACTGCTAAAATTGATATGATGCCAGTACTTCCCTTCCTTCATGAGTATGGGGCTGTACAGACTGATGCGAAAGGTTGGCATGGTGGCGGAGTGGGGGCATGGCATCCACGTGACGCACACCCAGCTCCGCCTCCATACTGGCATGACACTGTGCACCTCACCACATGGCAGATGGTGTCATGGTGTTCCTCTGGTGCTGGGTCCAGATGACACAGCACCAAAGGAGCGCAGAAAAGCCATGGTGCCGGTGGCTATGGTGCCCTTTCTGTGGCACAGAAAGGAGCTGCACAGCGTGCAGTTGCTACGGCCCCAATCTGGCAAAGAAAGAGGCGGCTGCAGGCTGCCTCTTAGGGGTGGTCTGTACAGCCCCTATATAGGCCTATTACTGATTTATACAACTGTTATGATTTATCTATATTATGTTATTCATTTTTTTTATTTTATGTTTTTATTGGTTAATACATTAAAAAAGAAAAACAGCAATATAAAATATACATATTCTTATACAAAGGGATCCTTCCGTTATTTCAAACCCTCTTTGACATTCCTTACTAGATAAATTAGATCCTCTTTGGATGTATTCCTTCACTTTCTAAAGTCATCCCAGTAACAGACTCCATTCAGCCCTGTATCTACTTGACTTATTCCCCACCTCAAGATAACAAGATTATCATCCGTACATCACATAATCATTTAAATTATTCACTTAACACATTATGTTTTGATACCCAAATAAATCACCTTCTCATCTTTCTCTGCTGACTAGGTTACGTCCACCTTTGAGTACATGCCTTTACAACCAGTGACCATTGATCAACTATCATTTGAGTATCTTGGGCCCATTTTAGATGGGCAAAAAAAGGCGTTTTAAGGGCTAAAAAGCCCGCCTTTAGGGTTAGTGAGGGCGTAGCTTTTACACCCTCCCTAAACCTAAAGCGTATGGACGCCACCATTTAAAGATGGCGGCGTCTATACGGAGGCGCAGTAAAGGCGTCATCACGTGTGCAGCGTTTTGACACGCTGCGCACGTTGTGACGCTTTTGTGGCACGGGAGGGCGCCAATCGCACCCTTCCCGCGCCGCAAAAAAAGAGCTCCAACGCGGAGCTCTTTTTTTGCGGCGGGTCTTTGCCGCGGCCTTTAAATGGCCGCAGCAAAGACCCAGGGAGAAAGGGGCCGCAGCGGCGGCCCCTTTCCCCCTTCAGCCCCGCCGAGGGAAGCGGGGTGCAGCGGGCGGGATGAGGCCTCTGGGGCTGCCCGTGCAGCAGCCTAGGCCTCATCTCGCCGCTAGAAGGGGCAACTATGGACCGCCCCTTTTGGGCGGTCTAAAAAGCCCCCTCGTTATTCAAAAGACCTGTTAGTTTGTCCATCTCCATCATCTCTAATACCTTCATTACCCAATCGTCCATTGTTAAAATGTTATTCATTTTTAGCAGTTGCTTGAAACACAAATGAGGATGAGAAATCAAGACAGTGTACTTGTGTTGGCAAAAAAACACCTAGAAGCAAGGTGGTTAGAACACAAACATTTTTTAGTAGGGCTTTATGGCAGGATGTGACAACTCCGCTGTCTTAGGCTTTCCTGCATTTTTGCAACACTTGGATTCCTTAAATAGACATGCTATATTCAAGCAAAGGTCACCATCATAAGGACACAAATTTCCGATAATCCGAAAGACAAGTTTTTAGTTGATTTAATTGTACCAATACTGTATAAGTTTTTACCCTAAGATTTTCTGGAATTTTAGAAGCTGTTGGTAATTTCAAAATCCAGACAACCTTAGATTCAGATAAATCAGAAAATCAGATTCAACCTGCAGATTAGCTAAGATATCTGATGGCATGTATCTTGCCATAGATTTACCATTATTGGTTTAAGAACGTGTAAATCAACATTGTGAAAACTGATTATAAACATCTACACTAGAAAAATGAAAGAAAGGAGAATTCCAATAAAGGGAGAGACAAGCCTATTGTAAATTGTATGGAAGAACCACTATTCTCTCTATTCTCCTGGGAGTTCTTAGACTTGATTTTTCACTGTACCCCAGACTCCAAAATCCATGCCTTTCTCCTTAGGATTAAGATCCACATGATTTTTGTATTAAATTATCTAGGAATAAAGAGCAACAATAACAGTACAACAGATTAAAAATATAAAACACAAATAACCTGTAGACTGGAGTGAGTTAAGAATGATAAAGAGAGGTGAGAAGAAAGTGCTTAGTAGACTGCTTTCCTTCCCAATGGAGAAGGCTAGAGCACAATTTGCTCCACCTCCAATCTGGTCAGTCATTGCTGTCAATAGAGACAGCAGATCACAGATAGCAGCATCCTGTCGTGTAATATTAAATTAAGCATTATGTGTGGCTATGGAATGGTGGCAGGTCCATGCAAAGTTAAATTTTGTCATTTCGGATGTAAAGTGTACTATTCCAACCATGTCAATCTCTGCAAGCACCTGATAGCTTGGAAAGGTTACCTTTTGGATTACAAGCCCCAGAATATCTCAGCCAGCATGGCCATAAGCCACAAACTGTGAAGTCTTCTATCTAAATTTCACATTTCACATGCTCTAAAAGATAATATCACATTCCAATGAGATAGAAATCTGAATCCTGTTGTTGGTCCCAATCATTGAAACAATGTGATATAACTACGTATTCACTAAACACTCAACAATTGATTCAAAGGGTCTGCTCTGTAACTTATAGGATTTCTGACAAAATTTTCTTTAATAAAGTATAGCGAATGACAAGGCTTTCATAAAAGTTGTAAAAGAAATTGCAGAAGAGAATTCTTTTCTTGTCAGGAATTAATTGTCAGGAAATCCTAAACAATGAGTACTTGATTCTTTTGGATATAAGATCTCCTAGGCCTTGTCTGCATGGGCCAAAAGCCCCCCCCCCCCCCGGCCCAATTCTGGCAGTATCATGTTCAAATGATGCATGGCACAAAATCTGGTTCTGGTGCAAAAATAAAACAAAATATAAACAAATAGTCTAGACCATATCCATTCAGCACCAGAACTGGGGTATAACACGATTTTAAAAAACAAAAAATGTACCTCTTACATTGGATCTTTCTGGAAGATCTAGAGTCCTTCATTCCTATATCGGGTGGCTGTCTGAATGGACAACCTGCTGAGCTAGCTGGCACATCTGCCACTGTTGCCAGTTGCTTGCTCTAAGGTCAGAATAAGGCACGTAACCATGATGCTGGCTCCCTCATTCTGTCCTCAGAAGTGAGTGATCCATAGCAGCTTGGACATCCTGGGAGACTCAGCAGGACACCCATGTGGACAGCGACTGCAGCATCGGAATGGAGGTCCAGGTAACAGGGAGAGGTTGGGGAGGCTTTGGAGCCTAAATACTCCAGGCTACCCCCCGAGGATACTGCCCAGTGTAGATAGGGTCCTCCTTTATAACTACTGCTCTCTATATATGCATGTTTCCACACAAGTGATTGCTGCAGGGCGAAACTTGTGTTATGCAAGTGATTCCTGCAGAAAACAATACGAAACATACATACATAGATACATACAGTACAGCCAGTTTTAAAAAACCAGGCATGCACTTCTAGAAAACTAGTTTGCAGGAGGATGTGTAAATGGATATATGCAATTACGCCAACATCTTATGTATTTGCTGTAAGAGACACACTATCCTACAGAGTGATGTTGGTCTTTCCTACAGGAATCACATGACCTGCCCTTCAGTGGTGGGGAAACTGAGGCCCTGGATCTAAAGTCAGGTCTCCTAAAATTCCAATCCATCCCGCCAGATTTCCCCCAGTGGCTGTACAACCTTTCCCCATGGCACCATCATTTGGTGAATTTCCAGCTCTGTTTCTTGCACATTCTGAAAGTTTGAGATGTCTCCTCTAAAGGTAAAGAGCTCTAAGCTAAAACATGCTGGAATTTCTGGTCCCACCTTTTTTATTTTGGTTCTGCCCACCACTGGAATGCATTGCTTGAAGACCTTATCTGAAATTACATTTGGACCTTTGGTGAAAATGTTTCCCTATCCTTGCCTTAAGAAAAGCAAGATGGTGTTCTTTTCTATGGAAAGTATTCTGCTCTTGTTTATCCATCTATATCACTTGCCACAGGTGCACACATCACAGAAAAGAGACCTCCTTTTATCTATCCCAAATATTCTGTGCATTAAAAATATGATTTCTCTCGTTAAGTATCAGTTATTCTACTAATTATTCAGCAACAGGATTGCTGTGCCGCAATGACTATAACAAAAGGCAATTTCTCAAATACATACATCTGGGCCTGGTGAAATATTACTTGGCCTCTGGAAGTCTATTTGAAGTGACATCAAGAAGAGATGCCAGGCTTAAGTAATACCCTCCTTGCCCCAGTCCACTCCCATCTGTACAAGAATCATAGAATCATGGAATCATAGAGTTGGAAGAGACCACAAGGGCCATCCAGTCCAACCCCCTGCCATGCAGGAACTCCAAGTCAAAGCATCCCTGACAGATGGCCATCCAGCCTCTGCTTAAAGACCCCTAAGGAAGGAGACTCCACTACACTCCGAGGGAGTGTGTTCCACTGTCGAACAGCCCTTACTGTCAGGAAGTTCCTCCTAATGTTGAGGTGGAATCTCTTTTCCTGCAGTTTGCATCCATTGTTTCGCGTTCTAGTCTCTGCAGCAGCAGAAAACAAGCTTGCTCCCTCCTCAATATGACATCCCTTCAAATATTTAAACAGGGCTATCATATCACCTCTTAACCTTCTCTTCTCCAGGCTAAACATCCCTAGCTCCCTAAGGCGTTCTTCATAGGGCAAGGTTTCCAGACCCTTCACCATCTTAGTTGCCCTCCTTTGGACATGCTCCAGTTTCTCCACATCTTTTTTGAATTGTGGTGCCCAGAACTGGACACAGTATTCCAGGTGGGGCCTGACCAAAGCAGAATAGAGTGGCACTATAACTTCCCTTGATCTAGAAACTATACTTCTATTGATGCAGCCTAAAATTGCATTGGCTTTTTTAGCTGCTGCATCGAACTGTTGACTCATGTTCAGCTTATGGTCTACTTGGACTCCTAGATCCCTTTCACATGTGGTCTCATTCAGCCAGGTGTCCCCCATCCTATATCTGTGCATTTCATTTTTCCGCCCTAAGTGCAGAACCTTACATTTCTCCGCATTGAATTTCATTTTGTTAGCACTGGCCCAGCTTTCTAGTCTATTCAGGTCATTTTGAATTTTGATCCTGTCCTCTGGGGTATTAGCTACTCCTCCCAGTTTAGTGTCATCTGCAAATTTGATAAGTATGCCCCCAATTCTGTCATCCAAATCGTTAATAAAGATGTTGAACAGCACTGGGCCCAGGACAGAGCCCTGTGGGACCCCACTGGTCACTTCTCTCCAGGATGAAAAGGAGCCATTGTTGAGCACCCTTTGAGTTCGGCCAGTCAACCAATTAAAAATCCATGTAACAGTTAACTTGTCTATCCCACATTTTGCAATGTGGGAAAGCAGAGGAAAACTGCTTTCACAACTACTACACCCATAGTCTTTTCCCTCCTGTCGCTACTATCTATGCTGGTATTGTGACACAGGAATAATAATAATTAATAATAATAATAATAATAATAATAATAGTTTATTTATAACCCACTCCTCTGTAGAGACAATCGGAGCGGGGTACAACAAGTTAAAAAGCATAAGTTAAAACAATAAGTTAAAGCCTCTATCAGGTTTCTGGCCTTTATTTCCCACCGGACAAAGTTGATGGACATAGGGTGGGCTTTACAGAAGCCAACTCTTCTTTTTTACTTGCCTCAACTTCCTCCAGTTTTTTCTCTTTTATATCTATTTCCCTTTCCCATTTAAGTTTAGAAAATGATAGAAAATGTGGTTGGAAACATAATGATAGCATTTCATTGGTCTTTAGCATTGTTGTAACAGCAGGAATTGTGAATAGAGGAAGTCAGCAGAGAAAATAACATTCAGTCATTGAAACTGTGGAAAACTCTATGATCAAACTATTCAAGGATGATGACATGGAACATCACTAGTTAATTTTAAAGTTCCACTTGTTGTATACTTAAAATAAGGATACACATTTTTAAAAAATATATGCAAGACAAAAAACACAGGATACTAGGTTCTCAGTATGGAACTTTTTAGTGACATGGTAGAATAAAGGCAGGATATAAATAACTGTCAGTCAATAAATTGGTTAGCTAAATGTGTGTGTGTGTTTTAACTATATAAAATATTTATTAAAGGCTTTGTTCTGGCAATACCGAGTATTCATTGTTTAGAAATGCAGTATTTTAATATATTTTGTTTTCTAAAAAAATTGTCAGAGGCATATTTTATATTGATGATTCCTCTCAATCCATTTTTTCAGTAAAAGCTTCTACCGGATAAATGTTACAGTTTTTCAGAAATAAGAGAACAACATACTGTATCTTCTAGGAATCTACTGAACACACAAGCAATCTAAAAAGTACAGGCTAAATGATATTTAATGCCTAGATACATGTCAAAACCCTGTACCGGTAACATGTGTGTGCATTAAGATAGTATTTAAAGCACACTAGAGGGATTGGAAGGACAGACTGCCGAATCCTTCTCCCACCTATACTAACCTCCCACAAAAACGCTTCTCCCTGTCTGTTTGTTTGTTTGTTTGTTTGCTTGCTTGCTTGCTTGCTAGTTAGGGCTTTGAAGATCCAGCCAGCCAGCTGGGGAAAGGTAGGGAGAAGGTCCAGTAATATACTTCAATCCTAGCCCCATTCTATTTGGACTGAACTGTAAGGAGTCTGCCTTAAGGCCATGGAAGTGTTATTGGGCCTTTCTAAAACCTTGAGTGGGCATTTGGTCAACACAACAGCAGTGTTACCATGTGTATATTTTAGAGCCAAAAAGATTTTTGGCTTCAATTTCTTTTTCTAAGTTATCCACCATAAATAATATTATAGACCAATATAGATCCTAGTTTGTGTCTAAGATTTACAGTGGGCCCTTGGTATCTGCTAGAGTTTGGTTCCAGGATCCCCTGTGGATACCAAAATCTGTGGATGCTGAATTTCCATTAAATACAATGGTGTAGTAAAATGGTGTCTCTTATATAAAATGGCAAAATCAAGGTTTGCTTTTTGGATATATATATATATATATATATTGGTATTTTCATACTGTGGATTGTTGAACCCATGGATAAAGAATCCATGGATACGGAGAGCCGACTGTACAACTATAGCATAAGATAGTCAGCATTCTTTCTCTCATGGGAGAAGGTTATAAACAGAAAGGAGACGGTTTTAAAAACCAAGAACAAAATATAAGTAAAGCTGAAATCACTTGTCTATTCATAGGAAAGCAGGCTGCAGAAACCGGTTTTTCAGGATTTGGGTGGAGAAGATTCTGTCTTGAAAAGAATTTATCCTTAAAACTGCAAATAGCATAGAACCAGCACATTACTATGTCAGAATTCTGATTTGTGTGAATTTGGTTTTCTTACCAGCATGCAAATGGGTCCCTGTTTCTGCAGAGTGAGGCTACTGAACAGTCTAAAAAGTTACTTCACAATAATTTTGAACAAAGGAACATCTCTCTGCATAAAAGATGTGTTATATTCTTGAAATGAAGCAGAACAGTTAACTCTCAGTTAACCATCCTTTGTATTTCCTTTGTATCATATTCTTCTCTTTAAAGCTTTGACTGCTGGTTTTCTCATTCTCTGCCTGTAACAAGCTGTGATATATTTTCTCCATTATACCACATAGGATACATTGGTGTATAATTTTACCCCTACCAATGTCTTCTATATATGACACCAAACAAAAGGATTAAGCAGATCATCTTTCAAGTAGATTGCATAGCAGACTATCATTTAAAGCAAACAACAATAAGGTAGTGAAATAAGTCTAAACATTACATTCTACAACCACGTTCTGCTAAATATTTGCAGTGAGTTTGAAACCCCAGCTTTTGTATAGACATTTTGAGATGCCACCAGACATTTGGAATGCACCATAGCATAGGAAATACAAATCGGTGGAATCATTCTGTGATGATAATAAAAGCTGACCCCTCCATCTCAGATTGGCTGCTGTAGGTCAAGTCGTCTTGGAACAATCTGGCCTATAAACATCCACAGACCATATTAAAACCAATGCTTACCTTTGTATATCATCAATAGGAAGAACCAGGATCTGGTGGTGCTTTCGATGATAACCTGTTGTGGCAGTGCTGTTTACAGAAGAGTAGCGTTGCCGTCCATCTGAGAATCTTAACAGCTTCAAGGCTCCTCTACTAGAGGCTGAGTCATTTAGGGAGGGGAAGGGAGGTGTGGAAAAGGGAGTTCACCTTATACACATACCAATTCAGTTAAAATCCACTTGCATTTTATTTTTTATTTTTTTTCCTACTCTTGTATCTGGTCCACTGTTTCCTTTAATGCACAAACAGAACAGGGCCGAGAGTGAAGAAACTTGCCATCACAAAAACAAGTTGTTCTTCATAACAACGCCATTTGTGTGTGCATGTGTTATGTTCATGTTTTCTTTTGGGGTTTTTTTCTCTACATCTTTAATCCCAGAAAAAGAACAGTCCCATTTTCACTGTCAATGGGTGTGACTGTTCAGTGGGAAATTTAAAATATCTTACATAGGTATTTTTAAAAAGAGTGTGAGGCATTGTCAGAGAAATAATGAGAAATGTACATGGTATCTACTTTTGAACTGCAGCCAGAGCAAAATTTAATCTGGAATGTCTTCTTTAATTGGAAGGATTTTCTCAAACTCTAAATAAATAAAGGAGTTTGAGGGCTACAACCACAATGCATCATGAAAGAACATTGTTTTAATTTATGCGCTTTAGCTGTGTTCCAGAATATTATTTTAAAGTTCAGACAAAAAAAGCTGGAGAAGATTCGTTGGATTACTGACATCACAGTGACTGGAGGGGTGGCAAGAAACAATTTGTTGGCTTTGAGAGGCCGATTTATCCAGAGCCACCATGTCCACTGTTTTTGTTGTTGTTGTTGTTTTTACTTCCACTGCCACAGCCTACAATGTGATGTAGCTATGGTGCCATAATGGACCAAACTCTGGACAATGTCTCTTGATTGCCACCCCAAGTATTTTTCTTTCTTTTTGCTCATGTAAAGCCCATCCTCTTCTTCACACTGCTTCATGGAGGCCATCCAGTTCCCTTTTTCTCCATTTCTGTGGCCCTTTTTCTTTTTTAAAAAAATCCTTTGTTCATCTACCCCTCCTTCGGATTCCTTTTTCTTACTCCACTTTTCCCATTCTTCTTGTCTGCATGATCAATCTATATTTTTCTTCCCTATAGCCCAGAATCTCTTGACAGTCCTCAACTTCCAGATGTAGCATTTTTATACCAGTCAAACTGATAATGTTCTTTCCTTCAGTGAAGTTAAACTACAATTTGCTTAGTTCCCTGAGCCACTGAACATCCCATGGCACCACACCAGTGCAGCTAATAATTGTCAGAAATGTCACAAACACTATTAGATGAGATCTTTCCCACTGGATTTTATGCCAATCAAATTGCAGTTCGCATCTCTTAGTGCACTTTCCAACATTATTTTTTTCAGCAGTAGTTTTGCGTACATAAACAGGAGAAAATAATATCTTGCCTACCTTACTTCACCACCAGGTTGTAGGGATCATAAGGGGAGGGAGTACACTGTGCTCTACTGTAAGGACTACACACACTCCATATGATGATTCTTACAGCAAGAGTAAGCAGTATGTATTTATGTAGTACACAACCCAACAAATGAAGATCTATGTTTGCAGACTGGATCTTTATAGGACTGGCTAAACCAATATGGGGAGTGAAGCTACTTTCTCAGGCAATAGTTTATGAAGGACCCTTTAGTTATTCCTTCTGAATCTTCTAGCCTTTTTCTCTCCCAGAAAACAGAGCTATAAGTACACCAGAAGGCCTGCACTCCACCTTCTAAATTAGTCCCCAAGATTCTACAGTTCTGACTTTCTCAGAAAAGCTCATTAATTGGAAATTGCTGAGCAGAGGAACTCAAATCCTGAAAAAATGCTATGCAAGTAGTTACTACAAAAGGCCGTGGCTCCTGCTAAGCAACATTCAGATCTGTATGTCATACAATGTTTGTAGTGATTCTGCTACTTCTTTGCTTCCCTTTAACAAGCTGGTGTGTTCTAACCCCCCACCTTCCCACTGCCCTCTCTTTGACAATTGCAACTGTGTCACTGCATCCAGCTCTTCTGTGCAAGCCAAACCTTAAACTGACAACTAAAAAGTGGGTAACTACCCTTAGGTAGCCAAGCCAATTTTGTCTTTTTTTCCCCCTGAAGGCTGTGATGTGAAGCAATATATAGAGCAAAAATGCAAACTGTCTCTGGAATTGTTTCAGAGACAATGTACATACTTTTTTTCTTAAATGGAAAAGCACCTGGAATGAGGCAATTTTGAATAAAGGATTGGAAGGTTTAAGCAGCTTCTCCAACAGATTCAGTTGTCACCTCTTAGGCAGGGTAGCACTTTGGTGGGCAAAATGTGATCTATGGACTTTGTTGAACTGCATCTTCCACAATCTGCCACCATTGGCTATGCTGGCTTAGGGTTGATAGGTCCAACAAAATTGCGAGGATCACACATTCATCATCACTGCATTACTGTTTTCAATTTAACAACCACAGTCCACCAGAGCACTGTTCTTATCTAAAGTCTGCTTTGTATCATTCAAACCATTTTCATGATATCACTTTAACCACACTCCAGCCCTGCCAGCTGGACAATAAGGCCCACATGGCACGATATGCTTTGCCTTGCCCCAAGTGGTAAAGTTACACATCTTTGTTGTGTCATATAACCACCTAGGTGACTTTGACCAAGTCACACTCACACAACCAACTCTATTTCAGAGGGTGATTGTGAGGGGAAGCAAGTGGGTAATGGGTTGAATCCACACTTGCCCTACTACAAAAGAATGGACAATCTTTCCATTTGTGGAAGGGACAGAGAGCCAGCAGATGCTGAAGGAGGATCAAGCAGTGATTTGGGGCTGGGAAGTCATACTCATCAGTTTTTCGTTCCCTCTGGAGCCAACTCTTGAGCAGTTCTGGCAAATCCCTGATAAGGAGTTGCAGGGAAGAGGAAGAATTGGCTTAAAACTATCCTCCATCCAGTAGTAATGTCCCCTGATTATCATTCCACTCAGGGGTGCTCTGGATTTCAGCTAAAGTATGGAGCTTTGAGATCTTTGGCAAAGTACTGGAATATAAACATGATTAATACATACTCTCTGAACTTATTCTTGAAATGAATATACAGTGCAAAGAGGCTGTAAACTATTAATAGAACTGCAAATGCAAGTGTGAATTAAAGCATATTACCTTGTGCCAAGTGCTTTGTGCATAGCTCTAGGAATCCTTTCTCTCTCCCACTCTCAGTCTCTCAGCCTCTTTCTCTTTCTCTCTCAAAAGAAATATGCCTGTTCTTAGGTTTCAGGTACGTAGCAGCAGCAGGATCTCAGCCACACCTTAATACCTACAAGAAAAAAACATTCTCAGAGTGGTCACAGGTTGGCAAACACATTCTTGAGATGCCAGGAGAGCATTCAGTGACTGTTAAAAGGCTTTTGGCAATACATTTCATTCACGCAAGTTTCAGCAGTTCTTTTGCCAAGGGCAAGAGGAGAATTAATTAGATTTGCTGGGGATGTTGTGAATGCATACCACACCCCAAACACTAGTCACAGATTCATAATATTGAATGGTTCAAACATCCTGAAGCATAACTGTGAGGCATTGGGAATCTCTGGAGTCCTATTTTGAGGGAACCTTTGGCTATCTAGATGTTTTGGATGTTAAGAGTCAGATGTGTCACCCAATGGGGCTTTCTAGAGTGGCAGGAAACGGCGACATGAAGTTGTCTTTTCCTTAATATTTATCAGCTGCACTGCAAGTCCCAAGTGTATAATAAAAAGGCATAGGGCAGCTACACTGAGGAGGTGTGGGGACAACTTATCTGAAGTCTTTTCTGTTGCTCAGCAACTACATTGGAAGCTGTCAGGATGCTAGAAACACAGGCGGAGTAGCTGCATGGGTGGCAATGAATGGGGATTTGGGCCGCACTGAACCTTTAATATTTTTTTTTTGTTGCTGGCTGCGAACTGCGCAGTTGCACTGATACATCATACAGGCAATTGTATTGCCAGCTGCGAACTGTACATCACACATGAACTATGCAGTTATGAAGATCTGTCAAATTACCATTGTGGTTTCGTTTCCCTTTTTAAAGTGCACAGTTGCATCGGTGCACCATGAATGAACCCCTTTATTTTATAATAATAATAATAATAATAATAATCATTATTATTAATACCCCACCCCTTTGAGATCAATCGAGGCGGCTTACACATTAAAATACTATTACATCAATAAAATAAACTGCATCCTTCCCCCCCTTAAAAAGATATTAAATCTGTTACAATTTAAGTTTATGAATACACTTCTTTATTTTATGAATGAATTGACATTTTTTGCGCAGTTGCATAATAGTTACAGCATCCTAGAGTCCCTACTGCACATGTTTAGGGTTCGGATTAGGGCTGGAGCTAGGGTTTGGGAGATTTAAAAAACTGCACAGTTGCACTGCAGCATTTAGACACAGCTGTGAAGTTACACCCTTTTTTAAAAGAAGCTGGGAAAAGCAGGTCCTTTTTAAAGCTGCTTTTTCCCCACTAAAATGCAAAAGAAGTGTGTTCATGCCAAACTTTCAGTGTGGGTCATCTAAAGGCTACACTTTCATGCAGGCATGAACACACCCCTTTTTGCCAGTCTAGATCAGCCCAATATGACCAATGCTAGGCTATTACAGGAGCTGAAATCAAAACACCTGGAGGGCCAAAAATCCCCCATGCTTGATATACTATTCCCATAACTGCATATCATGACTTCTTATATTTTGGTCTGTTCAGATCTGGCTTGTACAGCTACTTCTGCTAGCCAGACATGGTTGATTAACCACTTACAAATCACATTTTAAATCTCTCTCTGTGTGTATTGTTGTTGTTGTTGGCTTACAAATTCTACATTGTTTAAAACATGGTGTATGAGCCTGCATCCATGGATGTTCCTGACATATTTCAGCAGCTTCCCACTCTGAAAAAGGATCCGAGAAGTGGAGCAGCAGAGAAACAAGACAAAAACCAACCAAAAACAAGCTAAAGTTTCTTTCGCCACCTACTATGCAATTCTTGGCTCAAGTAACAAACATTGCTTGACACAAACTATGGCTTATCATGCCATTCAAATGCACCCACTATACACATCTAGTCATTTTGAAATGTATCTGCACATGGTTCATCAGAAAATATCCCAAAATTACAAACTAACAAGAGGCCAAGACTCAAATGTTTCAGAGTTAGAACTACAAACCAGTCAGCCATTTATTTGCTACCTTTTGTGTCTTTATTCAGAGCTTAAAAATTAATGACTCCAAGCCTATGTTTAAATATTTTATGGTATTTATTATTGCTCTAGACTGTTTGTCGCTTAGCATGATTAACAAGTGTGTTTCACAGTGTTTGGTAAAGTAGTTATGCACGCTATCATGACAACATTCACTGTCATCTTGATTGGTACTTTCTTAGAACACAAATTATTAATAACACACACTTGACCAAAATAACACACCCATATCTGCATTTAGCCATCAAAACTATATGGTGACTTCATGCATTCTAACCCAAGTACATAGTGATATATGTCATCAACTCATGCTGGGCAGGCACACACTTCTTGATCTTCTGAACAGCTCATCTCATATTCACTTAATGGAAAACTCAAAGTTCCCATCTTTTCAGAAACCGAGGCTGTGCCTGCATTGCAAAATAATGCAGTTTGACACTACATAGCAAAATGCTATGGGATTCTGGGAATTGCAGTTTTGAGAGATAGTTAGCCTTCTCTGTTAGAGAGCTCTAGTGTCACTGCTGTTGCTATTGTGTGCCTTCACGTTGTTTCTGACTTATGGTTATTCTAAGGGAAACCTATCATGGGGTTTTCTTGGCAAGATTTGTTCAGAGGAAGTTTGCCATGGCCTTCCCCTGAGGATGAGAGTGTGTGACTTGCCCAAGGTCACCCAGTGGGTTTCCATGGCCAAGCTGGGATTTGAACCCTGATCTTCAAAGTTGCAGTCCAGCACTCAAACCACTATACCACCCTGGCTCTCTCTAGTGCCACAACAAACTACAAAGCCCAGGGTTCCATAGCATTGAGCTATGGTATCAAGTGGCATAAAATTGCATTATTTCTGCAGTGCAGATGCAGCTTTGCTTTGGCCTTGGTCACTGTATTTTACAGTAGATCCAGATATTGCCACAGTCCACTCATAACCCTCAGACGTTTTACTATCACTTTTTCCATCTTTTTCCTTGCCACCAAAACAAAACAAAATGTTAATGAGGAAAAAAACGTATTGCACAGGGCCTGCTGAGTGATAGTGCTATGAGCTCCCTGTGCAATAGAACTCATTATGTATATTCAAGGCAGGATAAAGAAATACCCAATCTTGTCACAATAAGAACAAAATTCAGATATAGAAAAAGCCAAATATTGACTTAAATATCTAGTCATGTGGTAAAACTGTTCCTGGTCAATGCAGTGTCATAGAATACACACACTGCAAGAAACAAAACAAACAGGAAACAGATTCTTTTCCCATAAATGGCTGGACCCCTAAGCAGTGTCAATGTCTAATTGACTACCGGTATGTGAAACCAGATTTTTACACAGCAAAGAATCTGTGATGTGCATCTTTGTCACCAGTGGTCCAGTCTAATAATAGTATAGATGTATAGATGTATAGATGTAGCTACTATATGGTATATCTGCTGAATGTTATGGTCAAAACTGAGGGTGTATATGCTTAGTCCCAAATGTAAATCAAAAATTACTTGCACTAAAATCACATGCACGTGTACTGAAAGTGAGCTCTGTTAAGTTTCCATGCAACCTACTGATTTTTTGGCTTGATAGCATGCTTCAAACTCCACTAAGATCCAGTTTCTTATCTGTGACTCTATGTGCTCTAACCCTTTCCTCCTATTAGTTTCCCATTTTTTTATTCCAGAATCTGGTCCAGTACCCCAGCTCCAATTTTCTAGATTTCACACACACACAGAGAGGATAACCATGCTCTTCATATACATTTGTTTTGTTAAACAGTACTGCTGTCTTTGAGCAGTGTCTTGTAAATGACTCATGAAATGGGGGACGCCACCTTCCAGCCTACTATGTCCACAAAGCCCTTTCCCTTTCTTTCCCACCTGGAGAATGTATTTCTGGTTAAACTAAAGGAATCTAGAGAAGAGACGAAATCAAAGTCACAAGAAGATGCAAGGAAATAAACCTTAAGTCTCCTTCGGGGAAACAGTGCAAGCTGGGAAAAGTAGCACATTATTTTATTTTATTTTTTCATATCATGCCCATTTATGTGTGTTATGTGTATAGACATCCCAGGGCTCCTCTCCTCCAAGCCCCTGGGATGCCTAGATCTCCGGATCTTGACATCCCAGCCTCCTCCATGCCCCTGGGATGCCTTGATCTCCTGATCTAGGCATCACAGCCCCCCTCCTCCATGCCCCTGGGATTCCGAGCTCTCCAGATCTAGGCATCCCAGCCCCCCTCCTTCAAGCCCCTGGAATGCCTAGATCTCCCGATCTAGGCATCCCAGCATGCCCCCCTCCTCCAAGCCCCTGGGATGCCTAGATTTCCCGTTGTAAGCATCCCAGGGACTCCCTCCTCCAAGCCCCTGGGATGCCTAGATCTCCCGATCTAGACATCCCAGGGCCCTCCTCCTCCAAGCCCCTGGGATGCCTAGATCTCCCGGTCTAGACATCCCAGGGCCCCCCTCCTCCAACCCCCTGGGATGGCCCCCCTACTCCAACCTCCTGGGATGCCTAGATCTCCCAATCTAGACATCCCAGGGCTCCCCCTCCTCCAACCCCTTGGGATGCCCCCCTCCTCCAACCCCCTGGGATGACTAGATTTCTGATCTAGATATCCCAGGGGGGCCCCTCCTCCATGCCCCTGGGATGCCTAGATCTCCCAATATAGACATCCCAGGGCCCCCCTCCTCCAAGCCCCTGGGATGCCTAGATCTCCCGATCTTGACATCCCAGCCTCCCCCATGCCCCTGGGATGCCTTGATCTCCTGATGTAGGCATCCCAGCCCCCCTCCTCCAATCCCCTGGGATGCCTATATCTCCTGATTCAGGCCTCCCAGGCGGGATGACATCTCTAAAAAATGAGGAGGGATGGTAAACATTAGTCCCTCCCCTGCAGAGAAGTCTCTAGGCAACCAGGAGGTTTTCAATGATGGGGGGGGGGGGGAATCCCAGGGCAGGAAGGAATATGCCTTCCACACCAATGCTAATTCGAATGGATCCCAAATACACACGGGAAGCAGACTTGTAACTTCCATGGTTGCCCGAATTTACTTAATCCCAGAATGACCCATGGATGCCTTCGTATTGGCCCTGCATTGGCAGCAATCACGTATGAACGTCTTTTGTGTAATAACGTGAATTCGGATGACAATACCGAATTGGCGCTATTTTAACCTTCCAATTCAGCCCCGTGTGAAAGAGTCCTGTGTTTGAGGACCTGGAAAAGGAGAACTGTTACAAGGATGTGGGCTTCACCTGTGAACAGACCATGAACAGAATCCAGTCTGTAAATTCTGCATAAGCTACAGCTAAAGTAATAGTAGTTGCGGAAAGCAATGGAATGGGTGAAAAAGACAACTAATAAGTGAAAGCTTGCCAAGCAAATTTTGCATCTACACTTCAGAATTAATGCAGTTTGACACTGCTTCAACTGCCATGACTCCACACTATGGAATTCTGGATTTGTAGTTTTGTGAGATATTTCATAGGTTAGAGCCATGGCGGTTAAAGAGGTGTCAAATTGCATTAATTCTGTCGTGTGCCAGCAGAAAAAAAGTACTGAACATGGGTCTCAAAACAGACATCCCAAAAGGGCCACTGTTGGGCTGCACTGGGGGGCAGAGTGTGCACATGACACACACCCCAAACGTAGCCAGAAGCTGCTCCGTGCACTGCTCTTTTTCAAAGAACCGGCCCAAAAAATCCACTCCTTTTTAGCGGGCTGCTTGGGGACCATGGCAGCAGCCCAACGAACAGGACCCACGCGGTCCCACAGCAGCCCTTTTGGGCTATCTGTTTCACCCCAAAGGTAACTTTTTTATTCACAAGGTGTTAAGGTGAAGTGCTTTTACATCCACCTGGCTTCTCAGGATCTTTCTTCACCATTGTGGTTCTCCTTTGTACCTATGGTTATCCACATAAACATAAGAAGGGCTATTAATTAGCTGCGCATCCCAAGCAAAACTTGCCATTCCATCTGCTAAAAACTGCTCAAAGATCATTAAAGGCAGCTCATTTCTTTGGGCTTAATCAGAAGTAGGAAAGATACTTTGGAGTTTATCACACAAAGGGGATTGGAAGTATAATCCAATGGCAATCTGAATGCAATCATGGGGTTTCGCGTGATTGCGTGGAAGCTGATCACACACATTTTCGGGCAAAGGGAAGTCCTTCAGAACACAATCATGGGGTTTCGCGTGATTGCATGAGAAACTATCACACACAATTTTGGGCACTGGGAGGCAATTTCAGGCAGTTCTGAATGCAATGCAGTGTCAATACGCAATCAAGTAAATTCGCTGAACTAGTGAATTTACTCAATTCCGAACTGGCCTCACTTCCATTTCTTTCGAAATTGAGAGAAAATCCTCCCGTGTGATAAACTCCTTTCTAACAGTAATTCATTATGTGACCCATTACAAAGCTTCAAACGATAATTCATTAGCATCATTATTACAGAATCCTTAAAGTAACTTCTTGATAATTTTCTTTTCTTTTGATTTGGAGAGGGAAACCTTTCGAACCAAGAGGGGAACTACATAAATTAAAATGCCAAAATTACATTCTTGAAAGCAATTAGTATTACTTGTTAAACAAAAAAAAATTTGAAGTAGTGCTGTTCCTAATCAATGAGTTACTTTTGAAATTATGAAAGAAACGGTCCACAAACTGAGATGCATGGTCTTAGGAGGGGCAGTTTAGAGGATGCTGCCACTGCTACTATGGCCTTGTTACTAGAAAAGGCAACAAGTTACATGTTACTCTTACTCTATTTGTAACTTGTTACTGCCAAGTCCCATGTTTGGTCACTCTCTATTGCTGTTTCAATGGAGCCCAAGGCACAGCACTACACTGTGGTTCTTCCCAGGTTATTCAATGCTAGCACATCCCTGACTCTATTGCACAAGTAATAATGACCTTCATGACATTTGATATTAAAGTGTAAAGCCAAGGCATCCCATTCCAAGGGGGGAGAAAGGACAGCATAGAAGGGTAACAGGCACAAAACATGGAATGATGATACATTCAAGCAGCATCCCACAGGTACTTATAGGTTTCTGTAACCATTAGCACAGGACTCTTTCATACGAGGCTAAATTGGAAGTATAATTTAAAGTCAATTCGAATGCAATCATGGGTTTTACGTTATTGCAAATTAACTCTTCGCATGCAAATTCGGGCAAGAGGGAAGCCAATTCGAATGCAATCATGGGTTTTACATTACTGCGAATTAAAGCTTCGCATGCAAATTCGGGCAGGAAGGGGTTATTTTCGGGTAATGGGAAGTAATTGCGAACGGAGCAGGGGTTCTTCCGAACGGAGCAGGGGTTCATGTAAATTCGCTAAACAAGCGAATTTACATGAATCCACATTGGCTCCATTCGAAGTTGGGAGAAATTCCTCCCGTTTGAAAGAGCCCACAGTTGCTGCAGATACTAACATGACACCACAGATAGCATTAACAAGGTAACCACATGTTATCTGCATACCTTTCAAATGGATGACATAAAAATAAAGATTTTCTATATTTTGCCTCAGTCATAAATCAAAATTGAAATTATAATCAAGAAGGCAGAAGAAGACTAAGGGGCTGTCTACACAATTACAATGCTCCTCATTCCAATCAAACAGAATGTGATCAGGCCACATGCAATTCATAGGGTTTGGGGCTTTTTGCCAGGGGTGGAGCTGAAAAACTGTTTAAAATCTGCAGGAAAACGCTTTGCAGTTTTTACCTGTGCACCTATGGAAATCTGCAGAAATGCTCATTGTTGCATGAATTTGAATGGCTGCACATTTTTGGCAGAGGGAGGGTGAACAGATGCGGATCGACATGAATTTGCACAGGAAAGTGAAGCTGATTAGCCATAAATGCAGATGGGCAAAAATCTGCAGCAATTCACATAACACACTTATATGAAGATTAGCCCTAGGATTTGGAAGGGTAGTCATCAAGAAATCAGATAATATCCTCAAGTATACAGATATATCATCGACTACTGAAGTCAAAATTGTTCATGCCCTTGTATTTCCGATTTGTACGTATGGTTTGAAAGCTGGAAAGTGAAGATAGCTGACAAGAAAATAATGAATTCATTTGAAAGGTGGCTCTGGAGGAGAGTTCTGCAGATATCATGGACTGCCTAAAGATAAATAAGTGGGTGCTAGAGCAAATCAAGCCTGAACTCTCACTAGAGGCCAAAGTGACTAAAATGAGGCTATCAGAATTTGGATCTTGCATGAGATGACATAACTCATTACAAAGGAAGATCATGCTCAGTAAAGTTGAAGACAGTAGGATATAAAGACCAGATTATATATGGATAATCTCAGTAAAAGAAACTATAGCCCCAGATTTGCAAAACCAGGCCAGGGCTAATAAAAGGGTACCTTGGAGGTCTTTCATTTGCACAGACACCATAAATTTCAGCTAATTTTATAGCAATTAGCAACAGCAACACAACCATTAATACCAAAACCTTGATAACATTTTATTGTGTTCCATTTGGTGTACAGAAACCAAGATGATTCTGTTTTGTCACAGGGCTGGCCCAAAAATTAAGATGGTAGATGCTGGAGATAAATAATAATAATAATAATAATAACAACTTTATTTATATACCACCCTTCCTTCCTACGATCAGGGCGGTGTACACATACAGAGTTAAAGCGTATACAAAAGTTAAAACAATTATATAAAACAATTTAACAATTTCAATCCAAGGGTGGTGGTGTTCCAGTCCAAGTCCTAGTGAGGGAGAATAGCAACGGGGGAGAGTCAGGGGTAAGCTTGTTCAAACAAATGCATTTTTAACCCCTTCTTAAATTGGGTAAGGGAGGCAGCCAGGCGAAGCTCCGTGGGCAGTGAGTTCCAGAGGCTCGGGGCAGCGATAGAAAACACTCTCTTCCTGGTGGTTGACAATCTGGCCTCTGGAACATTAAGCAATAATTGCCCAGTAGATCTAAGTGTTCGGGGCGGACTATATGAGGAGAGACGGTCCTTCAGGTACTCTGGGCCCAAGCCATTTAGGGCTTTATAGGTAATAACCAGCACTTTGTACTGAGCCTGGAAGCAAATAGGCAGCCAATGGAGATCTTTCAGAACCGGTGTTATGCAGTCAGTCCTGGGAATGCCACTGACCAACCGTGCTGCCATTCTTCCTGAGCAATTCGTTCTTGATGGACATGGAGCTCTAGCAGAACACCATTTCATTTGTTGCTTCTTGGGAGAAGTCAAAGACTATATCCTGGTACACTCTGGCCTACAAGCCTTTTTTTATTGGTGAAATTGCACTCCATGTTGTTCTCTCCTTCAGTCAGAGCATACAGAGGTAGTACACAAACTAAACTTCCACATCACCTCCTTCAGGTTACCAGTTCAAGGATTGGGTAGTGAATAGGTGTGGGTAGTGACCCTTTTGAGTAGTAAACAGATGTGGATAATCATCCCTCACTTAATCATTGCCCATCATCTGCATGATCAAAACCCCACACTGTTTGGCACAGGGTTCTAGTGGTTCCCATGTCAGTGGACTAGTTTAGTTTCTAATCAAGCATTTAAAGGAGCTCTCTGTGGTGTGAGATTGTCCTTGTTGTGTTCCTTCAACTGATTTCTAACCTGTGGCAGTCTTAGGGCAAATCTATCATGGGTTTTTGCTGGCATAATTTGTTCAAAGGGGGCTTGCCCATGCCTTTCTCATAGGATGAGAGAGGTTAGGTTTCTGGGTTTCTACCACCAAGTGGGGATTCAAACCCTTGTATTCTGAGTTTAGTGCTCAAACCACTATGCTATGTTGGCTCTGATGTGCAAAATATGTTCAGCACCTTGGACAATTCCTTCAGAGCTAGCCCAAACCTGGAATGTGTCCACACACACACATACACACTGACATGGAAGCCACCAGCCACCCTTGGAGCTTAGGAACTTATCAGACATTGGAAACTCGAAGTATAATCTAATGGCAATCCGAACACAATCATGGGGTTTCATGTTATTGCGAATTAAAGTAGCTCATGCAATTTCAGGCAAAAAGGAAGTCATTCCAAACGCAATCATGGGATTTGTGTTATTGTGAATTAAAGCATCTCATGCAATTTTGGGAAATGGGGGGGTCATTTTCGGGTAATGGGAAGTCATTCTGTAGGCATTCCAAATACAATTGGAATTCACGTAAATTTGCTAAACTAGCGAATTCACGTGAATTCCAATTGGCTCCATTTGCAATAAAGAGAAATTCCCCCTATCTGATAAGGTCCTTTGAATTTTGAATTTTTTGACCAGAGCGCCCAGAATTCCTCAGCCAGCATGACAACCTGCAAAGTGAGAATTCATCTTTTTTCCCCAGTCTGATGAAGGTTCTGGCCATGTGAAAAAGATTCTTACCCTCCACATTGTTCTTGAAATTTCCAGGTTTCTTAATTTAACTGGACATGTTGTCACCAGTTAGATTGGGTGGTGAGAACAATCTCAACTGCTGAACTTTAGCTCGGCTTAGTGACATGACTGACTTGGGTGTGTATTTAAATCCCCACAACATGTTGCATGATAGATTGCTTGATTTGAAACCTGATTTGAAACTTGATTTGCAACTTGCCATGAGTGTGCGTGTGGTTCTCTTGGGGAGTGGCAAGAAATTAGGAGTGGGAAAACAGGTTGAAGAGCATTGTAATGTCAAGCTTGAAATAGAGCATTTAATTCATTCTCTCCCATTCCAACGTTAGATGAAGACTGTCAATTGAACAGGTTGTACCTTGTCCATACCTGTATTTTACCTTAGAGTGAACCACCACTGTGTTCATCATTGCTAACAGGAAATATGTTAGATCTGGAAATGTGGGTAAATTCATTGTTTTAGAAATCACAGGGCTAGCCCAAGTCAGTTGTCTGAGGTGACAAATAAGGTGGTGTGCATTCCCCTGCTATATACAAAAGTTGACTGGGCTGGCAATTGGCTCTTTTTGAGGTACTAGTGACAGGATCCTCCAGGGCATCAGAAGGCAGTAGTCTGCTCTAGGACATTCTGGTCCCTCCTCCAATACCCTGCTGTCAACTTCCAACAGCTACAGCCCAGAGTACTGTCTCAGTGCCCAGTTGTAGGGCCAGCCCTGAAAAAACATTACATATGTTGGCAGCCAGGCTAAATGCAGGAAGAGCAAGGAGTGACCATATTATACCAATATTGAAGTCACTCCACTGGCTGCCTATTATTTTCCGGGCACAGTACAAGCTGTTAGTTATCACCTTTAAAGCCCTACATGGCTTGGGCCCAACTGATCTAAGGGATCACCTGCTTCCATATAATCCACCCCGTGCACTCAGATCCTCTGGGAGGAACCTGTTGCAACCAGTGAAGACCAGATTGGTTGCGACCTCCCAGAGGACTTTTTCTGCAGTCGCTCCCACTTTATGGAATGGGCTGCCAGATGAGAGCCGTCAAATTACCAACCTGGATGACTTTTAAAAAGCCATCAAGATGGATCTCTTTCAGCAGGCCTTCCCGGAATAAATCACTTGGCCAAAATATCCCCCCACATAGGCACACAGGGCAACAACTCTGCCATTGTTATAGTTGGGAGCTGTTGTAATTTTATTTAACTATGTTTTAATTGTTTATGTAAATTTTAATTTTAATTTGTTTAATTCTTATTAAGGAGGGTTTTTATATATATTGTTGTATGGTTTTAAATATTGTAAGCTGCTTTGATTGCTATGGCAAAAAGCAGGGTATTATTATTATTATTATTATAATATTTTGCTCCTATTACTCACTAAAGAGAGGATACTGTTAGGGTACATCTGCACTGTAGAAATAATGTAGTTAGGCTCCACTTTAACTGCCATGGCTCCATCTTACAGAATCCTGGGATTTATAGTTTTGTGGGGCACTATCGCTCTTTGGAAAAGAAGACTGAAGACCTTGTAAAATTTCATGTCCCAAGGTTTGAATGGATGGCTCTACAGCACCTAAAAGTGGTGTCAAACTGCATTACCAAACAGTGGGCTCTTGGTAAGCAATGTTTGTTTGGTTTGGTTCCAGGACCCACCATGGATATCAACATCTCAGTGCTCAACTGAGTTGTAGTAAAATGGTGTCCCTTATATAAAATGGCAAAAATCAAGGTTTGCTTTTTTGGAATTTATATATTTTTGAATATTTTAAAACCATGGATGGTTGAATCTGTGGATATGGAGGGTCGACTGTATTTTTGCAGCATAGACCACCCTGATGTGACTGGACTGTGGTATTCCTGCCACTGCAAAGCTGGCTGTTATCATAAATCCATTTCTTTTTTCTTGGAAAAAAATCACCTGATATCAGAGAGAGAGCAGGGAAATCCAAATTTTATAACAGGAGAAATAATGAGCAGCTTTAATGTGATTACATTAGGTGTTTAGAGTTCTTGGGGCCAAAGTGAGTTTTAGCCAAGTCTGCTTGCCATTGTGCCAAAACTGGCAGCAGTGGTGGATTAATGATAATGCTCAGTAAGATATCAGTAAGAGGCAAGAGCTTCAGCCAAATATGAGCTCATTCTGTAGAGAAATTCTGCTTGAAAGATATGTACTCTGGAGTATATGCATCTATCCAGTTCTTTATACAGGTCACTTCAAATGCTTCAAAACTTAAGACAGAATTCTATCTGGGACCTACAAGAAACTAGGAAAACACATCAGAGCAGGCTCGGGATCCCTTTGTTGACCTTAATGGGGAGCATCTATACAAATGGGTGCCATACCTATATTTGCCCAGCCTGACTTCACAGCTGACTGTGCTTAACCTTGTCCAGCAAACTTTCCTTTTGGTCATTACCCAATGCATACTGGTATAAGGAAAGAGAAAAGAAAAGTCACCACTGACACTCTATTAACTATAGTTTTTTGTGGAGCTTTCGAGCTATGTGGCCATGTTCTAGAAGAGTTCCTTTCTGACGTTTCGCCAGCATCTATGGCTGGCTTCTTCAGAGATGCCATCCAAAGATGCTGCCGAAACGTCAGAAAGGAACTCTTCTAGAACATGGCCACATAGCCCGAAAGATCCACAAAAAACTATGGATGCCGGCCATGAAAGCCTTCGACTCCACACTCTATTAACTGTTTAGGAAGGGTGCAAGTCTGGGATTATTTTCCCCTTTCCTCCCATCTTGTTATTAACAACAAAACAAAAAACAAGCACTCAGAAAGTTTATTATCTTTGGACTTTGAGACCCAGAATCCCTAGCCAGAATAGCCACTAATCATGTTAGGTGAGAGATTTTGGAGCTGTCATCCAGGGGAAAAAGAAACATCTTTACCAGGTTCTGAGTAAAATTGATCAGGAGAACCCCTGTTGCCTAGTTCTATGAATCCCGGGCCTAATAAATACAAAGGAAACTAGACCTTCTGCCCATAGTGGCGCAGTGGGTAAATGCCTGTACTGCAGCCACTTACTCAAAACCAGAAGGTGGCGAGTTCAAGACCAGCAAAGGGCTGAAGCTTGACTCAGGCTTGCATCCTTCCGAGGTCGCTAAAATGAGTACCCAGATTGTTGGGGGCAAATAGCTTACAATTGTAAATGAAGCTGTTTGTTAAACAAATTGTAAGCCGCTCTGATAGTCTCGGCTGAAGAGCGGGGTATAAATAAAACATTATTATTATTATTATTATTATTATTATTATTATTATTATAGGTAAAATCTGCTCACTGGTATAACTAATCCTAGATAATTTGCTGCCTGAGACAAAGCCCTTCTGTCTCCATTCATTCAGATCTGGTGACAGGATAACATCCCCACTACATCTGAGGGCACAGACATGCCTAAAGGGTACAGGGCTGCATGGCACACAAGGCTCTGATTTCTGCAACTTGTCACTGCTCTGTATTTCTCATCACCAGCTGTATGAGTTAATTGCATACCACTATGCAAGATGAAGTTGTCAAGTCCCTTCCCAGCACAAAGCTGCTACAATGACAAACTCACGCATACTGCATCCACACCAGAAGCACATTCGTCATATCAGTTACTTAGGGCTTTTTCAAATGTTGTCATATACAATAATGATGTAATAAATGTACTGATTTCAGACAGAGATGGGAGACATTTTTCGGACTGCCGCAGTAGTTCAGTGCCTATGTCGGCTGGTGGACAATAGGAGTTGGAGTCCTGCAAAATCATTTTTCCAAGCTCTGATTCCTCGCTGTTGTTAACTGCCCTCAAGTTGGTCCCGCCTCATGGTGACCCCATGGATGAGACATCTCCAGGATTTTCTGGCCTCCAATACTTTGCTCAGGTCATGCAGTCTCATGCCCGTGGCCTCTCTGATTGACTCCTACCTCCTGGTGTGTTTCTTCTTCTCTTTCTACTGACCTCTACCTTTCCCAGCATCATTGTCTTTTCTAATAAGTCATGCCTTCTCATGATGTGGCCAAAATACAACAACCTCAATTGGCTTCCAGGGATAGTTCAGGCTTATTCTGTTCTAGAATCCATTTGTTTCTCTTCTTGTCTGTTCACAGTATTCTTATCACTCTTCTACAACACCATATCTCAAATGAGTTGATTTTCTTTCTGTTTGCTTTCTTCACTGTCCAGCTCTCACATTTGTATATTGTGATGGGAAATACAATGGCTTGGACAATCCTCACTTTAGTTTCCAGAATCTTTGTTGTTGTTGCGTGTCTTCAAGTCATTTCCGACTTATGGCAACCAGAAGGACCATGGGTTGCTAATGCCTGAAGTTTAACAATTACAACCTTCAAAATGATATGCCTGAACAATTTGACATTTGGTCTTGAGAATATTCATAACACAGCAGCACTATTTACCAAAAGGATGAGTTACACAGCAAGGCCTTATTATCTGTGGGCTTGCCATCTGTGGATTTAAGTATCCATGTATGGCAAGCCCTGTTGTCTGCAATGGCCATGCGTGCATGTAGCGGCCGCATGCACATCATGCTACCATTAAGGACAATGGGACTTAAAGTCCCACATTTTTTGGTATCAGCAGAGGGGTCTGTAATGGATCAGCAGGGAGGTCTGGAATCCCCCAAGGATACCAAGGTCCAACTGTTTATGACACTCCATATGTTGTTGGAATGCATCTTTCATTATCCTTCACCACTGATTGTGCAAACCTAAGAATGATGGGAGGTACAGCCCAATAACAACTACAGGGGCATATTTTTCCCCATTGCAGATACATAGAATAATCTTTCTTTTTTTTTAATGCAGTTTAAATTACCACATAAGTGTAATCTGCTGTTGAAGCACTAGATGGAAGCAGAGGAGGAAAAATGCAGCCCATCATTTGTTACATTTTCCCTGATGAAGAATATACACTGTGATTTCTGGAGGGGAAAAAAATCTTGAACAGCTATTCTCAAGGGTTAATAGAATGGAGGAAGTTTGAAACGGGGATAGTTCCCCAGTCCTGGTAGATGATTTTTAAGAGAGGGGAAATTAAACATATAACTTCAAAAATTTGGGACTAGAGAAAAAACTTCCCCAGTTGTCTAAAGTACAGGCCAGACTGATTATGGTTTCTAGACCATGCAGATTATTTTAATTTAAGGGTCTTTCCAGCTCCCAGAAAGCTGTGAATATTTCAGAATATTCTGACTTGAGCTCAGCATTGAGAAATACAATGGATACCTGAAAAGTTGGGTGGCCCTACTACTAGGCAAAGTAAGGCTATTGCCTCAGGAGGCAGATACAAGATGTAAAAACAGGCTCTCTTGGACTCCACGGCTGTTACCTTTTTCCATACAATTGGTCCTAAGACCTCTAAACTTTGGTGGACTGAAGGCATGCCTTTGGTGGACTAAAGGACAGTCTCTTTTTGTCAGTGCTGATGTAAGATTGAAATGCCCAGCTGGCTTCTGTTCATGGAACAGGGAAGGAGTCAAACACTTTGGATAACTCTTTGAAAATTCTGATTGGATTTACTGCCCTACTGACATGGAAGCCACAAGGTAAGATTGAATAAGCATGGGGCAAACCTAGAGTAGGAATAGTTGTGTGGCAAATGTGTAAGCCATCCCAGTGTAGTCACGTTCCAGGTCCTGGAGAACCACACATCCTGATTTTGGCTCCTCTGGAACTCTAATGGACTGTAGCCAGCCATTGCAGTAGTTCCACTTATAAGAGGGACTAGGATTCAATGATAATAGCTCTTCTGCCAATACAATTGAAAACTAAAATGAATCAGTTTTTATGTTGCAACTGCATAGTCATGTTAACTGTCTTGTTTGGATTGTCCTAGAGTCCTGTATAGCCTAAGCATGGAGTTTATCATATGGCAGAATTTGGGGGTATAATGCAATGGCATTCCGAATGCAATCATGGGGTTTCACGTGATTGTATATTAAAGTATCTCACACAATTTCGGGCAATGGGGAGGGGGTCATTTTCAGGCAATAGGAAGTCATTCTGAACGCATTCTGAACGCAATTAGATTTTACGTAAATTTGCTAAACTAGCGAATTTACATGAATTCAAATTGGCTCTATTCGAAATTAGCAGAAATTCGTCCCATGTGATAAACTCCTATGTTGGTTGTACTGTGGGCTTATAGCAAGGCACTGAAGATAAGCCTGAATTTATAGATCTCTGTAACCACCATGTGGATTATCTTTAATGAAAGCAGCCCCCAAGCACATCAGGCCTATACGGGACCCTCGCATAGGTAACTTGGATACATTTTTAGGGGAGATTATGACTCCAAGATCCTCCATGTCCAAAAGTGTAACTTCTCCAAAGTTTGTTGAGTTGGTTTGTTGTCAGTGTTTCTCATTAAAAGTTGTGTATGTGACAATGGTGTCATGAAATATATCAAATAAGACCCATTTGAAAGCAAGGTGCTATAGTTTGCCTTCTGCATGGTCTACTGTGTTAGAGCATTGTTAGGTGTGGTTCTTACAATGCCAGTGACTCATCTTGCCAGACTGAATTACAATGTGCCTGTTTCACCTGATTCTCTTTCGATCAGAGCTTAACAAAGCATACTTGATTCCTGGACAGATAAATTATAAATCTGAATTCTTTACATAACAAAAAGTAGGACAAGTTGTCCTGCTACAAGCAATTTACAGCATTAACTGTTGTACAATATATCTACTCTGTCACATATCGGAGGTACTAACTTGTGGTAGATAAACAACTTATCTACCTATTCTTTTCTCTGTTCAACTTGCATGTACTTTCCTTCTTGCACATGCCCCAAACCACTCATCTACATACAATCTGACACCATGTGTGGGTACCATAAATCCTGCAGGCACAATAATTATTAAATGACAGCAATTAAAGCCAACCTGGCCTATCCCCTGTGTCTTAATATTATCATTATCACCACCACCACCACCATCATCATCATCTAGAAAGTGCTATCAGTGTACTTGGTGCTATACACAACCAATTTACAGTTGTTAGTTTCCTGCCCTCAGGTGTACAATCTAAAAAAGACATGACACACAAGAAAGAAGGGATGGCACTAAGAGAGCATTAAGCCCAGATGATGCTGGCTGCTGTTCCTTCCCTCTAGAGCAGTGGTTCTCAGCCTTCCTAATGTTGTGACCCACAGGTTGAGAACTAGAGTATTCTAGATTATGGCACCAACCCTGGGTCTTAGGTGGCCCCTGTGAAAGGGTTGTTCAACTCCCAAAGGTTGAACTGCTCTAGAGTCCATAGCAGTGGCAGTTGGGAACGAGGGAGGGTCTTTCATCAGCTGTTGTTATTGTTAACTGCCATCAAGTCGACTTCGACTTATGGCAACTCTATGAATGAGGGATCTTTAAGTCACACTATCTTCAACAGCCCTGCCCAGCTCTTGCAGACGCAGGGTTGTGGCTACCTTGGCTGAGACTACCCATCTAGAATGTGGTCCTCCTGTTTTCCTATTTCCCTTGACCTTACCAAGAATTATTGTCTTGTCTGGTGAAACATGTCTTCTCGTGATAATGCCAAAGTACGATAGTCTCAATTTAATCATCTCAGCTTCTAGGGAGAATCTTGATTTGCTCTAGGACCCATTGATTAGTTTTTTGAGCAGTCCACGGTCTCTGCAGCACTCTTCTCCAGCACCACATTTCAAAGGAGTTCATTCTCATTTTATCAATTTTCTTCAGTGTCCAGCTTTCACAACCATAATGGGAAATATGATAGCATGTGCAATCCTATCCTTAACCCAACCTACAAGAAGGGACTTATGGGGGGGGGGGCAGGGTTAGGAGTTTTACAGCAACTAGCATTCTGATCTTGAAAAAAAAAATGTCCAGATTGGCTTGTGTCGTTCCATGACAAACTTCATTTTCATTTTAGAACTGTCACTTGACAAAATTTTATATATTTATTATATATCTTTTCATTTATGTCTAGTTTAGCCCATGCCGTTGTTCTTTTTTGGGAAAAAAAAGAAATGATTGAAATATTTTGTATTTAAAATTTCAGCTGATTTTCTAGCTCTAATAAAGATCAAGACTTGGGCAAATCCAATCTTAAAACAGCTCAAGAGCACTCTATATTTTTAAATAGCTGCAGCAGAGAGCCACAGTCTGACTAACCTTGCTGACTGCTGCAGGCATTTTTTTATTGTCAGCTAATGAGCAGCCTTCGCCACACTGACCCTTTTTCTTGAGAGAGTGCAGCCGCAGCAGCAACATAATGATTCGGAACATGCTCTTTTGATGACATCGCTCTCCACCTTTTCCAATCCCTCCTTTCAATGACAACTGCAAAATGGCAGCAGTTCAAGATCCAAACTGCATTCTGGGCAGCAGGGATGGGAGAACAAGTACACCATTCCCTGGCAAGCACTATCATGTACTCAAACTAATTGACATTTGGGGCAGAGGGAAATGTAGCTTAAGTCATGGTGCAATTAATGAAAAAGCAATGGATTCCGTCATTGCAGATTTCTTTAAAATGGGAGATAATATAGATAGATCATTCACCAAAGTATGCACATATACCTAGCATGCTTGTTTCATTATGCATGAGCCAACCAGGCTCTTGCAGACACGACAAAAAGCATAACATCAATTTGCATTAAAAACAAACATCAAGAAACAAGATTATTAATCAAAATAGCAATACAGAAATTTAAAATTATAAAACATCTGTCTACGTAACATATTGCCTTCCCCTGTCACTTCCTGCAATCTTCACTGGAAGACTTATTGGTTGACCTGCCATCAATGACATGCCATTGCCTAACATGGCAAAGGTAGGCTTTTCAGTGGTGGCACCCACTCTTTGTAAGACTCTTCCCAGGAACTCTGTCAGTGTATTTATGAAAACCTTCATTGACAATTATTATGTCCATCAATCTGTCTATACATTGTCTCTTGGTGTGTTATATCACTTATCTTTTTTAAGCTGTTTTAAGCTGTTGAGATTTTGTTATATCCTGCCAAGGAAGATGGTGGTGCTGGTGATACACTCTGTGGTCATGCTAAACGATGAAGCAAATATCTCCACGGTTCCAAATATCTTATTAGAACTTGAAGGATGTCAAAAGGTGGTACAATTCTTTTCACTGTGTGGTAGGACAGATGGCCAATCTACAGTGTAGTTGTATGTATATCACATTATATTGTCATGCATTGAAATATGATGATCCTGTCATTGGGCCAAATGATTGGGTGAGACCAGGATGGGGATTCAATAGAATACCCTTGTTTTGGAGGCAACTATTTTGTTTATTACCTTCCTCTGCTGTGAAGTGGTCCTTTAGGTTCCAAGTGGAATTAGAGAAAACTGTTCCCCACCTTCTTCGCCCAGCAGGAAACTTCCATTAAAACCTGATTCCTTAAATGGAGGGACAAGCCTATTGCATTTTTATTGTTGGGTAAGAGGTGCTTATGAGATTTTATTTTTGAGATCACAAAATGGCTTAGCAATCATACACTTGACAGAGAAGAGGGTTACCATTAGCTGCTCTGCCTCAGAAGCAAAATGTCTTGGATGGGATCTACCCACATCTGTACCCATAAAAACATCTGTACTGTGTCACTGCGAAAACAAGAATAATAAGATAAAAACAGTTTTTGGTGAACAATGATAAATTTGAAAGGATTCTAGGCAACCAAAAGAATTACACTTTTTAATTTTATTTCAGGGGCCTTTCAGTGATTTCATTAAATACCTTTGGGGATAAAATAATGTAAAGTTTCAATTAATGGGAAAAGAGAGAAAGCTTGCCCTGAGAAATGTAAGTGGCAGGCACTGATTAAATATGACTCATCTTGCACAGCTGGAATGAGAGGAAGGTAATATTACATCAGGAACACTGATTGGCAACTTGTGAAAATGTAGAACCATATTGGGGAGAAAATACCTATGGCACATTTTAAAGAACAAAGCATAAACATTTTGGTTCCACCGAAAAAGATAGACTGGAGGGCAGGAGGGAGGGAATTATTATTCCAAAATAATGAGTAGTAATTTTGTACTAATTCACACCTTGAACAGAAATATATATTCTACATGTGGGATCATAACTATTAAATTCCATTGATTTCCAGGTGATATAAGATTTCTGTGTTAAATCAATGGGGCTTCCATAATAAGGTTCATCAGGTTGAGACCCTTGATTTCATATAATACATATTAGTTCAGGAATGTCGTAATAAATGATAAGTAGCCCATCTTGTACTCATCCACCACAGAAAAACAATGATACTCAATTTAATACAATGATTTCATAGTTACTAAAGCAGAGTATCATGGTTGATGAGAAGAACACACCTAAGGTCACAGGAATTTCATGTGTGGAGAACCTTGGGTATGTGTTAATAATATTAATTTGGTAATTTAGTTAGTTGAACTTAGTAATAATTTCAGCAGGTGGCACTTTTCAGCCTTGTACAATACTGTTCTAGTCTTATACAACTCTGTTTATATTAAATGCTTTAGAAATGAGAGGGCGCAATCCTAGCCTTGACTTATGAGAAGGAAAACCACCAACAAGGACAATGCACTGTCCCATCAGCCTCCTGTAGTGAGCAGCATGAACCGCAGTTTATGTAACAGAAGGATCTTCAGATTATGTATACTAGGGATAAAACAACTGCTGGTGTGTAGCCTGTGTTGCTGAAGCTATCTTACTTGATGCCCCAGAGGGCACTTGCAAATATTGATAAAGGCATAGAGGGGGAATTCCTTCCTCAGCCCTCCTTGAATCACAAATCTAGCAGCATACTGGGAAAGAAATTTCATCCTAACCCAACAGATGGCTGTTTGTTTGTTATTCTATATCACTTTTTAAAAATCCTACTTTTTCCCCTATGAACTCTAGGAGGTATACAGGGTTCTCCCTCTACATACCTTGGCCTTACAACAATCCTGTGCAGTAGATAGGCCAGGATGAATTGAAAGTGACTGGCCCAAGGTCAACCAGTGAGGATCATGGCTCAAAGGAGACCTTCCCAAGTTCTAGCCCAATTTCCTATCCACTATCCCACATAGGCTCTAAAGTGGATCAGTGGCTTCTTGTTCTAGTCTGGACCCAGTATTTTTGTCTGTGTTTTTCCTCCACCACCTTGTCATCCATTATTATTGTTTTTATTTTTTGCACAATTTTTTTTTAAATTAAGAATGAGTGGTCATCATCTGTGCTCCATTATTAATTCATCCTCCTTATAAGCCTGTTGATCTGGTCTTCCCTGTTTCCTGCATCTCCACCTTCTACAAAATGGTCTTCTTTTTCATTCCACCCCGAGGAGAAGACAACTTGAATGGCCACAGAAAATTGTTTGCTGCTTTGAAGTTTTTGCCAACAGTATAGCTTTCATGGACCAGATCTTCCATGCAAATGATGCCATACTTTTTCAATGATTTCTTGATCAGAGTGTTATCGGTCAAAGCAATGAGCTGCTTGTTGATCTTCCCAAAGCCACACTTGTAGATCAGCTCATGCACAGATTTCAAGTTGGGCTAAACCCAGGCAATGTAAGGTTCAACAATTCTCAGCATATTAATGGAAGCTTTCTTGAGTTTCACAAATTTGCCATTGAAAATCTGACGCAGGCGAAGGAGCTGCAGTACCTTGCGAACTTTGGGACTAACACTGTTAATTCCTCTGATCCTGATCACAAATGCCAATTGGGTTCAGCAGGTACATAGTAATTGCCAGCTTTATGGGCCATGCGGGCCATGCAAATCTCTTGCCGGTACATTTGCCTGTACTCTTTGTGATAGGACTGAGCTCTTTTATAGATGTGTTCCTCCTTTCACAACTTCTTTTGAGCCAACATCCTCTTCAGACGTTTGGCCTTTATTAACCTTTATTTATATAGCGTCATAAATTTACACAGTGCTATACATAAAATCTTTTAATTAGATAGTTCCCTGCCCTCAGGCTTACCATCTATTACTAGCATAACAGTTAAACGCAGAATTTCCTATCATGCCACATTGTGTAGCTGGCCAAGAAACAATCTGGCAACCCTATAAGAAAGTGGGTGAATACCAAAGACTGCTAGCCAACGTGCATTATATAATCACATATCCATGTTTTGACAGCATCCTTCTAGTGGATGCATTTTTTCCTGCAGAAAGAAAACACCATAGGTAGTTCCAGTTAGAGCAGATCCATTGAATCAATTGTTGACTGCTAAGTCAGCATTTATGTAAGTCTCATTGATTCAGCATGTCTATTCTAGCCCAGAAGTAGCAATTAATCTCAGGCCTATATTGGCTCAGCTAAGCCAGTTTGTACTTATCACAGAGCACAATGGCAGGTAGATGATGATTCAGTTCATCATCTGAAATGTAGAAAAAAGTCCATCTTGCTCTGTGAACAATAAAATCATAAAGTCACAAAATCAGGCTTTTGGCCTGTGTTGGACTAAAGAAGTAGGAAAGCAGTGAAGCAGAACAGGTGAGTTGTTCACCCATAAAAGTGTAATATAGTCATACTTGTTTGTGGAACAACAAAGAAATCTAGAAATATTTTTCTTTCTTCTTTAAAAATGGATTTAGGATCTACAGTTGGTCCTCCACATTTTTGGCTTTGACTTTTGCAGATTTGATTATGTGCACTTTTTATCAATATGTTTTTTCTAGTAAAAGCAATATTAAGTATATCTCTATACCTCTTATCAGTAAACTAGCATTCCCTAAGTGGTTTACAGTCTATAAGCCAATTGCCGCCAACAAGCTGAGTACTCATTTTACCAACCTACGAAAGGATGGAAGGCTGAGTCAACCCTGGAGAACTGCCTGGGATCGAACTCACAACCTTGTGGCTGCAGTACCAGCATTTAACCATTTCACCACCAGGGCTCTCTAGGAATCTCTGGATCCTCTAGAGAGATTCTTCTAGAAATTGTGCTGGAGGACCTAGAAGGTCCTAGAGAAAACACTTCTCTAAGCATTTATACATCCTCCAGCATGATTCTGTGATCAGCCTCTGGCAGATGTTGATCATAGGGTTGGACGGGAGGACCTGGAGATTCTAAGAGAGGTCTTCTCTGAGGTAAGAAGAATAGTGTTCTTTTATTTAGGTTTTTTCAACATTCATGGGGGTCCTTTAGCCCTAACCACACAGCAGATGTGGCATGACTACTGTAATAGGAAATCCAGGATGCCAGGACAGTGTGGAGTATTGTCCAGCTTTTAGCTTCACCACAAGTTGACTAGCATACTGCTATGTATCTGTATCACATTTAAACTAAAACTGTCTTCTTTTTCGTCTTCTAGGGCCCCACATCATTTATAGTATTAAATATATTTGTCTTTGATAGACTTGCTGTCTATGTTGAAATAAACTACTTACATTGATTTAGGCTATTCAGAATAGAAGTAACTTAAAAAGTTACTGAACACAGAATGAAAGAGAATTGGTGCACATTTTTTCCTTGCTGAATTTGGTTAGGGAAAAATGTTAAATGTATACTTTTGGGAATGCTTGATCCTAAATGAAGACAAATGTGTTTGATCTTGTCTCAGATTACTTCACCATTAGCTTGGACTGATTTTTTTTTTTCAAGTATGGACTACTCATTAGCCTTTATCAATAGCAATCTAAGCAAAATACTACAGCATGCTGACCTCTGTTTCCCTAAATGGTTGGGAGTTTTGGAACCAGTTAATGAGGAAGTTCAGACTGCTTCCTTTTTATCTTCCCTTTGCCAAAGTTTTAATCCTCAGTTGAGCTGTTGTCAAAAGTATACTTTCATAATACCGGAGTGTGTCTTACCCTTCTAAAAACAAAACAGTCACTGTCAGTGGATTGAGTTTCTCAGTCCCCTACAACTTCCCATGCCACCCTATCTGAACCAGGTGGGTAGATGATCTTCAAGAACAGATTTGGAATCATATGGTAGTGGTGGTGGGGGGGGGGGTCAGGGAAATGCTTGGTCTCTCTAAAAGACTTGAAAACAAATATAAGGGAAGAAGAGGGAAAGGCTGGTGGCACAAAACAGTTGCACTTCCAAGTAATGCTATACTTTATTTATTGGATTTATATCCTGCATTACTCCGAGGATAGGATCCAAGGGGCCTTCCAGAAGTTTAAATCTAGATTAAATTAAAATCTTATTTTACAAAAGTTAAAAGAGAATGAACTAACAATACAGGCACACTTCTATCAACAAAGCCTCTGAAAAGCTCCTTTTTACAAAGTCTTTTTAAGCCCACCAGCCCCTCTTCTCCACATACTCTTTAGTAGCATCGTTTTCTCTAGAGGAAACAATTACATTTGTTGTTGTTGTGTGCCTTCAAGTCATTTCCAAGTTCTGGTGACCCTATCATGGGGTTTTCTTGGCAAGATTTGTTCAGAGGAGGTTTGCCATTGGCTTCCCCTGAGGCTGAGAAAGTGGTCAGGTCACCCAGTGAGTTTTATGGACGAGCTGGGAATTGAAACCTGGTCTCCAGAGTCATGGTCCAATGCTCAAACCGTCCAGCTAAAATGAAGTACTTTTCTATTCTTTTGTTATTATTTTTTAATAGGAGAAATTTATGGCAACATATAGAGTAATTGTAAAGCTGATGGGACTTAGCTTTGGATGGACTGTAACAAGAGTGTTCTCATTGTGAATTTTCCCAGTGACATTGGACTTGGCAAGGCATTACAAAACAAGTCAACCACAGCTTTAGGGTTTATTTAGCATCATTTCAGCAAAGTCACATTGAATCAGCTGGCCATGTTCCTAGTGGAAGACTGCATAGAAAAAGAGCATTTGTCCCAGTTCTTCCCAATACAACGATAATTGGTTTTATATTTCAGAGATGATGCAAGACTTTTCAACTCTAGGTTACAGCTTATGCAAGCAGGACTGCGTTACTTAACACCATCTTTTCTCCAAAGAGATTATTTAACTCTTGCAAAGGAAAACCTGGCAAATGTAGACATTAAGCAATGAATTAATTCCAGTCTGTCTTTTCTCAAGTACATCTCTGTTTCAGAGACAAAGAACTCTTGCAGAATCAATGCAAAATTATCGAAAGTCATTATCCAAAGTCAAATTATCCCATAGCAATGAATAAAATTCTATTTCTGGCAGCTATATTCTTGAAATTACATTTTTTTAAATAGTGGAATTCTGGTTAGTATGGTTTTATTTTTGAAAGCCTTTTATAAACAATCCTGTTTGACCTGAGCTCACTTCACCCTGTGTAAATAAATTTCAGGTGAGAAAAGAAAGGAAGCAGTCCTGCCCATAAAATATACATAGACATGTGAAGGTTGAATTCATCCGTCTTTATTAAGGAAGGAAGAGGTTAGGGGGAAGGGAGGAATGAATGGGGAAAAAAGAATCATGAAACAGGTTGTGTGTAATCCTCTGTGGCTGAGGCCAGAATAAAACAAAACCAAAAAAACTATGAAACCTTGTACAGAAGAGTAACCCATATAATCAATATTAATTGGTCCATTGAGGAGACAAAAATAAAGAAGTGCTCATACTGTAAATTCACACTGCAGAAATAAAGCAGTTTGACACCACTTTAACTGTCATGACTCTAGTCAACAGATTCCTGGCATTTGTAGTTTGGTGAGGCCCCAGAGCTCTTTAACAGACCAGGCAAACCCCAGGATTCCACAGCATTGAGCCATGACAGTTAAAGTGTTTTATTTCTGCAGTGTGGATACATTCTTGGACTCTAATTAAGACGTAACAAAAGAGTAGACACGTTTATGAGTTCCTCAGAATCCATCCTTAGGCTTATGGCACGAGCCTACACATGTTTACTTGGAATTAAATCCCAGTTCTTCTGTGGAACTTCAGTTTAAACTATGCATTACTTGATGGATATAGCTAACAACTGAGTCTTTTAGTTCTAAAGTTAACTCATAGGGCAGAATCAAGAGGAGCAACTACCTGTAGTAGGATTAATTTCCCCACCACCACCAATTGGGTACGCCACATGCCTACATTTTCTATAGCTGAAACATGATGGATTTATTCTAACAAGTCACTGTTTGATAGTACAAATGGTAGGCACAATCCAGACTGGGAACAAAGGGTTAAGCACATCCTACAACTCCACTAGAGTCCCAATCTGGATTCTGCCCACTGCACTTACTTTAAAGTAGGTGTAATGTTCCAAGACTGACACGGGCCCCATGAGGTTGTTGGCACCACACAAAGACACACTATGAGATAAATGATTTTAGGAAAAAGGAGGCTGTATATCTCCTTCCCCCCCCCCCCCAAGGCTTTTCAGCATTTACCGTGGCCTTGTTTTCGAGCTGCAGGGAAGCACAAAGTTGGGTAGCATTTGGGGGCCACTGCCCCTGAAGCTCTGGCTGTGATCACACCAGCTGAGATCCAGGTAGAGGGATCCCCAGAGCCACTCCTTCCCTCAGGCCTGAGAAGCAAAGTAATATTAATCTGAAATTTAGATGCTATAAGGACTACTCTATTTTCATTGTTGTTTTTGTGTTATGATTTACAAACAACATATCTCTTCCAACTGGTGTTAGGGGGTAGATAACTGCTAGCTTCAGCCCAATCTGGGGAGCATGTATCATCTGTACACAATGCCCCTGGATCGGCCTAATGCTGGCGCCTTTGGCCTGTCTGTTTCAGGCCATACGGATTCAGTAATACAGTCGGCCCTCCTTATCCACGGATTTTTTATCCATGGATTCAAGAATCCACGGCTTGAAAATATTCCAAAAAAGTATAAATTCCAAAAAGCAAACCTTGATTTTGCCATTTGATATAAGGGATAGCATTTTGCTCTGCCATTATATTTAATGGGACTTCAGCATCCATGGATTTTGTTATCCAGGGGGGAATCCTGGAACCAAACACCAGCAGATAACAAGGTCCCACTGTACCATCCATAATGAAACATAGATGAGAGAGGGAGGGTTTGAAACCATTGTTTACATAGGAAAAGCTCATTAATCAGACAACAGCTGCAAGAGGCTGCCAGGCCATAAATAATCCAGTAACTCTCTCAAGAGATCATTGCTGATGACTGACCATTCAGGAGAAAACAGCACTCTCCTCTCTTGAGTCCTGGCTCTTGTTTCTGAAGATCCTTGGACCTTGTATCTTAAACTGACCACACTATAAGATGTCCCTTAGACTGAAGCCTTGGACTTCTTGTATCCTACTTACTTGGGATGTCTGACTCCTAAGGACTGCAATTGGCTGGTTAAGTTTCTGTACACAACTGGATATGCTATTCTAGCAGACTCTGCTTAAACCTTTGCCACTGGATGGGCTCCAAGATAGGATACTTGTGTGTGTTCACAACAGCAGCCTCAACTGGGCTGAACTATACTAGGATGTTAGGCTATAGCTAAAAGCTAATGGAAGCAAGAAACAATAGCTGCTCTTTCTTTGAAAACAAATGCTAGGAGTTATCTGCCTCCTAACACTAGTTGGAAGATATATGCTGTTTGTAAATCAGAAAACAAAAACTACAATGAAAATAGAGTAGCCCTTATTCCATCTAAGATTCAGATTAATGTTACTTTGTGCACTTTACCCCATAGGAGTCTAAGCAGAGAGCATTACCCAGTGCTTGGATAGCACATTCCCTTGAAAGGCAAAGCCTCATCATTAGATGGCAGAAGGTCATCTTGTTCAGTACTAAGACTCCTTTGCCATAGGCACTGATGGAATTGATTTTTGTTGTACGCTGCTCTTAAAAGTGTGGAGGGGGGGGCATGGAGCTTTGATACCTATTCTTCACTTCTTCAGTAACAGCTAGCTTTGTTTTGTCTTTATTTTGAAAGGCATGGTATTGGTTGAGCATGGAGATAATGAAGTTAGATTTTAAAAGAAAAGAAAGGAAAGTGGTTATATCTTTTGAGCTGTTCTTGGCAGGTAAGTTGAACAATCTTAGCTCTTGATGTCAGAAATGTATCTGATCTTTTTTGCTGTTAAAAGAGTGGGGATCAGATCCAATTCCTCAGCTTGAAACAAATCATTTGAAGGATGACCCTGCCAGCAGTGTACCATTGATGAGGAGTTTCAGAGCATCCTGGACTAACCAAAAGCTAACCAAAAGCTCCTGAAGCGGGATCACAACAGGTAAAATACATACAAACATACAAATGTCAGCATTAAAATTCTCATAAAATAACCCTCCTAGAACAGAATAATACAATATAATATAATACAATGTAAAACAATATAGTAACCAAACCAGAATTAGGATTCATATCTTATACAGTTGGGAATAGGGAGAAAGATAGATATATTGCTCATGTCGGGATCCAATTGGTGAACCACACCAGCATAAAAACACTGGAGTAAGGGGCAGGAAAGACTATAGATACAATCAGCTTATAGGAATGGAGCTATTGGAGAACACAGCTTCTTTTTGCCACTGTTGTGTAACCCTGCAAAAAGTGCAACTGCTAGCATTGTTCACCAACAGGATTCTAGCCAATAACACACACACACACCAAAAAACAACAATACAGAAGTAACTGTAGATTGCTATAACAGATCCACTGAGAATGAGGCAGTAAAAAATCCCTTTCTTCTGTTTAGGAAAGTTTCCTAAAGATGTTGAAATTCCCTTCAGAGTGTTTGAAAGGTCATTTAGCAAGAGAAGAGGAAAGATGGCAGAAAGGAGAGAGGAAGATAGTGATATCTAGGAAGGTAAAGATGGAAGGCTCTTCTCAGACCCACAGTAAGGAAGATCTGTTGAGCCACATTCAGGTGTCCCATTGGAAGAAATGTGGAAAATGTTCTAATTAAATATTGCATGTTATCTAGAAATGTAATCTCCATATGTGTGTCCATGTTTCTCTTTTGCAGTCACAACAACAGTCACACATCATGTACAGGATTGCTTTAGTTCTGGCTGAGTAGTGAACCAGAAAAACTTTATTCACAAACCAAAGCTGTTTCCAGCAGACATATGTTGTCAGGAGTGAGAGGCCAGAATTAACACAGCATAATTAAGCAGAGTAATTCATTTTTTTTAGTGAGCTGACACCCCATCCACACCTAAAATCGAGCAAGCTCACTTTTCCCTCTTTCCCCTGGCCACCACTCCTTTCACTCCATACCATCCATCCTCATGAGACGGACCTTGAGACTCCCAGCACGTCTCTCCTCCCTTTTCCTCATCTGCTCATTAATCACCAAAGGAACGTGAGCACCAGCCTTAGCAATTAACCTATAACTACACGTCCCATCATTCAATAGCAATAGCAAAAGCATGTACATTTGTATACCGCTTATCAGTGAACTGAGCACTCTACGTGGTTTACAGTCTGTAAGCTAATTGCCCCCAACAAGCTGGGTACCCATTTTACTCACCTATGCAAGGATGGAAGGCTGAGCGGACCTTGGAGCCCCCTGGGATCAAACTCACAACCTTGTGGCTGCAGTAACGGTATTTAAACAGGGTTCTCTATTAGTATTAGTACAATATAATATGTTGTAAGCAAGCAAAGCTGACCTCTATTAACTATGGCAGGCAAGCTGGATGACTTGGCTCCTAACAGTTATGCTTTTTTGTAGGTGCTTGGTCATTGTGCAGCAATGGCATTTGTGATTTTTAAAAAGTGAAAGAAAGGATGAGACAACATCTTAGATACAAATGGAAGATGATGATTCCTGGAAATCCAGCCAGCCATGTGAAATAACAAGGCAATTCCTTGAGCCATCCTTGCCTGAAAGCATTTGAGAAAGCCACACTGCTCTGTTAGTATGGCAGCAGAGACTATGATTCAATATTAGTACTGTGGGGCCCTCATGAATGCTGCTGTTTCCTGCAGTGGTGTACAGATGGGTATTATTTCAGACATGATATGCAGCAAGGAAAAAGCAGCTGTGTTTTAAAGTCCTGCTTGATCTTTACCTATTTCTCTGCTATTGCAACACAACATTTCTGTATTATTTGATTTTTGTATTATTCTGTGGTATGTGATTTAATTAATTTTTAAAATTTCAAGGAAGTTTATCACATGAGAGCAATTTCTCTCAACTGTGAATGGAGCCAATTCGCAATTACGTGAATTTGCTAGTTTAGCGAATTTACATGAAATCTGATTGCATTTGGAATGCATTCAGAATGACTTCCCATTTCCCGAAAATGACCCCCCCATTGCCCGAAATTGCGTGAGATGCTCTTATACACAATTACGTGAAACCCCATGATTGCATTCGGAATGACTTCCCATTGCCCGAAATTGCGTGAGATACACTCATTTGCAACAACGTAAAACCCCATGATTGTGTTCGGCTTGCCATTGCATTATACCCCCAAATTCTGTTGTATGCTAAACTCCAAGCAGAACACAGAAAGAGGCAATAGTGCAGATTTTTGTCCACCAGCTCCAAAGTAGAGTTGTCAGATCGGAACATCACAGACCCAGAGAATGAAAGCCCAAAGCCAGAGAGCTAGTGAGACGCTCTGATAAAAAGAGGAGGCAGCTACCACCGCTGCCACAGGGTTCAGCCCCTGATGATGCTCAGATAGAATTGTCAGGTCAGGACTCTTGCAGGCCCTGCAAATTCAGGGCCAGAACCTAAGGATGCCTGATGCCACAGGAGTGGGCCTTGGTCACATCATTAAGCATCAACTGCATTTACAAAGAGTATGCCATTCAAATAAAATACACCAAATCTAACAAAATGTGTGTATGTGTGTGCACACGCACACACACACACTTTTCAAGACAGCACTCACACCCTGAGATTTCTTCCCTTCCTATGAGGATTAAAAAAGAGAGGCCAGGCCTTGAAATCTGGGAATAAGTGTTAGGTCCTGGGGAGGCCAATATGCATGTTACATTATCAACCACAGCTACTTAGAGCACTTATCCAAATAAAAAACACAAAACTGAACAAATGGGAAAACAATTTTATGTTTGGGAATTAAGCTTTCCAAGGTTTGAACTATATAGAAATAAACAACTACAGTGGGCACTTAGTATCCACTGGGTTTTGTTCCAGGAACACCTGTGGACACCAAAATCTGTGGATGCTCAAGTCTCATTAAAGATAATGGCACAGTAAAATGTTGCCCCTTATATAAAATGGGGAAAATCAAGGTTTGGGAATTTATTTATTTTTCTTTAATATTTTCAAGGCATGGATAGCTGAATCTATGGGTAATGAATCTATGGATACAGCAGGCCAACTGTCCTAGAATAGAGTCACATAGTAACCATGTGGGTCAGACAGAATATAAAGTGATGAAACAAGGACAAAACCTTTGTTCAAAACAACTGGTGTCTGAAAGATGGACAGAAATTTGGCAAGGGCTGAAAAAAGGCACTTGGCAATTAACAATCTTGTTGGGTTGTGCAGGTGGTATTTTCTCTTTTGCTCTGCATTTAAAAGCCAAAAAATTTAAGATCTTGCTTAACAAAACACAAACTAGCAAAGCCACACCTGTTTTTAGTTTTTTCAAATCATCAGCAACTGTAGGTGTTGTTGCTTTACCCTAATTTGCTTTTACATACAGTCTCTCCAAGCATTCAGACTTGCCTAGTGTGTTGCTGCCTGTTTCCTAGCAACTCCACTTGCAGTCTTCTTTAGTAGGTTAAACACATATGTATGATATTTCTTTGTTATAAAGGTAAAAAATAACCTCACCCTTTCCCCACCTGATTTAACACAGATTTGAAAAGCTGTTTATTTGCTTTCTCTTTCCCAATACACAGGATTACCACTCCTGCCTTTTACGTGCATCTTCACACATTTTTGAGATAAGAACTGTTTTGTAAAATTCTGAGAAATTTAAAAATGATAACTATGTTCTTTGTTGTTGTTGTTGTTGTTGTTGTTGTTGTGTGCCTCCAAGTCATTTCCTACTTATGGCAACCCTAAGGTGAACCTATCAGAGGATTGTCTTGAGCTGAGAATGGACCTTATCAGACGTCGGAAATTGGAAGTATAATCTAATGGCAATCCAAACGCAATCGTGGGGTTTCATGTTATTGCAAATTAAAGTATGTCACGCAATTTCGGGCAAAAGGGAAGTCATTCCGAATGCAATCATGGGTTTTACCTTATTGCGAATTAAAACATCTCACACAGTTTCGGGCAATGGGGGGGTCATTTTCGGGTAATGGGAAGTCATTCTGAATGCATTCTGAATGCAATAGGAATTCATGTGAATTCGCTAAACTAGCAAATTCACATAAATTCGAATTGGCTCCATTTGCAATAAAGAGAAATTCCTTCTGTCTGAAAAGGTCCAATGTGTGACTTGCCCAAGGTCACCTAGTGGGTTTTCATGGCCAACAAGGAATTGAACCCTGGTCTCTACAGCTGCAGTCCTACACTCAAACCACTCCACCAGGCTGGCTCTCAACAATGTTTTAATCTGTGTATTAGTCCAGAGAATAGCTATCAAATCAGCCTTAAAACGTGGACTTGAATGAAATGTTTTGAGCATGTATAACCTGGAGGAGAAAATTTCTTAGCTAAAAGGTTGGTGTAATGTGGGATGGATCCATTCCACCCTGCCTAGTCAAATCTACATAGGTTTCCACAGACAATTCTATGCATGCACAAAAATTGCACATGCCTGGCTAGGAAGCATGTGAAATGCTCTAGGAAACTGCCCTATGTTCTTTAAGCCAGCCTTGCTTTAGGAGTAGTTCTGTTTGTTCCACAAACCCAAAAGTAATATTGAAAATCTCTGGGTTTCTGTAGCCTACAAAAGGACCAGACAGACTTATACGTGGAGCTGAAGAAGTAAACATTTGCTAACTAATTAGAATTTTCTGCTTTTGAGGTTGCCTGGGCAACAAGAAAATTAAAATTAGAAGGTATACATTATGTATTTATTGGTTTTTATAATGCCCTCTCCCAAAAAACTATTATTTTGCTTTGAAAATATGCAATAGTTTTCAGGTTAGCTTTGGAAATATATTGGGAGCAGTGAAAATATTGTTTTAACATCCTAGCAAACGGAACATTTTAGTATCCCAGAGCCAAGTTTTGTTGGAGAAATAACAGAGAACTAGATCTACAAAGTTCACATTTTAAACCATGTCCCTGAGTTGCAGCCACCTGATTTGTATACTTTTTCTGTATGGACAAAAGGCAGGTGGTACAATGCTGGCAGAAAAATCTATTGCATTTTGTCTGTGAGGTACTTTTTATGTTCTGCACAATGTGATGTTCTGTGTGAGGAAAAAGATGCCCCATGCCATTTTATGGTTGGGACATGATAGATCAAAACTGGTGAGAGTATTTGAATGAGGAGCAACCCAGCCCCACATTCCTGCTTACAGGTGAGAAAGCAACAAGCGCATGATCACTTGATCCTATCAAAGAAGGATGAAATGAAGATGCTCATGTCATGAGAGGCAGGTATGGCAGGATCTGCAGCAGACATCCACAGACAGCACATTGTAGAGCAGTCAGAGACTGCATCTGCACTGCAGAAATAATGCAGTTTGACACCGCTTTAACTGCCATGGCTCAATACTATGGAATTCTGGAATTTGTAGTTTGGTCAGATATTTAGCCTTCTCTCTCAGAGTGCTGTGGTGCCAGAACAAACTACAAATCCCAGGATTCTATAACATTGAGCCATGGTAGTTAAAGCAGTGTCAAACTGCATTATATCTGCAGTGAAGCAGCAGCCAGAGACATAATTTGAGAATGCCCAGGACCAAGGAAGGATTAATTCAAAGTAACAGTGCCATTTTTTAAAAAGAAATGTTCCTCACAGAAAGCATCCATTATCACTTAATCCATGAAACAAACTGAGATGCATAAACCTAACTAGAGACCTAACATATATTGGCACTGTTTGACAGAATATGCCATATACACATCTCCATATACTTTTTCTCCTGCAGTATGGCAGCAGATAGAAAACCAGCAGATGTTTGCAAAGGTCACTGCAGCATCTAAGAGCTCATCCTGACTGGCCAAAAGCACTGGGATTTGGGGGGAGTTGTACCTGAACATGCTGAAATTTTCTGAAAGATCTGTATGCCATACCTCCTGTCCCAGTCTATCTCTGGTGAATTTCTATGATAAGCCATGACTTTTGAAGCCCAGCACAAGATGGTTTGTGTGTGCTTTTATTCCTGGGAGATTCCAATACAGTAAGCCCTCCTTATCCATGGATTTTTTTAATCTATGGATTCAAGCATCCATGGCTTGAAAATATTTTTTAAAAAATATAAATTCTAAATAGCAAACCTTGATTTTCCATTTTATATAAGGGACACAATTTTGCTATGCCATTGTATTTAATTGGACTTGAGCATTCATGGATTTTGTTATCCAGGGGGCGATGGTGGAACTAAACCCCAATGGATAACAAGGACCGACTAAAAAAGCAGGGGGCAATTTTCACATCTGACTCTATTGTCTCAGTTCTTCCTTTATTTTTGGGCAATCCCTTGGATGATGTGTGGAATGGAGGTATGATCTTTGCTGCAGAAGTTCTTCTCTGACCTTCCTTAGTTTATTTCATTTCAATGGGGAGGAGAGGAAACGAAACCCCACCCACACCACACTTCAAGGGGGGAGTATATTTCGGGCATAAATAAATCCTGACTGGATATGGGACTGGGGCAACCACTACAAGTCATGCAATCCAGGAACACAACAGCCCAACATCTGGTTTGAGCATTGGGCTGTGACACCAGGGGTCAAATCCCGATTCAACCATGGAAGTCTGTTACGTGGCCTTGGGCAAATCACTCTCTTTCTCCCTAGAGAAAGACTATGGCAAACCTCCTTCTCCACAAAGAGGAGGATGTTGATGTCAGGAACGGCAGCCTCAGTTTCCAACAACCAGGAAAACAGTGTGGTTAAAAAAGAAGACTTTATTCCAGGAATTGAGACATAAGTTCCCCCATCCAGGATTTGTGTCAGCAGTGCAAATTCTCCTTTCAATCATGTGTTAAAAGTTCCCCTCATCCAGCCCCCTTTGATCCAGATCAAAGTAGCTTTCCATGCTCCCTTTTCCTCTTCTTGTATTATCATTCAACCTTGCTAAACTAAGAAAAGAGTCCCAGATCTGTTGCAGGAAGGGGGGGTCATAAAATCACCAGTCTCTCTCACCACTGGCCATTTGCCCCTCCCGTTTCCCCCCAGGCTTTGATTCTAGCATGATTTGGAGTCGAAGGCTTTCATGGCCGGCATCCATAGTTTTTTGTGGAGCTTTCAGGCTATGTGGCCATGTTCTAAAAGAGTTCCTTTCTGAAGTTTCCCCAGCATCTGTGGCTGGCATCTTCAGAGAAGAAAGCTCCACAAAAAACTGTAGCATGATTAATATCCCCTCTCAATAAACCCGCATATTATTACAGAGCTATATCATCATATCATTACTGTATCATCATCATCATCATCTCATCATGACAGAACCAGGCATATGGGTCTGACAGTTGGCTTGTTCTCTGCTGCCTCTGAAGGTAGAACCAGGTCTAATGATTTTCAGTTATGGGAGAATAGATTTCAATTGGAGGCTGGATGGCCATCTGTCGGAGATGCTTTGATTGGGAGTTCCTGCACAGCAGGGGGTTGGACTGGATGGCCCTTGTGGTCTCTTCCAACTCTAAATTTCTATGATTCTATGAATTTCTGGACAGTAATGGAACCTGGACAGTAATGGAATCTGCCTCGAGAAGTGATGGGGTCTCCTATTCTGGGGGGTCTTCAAATAGAAGTTGGATAGTTACCTGCTGGGGATGCTGTATACAGAGGTTCTGAGCATGGGGTGGTGGACATTATGGCTCATGAGACCCCTTCCAGCTCAATGATTCCCCTATATAAATGTTGCCAAGGATCCTTCCATGATAAGTTTGCATTAGGGTTATCATGAGTTAGAAATAATTGAAAACATACAATATCAATGTCATTTTGTAGAGAAATTGCCACAGAGGTGAGGCAGAGAGCTATTACAGATGTAATCTGTACATTAGATGACAGTTTCCATTGGCCATCCTGGCTGGGGTACAAGGGAACTGGAGTCCTTGATGACGATGATGATGACGACGACAATGATGATTTGTATGCTGCCTTTCTCCCAGAAAGGGACCCAAGGCGGCTCACAGATATAAACATTTTTTTAAACTTTACAATAAAAAATTTAAACCAATTAAAATTATCTAACTAAAAACAGTATAAAATTACATTTGAAATATACAGGAGCTGAAAAGCATAATTAAAATACACACCCCATATAAAAGCCACCCTGATATGAATATATATTTAAAACCTGCTTCAATAAAAATGTCGTTTTTAGGCAGGGAGTGGCCCTGCCTAATCTGCCATGGAAGTGCATTCCAGAGGGTCAGGGCAGCCACCAAGAAGTCTCTCTTGTGTCTTCACCTTGTGTCCTGGGATGGTGGCAGGATCAAGAGAAAGCCTTCACTTGAAGATCTTAGTGTTCTGGCAGGTTCATATGGTGTTCTGGCAGGTTCATACAGTTTTCCAAATAATCTGAGCCTAAATACATTATAGCATATAGTACTTTATAGGTCATGGCCAGAACTTTGAATTGTGCCTACACAATATCTGAAGGGCCCAATATCTTGTTTATTGTGTAAGTTGGCCAGATAATATGCATTTCCAGCCTGAGCTACTTTTTTCCCCACACCTTGCCAGCAGATAAATGAAGTTATGCCACACCAGAAGAGATACTAAATAGAATAGGCAGGCAATGATAGGCCTCCTTTTTGCAGTGAGAAGCAAGTAGAGATAATTCCCCATAGCTTTTGATGATGAATTGATGATCAGATAATAATTTAGTATATGGAAGATCCAGATTTAAAGAATGTGATTAACAAGATGGCCTTCACATGTGGTTGTAAGTATTTAATGTGTACTGTATCTGGAATTCTGTAAGTTTTAAAAAAGCTATTGTTTTTCTGCTTTCTTTTCAAACGGCCTGATAACATGTTACAAAATGAAACTCTTTTTGATACTTTTGGACATGTACAAACCTCTCCATTTGCAAATAAAAGGAAACGTGTGTATAACATGATTTGACAAATAAGCCTGCTTCAATAAAGCTTGGCTTTTGCCCAAGTTGTGGTTGAAATGAATCAATACATATGAATTACTGAATATGTCTCCAGTCCCACTGTAGAATATTTCTGCAAAAAGAGGGTGTAATCAATGCTAAACTAGTCTGTGAATGACTGTGATTTCTAACGGCAACCTTCACATTAGAGTGCTTTAGCTCTTCTTTTCTTCTAATCAAAGCTAATTGGAATGGGATGGGATGAAACAGAAAAATATCAAGATAGGGAAGTTGTTGGGAGGGTCTTAATCCTTCCCCTGCTCATTTTTATGCTCTGAATCACCAGTCTCCAGTGGTTTCCTTCTTCTCTACAGGGCTTGGTAAGTTGGTTCCTAATAACTGTTGTTGTTGTGTATCTTCAAGAAGTTTCAAGTCATAAAACTTCCTAGTGTTTCAAAGATCATTGCGAGCTCCTAAAAACATGACTGACTCTAGATATCAAAATATGAAAATATGAAACTCTATATTTCAGTAAGAGGGGTGTAGAATATGCTGACACCCTGGAATGGGGTCATTGCTGTTACTCTTCATGGATAGTACCAAGCTGATCCAACTGCTTTATCACACTAGGGAGCAAACAGGATTTAAATGAGAGTTAAATGACAGGAAACCAGGAAATGCCTGATGTTTATCACACAACATTTCCTGGTTTTCTCTAGTTTAGCTCTCATTTAAATCCTGTTTGCCTCTTAGTGTGATACAGCAGAGCATTTGCAGCAGGGGGAAGCCTGCGTGAATATAACTGTGTGCTTCAGTTGCTCTAAAGAGCTGCTGCTAGATTGCTACTTAGGATTGGCTATAAGAAGCATACAATTCCTTTGTGCCCCACTGGCTGCTGGCCTGTTTCCAGGCACTATTCAAAATGCAGGTGATGACCTATAAAGCTATATATGGCTTGGGTCCAGGATATCTGAAGGACCATATCTCTCTTTATGAGTTCAGTAGAGTTTTAAAAATCATAGAACTGTACATTTAAACTGTAGTCTGATTTAATATTTGTAATCTGCTTTGATTCCCACCCAGAAAAGGTGGAATAGAAATAAATCATCATCATCATCATCATCATCATCATCATCATCATCATCATCATCGACCTTCAGGAGAGGCCCTTCTCAGGATCATTTGGTGGGAAGAAGGGAAAGGGCCTTTTCAATGCCTGTTCCCAGTCTTCTGAACTCCTTTCCAAGGGAGACCAAGGTGGCTCCCACCTTACTCTCTCTTTCCATCGACAACTGAAAACATTCTTGTGACACCAGGCTTTTGGAAATGGAATGGGTTGGCCATTAATGATGTGCTGTACTTTTTTAATGTTCTGTGCTCTGTTTAATCTTTCGATGCATTTTGATGTTCTTAATATTTACCTTTTTAACCTGACAGATTGTTTAATTGCTTTTAAAACAACTTTACACTTTAATTTTTTAAAAATGTATACTTTCAAATCTGGATAGTTTCAGATATGTTGTTAGCTGCCTTGAGTCCCACTGTTGGTAGGAAGGTGGGATATTAGGAGGAGGAGGTGGAGGAGGAGAAGCAGAAGGTAGCTGCAACTTAATCTCTTTGGCCTGATCTCTTTCAAATTGCAAATGTCTGGGGTACAGCAAAGCAACAAATGTTTTGGAAATTATCGTAAAGCCTGTTACACTATCTTTGGGATGTAACCCCTAGCCTTTCAGGTAAGCCCACTGCTTGAGGAAATGTTTTCTTGAGTGCCAACGAATATTACAGCAATGCAGTTCATTGAAATCACAAGCAGCTGCAGTGATGTTGATTTGGATCTAGTATTTCCAGGAAAAAAAAAAACTTAGACAAATGCTAAAGTGAATTCAGACAACAATTATTAATGGGATTAAAAACCTGCATTTGAATGCCAAAATTATTTTTATTAGAGCATGGGTAACTTGGAGGGCACACAAAAAAGATTATGAACGCTAAGAAGAAAGAGAAGTAATTCATCACAGTCCAAATAAGATGCAACATAATACGTTCTGAAGCCTAGCTGTCAGAAAATGCTGCATGAATCTCTGTTCTCTAGTAAATGCTTGTATACACTAACATATTGTTCCTCCTAATATGAACCTGTTTGCAATTTACGGTTGTCATTCGATCAAGAGTGCCATTCCATAGTTCACCATCAAGAGAGATGAATATGAGCTTTCCTCATGAGGATGGTTAAAGTGGCCCCATCCTTGCTCCGGTGTGGACTAGTAGTGAAAATGTGTGGTGCTTTTCCTTATGCAGGTATTAATTGTTTTTCATAAGGCAACTCCTTTTACAACAGGGCAAACTTTTACAAGCTTCTTTTACAACAGGGCAAACCAGATCATAGCAAAGAGTTGTGAAATGGATAAATCACCTAGACCCACAGCCTTCAGAGGTGACTGTCTTCTGTCATCTCCTTTCCGTTTGGAAAGGACTGTCCAGATCTACATACATGCCAATGGGTTCCTGGACCAAAAGATGGTATCTAGCCTAGCTTTCGTCTTCTGACCAATAGCTGTCAGCAGCTTGAGCAATATTGCCATGGTGGCAACATGCTGTGGGATTATGGATGTTGAAGTTCAGAGAGTCTCTCTCTGGCTGAGCTTTCCAAATGCCCCTCACCAAACTGCAAATCCTAGAATTCGATAGGATGGAGGGGGGGGGGGAATCTATACTGTTGAAATAATACACTTTGACACCACTTTAAGTGTTGTAGCTCCATTCTATGGAGTGCTGGGATTTGCAGTTTTACAAGGTTTTTTTTAAAAAGCTTTTTTGGTCAAAGAATCCCAGAATTCTATAGGATGGGGGAGGGGGCCATCCAGTCCAACCCCCTGCCATGCAGGAACTCTCGATCGATTACAAAAAAATTAACTATTACCTGCACCCTAATCCAAAGGTCAGTTGATTAACCAACCATACAATAATTAATGATCCTGTATTTCCCCCTACCTGCTTTTCTGCCTTTAACAGTAGGAGACTTGGATGGTTCAAACAGTCAATTAAATTGGCCAAGGACTGTCCATACCAGATGGCAGCTGTCTCTATCTGATTTCTCTACATTAAATGTTGTAGTTTATATTGCCCTCCTATTGTCTAACTCATGATGGATGATATAGGCAATTTTTACTGGGAATTTTAGTGCTGTTGTAGGGTGAGAGGGAGATGGGGAAACTCAATTGTTATATTATTTTATGTTTTAATTTGTCAATCTATCTGCTTTTTATTGCTTTTTAACTGTTGTCACCTGCCTCGATCCAATATAGGGAGAGGCGGAATATAAATTATTATTGTTATTATTATTATTATACATATTTTGGGTTTTAAATGTAAAAATATTCACAAAAATGTGTTTATTACTTTAATATCCTTATGTATTTGCACCATGTTTATCCCCCCCCCCCCCATAAATGGTGGCACTTAATCTGGACCCCCCCCTTCCCAAAATCCTGGCTATGTCTCTGGTATAATGTTACTTGGTTAGGGGTCTGGGGGCTGTGAAAGACACATTGTTTCATTGGAGGCAAAACTATTGTAGCTGCTGTGGTCACCTCTGTCAGAACAGTGCATCAGTAAATAGACTTGCTAGTTCAAATGTGATACATAATATTATGCCTGAGAGCGTTCCACAGCATGTAGCTTCTCCATGAAATACAGAAACATTGTCTTAAATAATTCAGAAATTATCTCTACTAATTAGTCCCTTGATCACCAGAAACATTCCCCTCTGTATTGCTTACAAGCTGAATGACAAACAATTTTGTGTTATCCTACATTCAGCAAGTAAGAATCCTGAAAGTAATATTGCAATATCAAGAAGCATGGCATTTTTTTAAAAAAATCAGGATTTAAAAAAATATCAAAAGATTTTGGCAAGAGTCTACATTAAACACATTGTTAAACTTCCTCAAAGCATGACAAACAATTGATTTTGACCAACTCTCCTCCTCCCCCATTCCCATTTTCCTGCACTAATAAAAATATCACAGTTAAGGGTAGGAGAGATACCTTTGGTTATTTTATGCCAAGAATCCACTTGAGGCTGCCATATTCAGCTGGGGATATAAAAGTAAAGTCTCCCAGATGGTGAAGTTGAAAATAAATAAGAATGCTGGAAACAGAACAAATTATAATAACGCATAACGATATATACTTTTAAAAATCTAAGCAGGTAGCTATATTAGTTTGTTGCAGACAGCACTTTATGCATCTAATGAAGGGGGCTGTATTCTATGAAAGTATATGTTACTAAAAATGTCGTCATTTTTATGGTGCCACAATACTCTCTTTAAAAAACACTGAAAAAAGAAAGCAAAGAGTAAACATTCTGATTTCCCTCCCCTCCAAATTTGTACTTTCCTGGAAATTCCATTGACATTACTGTTTAAATTAAATGTTTCAAGAACATATAGGTTTCAATCCAATTGTTAATTCCAAACTAGAATATACCCATTGAATCAACAAAATTCATTCATTTGTTTCATTTCACATAAGTGTTGACTTACCAAGTTGACATTGATTCAATTGAAACTTAATTTGGGAGGACACCGAGTAGGGGAAAGCCCACAGATGCCACAAGTTAGTGCTGGGCCTGGGAATTTGTCTGCTAATAAGTGGTTGGACATGGTATACTGCAATGTTCCCTAGTCTTCCAGATGTGTTGGATTGCCACGCATATTATTTCCGGTCATTATTTTCACTTATTAGGGACAGGGAAGGCCATAGTCTGAAACATACACAGGTTGGAGAAAAATGATCTAAAGATCTGGGTTTCCCAGATGAAGTTGACAACAAAAGGGCTGCCAGGGGCAAGTGAGACTGATTTAAATTCAGTTTCACTAAGAAATGCTTTTTTGTGATCAGAACCAGAGCCATACACGCCTCACAGTACAGCCTTGCCCAATCTGTATGAGTTAGACTATTCCTAACTGCGACGGCTAATGTTCGCCCGTAATGAGAGCTATAGTCTAACACATTTGAAAGGCACCAAGTTGGGGGAGGCTAGCACCAAATGCAACTCAAAATCTGTGGATAAGTGCCATATTCATACAAGTCTTGTCATATTTCAAAATCTTTTGGCTCATTCAGCTCCTGGGAATTTTTTATTTTATTTATTTTATTTTTTATAATAATTTTATTTTATTGATTCATATCATAATATTTACAATGGTAATTATATAGGTAAATAAAACATGCAGTGCATTTATTCAAAAAAATAAAGGTAAATATAAACAAGTGTAGACAGTATTTAGATTCTTGTTGTTCTGATATTGGGCGTTTAAGTTATTAACTCTTTCTGAATATCAAACATAACCTCCCAAAATTGAACTATGGGAGACCATTCTTCATTCCACTTATCCTTGGATCGGTTATTAATCAAGTTCGTAAGTCTATCCATTTCTTTTAATTCTTCGAGTTTAAATATCCATTCTTCTATTACAGGGGGTTTATTACTTTTCCATTGTTTTGCTACCACCAATCTCTTTGCAGTAACCATATATAATAATACTCTCCAATATTTTCTTTCTATTTCTTTGTTGATTGCTGATGTGATGTTTAATAGAGAAAATTCTGGTACCATATGAAATTGGGTCTTGAATATTTTTTTTTATTTTTTTTGGAATTGTTGAGTATATTTGACCCTAGAATTTTTCGATTCTATCGCAAGTCCACCACATGTGATATAATGAACCTTGTCCATGATTTTTTTTTAACTGATTACAACTCCTAGAATCCCTCAACCAGTCTATCATGCTGGGAGCTACAGTGCAAGAAAGGAATTCCTCCCAGTTCTGGGTGCCCCAGCAGTTCTTTTGCACCCTGTAGGCTATAGCTCACAGACTGCTTATGGTGCTGCCAGTGCCAATCTCACATAATAGAAGGAGACCTATAAAGACCTAGAAGGAGACCTATAAAGCCCTAAATGGCTTGGGCCCAGAGTACCTAAAGGACCATCTCTCCCCACATAATCCGCCCCGCACACTTAGATCAAGCGGACAACTTCTGTTAAGAGTTCCAGAGGCCAGGCTCTCGACAACTGCCAAGAGAGCGTTTTCTATATCTGCTCCGAGCCTCTGGAACTCACTACCTATTGAGCTCCGCCTGATTACTTCCCTCCCCCAATTTAAAAAGGAGCTGAAAACGCATCTATTTAATCAGGCTTATCCTTGATTGTTATCTGCTATAGCCATCTTCCCCCCAGATAAGCCGTTGGAAAAAATCCATTGTATACCGTATTGGGGATGATAATGTCTTTCACTTGTTTTTACCTCTTGTTTTATTGTAATTTTTATTGTATTGCTGAAATGGAATGTTTTTAACTGTTGATGCTGTTCACCGCCCTGATCGCAGGAAGGGTGGTATACAAATAAAAGTTGTTGTTGTTGTTATTATTATTATTATTATTATTATTATGATATGCCATGATGGTGTTGAGGATAGCCACTTTTTATGAAGCACCCTTATGCTGACACATCAAGTTTTAGGATTAAGCCCCCGGTCTTGTTTTGGAAAAAGATAGGTAAATGCCCATCTTTTCCTCATGTGTATAGCCCCACTGACGTCAAAGGGATTAAGAATCAAGAAAGGTAAGTAGGTTTTGGTTAAAAGAAATCTATTAGACAGCAGAATAATCTCCCAAGGGAAGGGAGTATATGTTCCATTGTTTGAAGGGAGGGAGAATTAAGTAGCTCATAATATGCTGGAAAGTGTCCTACAGGCAATAACCTTGCTTTAGAAACACAGTAGGGGCAGGGTAGATGACCCATAGCAATAAACTACAATTCATATGAGTCACAGAACAATAAAAATGATGGATCTCCAACATGTGCTACCCCCATTTCCCCCCTGCTTTCAGTGGTATATTGTAATGTCTTCCATTATCAAAGCAATAACAAAGCCACCTATAAATCTATCAGTGATGCTTTTCTTGTTATCTTCTGCAAAAATGCTCATTTCCACTCTAATTTGGAAAGGACACTGCAGTGGGTGCCCTGTTTTATGTTAAGCTCTGTGTGTGCATGTGCCTTCAAGTTGCTTGTCAACCTGTAGCAATACCATGAATCTCATAAGGTTTTTTTTAAAAAGGCAAGGAATACTCAGAGGTGGTTTTCCCAATTCCTTCTTTTACACTTCTCTTTTTTTAGCTTTTGTGTTCTGTCTCCCACCTCACTGGTTACATTAAAATATCTTAACAGCACCACCTGGCAACATTCACAGTAATATCTGAAACTTCATCCAGTGTAATAATATTATTTATGTAGGTGATGCAAACTCAGATGTATTTTCTATTGCCTTAGTACAATAGGCCTCAAAGTCTGCTACAGCCAGCTGATCAATAAGCAGCTCTTTCAAAATGCAAACTGGTAATGACGTATAAAACTGAAAGATTTTATATAAAGATAAACTGGTTTACATACACCAAGGAACAAATTAATATTTGGAGTTTTCATATACACCATGGCTAGCATCCTGTGGGCTAGTCCCAAGTAGAGTAGACCTATTCAAGCAATTGCTGAATGTAGGTAAACTCCACTGATTCAAAAGATCTACTCTAGTCAAGACTAGCAATAAGACCTAGGCCTGTGATTTCTTCATAGCCCAGTAGGTAGGACGAAATCAGACATCTGTGGCTCCGGTTCTGATCACAATTTGGAGATATCAAATTCCCCAGTACTCCAACCAGTAAAGCTACAGGAAAGTCTAGAAGCTATTGTGGAAAAAATAATTTTTCCAAGCTTTGGACAAAACAGATGCAGGAGAAAGCCATGTTACATATTTATAGAGGCCAAGAAAACACTATTCGCTTAAAGAAGACTATAGGTCATGGAACACATTCTATTTCTTAAGTGGATGCCTAAGGTGGTTTAAATATACACCAGTAAATGTGAAACATGAAGGCAACAAACAAGTGTCTGCAAATATTGGAGCAGAGTAGGTAGTGCTGATACACTGTCAAAAATGGGAAGGACTGAGACGGGAAGAGTAGCCCTCCAGAAGTTTTTGAATACTGAGCTTCTGTTATTAACTGCTCTTTAGTTGACTGTGATTCATGGTAACCCTGTGGATGAGATATCTCCCAAACCTCATCTCCTCCACTCTTCTGCTTAGGTACTGTAAATTTAGGTCTTCTTCTCTTCCTACTGCCTTCTACCTTTCCTAACATTATTGTCTTTTCTAATGTATTGTGCCTTCTCATGATGTGGCCAAAGTATAACAGCCTCAATTTGATCATCTTGGCTTCCAGGGAGGTTTCAGGCTTGGTCTGTCCAAGGATTTGTTTGTCTTTGTTGCTGTCCATGGCATCCTCAGCACTCTTCTCCAGCACCACAAATAAAAAGAGTTGTTGTTGCTTCCTCCCCCCCCCCCATCTGCTTTCTTCAAAGTCCAGCTTTCACATCCATACATGGTGATGGGAAATATAGTGTCTTGGATGATTTTAACTTTAGTGTTAAGTTGTAGATCTTTACTCTTTAGGATCTTGTCTAGATCTTTCATAGCTGCCCTTCCCATTCCTAGTCTTCTTCTGATTTCTTGACTGCCATTTCCATTCTGATCAATGTTTGATCCTAGGTTTGGGAATCTGTAACTTCTTCGATTTCCTCATTATCTAGGTTGAATTTATCTAGTTCCTCTTTGGTCATTATTTTTGTTTTCTTTGTGTTCAGCATTAAACCTGCCTTTGCACTTTCTTCTTTGACCTTCCTTAGCAATTGTTCCAAGTCTGTGATGTTTTTCACTAGGGGCCCATTCCCACTTGTGGAAAAACCCGCATTGGAACCGGGCTGTGCTCCGCTTATGAAAGCGATTCCAAAAGGCCCCTCGTTCACACTATGAAAAGGGACCTTGTTTGGAAGCGCTTTCTTAGCCGGGAACACTTGTCGTTCCCACTGGAGCTGCCAGGTAAGATGACAGCCCTTAATGCCTCATCCCCTTCCCGCAGGGGAATTTTTTTATGGGGGGGGGGTATTGATCGCAAAATCAATCTTGTGCATTTGCAATCTTGTGCATTTGCGATCTTGTGCATTTGTGATCAGTATAATGAAGAAAAAGAGAAAAAAAGGAAGGAAGGAAGGAAGGAAGGAAGATTGCAAATGCACAAGATTGCAAATGCACAAGATTGATATTGCGATCAATACCCCCCTCCCCCCAAAAACACGTGATTCTGACCAGCGTTCCCACTTACTGGAAATGCTTCAGAATCATGTTTTCTGAAAAAGACCACTTTAAAACTAGTGTCAGGAAAGCCCGGGGTTTTTTACTTTTAACCTGGTCCTTTCCTCCACTAATTGATCCAATGAGGATCGAAAGTCGATTTGAGTGTGAACGAGGGTCATATAGCCCGCATCACACTTCGAATCAAAATGTAGTGGGAATGGGGCCTAGGAATATAATGTCATTGCATATCTTGATTGTTGATGTTCCTGTCTTCAGTTTTCATGCCTCCTCCTTCTGACTCTAAACCTCTTCTTCTTATTCTTCATCATAAATAAAATTTATCACCCTATTTGTTCAACTTGTATGCAGAGCTTCTACAAGTTGCTTTTTTTTGACAACTCCCAGAATCTCGCAGATGTGCTGTTGGGGCATTATGGGAATCTAACCACAGCTCAAGGACACAGATTTTCCATCCATGAGTAGGAAAAGAATTTTTGTACCATCTTCAGATGATCTTCTAGACATTTATTGAATACATGTGAGTATGTGTCTACATTCATGTATTATACTTTCTATCAGATACTTGGAATAGGCTGTTATCCTATTATCCCTTTAATGAAGCTATTGAACAAATCGGTGGCAACAAATCAAGAGGGCTTTGGAGGTGGTTTGATGTAAAAATTATTACAAAACAACCCAGGAGTGGAGCGGGTTGTTTTCCAGATGTTGTTGAAAGGCAACTCCTATCGGCCCTGGTTAGTCCAACTGAAAGCAACAAGATAGTAGATTTTCTCTCCTTCTAGTAGATGCTTCTTTTATCTATAAAGAAAGAATCAGGTGTGTTGTACCACACTGGCATAGTAGTGACACGATTAGTTGCATCTGAATGCACAGCCAGCGGCAAACAAAAGCAATGCTCACAAATCTTCCAGATGTAATACAAGACTCCTTCAAGCATGTATTGCCCAGGGATGAGCTGTCATCCCTCATCCTATTATCAAGTATTAAAATGATTCCATTTATTATTAAATTGATCTAAGCCTTCAGGGGTAGATACAATAGGTGAGCAATGACCAAACTAGAAATAACTTGAGTCTTTATAGTCACATTCTTTTAAAAATGCAAACTGCAATAGCTTTCTGGGTATGGGTTGTTGTCATTGTTGCTTTGTGCCTTCAAATTGTTTCCAATTTATGGTGGCACTAATGCTAACCTATCATTGGGGGGTTTTTGGCCAAATTTGTCCAAAAAGGGTTTGCTGTTGTGTTCCTCTGAGGCTGAGAGAGTGTGATTTGCCCAAGGTCATCCAGTGGGATTCCATGGCTGAGTAGAAATCCAAACTCCCACTAAGACTCAAAGTCTTAGAAGCAAAAAACACTGCAGAAATAATCCAGTTTGAGGCTGCTTTAGCTGCCCTGGCTCAGTGATATGGAATTTTAGGAATTGTAGTTTGATGAGACATTTATTTAGCCTTCTCTGTCAGAGACCTCTAGGGCCACAACAAACTACAGTGCCCAGGATTCTCTAGCATTGAGCCAGGGCAGTTACAGCGGCCTCAAACTAGATTATTTCTGCAGTGTGTTTTGGACCTTTGTCCAACGTTCAAACTACTACACAACACTGGTTCGGATATCGATATTTTTAACAATATAATAATAATAATAATAATAATAATAATTATTATTTCTAGTCCGCCCCTCTGAACAAGCAATTGGGGCGGATTACAACAAGGATTAAAACAATATCAAGTAAAATATCGCATCCTTTCCCTTACCACCCCCCCCTTAAAAAGAGATTAAATCACAATTGAATTAAAACAGTAACTAGCTAAAATAGTAATAAAAACAAGATTAGAGAAAAACGGACCCAGCCAAGGTTATGTAGAAGTAGAAACAGAGAAGGAAGGTTGGGAGAAAAAGCCACTCAAAAGCCTAGATTTGGAGCCGGGGGATGTTTACATTCTCTGGGAAGGCCTGCCGGAAGAGATGTGTCTTTAGGGCTTTAAAGAAGTCCTGCCCCCAAGAAAAGCCCTCCCCTGAAGCTAATGTTTGCTTTTGGAACAAGTTTCCCATAGCAGCTTCAGAAGAGAGATTTTCCTCTGGAACACAATGTGTGGAAAGTGTTAACTCCCTCTCTCCTCACACTGTATGTCCTCTTCCTATTTCAGTCTCCTTGAAATTGATGTATTTTTTAAAAAAATAAAGGACAGATGAAAAGACATATTTGATTTACTAATTTGGCTCTAAATTTAATTTGGCTCTAATTTGGCTCGCCAGATTTAAATCCACACAGTATACGGATATTTCATGACTTGTTGTTTTGCACTTTCATCCACACCAATTGCACATTATCTAAAAAATAAATGGAGGAGCCAAAACATACATGAAATAAACATAACACAGCTATATCACTATGATTTCACTTTAGCTGTCAAAGCAATGTCCTATGGCATCCTGGGATTGGCAATTTAGAGTGGGGCTGTTTCTTGGAGATTAGCATTTGATCCTAACTTTTCTCAGCCTCAGAGGATGATAATGGCAAATCCCCTCTGAACCAATCTTGCTAAGAAAATCACTGATAGATTGGAAGTTGGAAACAACTTGAAGGCACACAACAAAAATTCATTTTTAAGTGAACTGGAGAGCAACTAATACTACTTGTAAACTGTTCTTCCAACCAAATTTCCCACTGTATACTTAGCCTCTAATAAGTGAAGCTTCCTAAAGAAGCCAAGTTTTTCTTTCTTCCCTTCAGTCCTACCCAAACATTCCCCTCTGTGTTTCTAATCTTTTACTTTACTGGTAAATGTATATACTTTTCCTGCACACTTGGAGCTCCACACTAGTAGGCATGCACTAGAGGTGTGGAGGTTTAAGGTATACCCTCCAACATTTCACAAATGGAAACCAGGACAAGTGTGGCCAAGTAATAACAGAGTGTGGTCATGATGGCAAAAGTGTTTAATCGGAGAGAACACAAGAATTAGGAGAATCTGTGGCATGTCGCTTTGCCTGAGGCTACAGAGAATGGAAATATTCTACCACTTTTTCTCCTCTTCTCCCTGCTGAGTGAATGGAGTGTGAACTAATCTTGCAGCCAGTGCAATAAGCTAAGGTGGAAAGTGGAGGAGAGAGAAAGTGAGACATTTTCAAAGCAGCTGAAAAAATGAGAGGATAGAGGATTAACTGGGACTGCCCCTGCCAGATCAAGGCATCTTCTCCATCCCTCCCAATGGGAGAATACTGTATATACTCATATATAAGTCTAGAAATTTTGGTTAAAAAATTGACCTAAAAAACCTGAATCGATTTATCTATGGGTCAATGTAACTACTATATTTTAACACATGTATATATAATATATATGATGAAAGGCAAGAGTTTAATCCATCCAGCCTTTAGTATGAGCACAAACAGTTATTCCCGCTGGAATTCTGTAAGTACTTTGGCAATCTTTTCCTTTGCTTCATCTACTTTAGATTCTTTGCTACATGCTCCTAAGTTTTAACCTCAACTTATCCATGGGTCATATCAAAATCCATAATCTTGGCCCCCAAACCTGCCCTCGACTTATGCATGAGGTCGACTTATAGTCGAGTATATATGGTACCTCTACACCATTTTTCCACTGATGCTTCTTCACTCTCATCACTCTAGTACACAATTAAATATGTACATGAGTATACAGTATTCTAGGAAATAATAACAGGTAGTGTTGCCAGACTTCATGGAGCAGAATTGGAAGAACATGACAGAAAACTAGCATTGTCAAAATAATCAGTCAGGTATTATGCAAGCTGCCAAATTTTATGAAGATATAACGCCAACTGGATTCATGGAGAGAGTGACTTGCAATGTGTGCCAGGAAGAACGCAGGTTCTAGATGCCATCTAGGCTTGATACAAATTTGTGGCCTTTGTCTCACCACTCTGGAAAAACATAATCATTGTCCTTTAACAGAGCCCAGGAGACACAGCTTGACAGGCATGTTCCCTGACACTGATTATATCTAATAGAAGAGAATGGTTCACATCTCATATTTTTACAACATAATAATCAAATCATCCCTCGCTCCTCAGTTTCAGCCCTACAGAGACTAAAATATATATATTCTAAAACAGGAATCCTGAGAGTTTCAAAATTTAAACATTCATGTTTCTGAATTATCTTCATTTATTTTACATGGGAAAATTGCTTATATGTTAGCATTGTATTTCATCCCTACATTGGGCCATAATGCTCAAAATTATTAGGATACTTTAAAATATAACAACATTGATGATAACCTGTTGGTCACTGTTTTCTCACCTCTCAGTCTTGTTAATCATCCTACAAGGAACTGGCAAAGGCACAAGAATGCAGAGCATTGACAAAGTACTACTTAGAAGACCTGAAAAACTAGCCAGCAGATTGAATCTGTCATGGTATTAACTAAAAACAATTAAATTAGATTAGCATTTTGCTCTCAAAGCACTTTTATAATGATTCAGCTAGTCTTCACAACCCTGTTATGAAGTGTGTTTACCTCCCACATCAAAAGCACATTGTACAATTTTGTAGGAAAAGTGAAACTGATCCTCGGGATCATTAAGGCCTTTGAAAGGCAGCTCTGTTTCTGGTTTGGGGAATCTGTGCCTTTCATATGTTACTGGAAGCTTACTCTCATTAGATGTGTGGAGGAAGGATCTGTTGTCAGGGAGGCCAAGCCACTTAGCAAAAGGGTTGAATGGCAGAGGGTTTGTCCTTTTCATGGAAGACCAGGTTTTCCTTTGTTTTACCCATAAAAATAAAATAAAATGGTATTTCTGTGGACATAATGAGTGAAGCAATTCCTCTGGTAGGATTGCCAGGTCATGACTATCAAAGGCCATGTGATTTCAGAACCAAGAGACAAAATCTAAAGATGAACCCATGTGATGTCACAGCGGGCAGGCCCTGGTGTAAGCATGACACATTATGCATGAGCCCGAGCTGCACAGAATATCAAGTCTAACAAATGAAGAAATACACACACACAATTTTCAAGACAGCAGTCTTACCTTGAGATTCCTTCCCCTTTGCCTTGGGTCAGGAGGAAAGGATTCAGGCCCGGACATTGAAGAACTCTAAAATCCTAGCTCCCATTTTTATTTAGATCCCTCCCAATCATGTCAGAGATTGCAGCCTCCTTACTTTGACTGATAGCATTCACTGGAAAAATTAAAGCCAAGATCCAATAATCCATCTCTGAATAACCATGTGTTTCTTGAGATATTTCCATACTATGGTCCATCAGCACTTGAGGCACTGCTTTTCCACTGCTGCCTGAAAGAGAATTAAAATGGTGGCTCTGCATAGCATTTCTTCTACACAGCACTTATTAGGCTGCAATATTATTTAGCAATGTCCTATTTTGTGGCCAAGTATCTTCTATAATATTTACTCAGAAGTAAATTCTCTTTAACAAATATTTTAAACAATAATTGAAATCCTCCTGTTGGCAGGCTCTCCTTTTTAAAATCCGTTGATTTGGGCTGGAAACTTGATATGCCCCTTGCATAGTCTCTTGCATATGGCCCTTTCACATTAAAAGTTTTGTTATTGCCCCGTACACTTAGGTCCTCTGGGAGGAATTTATTGTATCCTTTTAAAACCAGATTAACCGTGACCTCCCAGAGAACTTTTTTCTGCAACCGCTCCCAGTCTCTGGAATGGCCTGCTGGATAAGATCCATCAAATTACCAACTTAGACAGCTTCAAGAAAGCTGTCAAGATGGATCTCTTCTGGCAGGCCTTCTTGGAATAAAGCACTCGGCCATTTTTCCTCCATATATGTTGTTTCTGCCTACTATTTTATGAATAAAATATTTTATCTTTTAAAGGTTTTTATGTATTTTAATTCTAATTTGTTTAATTCCCTTTTAAGAGGGATATACTAGATATATATTGTTCTCTATTTTAACTTGTATGCTGCTTTGATTGTCCAGACAAAAAGCTGGATATAAATAAAAGTTTTATTTTTTTTATTTATTACACAATTATAGTACAGTGGTCCCCCGGGATACAAAGCCCACGGGGAACGAAATCCCCAGAAACCGAAACCGCCGGGACCGCAAAAGAAGAAGAACCGCCGGGATGCGAAGAAGAAAAACCGTGCGGCCCCTTTAAATCGGCCGCGCGGTCCGTCTCCTAAAGTGGTCCCCCAGGAAACAAAGATTTCCGGGTTACGAAAAGTAATCCAGAACGGATTACGTTCGTAACCCAGGGGACCACTGTACTATGCTTCCACATAAACTGCCATGGCCCCAATGCAGGGGCATCACTAGGGGGTTGCAGCCACACCAGGTGACACCCCAATGGGGGGGGGGGGTTACACCACTGGTCCCCTGCCAGAAATTGCCTGTGTAGTTTGCCTGCCTCCCTTTAAAACACTGACAAGATTATGTGAGTGGGGTGAGACTCAGTGGGAAGAGAATGGGATGGGATGTGTAGTTTGGTGAGGCATTTCCAGGAGCCAGATGGCTGAGAATTCTAAGCATTCTTCTCAAAACAGCAAATCCCGGGATTCCATAGGATTGAACCTGTCATATAAAGTGGAACATGGCATATAAAATGGAATCAAAATGCTATTACTATATAATAGTAATAAATTGTCATAAATTGCCGCAATAGTAATTTATCTTCCTGTGTATGATTTAACTAGGTGTGTCCCCTCATTACTTTCTGTTTTAGAAATAGCAGTGTTTTGTCTCTATGCATAGACACACCCATGAGAAGAGACCAGTTATTATAGTCGTCTCTCTCCATACTCCCATGCATGTTAAAAGAGCAACTGACATGGAAGCATTTAGACAGAGAGACAAATCATAGAAGACATTAAAGGCTGTTGGTTACTAATCCTCCCAGCCAAGATCAACAGGAAGCAATGTGATGGTTTACTTACAAAGTGGAAGTACTTAATTCGGGGCTCAGGTGCTCTGAAAAACCATATATAACATTTGGCTTGTCAGACTGGACTGGGTGGTGATGAAATTATGTGATATCAGTAGCAAACAAACACGAGACAATTTAGATCTAAGACAGGAGGTTTAATCAGAGACTAATGGAATTCAGTGGGGTACAATGACAGCGCATACATAGGAATGTGACTTATGTGAAGAGGCTCTGGTGAAAATCTGATCCAGCTTTACACTTCTGCTTTCCCACTTAAGCCCCTGTTTGAGTACTAGCTTTGACAGGAATGCAGATTGATTGAGATGTTTTTAATGGGTTTATAGTTTAATGTGTTTGTAATGAAGTATGATAACTTCTCTGATTATTGAAGGTATTAAATAAAAAACAAACAAGGCACTATGAACTTTGTACATATGTGTGAGAAACAGACTGAGAATTTATGGCTGGGGGTGAGAGGAAAAATGGAAACTCTTCCTATATGCACAGCCAGCATGGTGTAGTGGTTAGTGAATGTGACCTGGGGCTCATTTACACAACCCAGTTATAGAACTATCATTGGACTTTAATGGCCATGATTCTGTCCTATGGAATTCTGGGATTTGAAGTTTGAGAGGGGCATTCAGACTTCTCAGCCAGAGAGCTCCTCTACTGCATCTGATCAAACTATACACCCCAGCATTCTGTAGCATGCAGCCATAGCAGTCAAAGTGGAACCACAGTGCTATAGAGCACTGTGAAATGGCCCAAGGAGCATGGAGCCTCATGTTTAAAACTTCCCTGGACCATGATCTGCACAGGATAACTGTGCCATTAACCATGTGCCAGCCATTATCTTTCCAGACCAGTAAAAATGAGGAGAATCTCTGTGCACATTGCCTTTAGCTGCTGACATAAAAGTTGCAATATAAATGTAATAAATACTATTAAAAACCTTTCTGTAGAGTGTTTAAAAAGGATTTTAAAAGGAAGTCATATATTTAGAAAGTATGCATAATAATGAAATTGTTGTGTACCTTCAAGTTTTTTCTGACTTACAGTAACCCTATCACAAGGTTTTCTTGGCAAAATTTGTTCAGAGGAAGTTTGCCATTCCCTTCCTCTGAGGGTGAGAGAATGTGATTTGCCCAAGGACACCCAGTGGGATTCCTTGTCTGAACAGGGATTTCAACCCTAGGACTTTATCACACCACCTAAAAAGTCAATAATGCTAAGATTTTCACACAATGTGTCACAATGTTGTGGTTATTACACAATTATCCCATGATTATCCCACGAATAAAGAGGCATTCTAGCACCACTTGTTGTTCATGTGATTTTCCTGTGAATAAAAAGCGGTGGGACAATGCCTCTTTATTCATGGGATAATCGTGCGATAACTGCAACATCAAGCGACATTGAGTGAAAATTTTATTGTTATTGCCCGATACTGATGGAAAGATATCGCTATGCTCCTGTCTTTTTTGGTAGTGTCATAAAGTCCTTGGTCTCCAGAGTCCTAGTCCATAACTCAAACCATTACACCATGCTGGATCTCTAGTAATGTAATAGGAATATTAAAATATGATTACACAAAACTAAGCAATGATCAATACAAGAAATAGTTGAATTATGTAAAAAGTCCCGCATATAACGTTACACCATATACATATGAAAGTACATTTTTATATTTCTGTTACATTACTGTAAGACAAACAAGAGACATACCTTCTCAAACAATAGTCTTTTTATTAAGTGAAAGGCTAAAGAATGGAAACCTAAGACATTTCTGTACCAGGAAGTCCAAAAACATTTTTTCCCATTCTCCCAGCAAACTGTTTTGGGATACCTGCCTCAGAACTTTCTAAAGTTTTAATTCTAAGTGGCCCTAAAAAAGGCTGTTTGTTGTTGTTAACCGCCCTCGAGTTAGTCTTGACTCATGGTAACCCTGTGGATGAGACATCCCCAAAACTTCCTAACCTCCACTGCTTTACTTATTTCCTGCAAATTCATACATGTGACCTCCTTAATAGAATCCATCCATCTTGCATGTAGCTTTCCTCTCTTTTTGCTTCCCTCCATTATTTCCTAGCATTATTATTTTTTCTTCTGAATCAAGCCTCCTAATGGTCTGACCAAAGTACAACAGCCTCAGTTTGGTCATCTTGGCTTCCAGGGAGATTTCCAGCCTGATCTGTTCTAGGACCCATTTGTTTGTTTTTACTGACCATGGAATCCTTAGAAGTCTTCTCCAGCAATTGATTTGCTTCCTATCCACTTTCTTAACTGTCCAGCTCTTGAGTCCATTCATAGTGACAGGGAATGCAATAGCTTGGATGATTCTAACTTTAGAGTTCAGTTGTATATCTTTGCACTTTAGGATCTTTTCTAGTTCTTTCACAACTGCCCTTCCCATTCATAGTCTTCTTCTGATTTCTGGACTATAGTTCTCATTCTGGTGAATGTTTGATCCCAGGTATGAGAACTATTTTACTGTTTCAATTTCCTTATTGTCTAGGTTGAAGTTATGAAGATTCTCATAAGCCATTATTTTTGTTTTCTTTGTTTCAGCAATAAGCCTGCCTTTGCACTTTCTTCCTTAGTGGCTGTTATGTGATGTTTTCTGCAGTAATATGGTATCTTCATATTCATATCTTAGATTGTTGATATTCCTTCCCCCTATTTTCAGTCCTCCTTCTTCTGTGTCCAATCCTGCTTTTGTATAATATGTTCTGTATATATATTGAGCAGATAAGGTGAAGGGATGCAGCCTTGCCTGACCCCTTTGCCAACTGGGAACCATTCTGTTTCTCTGTATTATGTTCCAACAGTAGCTTCTTGACCTAAGTGCAGATTACTCATTAGGACTATCAGATGTGTTGGCTAATAAAATGAACATCCTTTGAATATCATGAAGTGTGGTCTCTTGTGTGTCTTTTGAATTTGACTGGATGCTTCCCAGTTTTTGGCTTTTTAATTACATTGCTATGCCAACTCTGTGAATATATTACATTTTTTACCTTATATTTATTTAGACGCTTTTCTTGATTTATTATTGTTTGGCGTCTTTCCAGGATTTCAGGCAGGATATTTTCATGCGCTCTGCTTGAAGGATCCTGATATTCATTGTTGTCCCCCATCCAGAGACTAATCAGACCCAAAGCTGCTTAACTTCCAAAATTAAACAAGACAAGTTGTGGGGCAGGGGCAGGAGCAGGAGTGGATGGTTATATAAGCAAAAGGCATTTTAAAAGGAAGGGTCAGGAACAGGGGTTCTGAAGTTTCAGCTGATCATTTGTCCATTTGTCCCAATTTCCCTAAGTTTTCTGGCATCTACAGATTATTTAATGGAGACATTTGACTTTGGATATTCAGAGACAATGAGGCTCATCTTGAACAGAAACAGTTGCTATGCTATAGATCTTGGAAGGAAAACAGACACTCCATAGCTGACATCTCACTGCAAGTAAATGTTTTTCTGAGAAAGGCAGTTAAAAGGGGTGATAAGTCATCATGTCTGATGCATCACTTTCTGCAAGATTCAGGCAATTTTGCCTGTGCACAGGTCACAGAATGGGATAAAACTGTGAACCTACACAGTTCTGGTTGTGAGGATGCATCCCACCTAATAAGTGTGAACTAAATACAAACTAATGGAAATCGTTGGACTCAAGGCATGTGATGCAGTCATTATAACTGGGTCAAACTTTCTCTTGCCTTACAAGGCAAAGAGATTTCAGAGTAAGCCAGTAGCCTTTTCATTTGTGAACTAATTGTTTCTACTTCAAAACTGGAGAATTAGGTATCTATCGCAAGCAGGCCAACTCTGCCATTGGGCAGAGTATGATAGGTGTCTTAGGTGGCATATTTGGGATGTCATAGAAGGGCAGAAAACTGAGAGATATATAATAACATCCAAACAATGATACCGTTATTGGCCAACCAAAATGCACAGTTACATGTTGCAGGCTTTCAAAGTCACGCTGGCTTCTTCATCAGGAAAACAGGAGAAAGAAATTGAAGATGTTAGTCATAGACCTGCATTTTTTGCTTCTGGTCTTAGTTCAGATGGTAGAGAGGGCTATTGCAAGCTGGCACCTCCCCCTTTGGCCATGAGGTCACTGGTAGATTTTCAAATTCAAGGAAATTTAATTTAATGCAATTCAAAAAAAGATTCCTTTCACAAAGGAAGGAAACTTAATTCCTTTCACAAAGGAAGGAAACTTGCTGGATAAAGGTATCATTGTTTGGATGTTATTGGATTTGCTATATGGCCAACATGGCTACCCCTAGATGTTTGATAGTTATGTATTGTGCTTTTATTGCCAGAGATTGTTTCTGTGAGATTTTCTGTCTCCAGTACCAACAGAACTCTGCTTATGACTGGTGTGGGTGGAGGGCACCATTTGCTGTACTGCATCAGCCAGGTAGCAAAATGTCCCTGCTTGGTCCTGTCTTTGGCATCCCTAAGTTTGATCCAATATTGAGATAGATATAAGCCAGAGTTTGCTACATAGCTAATTAACAATAGAATGACAGAGTGAAAGGACCCCCTCCAAAGACGGGACATCATTCACCTTACTGGAAATGAGTCTTTGCAATTCTTTCTGAAAGTTTTTTTTTAAAAAATGTAGTCAAATACCACCTCATATATTATCTACAGCTACCATTCACATTACACATTTATAGTGCTATTATCCCACTTTAACTGCCATGATTCCATCCCATGGGATTGGCAGCTGAGGGTGGGGTCTTTAGATTTCTTCAGCCAGAGCACTTTGGTGCCTCCCTAACCTTCAAATCCCAGGAACCATGGCAGTTAAAGTATAATAATAGTATAATAGCAGTATAATAGTGTGAATGGTCCCCAGGTTAGTCCAACAGCTCAAAGACTAGCTTTGTTTCAGCTTGTTTTGCTCTGAGTTTGAATTCCATGATACCTCAACTTTTGAGAACTAACGTAGTGTCAAGTTTAGAGTGTTGGACTAGAACTTGGGAGACCTAGGTTCAAGTGTCTGTTGAACCATGAAATAGTGACTGACAGCCTAACCAACCTTGCAAGGCTGCTGTGAGGATAAATTACAGAGGATGAAGAGGGGTATGTATGGTGTCTTAAGTTCACTGGAGGAAAGGCTATATGCAAATGCAACTAATAAGTGAGAACAAATAGATTTTTAGAACTTTTTCTTCTTAAAAAACAACACTTTAAAAAAAATCCAAACAGTAGGCAATATAGGAGCATTTCCCCCTCATTTCTTTGCTACTACATTGCTATTTCCCCATGACAACAAATCCTTTGTTTCTTTGTTATGAGGAGGCAGCAGAAGCCATTATTAATTTGGTGTGAAGAAATATTTTAGCTATAGAGCAAAGAAACAACAGACCAAAGAAGATGCAGCAGCTCATGTCCCTTTCTTGTATATCATAGTTATACTTCTGGGATGAAAAACAAAACCCCAAACACAGAACAGCTAACAGCCTTATAGACATTGTAACACCTGGAAAATACCTATGATAATATGCTACTACAAGGGGAAAAATTGTTCTGAGAGGCAAATATATGCTTGTACTAGAAGGTAAAAATGTTTAAAACTATACACACCAGACCAGTCAAATGGTTAATAGGAATTGGGGCATGGCTTAGCCATGCCTTTAGAGACAGTGATGTCATCCAATTTCCTCTGTTTGCTTGGCTCAGCAGATCTTTGGATCAGGACTATTTAATCCTGCAAATCCAGTGCCTTGATGCCAAGATCAGGAGAAGCTGAGTGGCATATGTTTCAAATTCACCCTTGCTTGTGCTTGTTGAGGTCAAACTTTACCAAGCTGGAACATACACAAAAGTCATTTTAGCTTACATCAACATCACATTAAAACAATAACACCTCACTAGGTCATGTGAATGTTTTGCATTCTGCATTTAATGTATACATTGTCATATATAATCTTAAAAATCTTCACAGATATTACACTGTTATAAAAAAATTATTCAGTAATATGTTATGAGACTCATGTTGCCACGGGGTGGCTGTGGCTCAAAATGAATAGCTTGCCATAGCTTGCCTTAAGACACCTAGTGTATTCATGGCAGGAGAGAAAATTAGATTCATAGCTTATCTGAAAGATTCATAACTCCGTTCTGATTTATAGCTCAGTTTTAGTCACTACAACAGACCAGCCTACATTGGCAAGATAGCTGCAATGTCTTGCACATACTTCTGTCCAGGTTAAATAGAACAGGCAGCTTCAAAGACGTTGGATGAATAGAATTTTGGGACCCATGCCCAGTCTAAAGAGAGAGATAACGGGGCTTTCTAGATTGGCAGGAAAGTGTGACATGAAGTTGCCTTTTCCTTAATGCTTAGCAGCTGCACCACAGCCTTTAGATGGAGCTGTGCTATTCCGCAGTTTTTAAAAAAGAAGCTGGGAAAACCAGCACCTTTTTAAAGGTGCTTCTTCTCCCCTAAAATGCAAAAAAAGCATTTTCATGGCACACTTTCCCTTTTTCTCATCTAAAGGCTAGACTTTCATACAGCCATGAACACACTTCTTTTTGCCAATCTAGATCAGGCCAACAAGTTTGATGCAGGTTCATCTATTCATTTTCCTATTGCACTTAAGCAACACAGCTTTCTTGTTTTATTCGTTTTAGCAGATTAGAGAAATGTACACACGCAAAATTAACTTTAAAACTTGCCAGCTAATTCCACTGTCACCTCTTTCAAAAACAAAACAAGAATAGGTTGCTTACCTAGAACTATGGTTCTTTGAGTGCTCATCTGTGCACTCATACATATGGATCATGCTGTGCCTGCACAGAATATGTCAGAAGTTTCTAGCTAAGGAATGTATTTGGGGATAGCCCTGTCCCCACTGTATCACATATGCAGTGCATAGGAGTCATTGCAGTGATATGGCAGGGAGGGGTGGATGGGTTGTGTGGGTACACAGATGACCCCACTCAAAGAACCACAGTTACAGGTAAAGCAACGTGTTGTTGTTTTTGTGGTCTCTGTGACTGACACATATGGATGACAAAATTGCTGATTTAGGCTGATCCACACTGCAGAAATAATCCAGTTTAACACCACTTTAAATGCCATGGCTGAGTGCTACAGAATTCTGTGAACCGTAATTTCTCGTCGCACCAGAGCTGTTTGACAGAGAAGGCTAAATGTCTCACAAAACTACAATTTCCAGAATTCCATAGCACTGAGCCATGACAGTTGCAGTGGTGTCCACCTGGATTATTCTTGCAGTGTAGATGCAGCCTTACTCAGGGGGGTCACAGGTCACTGAGGAAGAAAGAGAAGAGCACTGCCAAGGTGTAAAATCAAGACTGCTGAATGAATGTCAGTGGTTTTGACCACAGAGCAGTCCAGCAAATATTATCTCAGGGCAAGTTCCTCAGAAATGCTATGGATGCTGCCATGGCTCTTGGAGAGTGGCTCCGGATGCCTAGAGGCAAGGGCTAACTAGCCAGATGAATTGTCAAACAAAACAAACAAACAGCTTCATTTATATACCGCTTCATACCCTTAAGGAGTGTCTAAGCGGTTTACAATTGTAAGCTATTTGCCCCCCAACAATCTGGGTACTCATTTTAGCGACCTCGGAAGGATGCAAGCCTGAGTCGAGCTTCAGCCCTTTGCTGGTCTTGAACTCGCCACCTTATGGTTTTGAGTGAGTGGCTGCAGTACAGGCATTTAACCACTGCGCCACCAGGGCTGTTGTCACAGCTACCCACTTAGCAAGTCTCTTGAAAGACATGGAAGAACCCCACTTATGTACAGCATTACGAACAAATATGGAAGGTGAAGTTCTAGGGTTTAGTCTTTGAACAAAGAAGGCCAGAGCTCTGCAGATATCCAAGGAACTGAGGCCTGTTTGCCAATACCAGATGGTAGAGTTCAAAGATATAGCTGTGATAGCCTGTAGAATCAGTACATAGAGAGATCTTGTAGTACCTTTGAAATTGGCAGCATGAGCTTTCGTAGAGGAAGTAGACTGAAGTCTACGAAAGTTCACGCTATCAATTTCTTTCTTTCTGTTAGTCTCTTTCAGTTAGATCTCTCTACATACCAATAGTAGATGGGTTTGGTTTTTAAAAAAATAGGTAAAAATATGATTTGATAAATATGACATTCTGGGGTTACCTTAGGAAATGTCTGTTCTAAGATTATCCAGGTGAAATGAAAGAAAGGGTTGGTTGCAGCAGAAGGCAGTGATCGTGATAGTCTTGTAAGCAGAAGTGATGATGATGAGAAAAAGTGTCTTTAGGGTAAGGAAATGCAGATTATACACTGCTAGAAGCTCAAAAAGCTTGGAAATCAGAGTATGAAGCACAACACGAAAATCCCAGTATAAAGATACTGGATGTCAGGAAGGGTATAGATTTCTGTTGCCTTTCAAGGACATTACAAGTTGGTGAGTAAACCAAGAAAAACCAGATCGAGCTGAGAAAATGCTACACAAGGTACACAAGTTATACTTTTAAGGAAGAAAGTCAGTCTGTCCATAAGACGATTAAAAAGTGTAAGAATGGGGAAGAGAGTCACTGTTCAAGGAGAAGATCTGGTAACTGCTCCCTCCCACCAAGAAACAGGAATTTCTTTCATTTCAACAAGTTAGATCTTCAACAAGTAAAATCTTCTAGGCTGCCTCACACATTCTTTATGTCCTGGGGCATAATATAGCAATGTGATCTTCTAGGCTGTTAGACTGAGGGTCCAACCTTTGGGATGCCACACTCACCCATTACTCTGAGTGACAAAGTCCAGGAGTAGGGGGAGATGCCAATAATGCCTTTGAATCAACAGATGGAGGTGAGGGAACCATGCCTGGTACAGGAATTACACGGCAATAAATATGCAATTGGTTTGGTCCTTCCTGAGCTTCATGACAACCCTCACAATTAGTGGGAATATAAGCAATGAATTCCTTGAGGCCTGTCTAGTAATCCAGGAAGGGATCCACTAGGATAGTGTGAGTCTGAGGTCCTCTGGAGCAGAACAGAGCACAATGTGCATTGAGTTTGGAGACAAACAGATCCACTTAGCTTTACCAAAAGTGTGAAAGACGCAGTAGACTATAGTTGAAAACAAGTGCCATTCATAAATTGAATTAATTTTCTGTACTTAGATGGTTTGCTTCTTTCCTACCTGTTCAGATTACTTCACATGTCTCTACAGATGATGCCCAGTTCTGTTTGTTTCCTTTGTCTGAGAAGGGACAGCCACAGTGCTCTCAGGTCTAATAAGTTTGTGTTCTATTTAAATATAAAATGGAATTATGTATTGATTTCGGTTAACCTAGTTATGTATTTTTCTGTCAAATTAACATATTGCCCACAATCATAAATAATATAGTGTATATATTGCCATCTTTCTGTATGGCCCCCACACAAAAATAGTGTTTTTCCCCCTTTGGCATCTCATTCAGTCTGTAAAAAAGGTGTGGTTTAGTGATTTGAGTGTTGGACTAAGTCATAGGGAGACGACAACTCAATTCCCTGGTCTACCTTGGTCAAATTATATACCCATTCAGTCTCAGAGGGAGACAAAAGCAAACCCCCTCCAAAGAAATTCTGTCCAAAGATTCCATGATAGATTTGCCTTAGGTCACTGTAAGTCAGAAATATCTTGAAAGCACACAAAAACAATTACTTCCAACCCTCAGAAAGAGGACAAATTATAACAAAGAACACCTGCCAGACCAAAATGGACAAGCTTTCAGGTCCTCAAATAAGGAATGTTCCTTACAATAAGGACAACCAGCAAACCTAGATGGCCATGAGGGATTCCGGACCCAATAACTATTGCTAGCTTTTTGTTGCTGTGCGCCTTCAAATCATTTCCCACTTATTTTGATCCTAATGGATTTTTCTTGGCAAGATTGTTCAGAGGAGATTTGCCATTGCCTTCCCTGAAGCTAAGACCTTGCCCAAGGCCACCCAGGGAATTTCTATGATCAGGTGGAGAATCAAACCCTGGTCTCCAGAACTATAGTCCAATGCTCAAACCACTACGCCATACTGGCTCTCACCCTAGCATACTCCCATACAAGAGAGCCAACTTTAGCTATAACTAAATATAGCATAACATTTTTTTTGTTTATCTTTGTCCCACTCTGCTTAGCACAAACAACTGTGTCAGCTAAGATTACATGTACAGGTTACAAGTACTGCAAATGTTGCTTTTGAACTTGTCCATCAGAATGGGAAAGAAGTGTACAATTAAGTTTCATGCACCAAAGAAGGTGAGGTCTCATCCAAGTGACACACAGAAAGGCATAGCAAAGGACTGGGGGAGCAAAGCTCTAATCATGCTACATGTTCCCCACATCCTCAGACGTTGTTGACAAGCTCCAGGACAGCACTACTTTGACTTACTTTGGAAGGAGAATCTATTGGAAGCTTTGGGCATTTTTGTAATGTATAAGTTTATCTGTAAATAGACAAATTAAGTATAGTAGATAACATCACAATATTACAAATAAATCTCTTCTGTTACTTTCAGATCTGGGGGAGGGGGGAATAACTGTACCACAATACCTTTTGCTTATAGTTCCCAACCACTTTCTCATTCTGTCCACTCCCTGCAGATGCTTCCACTGAGTCCATAGGCACCTATTTTGCTCGGCCTCTCTTTCTAACTGAGAGCAATGGTGACAAGATGCCTTTGCTGAAAATAATTCTCATCTTTCACCTTCCAGAGGTCAAGCCATTTCCTAGTCATTCTGGGATATTATCTGCAATTTCCCTCACTAAAGATGTAATTGATACACTGGCTATGCCATTGAGTAACTATTAAAGAATTTTATCAGGTCATCCTGGCCCTCTTAAACCTTAGCCCTTTACCTTCCATTCCCCATCAACACAGACTAAATAATTTTATACCACTAGATCTTATATATTTCTTCTTACAAACTGATTGCTTTCCTTCTGTTTCTTTGACAAGCTGTGAGTTTGACATCTCAATAGGTGACAGAAATAGAATGTTGGAAATTAAGTACAAAAATGTGTGTCTGTATGTGCGCGCCTTCAAATTGTTTGTTGACTTACAGTGATATAGCTTATTCTTAATAGGCAATTTTGCTAGTTTCTTCCTAGCCTACACTGGCAGTCTCCCAACCAAGGACTAAACAGGGCTGACCCTGCTTCGCTTCCAAGATCAAATAGGATCTGGTGCATTTGGGGTTTTAGGCCAAACTATAAAAATAGCCAAAGCCAATTAAAAAAAAAGATACACACAAAAAAGCAATCAGACTTAATATTGAACAAAGCCTTCATAAATCCACATTTTTAAAGTTGGACTACACACTGCCTCATTAAGCTTCCTGCTGAGCAATGTCTTAGTCATCAACAAGGCAGGCAAATGGCTGGCATAATGGCACAGATGCTGCTCAGATCTGGGAAAAGTCCAATAGCACTTAATGTTTGGGTTGTTTGAGAGAAGAGTGGTAAGAATGGTGGGGACACACCATCGAGACAATGCAGAGCCTCATTAAATCATTTTCTGATTTATTTTCAGTTTCGGACAATGCTCCAGTTCATCAAAAACAGCCTTTAAGGTGGGTATGTTGTTGTTGTTAACTGCCCTCGAGCTGGCCCTGACTCATGGCAACTTTGTGGATTAGACATCTCTTAGACCCCCTGTCGCCCATTGCTCTGCTTGTCATATAAATCCAGGAAGCTCAAAAAAGAAAGTGCAAAGGCAGGCTTATTGCTGAACATAAAGAAAACAAAAATAATGACCATTGTGGATCTACATAAATTCAAACCTAGATAATGAGAAAATTGAAATACAGATGTTCCATACCTTGGATCAAACATTGATAGGAATGGAGGTTGCAGTCAAGAAATCAGAAGACTAGGAAGGGAAAGGGCACCCATGAAAGAACTAAACAAGATCTTAAAGTGTAAAAATATACAACTGAACATTAAAGTCAGAATTATATTCCCTTTTACTTTCGAAAGCTTGCAACAAGTATATTGTGCATTTCAGCTGGCCAATAAAGGTATCACTGCTTGGTGGGTTTTTGTTTGAATTTACTAAATGGCCAACACAGCTACCCCTGCATGTTTTCTGGATTGTGATATACTGCATTGTAGCTGCAACAGGGGGGACCCTGTGGACTGGGACTTCAATCAAAATAAAAAAATTGTTTCTTCTCAGATTTGGACTGGATTGTTTTTACCTCTACACCTACCAAAATGTTCCTGATGCAAAAACATGGAGATTTCTTGAGGAATCCATTGTCCTCTGCCTACAAAGAGGCCTGCGGTATCACAGGAATGGAGACATCTTGGATTGCAAAAGAGGAGTCCTTCTATATGCAAATAGACTTTAAATTTCCTGGACTTTGAAAATCTCCCTATTGCCACATGGTCAGACGAGGAGGAGGCCAACCTGCTAAAAATACCTTCCCCTCTTAACTAAGGAAGGACAGAAACAACAAAATGCAGGCATCTTACTAACATCTTGAATTTTTCTCCAGTTTAGCATGTAAAATCTCGCCTGATGAAGCAGCCAGTGGAGCATTGTGCATTTCGGTTGGCCAATAAAGGTATTGCTGTTTGATGGGGTTTTGTTTGAATTTACTAAATAGCCAACACAGTTACCCCTGCATATTGCCATGTACAGATGTGAGAGCTGGACAGGGAAGAAAGTTGACAGAAAGAAAACAAACAAATTTGAGATGTGGTGCTGGAGAAGAACCCTGAGGGTACTGTGGATGGACAAAAAGATTAACAGTTGGATCCTATAACTCTCCCTGGAAGCCAAGATGACAAAACTGAGGCTGTTGTACTTTGGCCACATCATGAGAAGGCATGACATTAGAAAATACAATAATGCTAGGGAAGGTAGAAGGCAGCAGAAAGAGAGGAGGGAGACGATACACCAGATGGATAGATTCAATCAGGGCGGCCAGAGCAGATGCTCAGAATTTGGATGATGCAGCTGAAAAAATAGCACAGCCATTATTTCTAAGTAAGTTTTATAATAAGTATGTGTGTGAGGGGAGGAGCACCAGAGTAAACAATACTGCTATCATTAATATGTCACTTTCTAAATGGATGGAATAAGCCTCTTGATACTGGAGGAGTTGGGAGGAAGATAGAAGTTAAAGTGGGGTCAAACTGTAAATGTAACATGGCACATCATAGACTCACAGGGGCTTTCCAGATCGCCCAAAAGGGGTGGTCCATTCTTGCCTCAAGACACGGCGAGATGGGGCCAAGGCTGCCGCACTGGCAGCCTTAGAAGCCCCATCCCTCTGCTTCCGAAGGCTGCGGGGAAGCATCAAACTGCTGCTTCACTGCGGCCTGAAAGTGGGGTGCAGCAGGCACCCTGGGTGCCTGCTGCACCCTGCTTTCCTTGGCGGTGCCAAGGGGAGAAAGGGGCCGCCGCCATGACCCCTTTCCCCCCTGGGTCCTCGGCGTGGCCGTTTAAAGGCCGCACCAAGGACCCGGCGCAAAAAAGGAGCTCGGTTTTGAGCTCTTTTGCACTGCGGAAAGGGCGCACTTGGCACCCTCCCGTGGCACGAGTGTATCATGGTGCATGCAGCGTTTCTAAACGTTGCATGCGCCATGATACTACCATGGTGCGCCTGTATGGATGCCATTTTGAAATGGCAGCGTCCATATGGCTTAGGGTTAGGGAGGCACTAAACGCTGCACCCTCCCTAAGCCTAAAAACGCCCCTTCTATTCATTATTGATCATTAATGTCAGAGATTATTATTACCTTCACACTAGCCTTAATCGCGCCTCTTTGTGCGCGTCTAGATCGGGCCATAGAGTTGGAAGAGACCAAGGGCTGTCCAGTCCAATCCCCTGCCATGCAAGAATATACAATAGGACTCCTGGCAGTTGGCCATCCAGCCTCTGTTTAAAAATCCTGGGGGGAGCTTGTTTCACTGTTGAAGCTCTCACCTTCATGAACTTCTGCCTAATGCTCAGGCAGAATTGCTTTTCCCGTAGTTGAACTCCATTGCTCTGTCTCCTAATCTCTGGAGCAGCAAAAAACAAACTTGCTCCACCCTCAATAGGACATCCTATTTAAACATGACTATCATGTCACATTTTAGGCTTTTATTTTCCAACCTAAACGTACCCGGCTACCTAAGCCACTCCTCAGAGGGCATGATTTCCAGACCATGCCAAATCAAGTACAATTCATTTTTATTGAAAGATGAACCATGCATGTTAAAGGGAATTCTCATGAAGCAAAACTGAAGTCCTCATGGGTTGTGAGGAATCTCAAGCAAATCTAGGGAGAATAAATCTGCACCCTTATGCACACTTATCTGGGGAAAGCCCCAATAGGCACAAGTGGGTGTCTGCACCGAGCAACTATTTATGATCAGGCTGCACATGTCATGGCCTGGCTACTCAAGGAAATAACCACATGGAGTAGTATATATCTGAACAACAGGCTCAAGGAATCAAAGAACGAGAAACACAATATAGTACTAAAATGACATAGGAGTTTATCACTCCTATGGGAGGAATTTCTCTCAATTGCAAAGGCAGCCAATTCGCAATTAGGTGAATTCGCTAGTTTAGCGAATTTATGTGAAATCTGATTGCGTTCGGAATGTGTTCAGAATGACTTCCTATTTCCCGAAAATGACCCCCCATTGCCCGAAATTGCATGAGATACTCTAATACACAATTACGTGAAACCCCATGATTGCATTTGGATTGCCATTGCATTATACCCCCAATTTTCATCGTATGATAAACTCCATGGTAACATGACCACCATCACCACCCTACTATTATTACTATTAATTCATTAATATCTTGCCTTCCCCCCAATATTGGGACCCAAGGCAATTCACAAAGATTAAGGCAATACTATTCCACAACACTAGTGATGTCTGCTTGTATTAATTTTCACTAACCAGGTAAATGACATAATTGTGGCTTTTTTGAGGTATTTTTAAATTCCTCCCCTCCAAATGCACAGACCAAGGACTCTTTCATACGAGGCTAAATTGGAAGTATAATTTAAGGTCAATTCGAATGCAATCATAGGTTTTACGTTATTGTGAATTAACTCTTCGCACGCAAATTCGGGCAAGAGGGAAGCCAATTCAAATGCAATCATGGGTTTTACGTTATTGCGAATTAAAGCTTCGCATGCAAATTCGGGCAGGAGGGGGTTATTTTCGGGTAATGGGAAGTAATTCCGAACGGAGCAGGGGTTCTTCCGAACGGAGCAGGGGTTCATGTAAATTCGCTAAACTAGCGAATTTACATGAATCCGCATTGGCTCCATTCGAAGTTGGGAGAAATTCCTCCCGTTCGAAAGAGTAGCAAGGTTAGTCTGGGCTCCTTATGTTGTTTAAAAATACATGAATTCAAGGCCCTCCATTCCTCTCACTACTACGCAACACTGGATGTAATGTACACTTTTTGTGTTTCCTGAATGGATTAAGAATTCCAGAGCCTAGTTTCAATCAGAGGTGTGTTGTGTTGTGCTTTGTGTGGTGTATTTTCTGTCACATCAACATACTTTGGGCTGGGGCGAAAAAATGTATCCCCATTCCCCGCTGCAAAATGGCCGAATGGGACTGAGTGAGGTATTTTCTTGACAAAAAGTTCAGAGAGAGGGATTTGACAATATCCCCTGAGGCTGAGAGAGTGTGACTTGCCCACGGTCACACACACACAGAGCAATATCTTCTTAAAGCCTACATTCACACTGGAGAAGTAACTCGGTTTTAACTCTTTTTCTGGCTCAAGGGCTATGGAATTCTGGGAGTTGGAGTGTGTTGTGGGCTCTCTCCTGGTTCATGGCTATGGAATTCTGGGAGTTGGAGTGTGTTGTGGACTCTTTGCCTCAAGGGCTATGGAATTCTGGGAGTTGGAGTGTGTTGTGGACTCTTTTCCTCAAGGGCTATGGAATTCTGGGAGTTGCAGTATGTTGTGGACTCTTTGGCTCAAGGGCTATGGAATTCTGGGAGTTGGAGTATGTTGTGGGGCCCAGAGCGGAGCTCCCGCTCCGCTCTGGGCCCACAACAAACTCCAACTCCCAGAATTCCATAGCCCTTGAGCCTGGGGGGGGCAGTTAAACCGGTGCCACATCCGGGTCATTTCCCCGAAGCCAGGGGCGCGCGGGCACAATAACCAAACAATCAACAAAACGAAGGGAGGGGAAGGGTGATTGACAGGAGGGATGCCCACTAGCTAGGAAGAAGCAACCTGGTGCGCATGCGCGAGGAGGAGGGAGGTTGCAGAAGGAGGTAGGAAAAAAAGAGGGTGGGGCAAAACACAAAAGGGAGAAGACGAGAAGACGGTTGCGCATGCGCAGGAGGACAGGGCGAGGGCTGGGGTGGGGTCAGCGTTTTGAGTGACACACGGAACGGAAGAGGAGGGAAGAGAAAGAGCGAGAGATAGGAAGAAGGGGCGGGGATAAAAGGGGAGAGGAGAGGGAGCGCGCGCGCGCGCGCGAGAGAGAGTGAGATAATCCTCTCGCTCTCGACCCAGCCCAGCCCTATGTGTGTGTTTTGTGTGGTCTGCGCATGCGCACGAGCGAGGGCGAGATGGGGCAAAAAAAAGGGGGGGCGGAACAGAGCGCCCTGTCAGTCACTCCACCGCCCAATCAGAGTGTGAGTGATTGAAGTGTCCATCAGTCAGGGGAGTTGCCGGCCGGGCGACGAGTTTGTGTTTTGTCTTCTTCTTATCTCTCTCTAGTGTTGGCCACTCTGAGACGCGCATGCGCAGTAGCGCGAGGGCCGAAAAGTGGGCGGGGCCGAGGCGCCTGTCACTCAACCGCCCTCAAGTCAAGAGCGAAGTGTCAGTCAGTCACTCAGTCAGTCAGCCGCTGGAGGCCGGCCGAGTGGGTTGTGTCTCCGCTGCCGAGGAAAGGAAGGGGCGGAGCGTAAGGAGGCGGGCGATGATGATGAGCGCGGCGGCGGCCTCCGCTCCCGACGGAGGCGGCGGCGGCTTCTTCCTCTTCCCGAGCAGCAGCAGCGGGACCATGGGACCCGGCGAGCCCTTCGCAGCCCCATCGTTGGCGGCTTCGGGGCTGTGCTCCCCGCCTGGAGGAGGGACAGCAGCAGGAGGTGGTTGCCGGGGCCGCTACCAGCTGCTCCTCTCTGGCCGGGCCTTGGCGGAGAGGTACCGGAGGATCTACACGGCGGCGGCCCTGAGCGAGAGGGAGCAGGCCTTGGGACACCCGGGAGGGAGGTAGGAACGAAGAAAGGGGAAAGGCGGGTTTAGAGCGGGGTTGTGTTTCAGACGTCACCCAAGGCTGCGGCGGCGTCCTCGCTGCGGAAATAACCCGGTTTGACACCGATTTAACTGCCACGGCGCCTTACGGCGCCGTGGCAGTTAAATCGGTGTCAAACCGGGTTATTTCCGCAGCGAGGACGCCGCCGCAGCCTTGGGTGACGTCTGAAACACAACCCCGCTCTCAAAACCCAACCCTGTTTAGGGACAAGTGCATTTTTTGGCATATATATAACAACAATAATGATAATGCATCTCTCCTGGTAGACCAGCCTTGTTCTCAAAATAATAATGATAATAATTGTTATTTATTATGTTATTTGTATTTTTAGTTATACTCTGAGGCACTGTCTATACTCATGTATAAGTATATAAGTGAATAATGACAATAATGATTTTTATTTATATTTTCATTTGTGTTTTTATGTTTGTTTATAATTTTTGTTTATATTTGCACTCTGAGGTACTGTCTATACTCATGTATAAGTATATAAGTAAATAATAATAATACTTTTATGTATGTATTTATTTATTACATTATTTATATTTGTATTTGTTTATAATATTTTTATTTATATTTACAGTCTGAGGTACTGTCTATACTCATAATAACGATAATAATTTTATTTATGTATTATTACATTATTTATATTTATATTTATTTATTTATAATTTAATTATATATAAATAATTATAATTATATTTATAGTTTTTTTATTTATATTATTATTATTATTATTCTGAGGTACTGTCTATACTTATGTTAGTATATAAGTAAACAATAACAATAATTTTTATTTATATTTTAATTTATTATATTATTTATATTTATAATTTTTATTTATATTTATATTCTGAGGTATTGCCTATATTCATGTGTAAGTCTAGAGTTTGACCCCCCAAAACCCAGGTCGACTTATCCACATGGGTCCATGTAAATACTATACTGTACTTTAACTCTTATTAAAGAGGGGACCATCCCCTGGTGAAAGGAAAGAGGGCAATCTCTCCTGGAAGCACTGGCCTCCCTTTACTCTCTCTTCCATCCAGCCTTTAGTGTGGGCCAAAACAGTTATGCCTGACATAATTTTGTAGGTTCTTTGCCATCGTTTTCCTTTGCTTCGTCATTTAGATCCTTCATTAGTTTTCCCCTCGACTTATCCAAGGGTCATATCAAAATCCATAATTTTGCCTCCGAAACCTGCCCTCGACTTATACATGAGGTCGGCTTATAGCCAAGTATATATGGTAAGCGAGTTGTAGTTTGGGAAAAGGTTTTATCCTACCGTCTCTGAAAGCCCTGTTAAATCACGAGGATGTACGCACAGCCGGGTGCCGGTAGCTTATTGCTTCCTGTCTGGAATATAGGAAGATGCTTCTTTCTCTTTTGTTGGGAGGCCCGCATGCTGCAGGTAGTTCAGCCACGGGCCTCTGTACTGCGTTTCTTTGCAAACCTTTAGGAAGATAACAAGGCGTGTCGGAGTTAGCGTAACCATATCCCGTGTGCTTTGACTGAGTGTCTTGCAGTTCAGGGGCATTTTCTAAGCAGGGTACGTCAGTATGCAGACTACCCTGTTTCCCTGAAAATAAGACCTAGAAGAAGTTTTGCTGAATTGCTAAAGATAAGGCCTCCCCCAAAAGTAAGACCTAGCAAAGGTTTTGTATATAAATATATACGCAATATATAATAAGTGTTCTTTTTGTTGTTGTTGGTCAACAATAAGTGTGAATTCTTCTTCATGGAAAAATAAGACATCCCCTGAAAATAAGACCTGGCTCATCTTTGGGAGCCAAAATTAATATAAGATGCTGTCTTATTTTTTGGGAAACACAGTATTTTGTGTTAAGCATTAAACCCCTTTCCACCATTATCATTTTCTTGGTCCCCTCAGTGTTATGTCCCCTTAATCCATGTTTGGGTAAATGCATGCAAACTAAGGGAGGAAGAGGACTTGTGGTTAACGTTGGATAATTCTTAATGAGAATTCGCATCTTTCATGTAGTTCAGCAAGGCAGTTGTAGATTTCCCAGAATTGAAACCTGACGCCTAAGGCCTATTCTACTGATAGTCTTTTCCCTTCTTGTAGGGATGCTTACCTACCAAGGAATACATTGCCAGAATATTAAGTTGAATGTGAAACCAGCCTCTCAATTTTGACAGGGAAGATCAGTTTTGCTTGCGAGCATGGATTTTGTTTAAACCATGTGGATTTTGAACATAACATCTGACACGACATCTTCCCCGTCTGGAAGAAAGAAGATTTTTTTTTCAAATCAGTCCTTTGTGAAGAGTTGCAGTATAGGCGTTGCCATTTAATTGGACAGAAGTGAATATGCTGTCTCAATTTACAAGCATATTAAGCTTGTAAGGACCTGTCAATTAAGAGTAAACCTCTCTTAATGTCAGAGTGAAGATGCAGTGTTTTCAGAACAGACAAAGGTTGAAGGACAGACTGTTTTAGGAGGAGAACATAACAAGCTTCTTTCCAGTAATGTTAGTATCATCGAGCAACCTCAGTACCTGAAATCACAGTTAAATGTTAGTGTGTGCCAGTTAAAGATGACTGGTTGCAATTTTTATTCCTTTAACCCTAGAGGAAAGCCAGAGTAGGAAGTGCTGATGGATTTCTTTTAAGTGGTACAGCTGGCACTTGTTTATGTAGTCCTATAGATACACGTGGCACTCTTAAAGATCTACTGTAGTTTGTTTTTGTGCTGAGCAACTGCATGTTGATAGTGGGGGAGGCCAGACAAGGGAGATACCAATAGCAAGGAATGGGTTGCACACAAAATAAGAAATATGGTATGGATTTGAACTTCTGGCTTTGGGATCAAAGAATGAGGTGCTGATCTTTTACATGTACAGGTTTGGTGGTATAGGTAGAGATTGAATCCAAGGGGGCAGTTCACTGAATTAATCACATTTTTGGCAGAGGCATTATTTATATGTAATCCTAATATATCTAAAGAACTATACAAGCTTATTATACAATTTGATAAAAGAGATGCCTACTTTGTCTTTGGATTTAATACCGGTAGCCCACATCCCTTAGGTTAAAAAGCACAGGTCCGTCCTAGATCCGGAAGTACAGGTTTCATTGTTGTTGTGTGCCTTCAAGTCATTTCTGACTTAATTCTGATGCTAAGGTGGGGATCGGACTCTGATGTAGTCCAACAATCAAACTACAGTGGTCCCCCGGGATACGAAGGCCCCGGGGAACAAAATCCCCGGGAGCCGAAACCGCCGGGACCACAAAGCAGCCCCCGGGATGCGAACAAAACCCTGGGTTAAGAAAGGGAAAAACTGCGCTGCCCCTTTAAATCGGCCGCGCGGTCCGTCCCTTAAAGCGGTCCCCCGGGAAACGAAGATTTCCGGGTTACGAAAGGTAATCCGGAACGGATTACCTTTGTAACCCGGGGGACCACTGTACAACACCATTCTAGCTCCCAAGAAAAAGTTACCAGTCCACTGTTGTATATACCAAAGTATTACCACAGTTTCACTGTGGCTACACATAGCATTAATTATAATGCTATGTGTAGCCTAATCCTGTACATAATCAGGCATATGCAACAATACAATAAGTAGAGGCCAGCAGTCCAGTAATTTATTGTTGGATTTGCCTAAATATGTACAGGATTAGGCAATATACAGTGTTAATTATATTAACTTCTTGTGAAACTGTGGTGATACTTTGGAGTAGGTTATTTACCGAGGGCGTAAAGTATTTTTTTAATCCACTTTCTTGTAACTGAGGATTTTGGAATAGAAGTGCTTTTCTGCATAGGATGATGTGGTTTACGCATCTTGTTTAAAACAAAAGATGCCATTTCACTATCATGCTTGAAACCCCTCTGGCAAGTCGCTCACTTTTCGATAATGAGCAACAAGTACCAGATTTCTCAGTGCCATTTAATTACCCTGGATTTGCTGGAGCCAGGCTAGTCCGGTAGCTAACATTAAGGAAGATGAAATTCGTAGAAGCCTTAAACAATACTAAGGATATTGGGACTGCTTACAGAAACATACCAGTGTTAGTCTGTTTAAAAGAAGTGTGAGGGATCTAATACTAGTTAACATAAACTTCCATTGATTTCAGTCCATTTATTCAGATGCCTGAGAGGACTGTTGAGAGTGTGATAATTCACACATTGAGTAGGCAAGATGTGTTTTGAAATCCAGTTGGTTGTTGTTATGTGCCTCCAAGTCATTTTTGACCTGTCACAGGGTTTTCTTGGCAAGTTTCTTCAGAGGGAGTTTGCCATTGCCATCCTCTGAGGCTGAGAGAATATGACTTGCCCAGTGGGTTTTTATGCTCAAGCTGGGATTTCAGCCCTTGTCTCCAGATTTGTAGTCAACACTGAAACCACTACACCACACGGGCTCTATATTCCCTATATCTTTATGTACTGGGTTCAAAAAGAAAGAAGCAGCAGCAAAATGCACAGGGGGTGAGCTTAATTTCTACTCCAAATTGTTGAGGCTGATGCATAGTTTTTGCCTCCTGCTGTTTATAGAATCTCATCTCTTCTATCTGCAGCTCTTTGGAAGGGAATAATATTAAATCTAATCTGATTTTTCCCCATCAGTCCTACCAGATTCTGTATTGTCTTTTTGTCTTCAAATTTTCTTGGCTGCATAACACGTTGACTGACCCATTCTGTTAGTGGCAGATGCACAACATACGTCATATACCTGCACTTATCTTGGGGTCCCCCCCCGGTCTTTACAGTGATTCACATTATCATCTTCTCTTTACATCAATGACATCTTCCCCACTAACATTTAGTGCCTGCAGCACCCTGCCCCCCCAGAGCGATTCAGTGGCTGGTGGAGAATCGAAGATTGGAAGAGTATCTGGCTATGTCCCTAGGGCCAGATGCAGAAAGTTTACATCAACTGCTGAGGCCTCTGGGAACCCCAAAGGATTTCAGCGGATGATGTAATTGGTCTGCATTCGGCTGAGGGGAGCAATACTTCTGTGATCCCCTTCCGCAACGCACTAGCCACTGAATGGATGCAGTGGGGGTGTTGTTGTTGTTATATTTATTTCTATCCCACTCTTTTCCCAGAAGTAGGACTCAGAGCGGCTTCATAATATTAAAAGAACTATACAATTAAAAACATAGAAAAGAGGTGCATTAAAAAGGAATTAAATTATTACAATGATAAAGTAGATAGGTACATTTTTAAAAGATAAAACTATAGAACTGTATAAAACACTTTTAAATGAAACAAACAGCTTCATTTATATACCGCTTCATACCACCTAAGGAGTGTCTAAGCGGTTTACAACTGTAAGCTACTTGCCCCCAACAATTTGGGTACTCATTCTAGCCACTTCGGAAGGATGCAAGCCTGAGTCGAGCTTCTGCCCTTTGCTGGTCAAACTCACAACCTTATGGTTTTGAGTGAGTGGCTGCAGTACAGACATTTAACCACTGTGCCACCAAATGAAACAACATCCCAAGCTTGTCCTTTACAAACATTATGTTTTAAAAGCCTGTCTGAACAGGTAGGTCTTACCCTACCAGCGGAAGGCAAAGGAGCCATTCTGATCTCCCTGGGAAGAGAATTCCAGAGTCTAGGGGCAGCCACCATCTCTTTCGTCCCCACCAATTGTGCTTGTGATGGTGGTGAGATAGAAAGAAGGGATCTCAGGGCCTGGGCTGGTTCATACAGGGAGATATGATCTGCCACATAGCAGGGACTTGAGCCATATAGGGCTTTATAGGTCGTAAACAGCACTTTGAATTGTGCCCAGAAACAAGCTGGCAGCCAGTGGAGTTGTTTCAACAGAGGCGTTGTGTGGTCTGTGTAACCTGCCCCAGTTAACAGCCTGGCTGCAGCTCTTTGGACCAGCTGAAGTCCAACACTCTTCAAAGGCAGCCCCACATAGAGCCCGTTACAGTAGTCCAAATGGTATGTAACCGAGGCATGTACCACCGAGGCCAGATCCAGGAATGGGTGCATCTGGAGCGCAAGCTTTAAATGTGCAAAAGCACTCTTGGTCACTGCAGAGACCTGGACCTTCAGGTTCAAAGCTGAGTCCAGGAGAACTCCCAAACTGCGAACCTGCATCTTTGGGGGTGGGGAGTAACCCCATCTAACACAGGCTAGATCCCTATTCCCTGATCTGCCTTCTGACTGACCATGAGCATCTCTGTCTTGTCTGGATTAAGTTTCAGCTTGTTTACCCTCATCCAGTCTATTATTGATGACAAATACTGGTTTAGGACAAGGACAGCCTCCTTGGATTGAGGTGGAAAGGAGTTGAGTGTGTTCTGCATATTGATAATACCGCACCCCAAAACTCTGAACAACCTCTTCTAGTGGTTTCATGTATGTGCTAAATAGCATATGGGACAACACAGAACCGTGAGGAACCCCACTGGTCAATGGCCAGGGGGTTGAGCATGAGTCCTCCAGCACCACCTTCTGGGTGCACCCCTCCAAAACTTGACTTATAAATGACTATATACAGTAGCGTAGTTCCACCTGTGGAACTTTTATGCTATATTCTACTATACAGGTTCTTCGCTTTTATGTGGTCAGGTATGGTTGCACATGTTTCCTAGTGTAAATCAGAAATATGAACAGCAGTTGCATTCTTGTAAGCAGATGGGGGAAACCGTGATTGGCTACATCTCATGTGGCCACTGAATGGTGCTATATGAAACAGCATAACAGAATTGCGAAGCCATGTTAATCCCAAGGATTTAAGACTCTAGAGCAGACCTGCATGACTTGGCATTAGGTAGGCTAAACTTCTTCAGGCCACAGATAGGCTTCAATTAAATATTAATTAATGAATAATTGTTAATTAATTATTAATAATTAATATTAATCCCATCCTCCTCCTCCTCCTCTGCATGGCCCTCTCCTCGTGAGGAAGCCAAGCGGCGCAGGAGCCTTGCCCATCCTCCTGGGAGAAGGCCGAGCTGTAGAGAAGCCTTAAGGGGTGAGTGTTTGCCCATTCTCCCCCTCTGCCTGGCCTTTTCCTCAGGAGAAAGCCAGACAGCAGAAGAGCCTCATAGGGCAAGTGTTTGCCTGTCTTCCTCCTGCTGCCTGGCCCTGCAAGAATCCATTCAGGGTGAGCATTCACCCTTCCTCCTCTGCATAGCCCTCTCCTCAGGAGGAGGCAGAGGAGCCTTGAAGTAATTCCACATCCTCACAGTCTGCCCCAAATCCATGCTCTAGAGAGTCTTAAGTTCTTGAAAATAACATGTTTTTGTTTGTTTGTTTGTTTCACTTGGCATATGCCCAGAGGCATGACTAAATGTATATCCTTCTGTGATCACTTTCAGTTTTTCTTAGGAGCGGGACAATAAAATTCTCTCCAGTCGTTCAGTGGCAGTGCTACTCAAGAACAACATACTGCAGTATTCTGCTTCCACAATGATGGTTCAAGGTTTACCCAGCATGGGGAAGGTTGGATGTCAGTAACTGACATGGTTTGATATTGTTATTATTAACTTGCTTTGATTCATCCCTGATTCAGGGCAGCCCTATGGATGAGACCTTTCAAAGCCCTGCTGTCCTCCACTGCTCTGCTTAAGTCTTGTAGATTCATGTCCATGATCTCCTTGATTGCATCTGTCCATCTGGCGAGTGGTCTCCCTCTCTTCTCTCCACATTTGCTAACATTATTGTCTTTTCTAATGAGTCATCCTTTCTCATGATGTGGCCAAAGTACAAGAGCTGATCATCTTGGCTTCCAGGGAAATTTGTGGCTTTATCTGCTCAAGAACCCACTTATTTGTCTTTTCAGCTGTCCCTGGGTTTGTCAAATGTTAGCTTAGTGAAAGATCTGCATATTACTCTTCAGTTCTTAACTCAAGAGTCCTATGCTACTGTTTTTTGACATGAAAGCCATTGGCCATGTAATCTAAAAGTGCAAACACTAAATGGCATGCAGAACATCAGTATATTTATATTGCACCAGTGCAGAATACAACTATGAGTGCTTAAAGATATTTTCTTAATTTAGAATTTTTTTTAGAATAATTCATGAGCATTTGTTATTTTTTGATGTTTGTTGTCCAGTTCTCACATCTGTATGGAATACCATGGCTTTGGACGATCCTAAGTTTGGTGTACAGTGTCATGTCTTTGCATTTTAGGTTCTCTTTTAGTTCTTTCTCATTCCTAGTCATTTTCTTATTTTTTATTTCAGTCTCCATTCTAATCAATGTTTGATCCAGAATTAGGGAAATCTTTCACTATTTTGATTTCCTTGTCATCGAGGATGAATTCATGTAGATCTTCTTTGGTCATTATTTTTGTTTTGTTAAAGTTCAACATTATGCCTACTTTAACACTTTAGTAGTTCTTCTAAGTCTTTTTGTTTTCTTCTAGTAGTATGGTGTCATCTGTGTATCTTAGGTTGTTGCTATTCTTTCCTCCAGTCTTCACTCCGCCTTCCTCTGAGTCTGAGTACTATGCTTTCTGCATATAAGCAAACAAATAGGACGATAATGCAGCCTTGTTTGACCCCTTTGCCAATAGGGATCCATTGTGTTTCTCCGTATTCTGTTCTAGCAGCAGTCTCTTATCCTAAAGGTTCTGCATCAGGACAAAATTCCTTTAAGAGTGTTCCATAGCTTTTCATGATGTATGTAATTAAAGGCTTTGCCTTTGAATGAAGCACATGCTCTTCTGGAATTCTCTGGTATGTTAATTTCTCTGCACTCTGTTCTTCTTCTGCCCCCCCCCCCCGAGTCCTGGAGAAGCACCATAAATAATAATAATAATAATAAAATTTATTTATACCCTGCCCCTTTGAGATCAGTTGGGGTGGCTAACAACAATAAAATACAATTACATCAAGTAAAATAAGCTACATCCCTCCCCCCCTTAAAAATTATTAAATCTGTTACAAATTAAAACCATCTCCAGAAGTGGCAGTGGGGAGGAGGAAATGGCAAAATTATATTTTAATTTTAATCATAATAATAACTGTTTATAATTATATTCTAATTTTTGTATTATGTGCACTTTTAGCTTTACCTGTTTTAACTTTTTATAAGCCACCTTGAATCCAAGAGCTCAGAGAAAGGTGGGAATTAATTAAATAAATGCAAAACAAAACAAAACAAAAAATCAGCAGGAGCATCTCTTGAGCAGAATTCTGGTCAGTAGATCTCTGAATTCAATCCAGTGTGTGTTCAATGTTATAGATGTTTGTTGCTTTGTTGTTGGTTGTTCTTAACTGCCCTCGAGTCAACTTTGATTCATAGTGACCATGGGGATGAGATGTCTCCAAGGTTGTACCCAACCTCTCTGTTCAGGTCCTGCAGGCCCAGACCTGAGTCTTCCCTGATGGAGTCTAACCATCTGGCATGTGGTCTTCCTCTCTTTTTCACTGCCTTCCACCTTCACTAGCACACTGTTTTCTAATGATTCATTTTCCTAACGATGTGGTCAAATTACAACAGACTCAATTTAGACTTAGGATAGTTTGGGCTTGATCTGTTCTAGTACTCATTTATTTGTCTTCTTGGATGTTCAGGCTATCCTCAGCACTCCTCTCCAGCACCACCTCTTAAATGAGTTGCTTTTCTTTCTGTCGGCTTTTTTCACTGTCCAGCCCTTATCAAATGGCTTTGTTGATTCTGACTTTAGTTCTAAGTTGTATATCTTTACTATTTAGGATCTTTTCAAGTTCTTTCATAGCCACCCTTCCAATTCCTAGTCTTCTGATTTCTTAACCACAGTCTCCTACCTGATTGATGTTTAATCCAAGGTACAGGAATTCTTTTATTAATCAATTTCCTCATTTTCTAGGTTAAATTTATGTAGCTCCTCTGTGGTCATTATTTTTGTTTTCTTTATGTTCAGCATTAACCCTGTCTTTGCACTTCTTTGACCTTCCTTAGTAATTGTTCCAAGTCCATGACGTTTTTTGCTAGTAGTATGGTGTCATCCGTGTATCTTAGTATGTTGATAGTCCTTCTTCCTATCTTTACGCCTCCCTTTTCTGAGTCTAATCCCTCTCTTCATATGATATTTTTTGCATACAAGTTGAACAGATAGGATGAAAGATGCAGACTTGCCAGACCCCTTTGCCAGTTGGGAACAATTCTGTTTTTCTGTGTTTTGTTCTAACAGTAATCTCTTGTCCTAATTAGGACTGTCAGATATGGTGGCACTCCCATGTCTTTAAGAGTGTTCCATAGCTTTTCATGATCTATGCCAGTGGTCCTCAAACTGTTTCTGGCTAAGTGCCCATTTTGTCTTCGGTGATGACTGTAGTCCCCCCTCCCCCCGCATATTCCTTATATTAAGGCTACTGTTCTACTGCAGTTTCAAAATAACCAATCTGAGGCTGAACTGACTGACAAGCCTCTCAACCATGCCACCCCTCCAGAAAAGGCCAGTTCAGGTAAGAGGCCTTTCAATCACTGCTGAGTAAGCTGCTCAGTTGTTGCTCCCAAAGTGACCAGGTTCAAAGGAAGAAGCTTCTCCTGGGTGAGGAAGGATGCTTAATCCTTCTTCGTCAGGGAGAAGAAAGGCACAGCTAGTTAGTGTGTACGGGATTTACAGAAGCCACATCCCCTGGACTGGAGACTGGTGCAGATGAGGAAAGGTTTTAACTACAGGAGCCTCTCCAAGGTGAAGTACTGTTTCCAAGAATCAACTCCAGATACTCCTCCATCTCCTTCCTCACACAGCTTTAAGTGTCTCTCCCACAAACACCCACATGTACACAAATGTTTCTTCTTTTGTTACCTCTTTTTCCAGCATGTCTGATTAAAAAAAAACAGGAGGAAAAGAGTAGCTACAATCTGCCAGCTAAGTCCTAGCAAAGCTCACAAAGCTTAAACAGGGTCCCAAATTTAAAAGGTCCTTTTGCTGCTTATTTTCTCGCAGTGCCATGTGTTCTAACTCCTTCTGCCAATCAGTCAGTATGTGCCAAAATGGTGCCATTCCGAACCACAGAAGCAATGTTCTGTGCCCAATCTTCTCATGAGTTTCCCATCTGCCCTGCCACCACCAGGCAGGCAGGAGAAGAGCAGGAGACACCACAACACCAGATGATCAGCAAGGCTGCATTGTGGTTTTAAGGGATCCTGAAAAGAGGTTTGATGCAACCCTCATCCCAACCATGGTCCTAAAGGCTGTTGGTTCCCTTTGTCTTTCTTGCACACCAATACTTTGACTGAACCGCCCCCCCCCCCCGCTACCCTCTTTCCCCTCATCCCCCTGCTGCCCCCTTTCCTTCTCACCACCCCCTGGATTTTTCTACTTCTACCTGGGGGGGGGGTGTACCACCCACCTTTAGAATCACTGATCTATGCAGTCAGGCTTTTTGCTATAGTCTATAAAGCACATGCAAAAATTTTTTGGAATTCCTTGATACATTCCATTAGCCGTCATATGCTTGCCTTGTGGCCCATAGTGCCTCTTCCTTTCTTGAATCCCACTTGCACCTCTGGGATTATCCTTACTTTAATGTTACGTCTTTACACTTTAGGAGCTTGTCCAGTTTATTCATAGCTGTCTTTCCCATTCCTAGTTTTTTCATTTCTTGACCATAGCCTCCCTTCTGATCAATATTTAGACCAAGATATGAGAACTCTTTAACTGTATCAATTTTCTTGTTGTCTAAGGTAAATTTCTTGCAGAACTTCTGTTGCCATTTTTTTTAATGTTCTGTGTTAAGCCAGCTTTAGCACTTTCCTCCTTGATCTTCTTCAATAATTATTCCAGGTCTTTGATTCTGCTAGTAGTATTGTGCCTTCTGTGTATCTTAGATTAATGTTCCTTCCTCCTATCTCTGAATATAAGCCTCGGCATACAATATTTTCTACATACAGGTTGAATAAATAAAGATGATAGTATGCAGCCTTGTCTGACCCCTTTTCTGTTTGAAAACTATTACCGGTATGTTTCTCCATATTCTGTTCTGACATCAGCCTCTTGTCCTGACTACTGGTTACACATCAGAACATTCAAATGTTTGGCACTCCCATTCCTCTAAGTGGAATGCATAGCTGTTCATGATCTATGCAGTCAAAGCTTGGCCTTGTAGTCAGTAAAGCACATTCAGGTTTCTGAAAATATCTTCAGATTGTTGGTCCAAGTGTGAAATCCGGGAGATCTGGTGTCTAGATGTTTATGCAAAACAGCTTTTAATAGCTCATGCTTTTCCTTTTTAGTCAGTCAGAATGAATACCTGAATGTTTGAAAATAAACAGAGAAAAACAATCAGGCAACACAGCTAGCATGTCAAGAGGTGAGGAGCTTGTTTCAGTTCATAACTAGTCTTCCTTCGAGGTCTTTCAGCAGAGGCTGGATGGCCATCTGTCGGGTATGCTTTGATCAAAAGTTCCTGCATGGCAGGGGGTTGGACTTGGATGGTCCTTGTGGTCTCTTCCAACTCTATGATTCTATGAGTCTATGATTCCCTGGTTCAAGAAGCTTGAAGTCACAGAGTATGAAGATAATGCTCTTTCAGCAATTCTGATTATAAAATTAGAATTTTGCGGATAATAGTTTTAATAGTCCTTTCAGGTTTTTTTCTTTTTCTGATTAATATTAATATCTCTTTTTATATCGATAGTTTCAGGTTTCGTCTTTTATTTTTCCTCTTACTTTCCCACAGTTGAAATTTAAATTGCAGTCAACAGATGTGGATGATGTGCCCTGGCAGCACTGAACAAACCATTCCCTACGGCTTCAACGATTAGGGGCTATGAATTGCCATGGGATGTTTAAAGTGCCCATCTTAAATCTAGTTAAAAACTTGAGTTTGGAAGTCATTTCTAGATATAATCCCTGAAGTGGTTGTTGAAATTAAGTTGTTACATGTGACTACAGATGATTCTTTAAAGAAAATGTGATAAAAAAGAAATAGAAAAAAATAAAGAGATAAAAAGAAAAAAAAAGAGGCAAGGAAAATGCACAGGATATAGAATAGTCATATACCTTAAACTGACCATACTTCCAAAAATACATTTTCTTGAAATTGATGTCTGTAAAAATATATACATTGAAAGCAGTTAGATCAAATCACTGTTGAACAATGGTTGATGAATACTTATCTTTCCAGTGTTGGAGTATAAGTCATTTTGCAATAGTAAAAGCATTTAGGATCCAACAATATTGACTCATTTAAACTCCACCTCACAGGAGTGACCTACAAATTCCAACATTTTTCTAATGTAAAGTTAATATGTTGTGTCACATCCAACCAAAAAGGAATAATTCCCAAACTTGCCCAAACCATGAACATCACATCTAATACTTTCCAACAAACATCTATAAACTAGGCTAGTTAGTTTCAGTATTATTAATTTTTCCAACATAGCAGGGATGGCTCAGGAACTGTGAGGCAGTGGTCCATATATACTAAAAGAATTCTGTATAATTTTTAAAAGGCTACAGATGCTGCTTTTATTTTCTTGAGCATAATATTCACATAAAATATTTGGTTTATTTTTATAATATTCTCACTTTCTTTAGCACCACAAATAGTATTAGGAGTCTTCCATAACATACATGTTTTTAAATCCTTGTATAAATCTGAGTTTTAGTAGAACAGTTTGTATGACCTTGCAAAATCATTTTACTACAGACATATGTCATGTTTGTATTCAGGTTTGGCGGGTCACTGAATGCAAATGAGGCCCACAGATTTTTGCAAGCAACCTGTACTTTTACCTCAACAGGAGTCAACTTTAATTGAAACTCTCAGTCAATAATCTTTAGATCAGGGTGAGCAGGCTGTGACTTTCTTGCATTTGTTGTATGTTTTTTAAAAAATCGAATCCTTAGCACCATCCATTGGGGATTGATGTGGAAGACATAGAGTTAAGGAATTCTGAACCAAGGAATTTGCTTTGCACACACAAAAAATCTAATTCTGATTATCCCAACCTTCTTTTCCCCATAATTTATTGTGGAGGTAGTGATCTACCAGCAGACTCAGATGTAAATTTCTTTTCAGCCCTGGTTTAGATAACTAGAGCGATGCAGTGGCTCAAGTGGTTAAGACGCTATATTGATTGCAAGATCAGCAGGTTGGCAGTTCAAGGCCCCAGTTGCTGCATGATGGGGGTGAGCTCCTGTCACTAGTCCCAGCATCTGCCAACCTAGCAGTTCGAAAGCATGCAGATACAAGGAGATATATAGTTACCACTCAAGTGGGAAGGTAACAGCGTTTGGTGCAGTTATGCTGGCCACATGACCACCAGAGCAGTCCTCGGACAATGCTGGCTCTTCAGCTTAGAAATGGAGATGAGCACCACCCACTACAGTCGGTTACAACTAGACAATGTCAAGGGGCTACCTTTACCTTTTTTAGATTGCCACTTTTGTCTTTTACAGAAAGACCCATGTGATATGTATTGAGGGCCTCCCTCGAGAATACTAATAGAAATTCTTCAGTTGGGGCATTCCCTGGCTGAAAAGGTAGTGTTTATTGTCAGACCCAGCTATGACAACAGAGCTCCATCACTGTACAGCTGCCCTTGGTATCCACAGATTCAAGTATCCGTGGCTTGAAAATTTTCCAAAAAAGACATAAATTCCAAAAAGCAAACCAAGATTTTGCCATTTTATATAAGGGACACTATTTGATTGTGCCATTTTATTTAATGAACTTGGGCATCCACAGATTTTTTTATCCACAGCGGATCCTGGAACCAAACCTCAGGGGATACCAAGGCCCTACTGTAGTTATGTTTAACATTGTATGATCTTGGCTGTAGTTTTAGTTTCTCAGCCACTGCCTTGTCAAGGTTTTAAGACGCTGGGGGTAACTGCTTACAAAAATGACTAGAAGGCCTCAGAAATCCCTTGCAACTCTATGTTTTGTGAGGCAGTGAAGATCAGGGCACTGGGGAAATGATGTCTGCAGTGGTCTCCTGGTCTTTTAGCACATTGAGAACAGGCAGCTGGGGATGATCCTTCAAGGTCCAGCTGCAACTGCATTTCTCAATGTAAGTGGCATTGCAGATGTAATTTTCCAGCACTCTGATCTGCGCTGCCCTCAGAATCCTTCACTTGGGGCATTTCCGGGCTGAAAAGATAGGTTTGGGAAGGGGTGTCACATTTGGCTGTTAACAACCACAACCATGAATCCTAGAAGTTACAAGGTCATAAGTTCAACTTCTGACCTTGCATTTTCAGCATTCTGGACAAAATATAGGAGCGGATAACTTTTCCACCAATATACCACAAGCAACAGGGCTAGTTAAGAAATATATGACTGGTTGAAACAGACCAGAATTTCTCCTAGAGCTCTTCAAGATATTTAAACAGTCACATTTTGGGTCTTCGGAGAGACTTGCTGCTTATAACTTACATGTTACTCTGGATCCTGTGCCAAGAAAGAGGTGGGATATGCATTAATAAATATAAAATACTTTTTTTAAAAAAAGGAGAGTGAAGCTCTTTTCATCAGTTCATAATACTACAACAATCGCAAACTGGAATGCAGACTCTGACATGTTTTGTTATAATAAAACTGAAGGTGGAAAGAAGTCTTCACAGGGACATCAAGAAGCAACCCCAGAAGTGCCAGAGTTTACCAGTACTGACAGTGGAAAAAGGCAGATATCACCCTATCGTCTGTGCAGTGACATAAAATAGAATCAGGAATGTACTTGACTGGCCGCCTCATTCAGTTATGGCTAGTGTGTATGGTGGTTTCATTCAAGATCTGTGAGATTTGTTGTCAGCAAGTTATTCACAATTTATACTGTGTTACACATTGTTACAGGTTAAATATCCATTGTCTGAAATGCTTGGAACAAGAAGTGTTTTGGATTTTGGAGTTTTGGAATACAAATATATAAAATGGCATAGAGGTAAACTCCATTTTTCTCTGAAGAGAGCAGCAGGAGGGAGGGAGATGGCCCGGCTGAGTTTGCAGCCAAACTTTGCACAGGTAGTAATCTCTGTGGCTGCTTCTGTTGTTCTTCTTCCATTTTCAGCCAAAGTGAGATCTAGAGTGGGATATGGCAGCAGCGTCTACTGGTGATTCTTTCTAGTTTTGGTCCAGGGGAGATAGCATGCCCCTAAAGGTCTTCCCCTTGCTTCCTCCACCAGAGCTCAGATCCCAGTCAGTACTTTTCCTACCCGTCTTCTGTGGATGGGAACCCAGTGATCACAGCCAACTCTGACAGTGGTGGCAGGACTGCTAGCTTCCTATTTCTGCATTGAAGGCAGCAGCTGCAGCACTCTTGCTCATTCTCCAGAATCTCCCTCCTCAAGACACCATATTCAGAATTTCAGGCTTCAGTAGTTAAAACTCAGTAAACCTTTATTCCGTAACTGTAGATCCAATTAATAGACATTCATTGTCAGAACTAAACAGGTTCAATTCTCATTTGTTATAATTAATAAATGTATTTGCCCTTCTCATTCCCACATCCTCTTTTGTTGTTACAGATAGATTCTTTTGATAGGATAACCTTGAACAGGCTAGACTCATGCCTGTCTCCTCCCCAGTATTACCTTACCACTCATGTCTGAGATCACCATGTCTCTGCAATAGCCATTTTCACACCAGCTTCCCAATATTTTATGGAATGAGGGGTGCATTTACAACCCCTGAGACTTTCCAGCATCTCTCTCCATCCTTGTGAGCAGGAGCATATCAGCTGCTGCCTTGAAGGGAGAAGCAGACAGCTGGCAGGCAGTCCTGCCACGGTTGCTGCCGCTGTCTGAGGTGGCTATGATTAATGGGTTCCCATCTGCAGAAGACTTGGGTAGGAAAGGCAGTGATAGGGATCTGGCCTCCAGCGGTGGAGGTAGAGGATATGGGGACTGTTTTTGGTGGTGTGGGGCTCTTTTTGTGACCAAGGCTGGAGACAGTTGCCAGCAGCTGCTGTTGCCAAGTGTTACTCTGGACCACTGATGTGAAGGCCTGTCGAAAAACTGGGAGGGGGACCATTTTTGTCCGTGTTTCCTGAGACATGCTAAAATAAAATATTCAGTTTTTCATTTTTTATTGTTTTTCTTGTCCCCCCCCCCCCATATTTCCTACCCCCGTTTCCCCTTGAGGAAAAAAAAAAAAACAGAAACTAAAAAAAAATAATTTTTTTTTCAATTATGGAAAAATCAATTATGGAATATTTTATTTTAGCATGATTCAGGACAAATGAACAAAGTGATTGTATTTCCAAATTTTCCTGTGGGCCTTCACATCTCTACCCTGGATCACTCTCGGTGGTGGTGGTGGTGGTGAAGTAGCAGTAGCCATTGTGGCTGCCACTTGTGCAAAGTTTGGCTGCAAACCTGGCTGTGCCATCTTCCGCCCGCTTATTCTTCTCTTTTCCCCCAGAGGTGGAGGAGCCTGAAGAATGTGCACTTGGGACTTACCACCACCTCTATTGCTGCCCTATCATGTTGGCCTTCAAAAAGTAAGGGATTTTGGTGAATTTCAGATTTCAGATGAGGGATATTCAACCTGTAGTTATGCTGTAGGAACATCAATGTAGCACAATATTTTGTGTGGGTTGGTTTTTTTTTTAAATTTTGTTTTGTTTTGGTTTCAGTAGTGGGTCATTTAGATCCAGATACCATATTAATATATGTTTGTATTAGAGACACCAGAGATCCTCTGATCTCAGAAGCTAAGCAGGGTTACACTTGCTTAGTTCTTGGATGGAGGACTGCCAACGAATAGCAGGTACTGCAGGCTATATTCAAAGAAAGGCATTGACAAACCTGTTCTGAGTATTCCTTGCCTAAGAAAAACTTGTGAAATTCATAATGTTGCCATAAGTCAACAAGTGAGTTAAAAGCACATACCAGTACTTTATTCATAGTAGTGCATGAAAATAACTAGCCGGTGAGTTATTAACAAGTTAGATTTTTAGATCAAAACAAAATGCAACTAAACAGTATATAAAATATTTTTTAAAAAAAGCATTAAGCAAACTATACTATTAAAACATTAATTTACAGCTTATTAAAACATGTTTAAAATACATTAAGGTGAAAGTACAGGATACCATTAAAATCCTTCTGCTACAGCCAGTTAAAGACCGAAAGCCTGTCTAAATACAAGGTCTTTGCTTGCCAGTGAAAAGAGAGCACTAGATTTCTGAGCCGATGCTAAAGTTAATCCTATACTTTAATGAGTAATTATTTTTAGAAGATTTCATTGGGGTGGGTGGCTCTTCCTCTAGCAGCTTCAATAAAACAGGAAGGCCAGAGAGGAAGAAGGATTAGGATTGGATAAAATGCATATGTTGGTAGACTGGTTGATCTGCTTGCTGTAGGGAGAAAGAGAGAAGGCTGTTGTTCAAGTAGGACAGCCAACAATTTCTAGATGTCCTGAACTCTTCCCATCCGCAGGCAATTCTGTTACTGTTTTTGTATTTCATATTACAGGTTCACTTGCAATTAAGGGGAAGGCAAATTTAAAACTACAAAAAAAAAGCACTTTTTAAGGTTCCAGGAACAAAATACACAAGGGTCGATGGTGATGACCTCGATGGTATTGTCTGTAAATCCCGTAATATATTCTAGAAACAAATGTTTTCCATTGGACTTCAGTGTCTTCATTGCAGTGTTGTCGTGGTGGTGTGCCTTCAAGTCATTTCCAACTTATAGTGAACCTAAGGCAAATCTATCTAGAGGTATTTTTGGAAAGATTTGTTCACGGGGTTTGCCATTTCCTTCCCCAGAGGCATTCTAGATTTTAGGAAAGCTGATTTTAGTAAACTTAGAGGAATACTGGGGGTGATCCCATGGTCAGGAATACTAAGAGAAGGGAGTTCAAGACGGATGGTAGTTCCTCAAAAGGGAGATACTAAAGGGACAATTTCAAACAGTTCCAATGAGTAAGAAAAATGGGAGGTGTCTCAAGAAACCAGTATGGATGACTAAGGAACTTACAACTGAGCTAAGTTTTAAACGGAACATGGATAAGAAATGGAAAAATGGGGAAATCACCAAAGAGGAATTCAAACAAATAGCAAGCACATGTAGGGATAAAGTCAGAAAAGCTAAAGCACAGAACGAACTCAGGCATGCTAGAGAGGTTAAGAACAATACAAAGGGCTTTTTTGGATATGTCCGCATCGAAAGGAAGAAGAAGGAAACTGTTGGGCCACTGTATGGTGAAGAAGGCAAAATGCTCACAGGGGACAGAGAAAAGGCAGAATAACTCAACACCTTCTTTGCTTCATTCTTCTCAGAAAAGGCAAAGGGTACTCAGCCTGAGGCTAATGGAGCAGAGGACAAAATATGGGAAATTCAGCACAGAATAAGTAAAGAAGTAGTACAGGAATACCTGGTTAATCTAAATGAATACAAGTCTCCAGGACCAGATGAACTACATCCAAGGGTATTAAAAGAACAGGCAAATGTAATATCGGAACCACTGGCAATCATCTTTGAGAACTCCTGGAGAACAGGAGAAGTCCCAGCAGACTGGAGGAGGGCAAATGTTGTCCCAATCTTCAAAAAGGGGAAAAAAGAGGATCCCAACAATTATTGTCCAGTTAGTCTGACATCAATTCCTGGAAAGATTCTGGAGCAGATCATTAAGCAGAGAGTCTGTGAATATCTAGAAGATAACTCCATAATAACAAAAAGTCAGCATGGGTTTCAGAAAAATAAGTCATGCCAGACAAATCTAATCCCTTTTTTTGAAAAAATTACCAACTTGGTAGATGAAGGGAATGCTGTGGATGTGGTATATCTTGATTTCAGTAAGGCCTTTGACAAGGTTCCCCATGACATATCAAAATTCAAAATGATCTGAATAGATTAGAAAGCTGGGCCCAAGGTAACAAAATGAAATTCATCATAAGAGAAATGTAAGGTTCTGCACTTAGGGTGGAAAAATGAAATTCACAGATATAGGATGGGGGACATCTGGCTGTACGAGACCACATATGAAAGGAATCTAGGAGTCCAAGGAGACCACAAGTTGAACATGTGTCAACAGTGCGATGCAACAACCAAAAAGGCCAATGTACTTTTAGGCTGCATCAATAGAAGTATTGTGTCTAGATCAAGGGAAGTAATAGTTCCACTCTACTGTGCTTTGGTCAGGCCCCACCTGGAATATTGTGTCCAGTTCTGGGCACAACAATTCAAAAAGGACATTGAGAAACTGGAGTGTGTCGAAAGGAGGGCAACTAAGATGGTGAAGGATCTGGAAACTGTGACCTATGAGGAATGCTTTAGGGAGCTGGGGATGTTTAGCCTGGAGAAGGGAAGGTTAAGAGGTGATATGATAGCCCGGTTTAAATATTCGAAGGGATGTCATATTGAGGAGGGAGCAAGCTTGTTTTCTGCTGCTCCAGAGAACAGGACCAGGAACAATGGATACAAGCTCTAGGAAAAGAGATTCCACCTCAAAATTAGGAGGATGTTCCTGACAGTAAGGGCTGTTCTACAGTGGAACACACTTCCTCGGAGGATGGTGGAGTCTTCTTCCTTGGAGGTCTTTAAGCAAAGGCTGGATGGCCATCTGTCGGGGATGCTTTGATGGAGATTTTCTGCATGGCAGAATGGGGTTGGACTGGATGGGCCCTTGTGGTCTCTTCCAACTCTATGATTCTATGACTTGCTGAGGATCACCCAGTGGGTTTCATGGCCTAGCTGGGAATTGAACCCTAGTCTCCAGAGTCATAGTTCGGTACTCAAACCACTATATCATGCTGGCTCTTTTCACCACTATTTTACTGCATTGCAACTATTCTGTTGCAAAATATTGCAACTATTTTATTGCAAAAGGAAACATTTGAGTAAGGGTATAACTTTCTAACTTTTCAAATCATGGAATACCTAATACCTTCTATGAGATTTTTTTTTTACAGTCCACCCTTCTTATCCGTGGGGAATCTGTTCCAGAGACACGCACACACCCCAAATAAGGAAAAACATGGGACCTACAGCCCCATTGTCCTCAATGGTGGGCGCGATGCATGCTGGCCACTAATGTGGCCATGTGCATGCACCCCCATTGAAAACAATGGGGCTTGCTGTCTGCAGATGTTTAAATCTGCAAATGGCAAGCCCACGGTTATTGAGAATTGACTTGATAGTGTTTTTGGGGTATTTTTGACATCAAATGCTTCTTAATACAGTTAATCTTTTTATTCACAGAGTGTTCAGAAATATTAAAAACATTGTACACGATGGTTCTAAGCATATATAATTAGAAATAAGGGCTGGAATTGTGTATCAGCCACCCAGCTGTCATGGTGCAGTACAGACAGGCGGCTCAAAGCTGACCGTGTATGCTGTGCATCTGTGCAGCAGCATCTGTATGCTGCTGCACAGATGTGCACTTAAAAAGGAGCTGCTCTAGCAGCTGATGCCTGGTAAAGTAGGTTGGCCGAAGGAATTACAATTGTGGCAGCAGTGTAAACACTGTGACTTAAGGGTCATACCAGAATAGGTTACTTAGGGCTGGTACAATCAGGCGCTTTGTGGCACCCTGGGGCCAAAATTAGCTATCATGAATATGAAATAGCTGTATTTATTCATCTGTAACTATTGCATAGTCAGAATCGTTACTTAGCCCTGATTTTGGCACTGTTACCATAGTTGTAACTCCTCTTCCAAGGTACTTTAGCTGCGTGAGGAGAAGGAGGTCAATGCTGCCAGTGGTTGGAATACAGTTGAAAGAAGTTTCCATCTGGTTTGGGGAGCGAGCAGATCAGGAGAAGTTGCTTAGGCTGCTGCCACATTGCAGAATTAATGCATTTTAACACTGCTTTAACTGTCATGGCTCCATCTTGTGGAATTCTGGAATTTGTAGTTTGTTGTGGCATCAGAGCTTTCTGACAGAAGACTAAATATCTCACAAAACTACACTTCCCAGATTTCCATACTATTGAGCCATGGCAGTTAAAGCTGTGTCAAACTGCATTAAATCTGCATTGTGGATGCAGCCTTATTTAAGTATACTAAGTAGCTTATACAGGATTTTGGCCAGATTTCAAAACTGAATATAGTTAAGTATGTATAGAGCCACTGGGATATATAGTTATTTGGAGATTGGTTTCTAACACTGGGAGGTAAATACATACACACTTTAACTAAAACAAGCATGCTTATAAATTGTATGTTATACCAAACCATTGCATGCTCTAGTTTATTTATTCATAATATATTTGTATTGATCAAATTGTAAAGTAAGATTACATTTGATAAGTAAGTTCTTTGTATACATGTAAATTATCCTTGAAAATATCCTCTATGGCTTCATAATGTCTGGAAATGTTACATTTACAGTGTTGATACACAGGATTAAACAATTCAATGATAGTGAGGAAAAGTTTTACGTGTCCATTAAAAAAAAAAAAGTAGGGCTGGTTCCTACATCTATATAAGAACATTTTCATTTAGTTGCTATCAGGTTTAAGGCTATGAATTTAAGATTGTTTTCAACTTACAGTTTCTAATAATAGAAGTAATTTATTAAGAGATTAACAAGCGGATCCTAAATATGTTTACTTGGGAGCAAGTGGCACAGACTTCCCTAAGTCTAAGTCTTATTACTTAGTAAGCGAAGTTTGGATTTGTTTAGATTACAGCTGTAACAATAACAACATGGCTTAAATCAATATGTTTATTTAACTTTCTGCTTAGTACTATTGGGCAGACTACTAATATGTGATACGATACAATCTTTGACCCCTTGGCTTAAGTGACTGAATGTATACAACTTTTATTTTGATGCATTTATACATGCTTGATGATAAAATCACATGAAAATGTATGTTTTATCACTTGTGCTTGGCCTAAAATAAAGTAGTGGAAACCTCTGTGAGTGAAGAACTAATCAGTCATTAACTGAGCATCATGGTTCTAGTTATTTCGGGTTATTTTTGGATTAAAGCAGTGCTTCCTAAACATTGGTCCTCCAGATATTTTGGACCGCAGCTCCCAGAATTCCTGATTATTAGCCAAGTTGCCTGGGACTTCTGGGAACTGAAGTTCAAAACATCTGGAGGACCAAAGTTTAGGGACCACTGGATAAAAAGAATTTGGGATAGACTCTTAAATGAAACAAGTGGGATTGATGGTGTGAAATGAAGGGCTGTATTAGGCAAAGGGAAACGTAACACAGAGGATACTTTCCCTAGGTAGCTGCCAGTAGCTATTTTATAAGAAAAAAATGACCCTGTTTGTTTGACATCTAAATGCAAGCCAAATAGTGTTGTTCTGCATGATTGTTCATGTTGGTCCTGCATTGGGAAAGTAACACAATTTGTTGTTTCTTAATGCATCCCATGGTCATTTTTAAGAACTACTGATTTTTGTCACACTTCCTGCCTGTGGCATGAAGAACCTTTGAGAGCTCTGTGTTTAATGTAGCATTAGCTTAATATTTAGTACCAGGGCTATGGAGTCAGTATGCCAAAGCTCCCAACTGTGACTTCTCTGTTTCTACTATAAATGGTAAATGTGTATTAATTAGAACAGGTTTACTGAAATAAAATGGTAGCACAGTGGATTTCACCACCACCACATGAATCAGCAGGGAGTTTAGGTTGGTAGAATATGAAATACATACTTGTATTCAAATTTCTGAATAAGAAACTTTTGGTAAAGTCTTATTAAATATGCAACAAACTGGCCACTTAACATTATAAGTTTTAATTTTGAAGTCTTGAGTCGATACATTCTACTGACTCCAACTTTGACTCCAATCCGAATTGCTCCCTGCTCAGACTTCAACTCCACAGCCCTGTTTCATACACTCCTTGATCATTTAGAACTGTTTGCCCTTTTTGTGCAAGAAGCAAGCCAGTTGTAATTCCAAAATGCTAAATGTTCTTTTGTAATAATAACAACAGAAGCAACAGCAACAACAATTTTTATTGCACCTTTTCCACCAAAGGGTGGAAGACGTCAGAACATGTACAGTCAAATATCTGAAACACAATATATGCAAATGGCATTTAAGCAGCACTTGGACACTTTGAAGAAATTTTACTGTGAATGGCTTGATAGGATACCTTGTCAATTTCTTTAGAATAGTGTTACTGTTAACCAAATTAAACTGCAGTTTTTTTCATGCCAGGGTAGAAATTACATACCGTATATACTCATTTATAAGTCTAGAAATTTAGGTCAAAAATTGATCCAAAAACATGAGTTGACGTATCCACGGGTCAATGTAAGGACTGTACTTTAACTCTTTTTTTTTTTAAAGAACCATCTGCTGGTAAAAATCAAGAATATAATCTGTACTGGAAGCATTGACCCCCTTTATCTTCTCATTCATCCAGCCTTTAGTGTGAGCACAAACAGTTAAGCCTGCTGGAATTTTGTAAGTTCTTTGGCATTGTTTTCTTTTGCTTCGTTGTTTACATTATTTCTTAGATGCCCCTAAATTTTACCCTTGACGTATCCATGGATTATATCAAAATCCATATTTTTGGTCCCAAAGCCTGCCCTCAACTTATGCACAAGGTTGATTTATAGTTGAATATATACAGTAACCAAAAAGTTCCATGGAATGAACATTTATTGTCCTCCTGTCCCACCTCCTGATGCTTTCTTTAGAAAATCTCTGTGGAGGATTGGGCCTGTTCTGGATAATGTGCTGTGGGGTGGAACAGCTGCTGGGTGAGAGGGAAGTGGCTTTTAGAAGGCCTGGGATCCCAAAATAAATGAACGTCAGGATGTTCACAGGAGAAACAGTGTCTCTGCTCTTCTTGCTACTTTCTCCTTTGGCACCCCATTCCATTTTGTGTTGGAGAGCTCCACCAACCCTCCAGAGACACTTTATGAGAAGCACAGGTGACTGTAGGGGATGTAGCATTCCCAGAAATGACAGCCTTCATTTCTCAAGGAGAAAAATCTCAGGTTGACAGCATTGCACAGGGTAAAAAAGTGTATGGGCATTTAAACTGTGTGCTCCTGCTGCTACTGCAGGTTTCTTCCAGCCAGCCAATATAGACACTCTAGGTGGTTTGCCTTCCTACTTCCTCCCTTCCTTCCTTCCCACTCTAAAAGTCTCTTCACCAGGGTCAGCAGGAGGGATCCATTATCAGTTCACAGAAATAGTGATCATGAAGGACTTGTGCAGAGAGGAAGATGCATGCCTAGTGTATGGTGTGTGTTCTGTCTTCATAGCAGTAGTGGCGACAGCATAGCAAGGCCGCCTGGTTGCTAGTGTTCATACCAATACCAAGTGCTTTGTAGTGAGGTCTTTTTTCTTGAAAACCAAGGAGGAGAAAGGGAGAAAAGATGACAGCAGAGAGACTGAGATCTTGGAGCCTGGACTCTGGAGGTGAGTCTTTGGCAAGGGGCTGAGGGAGCCCATGGTGGATTCTGTAGGGGCAACGAGTGTCAGTGTGTTGGCCCCCACAGTAAAGTCAAAGTCTCACATCTAGAAAGGAGATGTGAAGAGACAGAGGATGGGAGAGTTGAATGCCTTGCTTTTTCACTGTGCCCAGGCAAGCTACTTTGAAAAGGGCAGGGGTGGGGGTGGGGGTGGTAGTAAAGAAAATGAGAAAGCTTAGGTAGCAGCTGTCAGATTTAAAAATACACTTGTCCCTCCATATTCGCTGGGGTTAGGGACACAAGACCCCTGTGAATATGGAAAAACCGCAAATAACAAAAACACCATGTTTTTACCTGAGAGGACACCTCTCTAGAAATATCTAGGTCCTCCAACACAACTCTGTGGTCAACATCTGTCACACTGACCATAGAGTTGTGCTGGGAGAGCTACAAATTGTGAGGTGTTCTCTCTAGGAATCTTTGGGTCCTTTAGTGTGACTTTTAGTTAAAGTTGACCATAGAGTTGCATTGGAGGATCCAGAGATACCTAGACAGAACATATTAATCAAATCCGTGAATAATCAAAGCAGCAAATATCAAAGCCACAAATATGGAGGGATGAGTGTATATATTTGATGTATTTTGCCTAGCCAGAAGAGGAGGTAATGTGTTGCATGGTTTGTTTGTTTGCTTTGTGGACTTTCTAAGCTAACTGGGTGTATATAAGGTGTGGGAGATTGATTTTTAGGTAGTTGTGTACGTGGGCTATGAAGGAGAGATGTTAGTGCTCAAGTATATTATTTATGTGGGGTTTCATTGGAAGGCTACCTGGATATAATTATTTGTGGGGTTTGAAAGTGGTTTGTTGCCTGGGTGTATATGTTTTTCTGTGTATCACCATTTGTTTTTTTCTTCTGCGAAATGAGTATTTTGATAGTATCAAATATATGGCCTAGCATTTGGATGTGATGAATGAGGGAAGCAAGATAGTGCTGACTGACTTACAGCACTTCTTTCCTGGCTTTATCTTTTAACTCTTCTGCATTTACACATCTGTTGCAACTCAGGCAATCCCCAGCCAGCAGGATAGTCATTGGTGGTTCCTACCTTCTCTTCCTTAGTTTGAATTCTTTTCAGCAGCTCATCATGTAGCAGTTGTGGTTGAAAGCAGTGCTTTGAACACTTTCTTTGGTGTGCTACTACATTCATTCCATGTGGTAAATCCACAAATTTTGTATTTATGTGTGAAGTAGAGGTTGGGAAGGGTTGCTTTGCATGTGAAAAACATCTTTGAAGGGTTTGCCATGGATCATTTGCTTTCCCATCATCACATCCCTTATTAACCTACATCTCAGGAGATAGTATGTTATGTGTGTAAGGCAGAGGTTGCAAAAGGGTTGCTTTCATGAAAATAATCTATTCCAACATCCATCTTGTGTTAACTCAGAGTAGGGGAGAGGGGGGTGTGTGGGTGTGTGTAAGTAAAACGGAGGTTAGAAAAGTTAATATTCTTTGTATAAATATCTCTACTTCTGCTCTATCTCCTTTCCTCCTCCTTTCCAGCCCATCTGTCCCCTCAGGAAGCAACTAGGCTGGGGGGGGGGGAGGCTAATGCTCCCCCTCCCTCCTCCTTTCTAGCTCAGTTGTCCCCTCAGGAGGCAACTGGGCTAGGAAGAGGCTCGGAGGGGTGAATAGCAATAGCAAGTACATTTCTATACCGCTTATCCGTGTACTCCCTAAGCGGTTTACAGTGTCAGTTAATTGCCCCCAACAAGCTTGGGTACTCATTTTAGCAACCTGTGGAAGGATGCAAGGCTGAGTGGACCTTGGAGTTCCTGGCTGGGAAGAGGCTTGGGGGATGAGCCTATTATCACACTCACCCGTGTATAACATGGGGTTCTGGGGTCAAATTTTATACATTTTTTTTTTTACTTATACACGAGTATATATGGTAACTCCATAAAATGAAGTCTGCAAACAATGTCTACAATATTTATAATATAAATTTGGTCATCAAGCCAAATTTTGATGAATGATATTATTCAAGACATAGTAATGTTTGCAAATACGATAAGGAAAATTTTTAAAAAGTGATCAGTGAAGGAAAAAATCATTGACAGCTGTTGACATGCTAGTTTTAGCACACTCAGCAAACTGTATGAAATGTAGTGTGTGTATGTGTGTGTGTTTCTGCATTTGTTCATCAGCTTCCAGCAGAGGAAGTATGGTGCACCCGTGTCATATGCAGCTTTCTGCTTATGCTGAAAGTCATGCAATGAAAGAGGCAATGGCACGTGCGCCGTGCTGTGTGCACGAGCCCAATTATTTTTACGTGTGTGGGGGGTGTGTGTGTGTCCAGAATGGATCTCCGGGTAAGGGAAGGGCACACTGTAGTTCCGCATTGACTGTCATGACCCTATCTTCAACATTTGCATGTACCAACATCCTTACTTCCTTCAGTGGGTTCACTATAATGATGCCACACACACACACCCCAGAACCCTCCCCCCCCCCCCCCCCAATTAGGCATTATTATGATTACTTTAAAATAATCAGAAGTGCTTAAATGATTTTATGCCAATACTGTTCTATTTTTCTAAGCTCATGAAAGGAAATGAGACCCTGCTTTATGTGTACACTCGGCCCTCCACATTTGCAGCTTTGACTTTTTGTGGATTTGATTATTTGCAGGTTTGATTAATATGCTCTTTCTAGGAACCTCTAGGTCCTCCAGATAAATTTTGCTGGAAGTTGACCATAGAGTTGCACTGGACGACCTAAAGGTTCCTACTGTAGACAAAACACTTATCTGGACATTTGTAGGTCCTGCTACATGATTCTATAATCAAATTCTGGCAGATGTTGACTACAGAGTTTTGCTGGAGGTCCTGGAAATTCTTAGAGAGGTGTTCTCAGGTTTAAAAAGGTGCTGTTTATTTATTTATTTACTTTCACGGGGATCCTGTTGCCCTAACCCCAGCGAATGTGGAGGGATAAGTGTATATAGAAATATAGAAAGGGAAACAGGAATCAGTTCTAGGTTCAGCTTTGTTCTGACTTGCACAACCAAAGGAAATACATAATCTTTCAGATTATTATGTTTAGTTTAGATTTTATTTTATCTTCCTTCCCTGTTTACAAATCAGTAAATCACATTGATTTAGTGACACATCTTTCATAAGGTTAATCATATGAAAAATGTTTAATATAAATTTGGAGCTGTCAAGCTTGCTGTTATGTTGGCATTCATTTATTATTAGTTATGAATTTCTGAAACGGTGATTTTTTTCTAAGATAGGGAAAATTTATTGAGTACTGGAAGATTTGCCATTTGGGAAAAGTTTTTGACCTGTCCTTGTAACTTACCAGAATGATGGAACTTTTACCTATGTTTGGAAGCACTTGTCTTTTTCTTGTCTAGTCTCGTACTTTCCTTTTTTGTCTTTCTTTTGGTAATGCATTCTCGCTTCCAATTCTTGTAAAGTTTCACTTGCTTTTGATAGCTGAATGTGCTAGCATTAAAGCTGAGCCAGAATTTGATGGGGGCTACAAGATTCCCAGCTCGGTCATGAAACCCACTGGATGACCTTGGACAAGTCACATGCTCTCAGCCTCAGGGAAGGGCAATGGCATACCTCCTCTAAACAAATCTTGCCAAGAAAACCCATTATAGGTTCACTTAGGGTCACCATAAGTTGGAAATGACTTGAAGGCGCACATGTATTTTCTGACGTATTAGTTCCCATGGCACTTTTTCCCTAGATTAAAACTGGCTTCAGCCTGAGAGACTGAGCTTAAATTCAATTAAGTGTCAACATATTCTTCCAAGCAGGTTATGTATCCTCTGTAGAACAACAGAAAAGCAAAAATGGTCTGTGTCTGAAAAGATAGGGCATAAAGCACAGTAGTCTTGTATGTGAAAGGATAGAAAGTAATGCACCTACCATTCCAATGTCGCACTTCATCTGGATTCACATGGTTGTTTGGAAGTCCTCCTCTGCTGAATTGTTGCCTATTGTTTCTCAGCATTATCATTTCACCACTCTTTTGATCTTCCTGGTGACCATTTAATAAAGTTCTTCCCTAGCCATGGATTCCCCATATCTTCATATTCTTTAGAAACTTCGGAAGAGATCCTTGTTGTACAAGGAGGACTCCTTCATGGTGGTGCTTGCAGAGTGAAAAATGGGACGGGTTGTAGGAAAGTGGAAAGAGAACAGTACTTTGATCTGGGTAGAACTTTCAGTAGCTTCAATACCAATGACTGCAAGGACAGAATATTTATTATGTAACTGGAATTTTGCACGTACTGTACCTGCACATATTCTTGGAAAAGACATAACAGAGGAGGGATGGATAGCGCAGCAAGGTTTTATTGGTAGCTTAATTAACTAAAACTGTTACAGGTTGAGTCTCCATTATTCAAAATAATGCATAGCAGGGTGGTTTTATGGAGCAGGTGGGTTTTTAGTTTGTTTTTAACTTGTGTATATTTTTTATGATTTTATATTATATTTTATATTGTGTATATTTTATGTGATTTTATATATACTGGTAGATATTTTAATTGTTTGAATTCTGTAAGTTTTAAAGGTTTTATCTGTGAGCTGCCTTGGGTCCCTCTGGTGAGAAAAGCGGGATATAAATGAAATAAATTAATTAATAGATAATAAAGTGCTTGGGACCAGAAATGTTTTGGATGTCAGATTATTTATTTATTTATTTATTTATTATTTTGGAATATTTGCATAGATATGAGGTCTCTTAGAAATAAAACATGAAAATCATTTATGTTTTGGATACACCTTATACACGTAGCCTGAATGTAATTTTATACATAATATTCTTAATAATGTTATGCATGAAACAAAGTTTGTGTACATTGAACCATCAGGAAGCAGAGGTGTCACTATCTTATCCACCCATGTAGTCAGTTTTGAATTTTGGAGTATTTTGTGTTTTGGAATTCTGGATAAGGGAGACTCAACCTGTACTTGTACAGTGGTCCCCCGGGTTACGAATCCCCCGGGGAACGAACTCCCCGGGACCCGAAACCGCCGAGACCGCCAAAAAGCCCCCGGGATCCGAAGGAAACCCCGGGATCTGAAGACGAAAAACTGTGCGGTCCCTTTAAATTTGCCGCGCGGTCCGTCCCCTAAAGCGATCCCCCGGGAAACAAAGATTTCCGGGTTATGAAAAGTAATCTGGAACGGATTACTTTCGTAACCCGGGGGACCACTGTATTACAACTTTAGTCTTACTGTGACTAGGTGTTTGTACAGAAGGGTGTTTTTAAATTGTCAAAATAAATAAAAAAGCTGAGGTATGGAAGTGGATACAGTGAGCCTTCACTATATATGGGCTTGTTATAGGCTGCTTTCACCTTATGCTGAAGCCGTACTTAGGGAGTACATATAAGCCCTTGGTCAAGATTCTTTAGAGACTGAACAACAAGATATTACACTGCAGTTGTAGTGTATTATCACACAATAACTGGATTTGCAATGGTGATATCAGGCTCTAGAACAAGTTTGAGATCATAAAATTATCAATGTGAAAAAATGAATTTTGAATGCTGGATTGCATGGATTGAAGCATCTTTTGATATTTATATGTTCTATACATTGCCCTAAAAGCTTTTCTTAATACATCGGGTTTTGGGCATATAAGTAGTTAGAGGTTTACTGTAAGATTGCATTTTAGTTGGCAACTACAGTAGCTTTCTTCTGCTGCCTTCAGTCTAAATCTGTACACTTTTTGGCAGTGGAATAATTCAGAATAAGTAGTGTATTATTTTTTGAAACAAACTGAAGAAAGTGGTTCCCTGCAAAGTTAATATAGCTATCACTCTACTGGTAGAAACCAGTGGCTGCTTTATACTATTGTCATTTGAAGAAATTTTGAGAATGGTGAAACACTGGCAGTGGCCCTTGTGTGTGCAGAGAGAAATGAGAGTTTTTAAAATAACACTTGATTTTAACCCTCTTACTAGTACTGGCTTGGTATTAGTAGTAGGGTCCCTCCCATATGCAATTTTCTGACTTCATGTATTCCCCGCTGAAGCTTATGTGTTCTCATGTTGCTAGCATTAAGGCAGGAGTTTGTTGATAAAGCCTTTGTTTCTTTTTTTTATGAAATACAGCGGGTCCTTGTTATCCGCTGGGGTTTGGTTCCAGGACCCTCCGTGGATGATGACATCTGTGGATGCTCATGTCCCATTAAATATAATGGCACAATAAAATGGTGTCCCATATATAAAATGGAAAATCAAAGTTTCCTATTTAGAATTTATACTTTTTGGGAATATTTTCAAGCCATGTATGCTCAAATCCATGGATAAAAAGTCTGTGGATAAGGAGGGCTAACTGTAATAGGATCTAAAGCAGGGTGGCCAACTGCAAATGGACATTTTTCTATTTTCCATGTTTCCTTTCTGCACCCATGTGGCAGGCCGCAGCAGTGCATTTTAGATGTCACTTCTTGCTGCCACTTTGGTTGATCCTCCTTCCTCCAATTTTTTGTCTGGTTTGTGGGTTCTGACAGTGGGGGCAATAAACTGTTGCCTTTTAGGGATTTTTTAAGGGTGGGGGAATCATCCCAAAATCAGGATAAAAAAATTAAATTTGTATTGTCGGGGCTTTGAGGGCTTTGAAAGGCTTCACTGGTGGGGATACTGCAGGCCACACTTACGGGCCCAAAGGGCCCACTACATTCAGGCTGAACTTGGCTCACCCCAGTCTAAAGGCTGCTAATGTAATCCTCTATGTATTGTTGGGGTTTTCCCTCCAGCATGACATAATTGTTTGTTTTCTTTCTTTTATCTAGATGTAAAAAACTTTTAAGCAAGAAGAAGCTAAAAAGAAAGCAGAAAAGTAAACTGAAAATAAAAACCCGGAACAAGGTAAATACAATATTTCTTCTCTATGCTTGCATTGTATGTAAGTATTTTAGCTTGGAATAGATGACTGAAAACTAGGGAGAAAACCTTAAGAGAAAATTTGTATTATTAAAATAATCATTGCTTGAAGAAATCCAAGAAATTCCACTCAGTTTGGACTAGTTTCAGTAGTTTATAGCACAGCTACATTGTGCTCAATCATTCTCAGTTGTCTGCCTCTTTTGCTTTCTTTTGTTTTACTAGATTGAGTTATTATTTTGTTTGGATTTGTGTTTCTGTCTTAAGGCTCTTTGTTAATTGCAAGGTATTTTAAAATATATACAGTTTCTAAAATATAAGGCAGCTTAAAATAGCCCGTTGAACAACTCCTTTTCAGCTTGGGACCCTAAAACAAGTTCAGATAAGAAAAACTTGCAATTGTGTCTGAACACAATTGATAGGAAATAACATTAATACAAGTGTGTATGTGCATGTGTATGTTGTAGCTTACACAAAATGTGTTTTGCTCCCAACCTTCAGCTACAGCTGTGGTACAAAGAGTTTCTAAAGTGGGGCTACCCCATGTGGTATGAGAAAGGAGTCTGTCGTAAGGTAGACCAAGGAATAGGGACTTTGCTTATGCTGGATGGGGTTGCACTCCTCATGAAATCTCAAGCTGGTGGCTTGGGTGTACTCCTGGATTCTACTCATAGGGTACAGTTTCCAGACCCTTCACATTTTTGAATTGTGGTGTCCAGACCTGGACACAATATTCCAGTTATGCCTATTCCTTGAGATGTCAGATATGGCTATAGTGACACACTTGTTTACATCCCGTTTGGACTACTGTAATGCACTCTGTGTGGGGCTATCTTTGGAAACTATTTAGAAACTTCAATGGGTTCAAAATATCTTTGCAGTCACCAAACTTGTTGATCTACAGTGTAGCATGCAAATAAGGGCAAAAACAGACCGGTCCAAAGGGTGGTGTGATGCTGTCCTTGAAAGAGCTGGGTAAGTGCCACAGCAACTGCACGCCATGACCCCACTTCGGGGTTTTGCTGCCACAAATAGCCACTGCTTTTTGTGACAGCTTTTCCTGCCCTGCCAGGGTTTGGCTCCACTGCAGCACCGTGAAGCTGGCGCATGTTTGGTCAGCTGTGCTCCACAATTTCCCAGTGGCATAGGAGTGTGTGTCATCTGAATGCCATGCCTCTGTGAAGCCACCACATTTTGCCTGTCTCTATCAGCCCTAACTGTATCAGAGGAGATTTTAGCAATTCAAGACTTGAAGCAGGGAGTCAAATCATGATTTTTAAAAAATTCTTTGTGGTTCAAATACAGCTACAAATGAATTTGTTCCATTTCCCCTCAGTTAGTTCACCAAAGGTTTGGCAACTGGTTTGATGCTCATAATGCATTGATTCAATTCCAGTTCACAGGGGATAAAAATTAGTACGAGGCATGTTATTTTTATAGAGGGTAATTATTTCCCTTCTTTTCCTTATTTCAGCAAGTTTGTTGCAAATCTGTAGATTTCTTACTTTTTCTATCAAGATCTGAATTTATTTGAATAAGCTTTGTTTGTTCTGCCTTTCCTGATCATTCCTTCTATGCTGTAACTTGTGGTATCTTGACCAAACCTCTAGTTTGATTTGTGCCTAATGCTCCCTGACCCAGTCCTTGAAGATGATGATTATTTGTGGTCTCTGTGATTCACATGTGCAGCTTCTTGACTTCTAAAGCTGAGCAAAGTATTTTGGATGGGAACCCTGCCACACCTCAAACTGCATGTCTATGCAGGATACCCACTTTTACTCTCAGTTCTGCAGTTCTGGAACTGCAGCATTACATTGGTAATTGTAGTTATTTCTTTGGCTATGCTGTAAGATTGCTGAGCATTTTTTTCATTTACAGGCAGCCCAAGTATTATGCAGGTCCTTATTATATGGTTTTGATCTAATGTCAAGAATCTCTCCATGCTACTCACGTTGCTTGTACTGCCTCATATTCAGTGCTGAGTGGCTCCTGTTGATTTACTTGTGCCATTTGCCACTCATCCTGTTTTTCACTTCTGCTAGTGTTGCTGGTGAAGAGGTTGTGATAGTGAAAGGATTGTGCCAGTGATTAATGGCCCTAAAGCACAAGAATGGCAATGATGGCAATTTGGAAAAGCTAAAGAAAATGCATGAAGTGCTTTTCTTAAAGGTAGGGTTGTCCACACGGTTCAAAAGGCCCAGGTCCCTCCCCCACCCGGCCTCACACCGTCTAGTGCAGATGACTCAAGCCAAAACCCTCAAGGCAGGGTTGACTCAAGGCAGATGACTCAAGCCAAAACCCTCCTACCTGTTTCTGTGCAGATCTGGAGGATCTGACCTGGCTCCTGGGGTAAAGAGCTTTTAGCCCTGGTTTTCCATGGAACTGACAAACTCCATGGCCAAACTGGGCCATGCATACAGCACCCCTCCCCCATGCTGCTTATCTTTTTATCTGTCGATCCAACTGAAAAGACCCCCAGTTGATGCGTCTGACATAGAAATGGGGTGCCTGGCCATGTGGGTGCAGCCAGGACCCGTTTCTGTGTCAGATGGGATAATGGGGGGGGGGGGGGAATTTAAGTTTTCAGGACTGAGTGAAAGAAAGGTAAGGGGCAGCGCATTGGTTCTGCATCCTTAGTTGGCATGAGGATGGGTATGTGAATGCCCACCTATCACCACGCTGGCCCAGGGACCAATCTGGGTGAGCACCAGGGCCAGGAAAGCACGGGTGCAGCCCATGCTTTCCTGGCATTAGAAGGTGAAACTTCTGGACTTGATTAGAAAAGAAAAAAATGGTCTTCTGAGTTTGCTAAGGTTTATGGTAAGAATAAATCTTCTATCCATGAAATTGTACAGAGGGAAAAAGAAATTCATTGTGCTTTTTACGTTTGCTTCTCATATTGCAAAATTTATGTCCAGAGTGCATAATCGGTTTGTAGTAAAAATGGAGAAGGCCTTAAATTTGTGGGTAGAAGACATGAACAGAAAAGTTTTTCCCTAGACGACAAAGTGTTGTGTTAAAACGGACTGATCTAGAAACTTCAGCAGGATATCCCCTGAAATGAGTATCACAAAGCCACTTATTACAAGAAAGGAATGGTTGTACAGATTTAGAGGTAGGCATGGGCTTTAAAATGTCAAACTAACTGGAGAGGCTGCATCTGTCAATGAAGAGGCTGCTGCCACATTTCCAGAAGAGTTTAAGAAGTTGATTTAGGAAAAAGGATATCATCCAATACAGCTGTACAATTGTGATGAAACTGGGTTCTTCTTTGGGGGAAATGTCCACTAGAACCTATATTCATAAAGTATGGTATAAAGTATGGAAAGACAGGTTAACTCTGGTCATATGTGGTAACTCTGCAGGGCATATGATAAAGGCAGATGTAAAAACAAAACAAAGCGTTATTTGGCCATGTTTTGAGAGCATAATAATAAAACATATCTGACTGCCATTTTTTTCACCAAATGGTTTCAGCAGTGTTTTTTTTTTTGTTGAGCTTTCGGGCTATGTGGCCATGTTCTGGAAGAGTTCCTTTGTGACGTTTTGCCAGCATCTGTGGCTGGCATCTTCAGAGAATGATAGCCTGGAAAAGGATGGAGATATATATCCTGTGTGACCCTGGGAAGGAAGGAGTAATTTGCAAATGTATTGTTCTGATGCTCTTTGATATTGCTGTTACATATTGTTAAATAATATCTTGAATACACATGGGAATTAAAATATAATGCCCAGTTCTTAAAAGAAGAATGAAAAGATATTGAAATGGATGGTTAAAGATATTAGGAGTTCAGCTCATTCAGATACTGTGCCTACAAAATCTGAAACCAGAATTTTCATAGTGCTTTTTTAAAAATCTGTATTTTAGAGATAGACTTTAAACTTCCCGGACTCTGATTACTTTGATATGGGTAAATATGAAATCTCATAGTTAAATATGACATCAAATATTAAATACTGTGTTTGTCAATAATCATGTACAGTACTCTAAAATAGTTTTAGATCCAGTATTGAGAAGGGCCAGTTGTTACACTAAATTACCAGATAGTATGTTATCAATGAACTTCAGGAACCTTTGGCTTTTAGACATCCTCACCTTCCTCTTGTGTAGCTGTGAAGAACAATTTGGAAGCTTTTCCTTCTGTTTAGTTTAATCAGAGCTTGTCACATTGTTTGGGCCAGCTAATTATAGGTAAACATGGTTAGTCTGAAACAACCCAAGATGGGACTAGTATATGGAGAATGCTTGATCTTGAACAGTTAGTTCTACCAAGCCAACCCATATCATGGGCTCATGAATGTCCATTGATTCTCTCAAGGGGAATTCCGGAAGTGAAAAGTGGGATGAGTGAAACTGATTTTGTTTTGTTTATGGCTCTGTCCTATGGAATCATGAGATTTGTAGTTTGGCAAGGTATTCATCCTAATCCATCAGATTGCTCTGGTGCTTTACCAAACTACATACTCCAAGATTCCGTAGGATAGAGTCATGGAAGTTAAAGTGTCAAGCTGTGCTATTTCTGCAGTGTGGATACACACATAGAAACATAGAACTTTTAATTAAATTCAGATAACTGTGAATGGATACTTAAGGGTGTGGTACTCTGTAAATGAAACAATACTTTCATCACTTGAAAAAATGAGAGAATAAAAGTGCACTTGTTTAGCTTAATATCTGAAACATCAAATATACTACCGGTTTTGGTAATATCTGACCATTTGCTTTTATATCCTTTAAATTGTGTGTTATTCAAGCTATTCAGGAAGAGCTGTGTTCCACACATCCTTAGGGTAATAGTTGGGAAGCCTGGACCAAGAGGAAAATTAAAGCCAAAATAATCCTGTTTTTTAATAGCCCATTAATTTTGTAGTTGGAAATAATCCAGGGAAGCTGGAGAAAATTAAAAAAAAAAAAAAGAATTGAAACTACTTCTGATTTTTGTGGCTGCAATGCTTCTGGTTTTTCTCATTTGGTTTCTAATGAATGCATGCTTCATTACAGATGTAGACTATAGGATTCATAAGACAGAGAAAGGGTTGATGTATGTCACCAAAAGTATGCCTTTGCAGCTATGAGTTTGCTTTCATTGGGTAATTGACTATGATTATATCATGGGCACCTACTAAAAATTAATTAAAATATAATGTATTAAATATGTAGTGATGTATTTTTCTGGCTTGTAAAAAGGGAATAAACCTGTATTTTGATTTGAGAATTAAAATACTGAGCTACATTTTGAATTATATATCTTATTGTCTGTTTGAAGTATTGTATATGTTGGCACATGGAGGTGCTCTTGTGGGGATGAAATGATAGGAACTCATAAATGGCTGTGGTTTTATCCCCTGGATTCAGCTGGTCACAATATTGGAGGGTTTGTAATTGAGTTGAAAAATGTACAGGTTCATCTTTCAGCAAGCCATTAAAGAGAAAGGAGTTTAACATTCCGGGCAGCTACCAAGGACTCCTCTCTTCATGCCCCTCGTGGAATAGAATTCCAAAGCAATCAGTGGAATGTATTTAACTGATCTTCGGAAATTATAATGGAACATGACAGAAGATGTTCTTTAAGGTCTAAACTGTTTAAGGCTTAAAATTGTACATTAAAATTGGTTTTAGTTGTGCCTCAAAGACAATGGGCAGTCAACAGAGGTACTGGACCAATGGTGTAATTTACTTTCTGTGATCTGCTTACATCGGCTAAACTTTCATAGAATCATTAGACACAAATACTCTTTTGGAGTAGACTAGCAATGTGGCTATAAAGCTATGAGTAATGCTTGTTGCCTCCAAACTGTAAAGGCAAAGAGCAATGGAAATATTTGCAGATAGAGCGGATAACATTTTTTTTTCATCACTGCAATTTGAGCAATGACTAATTAAAAAAAAGTGCTTCAGGTCTGAAGACTTGAGTGAGCTCTGTTGTGGGGTGCAAAGGCAATCAGAGCTATTTCACTTCCTTTGGAAAAAAAAACCAATCCAAATTTTAAAATTGACGATAATGTTTTCAAACAATGTGATTACTTCGGAGAATTATATTTTTGCTCAAAGGGTGGCTGGGTAACTAAGCCAATGGACCAATCCCAAGTCCAGAAACACATATAGGCAAATAATCCAATGATAATAAGTTTTCTTTATAAGGGGAAATTAACACATGCACTTAGCACACCCACCCACACTCGCATACAAGGACAAAGAGAAATAGAGGTGTTGGAATAGAGTAAGGCACCACTAATGGAGATACAACACCTGAATGGATATTGACTCCAGTGCAGCTGGTCTGGAAATGAAGAAGGACTCGATCACTCCCGGCCGGGACACACTGGGGGCGGCAAGCAAAAGAGGAGCTAGCCTGACAAACTGGCAGCAATTCTCCCTGCCAGTTAGATTAAGCAAAAGACACAATGAAAAGGTACCCGTATTTATACCAAAATAATGCCTTGTGGCAATTCCAAGGTATTGAATGAACCAAAAGGGTCTTGATATTTTTTGAAATGAGTTTTGAAGTACTTTGGAAATGTTTGGAGATGCTTTGAAGTAGTCTTCCAAGGTGGGCACACTGATGTGTGAATGGTCATAAATGGGCACGCATTTCAAGGCAGAGGGGATCAGCATGCATTATTGCTGGTGCCTTGTTGATGCTAAATCTACCGCCCATTGAGCTTTAGATCTGAATTTCCTCGCCTCTTCAGAAGGTCCAGAATCATCATCAACGCTGAGCGCCTTCATGCAGCTAGCTCACCTGTTGAGGTTGCTTTACACTAATGGTGTCCACATCAGGGTCGCAGAAGGTTATGATATCAAAAGAAGAGGGGTGGTGATAGGCCTCCCCCCCCCCTTTAAAGGCCTAACAGCTGATAAGAAAATAATCTTTAAGAAAATAATCTTTTTCATCACTGCAATTTGGGCAAAGATGAATTAAAAAAGTACTGCAGGTCTGATGACTTGAGTGAGTTTTTTAATGGGGCGCAAAGGCAATCAAAGCTAATATTACTATCCATATATTAAAATTGACAATAATGTTTTCTACTTTAAAACTTTGTTATCTGATTTCATTCCTCCTCCCCCTTCCTTTTTGTTGAATGTATTATCCTTTTGACTAAGACCTGCCGTAATTCAATTTGCATAGTGCCTTGCAAAGGTATTCGCTCTCCACTTAGGCTTTTCCACATTTTATTTTCAGTTCCATATCCTGGAATTGAAATTGATTCAGTTGCCATTGTTACACTTGATATGGTAACAGTGTGAGATACTGACCACTATGAAGTATAAAACAGTTTTATTGGGACACAACAGTTAAGTGAGTTTGTTGATTACGTATGTGTTCAGTCCTCTTGAGTCTGTACCTGGTAAAAACAGCTTAGGCAGAAATGACACCTGTGAGTCTTCTTGGGCAAAGCTCTGTCGTCTGGATTCTACATTCTCTCTCTCTCTCTCTCTCTCTCTCTCTAAAACAATTTTAAACCACCTCAGCACTACCTTGGCTCTGTGTTTCATCACTGTTTTGGTGGAACATGAACCTCCACCCCAGTCCCAGGTCTGTTGCAAACTGAAACAGGTTTTCCTCTAGAATTGCTCTCAGTCCTAACCACTTATTGCTGAGGAAAAGCACAATGAAATGTGGCCACCACTACGGTTCACTGTGGGGGGATTGTGTTCCCAGGGCAGTGTAAACTGTTGACTTTGTGCCCGCACACTGTTTTGTGGCAAGACCAAAAAGTTCAGTTTTAGGATGATATCCCACTATGCTGTTATAGCACTATTATTCCACTTTAACTGCTATGGCTTCCTTCTTTGGAATCCTGGGATTTGTAGTTGAGGGAGGGGCATTTAGAATTCTTAGCCAGAGAGTTCTGAGGCTTCACTAAACTACAAATCCCAGAATTCCACAGGAGGCAGCCAGTTAAAGAATTATAGTGTAGTGTGATATTGTCTTTAGTCTCATCAGACCAGAGAAACTTTCACCACAGGTTTGCTCCCTCCCCAACTTTTTTTGTGTGTGTGCGTGCAAACTCCCAAGTGTGATTTTGTGTAATTTTGTTTCATCAATGGCTTTCTTCTTGCTTCTCTTCCATAAAGCTTAGTTTTGAGAAGCGTCCAGGTCATGAAATGGACTGTTTCTCCCATCTCAGTTGTAGATCTAACTCCAGAAGTCAAAGTTACCATTGACCTCTTGGTTGCTTCTCTAACGAATGGCCTCCTTAATTAGTCACTTAGATAAGGCAGATAATTTTCTCTAGACATGGTTATGGTTGATCCATATTATTTCTATTTTTAAAGAATAAATGTAACAGTGCTTCATGGATGTTCGTAGTTTGAGGATTAATTTATAATCCAATTCTTATTTGTTATTGTTGTTGTTGTGTGCTGTTAAGTTGTTTCCAATTTATGGTGAACTTATATTGGGATTTTCTCTGCAGTCAGTTGAGGCTGAGAGAGTGTGACTTGCCCAAGGTCACCCAGTGGGTTTACATGACTGAGTAGAGAATCAAACCTTAGTCTCCAGAGTTGTAGTCCGATAATCAAACCACTAGTTCATGCTAGATGTTCATACTTTGGGGATTAACTCATAGCCCCATCCTGATTGTAACTTCTGCACAAATTTATCCAGGTTTGGTTTTGATAGCTCTTTGGTCTTCATGATGTTGTTTGTTTACCAACAACTTCAACAAACTGACGCATTTCAGAAATATAGATACTTAATTAGAGATTGTGTTTCACTAGAATTGCACGCAGGTGGACTCCATTCAGCTTTTTCTTGGAGATAATGGATTACCTCAGAGCTTATTAGGCTTGCCACAGTAAAAAGCATCAATACTTAGGCGACCACAAATGCCGTTTGTTATTGTTTACTTAATTTTTGTGCCCTGAATAAAACTGTATTGCTTCTTCACAGTGCTATCTTGTCTACCTCAATTGGTAATAATTCCAATTAAATCAATTTCAGCTCCAGGTTGTAATACAACATAATATGGAAAACTCAAAAGTGGTGTGTTAATACAGTATTTCTACAAGACACTGAAAATTGGACTGTCATAAGGTGTATATTATTTTTCCCCAGTAGGCACTCTATTTTGTCTTTGTATTAGGTCTCCACGTTCTCTTCCAGGGTGTTATTCCTTTTAGAGAGCAGAGAAACTAGGGGAAAGCACAAATATGAAAATTTTAAACTGTACTCTTTTGAGTCCTGTAAAGATTTTCATGGGTGCTTTTGGTGTCATTTATGGATGGAGAACAGGAAGACTGGAACACCACTTCTTTCCATTCCTTTTTTTTCTGTAATAATTGCCCGGTGGGAGTAGAGAAAGCTGCTTGACTCCCTTGTTTCAGACTCATTCACATGTATTTTGCAATGTTTTGCCTTGACTATTTAAGAGAATAACGATAACACCACACAATAAAACATTCCGAGTGTTTCACATACATTGTTTAAATTCTTTCAGTAAATTTGCATGGTAGGTCAGATGTACTGTTTTTGGATTTGAAGATGGGTAAGGGTCAAGGTTGATAGGTATCTAAAGCCAACTACCGGTAGTGAGTTTATGGCAGACTTGGGATGCTAACCAAGGATGTCCTTACACTCATAATAGTTTTGCTACCATGTTACTCTAGCTCAGTATTTTTGACATAAATGTATAAATAATGCAAGACAGCTTCTCAGACACATGCATCTGCATCCAGTTGCTGTTCTTTGGCACATGAACCAGAATGCTTAAGATGCACATTTGCCTTTTCCTCTTTTTTGAATCTTCTTCTGTGAGCACTGACGTAGCATGTGCATCTGCCAAGTAAAAATGTGATGAAGGACTGTAGAATTTCAAAAAAAAGAAAAAAAAGACACCTTTACAGTTGTGCATCTTATGACAACAGTGGTGGTGACAGAGAAGTGGGCATTGTGTGCTGTAGAAGCAGGTGGGCTTCCTTTCTGCCCTTAATGAAAAGCTTCTCCTGATCTTTGACACACATCATCTTGGTGCCACACCTCCGGGGAAATTGGCTGTGAAATCTGCTTAATGAGTGAATTCATACTGTGTTACAGTGTGACATCCTTGCTTCAGTTAATTTATAAGTGATTCCTATAGAGAAGCTAAATAAGAAATTTTTTTAACTCATTTGTGGCTTGTCCCTAGTTTCTAACAAAAGCTGATATATTTCAGTAGTACAGTCCCTTAAAAAAAAGACCCTTTTGCATTAAGCATTGTGATTGTCAGTTTTAAATCTGATCTTCCTTCTTTCACAAGTTCCCTTAAGTGAAAAGAAAAGTGAAAAGAATAACTTACCTGTAGGGAGCTTGTCATAAGGATGTGGTTGTGATGAATGGGCCTCTACTAAAACTTGAACCCTGTGTTGAATTCTTGATTGCAAGATAAATCTCTTGTTTTCTTATCAGAGTGAAAACCTGGATAGTATGGTAATCATACCAGACATCAAACTTCACAGTAATCCTTCAGCTTTCAATGTCTATTGCAACGTGCGGCATTGTGTTCTGGAATGGCAAAAAAGGGAAACCTCAGTGGCATTGGCTTCAAAAAATACAGTGCAGAGTGGCGATTCTGATAGTGATGAAGAAGAAGAGGCTAAAGAGCCACCTATCAAGCTTCCAAAGGTAAACAGTATCTGAGCAGTTTGTGTTGAGTTGCCATGCTTTGAACATCATACTCTTTGAACTAGTTTGTAGCACAGAACTCAGAGCATCCTTTCTCTAATGGGAGTGGTTCTTCTGTATTTTAGATAATCGAAGTTGGACTGTGTGAGGTGTTTGAACTCATCAAAGAGACAAGATTTTCTCACCCATCTCTTTGTTTAAGAAGTCTGCAAGCCCTGCTTAATGTGCTTCAAGGCCAGCAACCAGAAGGTCTCCAGTCAGAACCCCCTGAAGTTCTAGGTAATGTTTTTGCAATTTCATTCTGATTTTCCAAAATAGCAAACATTGATAATATTCATCTCAGATCCTGGGAGGCATATTTAGTAATCGATAATGAGCATTTGGGTAGCCGATAAATATTTCTCTAACTTCTCACAACTTAATATGAAAAACAAAAATAGCAATAAGAGTGGAAGCTAATGAAGAAAGAGAGCAAGCAAAGTTAAAACAAACCAGAACAAGGAGATAGCAACCACTGTTGAGAAAGACATCTGCTTGGTTTTTGTAAGAGAGACATCTGCTTAGAGAAATACTGTCTTTGCTCTGTTAAGATCCCCCCAGTTTTTTTGCAACGATAAAAGGTGACACAGTGATAACTTAACAGATACACATGTATAAGATTGCTAGTTGACATGCATAAGGTTGACATTCTTCCTTCTGAGATAAATGCATCTGTATGATTAAATAAATTAATTAAAATATCTCTTAACGTTTTAAAACAACGGTATTTGAATTAGTTTAAATAATATGCAACATCCACATGCAGACTGCTGTGTTAGTTTTGTTCTAATTACAACAAAATTATAAAAACAGCAGTTTTAACGAAACATTTTTTCATTTTTTTGTAATCATTGCAGAATAGAATTGGGTATAGGTTGCTTTGTCTCATTTGAGGCATGTGCATTCAATTTTCAATATTCAGACAAATATGAAGCATGCCATTATTGCACCGATTGAGGACTTCTGGTGTGGGAGGGCAAGTGAGAGGCTGCAGGCTGGAGTTGCTCTGACCCAACCTCGCTGCAGCGGTTCTTGTAGGAACAGGAACACCTCTAAACCCGTCCATAAAGTGAGATATTTTAAAATGTTCTGTTGTGAATTGAACTCTAGCTTAGCAGGCAGAAATCTTCCATCACATAAATGCAACACTGATAGTATTAAGCTAAAATAGCTGTTTAGTTCTTTGAAAAAGTCTATAGGCAATTGAGAGTAAATTTTGAGCAGGAGCTCCCAGAGCATGTGATGATACCAGCTTCACTTGTCCCTCAGTCTCAACTCCAGGGCTAGAGTCTCATGTTGGGGTTGGTTTTGTTTTACTTTGTTTTAGTTTTTTTTGTTGTGTTCTGACAGCCCTCCACTTTGTGTAAGTAGCATTTTGTTTTATCTTTAGAGTCTCTGTTCCAGCTTCTTCTAGAAATAACTGTTCGGAGTACTGGGATGAATGACAGTACTGGTCAGTCTTTGACAGCACTTTCCTGCGCTTGCCTCTTCAGTCTTGTAGCTGCATGGGGAGAAACAGGAAGAACACTTCAGGCAATCTCTGCTATCCTCACCAACAATGGGAGCCATGCTTGTCAAACTATCCAGGTGTTTTATCAAAAGTACCTTATAGTGTTGTCTGGCCTTAATCTCAAAATGTTGGAAAGATTGTGTTCTGTTGGAAATACTGTAAGAGAGACACAGTGTATTTGGGCAGCATAATTTATCTAAGCATAGCCTGTGCTTTTCATGAATTTGACACATGTCACAAAATTGACAGATACTGTACAGCTCATCTTATTATGAAGAGTTTAGAGGGAAATGTCTCAGTCAGCTCTTGATAAATTGTAATGTCTGTTTAAATATCCTAAACGTAGTGGCCCTGATCCAAAGAAAGATGTGACTGGTTCCAAGAGCCCAAGGGAATTTTGGCGGAAAGATTGTGCACTAGTAAAAAAAATTTTTTTAAATCCATTGGGTTTGCCCAAGCCCTTCGGCATTCTTAAAGCAGATCTTTCAATCCTAACCATAATAAATTCAGACTTATGAGTAGCTGCTTCCTTGTTTGGAATCACTATTTCAGACTTCTACTAAAAGCTCTAATTTTTTTAGATTTGAAGAGGAGCCTTGGACATTTTTTTAAAAAGCTAACTGGTAAAGGTTTTTGCAGGGGGTGTGTGTGTGTGCTTTTTCTGTGAAATTCAAAGGGAGATATTCAGTCATGCAAACCCTAGGGTCTATATGATGCTTGCATATACCCTCTTTTTAGAAGTCACAAAAAGGAGAAGTGTAGTTGTGTGTCTGCTTGTCATTACTGCAAAATCTAGAGTTTCTCTACAGTACTTTCAGACAATACAGATGGCTCACAAGCTGCATGTCCTATTTGTTTATCAGTGTTATTAAAATGCCTCCAACATTGTTCCCAAGGTGACTAAATAAAATGACATAGTAAATGTACAACAGTGATTATAGCCGAAAATCTGAAGGAATACCAGATTTAAAGGAGGAGCATGAAAAAACAAAAATAGCTTATGAGTGGTTTCTTAACTGTTTAGTGCACTTCATTCCTGAACATGATCAAAAGAAGTAAACTGTTCTGAACTAGGTCAAACAACGTCTGAGTGTAAAACAGTCTGCGTTGTTTTAAATACGTTGTTAACCACTTTCGGTCCCATTATTGTGAGAAAGGTAGACTTTGTAATAATTTTATGAAAGGGAGCATGGTGAAGATACATCTATTTTTAATTTTTGCTCAAGACAATTGAGCAGTCATTTGCTGTAAATGACACTATTATTATTAACCTTTATTTATATAGCGCTGTAAATTTACACAGTGCTGTACATACAATCTTATAAATTAGACGGTTCCCTGACCTCAGGCTTACAATCTAAGACTAACTCCTCTTCTTCAATTTGGAGGGCCAAATATGATTACAATAATGTATTGAACATCTAATAATGAATGATAGTAATATACTACTAATTGATTCTAAAAGTAATTTTTACGGTGATTCATGTCCCCTTCTCTGCCATTTTAAGATTGCTGCTTTAAAGTGTCTAATGATAACTGATAGCTGTTTTGTTTTCTCCTTTATTTAGGTGCCAACAATCTTAAATTCCCTCCAGAGAAGTGTACAAGCAGTTTTGGTGGGCAAAATACAAATCCAAGATTGGTTTAGCAATGGGATTAAGAAAGCTGCCCTAATGCACAAGTGGTCACTGAAGGAAATTTGTGTAGATGAGGATGACCAATGTCTCCTACAGAGTGATGGTTACTTCTTGTATTTATTATGCAAAGATGGACTATACAAAATTGGCTCTGGCTACAGTGGAACCGTCAGGGTAATGCATATTTTGAGCTTGAGCTATTCATTGATGTTTCTACAAAACTGATTCTAAAGTGAATATATTTTGTTGTATTGGATATTTTATTATGCAAAAGCTACTAACTAGTTTTCTTTCTTTAAACTGTTTTTGTTGTTGTACCATTTGTTTATAAATTACCTCTTCAATAATTTGTATGACACTTTTTCTACAGGGCCATATATATAATTCGACATCTCGCATCAGAAACAGGAAAGAGAAGAAATCTTGGTTGGGCTATGCTCAGGTAGGCAAAAATAATTTAAAGCCACACCAAAAAGTTCATTTGAAATTAACTTCGTACATATTTCCATAGGCTGACATATGGATTAGGAGATAAAATAATATATCTGCTTTCTGTACTTAGAAGATGTTTCCATCTGATTTTTCAGGCATGTCCCCCACAGGGATGTCCTCCAGGCTTCCATGTACTCCACAGCTAACACCTTTCAAGGGAGTCCCTGAACCCTCTGTGTAGTATTTCCAGGAGTCTTGAGGGGCTGGCATGGGGAAGATAAGATAGGGAAATCTGCTGTGCTATCACAGTGTCAGAATCTTTTAGAACAAATGGAAAGAAAACCGTATCTTTCTCTAGTTTTAAAGCTTTAGTTCTAAAATACACATTTAAAAAACATACATGTTGGTACCCTGTACATAGGGCTACTCACCTAAATTAATTATGTATAGTATTTTTTTTCCTTAATGGACAAGGATTATTTATCTTGAACCCCTTTTTAAAAGCCACAACCTGTGTCTTCACTTTCATAATATGACCAATTTTAAATTAATTGCTTGGCAGCATGATTTCTAAATGGGTATGTTACCTGGCAGATTTTACTTTCAGTACATTTTTCTTTGTTCTTTGGTATTTGTACTGGTATTAGGAAGGTTTGTATAGTAGGTAAGTTCATATACGTCCAGCCTGCTATATAGAGAGAGTTGCCATGGGATCAGTCTCCATGTAGCAGCTTAGTTTTATATGACTTTACTTATAATGTCATTTTCCTGGCCATTTCTGTTATCTGTACTGCATCCTCAAGAGGTAAATAGCTGATTTTAGGGGAACAGTGGGATGTCAGATTTCTAGGCCAAATGTTTCACTCATAATACTTGCAGGTTTTTCAGTTATGTTTAGCATTGAGTTCTTCTAAGCTGTTGTGTGGAGACATATTTAGGGTCACTAAGCATATTTTTCCCATCTTGCTGATGACTCTTACCTTCTGGGAATAAGTCAGTCTAAGTCTGATCAAAGTATAAATAATCTGACCAACATTCCTAACCTTGGAGTATATTTGCCTTCATATTGCTTCACATGGCACATGGAACTGTTCTTATAATGATATCATCTTTTTATTATAGATTAGATGATCATTATGGTGCCATGTGAGTGTGATGACATGTCAAACTTTTTGACATTATGATTGCACTGGGGTTACAAAATAGTCTGTTAAAAAGACAGTATGTGTGCACGTGCAGCTAAGCATTTACTCCTGTTCTCAGATTTCTGTGGTAGTTTTAAAAGTGGTAGATGAGAAAAAGCCCAATTGATATTAAGTTTTGTCAATGTAAATGTGGCTTTGAAAATTTCATGCTCATTCTCTGATATTTTACAGGGTTATTTGTTATACAGAGATGTGAACAATCATAGCATGACAGCTATAAGAATAAATCCTGAATCTCTGGAGCAGGATGGTACAGTAACTTTGCCAGGTATGGAAAAGCAGATTGGTTGTTAGGGAGCCATCAAGACTGATTATGAGAAAATTCCTTATTAGCAAAATAGAAAAAATGTGGTACATTTAACTTTCCTTGAATAATATCAGAAATTCATGGAATAATATTGGAAGTTACTCTGATTCTTGACTGACATAATGTCAGAATCAGAGCAGAGAAAATTTAGAAGTAACTGTGATACATAATATGATGACCTATATTTTACTGCCTTTCACCAGTGAAAAGCAAAAGAGTTGTCAAAGCCCATCCTTCAACATCCTATCCATTATTGAGTTTTCTAATTTTAAGTATTTCTTTTTGCTCAATGCATAAGTATTAATGAAATGGCATATTCCTAGTGTAATGGATTACAGTGTATTGTAAAACCTACTGACAGCTCTACAGTTTACTTGCCATCACCTGGAAAAACATCAGCTAACTCAGAGGGTAATAACAGCAGTCTCTACATGACAGAATGGGGTCTGTTGTCTTGTTTTTAGTATTTGTTTTGAAAATGCAGTTTTTCAGAGCCCTGGAAGATCAAAGCCATTGAGTCCCATCCTGTATCCAAAACCCAAGTAATTTTCAGCATGTTGTTGTTCATGCGCAGCCATAGATATTATTTTAAACAGAGACTGGATGGCCATCTGTCCGGAGTGCTTTGATTGTGAGTTCTTGCGTAGTAGGGGCTTGGACTAGATGGCCCTTGTGGTCTCTTCCATCTCTATGATTCTGTGATTCTATTTTGAATGACTGCATATGTACCATATATACTTGACTACACGTTGACCAATATATAGGTCGAGGGCAAATTCTGGGGCAAAAATGAATTTTGACATGACCTGTGGATAGGTTGAGTGTAAAACTTGGAGGCGCCTTCAGTGTGTGTATGCTAGCAACAAGTGGGAATCAATACAAGGCTTCAGAGTTTAGCCTTTACTCCGAGACAGCAAGGCACACGGGTAGGAGAGATACTGTTAAACAAACAGCAATCAGTCATTCACCAAGGACTCTATCTGCTTGGCTCAGGACAGAAAGAAACTGCATGGGGAAATCTCAAAGAGCTAATATCACATTACTATACTGATCCGTAAATAAGCTGACCTGGGATTTTTTTTTGGGGGGGGGTCAATTTTTGGACATAAAATTTTAGACTTATAGACTAGTATATATGGTAATTCCACAAATGGCTGTGATTTTGTGCAGTAGCCTTCTGTAGAGAGCTTGTCTTAATGACAGAGTTGTAGAGATATACGCCTCATCACTTCTCTAACCAGGTTCAAAAGTAAGTTAAAGACTATATTGTTTAGGGGAGCATTCCCAGGATTGTGCCATCTGCCCCAGAATGCCTCCTTATAACTAGGTATTAAGAAGCCGTGCTCTCCCTCCAGTCCATCTGCCTTGGTCCTGGCCCCAGAGGGAGAGAAGAACCACTGGACCTCATCCCTTTCCCACCTCCTTTTGTGTTGTCTCTTTTAGACTGTAAGCCTGAGGGCAGGGATCCATCTAATTCACGATTGTATGTGCAGCACTGTGTAAATTTACAGCACTATATAAATAAAATTATTATTATTATTATTATTAGTAATAATAATAATAATAATAATAATAATAGAGATCTTGCTTATGTGCATGGATGTGGGTGTGGCCACTTTAAAGTAGAAGTGGGAAACACTGGTCCACCAGCTGCCATTGCACGGCACCTCCCAATAGATGGCTGCCTCCATAGTCAATGGTGAAGGATAGTGGAGCTGCAGTCCAGTAACACCTGGAGAAGCACTTGTTCCATGTTACAGCTCTAAAGACAGGGTAGAATCCATTGTTGACGGGAGTCTTTTCACCTGCTCAATATTTTAAGTGATTTCAGTTTTAAAGTGTAGTTGTGTTTTGCAACTAGCTAGGGATGAAGGTCTGATATAGTATTTTCTGCCATTCTAGTTTTATCCTGTAGAAAAAGACTAACTTTCACTGAACCCATAAGAGTCACTCCTGGATGAACTAGAGATCAACAGACATACAGATCTCTTGGCATGTTGTTCAGCTGTGCGTTTTTACTGGTTTGCAATTGCAAAATGGAGCAAACTCAGCAATTTTTAGAAAAAAAATTTAGAGGCTTTCCAGTTGTACCTGACTTTTCACAGAAATATTTGGGAAGTCACTCTCAGTGCAGATAGATTTCATCAGAATCCATCACTAAAGGCCTGAACAGATGACCCTTTTAAGTGCTGCCTGGAAGTCAGGCAGCTTCATGATGCTCTGGTGAAATGGTGTTTACACTCTGGCAGAGCATCATGAAGCTGCTATTGGACTGCAGTGGGGCTGGCAAAGCCGACTTTTCCCTGGCTGAAAGAGGAGCGTATCTTATCTGCTCCTTTTTCAGCCGGGTTCAAAATGTGTGGTTGCTGTGACCCCAATTCATTTCTGAAAGGGGCGACTTCACATCGCTCCTTCAGGGCTATCTGTTTCCCCCCTAAATGTTCATTCAGGGACCCAGACTACAAAAATTTAATGTGTTTGTTCAGGAATTAACCAAAGGAGTAGGTGGATTGGGTCCAAAAACTTACAGCAAGCTTTGTTTTGCTATTCATAATACATTAAATTTTGTGATTGTAATTAAGCATGTAGCATTGCGTACCATAGCAGGCAGGACAGATCCTTTAAATTATGGTATCAGGTGATTCAAAAAGAATGGTGCAAAAAAAAAGCTGTATTTATTTGGTGTTGCTCCGTTTTTTAAATCACCCTGTGTATATTTAAAAGAAAAAATAAAGTTTTAAAAAATTAAATGGATAAAGCATAATTGTTTGTTCTCTAGATTGCCAGACTGAAGGGCAGAACATTCTTTTCACTGATGGAGAGTATATTAATCAGATAGCAGCTTCTAGAGATGTAAGTACAGTGTGTCCACTGATTTTTGATTTTGGCGTTCATTTGTATGTTTGTGCATGTGCGTGCAAACACATGCACATTTGTGTGCTTTCAAGTGCACACTGTTGGTTACTGAATAACCTAAATTGGATCAGTGGGTGCTGAAGGTTAGAGGGCCATTTTGGAGCTTCTGGTGGCAGCAACCAGAAGTGTCACTTCTGGTCACTTACATGGGGTGAGTATTTTTGTTATTGTTGTTTTGGTGTGATAAGATATGTAAATAGTATTTAGACATTATTTCACACACACACCCTGAATAATTTTTCAGCCATTTCAAAAATTATATCATTGGGTTTGGAGATGACCCAGACATCATGGGTGACATTGGATCCCCCCAAGGGTTGCAAGCAGGCCATAATCTGCATGATTCCCAGTCTGATATAAAGGGTATCCTTTGTATATTCTTGGTATTTTAAATTAAATGTTTCCCACAATATTTCTTGCAGAAAAGGATGGTTTTAATTCTGTATTGGTAAAAGCACCCATATTTGTTTTGCATATCTGGATCTTAGTTTGTCTCTAACTTCTTCAAAGGGCTGCACTACACACCATGTGGGAGGTCAGTAATCAGATCTTTGGATATCTTTTCCCCCTTAAAAGCATCTACACATCTGGAGTGATTTTGGAATGAAGAGTGTGTGCTTAATTGTCTCTCCAATACATCTTTCTTTAATGTGCCCTGAGCTTCTCTTACTGTAGCTCGAGAGGGAGATATATACAGGTGCTATTGTATTTTTGTGTATTCCCCTTGATGGCTAGTAGCACTTTCAGGAGAGGAATTCAGGATAAAATATTTAAACTCCTGCTCTCCTATAAGCCACTGTTCCAGTCCCCTCTTTCACTTCTCTAGTTAGGAAAAACAGTAGGTATCATATCACAAAGTCTTAGCATGTTTTCCCTTCATATTTTGGTCCAATATATCTTGTTCTGCACCCAAAAGCCCAGCATTTTGGTTGATACTATTAACATTCATTCACTTGTTTACAGGGAGGCACTTGCCTTGGGAAGGTATGTGAACAGCATGTAAAAGACCCTAATGGTTTTGATAGCATTTTAATTCCTCTTAACAGATTGCTTATCTATTTTTTTCTGGATTCAAAAAAGGGAGTGTGTTTGAAATGGAATAGTGCCAGAGATGAATTAAAATATGGGATTTCTCATTTTACTAATAAAGAAGATAACATATTTTTATCACCTCATGACATTCTTGGGAAGTGCTGAAGGAAACACACTATTCTGGTTAATTTCCTGTATATTGAGGTGCAACATCCAACTGCTTCTTAAAGAACTGCAGAACTGGGGATTTCAGCACCTTTCCATTACCTCTTTTCTTAATATCTCAATTTTTAATACTCATTGGACATCAACCTGAAAGTGTGGTATGCATTTTATCAACTTCTGTTATTATATTTTGTGTAAGCTAACTGTCAGATTATGACTAAGCACTTCAGATTATGACTAATATTTCAGCAGTGTGATTTTTGCTTGTATTTATACATTTATTAAAATGAACCATCATTTTACCTTGCATATATCTTATTTTATGAGGTGTTCTGTGTGATGCTTGAGCATTCAAAGTGCAGTTTAAGAGTGGAGTTGCATGTACTTTTGTATCAGCAAATACTTTAAGTTGTTTAGATTGGTGTTTTATTTGTTGTAGGATGGCTTTGTGGTTCGAATATTTGCAACCAGCACTGAACCAGTACTACAGCAAGAACTGCAGCTTAAGCTTGCCAGAAAGTGCTTACATGCTTGTGGTATTTCATTATTTGATCTGGAGAAAGACTTGCACATTATCAGTAAGAAATAATTCTTTTATTTTGTCTTCATGTTTTAGTAGTCATAGAATGGATAAAAATAATTTAAAACTTCTCCATCACCTTTCCCTTCTCCTCTTGTGTCATGTCTTTTAGATTGTAAGCCTGAGGGCAGGGAACCGTCTAATTATAAGTTTATATGTACAGCACTGTGTAAACCTACAGCACTATATAAATAAAGGTTAATAATAATAATAATAATAATAATAATAAAACTTAGAGAGCAGATATTTGCAGTAATAGCATGGTATACAACAAATTTTATTCACCTTGTGTGCCAGTCTTTCTACATGAAATGCTAATTTTGATATTCAGTGAATTACTTCTCAGTAGATAATTTTTCAACCTTAGTTGAAAATTCTAGTGGTTGCAAGTCCATTAATTTATAACCGCAGTGCCAATAGAGTACATTGTGATTTCCTACCTTTCTGCCCATCATTATGTTTGGAACTTTAAATTGAGAATACAATCAGTCATCCTTATCCATGGAGTCTGCAGCCATGGATTCTGTGGATTTAACCATCCACAGCTTGTTTAAAAATCAAAAACATCAAACCTTAATTTTGCCATTTTATTTAAGGGACACCATTTTACTACCCAGTTGTATATAATAGGACTTGAGCATCCATATATTTTGATATCCACAGGGGTCCTGGAACCAAGCCCCAGGGGATACCAAGGGCCCACTGTATATTGCACACATTCTGTGAATGGCTCGTAGGAACACTTCACTGTTGGATTTAACCCTCACACATGACCTTTTTAATAGTTAATTTTGTGCTCTTTGTGCTCACAGGTACAGGGTTTGATGAGGAGTCAGCTGTTCTCGGTGCAGGAAGAGAATTTGCACTCATGAAAACGGCTAGTGGGAAGGTATTGGAATTTTTTTTACTTAATCAACTCTATAATATAACTGAGATTTTTAAAGTAGAAAAATGTCCTCTTGACTTCATAAAATAGTATGTTTGGAGTCTGGATATTATTTCATCACTGGGCCAAACTTTGTATAAACTCTATTATGTATAGCACCTCTAACTTTAAAAAATTGACCTGTTGAGGAAAGATTGGCTATGAGAAGGGATTTTTAAGCAGGAAAAAGTGTGAGAGAGGAGAAAATAGTGGAATCTAAACAGATTTGTAAGGAAATATTTTAATTTTACTTAAAGGTAAGTAGATGTTCTAAGTATTAGTATGCTAATAATTAGTATGAAAGTTCTGAAAAGTGCTTGTATACATTAATTTGATATTCCATTTAAACACAAAAGAGGAACTTTTTCATAATGAATACACATCAACAAGCATTGCAATCACAAGGCTGCAGTCTCTATGTGAGGCTCAGACAAATGCAGTGATTTTCCCCCTGATATTTTCTTGTTTTATAAAACATAGCCAAGGAGGCCACAGCCTGTAGTGGTAAACTAAAAGGTGTGTCTATGCTTCCTAATTTTGGGGTTTTTTTTGGGAGGGGGTTACATTGATCTTTGTACATATCTCTTGTGTTCAATCTATGGTAACCCTCCAGTGTTCCTCTTACTCCTCATAGATTTATTACACTGGCAAATACCAGAGCCTTGGAATCAAACAAGGTGGTCCTTCATCAGGGAAGTGGGTAGAGCTACCAATCACCAAATCTCCAAAGATTGTTCAGTTTTCTGTTGGGCATGATGGCTCCCATGCCTTACTTGTTGCGGAAGATGGAAGCATATTTTTCACAGGCTCAGCAAGTAAAGGAGAAGATGGAGAATCAAGTATGTTTTGTTAATACTGTGATAGGTTTTGTTAATACTTTGATATCTATGATGCCTACATTAAGAACTACAGTCGGCCCTCCACATTTGTAGCTTCGACTTTTGTGGTTTTGATTATTCACTGATTTGATTAATATGTTCTCTCTAGGGATCTTTAGGTCCTCCAGAGTGACTCTATGATGAACATTTGCCAGAGGTCATGCTGGAGGACCTAGAGATTTCTAGAGAGAACACGTCTCTAGGCTTTTGTGGATCTTCCTGCACAATTCTGTAGTCCCAGCAGATATTGACAACAGAGTTGCACCAAAGGACCTAGAGATTCCTAGAGAGGTATTCTATGAGGTAAAATAAAAAGCATTTTTTATTTGTTGTTTTTCCAATTTCATAGGGGACCTGCACCCCTAACCCCAGTGGATGTGGAGGGCCCACTGTATTACAGACAGATACAACAAAGTTTGAATGAAAAGAAGGGTCATTTTTGAAGTCTGTTCTTTTGTTTTAGTGATTGTCATCCTCATTCATCTTACTTTCTGGGCTATAAATGTAACATAATTCTGTGGAGAAAAATCTGTGTCAAGTTAGATGGAAATAACTTTTCTGCAAAATAATACAGTTAGCTCAAATAGACAACCAGTAGTGTGATAACCATTTTGTATATGCAAAAACCAACTTGTTATTGAGAAGAATAAGCTATATTTGTATCTACACATCTTGGTATTGATATTAGAAACAGAATGTAAAATGTAGTATCAAGCATAATCTTCTCACTGCATTTCCTAGTATTTACTTAGGTGTCTTTATCTGCATGGTTTTGTATTCTGCACTGGTGTTAGGAATACTTAACTGTCTGTACATCTTCATGTGTATGAAGGGATGTGCTTTGTTTTGATTTTATTTTTAAGGACTCTTTGGATAGGGGTTGCCCAGTTGGTCATTCTGACAACACTTTATACTTTTGAACTTTACTACATTAAAAAAACTCCTAGGGGTTAGTGTTATTGATTGCTTTACTTGCAGTAATTGAGTCATCAAATATGTGCATTATTTTGCAATCTGCCTTTGAAAACAGGAAGAAAGGAAAAGTCCAACGCTTTTCATTTTCTCATGTTGCCAGCCTTCATTCTTCCTTTGATTTTAACTTAAAAGATGCAGAAATATATATGAAGGAAGTATAATGGATATTCATGTTCTAACTTTAGTTCTGCTGGAAAATTTAGAATAAAGATCCATTGTTCTTCTTTGTCATTTCTGTGACTCACTCATATGGGTCCATTTTGAGCCTGAGCAGAGATCCTTAGAAGCTTCTAGAGCTATGTTTTGGTGGTAACCCCACCCCCTTAAGCACAGGAATATAAACCATAGTCTCCCGCTGAATTCCAGTTCCCAGCCCACCCAGTGGTGGGCCCTGGAGTAAAAAGGTGGCATAAAGAAGGTAGGAGGGCCAGTTGTGTGTGTGCGCACAGATGACAACTCGAAGAACCACAGTCATAGTTAGGCAATCTATTCATCCTCTTTTTAGTTAAAACTTGTTGTTGTTCTTATTTCAAATCATTTCCGATTTACAGCAACCATAAGACAAAGCTAGGATGGAGTTTTCTTGGCAGGTTTCTTCTGAGGGGGTTTGCCATTGCTATCCTCTGAGGCTGAGAGAATCTGATGTGGCCTAAGGGGTTTTTTACATGGCTGAGCCAGGATTTGAAACGTGGTCTCAATAGTCATAATCCAGCTGTCAAACCACTATGTCACACTGGCTCCCCATGTTATATATTTATACACAGTATAAATTAACACTTTATAATTTGCTTTTTGCTTTTTTTTTTCCAAGCCAAAAGCAGGAGGCAGTCTAAACCTTATAAACCCAAAAAGATTATCAAGATGGAAGGAAAGATTGTGGTGTATACGGCATGCAATAATGGGAGTAGTTCTGTCATTTCAAAAGAGGGGGAACTATACATGTTTGGAAAGGATGCTATTTACTCTGACAGCACAAGTAAGTTGATATTTGAGATATTTTAAATCGTATGGTACAGTTAGCATGGTAAAGAATAATGATTTATAATACACATACAGCTAGCTATTTGAAAAAAGAAAGAATTTATGCAGTATACGATTAATGCTGCGAGAATAACTTATGCACAGAGATGGAAAGAAATAAAATTTCTACTTCAAGAAGAATGGTTGTTGAAACTGTAAATCTGCTGAAATTGACAAGCTTACACTTTTAATGCATGATAAATCTATGGATGATTTTTTAAAAATAATGGAAGTTAATAGATTATGTGGAAAATTAGGGCTCTGTGATAATTTTAGGTTTCTGAGAAGTATAGAATTGTCTTATTGGTAGAAGTTTAGATAAGATTTTATTAACTTTTAAGGTATGTGATTAACTTCTGAATAGTAAGGAATAGACATAGTTGAGTAACCATTGCCAGACGAGTTGGAAACCTCAGTTTCCCTGTCTTTGGTAATACCAGTACTGTATGTTAGTTTAGTCAATTAGATTAGTTTGTTTAGTTTAGGTTTGCTAACCTTGTATCTTGTTTTGATCATATTAATAGATATTTGTTGTGATGTTTGTTGTGGCTTTTTTGTTGTTTTATTTGTTATATATTAATAAAAAATTAAAGAAAAAGGAATTCAAGCTGTGACAGATCTGTAATTATTATTCTAATGTTGCTGTTGCTCAGTCATGTTACTCAGTGTGATTTCCTTTTGGTCTATATATTGTGTGTGTGTGTGTGTGTGTTTTTTTCCATTAGAAAAACCCAAAACCTGATTAAGATCAAATAAAATGTCATAAACATTCTTACAACTTATACCATTTATACCCTGCTGCTAGTTTTTGTTACTAACAACCTCTCACTTTTCTGCCCCTAAGAACTAAATATCTATCACATTCCTCAAAACAGGGAAGGCAAATGTTTACCACTTTTGTGTGTTCATCTTTCAGGTTTAGTAACAGACTTGAAAGGCCATTTTGCAACTCAGGTAGCCATGGGCAAAGCTCATACCTGTGTGCTAATGAAGAATGGAGAAGTTTGGACATTTGGTGTGAATAACAAAGGTCAATGTGGAAGAGACACAGGCTCCATGAGTCAGGGAGGAAAAGGTTGGCGTTTTTCTTTCTAATTACTGTGTTCCTATTCTGTTCCCACACTATCAAAAACTGTTTTGTTTGGGGGTTTTTTTGTTCTTTTTATAGTTTTTCCGTTTATTATTTTATGCTTGCCTATGCATCAGCTCACTTCCATTTTACCTGCAATAGGTGTAAACTTTGTTCTTCATCTGACATTATAGTTCTGATTTTTGCTACTTAGTCCAAGTAGTAATGCTAGCACTTATAGTGCAGTACTATTCAGTTATACAGTACTATTCATCATGGTCCTGGGGAGGCACTGATTTACATGCTTTTCTGCCCAGTACTCTTCCAGTTTCTGGTTCCCAGCTGAATTGTCTTCTTGTCTTGTGAACTTTCCAAACACAGATGGAGTTCATATGCCTCATATTTTTAGATAGATATTCACTTTTGTTAAAACACAGCTTTAGATTTAAGGTTTTTTTCCCCCCTTCTTCTCCCGAATAAGTTTTTTTTTCTCTTCTGACCAGTATATATAAATTTTTAAAACTAGTTTTTCTGTGCAAAAAAACCCCCCAAAAAACCACCAAACACAAAACAAAACATATAAAGCTGTGCTCCCTCTGCCTATGGTCAAATCTTTTGCTAAATGTTCATAGCAAACTACTACAAATCAGTTTAAACAAATACTATTGGCACTATATTCTGCTAGATGTCAGTAATGGGTCAGTCAAGTGTGTGTGTGTGCTGCCCACACTGGATTTCAAGGGGTTGAAGTTGGTACCAGAGATACTAAAGCTGACTCTCTCTGTGTGTGTTGTGTGCCTTCAAATCATTTCCAACTTACGGCAACTTAAGGCATATCTGTCATGAGGTGTTCTTGGCAGGCTTTGTTATGAGGACGTTTGCCGTTGCCTTCCCTGGGACTGAGAGTGTGTGACTTACCCAAGGTCATGTAGTGGGTTTCATGGCCAAGCAAAAATTGAACTATGCTTAATTCAGAGGTCATAGAACAAAATCTACAGGACAAACATTGGAGCTGTTTAGTTATATTGCTTTGGTAAAATAGGATGTCTAAGATGTTAAGTAAGTACCAGGCCACCAAGTACTCTGCTAAAAGACACACACACACACACACCAATTACACAACAGAACAGGGTAGGGAATTTCAGTGAAGAACTTCTAGCAGGTTATTTCTATGCATATTTATTCAGAAGTAAATTCCTCTATATGTATTAAGACCTAGTCTATAGTAAGTGTATTTAATATTAAAGCCGAATTTTTACCAATCCTAAGAAATTTGAAAACACATTAAGCCACTAAGCCAAAAACTTAGTGTCCTGGTTTGTTTTATCAAGAAGAAGCTTGCAATTTCTATTCTGTCTTGATTTGCATTTGGGATGAGGAAATTAAAGGTTTTCTTCAGGTTTGAGCGAACGAGAGATTTCAGTTTAGTATGGACACAGTTAATTGAAGTTTATTCTAACTCTAGCTTGAAGGGGGAAAATGATAAAACATGATTCAGTACAAGGGTGTCCCATCAGAACTTTTCCAGAGGGAGAAAAGCTACATATGAAAATAATTCATATGGGTAGCATATGCTGCTGTAACACATTTTCCTAATGTGCACACATGTATCAATTCTTATTTAGAAGAATATGAACAGAGGGAGGAAAATCCTCAGAATGTGGAATTCGTATGTAGACCTTAAAATGCAGAACACAAGAGGCATTTGCTCTAGCAAAAGATTATGTGTAGAATAAGAGACCAAGGGGTTGGGTGGAGTGGGCAGAACAACTTAAGAAGAGAAGGGGGAAAGCAGCTAAACACAGTGCTTAAGAATGTAATGAGTATTGGGTGGTGGTGCGGGGAGCATCAATACCTGTGCCACGTGTTTACAGCTTCACAAGACTTGTTTGGAAAATGACACCATACTACTAGCAGAAAACATACTCATTTGACATGTGGTGCTGGAGAAGAGTGATGAGGATACTGTGAACATCCAAAACAACAAACAAATGGCTCCAAGAACAGATCAAGCCTGAAGACTCCCTGGAAGCCAAGATGTCTAAATTGAGGCTGACATACTTTGGCCATGTCATGAAAAGGCATAACTCATTAGAAGAGACAATAACGCTAGGAAAGATGGAGGAGCGTAAAAAGAGAGGAAGATGGCACACTAAATCGATAGACACAATCAGGACAGTCATGCTCCTGAATCTACAGCACCTAAGCAGAGCAGTGGAAGATAGGGGGCTTTGGAGATGCTTCATCCACAGGGTTGCCGTGAGTCAGGGGCAAGTCAAGGGCAGTTAACAACAACAACAGCTAGTGCCAAAATACTTCTTTCTACAGTTAGCCCACCCTTTCCGTGAGCTTGCCTTCTGCGGACTTTAGCTCACATGGAAGGCAAGCCCCAATATAAACAATGGCGCATTTGGGAGCGTTCCCCATTATCCTTAATGGGATTTGAGCATACACTCAATTCCGCTTATGTTGGGGGGCGGCGAGTTTGGAATGGATCCCCTACGTAAGAGACGGGCCAACTGTACTACACCCAACACCCAGTTTCTGTTCCCTTTGCTTTACCTGTAATGGTCCCCTGTTCCTTAATAAATTTCTACAATTTTTATTGCTTGCCTACAAAAAGACAGCACATCATGAAAGTGAATAACAGTGTACTGTAGTATGGTACTGTAATGAAAGACTATTAAAAATTTGCATAAATATCATCCTTACATCAGAATAATCAATATTCATTTGAGCTGTCTGAAGGAGATGGGGAGGAAGTGTCCCACCTTGGCATGGACACCCAAATAAACCATGGAAATATTCTCATTTGTTAACTACAAAAATTTATAATTTCCAAAGGTGGTATATTATGGACTACCCTGGTGTAGTTGAAACCAAAATGGAAGCTTTTGCTGTCTTCTCATTTGTGTTTATTGAAGGAACATACAGGATTATTATTGGATCATAGATCCAAAACACTGGAGAAATAATCCAGTTTGAGATTGCTTTAACTGCCTGGACTCAGTGCTAAAGAATTCTGGGAAATGCAGTTTTGTGAGACATTTAGCCTTCTCTGTTAGAGAGCTTTGGTGACAGAATAAACTATACAATTCCCAGGATTCCCTAGCACTGAGCCAGGGTAGTTAAAGTGGTCTCAAACTGGATTATTTCTGCAGTGTGTTTTGGGGCACACATAACATACTGTTTGAGTTCTGAGTTTCGTTGTGAAATGTGATATAGATTATACCCCCCCCTTTTTTTTTTGGTAGGTTTTGGAGTTGAAAATATGGCAACAGCAATGGATGAAGATTTAGAAGAAGAGCTAGATGAAAAAGATGAAAAATCTATGATGTGTCCACCAGGCATGCATAAATGGAAGCTGGAACAATGTATGGTGTGTACAGTTTGTGGAGATTGCACTGGTTATGGTGCAAGTTGTGTTAGCAGTGGGCGACCTGACAGAGTACCTGGAGGGTAAGTAAAAGTGTAAAATGTGTACTGGCACAATATTGTTATATGTATATCATTTCTTTTTAAAAAAATGAATTAGTGAAATATTCACATCTACATTCAGAAGCTATGATAAACTCCTGCAATTCGGTAATGATAGCAAGTTGTAGGAGTAGTGGATTGAGAAGATGAATCTCAGGTCTTTAGGCTTCAATTCTGTGCATAATTATCTGTGCGTTACAGTCAGTGAGGATTACTTCTTTTTGATCTCGGTGATACTGAATAAGGTAATCTGAGCTAAAGGAGACATCTAGTTTCATAACTTTATTTGAATCATTTTGCCACTTCTTTTTTTCTTCTTCAAAGTAGATTTTACTAAAACATTTTAACCCATTTTAATTTTTAAAAAGATATACTATGTATTTTTATCCTAAGATTTTAATCTTGATTATCACCTGGAAAGACTCAAGGTAGATTACAACAGAGTTTATTTGACATTCAGATGTGAAATGGTAATTGCAAGGAGTATTGCCAATTTTGCCAGGAGATGTCAAAGAAGCATAAAATGTACTTATTGCATAAGAGTTTAAGAGTTCATCTGAAAGAGAAGATAATGGCTGTGCTCCTAGAATAGTTTTGTGAAAGAGTGTTTTATGTTACCTACGCAATCAAATATCATTACTTTCTTTAGAATCTGTGGCTGTGGCTCAGGTGAGTCTGGTTGTGCTGTGTGTGGCTGTTGCAAAGCCTGTGCTAGAGAACTGGATGGCCAGGAAGCAAGACAAAGAGGAATCCTGGATGCTGTTAAGGAAATGATACCTCTGGACCTTCTCCTAGGTAATTGATCTGAAACTGGGAGTTTTCAAAGATTTTGTTTGTGCCTGAGTGGCAAGGGTGACAAGTGCTGCAAGATTCGTATTGCTTTGGTGTGGCAGATTTTTCCTTCCCAAGAGATCTTGTGAATTCAATGGTTTCTGGCATTAATGGCCTTCCAGTCAGCACTTACATTGGTTAGCAATTGAGGACAGGAATTTGCAGACCAACATGACTGGCAAAGTCTTCAGTCGGGTCTGACTACTGACCATATAACTGTCATCCTAAAGCTGTCTCCCTCATTTGTTTTATTATTTCATTGTTATTGTTATTTGGATTGTATTTTTCCCACTGTTGTAACCCACCCTGATTCCCTGTTGATTGGGCAGGGTATAAATAATAATAAATAAGATGGTCTGGTGGTTTACAACAGTGATCACCAAACTGTGCCCTTTAAGAGATTTTGGACTTCAGCTCTTACTTTTCTCACATTCTTACTCTTCTCACATTCCTGGCCCTTCTCACATTTCATTCTTATGCTTGGATCCCAACTTGTAGTGAGGCATTATACACATCCTCTTTCCTCTGTGTCTCTCATCTCTTCCTGATAGATAGGGGATTTTCCAAAACAGCATGGCATATAATATTGAGGAGCAGGAAATGTGAAATGCAAAAAATTGGGGACACATTCTAGTGTTAGAGCAAATTCTTTGGATCTAGAGGCAGTATACCACTGTGAGCAACCTTGGGTTCTGTGCAAGGAGAAAAGTGGAATATAAATTAGATACATGCATACAGACATATATATGTACATGATTAGTATATCATACTTATGTGTTTGTGTAGGTGCACTGTGGCATACTAGGAAACTATCCCATACTATAAAAATTGACAACTCTGTCTTTCTTTGATGCAGCTGTCCCTGTGCCAGGCGTTAATATCGAAGAACATCTCCAGTTACGACAAGAAGAAAAGCGGCAGCGTGTGAACAGGAGGCACAGACTGGAGGAAGGAAGAGGTTAGCAGGATTTAGTTTTGTTTTACCTGTCATACAGTCACATTAGCTCAATATAATTCTGATAAACTCTTGTACAGACATATGTGTGTATACTTTCTGAAGATAGACGTTGAGAGGGCTGTACATTCTCTTACTTCGTTGCTCTTTTATGGTGAAGAAGAGCTCGGAACCTAAATTTACAGTCCTAGTCTTGCAAAACCAGCTTAGCTAAGGGAATTAGAACTGAAGTAGTTGGTCTTTCTTGATTTCAATCCCACCCCCCACCCTGCCTTGAGATCTAAAAGCTTATGGTTACAACAGATAGTTTAAGGGAGCATGGAGTATCCAAGTGGTGGTGAATGCTATGGTTTTGATATAGATAGTAGACTACAAAAGACATATCTGGTGGGCCAGTTGTGATAGACCCCTGTGCTTGTGAATGGTTGTTTTTTGCTTTTTTTTAAAATGCAAAGACCAGAAGAGATCTTGAATTTACAAGGATTTTCTGAAGCATATCGAAGCTTTTTATATAAACTTCTGTTTAACTGCTTGGCCTTTCCAATATTTTATCCTCTGGGTGTCTTAAGACACATCAGACTCCCAGGTCAACAGTGAGGGATGGTGGGAGTAGCTGTCCAAAACATTTGAAGAGTGCTACATTTATAAGCTGGTTTTAAGACAGAGTCTACGTTTCATTAATTTATTCCAGAGTCTAATAAGATTTCATTTGGGATTGATTAGATGTACATTAAACATTTCAGTTCATCTCAGGATGGTTGCAACATTGAAGACAATTGTACAGCTCCATGTTATAAGGCAGTAAATTAGATAATAATCCACCATGACATTTGCAGGACCACTTGTTAGGTATGGAGTCAGCTTAATGGAAGTGGAAGATAATACGTTGCTCTAGAGGATTTTATATTGGGAAAAGAATGCTTGTTAATCTGTACTTTTCATATTTGACTTAGCATGTGGTTGTCATTTTTTTTTCTATTCCTTTTTATTCCACATGGTGAAGTACCATGACAAAATGTTACCAAATATTATGAAGCCTAAGTTAGATCACCTATATTTTTATTGCGTATGGCCCTGCAAGATATTGCATAATCAGGGCAATATAGAAAGGGAGTAAGTAAATTTCTGGTAGTAGGTCTTAAAGTACCTTTTCTTGAAAAAGTAAGTGTTGAAATATTGTTGACATCTTTTTTTTTGGAAAACAAAAACACAAGTGCCTCAAGTACTCTTTGCAGTGAGCTGTTCCAGCAGCAGAAGTCTAAAAACAAACAAACAACAAATAGATATTTTTCATAATTCAAATCTTACTGCATATACTCATGTATAAATCCAGAAATTTTAGTCAAAAAATTGACCCCAAAAACCTGAATCGACGTTTCCATGAGTCAATGTAAGTTCTACACTTAAACTCTTATTTAAAAAGGAGCCATCCCTTGGTGAAAGGCAAGAGTGTAATTGGTCCTCAAAGCACGGACCCTCTTCTGTTCTCTCATTTATCCAGCCTTTAGTGTGAGCAGTTATGCTTTCTGGAATTCTATAACTTATTTGGCATTGTTTTTATTTGCTTCATCCTTTAGATCTTTTGTTACATGCACTTAGGTTTTACCCTTGACTGACGGGTCATATCAAAATCCATAATTTTGGCTTTCAAACCTGCTCTTGACTTATACATGAGGCCGATTTATAGTTGAGTATTAAAAAAAACAACAGAAATGCATCCAGAATTCTTAGGAGTTAGATAAGGTTGTTGTGTGGAAACTACTGGTTTTTGCTAGTCTTAGAATCCCTTTTCCAGAATTGTAAAAAATCTTCAGTATCTGGATTTCACACTTGAATGAAAGCTTGAATATATGCAGTAATGCATCTCTAATGTACTTCTTTCTGTCATGTATGTCAGAGTGTTGGGTAATAGGCATCAAAAATATGTTTATATAAGTGATGGGACAAATGTTAAAAGTTGCAATCTCCTAACAAATTTAAAAGAAAAAGGTCAAATAAGAACTAAAGGGAAATCTGCAGTGGCATCAAAAGAAGATAAGTTGTAAAATCCATGATTGTGGTTTGAGAAGCAATTGATGAAATGACATGATAGCTGGTAGGAAAAATGGTAGTGAAAGTTAGAGAATCTGAAGATGGCATCTTACAAATTCTGAAGTAATCTTGTGTGTGGAAATACATAGAATGATGGGAAGAAAATAGGTAAAGGTGTATTGTATTGTCATGGAATCTTCCAGTTTTAAAGTCATTCCAGTTACTTGTGATCTTGTATTTAAGGGACCCCAAAGATATAGCTATGTTAGTCTGTAGAATCAGTATTATAGAGACTAACTGAAAGAAAGAAATTGGCAGCATGAGCTTTTGTAGTATTCAGTCTACTTCCTCAGATAACATTTGGTGGAGTGGAACCCAAGGGACCCCATTAGTCATGCGATTTGTGATACAGGTAGAGTACTCTCTTGTAACAAAGGTCATTTGGCACTTTAATACTGGTAGTTATGGAGCACTGAGATGCAAGTGGTAAATTCTAAAGATTATTTTGTCAAAATTCAAAGTTAGCTGTAAAGACAGTAAAGCTGCTAATGCAAATAGTTGCATCATTCAACACCTCTTAGTTTTTCTTTCATTCATGCTTTCTAAATTAGCACTAGACAAACACGTCTTCAACTTTTGCCCCCAAGGATTTTTTTTAAGTTGAAAAGGTCTTTACTTCTGTAGGTAACAAATTTTAAAAATGGAATTATTTGATGGCACTCTAGCTCAGTTGTTAATATGTGCATCTGAAAATGGTAGATGTATTCAAACACTAAAAGAAAATGAGTTCTTGAAGCGTCTGTAAGAGATAATCATAAAATAGGCACCCAGGGCTTAACATTAACAGAAAAGAGTAAATATTAGCCATTGGACTTTCAGTGTCCTCTGGCTGCATAGGGCAGAAGTAACCATTGTTTTGCGATTATGTCTAATGCAGGAATAGTCTTCCCAACACAAGTCCCATCTGCATTGTTTATATTATAACTGTTAATCTAACTAGCAGTGATCCTCAGTAAAAATAAATCCAGACGGCAGTTTAGAAGGGCTTATACAGTATAACATTTTTACAAGGTTTTAAAAAATTCAATTAGAATTGCAGGTGGTTATCTTGGGAACAGTGGTCTGTGATAACTCTTTTGGTACAGTTTCCCACTATCATCAGTAACGTTTGTTTTTGAGAAATATGTAATTTTATTTGAAACATGTTTTACAGAACCTAATACCCCTTGATGTGACCTTAGAATAACAAAGAGTCTTGTGGCATCTTAAAGGCTAACAAATTTATTATGGCATAAGCAAGAACAGTCTGTGTTCAATTTCTCTGCCAGCCTTTTTGAAAATTTGAAAAACCCTTATGGACAGCTCACATGGGCTTATCACAAAATGACTGCCATGGCCAATCTCAGAGGACTGGTAATTTGTTAAACACACACACACAACCTTGACTGCAAGGTGGGGGTTGGATCTGAGGCCTGAATACTAAATATGATATTTAATCTCCGTTGAACTGAAGGCAGATTTCAAGAAGGCAAATTGAAAAATAGCCCAGCATTGTCAAGAGATGCTTTTAACACATACAGTACTTTTTTTCATACCCACACTCAGATCCTAACATTACCTTTCACTCCTTCCTTTCTAAGGATACAATGCTAATGCAATCCAGGCTCACTTGGATTTATATTTGAGAAGTCTTACTTAGGAGCCATCTAACTATTCTATACACCACCACACCTTTCAAGTTCCATATCCTCCATCACTCAAAGAAGAGGGTTCCTCCCTACCTCTTTCTCCAACTATCTATCAGATTTGCATGCTTTGTTCTGCTTGACCTCTACTCGCTTGTTCTGGCTGCCCTGACTTCTGTTAAGCATCTTGTAAGAGAACTGGCAAGGCTGGAAAAGAGCAAGGTTCAGGGACTGAGTGGGGAAAGAAGTACCACGGTGAATGGTCGGGAAGGCTGAAAAAAGTTGAGGTAGCAGAGCCTGGACCGGAACAAGACTGGCAAGGGACATGAAGTCAGTCTTTCCAGCTTTTCTGATCCCTGGACAGCTGAATGATAACTGGCAAGAAAGAGCAGATGGAGAACTCCTGTCTGCATTGTTTATTCGGATATTCATTTAGCAGCGTTCCGTGATTGAGTCTTTGGATTCACTATACTGAATATGATTAAATTTGTTATAAGTAACAAATAATGTGGAAGACAATGTGCTTTCACGTTATGTACAGTCGGCCCTCCACATTTGGGGCATTGACTTTTGCAGATTTGATTATTCACGGATTTAATTAATATGATCTTTCTAGGAATCTCTAAGTCCTTCAGTCATACTCTGCCAGGAGTTGACCATAAGGTCACATTGAAGGACCCAGAGATACCTAGAGAAAACACATCTGTAGGCATTTGTAGGCTCTCCGGTGTTATTTAATGATCAGCTTCTGCTAGATGTTGACTATAGAGTTGCATTGGAAGACCCAGAGATTTCTCAAGAGGTGTCCTCTCAGGTTTAAAAAAAAGGTTGTGTTTTATCTGCAGTTTTTCCACTTTCATGGGGGTCCTGTGCTTCTATTGCCAGTGAATGTGGAGGGCCCACTGTATTAGGGTAAGATTTAATTGGGGTCAGTTGTCTCTGTTTTGTTTTTTTGTTGAACACAAATCTTTTTGTCAACAATACACTTGTTTCCAGGGTGATGCTGTTAGTGCCTGCCCATAGTTAAGAGAATGGTATGGTGCTGACCATTTCTGATCTCTTGCTTATCTTGCCTGAGTGATGTTAGCACACTGGGTATCACGTTGGAATAGAAATCTCTGCACCTAGATCTGATGGTGTGATCAATAGCCCTTGAGATCATTGGGATTAATAATGTATTTTCGGATCTATCCATATATTCTCAGTTGTGATATTAAACACATAGCAAGCAGTTCACAGTCCCCCACTGCATGTTGTCAAGCGCTGCCTGCTTAGGCATCCTATTTTCGGGCCTGATGTTTTCCAATTGGATGGAATAGCTTGTCAGTTTAAGAATGATAGAAATTGGCTTTATTTGTAAAAAAAAGAAAACTGATCTGAGAAGAAACTGAGTCCCACTTCTCAACTTTTATAATACTAGGAACTTTTATTCTTGTACTTATGTGACATAATTCAAAAGTACTCTGCTTCTAAATGAAATGTAGTGTCATTTGCAGAAATAACATATCTAGTATTGACTGTTCCATCATGTTTGATGCTTTTATAATTTAAGAGCTTTTCTTTTCTTTTCTTTTCTTTTCTTTTGGATAAACACATTATTTCCATTTTGTGAGCTTTCCTATGCATGTGCAAAAAATTTTCTCCTCAGGACCCTTTGTATTTCCTGGTCCTGTTTTTATGAACCATCGAGAGCAGGCTCTAGCCAGAATAAGATCCCATCCATCACAGCTAAAGCATAAGCGGGACAAGCATAAAGGTATTTGGTCTTCCTTTTTGACTGGGTTGATGTACACCTATCCTTCATTCTCTGGGTATTAAGAAAAGTGCACAAAATTATTAGACTTTTCTGGCTAACCTTCTGTAACCTGAGGAGAAAGAAAACATATTTTCCCTATCAAGCTTCTTTACTAGAATGAATCTGTCAAAATATGTATTAATTTTAACTTCCTTTTCTTTCTTTCATTTACACCCTCACCCCGAATCCTTAATGAGAGGAAGGATGGTCAAATAAGCCTTTCTAGTAGGAAAGGTACTGTATATACTCGACTATAAGTCTACCACATAGTTTTGGGCAGGTTTAGGGACCAAAATTATAAATTTTGATATGACCTGTGGATAAATTGAGGGTACAAATTAGGGGCAAGCAACAAAGGACGAAGCAAAGGTAAATGATGCCAAAGAATTTAACAAAATTCTAGGAGGCATAACTGTTTGTGTTCACCCTAAAGCCTGGCTGGATGATAGAGCAGAGGGGGAGTCAGTACTTCCAGAACAGATTACGCTCTTGACTTTCACAAGGGAATGGTTCCTTTTAAATAAAAGTTTAAGTACAGTACTTACATTGACCTGTAGATAAGTAGACTCAGGTTTTTTAGGTCAATATTTTTCCTAAAATTTCTGGACTTATCCATGAGTATATACAGTAGACATATGTGGGCTGAATAATATAACACTCTTTTGTTTATGTATTATTCATGGAAATCTTGAAGCTGACCGCAACTAGTATACTGGTACTCCCATTTTTAAAGAAAGGACTTAGCTTTTATGAACTCCTGGTCATGCAGAACATCAACACATAGGCCATTCTTTCTTCATTGATACACTGCAAGAAAAAGATTCTGTTGCGAACTGCTAAACATTTGCAGCAGAATCTCTCTATGGTCAGGAGTTTGGGAGTTGTGGAATTTTAACTTATTAAAAAAACAAATAGAAAAATAAATATTTGTCACATTGTGGAATACAAAAGGTAATAAAAGTAAATGTATTAACGAATACTGTTAGAATTTTTTTGATAAAGCTACAGAAATGTTCTAAGTCTATTAAAGCATCAGTTGTATATTTTGTTAAAAGCTTTCCAATAAGTTCATAAATCTGCAAACAATACTTTTTCATTATTACTTAGTTATTTAAGAACAAGAGATCAGATTCTTGCCCACTGAACTGTGAAGATAGACAACCAACATTAGAATCGTTTTGGTGCCAAGTTAATGCCTGGCTTTTTATTAAAGCCTTTGGGCCAAACTGATTTTATCCAGGTTGCACATATCTTATACTTTGTTCAAGTTTGTTTCAGCTGGTTTTAAACTGTTTTTAAATTGAACAACTATATTTTGAATCATTTAAACTTTTGTAATTATTTTTTTAAATCATTTTTTTTGTAAGCTGCACTGATAGCTTTGGATGAAGGACAGATAAATATTTAAATAAATAAATAAGTCTTGCTGTACAGATGTGTGCTCAATTTCTTTTTCAGAAATGCATTTTAACATGTATGCTGCATACAGAGCAACTATAATTTAAAAATATTAAATTCAGAACGATCTGTTCTGTACAGTACTTGTTTTGTTTACCTTCACAAAAAGCATTTTAAGACCAGCTGGACAGATTGTCCTGTAATAGAATAATGTGTGTATGTACTTTCAAGTGACTAGTCACCTTAGAGTGAGAATAAGACCATGCAATACCTAGTTTCTCAGTGCTTTCCTGCAGAAATGTGTTTTCATTTGAACTTTCAAACTCAAAATTGCAAGAGAATGTACAATGGCAATTTGGCAGGTTGAATGTAGACGAGGAGCCCATATTGCTTACACTTGATCTAGGCTAATCAAGTCCTTGGTGTCATCTTTATTGGGAATACTTACTCTAACTGTAACAGCCCTCTCCAGATTTAGAATATTGCAGCATAAGAATCCCCTGTTTCAGAAAACAATCACTGCATTATTTCAACTTTTGACCTAGATGTTGAATTTTTGTTAAATAGTTTTGGTATCCAGTTTTCGCTCCTCTATGTGTTGAGGTGGGGCAAGAACTAGGGAGGAAACAGAACTTTACTGGGCACAGAGCTAAGGAGAATATATCAGAACATGATCAACACATGTAGACATCTAACATATTTAGCAAGCAGCAGCTGATTCACTTCAAAGTTCATCTTACTAGTCCATTTGACCCTGGCAAGTATGTAATTCCCTTGTAGGATATAGGAACTACTTATGCTGTATCCCAGTGGCTCAGAACACCTATCAGTTTCAAAGCCTCTGCAAGCTGCGTAACCAGTCTTATTGTCAAATACAGTTAGGTTTTGAGATGGAGAAAGAACAAGATAGAAAAGTGCTACTCAGAACTGACATGGAGCATGCGAGACATCATTAGCAACAGCATTTTAATATATGTAGGATTATTTTTCGTATCTGCTAACTTGTTAAAATTGAGGTGCACAAGTCAATTAAGACAAAAAATAGTCAAATATTTTCATTTGCAGCAGGCATGTTGTAAGGTTAAAAAATCAAGGCACTGTCAATCATGGTAGTAGCAATTGTCCTGACTGATAAAAAAATCATATTACAGTGGTCCCCCGGGATACGAAGCCCCCAGGGAACGAAATCCCCGGGAGCCGAAACCGCCGGGACCACTAAAATTCCCCCGAGATCCGAAGGAAACCCGGGGAACGAAAGGGAAAAACCGCGCTGCCCCTTTAAATCGGCCGTGTGGTCCGTCCCTTAAAGCAGTCCCCCGGGAAACGAACATTTCCGGGTTACGAAAGGTAATCCGGAACGGATTACCTTCGTAACCCGGGGGACCACTGTATTTGAAGAAATTATGGTATTCGTTAAAATTACTCAAGGTGTGTTTCTTAGTTTGTTGAATATTCTATGCTGAAATTAGGAAACACTGAACATTGCACAATTCACCTAACAGTGTGATATTATATAAGGTTAATTCCTTATGTAATGTGAAATCTGTTGGTTTCTTTGAAATACAGTCGGCCCTCTGTATTGGTGGAAGTTTGGTTCCAGACACACATACCCTGCCCCCACAGATATCAAAAATCAAGGGACTTCAAGACCCATTATCGCCAATGGACACCAACATGTGCATGGCCATGTTGGTGTGGCTGCAGACATGTGCCACCATTGACAACAATGGGGCCGAAACATCTGCGGAAGCTCCAATCTGCAGATGGCTTGTCCACTGATACGGAGGGCAACTGTATAAAGAGCACACACATTTCATTTAACTTAAATCCAGTTTAAGTTTTAAAAAAATCTTCTAGGGGCTAACCCAGTATTCTGCTGGCATAACTTTCTTCCCCTCCTCTCTGCAGCCAAAAACTGGCTCCACACCCTTTTCAGCTCCATATAGCTGGTTTTTAATTCAGCCACTATAGAGGGCAGGTCTTTGCTACCTTTCAAATTCATTGGATTCTGCCATTGAATTTTGTCTTTTGTGTTTAATCTGACATTTTCTAATTAATAGTTAACTGTAGTATGAAACTCTTTGTAGCCGCCTTGCATACTTTGCCTTCTTTATTTGTTTCTATTTTTAGTTCTTCTGTAGTTTTAGACTTGAGTGTATAAGCAACCAAATTAGGGAGGACTGTAACTCAGTAGTGGAGCATCTGGTTTGCATGTAGAAGCTTTAAGGTTCAGTATTTGGTGTCTTTGTCTTCTAAAGCAGTGGTCCCCAAACTGTGCTCTTTAAGGGATTTTGGACTTCAGCTCCCAGAATCCCAGACTATTGGCCAACATGGCTGAGGCTTTTGAGAACTGAAGTCCAAAATCTCTTAAAGGGCACAGTTTGGGGACCACTGTTCTAAAGGAAAGGCACTAATCATAAATGTAGTCTTAAGTGAGGTTCATATGGAGCTTAGAGAGGAAGAAATTTAGCACCTGCAGGCCACACATGAGATATATAGTACCACTGTAGCTGTTATTTTGGGCATCTGAAAGTGATAGTCCCTCCTGGTTGCTTTGGGAGGCATTTTCGAGGCTCCTTTTTGCTGTTTTGGGGTAAGGACCCAGTTGAGTTCTCGCCACCCTAATCCAAACTTAACACCCACAATCAGATTGGTGTGCTGAAGAATTGGGGCAGTTGGCATCTGAGGGAACCTGAAGGCTGTATATATCCTCCCAGCCACATGATCTCCAACCTTGGTGTATTGCACTGGGCTGGATGGATCCAGTGGTCTGATTTTGTATAGAGCAGATTCCTATGTTGCAGATTCCTATGTTCCAAATATTCCAAATATTTGGAGTATTTGGTGGAAAGTGACATGCTTGCCAACTGTCTTCATGACTGCATTTCGTATGATTAAGAGCATATTGCCGGTTGATTTAAAGTTTCTTAAAATGGAAGGCGAGTTTAATACATCTTCAGACAAATTTTATAAGGATTTTCAGTGTGTGGGTAAACTAGCATTAATTATTTTGTCAGCCTAGAGTGTGCACACTTTCAAATCATCACATTATTGTGACACCATAAATAATGGACAACCACAGACATTGAAAACAGCAAAGCATGCAAACCATAGGTGCAGGGAACTGTGAACTTAACAGTAATCTTTACTAAGCATCTAAGTACTCAGATTCTTCAAATGTTTTGACCTGACAATACCAAAAGTTACATGACAACTTCTGTGAAAAGAACTCATTGTGTGACCTAGTCCTCCAGAAGTGTAGCAGAGCCTGCCTTGAAATAGTTTAATGTGCATAGGTAGGTTTTTAGGTTTCTGAAAGTAGGAAGATATCGACACTATTAAGATGCAATACAGAGATTTGAGGAGCAGTGAGGAGCAGTGAGAGGAATGGAAGGCTTTGAATTAATATATTTTAAACATTAAACATTCATAAGGACTCAAACTAACCTGTCACAGAGCCTTGGTCTGTGCATTTGGAGGGGAGGAATTTAAAAGTCCCTTAAAAGGCCATAATTATGTCATTTTTGTGGTTATTGAAAATTAATACAAGCAGACTTCACTTATATCATGCAATAATATTGCCTTAATCTTTGTGAGCTGCCTTGGGTCCCAATACTGGGGAAAGGGCAAGATATAAATGAATTAATATTAATAATAGTAGGGTGGTTGTGGTGATGGTGGTAATACTACCATGTCATGTTAGTATTTTAGTAATGCTACCATGTCATTTTAGTATTGTGTTTCTCATTCTCTGATTCCTTGAGTTCAGGTATATACTACTCCATATATGGTTATTTCCTTGAGTAGCCAGGCCATGACATGTGCAGCCTGATCATATATAGTGGCTTGGTGCAGACACCCAATTGTGCCCATTGGGGCTTTTGCCAATAAATGTGCATATTCTCCCTAGATTTGCTTGAGATTCCTCACAACCCATGAGGACTTCAATTTTGCTTCATGAGAATTGTCTTTAACGTGCATGATCATCTTTCAATAAAAATGAATTGTACTTAATTTGGCATGGTCTGGAAATCATGCCCTCTGAGGAGTGGCTTAGGTTGTTGGGTACGTTTAGGCTGGAAAAGAGAAGCCTAAGATATGACATGATAGCCCTGTTTAAATAGGATGTCGTATTGAGGGTGGAGCAAGTTTGTTTTTTGCTGCTCCAGAGATTAGGAGACAGAGTAATGGAGTCAGACTACACGAAAAGATATTCTGCCTGAGCATTAAGACTGTCAGAACCAGCAAACTCAAATTCCAGTGTGCAGTCAATTAGTCTTGTTGCGATGAAAAACAAAAGACTTTTATTGCAGACATCTGAACAGAAGTTACTAGCAAAGCATTTATGTCAGATCTAACTGGTTCCACCCACCACTACAATGTAAGAATACAGAATACAGAATACAATTATTAAAACTCCAACCCACTAATTGGCATCCAAACCTTATTCCCACAGCTCAAGCCTAATGGTCTTCTTTATCACCTCCCTGCCTCAGGGTGGAGGATATGCAAATAGGATTAGCATCTGCGAAATTAGTGTTCATTGTTTGCTGGGAAAGCCCCTGACCCTGGGTGGTTTCTCATTTGCATTTGCTGAGTCTTGATTTTGCTATTTTGCAGGACTGGTCGCCAAACTTTATTCACTAAGTGTTTCTTCTTTCCTGTTGAAGTAGTCCAAGTGTTTGTGGATTGTAATGAAAACACTGTTTCATTGCATAATTAATGCATCCCTCAGAGAGGGAATATTTCCGTTGAATTTAAAACAAGCAATGGTTAGACCATTGCTAAACAAAAAACACCCTCCCTGGATCCCCTGATAAGAACTACAGTGGTCCCCCTGGTTTCGTAACCAGGAAGCATTCGTTTCCCGGGGGACCGCTATTTTCAACGGACCGCGCGGCCGATTTAAAGGGGCCGTGTGGGTTTTTTTCCGGATCCCGGGGGATCTTTTGGATCCCAGGGGATAATTTTTGGTCCCGCCAGTTTCGTACCCCGGGGTTTTCGTACCCCGGGGGATTCGTAAACCGGGGGACCACTGTAATTAAAGGCCAGTCTCCTTATTACTGTTTTTGGGCAAAGTGATCGAGAGGGCAGTTGCCTTCCAGCTCCTAGCTATCTTGGATGAAGCCGATTATCTAGACCCATTTCAAACTGACTTCAGGGCGGGATACAGAGTTGAGATGGCCATGGTTGCCTTAGTCGAAGCTGTCCGTCTGGGCATCGGCAGGGGAAGTGTGACCCTGCTGGTGCTCTTGGACATCTCAGCGGCCTTCATTACCATAGACCATAGTATCCTTCTGGAACACCTGAGGGAGTTGGGAATTGGGGGCACTGCCCACCAGTGGTTCCATTCCTACCTCTTGGGCAGATTCCAGGTGGTGTCACTTGGGGATAGTTATTCGTCCAAGAGGGAGATCAAGTTGGGTGTCCCTCAAGGCACGATTCTATCCCCAATGCTGTTCAACATTTACATGAAGCCACTGGGAGAGATCATCCGGAGACATGGGGCACGGTGTTATCAGTACTCTGATGACACCCAAATATACTTCTCTATGTCTCCAACTGCTGCAATGACTAAGGATGGCATCTCTCCTTTGGATGCTTGCCTTGGGTCGGTAATGGGCTGAATGAGGGATAAGGAAGTCAAGCTGAATCCATAGAAAATAGAGGTACTCGCGATAGATACCCCAAGTCCAGGGAAGGAGTTTTGTCAACCAGTCCTGGATGGGGTCACACTTCCCCTAAAGGACAAAGTTTGCAGCTTGGGAGCACTCCTGAATCCATCTCTGCAGTTGTCATCTCAAGTAGGTGCGATGGCCAGGAGTGCTTGGTATCAACTTTAGTTGATATGCCAACTGCGTCCCTACCTGGACAAAAAGGACCTTGAAGCAGTGGTGCACGCACTGGTAATCTCTTGATTAGATTTCTGCAATGCGCTTTACATGGGGCTACCTTTGTATCAAGTTTGGAAGCTTCAGTTGGTTCAAAACGCAGCAGCTAAAATGGTCACCAGAACATCTAGGTGGGACCATATAACACCAGTATTGAACTTCCGGGCACAGTACAAAATGTTGGTTATTACCTCTAAAGCCCTAATTGGCTTGGGCCCGAGTTACTTGAGGGAACGCCTCTCCCTTCACAATCCGCCCCGCATCCTCAGAACAACAGGGAAGAATTTATTAGAACACCACAGATCCAGGCTAACAACAACTTGTCTCAGATCATTTACTACTGCAGCCCCCACTATGGAACAGCCTACCGGAAGAGATCCATCTTATTACCACCTTAGATGCCTTCAAGAAGGCTCTTAAGATGGATCTCTTCCGGCAGGCCTATCCACCTGACCTCTTAGAAATTTTATGACAAAACGCTTTCGATCTGTCTTTGGCTGACTAGATGACGTTTTAGATGAATTAGGTATTATGGACATTCCTACTGTTCATTATTGTATTTTTATATATGTTTTTTATTTTATTGATGTAATCCTGCCTCGATCCGAAGGGAGAGATGGGAAAAAATTATTGTTGTTGTTGTTGTTGTTGTTATATGGCTTCCCTGTGCATTCTGACCTGATAGTCGTTGGCATGGTCCAGAATTTCAAATGAGAATTTCAGATTTTCAAATGCAAATGAGAAACCACCCAGGGTCAGGGGCTTTCCCAGCAGACAATGACCACTTATTAAGCAGATGCTACTGGTAATCCTCTTTGCATATCCTCCCACCCTGAGGCCCTGCCATCAACAACAGAACAATATACAGATTAACATGGGAATCACTCCTCCCTACACAGGGTTACACAGAATACAGGGGCTAAACAGACAGGCAAAAAGAGGTGCTTTCAGGCTGGCTTGAAGGTGTGTCATTTAGATGACACATGCCTTGAAGCCAGCAGAAAAGTGTCCTTATTCAGAGAAAAGCCATTCAAAATGAATCAGCTTTTTTCCTCTTCTTCCTGGCTTGAAGCCATGTCGTGTGGTCATGACATGACCACTGCAGCTGCCTTGGGAGCCGGTGGTGTGGTTAGTGGGGTTTCAATGTGGCTTCAGAAAAGGCAGCTTCAAGCCACTTTTTCCTGCCCATCTGTTTTGCCCCACAGTATTCTTTTTCTGTCTTGGTTCTCTTCTTTTATTAAGGCTTATTAATGCCTATTATGGCTTACATTTTAATGAGCACAGGATCAGTTTTGTCCACCACAATTCTGGGCATTTTATGTTTCTGATGTCATGTAAATCACTCTCTCTTTAAATCTTGGTTTCACAGGCAATATTTATTTCCCTTTTCTAAAATAGGACTTCCACATACACCTTTTAATTTTTAAGTCTTGGAAGCACCAATTCTATTTCTTATTTCCAAACCAAATTGCAACTTAGTTTAATCTTCAGTCTCTGAGCATTCTGATGTCAGTCTGTCTCAGCTGTTAGTTTCACTTAGTCTCAGTTTCCAATAGTTTCTCAATGGAGACTGCATTTTGATTATTTATGATGCAGCTTGTTTGTACTCAAGCGTAATAGATCACCAACCGAGTTGGGGGGTGGGTTTCTGTAACCTTGTTCAGCATGGGCTATACAGGGTCCATCCAGGAAGTTTCTATGTAGCAAACCTTAACGAATCCTTCTATTTTCTTGGCTTTGCAGTGGTAAATTCCAGGATGTGTCTCTCTAACAAATAGCTCCCCAACGTGCTCCTGAGATGGAGAGGTTATCTAGGAAACTGTGTTTCTGCTCTTCTGTGTTTCTACCACTTGCATCTCTGGTTCCAATCACATTTGCCAACAGAAGCTTACAACTGAATAATGCCAATTGAATTTAATTATGGAGTTAAAACTTGCTTGAATTTTGTGCAGTGATATTGACTGTTCCATATAACTTGTACAGTAGATCTTTAAACTAAGATTTTTGTGTTTTCTGTGCCAGAAAGTTCTATTCATTCAGGAAGAAACTCCAATTTCTCTTCTTGGGCTAGTTTGCATAAATTCCTATATCTTCAAGCATTTGCTTTTACATTAAGATTTTTCAGGATTTTGCGTACATTTTCTAAAGCTGAACTGGTGACACAGAGTGAATGGAACAAACTAGTTAGAATAGGTAATGAATAATATATATAATATCAGCTATGGCCATAGTATATGCTTGCACAGCCCTATCTGCAGACCTTGAAAATCTTTCCTGGCACGCTCTAGTTTTACGTTTTTGATGATCCAGACATACTTTGCATACACCTTGATTAAATATTTCTCATTTTGGTTTACTTCCATTTTAAAAACAGCAGCCCTTTAAGAGAAAATCAACACATACGAAGTGAACACCTCATGCTCTGAATAATATGTTCATTGTTAATGTTGCTGAATTTTAGCACTTGTTTGGAATGGTGCTTGGATCAGTTTGCAATGCAATTAGATTAGTGTGGTCATTCCAGCATTAAAATTAAATGTGTATCTCAATGGATGCTATTTATTACTTGTTCAATTAAGAGTCTTGGAAGCTCTGTGCAAACCTGACATGGTATATATCATGAATACTATATTTGTGAAGAGAAGGACAAAGCTGTTATTGATGGTTTTATATTTAAATTTATTTTGTAATAAACAGAAATAACCCATCCAATGCATAAACAACTTTCACCAGCATTATAATTCTTTGAATTTATTATCATCTCCCTGTGTGCTTAATTAAAGCTCCCCATGTGATGTAGCTTCTGCTGAATTTGCTGAGTGACCCATGTAATATTTAAAAACCATAAAATTTCAGATTGTCACTAACAATCTGATTGGTACTTAAACTCAAGATTTTCATGGTTACTATTTTTATTTCTGCTTGTCATAACTTTGGTCATATCATGAGAAGGCATGATTCAGTAGAAAAGACAATAATGTTAGGGAAGGTAGGAAGCAGCAGGAAAAGAGGAAGACCACATTGCAAGTGGAAAGACTCCGTCAATGAAAGCAAGGTCCTGAATTTGCAAGAGCTGAGCAGGACTATTAGGGATAGAGTGTCTTAGGGATGACTCAGTCACAGGATCACCATAAGTCAAGGCTGCCTAGAAGGCAGTTAACACACACACACACACACACACACACACACTTTTTTTATATTACATAACTCTTCTTATTGCTCAGTCAGTTGTTCATGGTCCACTGCCTTGTGGTTTGATGACCACTTACTGTGAAGCATATAGAAGAACAATATGCAATATAATTGTATATTACATTTGTAGATGGAAGTGGAGATAGAAGTGAGAAGGATGCCAGCAAAATCACAACCTATCCACCTGGGGCTGTCCGCTTTGACTGTGAACTTCGAGCAGTACAAGTCAGCTGTGGATTTCACCATTCAGGTACAAAACTAAAACACTTCTAGTGAGTTGTTTTAACTATTTCCCATGTTAATCATTACTTTAGACCATTATGCTTCTTTAGAGAAGATTTTCAGAACTCTTTGGATATTGAAAAGGTACTTAATACAAGTATCTAAAAGCACTGACCATATTTCTTTCCCTCCAGGAGTTCTTTAAAGCAGTGGTACTCAAACATTTTACACTTGGGAGCCTCCTTTACATCTACATGTGAATGTTGCAATCCCCTCTTGATGTAATATATGAATAAAAATACTTTATTCATTTAGAGTGTGTATTTTCATTCACACATTCATATATATTCATATTTTATTATTTTATAAGGAAATATTGTTCAAATTAGCACAGTTTTATTTAAGTAAATCCACTATTTAACTCAATGCATGTGTAAATTTTACACATAAAGTCTGAGAGAGGAGAACGAAGTAGTGGTGGAGGAGGAGGAGGAATCAGAGCCTCCAAGTTTCACACCCTCCTTTAAACAACTCTTGCTTTAAAGGACTTTTTTTATTCATTAGACCAAGGTACTACTTATCTTGAATGTTTTTTGTTTCAAATGTTGCAATTCATTCTGTAAAAATATAAGCTTTAAAATACTATATTTTAACCCTTAGTTGTATTGATGGAGAATGGAGATGTTTACACATTTGGATACGGACAGCATGGGCAGCTTGGACATGGTGATGTTAATTCCAGGTGTGTTCATATTGTAATGCATATATAACTGTTGCATCTGTGAAATGATTGCATATTTTATTCCGTTTACAGAATAAGTCTAAAATTTTCCCATCTCCCCAGATTGATCCATCTCTTTGAAGCTGAGCTCTGGCCTAAGAGAGACCCCAGAACTATGGGATGTAAATTCTAGAAAAGCAGTAGATTAACCTTTAATTTTTTTTACTGTTGGGCCATATTTTATTTTGGTGGTTGTAGTTTTTTCTGAGACGTCTTTACTTATATTAGTAATTATACTTGCACTTACTGCAAATACATACAATAGCACTGTAGAGGAGCATAATTAAATATATATTGGTTGATAATGTGACCTATGTTTCCATATTTCTAAGATTAATATAACTAAAAGATAGAGGCCCTTCTTTTTTAAGGTGAAGGTAACAGACGAATGAACTGATGAGGTGTGGTAACATTGAATAAGGATCACTGCAAGTTATCTGACTGTTGTTATAGTTTTGGTTACGTACATGTCATGTCCAGTATAACAATAATTAAAGACAGTAAATCAATTATAGTAATAAAAGGGAGGAATGGGGAAGGGGGGGAGAAGGAATGTAGGAGTAACATTAAGGCTAACTGGTTTTTATTTTAGCATGAGCTTTCATGGATATAAGCTTAGTTCTTCATATACACTACAGAGTGATATCCAGACAACAGGAGGATGTAAAGCATATTTACAAATTGTGGAAGTGAGATGGAATGTAATAGGATCCAGAAATATGCAAATCATGACCCTTGCCTTAAATTTTCAAATGGATGCATAAGTTGACGCAAGTCACAGTTAAGTCAATTAAAGAATAGCTTCTATGAAACACGATAGTACTGTATTCCTCATAACTGAAAAAAATGACATGGATCTTCTAATTGTATTTAAACTACTAAGTCGTGCACTCTGCTTTATACTAATGTCCACTGTTAGCTATTCTTATAGTTTGAATTATTTTGTTTACTCCTCACAGTTCTGTTAAATACATTTCATTTCTTCTGTATTCTTGATTTAACAGTACCACTTCAGCTTTATTTATTACTGTCAAGCACAGTATATATGGCTTATGTGTTTCTGCTAGAGAATTAATGGATGCACTTACAGTGGCTTTATTCTGACTTAGGGGATGTCCTACTCTGGTACAGGCACTACCAGGACCTAGCACACAAGTTACTGCTGGCAGCAATCATACAGCCATTCTGTTAATGGATGGACAAGTATTCACCTTTGGAAGCTTCTCTGTAAGAATTTTTAAATATTTCTTTTCTTGTCCTAATAAGCTGTGTTCATGTAGAGCAGTGGTCCCCAAACTGTGCCCTTTAAGAGATTTTGGACTTCAGCTCCCAAGATCCCAGACTATTACCCAACATGGTTGAGGCTTCTGGGAGCTGAAGTCCAAAATTTCTTAAAGGGCACAGTTTGGGGACCACTGATGTAGAGCATGTTTCATGATTTTAAGAAGATACTTTTGTTGGGATTGTTATTGTTTGCCTCCAGATTGTTTCTGATTTATGGTGACCCTAAAGTGAGCCTGCCATGGCATTTTCTTAGCAAAATTTGTATAGAGCAGGTTTTCTTTGGCTTTCCTCTGAGACTGAGAGTGTGTGACTTGCCCAAGGTTACTCACTGGGTTTCCATGTCTGAACAGGGAAATGGAACCCTGGTCTTCTGAGTCATCTACCACCGCACTGTCTCCAGAGGGGACAGCCAGGCTGCAGAGGAGGATGCAGACCAAGTGCTCACTCCCAAGCCGTGTCCTCAGCCTGGCTGCCCCATGGGAGACAGCCAGGGTGGAGAAGAGGATGGAGGATGAGTGCTGCCCCCCCCCCCAGCCTCATCCCTAGCCTGACTGCCCTTCAGGAGACAGCCAGGGTGGAAAGGAGGAGGATCAAGGGCAAGCACTCATCCTCCAAGCTTCTTCCCCAGTGTGGCTACCCCACAGGAAACAGCCATGTTGGGAAGAAGGCAGGGCAGGCCCTCACACCCTTCCCCCCTCCATCCCTAGCCTGGCTGTCTCTTGAGAGGACAGCTGGGCTGAGGAGTGGAAGGAAGGGTGCTGAGATCCTGTATTTTACCCTCAACCTAACCATGGGTCATGTCAAAATAGCAAATTTTGGCCCCAAAACTAGCCCTCGACTCATACATGAGTTTGACTTATAGTTGAGTAGATACGGTAAATGACTTACTTTGGGCCTAATCTTAATCAATCATAAATTAATTCATTTCAGTAGCATCTGTTCCTCATTGGGCCCAGGTGAATTCAGTCATTAATACTAATAATATTGAAGCCCAGTTTTTACAATGCACAAGTCATGGATACTTGTAAAAATTGAGGCTTCAATGGTTTATGAAAATACAGAGGAAAACTGATGAAATAACATTTTATAATACTTATGCAGTGTAATGCTACAGTTGATGTTTGCAACTTTATGAAAGTTTGATAGTGCTAGCTCATGTAATGTCTGAGTTTATAACCATTTCCATTTCTAATTTATATCTTTAGAAAGGACAACTTGGCAGACCCATTTTGGATGTTCCTTACTGGAATGCAAAACCAGCACCTATGCCTAATATAGGATCTAAATATGGACGCAAAGCTACTTGGATTGGAGCCAGTGGTGACCAGACTTTTCTTCGGATTGATGAAGCTCTCATTAACTCTCATGTACTTGCTACATCAGAAATCTTTGCTAGCAGGCAAATAATAGGCAAGGTTCATTTGCTCTTTAGTTGTAATTGAAGGGAATCAATGACATTACTCTCAATGTATTTTGATTTTTGCTGGGGCATTGAGCTCCTCCAAACAAAGTGCATACAGTTTTATGCCTGTGTATTATTTGCATTTAAAGAAATGCCTGGGGATGAAATATATTATTTCTGCTTACTTTTTCCCCAGGCTTGGTACCTGCTTCTATATCAGAGCCACCTCCATTTAAATGTCTTTTAATAAATAAAGTTGATGGAAGCTGTAAAACATTTAATGATTCGGAACAGGAGGATTTGCAAGGATTTGGTGTATGTTTAGATCCTGTTTATGATGTTGTTTGGAGGTAAGAGTTGGTTGGGTAATATCTGTTGTAAATGAAAACAAAATGATGTACTGTATGAGGAGGGGACAGACTTTTAAAAGTGTATAAGCAATGAATATATGTTCCACCAGCTGCCAGGTTGTTCTCTTGGAATGCTGAATCTTAAGTTTCATTCATTTACTTTAAAAATCTTTAAAATCCTAGCCTTTTTAATGTGTAAAAACCTAACTAGAAGTATTATTAGAAATCACACCTGGTTTGCTTAAAGGAATTAGAGTTCCGGACATATGTACATAACAAATGGAACTGGGGGGAGGCATATTGGAACAAAGAAGGTAGAGTGAAAAGGGGAGAAGACAGAAAAAAATGGGAAAGAAAGAAATTGAAGCTAAAGGGATGACAGCCTGGGTTGATGAGAACAAACCTGGATATTGAAGGCAGTTCTTGGATGTGGGGAAAATAACATCCAGAAGCATTTGTGAGCATATATTAAATGTAAAAGGATCCAGGAATACTATATGCTGAGAGCCTGACATTGTAGGTGTCCCCCTCCCCTCCATTTCACAAATGGCCTTTTGCTTGAATGCTAAAATGAAGGGCCACATAAAGAAGTTCAAGAGGTCTCAAAAGCTCAACATAATTCTTTTGTTGTAGCTAGCATCTGCTAATACATGAGAAGAGTCTTGCCTGCAGATGCTTCTAGCCCCCAGTTCCCAGCATGTTTACTTCAAAGGAAATCCTACTGAGTTCCATGGGTAGGGGTGCCCGGGATCAGAGCCTTGGTTTTTTCTAAGGCTACATAACAACAAGATTCTGTTTAATAGTTGCTGTTGTCACTGAGATGGCAGACTGTCTTCCATACTTGACTAGAGGCTGAATGAGCTCACCCTCACCCCTGGCATCCATTAAATTGTGTGCAAAATGAGAGAACATGAATATCTGGGAACTCTAGTCTGAGCAACATATTGTGGATTGGTTAGGCTGTACAACTGTTCTGTTACATTATCTGTTACATTGAAATAATGTCTTCTTTTGGTTAGGTTTCGACCAAATACAAGAGAGCTGTGGAGTTACAATGCCGTTGTAGCTGATTCTAGGCTTCCCTCATCACCTGACATGCAATCCCGTTGTAGCATCTTAAGCCCAGAACTGGCTTTACCAACAGGGTCCAAAGCTCTAACAACAAGGTCACATGCAGCTTTGCATATTTTAGGTAAGAATGTTAACTGATCGTGTGCAATTTTACTAGGTTCTATAAAAAAAGTGCTTTATTTATCCTAATTATTTAAGGCTTTAGATGAAAGCTTTCAGTGGTGGATGGAGCACTTCAGTTAATTCACACTTGGTTATTTATTGAACAACAAGCCTCTTTCTTGTTTAAGTGACTTTCCATTCTGATGTTGATAGAGTCTAACAAGTTTCAAATCTCACAATTTTGCTTTAATTTAATTTATGTACTGTATAGTTTTATATAACCATTTGGAAAGAGTTCATGTGGTGGGTAGTGTGGATAAAATTTAGAGAACTGAGAAATTGAACAGGTTGTCAATAAGGAGTAGAACTCTAATCTGAAGGAATTGTTTTACAGTTAGATAAAAGTACAAAAAAAGTGACTGTACTTGCTCAGGGTACATTTATGATAATTTCTTTACCTCCTGCTGGAAGCAAGAAGAGCCCTCCCTTCAACCACCATCTTGAGGGGAGAGAAAGGCAGGCCACCTCCTGCTGGAAGCAAGAAGAGCCCTCCCTTCAACCACCATCTTGAGGGGAGAGAGATGCAGGCCACCTCCTGCTGGAAGCAAGAAGAGCCCTCCCTTCAACCACCATCTTGAGGGGAGAGAAAGGCAGGCCACCTCCTGCTGCAAGCAAGAAGAGCCCTCCCTTCAACCACCATCTTGAGGGGAGAGAGATGCAGGCCACCTCCTGCTGGAAGCAAGAAGAGCCCTCCCTTCAACCACCATCTTGAGGGGAGAGAAAGGCAGGCCACCTCCTGCTGGAAGCAAGATGAGCCCTCCCTTCAACCACCATCTTGAGGGGAGAGAGATGCAGGCCACCTCCTGCTGGAAGCAAGAAGAGCCCTCCCTTCAACCACCATCTTGAGGGGAGAGAAAGGCAGGCCACCTCCTGCTGCAAGCAAGAAGAGCCCTCCCTTCAACCACCATCTTGAGGGGAGAGAGATGCAGGCCACCTCCTGCTGGAAGCAAGAAGAGCCCTCCCTTCAACCACCATCTTGAGGGGAGTTAATTGTCTAATTAACAAATTGTAAGCCGCTCTGATAGCTTTGGCTGAAGAGCGGGGTATAAATAAAATGTATTATTATTATTATTACCTCTCTTAAAAACTAACGCAATCAATTGCCAGTTTAATCTAGGTTACCAGTTATATGCCAGGAGGCACTCCAGATCATCTGAAAATATGTCTCACACATTCTGCCCTAATCTTTGGGCGATTACCTTTCCTAAAATGCAAATGTAGTAGAGTACAAAATTACTGATAAGGCTGTCTTTGGAGATTAGGTTTTTTTTAAAGTTATTTTTTCTTCCTCCCTTCTAATCTAGAAGTCTGGTATAGTTGGATCTCATTATTTCTACTACTGTTATTCTCCTTCCTTTTTGTTTAGGTTGTCTTGATACATTGGCTGCTATGCAGGACTTAAAAATGGGTGTGGCAAATACAGAAGAAGAGACACAAGCTGTGATGAAAGTATATTCCAAAGAAGACTATAATATTGTCAACAGATTTGAAAGTATCTATCTATGCACCAAATATACATATATTTATTCCTTCATGTAATACAGGTTGAGTATCCCTTATCCAAAAATCCAAAATGCTCCAAACTCCAAAATTGTCCAAAATGGGTGGCTGAGATAGTGACACCTTTGTTTTCTGACGGTTCAGTGTACACAAATTTAAATTATTTAAATGTTTTAATAAAACAAATTTATTAAAAAATATTGTGTATAAAATTACCTTCAGGTTGTGTACATAAGGTATATGAGAAACATAAATGAATTTCATGTTTAGACTTGGATTCCATCTCCAATATATATCATTATGTATACACAAATACTCCAAAATGTGAAAAAATCCAAAATTCCAAATATATCTGGCCTCAACTGTTTCATATAAGGGATCCTCAACCTGTACATTATATATTGTATAAAACCTGAATTATTTTTTCTTTTAGGTCACGGAGGAGGTTGGGGTTATTCAGCCCACTCAGTGGAAGCAATCCGCTTTTGTGCTGACACTGACATTTTACTTGGTGGTCTTGGTCTCTTTGGAGGCAGGGGTGAATACACTGCTAAAATAAAGGTAAGAAAAGGCACCTTTTGGAGCTTGTTTAAATATGACTTTAGAATTTAACATTCTGTTGATCAAGCCTGATGTTGAGAAGGAAGATGTCGAAGGATGACAGGGAAGAGATGTTGGGAAATGACATATAAATAAGACAGAAAGTAAAACTCTTAAAGGCTTCTTTTTTCAGTTGTTTGAACTGGGTCCGGATGGAGGTGATCACGAGACGGATGGTGACCTTCTTGCTGAAACTGATGTGTTAGCATATGATTGTGCTGCAAGGTAAAGTAAAAAACTTACTGCCTTTGTTTTGGTTATAGAGTTGCTTGCTTGCACAGAATTCTTTGACAGATAAATATAATTATAAAGTGCAATTATATGTCAAAACCTGACAAAAATACACTCTTTTGACAAGCAACATAGTCAATAGAGAGAAATACAAGATGTCAAAACATCTGGTAGTTCTCTCTCATCTGTCATTCATTCGTTTGTTTGCTTTAAACTGGATTTATTTACTACTTTTCTTTTTTAAAGAGGTATGTGCATGCAGAGGGTGGAATGGCAGCATTCATTAGTTCTTTGGTTTCTAGAGAATTACAAAAAAATCTAAGTGGATTAAAAAAAGAAAATGAAGACAACTAGTGAAGCAGAATATCCTCCACTGTGTTACAGACTTATCTGATTGCTCATTCTGAAATCTCAACCCATATAGTAATGGGCAGGATCCATGATTGTTCAGTCTACTACAGGGTTCTGTGTGCCCTTTAAAAATTATTCGTGTAAAAGCAGAAGCTCTTCCTTTTCTTACCTCTTGCCCCATTCTTCTTTTTTAAAAATAATAGTAATGTAGAATAAACAAATCAGTATATGTGATTTTTAAAAATAATTTACACTTTTTTCATTCCAATGAAAAATAATAATTTAAATATTCCTTATTTCACTATTCCAATACATACATTGTGATATTCCATTTCCTTTCTTCCTTTGTCTTCCTCCCACCCGATCTTAGGTAATAAACCAAATATACAACATTGTCACCATAAATCTAATTCATCTTCAGAGTACTGACAAATGAGCTGTATATTGTTTTAAACATTCAAAATAAGTCAGAATAATACAGTATACCTGTAAATAACTTTGAACACAGAATTCATTTTAGTAATATGAAGGAGAGAGAATCATTGGACATGGAGGCTTAGGGGCAAAACATATGGCCCTGAAAGTCCAGCTCTATGCCAGCTTGGGGACGTGGCATTTAGACACACCATTCCCCCAAGCCAGACAGAAGCTGCGCTGGTGATTACACGCTGACCAGCTTCCAGTCAGCTTCAGGGTGTAGCGTTTAGATGTCATTCACCCCAGAGCCAGCCCAAAAACTGGCTCTAGCAGCAAAGCTCCTATTTGGGATGGAGGTTGAGTGGATTGTGGCTTCAATGTGCGGTTGCCGCGATGCCCACCTGGCTCTTTCAAGGGTGGTGTCATGCTGCCCCTTTGGGCCGGTCTTGTAACATCAGTTGGGAATTATATGTCTTGTTACATCAGTTGGGAAAGTTACTGGCCTGAATCATTTATGCCACAGTTGTATCAGTGTTCCTATAAGTCCCATTGAGTTCAGTGCAACCTACTCCCATATGTGTGAGGGACAACACTTTTAGTAAATAAACAACTGAATTTTAAGAATCTGCTCTTGGTTTTGCAAGGAGGTCTTCAGGTGGATTTTTCCAAATTGTCTTTAAGCCAGGCAATATGAAGGTAATACTGTCAACTGTCCAAAGTGCTTATAGTAACACATACTGAAAATGCATGTAAAACATTGCAAACCCACTCAAACAAGAAATTTATTTTATTAAATTTATTATACTGCCAGTTCATTATATATAACAACCATCAAATAAAAACTTTATAATTCAGCAATAAAAACTTCAAGATCCAAAGGTTTTTTTTTTTTTAAAAAAAAAGCCTTCAGTTGATATATAGAGGAGGAGCCAGTAAGAGGTCAGAAGGGATTGACTTCCACAAGCAAAGGGATTGACTTCCACAAGCAAAGAAAATGCCCTAATATTTTTAACTCTCAAGAACTGATGGCATTAATATAGCTGATCTCACAACTTGGGCAGGATTATGTGGGGATTATTGGGCAGGATTATGTGGGGAAATACGTTAGAGTAGTGGTCCCCAAACTTTTTTGCACTACCACCCTCTTTCCTCCTGGATGACAGCTCTAGTGTTGCCCCCAACACATTTCTTGATATTAGGTCTACTGTTCAACTGCACATTAAAAACAACCAATCTCAGTCACTTCTCCCTTTGCCACCTAGTTACCCTGGGAGCAGCAACTGAGTAACTGGTTGAGAAGTGTCTGCAAAGCTTCTTGCCTGTGCTGTCCTTGTGGCAGAGGTGTCATTAGGGGCCATGCAGAATGTGACCCACACTGGGTGACATCTTAAGCAGGGTAACATATCACCACAGCCATTATCCTAGGAGTGCCACTGTTGCTCCCTAAATGTCTACCTTTTGAAAGAAACAGGACTTAGCATTAGCTTACCTTGTAAGACACAAGGGGCTCGGTGGAAGAGAAGGTGTGGCCAGAAAGTGAGGCACACAAAACCTCTCCTTTCTCCTACCCTGAGCTTTAAACACACTTTGGGAGAAAAGGGAGAAACATGGCAGAACTTCCTGAGTTCCTCTATCCTCCTGGTATGGCCTGGCCCCATTCATGAGAGAGGGAGAAGCAGGCAGGAGAATCAGGGAGCCAGTGAGTGTGAGGAAGGCTGCTATCTGCCATTGACACAAGATCCTCCAGCTTTTAGGAGTGGGGTGCAAGAGTAATCCAAGGATACTTCTTCTTAACTCCCAAAGCAGAAGACTATTGTTACAATGGGAAAAAGCAGTCTCCAGCTACAGGAGTGAGGTGCAGGAGGAATCCAGGTATTCTTCTTCAGGAATTAATCTGTCCCAAAATGGCACTTCTCCAAGCCATACAAGAGATGTTCTGCACCCAAGCCACATGAGTATTTTCCAGCCACCACACTTTGTGAAAGATGTAGCTAAGGGAGTGAGCTTGTATGGCGAAGTGAAGAGCAGGATACACCACCACATAAAGCCATCCACATGGTTCTGCAGAGTTTTTAACAGACCCTGAAAAGAAGTTTAATTCAATCCTCTTCCCAACCATGGTCCTAAAGGCTGCTGGTTCCCCTTGTCTTTCTTGCACACTGATACTTTGACTGACAGACCCCCTTGCTGCCCCCTTTCCTCCTCACTATCATTATCATGTTATCATTGTGGTCCCAAATTTGTAGGAAAGTAGTTTGAAAATGAAATGGGATAATGTAAAAGTGAGTTGCATTTTATTATTCTATTTGTTATGGGCGGTGGATCTTAAACATTTTTTTTTCTGTGTATTTTTTTCTTTCAGGGAAAAGTATGCAATGATGTTTGATGAACCAGTTCTTCTGCAAGCTGGTTGGTGGTATGTAGCCTGGGCAAGAGTATCTGGTCCTAGCAGTGATTGTGGGTCCCATGGTCAAGCATCCATCACTACTGATGATGGGTAAATGTTTTCTTTTGTGTATGCTGTTTTACATCTATTAGCATCTGAAAAAAGCTACATGATTGGTTTGAATAATGTTTCTTCTTTCAGAGTTGTCTTCCAATTTAAGAGTTCCAAGAAATCGAATAATGGTACTGATGTTAATGCAGGTCAGATCCCTCAGTTACTGTACAGGTAATGCCTTAATTATCTCCCTCCTTTCAGACTAGTGGTAGATAGCATGGTAATAGTAGAGAGATTTAAATCAGTGTTCAGCAAAGTATATCGTTTGTTGACAACAACAGAGTTTTTTAAAACAGTATTGCAGTTCTGTAATTTTTTATGTTTGATGAAGGTGGAGTAATCAATCAGCCAGTGTTTCATTACATTTGTTAATTGTTACATTTGCATCCCTCCCTCCCTTCCTTCAAGGAATTCAGGATACTATGTAGAGGGTTATCTCATTTTTTCTACTTACAGCTTTTGAGTTGCTTTAGTCTGAGTGATAATGGTTGATTCAATGGACCATGCAAAGATTCATGTCTGGGTGGAATTTGTACCTAGGTTTCCTTGGCTAAACCTAGCATACTAAGCGCAACTCTGTTCTGGATTTCTTTCAATTGCCATCACTAACTTCTTTTTCTTTTTGAAGAATCATTTCATTTCTATTGATGAAGTGCTATCAATATTTGCCTTTTTATCTGGCCCATTAATCTAGTAGTAAACTATAATTTAAAGCAGAAGAACATAGGATTTTACAAAGTGATAGAATATATGTATTCAGAATCAAGACTGAATGGTAAAATTCTTAAAATGAGTGAGAAACACCCTAAATGGGTGCCCCCTCCCCAATTCACTTAAAGATATAAAATACTGTTTAATAAAATCTCTTATCTAACAAAATTCTCTAAGGAGTGATACAGTATCCAGTACTTTGTTACTTTAATGTCTGCTTGTAGGATACAGTAGGTTTGTTTCTTCATTTCATCTTCCAGGCTGCCCACAAGTGATGGCAGTGCATCAAAAGGGAAACAGCAAACAAGTGAGCCTGTGCACATTCTAAAGCGATCTTTTGCCAGAACTGTCTCAATGGTGAGTGTCAAGCCATTTGTGTCTATTATAACATTCAAAATCGGCTGATAGACTATATTTTAATTGCCCTGGCAGAGTTTTTTCTATACAAACCTAAATATTCACCTGTTTAGTAGCACGAATGCATATTCATTCTTTATTTAGATTTGTAATATATTAATCCTGCACAATTCAAGAAACAAAATAGGCAAACATGAGTTTTAAGCCTTTTCTGCATTGGCCAGGATACTCCAGGGGTAACCCAGACTATCCTATTTCTGGAGCTGCTGCAACCTGCCCTTTTTATCTGGCCCTCCATTCCCAAGTGTGTCTGCTGCTGCTGTGGGTCACTTGCTTCTGAGGTAAGAATGAGGCACCCAGTGATGAGCACATGGCTGGGCACCTCGTTCTGACCTCAGAGCAAGTGTCTGGCAACAGCAGTGGATGTGCCGGATGGCTTAGCAGGACACTTGTGCAGACAGCTACCGTGGAGTAGAAACAAAGGATTCAGATCTTCCTGGAAGATTGAGAGTAATAGGTAAGTTTTTAAAATTCATGTTAAGGGTATTATACCCAATTCTGGTATTGAATGTGCTCAATATCATCTGGACTGTTGTCACCAGAATTGGGGTTTGGGCTGTGTGTCATACGACCAGGACACCACCAGAACAGGAGGAAAACAGGTCTTTTGGTTTGTGCAAACAAGACCTTATTTCCTCATGTGATATACAGATAATCCATTACTTTAACAGTTACTTTCCATAGAAAAATAAGATTTTTGAGATCAGATTAAGAGAGAGTTTCCAGTGCTGAATGGCCATTTGTTCTCACAGCGCCTTAAGTCGGAAACAACTAGAAAGCACACAACAACAAGAGAAAAATGTAAGAAAAAGCAATGGAAAAACATGGGACAGTTATAAACGTTATCTGGGTCCTTGTAAAATTCTTTGTTTCAGACAGGGACATTTCATAATAAAAACCCAAGTTACTCTAAATATGTGGAGGTAGCTTTATATTAATGACAGTCCTAGCCAGAAGAAAGGAAACTCCATCTGCTTCAGCATCATACAAGGGGGTATCCAAAAGTTTTAATGATCACCTTTTTAAAAAAAAATGACAGAAAGTTTGTTTTGATTTGTAGTTACCATAACTTATCTCTGTGTAGTCAATATCTAGATTTATACATTTTCCCCAGCATATCCTGACCCTCCAAATACCTGATATTGTAGAAGTCTGCAGATTGCGCCTTATGAGGGGGTATCGTAAAGTAATAATTATCACCTGGACGTTATTATGGCATATTGATGAAATTTTGTCAGTGTCATCATTGGTCCCTAAGTGCACGTTGCTGAGAAAATCAGCTCATTGCGTCCTTTATTTTTGTGACTGGCTGTGCCAGAAGTGACTAAAGTGTAAAATCCTCATCAGGTGCAATTCGCAGACTTCTACAGTATCAGGTATCCGGGGGGGGGGGGTCAAGATACCCTGGAGAAAATGTATAAATCTAGATAGTGACTACATAGAGATAAGTTAACAACTACAAATCAAAACAAACTTTCTGTCAATGTTTTAAAAAGGTGATGATTAAAACTTTTGGATACCCCCTCATATGTCTCCCTGGAACTTTGTATCCTGTTTCAGAAGTTACTCGCTGCTAAAGGGTGCTGTCTCACAGTTTGAGATCACTTTACTAATTATTGTTCATTATTTCAAATTGTTTGCTTTCATCACCATGTCCCCCCCCCCCGCCCGCCTTTTCTTGTTCTGAAACAGGAATGCTTTGAATCATTACTGAGCATTCTTCATTGGAGCTGGACAACCTTAGTGCTGGGAGTAGAAGAACTTCGTGGGTTGAAAGGATTCCAATATACTGCTACACTTTTGGATTTGGAAAGGCTCCGATTCGTTGGCACTTGTTGCTTGAGATTACTGCGTGTCTACACATGTGAGATATATCCAGTGTCAGGTAACCTGCTTAGTTTTACCATATTTAAGTGCAAATGAAATGGAAATTTACATGAGAATTTATAGACTATAAATACAGTAAATATGAAACTGGTCTGATGCTACGTAGCCATGTTTCCAATAGAAGTTTCTTGAAAATGTCACTCTACCATGGATGATTTCAGATTGTCATATCTTGTCTTAATAGGTTTGGGCTGTCTCTTTATACTAGCTGTTATTCTCTTTGCAATCAGAACAAACAGACCAAGAAGTCTTCAATTGACTATAATTTCCCATTTTGTCCAACTGGGAAATTGTGGCTGTTGACTTCAGAACAATCCATGATATTAAGTGACAGGGCATCCAAAAGGCTTGTTATATCTTAGTTATTAAGCAGGCCTCAAGATATGCTTGTTTGGTTAGAGGCTATGTCTTTCTTATGTGAACCCGAAGTAAATTACCTGTCTGGGTTATTGGTAGTGATTTTGTTGATATTATTCTGTTTCTTTCTAGCTGCTGCAAAAGCTGTTGTTGAAGAAACTAGCAAGCTGGCTGATTGTATTGGGAAGACTAGAACACTGCTAAGAAAAATTTTATCTGAAGGAGTTGATCATTGTATGATAAAGCTGGACAATGACCCCCAAGGATATCTTACTCAGCCACTGAGTCTTCTTGAAGCTGTTCTTCAAGAGTGTCATAACACATTCACAGCTTGTTTTCATTCTTTCTATCCAACACCAGCTCTGCAGTGGGCTTGCCTTTGTGACTTGCTAAATTGTTTAGATCAGGTACTAACAAGTCTCTTTATAGTCAGAAGTAATATTGTAAAGTCTCCGCATTAATCTTTTGAACACTGTTCCAAATATGACTAGCATACAGTCACATAAAGATTTGTGAAAGATGTACATGGTGGAGGCATAAAATACCATGAAATAAGTAATTGTGTTATCTTTTTTCTTTTTTAAAAGATGTTGTTCCAAGAGGCCACCTTTACAAACTTTTTTTTATTTTTTAAAGGATATCCAAGAAGCAAATTTTAAGACTTCAAGTAGCAGGCTTCTTGCAGCTGTAATGTCAGCCCTCTGCCACACATCTGTGAAACTTACCTCTATCTTTCCCATTGCTTATGATGGAGAAGTCTTACTGCGTTCTATGGTAAAACAAGTTAGCACTGAAAATGACTCTGCATTAGCCCATCGCTTCCCTTTACTGGTAGCACATATGGAAAAACTTAGTCAGGTGAGTATTCAACTGGATAAACACTGCTAAACTATAAACCATGGATGAGTAGCTGCTAGGGATTGTGGGAGCTGCATTAGCCCAACACAGGGCACCCCTCATTTTTTTTATTCCTTGCACTCCAAATTTGGGGTGTCTAAATTTCTTTTGCTTAGAAATTGCAATTCCCAAAACCTCCAGATAACATTATGGACCATTTTGTAGACTTTGAGGCTCTACTCATATTTTCAGGGCCAGTTCGATTGTCTGTTTTATACTAAATCTGTGAACAAACTATGCTTTGTTTCATTTGCTTTGAAAATAGTAACACAAGAACATGGTTATTAATAAGACTGTTCTTATATGACCATGAGTTTATAACTGGTGGCTGAATACTAGATGTTCAAAACATTGTTCTATTCTTGTACAGCAATCGATATGTAAGCTTAATATCATTCATTGCCTATTGAAACTGCTCAAAAAATAGAAAGCATCTATTACATGGTTGAGAGGAAAGCATTGATTCATAGCTTAAGCATCAGCTTAATTGGCTATGAAGGGATGTTTCAACTATACAAGGAAATAGAAAGTTCTATGCCTAGTATTCATCCTTCTAATAACACTACATTATGGCATATTTTTTATCATTAAAAAAACCCAGTATTAAAGACTTGGAAACAGCCTCAGAGTATTCTGATATGTGAATTTCCAGACAGTATTAAAAATTTAAGAGGCCACATTGTGTAGATGTGGGTGAATTCGTGTGTGTATGGTCATCTTACATAGAATGCAGTATCAAGCCCCCCCCCCATGTGTAAAACAATTATCGTGTGCCAAATACATGAATCAGAGTTTGTATCTCCTAAAACACAGGTGATAAAAGCATTTGCTCAGATTTATATCATCTGCCTTAAATTATTTGTTGTTATGTGCTTTCAGGTTGTTTCTGATTTACAGTGTAAGCCTACCCTATCAGAGTGTTTTCTTGGCAAGGTTTGTTCAAAGTGGGTTTGCACTTGCCTTCTTATCACATGGGAAGAATTTCTCTCAATTTTGAAAGAAATGGAAGTGAGGCCAGTTCGGAATTGAGTAAATTCGCTGAACTAGATTGCGTATTGACTCTGCATTGCGTTCAGAACTGCCTGAAATTGTGTGTGATAGTTTCTCACGCAATCATGCGAAACCCCACGATTGCGTTCGGAAGGACTTCCCTTTGCCCGAAAATGTGTGTGATCAGCTTTCACGCAATCACGCGAAACCCCATGATTGCATTCAGATTGCCATTGGATTATACTTCCAATTCCCTTTGTGTGATAAACTCCTTCCTCTGAGGCTGAGAGAATGTAACTTGGCCAAGGTCATGCAGTGGGCTTTCATGGGTGAACAAGGATTTGAATCCTGCTCTCAGAACCAGTATGGTGTAGTGGTTTGGGCATTGGACTGTGACTCTGGAGATAAGGATTGGATTCCCTGCTTGGCCATGGAAGTCCACTGAGTGATCTTGGGCAAGTCACACTCTAGCAGCCCCAGAAAACCTGTGATAGGTTCATCTTGGAGTCACCACAAGTCAGCAACAACTTGAAGGCACACAATTTTTAAGAGTTCTCATTCAACACTCAAGCCTTCACTAGGCTAACTTTCTTTAAATGTTCAGCAGTTCCATTTGAATTATTGAATGGTTTTAAGTGTGCGTGTGCATCTGTGTGTGTCTACCGTACCTGTATTATTTTATTTTACATGATTTGCTCACTTCTCATCTGTCATTTTTTTTTTCTGCAGAGTGAAGAAAATATCTCAGGGATGACAAGCTTTCGTGAAGTGCTTGAAAAGATGCTGGTTATTGTCGTGTTGCCAGTCAGAAATAGCCTCAGACGTGAAAATGAGCTGTTCTCTGCACACCTTGTTTCTAACACTTGTGGACTACTTGCAAGTATTGTGAGTGAACTCACAGCTTCTGCACTGGGATCAGAGGTAGTTGTTATCATTTATTATGTAGCACTATCAGTTTATCTAAAAAGAAGAAAACACTTTCTGCCCTCAGACTTACAATCTAATTAAGACAACACAAAAGGAAAAGGGTATGGCAGTGTGGGATGGAATTAATTCATTAGCAGAATTGCAATACTACAATAAGATAGTTAATATTGCCCTGTTAAATATAGACATGTGAATCAATTTTTATTCTTTATACTGGTAGCATAGAGAGATTCAGGCTTATGATACATCTTGCCCGACAGTGTATTCTTCCAGGATATTGAAGGGTTTGTAGTTGCTGAGGTAGCTTTCGTAGGGACAGTTAATTGAACAGTCCAGAAATAAAAGAAATAGTTTAATAAGAAAAGGAGCATTCTTGTACAATTTGTTTCATCTTAACTTGTATTAGAAGTAAGGCAGTAATTCAAAGTAATTTCAACTTTCATGTGTATCTATTCTTTTCCAATTTCTGCTTTGTTTCTTTCCAGGCTGAAGGACTTAATTCTCTGCATTCTGTCAAGTCAAGCCCAAACCGGTTCACAAAAACAAGCCAAGGCAGAAGCTGGAACACTGGGAATGGCTCCCCTGATGCCATTTGTTTCTCTGTAGATAAACCTGGGGTCATTGTTGTAGGATTTTCTGTCTATGGTGGAGGTGGAATCCATGAATATGAACTGGAAGTTCTAGTTGATGATGTATGTACTATGCATGAAAGTAGTAAATTACTTCATAATTGTTCATCAAGAGCCTGCACAATTAAATGCAACATTCTCTTCACTCTTAACATTTGTTGTTGTTGTTTAAAAAACCCATGCAAAACTGTTTGAATTGCATGTGGATTTGTATGCCTTCCTGTTTCTTTGTTTATTTCTTTTGGTAATCTAGCCAACTCCTGTAGTCTTTCATCCTAGGCTTCACCTGACATAACAATGTTAGCATTTCCTTAGGAGGAGGGAAAGTGCTATAAATCCTTAGCAGAATTATGTACGTGTCCCGATCTACAATTTAAAGGGTATTTTAAAGGAGCCCTGATAATTAGATGATTTTAATGTGGAGTCAAAGGCTTTCATGGCCGGCATCCATAGTTTTTTGTGGAGCTTTCGGGCTCTGTGGCCATGTACTCTTCTAATACATGGCCACAGAGCCCGAAAGCTCCACAAAAAACTATAGACAGTTTTAATTGCATTTGTAGTCATTCCTGGTTCTCTCCCCCTTCCCCATTTTGATACTTCTCCTTATAAATAAAAGAAGGGAGTAGAAATTTTACTCACCTTAACCTTTTAGGTATAGACCAGAAATACAATAGTACTTCCTCAAATCACAGTGGACCCTCAATATCCTTGGGGAATCCGTTTTGGATCCCCCCCCCCCCGGATATCAAAATCTGTGGATGCTCAAGTCCCATTTTCTTCAATGGTGGTGCAGCGGTGCCATCATTGAACACAATGGGACTTTGCTGTTGCACCCCCCCCAAAGCCCGCCTTGCCCCTCTCACCATGGCAGGGGGCTGACTCTTCCTTCTTTCCTTTCTTCCCTCCTCCTCCTCTTTCTTCTCCTTTCTCTCACTCGCCCCGCCGCCACTGCACTTCATTCCCTTCCACTTCCTTCCTCCTCATCTTCATCCTCCTCTTATCCTCCACCTCCACTGCTGATTTTCACCTTCTTTCTTCTTCCTCCTCCTCTTTCCCCTGCCACTTGCCATCGCTGCTCTTCCCCTTCTTTACTCCTCCTCCTCCTCCTCTTTCCCACTGCCTCCTCCTTTCTCTTCCTCCTCTTACCCCTCCGTTACTCCTATCGCCCCTCTTCCTCCTCCTCCTTCCTCCTCGGCTGCTCCCAGGCTTACCATCCACAGACACTAAAATCTGCAGATGGGTAGTCTGTGTATAATGAGGGCCCACTTTACTACTTTTAATACATGGACTCTGACAGAGCAATTATGTTGTTACCTGTGAATTGAAGATACTGTACAAAGCAGAAGAACGTGTTTTATTTTATACTTGAATTTCCTTGCTTTTGAAAATTGTATGTGCCGAGATGATTAGGTGTTCTAGATCAAAATTGTAAGTGTATGGGACAGCAACAAAGAAAAGATGAGGACTTCTGAGGAAGAAGGGATTCTTCAGACACTGGAGGGGCAAAGTATGTGTCACATAGATGTAGCAGAATATTTTTTACATTATTATATTGTTTGACCCATGCTTTTTTTAATTTAGAGTGATCATACTGGAGATTCAACTCACTCACATAGATGGACATCTTTAGAATTAGTTAAAGGAACCTATACTACAGATGACTCCCCAAGTGATATTGCTGAAATTAAACTTGACAAAGTTGTTCCCCTGAAGGTAAATAAAATAAAGTTTTTTTAATGTGAAAAAAAATCTTCATACTATATTCTCATTGAGAAAAGTAGATTCAGCTCCATCCATCTCTAAAATCTAATGTGTTCATTTTAAAAAAAGGCTTTGCTGTTTTTATTGTGAAATATTTTAATGATTAAGACATAATAATAGAAAATCCTAATGGTAAAAATTTTGAAAGGCTTCTTTATTGGGTTTCATGCAAGTACAGAAAAATAGGTTTGATCAAAAATTATTGTGGATTAGACCGCACTGAATCAACACAGGAATCAGAATGCTGCAAGCAGTAATCCAGTTTTTAGAAAATAAAAATTTGAAAATGTGCATGTTGCTCTTTAAATTTTCAGGAGGTTGACATAATAAGTAAATAATAATTATATGTTCTGGATTATATACCTTCTTATAATTTGAAGGAAAATGTGAAATATGCGGTCCGTTTGAGGAACTATGGAAGTCGCACAGCGAATGGAGATGGGGGAATGACCACTGTTCAGTGTCCAGATGGTGTAACATTTACTTTCAGTACATGCAGCTTGAGCAGTAATGGCACAAATCAAACACGTGGGCAGATTCCACAGATTCTTTATTATAGGTATGAATTGAATAACTAAATTATATGGTTCCCCCCTCAATATTTTTTGTGAAGTCATACACAGGAAAAATAATGTTATTCTGAAGTAGAAATGCTATGAAGCTGTTGTTTTGCAGATTTTTCAAAATGAACTATGAATGACATGTGGCACACTGTTTTGAAAATTTTGAAAAGGAATTATACTAGTAGTAGAGGTTAAATCAATGAGCAACTGTCTAGGGGCAATTTTTTCCCCCTCTGCATGCTGCTTTCTCCCCAGAATGTCACTTCTAGCTACCATTTTGTTTAGTGTTAATCTTATTTCTTTCCCTTCCTTCCTTCCTTCCTTCCTTTCTTTCTTTTTTCTTTTTGAGACTTGGGCACTTTTGAATTGCTAGATGAATGAAACCAACAAATTTGCATGTGTTTTCAAGCGGTATGAGGCCATTTTTCTGAGAAAAACAGCCACAAATTTGCCCTAAATCATCTGAGAAATGTGGAGTCGCAGGCTTACATGGCCGGCATCCATAGTTTTTTGTGGAGCTTTCGGGCTATGTGGCCATGTTCTAGAAGAGTTCCTTTCTGACGTTTTGCCAGCATCTGTGGCTGAAGATGCCAGCCACAGATGCTGGCGAAACGTCAGAAAGGAACTCTTCTAGAACATGGCCACATAGCCTGAAAGCTCCACAAACAACTATCATCTGAGAAATGTTTGGGAGTCTCCAGAGAGGCTTGGGGATGTAAAAGAGGAACTCAGAGCCCATAGGCAGTTCATGGTCCATGCTTCCCATACCAAGTTGTTGTGGAATTTGGGAGACCCATAGACAAGTTCCCACAGAGTCATAGCACTCTCTGTCTTGGGTAACCTTGACCCTATTGATATATCTCAGCATGCCCAGCTTCACATGGTAGTTGTGAGAATGAAGTGTAGAGAAGGAGCCTGTGTACGCCATATTAAACTCATAAGAACAAAGGCAAGATCTAATTGTAACTAATAAATGGGCACATTAGTATGCACAGAAGAACTTTGCTGTATTGTCTGAAGTCTAGGGTTATCATATTTTACTTAAGACTCATACAAACTTATACGGCTTCATTTTTCCATTTCCCAGAAGTGAGTATGATGGCGATCTACAGTCACAGCTCTTAAGTAAAGCCAATGAAGAAGATAAAAATTGTAGTAGAGCACTTTCTGTCGTGAGTGCAGTCGTGAGAGCTGCCAAAGACCTTTTACACAGGGCTCTTGCTGTAGATGGTAAGATATTGTTACAATAAGGCCTGATTTCCACTTATTATAGTTCAATTGGTGGTAGTAAGGTTTTGTAGTGAGCAAATTAACCCTTCTACTCCTCTGTTGTTATAATTAGAGGGGTCTGTGTGTCTCCAAGTTGCCTGTTGACATGTTGACCCTATCAATTTCATAGAGTTTACTTAGGCAAAGAGTACTCAGAAGTGGTTTTGCCAGTTCCTGCCTCTGAAATACAGCCTATAACACCTGGTATTCATTGGAGGTCTCCCATCCAAGATCTAATGCTGAGCTGACTCTGCTTAGCTTCTAAGATGACAAGGATCTGGTGCCTTTAGGGTATTTATGCCCTCTGTATTGTTACGTACACTGTACAAATTTATACTAGACAGAGAGAAGGGGATGAAGAGAAAGGTTAAATCCAAATAAATTATATTAAGCAGTGTTTTTGATAAGTGAGAAATTTTACTATCCAGTTTGATACTTCCCTTCAGCACCTGTGTATAATAGGTCAGTGAGGATACTGAGATATTTCCACCATGTATGCATTGTAATGTTTGCACTAGTCTTACTTTCTGTCCATATGGGAGAAGCGAGACAAGAGCGCTCTTGTTCTAAACTTGTTTCTTACCTGTAGATAAAGGGAGAGGAGTAGCATCTGGAAAGGCCCTTTTTCTGACAAAGCAAATGGTTAAGTGTTATGTAATGGTTTAAAATACTTTACTGTTTTAAATAAAGACATGGAAATAAGGTAAAACTGAAACATGACAGTTAAAATCTATAGGTTTAGGTTTAGTCCACTATGAAGGGGTCAGCTTTGTGGAGGGCAGCCCTCCCCCATGGCCACAGCATTTCTTCTGACATGACTAGAATTACATGTCACTTCCAGTTTAACTGTTTCAGTGAATGTTGGAAAAGGGATGAATTTGTGTTTTTGTGCAGAAGAATATGTCAGATTTATAATGATCTTTCTGGGGTTTTTGTTTTTTAGCTGATGACATTCCAGAACTTCTCAGCTCTTCCAGTCTGTTCTCTATGCTCCTTCCTCTTATCATAGCTTATATCGGGCCTGTGGCTGCAGCTATTCCTAAGGTATGATGTTTGAAAATTTGGTAGGTTTTATTTAAATACCCTAAGACAATATCTGAGAGCAAAAGGGATATACTTTCTGTTTACTCTTTATTATTGTTGTTTATTTATATAGTGCCATCAATGTACATAGTGTTTTACAAGTAAAACAACAAAGAACAGTATGTCCTGGCAATGGCACAAAAGCTAAAATGTATGTGTGTATGTATAGATACACACACAGGAAGGGATTATAAAAATATAAAAACATAAAACAAATTATCCAGATAAAATAACAAAATACAGTATAATATACAGCAAACTGACAAACACATATAATAAAAATATACAAGATTATAAAAACAATATTAAAATAAAATCCCCAAATTTGGAAAACAAGAAAGTTTTTAGTTGAGATTTTGGAAGGAAAGGAGTAATTGAAAATCAGGGAAGACATTTCAAGAGTATGGAGCAGCAAGGCCAAGCCAAGGAAGCCAAGCCAAGGAAGAGGAAACCTTTGGTTGGGTGAGAAGCCTAGAGTTCCTGGTATGCAGATCTTGGGCATGCTGGTAGAAAGAGCTAAAGGGCTGAAAATTATGCAGGGTTTTGAACATTTAAAACAAGAAGCTGGTACTGAATTCTAGAAGGAATGGGCAACTTATGAAGAAATAGCAAAAGTGGGATAACATGATCCAAACGACGCACCAACAAGATACATAAACAAACATGACATAATGATATAATGGAAGGCCAGTCAAAAGACATTTGCGGTGATCAAGGTGTGAAATGACCAAGGCATGAACTAAGGCCTAAGCATTTACACACTGCATGCCTCTAGAGCATCATGAAGCCAGCTTTTGCCTGTGCTGGGGGCACAAAGCTTGCTTTTTGCCGCCTGAAAAAGGAGTGTAACAGGTGTTACGTATGCAACAAAATTTAAGAGAGTGTAGTCTTTTCCAGATAAGCTCTTAGTTTGTGAAAGCAAAGAAGGGAAGCATTAAAGTTTTGGAACATGCTGTTTATGCATATTTCCTCAATTTTCTTTCTCATGTTTCTATAATGCAGCCGTTCTCAGCCTGTGGGTCACAACCCCTTTGGGGGTCGAACGACCCTTTTACAGAGGTCACCTAAGACCATTGGAAAACACATATTTCCGATGGTAGCAATGAAAATAATTTTATGGTTGGGGGATCACCACAACATCAGGAACTGTATTAAAGGGTCACAGTATTAGGAAGATTGAGAACCACTGCTATAATGAATCCTTTTCCATCTGATTTCACCCTTTGCACCACATAGAGTCAGTTCTTGTTTGATCTTTGCTCTGTGAAAATCACAGATTATCTCCTTCAGGCCAAGCCAAAAGGCCCATACAATTATGATTTTTAAAATCATATTATTTATTAAGATGTTTGTATTTTTATGTCAAACATTAAAGCTCACTTAATCTAATATGATTGTATTGAAATGAAGCTTGTTAAAAGGGACTAGAAATGCAGGTTTGGGTTTTTTTCAACTATCTCCATGTATCCTTTGCCATATTACAGGTGGCTGTTGAAGTTTTTGGCTTAGTTCAGCAGTTGCTTCCATCTGTAGCAGTTTTGAATCAGAAGTATGCCCCTCCTGCCTTCAACCCCAATCAATCCACAGATAGTACCACAGGAAACCAACCTGAACAAGGGCTCTCTGCTTGTACTATCTCGAACCACTATGCTGTTATTGAAAGTGAACACCCCTACAAACCAGCATGTGTTACACAGTACAAGGTAGGCTATGCATTCATGTTTGTCATCCATTTTGTTGGGTTAGATTGATTGTAAAGCAGACCACTGAAATTATTTTGTAAGCCCCCATTAGGTACCATGTAAAGGACAGAAAATAAAGCAGATAAATATTTAATCAAAATGAACACTAAGAACAAGTCCAATAGTAATGTCAGAACCAGTGAGTCTTGTATGATGAACCAGAACAAAACATTATTGAAGTCACAATGCCAGAAATTCACCGTTCAGTGTTTAAGCTGGAACTGCCCCCAAAAGCACAAACAGTATATTTTTTTAAAAAAACCAGTCCACAACTCCACCCCTCTCCCTTTGGCCTCAATGATAGCTCCTCTCCTACTATTCCCATGAGCTAAACCCCTCACCAACCCCACTTTCTATCCAGCCCAAGCACTACCAAGCTATCCCACACAACCCCCACATTCCAAGCCATTATATTCAGCTTCTCAAGGCTACATATCTAAAACAGCCAACCACCTGCAACCCCATTCCCCAAGCACTATAAGCTAACTTATCCTAAGTATTATAAGCAAACTAAACCTAACCCAATATCCCCATGAATCTCTAATCCACAATCCTAACTATAGACAGAACCAGAAGTTTAAGCCTGGTTCTGACAAATAATTACTCTGAGCTATAAAAAGGGAAATATTTATCATGTTTCAGGAATTGCATTTTAATGCATATATTATTATTAGTATATATATGAATATAGAAGTTATTGGTATTTAGTTATCACGTTAAATGTTATGGTGCTTTTCCATAGCTTTTTTGTCACCTTAAACATTCAGTTCAGTCTAATCTCAACTAAAGAACTCTCAGAATAAATTGGATCACACAGAAATCCAAACTTCTTCATCAGAATTACTTATTCAAAGGGATATTGGCTATATCTACACTGCAGAAATATTCTAGTTTGGCACCACTTTTAGATGTTGTGGCTCAATGCTGTGTTCTAGTATTTGTAATTCTGTAAGAAATCTGTCAGCGAACTCTGATGCGGAGCAATGGATGCAAGCTGCAGGAAAAGAGATTCCACCTCAACATTAGGAGGAACTTCCTGACAGTAAGGGCTGTTTGATGGTGGAACACACTCCCTCGGAGTGTAGTGGAGTCTCCGTCCTTGGAGGTCTTTAAGCAGAGGCTGGATGGCCATCTGTCGGGGATGCTTTGATTTGGAGTTCCTGCATGGCAGGGGGTTGGACTGGATGGCCCTTGTGGTCTCTTCCAACTCTATGATTCTATGATTCTATGAGTTCTGATTTGAACTCATGTAGGTAGTGAAACATCTGAAACAAGTAGACAAAGTAAGAACAGATATGTTTTATATTTCCTAAACTACAAATGGACAAAACATGAGACCATCAAACAATTCAGAACATCACAGAATAGCCATATTAGCTTAATTTGGCATCCATCTGCACTGGGTTTTATATACCATATTAAGAGAAATCTGTGTCCCTCTTCAGAATAGTTGAGGTTAGTGTTAGAGTGGATTAGATCAGTTACATCTTGGTACTGAATGTTACTCAGTTGTGAACAAAAAACAATTTAAAAAAACTGTCAGCAGAAAATTAAAAAAATAATAATTTCCTACTTCACTTAGGTGACTTTTCCAGAATGTGTCAGATGGATGACAGTAGAATTTGATGCTCATTGTGGAACTGCTCAATCAGAAGATGTACTTCGCTTACTCATTCCTGCTCGAATCATCCAGATTTCAGCATTTGGACCAAAACAAGCTTCTGTTCATGAAAATCTCAATTCTTGGATAGAATTGAAGAAATTTTCAGGCTCATCTGGGTGGCCTACTATGGTCTTAGTATTACCAGGTATTTTTTTTTAATGATAGCTGACCAAGACTGACTTGGAGTTTTAGAAAATAAATTATCTGACTTCAGCCAGGTAGAAATGTCTAAACTTTATGAATGTGAGATTTTAATAAGTGAAATGGGATTGAATTTTGTTCTGTTTTATGTTTCAAAATGCACAAATGTAAGTCTATACCGTATATACCCAACGGTAATTCGGCCTCATATGTAAGTTGAGGGTAGGTTCTGGGGCCGAAATTATGGATTTTGATATGACCCATGGAAAAGTTGAGAGTAAAGCTTAGGGGCATGTAATGAAAGATGTAAAGGTTGGAGCAAAGGAAAATAATGCCAAATAACTTAAAAAATTACAGCAGGGATAATTATTTGTACTCATACTAAAGGCTGAATAGATGAGAGAGTAGGATGGGTTCAGTACTTCCATGGCAGATTAAACTCTTGCCTTTCACCAGGGGATGGATGAGTTAAAGTAAAGCACTTACATTGACCCGTAGATAAATTGACTCAGTTTTTTGGATCAATTTTTTAATCTAAATTTCTACACATAAGTATATACAGTAATTATTTGAAACAAAAATCTTTGGAAGTACCAGGTCCTTTTTATTGCAAAGACAAGGATCAGTTTGGTATCTATTAAATCATGTTCATTGACAGAAGACAGTTGTGCTGTGAAGTTCCTACTCAGTCCAGATGTACATGGTTTGAAACACTCAAACATCAATATTTGTTTTTCCAGTGGTGTGTATTGTTTAAAATAGTACATAGCCATGCCAATAATTAGTTGGAAAATAACATGATGTGTAACAAGTTCTGTATGTAATTTGTATAAATGGCTTTACAAATGATCATACAAATGACAAGTGTATTTTGAACTTGCTTATGGCATGATCTGTTGTCAGTTTTTTGTTATTTCACTGCTCCTTTCTTTCACTGTAGGCAATGAAGCACTTTTCTCATTGGAAACGGCATCGGACTATGTGAAAGATGAAAAGGCTATTTTTTATGGTTTCAAGTGTTTTGCAATTGGCTATGAATTTAGTCCAGGCCCTGATGAGGTGGGGATGAGTTTAATTACTGCAACATTTTTAAAAATGATAATTTTCTGCATGCAGATTACATTCATTTAAACTTAATCATACTTGTAAAACACACGTTTGAAATTCTTCTGTAATAATACCAATTTTTGTTTAGAATTTTTTCAGTTCTCTAAATCTGAGCACACTAGGAGGATTTAAAGACTTAATGATGAGAGCAAATGTTTATTTCTCTTAAATCATATAGATCTGCACTTTGTTTGTACAGGGGACCCTTAGTTTCAACTGGTGATTGTTTTCTTGGACCCCTGTGGATATCAAAATGCCATTAAATATGATGGCATGGTAAAATGGTGTCTTTTATATAAAATGGCAAAATCAAGGTTTGCTTTTTGGAATTTATATTTTTTGAATATTTTCAAACAGTGGATGGTTGAATCCATGGATAAAGAATCCATGGAGGGCCAACTGTATATCATTTGGGGGTATACATTTCCTTACCCTTGAAGCTCTGTAGTGCTACACCCCTTGTCCACATAAAATGGAAAATGGGAATATTTTTTTGAAAATTTATTAGCATATGTCCATTTATCCATGTCGTTTCTGGCATACCAGTTGAAGACCAGTAGTGTAACTTCATGAAGGAGAAGTGGGAAGTGAAAAAGGTTTAAGCTGCTATGTTTTAATTTATATTACTTAGTTGAGAACATTACTGATCTTCACATCAGTCCAGTAATTCCTCTGTTTTAAAGTGCAATAGCATCCAAAATCCACAAAATAGTGATATATTAATGGGGCCAACCAAAATACATGAAATAATAATCTCACTCAGTTGTTTTATCTAGATGTTCAACAGCATGTTCAACAGAAACCTAGTGGGCCCTGACCAATGATCTCTCAGCACCTAGATGACAGGCATACTTTTTCTCTAAAGCTGTGGTTTACATCCCCATTACACTGGTCTAGCCATGGCTTGACTTTATGCTCCCAGAAGGTGAATTATGCTGATGTACAGAATATTCGGATTTTTGGAGGTGTAAGATGTATAGCAACCTATACATTTTATTTAACTAGTTTCATGAAACAGAAGGCGGGAATTTGCTGAACACCCAAGGTCACTTAAGGATTTTTTCCCTTATTTATTTTTAGGGTATCATTCAACTTGAAAAAGAACTGGCCAATCTAGGAGGAGCATGTGCAGCTGCTTTGATGAAAAAGGATCTGGCACTTCCCATAGGTTTGTATCTCTCAAAAGGCATTGAGCACAGAATTGTAATGTATGTTTTCAGGTTGGAAAAGAAGTGAGGGTGTTAACATCAAATATTACTGTGTCAAAGCTGTAAGATTTTTAGGCACGCTTGGGCTTCTGTAACCTGCTTAGCTTATTTCTGCTAAGTATCATCCCTTGATGCCATATCACAACCTGCTTTTGAGATGTCTTCCAAGCTGCTGTAAATATTAGCTATGTGGTGCACAGGGCTGGTGTTTGATGTGGGAGAACCAACCAGAACTCTTGGAGCAGATTGTCAACTATTTCTGTGATGTCTGGCCCCCAGGCACAGTCTTCCAATTACATTCAGATGGCTATAAGTGTTCTATAGCACGTTTAAAAAATTACAACATATTATAAGCTCACAGTATTTTCTTGAAGCTAGTACCCTGTTAAACATTTTAATTAAATGGTCTTCATGCCTTTTTGTATTCTGGTCTACCAGAACTAGAAAGAATGATTGGCCCATAACATTTTAATACTCATATTTGTTTAATTTTTTCCCCTTTGGGATTTCTTCGTTGAATTTGTGCATTGCTTATCCATTTCTCAAGTGGGTTTATCACTAGAAGAGCCAGCCTCTCAGCCCAACAGTTTGAAAGAGTTTTGAAAGATTCTCTTTCCTAAGAGTAAGCAAGTGGAGTGAGATTAAGACAAAAGTCAACTATCCATTACATGGGAACTTAAAATCTTTTTTAAACTTTCACTTATACACTCGTCCCTTCCCATTTGCGGACTTGGAGTCCACAGTGTTCCTACTTCGCGGATGGCACGTGTACAAAATAGTATGCATGGGAGTGTGCCGCCATTGTAATCAATGGGGACTGCATTTTTCTGGATTCACGGTGTGGGTTCTGGAACTGATCCCCCGCAAATTGGAAGGGACAATTTTATTTGATTTCATGATACATTTTATTCTTTCTAAACAGGCAATGAATTTGAAGAAGATCTTGAGATACTGGAAGAGGCTGCTCTGCAGGTGGGTTGTTGCTGACTGCCCTTGTAAAATAAAGTGCTTGGGCTCCATTGCTAATTGACACAAAACAGAAATTGTTGGAAGGTGGTTTAATTGGTTTGTATAAGATAATGTTTTGTACTATTCATTAATACATAGTGGGTATCTGTTGTGTAGATATCTGTTGCATAGAAGCTCTCTACTTTAGATGTCTCTAATTTCAGCACTTCATCTGCAGCCACAATGATATGAAACAGTTGGGATTTTTCAGTTAATGTCCATGTATTCTTGAGAATAGGACTGATTACAATAGAGCCATATTTGCCATGAGACTGAAGGCATAGTCCACAACATATGGGTTTACCCTTCATGCCAACTCCAAAATCTGAAAGAAGATTATTTGTATATACTGATGGTGAAAGCACACAGAAAGTATCTAAGATTTGAATATATAGGGCAGCACTACCAATTCAAAGCATTGCCAATTGAACTTGCCTCGGCACCAAGAGTATTTGCAAAAGTGCTAATACTATTGGTAGCATTTCTGAGAAAAAAAAGGATACATTTACACCTGTATCTTGATGATATTCCTTTGAAAGCAAGATCAAAAGAAGAAACAATAATACATTGGGACAAAACCAAATACACTTTAGAAAGATATGGTTTCATAGTAAATTACAAAAAAGCCATCTCATACCAGTGTGGCAACTAATGCATCTGGGAGCACATAGACATAGATTAGGGTTACCTGTGCCTGTCTCAGGAGAGAAAAGAGAAAATCAAAATGGAAATATTATCATTAAGAAAATCCAAAACAGTCAACTTAATATGGTTAGCACGAGTAATGGACCTGATATCAGCCTTCCATCTAGTACCTTAGCAAAGATACCACACCAGAGGATTAAAAAAATATCTTCTGTCATATCAGGCAATCGGAAGGAAAGCAGGGATAGTCAAAGCAGGTAGCAAGCCCTTCTCTCTGCAGAACAAAGGACAGGAACTTGCTGTTTGAAACCAACTGAAACCAACACAAGACTACTGAGCCAAAGTGTGAGTCCTGCGAGGACAGAATCCCATTAAGGGGGCAGAGGTCCAAAGAAGCCTTATAACTAGCAGCCTCTTCTTCCCCACAGCCCCCAGATAGTCACCATGGTTGTCTCTCTCTCTCTCTGTCTCTGCTGGGATGTGCTGAAGTCGGGCCCTCCCAAGTCCTGCTTTCATAGCCCAGGCAGGCACGGCAGCTGTGCAGGGGGGAAAACAGTGCCTTTTGAGCCAGGGCCTGAGTCCTGCTAGGAGAGAGTCCCACTAAGGAAGCAGAGGTCCAGAGCAACCTTTGAGCTAGCAGCTCTTCTTCCCCACAGCCCCCAGATAGTCACCAAGAGGTTGTCTCTCTGTCTCTCTTTCTCTCTCTGGTGGGATGTTCTGCCAATGTTAATGTTAGTGCAGTCAATGGATTTCCTGTGAATGTTCAGCAACAGATAATTTGGTGTTTTTTTAAGGGGGGTTGCTTGGGAAGTCTCAAAAGGTGTTGGGACCACATGTTGCTTGCACCTGTTCCAAATGCTTTTCACTTCAGGGCTTTTCAATAATTGGTTACCAATTTTAAAAATAATTGGGTTTATTCCCAAAGATAATCTTGTTTTAAAAGGCAGTAAATTGGTGAAGACGCTAAAAAAATCTATGTTTTCTTAACCTTGACCAGGTTTGTAAATCTCACTCAGGAATTCTGGGTAAAGGTTTAGCATTGTCTCATTCACCGACTATCTTGGAAGCACTTGAAGGAAATCTTCCATTGCAAGTACAAAGCAATGAACAGTCGTTTTTGGAAGATTTTATTTCCTGTGTTCCAGGATCAAGTGGAGGGCGGCTTGCACGGTAATTACTAGTTTGTCCTGCACTGCTGTTACTGTGCTTTTGTTTTGAGGTAAAAATATAGCACACACTATCCTTCTAAAGTAATTTTTGTTGTCTAAGGGTCAAAACAGACAGCCGTAAAGGAGCGGCTCTGTAATTGCATGCTTCTGCCCTGATCTGGTGTTTTCTGGCCCAAAAAGGAGTGGCAAAGTGCTTCTCCTTTTTGGGCTGGAAAAGGGGCACTCTTCTATGGTTGCTGCACCCCAGGAACACCCCAGCGCTGCCTGCTGTCTGGTCAGGCAGGTGGTGTGAGGCTAGATTGGGGGCAGAGTTTGGGGCATGCAGCATGCCGTCACCACGCCCCCATGCCACTGGGAAGCCAGCTCAAATTGCTGGTCTGTTCAGCTCCTATATTACATTTGAAAAATAAATATTTTGCTTCCATTTTTGTTTAGATGTCTGAACAGCTTTCAATAAGTACAGGAAAGGCATGTCATGTTGACTCTACGGAACTGAAATAATTAAAAATGCTGAAAAGCTCATAAGTTTAAGCAAGTACAGTGGTCCCCTGGGTTACGAAAGTAATCCATTCCGGATTACCTTTCGTAACCCAGAAATCTTCGTTTCCCGGGGGACCGCATTCTTTAACGGACCGCGCGGCCAATTTAAAGGGGCTGCGCGATTTTTTTAATCGTATCCCGGGGTTTTCTTCATAAGCCGGGGCCGTTTTTGCGGCCCCGGTTCTTTCGGATCCGGGGATTTCGTTCCCCGGGGGCTTCGTATCCCGGGGGACCACTGTAATTTAATCTGTACATGTAAAAAGACAGATTTGCTACAGAATAGTATAATAGCATGAAACTTGTAGAATCCTAGACTTTCCTTCAGTTCCTAGTAGCTTTTTGTTGACTTCTATCATAAACTACATGTTAACCAAATCTTGTTTTAGACACTCTGATATTGTATCATCACGAAGGATGATGCTGTAGAGGTTTTTAAATATGTGTGTCATGATTTTATTCTTTTGGTTTCAGATGGCTTCAGCCAGATTCATATGCAGATCCCCAGAAAACATCTTTGATTCTGAATAAAGATGATATCCGATGTGGCTGGCCAACTGTTATTACAGTGCAAACAAAAGACCAATATGGTGATGTTGTTCATGTGCCAAATATGAAGGTAATACTTTGTGAACTTAAAAAGTGGCTTTTCATGTTACATAATGACATTTTAGCAACACAGCTTGCATTTGAGAGGATAACATTTTGAAATGTAAAAAATGTAAAATTCCACTTAATATAAAATTGTTCACTATGTCTTCAAGCTAAACCAGCTTATAGATACTTTATTCACAAGATTGGATTTACCGTGAAGAATCATACAGAGATGGCAGGATGATCACTTCATTATGATTGGGTTTTCCCTGTGTGCCAGCCGAATTTGCAGGAGCCCGGGAATACTTGGTATCTCCACAAACAGCACTGGAAGAAGTGTTTGTTGGATATGGAGGGCAGCAAATTCAGCTGCACAGAGCAAAATCAGCTTGTGAGCACAGTGAATCACAACAAAATGAGACACAACAATTTATACTTTATTTGGTTAAAATGTATAAAGTTCTGCCTAAACTACCAAATGAAACCCAGCAATACAAGAAAAAAGTTGACATGGGAGAGTCGACAAGAACACACAAGTCAGGAAAAGTTATAAGACCAGAACCAGACCTAGTGCATTGGGAAGGCATAGAAACAGAATTGAATTTAAACAATATTAATTTGACTAGCCTGCACCAAAAAAAAAAAAAGATTACTAATGAATTATTACAAAGAAATATACACGGGGAAATGTAGTAAAAGAATTAGGTCAAAAATTTAAACATCTAATAAATGATAAACAAAAAACAAGAGAAATTAATTACCAGAAATCTATGACTTCAGATGAGGAATTGCTTTAGAATATTATAAAATACATGAAAATTATATAGAGAATGAGAGAATGGAAACAGATAATAGAAAAGGAAGATAGAGGACAATGGGTAGACAAAGAAAATGCATAATGCACTTGCCCACTCTTTTCTGCCACAGTACACCTTTCTTTGTCTCAATCTCCATTTTGTTTTGTCACCACGGAATAGGGAGGTCTACAGTCCAATTTATTACTGAAGGAATCAGACAACCTATTTCATTGGGTAGAAAAACACAGTCAATTACAGTGGTATATCTCAAAGGTGTTTTGAATGTCAGGTTGAATTATTTCAGCTGCTACAGATTGCATTTTGGAGAATGGGCACTACATCCCTTGGTCTTTCAAGATCTTCAGAAAATATGGCGACTGTTCAAAGCAACAGCACAGAATTCTAAATTAAAAAGGGGTTTCCCCATAGATGAAATCAGAAAAGTGAAGGCTCACAACTCACTGACAGTTCATTGGCCAAAAGGCTGTCACTATTCATTTCCACCAGTATAAAGGTGTTACCAAAAAAAAAAAAAAGAGCAATGGTAGTCTTGGTGGCTCCATACTGGCCCCACATGCCATGGTTTCCAATTCTACCGAGAACAACTATCAAGTCCGAATGCACAGGGAAGCCATTGAAATCCACAAAGACCTAGACAACTTCAATAGGAAAGAAAAAATCCTGAAAGTAAACAAAGTTTGGCTACCAGTCCTGAAAAACACCAAAATCAAGACCCAGCAAGTGCATATGAAAATCACCCAGGGTCAGGGAGGTTGCCTGGCAGACAATGGATCACTAATTAAATAGACGCCTTGAGGCCTTGCCATTCAACAACATGCAGATTAACATGAATCACTTCCTCTCAGCCGAGAGTCACACAGTATATATACCCCTCTCACTTCCATGCCAGCATTCTTTGAAGATGCCAGCCACAGATGCAGGCAAAATATCAGGAATAAATTCTTCTGGAACACAACCACATAGCCCGAAAAACCCACAAAAAAATTAGTGAGAATGTCAGTGGATTATCCTCAAGGGTTGCCAAGTTGACCAGACCTGTTGGATCAAGGTCTGATTTGATATCCCAGTTATAGTGGATTGTTCCTCTGTGCCATCCCATGAATGAGAGATTGGCTTTACCATGAAGATTTATACAGGGATGACAGGAGAAGTAATCCACATCCACCCAGATAATGTAGGAACAGTGGAAAATTACTAAAGTAGAGCTAGATAAACAAATTGGCTAAGAGGGGACGGGGTTCAACAGTCCTAACTGAAAAAAAGAGTGTGGGCTCTTGCAGATTTGGTTGGCATGCGGGGAAAACCCAATCATAGTGGATTGATCCTCCTACCATCCCTGAATGAATGTTTGCGGTAAATCCAGTCTCTCATTTACTATTCAAATAGTGACAAGCAGTGGTTCAGGTAATACCTCCAGAAAGTTTGTTTTAAACCACAGTTTGAGAATTTCTGAGGAAAATCATTCACTCTCCTTTGTCTATTTAAATATCAGTACCTCCCACAAGGGCTTTAAAAAGCAACATTTGTTTTTTACAACTCTGTTTTAAAACAGGTTTTAGTGCAATTTATTGGCAGAAAGACAGAACATAATTTAACAATAAATACATTCCTGTTCATATCTTGAGCTACTCATCCTTTAAATCTGACTTGGGGGGTTCTAAGAAGTGAATAATGAAAATTGTATAAATGTTTAACCTGTTTTTTTCCTGACTTATGGCTATTGAAACAAAAAGAGATTCTCTATTAGGTTGTTTTGGTGATTTAGAAGTACATCTTGAAGACAAAGAGGTTAAATTCAAAATGAGACACATTTGGTTTTAAATCACTTTGACATTTTTAAAATGAAGAGCAACATTAAAATGATATGAATAAAGATTTCTAAAACAAGTAAGATATGTTTGGATTTGCTAGCCATTTCCTCCCTCCTTATCCCCACTTTTCTTTCTAAAATTTCTCAGGTGGAAGTCAAAGCCATTCCTGTCTCCCAGAAAAAAACTTCTTTACAGCAAGAACAGGCAAAAAAACTCCAACGCATTCCTGGTAGTCCAGCAAGTGGTGGTGGTGGTGCTAGCACTGACATGACCTTTGGAGGACTCCCGTCCCCCAAACTTGATGCTTCATATGAACCGATGATAGTGAAGGAGGCTCGCTATATTGCTATTACAATGATGAAGGTAAATTGTATCTTTTATGTCATATTTCTCTCAGGAAAGAAACCTGAGCAGTGAAATAATGAATTGCATTGTTTCCATCAAAAGAAAACATCCTTTTTACATTGATATGATATTGTTCAGACTAAATGCTCTCTATAGAAACTTCTGTTGATGTAAATAGCAATAGCAAGTACATTTCTATACTGCTTACCAATGGGCTAAGAGGTTTACAAAGTGTAGGCTAATTGCCCCCAACAAACTGGATGCTACAGAAGGATGCCAGGCTGAGTCGACCCTGATCCCCTGGCTGGTTTTGAACTCAGAGCCTTGTGGATTGTGAGTGAGTGGCTGCAGTACAGGCATTTAACCACTGAGCCACCAGGGCTCCATAAAAAATAAAAAAGTAATACGTAGAGCTTTGCAAGTGGATATGCTTTCCTCATCTGCCTTTCACTCATTTTAAGACTGGAAATTGCTCTTGTAGCCCTTTCCCCAAAGATTACAGGTTGATTAAAGTGGGTTGTTCTCATACAGTTACTTCTTTAAAAATTATTTAGGTTAGATAATTATTTTTTTTGATACAGAGTAGATAGACCACAGTGTAGCAGAGAAAATAGCAATCATGTTATTGAGTCAGTTATATGAGACTTTGATATAGAGTCACCTTTCCCATTCAGAATATTTCCTTCAGGAATGGCGCACATTCATCCATTCCAAGTTGTGTCTGCCCTATATTTTACAGGTGTGGTATTAGTTAGTATTACCACTGATGCTATTTGTTATGCTCTCTGCTCTATAGGTATATGAAAATTATTCTTTTGAAGAGTTACGCTTTGCTTCACCAACACCTAAGAGGTAATAATGATTTTGTACAAAATGTAAGGAATAAAAGAAAGGTGCCAATTATGTTCTATAGTGTTAGTATAGTAATCTTTTAAAAGTATAAATGCTTTAGAAAGCATGATATCTAAGAAAGCAAAAATTTGAAAACTGCTTTATTTCACCTGATCAAAACCTGGAGAAAGCATTTGGATTTTATGTGTGTTGGTTCTCTTCCAAATGTCTACATTTATTCATAACAGAGTTTGGAATCAAATCCTTTTAGGTTTGTTGAAAAGCATATATGAATGGAATTTTTAACTGTCCCTCCCCTCTCCTCTCCCCGCTTTGAACAATAGCCTCGGTATCATAATACAAACTGCTTTAGAAACTGTTTTAATTTCAAAAGTGATCCACCATGGAGGATATATAGGATGATACTGCTTGAAAAAACACAACAACTGTCTAGTGCCTGCTTGGGTACATGGACTTAGTTGCACAATTCTTAAGACCCCAACTGAAATTAATAAGAGGAAATGCCTTGTAGATACCTCAGGAGGTAAATGTTGGAGTTAAGTTACAAAAGAATGTTTGGAAAAGGTTATATTTTAACTGTTTGGGCAGAAGAAATTTTACTAGACTGCTTAGATTTTAAAAAATTTCCTGCATTTCATCATGCAATGTTATATTTTCTGAGAATTAGCTGAAGATGAACATTAATGTTCAAAGACTCCATGATATGATTTGATTTCATTGTCCATCTTTTTCTAGACCAAGTGAAAACATGTTGATCCGAGTCAACAATGATGGTACTTACTGTGCTAACTGGACTCCAGGAGCAGTTGGTCTTTACACCATTCATGTTACAATTGATGGCATTGAAATAGGTATATAATAGTCTTATCTTTGTACAGCATCATGTTGTTAGCAGATCCACTGAGCCAACATTTCATCATAGGGCTTAGATGAGAACATGTTTTGATTAAAAACTGTTTGCAGTCAATCCTTCTTTCTACCTCTAAATGTATTTAAATTATATGAAAATGAGTGAAAAAATCTGGTAGACCAAATATTTAGAAATTGTGTTTAATTATGATTGTATACATTAATAGCAATAAATGTAGTGTAGCATAGTGTATAATAGCTGTTTAATCATATCACTGCTGTACTTGCTTGAGCTCTCCTGCCACCACACATGGAAAATTAATTCTAGGCTTCGGCTCTTTGCTGTCTCAGACTGTAGTTCAGCCTTTTATTCATCTATAATTGAAATGTTGAGTCATTTGGTGTCCAGTTATGTTGATCTACCTTGTGTAGCTCCTTATATGAGGATATTGTCTTAAGATCTTCATGGGATAGCTTTCTCTTAGTCCCACCACAATCACAGGGACATTTGCTAAGGACATGGGACTGAGCTTTCTTTGTGGCTACTCCCAGACTGTGAAACTCTCTCCCTCAGGACAGGAGACTCAGCTGGCCCCTCTTTGCTCTCTTTCTGCTGGCAGGCTAAGACATTTTTATGTAAATAGACCTATGAGCAGTTCTGAAATCATGTGTCAAAGAGTGTTTTGAAAATGGTGTGCTGTGTTTTTATCTTTTAAACTATGTTTTAAGTGTGTTTAAACTGCTTTTAACCTTGTATTTTTGTTAAGAGAATGGTTGCTTATTTTTTATTATTATAAAATAAGATTTTACCTTGTTATATATTACTTTAAGATGTTTTGGGTCCCATGCTGGGAGAGATGCAGTATGTAAATAAAAATGAAATAAAATAAAACTCAGTAAGATAACATCAGCTTATGTTCTTTGTGAGCAACCAGTATATGTAGGTTCTTCATACAGCACTTTTCCTAATGTATGAGGAATAGGAAGGTTACTAGACTTCCTGTTAGGAGGAAACAGTTCTTGAAATGTTGCTTGCCAAATAGCTGAACTCTTGAGTGAATATGCCTTGGAACTTCTAACCATTCTATTCTTTGTTTTTCTAATAGGTCATTAGAAAAGCAAACTAATATTTTCAAAAGTAGACTGGTTCAGAAATGGCATCAATTTTTATTCAGGAATCAGCTTCTTATATGTGATTATGTTTTACAGGCTTTGACTGCTTGTCTGTCCAGTAGGCAATTGGACATGCTAGAATTGTTATGGTGCAACAGTGTATGGTCAGGAATTGGAATGTAATGCACTTATCAATTAAGTAACTTTCATGAATTCACTTAGATTTCTTATCTACCCTTTGGCTTTCTTTCTTATGCTACAGATGCTGGTCTAGAAGTAAAGGTAAAAGATCCTCCAAAAGGAATGATACCTCCAGGCACTCAGCTGGTAAAACCAAAAGCAGAGCCTTTACCAAACAAGGTATAAAAACTAAAGATTTTTTTTTATTGAAGTGACAATAATGAATGTAAATGCATGTGATATATTAGCTAATCTTTTTCAGCTGAGGCTGAGCTCAGAGACAGACTTCACAATCAGGAGATCTCAAATTCTATCTGAAATATGTTTTTAAAAAATTCAGGTCATTTGTCCATGAAAAATATCTGCCTGAGAGCCACTACCAGGCAGATTATATAATACTAGGTTAGATTGGCAAGTGGTCTGATTTGAAGATAGACTGGTGTATAATTCTGAAAGAAAATTGCTAAAGCTAAGCATCGCCTTCCAATAATCTCCACCTAATATAAAGACTTTATTGTTCTCATTTGAGAGAGGAAAGCAGGTTAATTCTGTATTTCTAAATCTTGCTCAACAAATTGTTCCAGTCACCATTCTTCACCATTTGCTTTCTCTCCATGATTTGCCCATAACATTAATGCGCCATAGGAAAGTGATTGAGAGCTACAAGGTCAGCTGCAAATACACACCCTGCTTTCCCTTACCCCAAACACGTTTCCCCTTATTTATTTATTTTTTATAAGGGCTTATACTCATTTATAATGGCATGGGGAATGCTAGAGGTCCTCAGGCTGGCTGTGTCTACAACAGAACTCGGAAAATTTGGCCTAGATCCTGCATCACTTTGACGGTGCAGCATTAGTGCAAAGGAACATTCTTCCCCTTGAAGCTGTCTGTTTTACAAACCAGAATTTTGGGGAGTGAGTTTCCCCTCCTCTTTCCTCTGATAGAGCAGTTCTGTCACTGGTACACCACACTGCATTTTGACTACTGTGGTCATTGCTGTGTTCTTTTATTAGTTCCATACCAAATTAGTTTTAAAGAAAAAAAAGGGAGAAACTGGGAGCATCCAATGAAATCCATGGAAGAAACTGGAAACATATCTCAAGATGCTTAAAAGGATATCATGTAAACATATAGTACTGGATTAGTTAGAGTTAATATTTCTTTTGTACATTGCCTATGACATATATATACCTATTTAAGATCACAGATCAAAATTACTGGACCAGGAATTCTCAAACTATTTACTGAACAAATGAAAGCAAGTTAACAAAGACTGAAGGGTTTAAACACACACACACTCACACTTATATTCTACTGATCATAGAGAGATGGAAGGTTCTGGCTAGAAGCAGAATCTTCTCAAATCTGAGTTAAATCCTGAAGTGCCTCCAACTACAGAACCAAATCTCCTGCTGTCAAGGGTACATGCAACGACAGCAATACTTGCCCATGAACATGTGGAGTTCACACAAGTGAAATAGAAGGATGGTTGTGTAGGAAACTCTTGAGGTTGAAGGTCAAAAACAATCCCAGTGAAAACCCAGCATGCTCAGTAACAGATGGAGATGTAAATAGGATAGAAAATAGATTCCTGTACTGGTCATGAGTAAACTAGATAGATGACCCCAGATCACTTTTCAGACAGTGAGATAGGAGAATTATAGCGGTCTTTTTTTGTGCATTGCTTCAGAAGCCCCCAAAACTTGAGAAGCAAATAAACAAATATTATAATACATAAATAAGCATTATCTGCCCCCATACTGCCAGTCTGTCAGATGCTGTGGCAGAAAGAGAATGGCTCATGAGTGTACTGCTGTGTAATTCAACCAGTAGTTTACACTAACTTTGCTGTACTGTACAGAAATGTTAGGGTCCACCTACCGATTAGGCCGAAGCTCCCAATAGCCTTGTTGTGTTGCTTTTGTCCATGAAATGGATAATGTTTTTATCCATTGCTTTTATCCTCCCAAGTGCAGGTTAGACTTACTTAAGGGCAGTACAGTTTGCTGTTCATGTTGCAGGCCAGATTCTGAGGCAAATCTGCTTCCGCCTGCAGTTCCTCTGAAGCTTTACGCTTTAATGACTTGCATGCAAGTTGATTGAAAACAAAACAAAATGGCTTAGATGGTAAGACCAAATTATAGCAGAGAGTTTGTTTTTATTCCACATCTTCTAGTTGTGCCTGCACAGCAAAAATGGGCCATATGTGGGCTGAGCCCCTTGCTGTCTCTTTTTTTGTCCCAGTGGGAGTGCAGTCATGTCTTGTAGCCAGAGCAGCAGCCACTGCATGGGACAAAAGGGATCTTCCAGCAGTGCTGGAGAAACACCAAAGTTTGAAGCAGAAACAGGAAGAAAATTTCAGTTTGGGGTTGGAGCAGATGCAATCATTGGCAGGATGACTGGAAGAATGAATAACCTTCTCCCACAAAAAAATCTTTTCCTTTGTCCACTCTGGAAACAGACAAAGGCCACTTCAGAGGAATTAAACTCCAGTTGCTCTGTCACATTTGTTTTGTGGCTCTTGCCTGCCCTGAGTGACTTATTAACAGTCCCACTATATTCTGCACTAGTCAGGCCTGAGCAGGAGTACTGTGTTCAGTATTCTGTTCACTTTTGGGTGCCTCATTTTAAGAAGGATATAGACAAATTGGAGCAGGTTCAGAGAAGGGCAACAAGGATGATAAGATATATGAAGAACCAAATAGGAAAGGTTGATAGTGCTGGGCATGTTCAGCTTGATGAAAAGACTGAAAAGTGATATGATTGCACTCTTCAATAACTCCGGAGATGTCACTCAGGAAGGTGTAGGCCTGTTCTCTGCTGACCCACATGGTAGGGCCAACACTAGTTTCAATGAGAGATTTCAAAACTGAGGTTCCTAGGAATATTAGAAGGATCCTCGTTGGGTAATGAGCTTGATCGCTTAGAGAGGTGGTGGAATCTCCTCCTGTGGGTGTCTTCAAAAAGTGGATGGACAATTACATATCGCTGGATTTAGCTGGAAATCCTGACTGAGCAGGGGATTGTTCTTGGTGATCCATGAAGCCCCTTCCAACTCTATGATTATGTATCTTGTAAGGAAATGTGGGGGGGGGGATAGATTACATTCAAGGACAAATAGGTGTAAAGAGATTGTTGGAAAGCTCAAAATCTTTTACAAAGGTGGGAAGAGGTCCAGATCCTCCATGAAGCACCTTGAGAGCCAAGATTTTGAATTTAAATCCACTTAGCGGAGCTGTCTTTTTCCAGCTATGTTTGACTCAAGTTATTTACCAACTCTGTCCTGAACTGGAAAGTATAGGCACATAGGCCCCATATCCCAACGAAGTGGATATGGACCCCTTTCCAAAACTGTCTATTAGAGTTGAACAGATACCAATAAGGTATATTGCATCTGACCCCAACAGAAGCCTTCACAATACCCAACAAAGTAAGAGAAAGTGGTTGGGATGACCCTTCAAGAATCAAGTGACTGTTGCATGCTGGGAAGTCTCTTTATATGGCTGGGGAATGGACCAGGGTGAAGTCCTCACTCTGCTTTTTAGCTTCGCCAGTCAACTAGGATGTGCCTGATTGGCTGGCTTTCCCACTCCCATGAAAATCATGTGAGCTTCTGGGAAAGAGAAGCTGAGGTACCTAGTAAGATGGCACCTACAACCACTAACCATTGACAATTGCCACAAATGACACTCTCTGGTAAGTCATCAAGCTGATATAATTAGACTGCCACCTCATTCAATTTACTGTAATAACAGCTTCTGACATATTTAAAATAGTTAAATCTATCTTAGTTTTTGTACATGTGCATGACTCCTAATTAAATCTAATTATTCATGGCTTCCAGAAAACAGAAAAGCAAATCTGAAGGTTTTTGTATCAATCTTTGGAATTTAGTAGCAGCTAGTAGGCTTTCACCTGTACACTGTTGGCTTTCATATTCTGAAGCTTTATCTCTATATCCTTATTTATTTATTTTTTTAAAAACTGTCTCTTACAGTTTTCTCTACCTTACTGTGTCTCTGCTTCTCTTAGGTTCGGAAATTTGTGGCCAAGGACAGTGCAGGGCTTCGTATCCGTAGCCACCCTTCCCTTCAGAGTGAGCAGATAGGCATAGTAAAAGTCAATGGATCCATTACATTTATTGATGAGGTAACTTGCAAGAAATCTATATGATATGAAACAGTTACATATATACATATATATATATATATATATATATAGGACAGCATTCAAAGAATTGTATTATATGTCTCAGATATGGCCAATGAGCTTTGGACAGGAGCTGTCCCAGGTCATAATCTTTGAAACGGAATGGTTTCAAACACAAATTGTGAACAGGAACCTGTGGTTCAAAGGGAAACTTGTAAACCCATTGATGTGTAAGATCTTTAGACCTTGCGCATAGTATTTAGGTAGATCGAGATAAATGTCTCACTCTGTATTAATAATCAACCATTTTGCTTTCTGTGTTGCTTTAAATTCATGCTACAGATTGCAAGACTCCTTTTTTGTGAAACCAAAGAGTCTGTTGATTATTCAGAAATGAGCTGTTTTATGTCAATTTATATGGTCAGCTTTTGAGAAAAACAAATTTACAGTCAATTTAAACATTTCTCTATATATTCAGTTAGAACATTTGTGTCCTATATATAAATCAACCTGCTCCATTTATAATTTGCAAACCATGTACTATAAACATGATCTATTTTTGGTTTCTGATACTTTTCTTAATCTTTGCAATTCCATGCATTCTTTCCCTTCACCATAACAATCAATTTTTATACATGGGAAATAAAAATATTGTTTTTAGTTTCTCCAATTCTTTTCCAGAAAAGTGTTCTGGATCACAATGTTACTTTGTTGCTGTAGACAGATAAGACTAAGATAGTAAACTTTCAGCAGTTCTTCTTATTGTATCAATTATTTTCATCTACTTTAAATTTCCATTTTTAAAAATTGCTCAAATGTTGAATTCTCTCACAGTTCTATTACGTTTAACCCAGTCCTTCAGCATTTTTTCTATTCTTCTTCTTTCTTTCTTTTTTTGCAATTTATTTGTTTATTGATCTTTAACACTCACAACCTCATATACAGTCAAAATCACAGTGATATATATTCAGAAAATACATAAAGAAAATAAAGAAACCGAAAAAACAAAAATAAAGAGAAGAAAAAAGAAAACAAAAACATAACTAAAAAACAATAGGACCCTGCTTCCTCTAATCTTAAATGTAATGAAATGAAAAACAAAAAGAAATGTTATTTCGCCAATACAAATCCAACTAAATACTGTAATCCTACAAAAATTACTAATAACCATAACCATAGATTACTATCTTTTTAGATTTCGTATTGCTCAAAAAGTCTATAAACAGTTTTCAATCTTCCTCCCAAAAAAACTTAAATTGGCTTATCCTTTAGAATCCACCTTGATTTTAACCATTTGGACTAACTCAGCAATTTTAACAATCATTTTTTCTACTGCTGGTGCTGGTGCTTCAGTATGTTTCCAAGTTTGAGCAAACAGTATTCTTGCTACTATTTGTTATATATTGAAGAAGTGGTCCCTGTTTGCTATCCAGTTCTTTATTCAGAATGCCCAACAAAGCAATTCTGATAACATTACAAAATCTAGCTTTACATTTTTTGGGATTAACATATAAATCTTAGACCAATAATTTTTCACCTTCCAACAAGTCAACCTTTTGTAAAAGAAGGAGCTCTCTTGTCTTTATGTCCCAGCATTGCTTTGAAACATTCTTAGACATTTTCAATAACTTATTTGAGGTTAAGTACCATTTTATATAAGTTTCCTTTTTAATTACTTCTCAAAGTAAATTTTATATTTTTAGACCACATTTTCTCCTCATGAATAACATTTGAATGTTTTGCCCAACATTTTGGGTGCAGGTCATCATCTACCTTTTTTACAGGTTCATTTTGTTTCTGTAATTTCAAAAGCCATTTATATACTTCTTAAAAAGTCATCTATACACTTTTTCCCCATCATTTCTGACATAAGCAACCTGAGTTCTGTTCTGTTCTTTCTTCATAGATTCATAATGATGATGGTGTATGGCTACGACTGAATGATGAGACAATAAGAAAATATGTTCCTAATATGAATGGCTACACTGAAGCCTGGTGCCTTTCATTTAACCAGCATCTTGGCAAGAGTCTTTTGGTCCCTATTGATGTAAGTAAAATGCAACTTTGTAGAATAATACAAATATTTTAAAGGCTAACACCACTGATCCATCCATCTATCTATTCCATTTGCTGTACAAGGGAAATAATTCAAATTAAACAAAATTATGGCTTTTAATAAAATGTAGAAAGAATGAAGGCCTTTGGAAATGTTTTTTCCCGCTGAAGAAGAGGCAAATAGCTAAGCAGGCACCTGGTAATATGTAATGTTGGCCACTGGTATATTTGACTACAATTTAAAATAGTAATCAGCATGCCTGTATTGTTTTAAATGAGGTTTGGTCATATTGACATAATGGCATGTTGTTACGAAAATACTGTTTTCTCATTTGGGTAATATGCTGATACTGTTTTTTCTTAATGAATTTTTCTGTTCGGTGGTGCAATCTAACAGATAAGCAATATCTGGTAGCTTAAATGGGAAGGGATAAAGTAAGAAATACATCTGGGTGGTTTAGGATTTTTTTTAAAAAAAAAATAGTTGTCAGTAGTTTGTTGGTTTGTTTTTAACTGTGGACCATTCACAACACAGGAAATATTTATAAGGGAGACAGTCTATCTCTTTATTGTGGTATATTGGTACACTCGCATTTAAGACCAGGTTTAGAACTGGTAGGAGAAATGGAGGCAATTCTTAGTCAAGGTGAGAAAGGCTATGTATCTTTTTGCTTTATTCGGTCTGTTCTAGCCTATAGGGAAAAAACAACAACATTTGAATACAATACTGTATCATTGACATTTATCAATATATCTAGAAAGAAGATCTGGTTAAACTAAAATTGCTGAAAAATATGTCTTGGCTTGACTATGATATTGAGATTGCCTGTTAGGTTTATTGTTGGTGTTGAGATCATTAGCTGCTGTTGTGCAGCTGTAAACAAGAATTTCTGAAAAGCATGCTTAGTGTTAACTGGCCAATACACACAGCCCAGCTGCAAGAAGGAGTGTCCCTAGTAACCAGGAACATAGTAGCCATAAGAAGCCTATGGAGTGTGGTGGAGTTCTCCTCCTCCTCCTCCTCCATCAAGCCAGGACCAAAAAGGCTAACAAATCCCCTGACTTCAAACTCTGGGTTCACAGAATTATAGAGTTGGAAGAGACCACAAGGGCCATCCAATCCATCCCACTCTGATGCAGGAAGTCACAATCATGGCACCCTAGACAGATGTCCATCCAGTCTCTGTTTAAAATAATATCCATGGCTGTGCACTGCAGTATGAACTACTTGGGTTTTAGATACAGGATGGGACTCAGTAGCTTTGATTTTCCAGGGCTCTGAAAAACTGCATTTTCGAAATAAATACTAAAAACAAGTATAACAGATCCCATTATGTCAAGTAGAAACTGCTGTTATTACCCTCTGAGTTAGCTGATGTTTTTCCATGTGTTGACATTTCACAAGTTAACTGTAGATCTGTCAGTAGGTTTTACAAAACACTGTAATCCATGGCAATAGGAATATGGCATTTCATTAATACTTATGCATTGAACAACAAAAAAAATTAAAATTAGAAAACATAATAATGGATAGGTTTCTGACAGATGGGCTTCGACATCTCTTTTGCTTTCCACTAATGAAAGGCAGTAAAACAGGTCATCATATGATGTATCACAGTTAGTTCTCAATTTTCTGTGGTCTAATTCTGACATTAGGCCTGGTACAGACTGGCGCTTTGCCCCGGCCTGGGACTGATATTAGGGCTTTGTAGGGCTGGGCGTCCATACGCACCCAGCCATACAATTGGCACCCGTGTACCATCTTGCCACAGCACCATCCACATGGAATGCGGCATTGTGACGCATGGGCGTCCGAGTGCCCAACCGGCACTTGACAGAAGAGGCGTTATGGCATCACATCATGGCGCTTATGACACCTGTAAAAAAAAGCTGCTCTAGGCAGCTTTTTTTAGGGAGTTTGTGGGTGCCACGCCATGTGGCTGGCATGGCACCGATGAGGGGCAAAGACGGGCGGCATGGAGCCACCTGTCTGTATCCCCCCTAAATTAGTCATGAATCAGAGTAACTTTCAATATTATTCCAGGAATTTCTGATGTTATTCAATGAAAGTTAAATGTATCACATTTTTTCTATTTTTCTAATAAGGAATTTTTTCATAATCAGTCTTGATGGCTCCCTAACAATCAATCTGCTTTTTAGAGGAGTGATAAGCCAGGATTCCTGTTCTTGATGTAATCCTAAAAATACAAGCAAGAGTGATTGTAGGTAGTGTGCATAGATGAGCCAGGTGTTTCAGAAAGTCTGATTCACCAGTTTGTGCAAGTGAGCCTGATTGTGCTGTAATTACTTGTAAAATAAATATAAAATAAAGGTATAGAGTAAGGTGTAGGTTTTACTATTAGAACAGGTATCCTCTCGGAGATGTAGATGTTGGCTGGTATATTTTCATTATTAATTTGTTTAAAAGTATGTGGAAATTGCAGATTGTGACATATTCAAGCAAGCACATTGACAAACATGATAGCACAGAGAAGCAAAAGTCTCTAATCAAGGAATATCTTCCTCAAGAATTGTCTGTATTGACAAACCAATTGCAGTTTTCATTGGGTTTGGAGTAAATATGTTGTATGCCAGTGGTCTCAAAATTTTTACCCCTGAGATTTTTACCCCTTTTACATCTACATGCAGACATTGCACCCCCTCTCTACATAGCATGTGAATAAAAATATTTTTTTTGTTTAGTGTGTGCATTTTTGTTCACACATTCATGTATATTCATATTTTAACATTTTATAAAGAAATATCATTTTTCAAATTAGAACATTTTATTCGATACCTAACAACATGTGTAAATTTTACACATACTGTCTCATACACAGCCACGTTCACATGCATCAGTGCTCACAGATAGGTCCACAGTCATGCTCTTTCATTCTTTCACTCACACACATACTCATTTAATCGCTCTCACACATAGTCACACAGAAACATTCATTCTCTTATCTTATGTCTGTGCAAGTATACACAAGTGCATATGCAAGTATGTAAAAAGAGTTGAAGAATGTGATTGAAACAGAGGAGTAGGGATCAGAGCCTCTAAGTCTCATGCCCCCCCTTGACCAGTTCCCACTTCCCCCTCCGCATTTATCTGTAAAGCAGGGTAATATTAACCTGCTTTAAAATAGCCTAAAGATACAGTTTAGAGTTAAATCTGTAGTTGAAGTAACAAAATTTCTTATATTTAGACTCAGAGAAGTATTATACTTTTTAAAAATTCCCAGAATTTGAGCTTAGTCATACCTGAAGCTATTGTTCTCATTAACTGCCACCGAGTCGGCTTTGACTCCTGGTGACCTGATTGAGAGATCTCCTATCATCAAGAGCCCTGTTCAGGTCTTGAGATTCAGGACCATGACTTTCTTGATTGAGTTTATCCATCTCCCATGCAGTCTTCCTCTCTCCCTATTGCATTTCTACCTCACCAAGTATTATTGTCTTTTCTAATGAATCATATTTTCTCTTGATATCTCCAAAGTACAACAGTCTTGGTTTAAGTCATCTTGGCTTCTAGGAAGAGTTCAGGCTTGACGTGCTCTAGAACCCATTTATTTGTCTTTTTAGCAGTCCATGGTAACATAGAACTCTTCTCCAGGACCACATTTCAAATAAGTTGATTTTCTTCCTGTTAGCTTTCCTCACTTTTAAGCTTTCACGGCCATACATAGAAATTGGAAATATGATGGCAAGGTCCATCGTAACTTTAGTATTTAATAATATACATGTCAGGATCTTGCTTAATTCTTTACATGTCAGGATCTTGCTTAATTCCTTCATAGCCGCCCTTCCAAGTTCTAGTCTTCTTCAGATTTCTTGTCTCCATTCTGATTAATGACTGTCTACTTCATTGTCACCTGTAAAGTAATGTAAATCGTCTGTGGTCATTATTTTTATTTTCTTAATGTTCAACTGTAAACCTGCCTTTGCATTTCATTCCTTGACTTTCTTCTGTAATTATTCCATGCTTGCTATTTTCTGCTAGTAGTATGGGGTTATCTTTGTATCTTAAACTTCTCTGAGTCTAATCCTGTTTTACAAATGATACGTTCAGCACACAAGTTAAAAAGCAAAGTGGACTGGAAGCACACGCTAGAAGGGATGCAGAAAAGACAAAGTTTCAGGCTGTTGAAAAAGATGATTATATTCTTAAAAACAAGCCAATGCATTTTGGCCTAGAAATATTTAATGGCCTTTTTCAGGGTCATTTAAAAGATAAATGTTAAAAGAAAAAATTAAGAAAAGAGATGCTGCATAAGCAACAAAAATTAAAACTGGAAACAAGTTACAATAATCATTATCAATTCTTTCTACATATATCTTAAGTCAAGAGCAAGTGTAGAGTAATGGTTTGACCATAGTAGTAAGACTTTTGAGATAGGAGTTGCTCTGCCATGGAAAACTGCTAGGTGACTGAATGAATCACATAGTCTCAGCCTAGAAAATCCCATGATAGGTTCACTTTATGGTCGCTATAAATCAGAAACAGGTTGAAGGCACACATTATCTTGCATCAAGTTGCATGTAAAATGTCGCAATTTTAAAAATGCCTATGAACCTAAATGAAGTTACACAAATACAAAATATTACTTACAGTTTAACGTTAAAACCACCTGCAGGGATTCCAAAAGAGTTGTATCAAAAGCTCATGCATGACAACAGATAATCTGAGAAGTATGAAGCAGAGCATTATACTGTTCATTTTTTAAAAATTTTTATCAAAGACATCCTTATTCTAGCAAGACAACCACAGAGTGAAAAGTTAGGGAATATGTGAAAACACAAGTTTTAAACGAGGTGAATGCATTCTGTGGACATTTAGGCTGCAATTCTGTGTTGGAAACTCTTTCCAAAAGTCTTGATTATTTTTTAAAACTCTTTGTACTCTAATTCCATCTAACATAAAATACACTATAAATTTCATTAAAAAAAGATTCCCTTGCCATAAGAGACATTCTGACAACCATGTCTTTCAAATTATTATATACAGATGCCACAGGTTGATATACTGTAACCATTATCATTGTACAGCTTTCTACTCTTCTGTAGGATTAATAATTAATTAAAAAGATTTATTTCTATTCCGCTTTTTCCAGTGGGGTATCAAAGCGGATTACGGCAGTCAAGCAAACAGCTTCATTTATATATGGCTTCATACCGCCTAAGTAATGTCTAATTTTCTACAACCCAGTGTACAAATTAAATACATAGGATAATAAAATGCAGCCTTGCCTGATCCTTTTGCCAATTAGAAGCTATTCTGTTTCTCTGTTTTCTGTCCTGGTGGTAGCTTCTTGTTGTGAGTACAGGTTACACATAAGGACAATCAAATGTTGGGCACACCCATTTCTTTAAACGGGATTCATACTTTTCATGATCTACACAAATGCTTTGCTATAATCTATAAAGCACAGACTGATCTTCTTTTGAAATTCTGTGGTATGCTCCATTATTCAACGTATATTTGCAATATGATTCCTAGTGCTTTTTCCTTTCCTGAACCCAGCTTGGACATTTGGCATTTCTCATTCCATATATGGTAAAAGTCTTTGTTGGTTTTTTTTTTCCATATTTGTTGTCATATTTTAGTTACAACTAGGGTAGATTCTGTTTTTTGAAGCAACTGTATTTGTATGTATACCATCTGTTTGGCGATTTATTTCTCCCAAGCTTCCCCTTCACTTTCTTAAATGGTAAGTTTTTCTTCAGATGGTTCTTCCTTGAATGAATCTGTCATCTATTCATCTCTTTTCTATAGTTCTTGTTTCCATATGCATTTTGTTTATACTTGGTCATGTAATGTGTTTACCTGCTGGTAGCCTAGTATCCCTACTCTTAGTTTAAATTTCCCTCTGATTTCTCTGATCTTGTAGCAAAGATTTTGTTGTAATCTTCTGTTTCTCTGCATTGATTATTGTAGTAGTTCTCTTTGTCCCCCTGCCCATGTCAATAGGTTCTGACCCTATTTCTGTACCCTTTTACTTTGCTTCCTGTCTGTCCTTAACTGCTTGAAGACTTTCTTCAGTCATCTGTTGAGTCTTCTCTTTTTGACTGAAGATATGGTGTCTTTTTAATTCTCTGTGACAGTGTCCCCAGCTTCAGTCCACAGTTCTTCTGGCTCCCAGCCAATTAGACTTTATAGTGCAAATCTATTTTTTAGTTTATCTTTAAAATCTACAGGAATTTTCTTCAGGTGTTTTTTTTTTTTTTTTTTTTTTTGGCATAATGGTTGGTTGGATGCATTGAGGCTGTCAGCATAGTCTCTTGCCTCGCAGCAGCACACACTCGCATCACCATGGAAAAGTAGTGCCATATACTGTAAATTATAAACTTAATAGGTGTAGAACTGTGGAAGGGCCAGGGGAAGATCCTTCCCCCTAACCCTCCTACAAGTAAAGCAATTGTTTGGACTCAGCTGCCAGACGAAGAAGTGTTCTTTCAGCTGGTGCCTGAATCACCATGGCTTTGTGAAGTTGAAGGCTTTCACAGTCTTCATCCATGGTTTTTGTAGGTTTTTTGGGCTCTGTGGCTGTGTTCTAGAAGAATGTATTCCTGATGTTTCGCCTGCATCTGTGGCTGGCATCTTTAGAGAATGCTGGCATGGAAGTGAGTGGGGTTTTATATATTGTGTGACCCTTGGTAGAGAGGAAGTGATTTACATGTTAATCTGTGTATTGGTCTGTTGGTCAATGGCAGTATCTCATATTTAGTTAGTGATCCAGTACCTGTTGGGAAACCCCTGACCTTTGGCGATGTACATTTGCATTTGCTGAGTCTTGATTGTGGTGTTTTTTAGGACTGGTAGCCAAGCTTTGTTTACTTTCAGGATTTCGTCTTTCCTCTTGAAGCTGTCCAGGTGCTTGTGGATTTTAATGGCTTCCTTGTGCATTCAGACCTGATAGTTGTTGGTATGGTCTAAAATTTCTGTGTTTTCAAATATCATTTTATGCCCAGATTGGTTTATAAAGTGTTTTGTTACTGCTGATTTTACTGTTCTGCTACTGCTGATTTTTCTGCAGTGGGTCTGCAGTGTCTCTCATGTTTCTTGATTTGCGTTTGAGCACTGTGTGTCTTTGTCATTCATTTGTTTTGTGTGGGGAGGCAAGAGAGTGGTAAAATTGATCCAGTAAGAACATCTGAGGGGCAAAGATGAAGGAGGAGCAAAGCAGCTCAGCCACATGAAGAAATCTCTCACACCCCTCTCCTTTATGAACAGGCTAGGTGCCCCTTCTTCTGAACACCCTGCAGGATGGGCCAGCCTGATGGCCAGTTTTGACCCATAGGCCTCTGTATAAAACCAGCAGTTCAGAACGGTTAAACAGATGTCTGCAATAGCAGTGTGTGTTTGTATATGTGTTTTAGCATTGTGAAAGGCACTTGATGAACAGCAGACATCTGCAGCTGGTAGAATGGAACTGACAGAGATAGCAACCAGGCTGATCTGGGAATCTTCTTTAGGCTTTGAGGTCAACAGTGATATTCCATCTGTCTCTTGCTCTTTTTACATCTTGAAGGGTACTGATACTCAGTGTCCAGCAGTATTATTATCAGTTTGTTGTTGATTGCTTACATGCTTTATCAGGCTTTTAAAGGAATGTTTTAAAAAGCATTTTAAAATGTTTTAATGCTTTAAACTGTTCAGGAGCCATGAGTAACACTGACAACATGAGAACTTAAAACTTTTTTCTGTTTCCTTTTGAAAAAGATAAATTTCTATTAAGAAATTTCTTATTTAAGAACTCTTAAATCATTGTTCACAAATCTGAAAGTTGGATTTGACAATATATTATTTAATGGTGTGCTACAAGACTGATTTCTAGAAATTCAAGTAATGAAGAGTTAAAAAGGGGGGGTGACATTTTAGAAAGATTGCTAAATCTTTTGTACTTTTTTTTTACTGGTTTCCTTGCTTGAATATTCTTTGAACATTTTAGATTTTTATTTTTACCTTAAAATTGTAGAAATGTTTTATGTTTAGCCTGTTCTTACAGGAAGAAATATCAAATTTGTAAGTGTTGTGCATAGCACCCCCCCCTCCCCGTATTGCTTATTACATCTTATTTCCCTGAGACTTGAGTAGAAATGGTCCATTCCTGTGATCAGGGATATGGCACATGAAATTAGATATGGTGTAAATGTTATCCCATTCCTAAAAGAGTGGAAACATATATCTACCTGATTTGAGGCTTCTCCTTAACAAATTCAAATGCCAAGCAAAACGTGTTCAATTACAAGTTTAAAAAAATCGAACTCATTTGTTGTGAAAAATGGGCTCAAAATAAAACACAGAAGGGAAAAAAAGGTTTTTAATACTTCAGACTATTGATTCTAGAAATCCCTTTTTTTTTTTTTGTAGTCTGTTTTTAGGGAGTGCTAGGTGTATACAAATTACTTATTGTCGAAACATGAGACAATGATCTGTTAGGAAAAAAATAGCTCCATTATTCACACAAATAATTGCTTCATTGTCATCATCATTTCCTGTATCCAAGGATCTCATGCAGTTTGAATATTGCACAACTGTCACTTGCCTCTTAACCTGCTAATTACATTTTCATTGCTTTTTCCATAATTTCCATATCACAAGAATAGTAAATGTATATGTTTGAGAGAGCACTGTGGGAAATTGCATAAACTGTTTTATGTGTGGAAAGTCTGCAATGTAACCTCTTAATTCCATTTTGCTATTAGTCTGCTAGTTCAAATTTTGATACAGTTTATTTTATAAGAAATTGATTTTTGATGTGGACAAAATTGATATTTCATAGTCCTATTTGAACAAAAAGTTCATCAGCCACCTGATTTGTGTATGACCACTGGATATATTATAAACTGAAGGCCAGGTTCAAGATAACCCCATGTGAGACTAGAAGTCACTTCTGTTTGGAAGTGGGTTTGGCAATTTTGTGTTGTTTATTTCTGCTCCAGAGGATCATCTGACCTTCAAGATCAGCTTTAATGAGGGTGTGAGTCCCAGCGCAGACATGGAATGTAGTCCATGGATAGATGGTTATTACATAAGTGTGCTGAACACTTAGACTTTTTGCAAAAACCTATTTTCAAAACTAAGCTGGCTAAGGTTGTAAAGGTTATATGTATATACATAGAAAGAATAGTGTGTGTTGCCTGAAGATGGTATCAGTTTTGATTAAGATGCTCAAATCTTCTTCATTTAAAAAAACAAACAAATATTTTAATTATTGATTATTAAATATTGTATACATTTTTTATTTGTTCAGCTTCATTCACTCAAAAATAACATTGGGGAACAGCATATCTTGACGTTAAACAACTTCTTTTCCCCCCTAAATTAAGCATAAATGCTTTTGTGGTTTTGTACAAGCCAGAAACTGTTTTCAGTGCTAATGTTAAGCTCTAGAACATTTGAAGGAAAAATAAGCAAAGTGACTGTGCAGAATAATTTAATTTTCTCTCATTCATTTCATTCTATACATTTGGGATTAGAGTACTGAGCTACAGGTTTGCAATGTGTTCTGTTGCTGTAAAAATAAGCTATCAGGTGCTTTTGTAAATGGTATTTGTGGAAGTGAGCAGGTCTGCCATAGGTTAATTAGGCCCTTCTGTAAGCAGGGTAGTTTGTAATTTCCAGGACTACTGTTTGTACAAAGTAGAAAGTGCCTAAAAATTGTGTTTAAAAATTAGTTTTTCTCCATTTGATAACATACCAGTTGATTTCAGAACTTCTGAAGTTAACATATTTTAACTTATTTTAATAAAAAGGGGACATATGGTAAATACACATGGAAATTTTAGAGTACACTTTTTGATATGTCCATGGTATTTGCTTAATGTGGTTGAAACATGGCATTAAGTGTTTTTGAAAGTTCTCTTTAAGCATGCCGTGCTAGCTGCAGTTAAAGTTCACAAGTTATGAATAGGTGGCTGAATGTCCTCATTCAATCTTTTATCTCGCTCCTCTCACACCCCAGCAAAAAAATCTTCACAAAGTGGCAGACTGTCTTTCATAAAACAAATCTGGCTTGTGATAGGCTGGCATTCCCATTCAGATAGGAGGATGGGAATTACCTTTCACAAAATGTGTTAAAAGTTCTAATATATAAATATATATATTATATATGTAAACTTTCTATTTCTGAATGGCATGACACACTACATCATTTAGCGTTTTCAGTATACATTGTTTTGTCTTCAACAAATTTTCCCCTCACGGAGAACAGTGGCTACCTTTTCTTTGAAAAGAGAAATGAGTATTGTTACAAGGATGCAGATAAACAAATATTTTTTAATTAATCTGTTTTGTTTTGCTGATGTATGAATGTTCCAATTCTTTGTTGATATTTGTCTATCTTAAACTTTACATAGAGTATCTTTAATGCTAGCCAAGGAGTCAGGGATTTGGACTTATTTGCATGGACTTCCAAACCTTTTCCCTCTCAGGTGAGTTTTCTTAACTATCAGGATCAGTAACTTTTTTGGCATTTTGGAGTATGAGATCTTCTGTCCATTTCAGTGGGTGATTTTGAAAATTTCAACTTTTGGAAAACTCCTTCCAGATTAATAAATCCCGAAGAATCTTTTTGCGTTACAGGAAAGGCTAAAGTATATCCCATTACTCATACTTGGTTTAATTGTCCTTTGGTCTGGCTATCATCCTGTAGCAACCAAGAGCACACCCAGAACGTAACCCAACAGTTCTGCTGCTGCACATTGCAGGGGGAACTGGTAGTGATGGGAGAATGGTCCTTTACAAAAGTTTGTCCATACTTGACTGATCTTGAGAAGTCCCTAGTAGTCTTCTGAGGAGGACCTGTGTTTGTTGAAACACAGCTTTGCATATGCTACATTAAATCACCTAGGTCTCTTTGTCTGTCAACAGTTTCTGTTCATATATCCTTGTGCAGGAAATACCTGGTTTTGATGTGTTATTCTATGATAAATTGATGCTGTACCACTTCACTATAGTCACATGTATACCTTATGTTTCCCCTTCCATCTTGCGCTGTCCTGCATGAATAGTTTTACTAGGTCATAGTCGTCTTTTTCTTGTGTTTGTATCATAATCTTTTAAAATGGTAGATGGAGAACTGCCTGTGTGATGCTCGCAAATGTTTGTGCTTCCAATGTGTCTTTTTTCTTTTAATAAACATTCATATAGCAAATGTTTTACATTCTTTGTGTTCAGGAATAGTTCAGTGTCTATAAGGAAATCTACAGTGTAATAAATGTTAACATTTTAGAGTTCAAGGCTATAGTTGATGCAGGTTTAACAAAGGGGTGGGTGGGAATTAGGTCAAAAATACAAAAAGGGATTATTAATGGGATTTTTGTTTTGTTTTGGTCTTTTGTTCAAATTTTTCAGGAGTCTAGATCTAATGCAGATGACTTTTTCAAAGACCTAAACTCACACTGCCCTCAGGAAGCGGTAATGCAGGAGCCAGATATGCCATTCCTTCGTGGTGGGCCTGGAGTGTATAAGGTAGTGAAGACTGGCCCCTCAGGTCACAACGTCAGAAGCTGTCCCAACCTTAGAGGTATCCCAATTGGAATGTTAGTTCTGGGAAACAAAGTCAAGGCAGTAGGCGAGGTATGGATCCTTGTAGCTTCAGTTCTTATCTTCATAGATACTGGCTTATAATAGTAGCAATCATAAGAAAAGCAGCTGTCCTACTCTAGATTTGCTTTTCCACCCTGGGTTACTAATCGTTAACTTTTTGGAGGTTGGTGTATGTTGCAAACTGATGCAAATCACTGTTGCCTTAATCATATATTTTATCACCTGGTGTTATTTGGATTTTTACTGTGCATGTGATTTCAGAATATTGTTGATTCATCAGAGACTGATGTAATATGTTTTAACAGTGTATTTTGAAGTTTCCTGATGAATTACTTTGATGGATAAAGCAGTGATTTAAAAACACCTTAATTTTGGCTTTGATTCAACTGATGCATGCAGTGATCATGAGCTGGTGCTCTTCTGTCACGTGGGCTTGAGGATGTAGTGTGTCATGCTATTTTTCAAACAGCCTATAAACATAATAGCAACTTTGTGAATATTGAATACATAGCACCAATTTTCAGACTTTCTCTGTTTCAGGCTTCAGTAAATTAGTAAATCCAGTCTTGCTTTCATCTGTGTAGCAAATTGGGAGCTTTTTGGTTGATCTGGTCATTCTTTTCTTCTGAACATCATTCGATTTAACATGCTGAAAATACTAATGATCTTAAATTTCCTGTGAATGCAAATGATTTTTATTCTACCTTATTCTTTGGATCTTAACATGAAGAATGTCTCTTGCCTTTCCATGACAGGAAAGAGGCGCATTTTCACATGTGGAAACATTTTTCTGCATCTCACTTGAGACCTCATTTGCAAAGTAAATTACATGTGCCTTCTGTATATATGTTTATGTGTGTGTATGTACCAGGTGACTAACTCTGAAGGGACATGGGTACAAATGGATAAGAACAGCATGGTAGAGTTTTGTGAAAGCGATGAAGGCGAAGCATGGTCCTTGGCCAGAGACAGAGGCGGAAATCAGTATCTCCGGCACGAAGATGGCAAGTCTTCTTAATTATTACAAAACTGTCTATTCCAAGTGCTTTAAAAATACCTTAAGCATATAAGCAATATCAAGTTTAGATGTAAATAATTGCATAATTTATTATGAAGGAACAAAAAATGTAAATGCAAATAGGCTTAATTTTATGTTATTGGAAGTCCTTTATTTTACATAGTTCAGACTGTTTCAGAATATGGCCATTTTTTCACTTGAGCTGTGTAAATCTCCCCATGTTAAATTATTGTTAGGCAAAAATCTAAAGATAAGGGCAGATGTACACTCCACAGAATTTTTAAAAAAAGAAATGACAAAATTGTAAGCAGTTAGAATGCAAAGTGTATTCCTAAACTGTTCTTACATGTTATGAATTCAGCGTGGAGTAACTTAATAATTTTTAACTATTTCGATGAATTAGCATCACAGAGCCCTACACATATTAACAGCATGATGGGTGGGGAATGCATAGAAGGGGACAATGGACCAATAATGATGGCTCTGCTATGTATGTTATGTAGCTCTACTCCCTGTTATGTAGCTCTACTCTCGCTCTTTCCGCAAATTGATGTCTGAGATGGAAAGATCCACACAAATACACTCTATAAGAACTAGCATTCCTATCACACAGGGTTCAGGTTCCATTATATTCTAGGTTCCCTTCCTTAGACATTCACATTAGCCTTATCCAGGGATGGGGGGGGGTGCATGTTAAAACCTGTTGGAAGGTGGAGAGCATACAATCCTCTGTTATCTTGTATATATTGTATGAACAGTGATTATTCTGAGCAGTAGAACATTTTCTGTGTGTGAAAGTTCTCCGCACAAGCCAGAACCAGGGTTTTCCAGAGTTCTGGCTTTTGTGGCACACCCCCCCCCCCCAAATGCATAAGAGACTCTCTTCTTCAGAACCATCACCTTTCACAAAGCAACAACTAAGGGTGTGGAGTTAGCATTATTCCTTTCTCATTTCTTGTTTTAACCCCTTTTTATGTGCCTGAAATCACAAGAGTCTCACTTTAATTGAGAGCATAGAACACTCCTGTTCTTTTCAGTGCAAGACTACTCTGGACACCATCATCTCTTCATCAGTATATCTCTACTAGCTTTATAATTTCATACATTCCCCCATTTGAAGTCATGATCAATTAAATTAAAGGCATGTTACTTTGTTTTTTATAGAACAAGTTATTCTAGATCAGAATGGCCAGACTCCTCCACCAAGCCCTTTCTCACTGCAGACTTTCAATAAGGGAACAGTGTGCAGTAATGGACAAGGATTTGATTATGGCCTTGGCAATAACAAAGGTATGTTTTGTGGCAAATATTGTCTTTCTGCCACTTTCATTATTGAGTCTGTTTTCTACTGTAATATTTGTTGTATCAGGATATGAACTTCAAATAAAATCTGATACATTTTTTCTGAGATTTTTTTAAAAATAGGGAACTGATGCTGTAAAGTAGCTTTACTTGTAAAATAACACATTACCCTAAAATGTTATATGAAGCAGCAGAGGTATGACACAATTGTGATGTTGGTTATTGAACAAAGTGTAACAGTAAAATCATGAAAAATCATCCTTTGTTCAACCAAACATGCTTGATTATAATATTTCTACTTTTGTGGCCAGAATAACTAATTTTGAAGAGCTGTTTTACAATTTGGAATATTTTTGACTTATGAGTCTTTATATATGGATGCTTCTTTCTACAACTTCCCTTCAATTATAAACCTTATGTATAATTACCTTTTGTATCGTGTAACATGTATTACAAAAATTCAGTATCCAAACTGATTACTTTTGAGAAGCCACATAAGTAATTGATTTACATTCAATTGATTTATATTCTAGTCATGATTAGGCACTTTTACATAAACGGTTTGCTATTGAAAAATTGCTTCCATACTGATAGTTCCTCCTCTGTTGTCCCCGTACCCGCCCCCCCCCCCCAGCAAATCACTGTATAGCACAAGTATGCTTCATCCTATAAGAATTCTGGTAAACAAGACCAGTATAGTACAAGTAGAATTTAAAAGACAGGATTGACCTGTCAAAAGGTTTTCAATGAAAGATAGAACAAGAGTTGTTAAAATAGATATTACTGGTACTGGTGTTTTTATCATTTCTAAACTACTGTATATACTCGACTGTAAGACGAGAAATTTATGCCCCAAAATGGACTCCAAAATCATGAGTCAACTTATATATGGGACAATAAGTTAATACTGCTTATAAAGTTCCTAAAAGATCCCTTTGTAGCCAGGGATCTTTAAACAGCTCTATGAAGAAAGGGTGGGCACACTCACCTCTGTGAATATGTGTGTGTGTGTGTTATCGCTCAGCCTTCCTTCATAGCCAGAGCTAACAAACAGCTGCCGAGACAAAAGAGAGAGAGAGAGAGAGGTTGCCTCCCTGTTTGAGTCCCCACACGCTCTCCTGTCTCTTCATGCTTTATCCCTCAGCCTTCCTTTGTAGCCAGAGCTAACAAAAAGCTGGTGAGGCAAGGGAGAAAGTCAGAGTATGCTGATACAATAGTACTCTCTTCCCCAATCTGGATGTCTCCTGAAGGGACAGCCAAGCTGCGGAGGAGGTGGCGTGGCAAGCAGTCACCACTCAAGCCTTGTCCCCAGACTGGCTGCCGTACGGAGGACAGGCAGGGTGAGGAGGAGGATGGAGGGCAAGCACTCTGGCCCCCAAGTCTTGTCCCCAGCCTGGTTTCCCCATAGGAGACAGTAAGGGTGGGGAGGAGGATGGAGGGCAAGCGCTCACCCCTCATACCTCATCCCCAGCCTGGCTGCCCCTCAGGAGATGCCAGGGTGTGGACAAGCACTCACCCCTGAAGCCTTGTCACCAGCATGGCTGTCTCCCAAGGGGACAGCCAGCCTGGATAGGGGAAGAATGGTGGGCGCTCGCCACTCAAGCCTCTCTCCAGCCCGGCTATCTCCCAGCGGGACTGCGGAGGGGGAGGAAGGTCCCCAAATAAGCTGCCCTTGACTTATACATGAGGTCACATTATAGTCAAGTATATGTGGTATATTCAACGTAAGCACTGCTTAAGTCCCATTAATTCCTGGGTGAAGATGCACTTAACAACTACAATATTGATGACTGCAAAGAAATGTTGTGTTAACCACATATTGCTTCAGGTTCAGCGTCTTGTCTTTGAGGAACAGTCATGAACCATGAACTTCTTTCAACATAACCTTTGCATTTCAGTGTCCTTTTGTTTTTTTTTCTGTACAATAACAGGCAAAGAGTTAATGTTTGTTTTTATTGGTAGAAAATGTCAGTTGGCGTCACTTTCATGTCAACAATTAATTAATTCATGATTCTTGGAAACCTTTTTTTTAACCTTTTGCTGAACCTGCCTATGCTTTGCATTGGAGTCCCTTTGATATTGCATGTTTTCTTGCTTTAGTTTCTTCATGTTTCATTCTCCCTGATTGTTTGCAAAGAATAGTGCAGCAACAAGATATACAAAGCAATTTAACCATACTTTTTCAATGGGCATATTATTATGCCTCCTTTGAAATAAATTTGCTTAAATGTAGGTGCAGCAGCATGCCATTTGAAGGGTTTGGGATAAAGTCCTTACTTACTTCACTAGGAGCTTTATGGGTACATATTTTCATAAGGAGCAAAAAGAACAAAACTCATAATTTGATGATATTTTAAAATGAGGAATAAGATACATGTAACTGTGTACTATAAAAATTGTGTCAGTGATACCCTACAGAAATCATTTTGAGTTTGGAAATCTTTCTAGGGTCCTTTTATGGAGTAGGAGTATGTTGTCTCATTAGGCTCTTGTTACTGATGAAGTAACAATTTTTAACACTTTTATGGAAGATCATATTACTTCTCAGAATTGCTCCAAAATATTGTTGCTGTTGTGTGCCTTCATGTCATTTTTGACTTATGGCGACCCTAAGGTGACCCTACCGTGAGCTTTTCTTAGCAAGGTTTGTTCAGAAGAGGTTTGCTTTAGCCTTCCTCTTGAGGCTGAGGGAGTGTGATTGGCCCAAGATCATGGAGTGGGTTTCCATATCTGAGATGTGATCCAAACCCTGCTCTCTAGAGTCATAGTCAATGCTCAAATCACTACACCACATTGGCTCTCTTCCAAAATAATACTTTAGTTCATTAAATAATAAAACCTGGAAAGTTTTCCCATATGTAGACAATTGAAATTTGATTAAGACAAATTGCTGGACTGTAGTTTTAATGTCTTAAAATAATATAATGGGGTGCCCATGGTATCCTCTGGAGTTTGATTCCAGGACCCCCTGTGTATACCAGAATCTGTAGATATTCAAGATACTCAGTGAGGTAGTAAAATGATGTCCCTTATGTAAAATGGCAAAATCAAGTTTTTCTTTTTAGAATTTATATTTTTTTTAAAATACTTTCAAGCTGTGAATGATTGAATCCATGGATAAAGAATCCCTAGATAAAGTGGACCATCTGAATAAAAATTTGTATAGTGTGGTTCCTTGATATCCCCTGAGGTTTGGTTCCACAACGGCTCATGGATACCAAAATTTGTGGATGCTCAAGTCTCATTATATACAATGGGAGAGTAAAAATGTGTCCCTTGTATAAAATGGAAAAATCAAGATTTGCTTTTTGAAATTTATATTTTCAAGACATGGATGGTTAAATCTGTGGATGCAGAATCCATGGATACTATGTGTCTGGCTGTATTGCAATTGAAGAGTTGAAAACAAATAGGAACAAGTGATTCCCCATAGCTGGACGAGTGATTTCACTTCCAAAATATCAGCTCCAGGAAAAAAAAGTAGACCTTTGACTAACAGTCATGTTTATGTCTTCTGAAAAGACAGCTGGGCTCCTCATGATCCTTTCAGAATTTCATCCTGCTTTTGTTACTGTACCTTCTCTGCTTTTCCCCTTATAATTCCGATAAAGCATCAATCCAGACTTTGTGTTTTAAATTAAATTTCTTATTCCTAGAATACACAAAGTGATAGCAGTAACTTTCTGGCTCAGGTCTTCCCAGTTTGAGGAAAAGGAATGATACAAATTGGATTTGTGAAGACATTCCAAAGTTGTGTTTACCTGATTTGGAGTTCAGCCAGTGAGATTCTCTTTGTGACTGCTTCTTATCTTAGTTGAAGTGATATGTAAAGCCACAGAATTCTAGTGGCTCAGACAGCACTTCAGTTTCAAACATCTAACAATTCACTAAAGTTTCTTAAGTAAATTATTGGCACACTGTGAGGAAGTCATGTCAGAACACAGGTGACATAAAATCACAATGCTTGTTTATTTTTGTGTCACTACAGCATTTAGGAGAGCTAACCCTTTATTACCTATAGTAGTAAAACTGACTCCTTACTGCTGCACTTAACATACCCTGATAAATAGACTCTCCCTACTTTTATGCCCTCTTTGTGTCTCCCTGTTGTTGTGTACCTTCAAGTCATTTCCAACCTATGGCAGTCCTACTGTGAACCTATCACAGGGTTTTCTTGGCAAGGTTTGTTCGGGGGGTGGGTGGAATCCTTTATTTTCCCTCAGAGGTTGACATGGTGTAAGTTGCCCAAGGTCACCCAGAGGGTTTCCATGACTGAGCAGGGATTCAAACCCTGATCTCTAGAGTTGCAGTCCAGTGCTCTAAGTGTTACACTATACTGGTCTGTGTTGCTGGCAGTCATTTCTGCAGTGTTTTGTGGTTGATCTTCTAGGAAGATATATGCATGAGCCTTTATAAATCTTTCACTAGCAACCCTTCACTAGTATGCAGATGCATTATTTGAGAGTGTAACATGGATGTCTTAAGGTGTGGCCATAAACTGTATGCACTTTCTAGAAATGAAAGGCCACCCTTCTGGCTGCTTAAAGGAAAGAGGGAAATTTTGACTTCCTGCTAATATTTTTCCTCAGAGATTGCCATGAGTTTATCCATCTGGCTAGTGTGTTTTTTCTAAGAGTGTGTGAATAATCATGTGGAGAAGATAGATAACACATTGCAGAGATATCACCAAGTTACTCTATGATTTAATTTTGTTGCTTTCCTAATGGCCAGGTGTTTAGCAACTTCATTGTTTTGCACTAAGGGCAGAATTCCTCCTGGGAGAGCAGAATATGTCCTTTTTGTGGACAGGAGGATTTATTTAAAACCTTTATTATAACCTAACTTTGCTTTATAAAAATGTCAATTTCACTAATAACAATAGATTAAGAAACTAAAATGACTAAAAACAGCAGGATACAAAAAAGTCAGGCAGTCATTAAACAATTAAATACAGTGAGTTATAAAACAATTTATTGCAGCCAATCAAATCACAAATCATCATAGAAACCATTCATATCCCAAAGTTCTGCAAAGTAAGATAATTTTAGTTGCCTGACAGAAGAGGATCTTTCCAGCACTGAAAAATTGCCCTCAGACCACCTTTTGAGAACTGAAACTTAAACAGATAAATGTTATGAAAATATACTGCTTTTGAGCTCATAGCCATATACTCAACTAGATCTCTTTACACAAATTAGTGTTTTGGTTAACATTATTAAGAGGGGGGGGGGAATCTTTTTGAGTTCCATTTACCCAAGGGTCATAACATTTTTGTTAAAATATTTCAGTCATTAAAGTTGAAATGTACACATTTCAAAATCAGTGCATGCTTAAATATTGTTTTCTGAGAAGAAAAGCATGAGAATTACTGAAAACTAATGTACTGGTTGAACTTACTGTCTAGCTGTGGTGCCTCCTTAACTATTATCTTTAATCATGAACACACAAATCACATACAGTCTTAGTATTCTGAAGGGAAGTTGCTTTTAACAATTCCCATAAACGTTTTTGTACATTTTTTGGCTGTTTCTTTACTCCTGATTTTCAAGATATTGTTCCCTGTTTAGTCATATGAGAGTTCCTTTTTTAAAAAAAAAAAAAGAATGTGGTGAACTTCAGTTTAATTTTCAAAAGGAAGCTACTAAGAAGGAAATTTGGGGAAAATGTTTTATGAATCACTTGCACATTTAGCCCATCCCTTTCTCCTCTTCTCTTTCACAACTTTTTGGTTGAACTGCTCTTGGCTCTACCAAATTATTTCTCATTCGTTACACCACTTTATATACCATGTCTTGTTATATAGAGTAATATTTAGTTACAAGATCACAGACAAGGCCACACTTTATCCATTTTAAATTTCAAATGAACTTCACGTAGCATTTTTTTGGGAAAAGTAACAGGTTGTAGTTTTGACTGTTTTGCCCACTGCAGGTGACCAACTGAGTGCCATACTGAATTCCATTCAGTCACGGCCTAGTCTCCCAGCTCCTTCCATCTTTGATCAAGCTGCAAAACCTCCCTCTTCCCTAGTCCACAGCCCATTTGTGTTTGGACAATCCCTTTCCTTCCAGCAACCTCAGCCACAGCTTCAGAGTAAGTCTGTCAGCCTTTCCTGCCTCATCCGTCCATTTCTGAACCTTTGTCATTGCTTTAACAGTCTTAGTTACTTATCAGCTGCTAATCATTCATCATTGCACCTTCTGTCTTTTGTTCTTTTATGTTGGCTTTCCATGACATTGAAGCAAACATCAGTCTTTCCACAATTAGCAAGGACTGCTGCACTGACCTTGTGCCTGTTCTGTAGTTTACAAAATTCATTTAAACAGGGATTTTAAGAATCTGTTTGGGTATTAATTCAGCTTACGGGTTTCAAATACTGTTGCTGCTCTAACATCTGAAGAAATTTAAAGTGTGCATGGATACAGCTTCAGATGTAGTGCACAAGCCTATTGCAGTTATACTAGTTCTTTGTTTTAGCTTCTATTTTTAATGATAAACCCGATAACTATTTCAGTTCCATTTTTTCTTAATTTCTCTACAAACAATACACCTGGAAGCTTCACCACCAACAAAATAAATCTCTGTGAGATTTTATTTATTTATTTATTTTCATTTACTTGAAAAGTATTGTAGAATCATGTGGTGGCGATTGTCGTTCTGAAATCCCAGTTCCTTCAGCCGTTGTCAGTTTGTTTCACTTACCTTATTACATGAGTCACTGTAATGTCCCAACTACATTATCCAGTTTTATTTTTCTGTTTGCCTAGAGAGGGGTCTTAAATGGTTGATCCAAAATGAATGTTGTGTCTGTTAGGCTTTAACTATGCCTATTTTAAAACAAACAAACAAACAAGTGTTAACCCACCCTGTGAGCTGGATATACTAGCACTAGTTGGTGCTTTCTTCCTTTCAACTGGAGGAGCACTGGCAGATGCCAAGCTTTCTAGCCACCCTTGAAAATAAGACACTCTCGGGATGACCTTCCCCAGTGAAGTTGACAAAAGAAAACCATGACTACAGGAACGAAGACCTCAACTCAGCTATGGCACTGTCTGTAAATAGCCCACACAGGTTTGTGAGCATTCTTCATCTCACCTTATTCACCTGTGTCTATACCTGGTTTTGAGATGCCTGAAAGGAATCACATCTGCCTTTCCTATGAAGACCAAGGACATGCAGAATTTGGTGGAAATAACCTTGTGCCATCTGCTTTGGGTGAGTAATACAGAAACAGCCTCCTCGTCTGTAGTGTTGATCTCTGATTCCAAGCATATCAAGGTACAAACAGAAAAGGCCCTAAATCCTTTTCTAATTGGTCCAGCATCCAGTCAGGCATGACTTAATACTCAAAGAGAGCATGTCCACTTATGTAGCCAAGAACTTCAGGCGTAGCAAAGAACTTTAGGGATCAGAATAAATTTGGAAGTGTGACAACTGGAGGGAAAGAAGTTGCAAAAGTAAAGGATTCCAACTGACAGTGTTGATTCTTTCACTGTAACTTAGCTTCACCAGAGTACACGAAGGGGGCACCTTCTTTCTGTTCTTCTATTGAAAAGGAAAGAAGCCACAAGTAGAACCTATTAAGATGACTACATTTAGTTAGACTTTTTTTGAGCAGACCATTAAGAATAAATGGACTGATTAATATCAGTCAGTTTACCTTAAATCTATCCTTTGTTTCAAAAGTTAGAATCTTCTTTTCCTCCAGAGGTGGATTTTGTCATGCTATCTGTTGCTCTCCAGTAAGAATATATATAGAATATATAATCTCAGGAACAGGCCAAACCTTAATAGGTTTTAATGACCTGAAAATCATGTGACATGAGATACAGACATGAACTTTCAGATGTTTGCTTGACCCCATTTATGAAAGACATTTGCATTGTTTCACTGTGGGGCAAAATAGGCCGCCCCTGACAAAGCTGGATTGGTGCCATAGAAACCACACGCCGCAGCCCCAACGTGCCTTTGTGCTGGCCAACAAAGGAATGGCAAATAACTGCTCCTTTTTGCACCGGCAAAAAGCTGGCTTTTCCACCCCACTGTGGGGGGAAGCTTGCTTTAAGGCATTCTGGCGGCATTCACTGTATAAACACCATGCCACTAGAGTGCCCGGAAGCTGGCCCCTGTGTGGGTAGCTGCCTGGCTTGAAGCCAGCTTCCAAGAATGTTGAGGGTGTGTGTCGTCTGTACACCGCACCCTCAAGATGTCTGGAAGCTGGCTTTTTATGCCAGTCTATTTCACCCCTAAATTAACATCAGTACTGTTTTCTCTCAAATCTTGTTGGCATTTTATGCATGGCAGACATCTTAATTGACTTCAAATTTTCTACAGTGTGTATCACAACCCAGCACCAGAGCAATTTATAAATATGGGCAGATAACTCTGCCCTGTACTGTAAGCACAGTCTGGGTAATGGGGAATCCTGATGTACGCATAACACCTTTAGGAGCCAAGCAGTATCGTCTTGGCTATAAATCTTAAACAGTAACAATAACCAAAAGGTAATGAGTGGATTTAATATCACTGCAGTTTCTAGAATAATGCACAGAATGAAATGAAGTAGTAACTCTTTAGAAATAATGAAGTAGGACAAAATGTATAGTTAAATCTAAAATATCCATTCCAGTATAACATCCCTAAGACAAGATCCGAGACTGCCCAAATCAAGGTATAAACACTGAAGCATGTTGCAAATGTGTGAAGCAAATAAGCAAGGCTGCTTTTACACCAACAACCATAACAGCCAAGATGGACCTACTTAACCAATTGGAGCATCTAATGTACAGAGATCTCTAGAACTTTATGAACACACACAAATTAAATGGAAAGAATCTATCCCAATTACCAAGACTCTGTATGACCTTATGAAATAAAACAAGAGAAACAGCAAGTGCACATGAATAGGCCTTCATTTCAGGTTGCTAAATAATTGATTACAAGATCCTAGAAACTCAAAGAAGAGAATTGATTCGTGACAGTATCACCAGGATCCAATATAGCTGCCCATCTAACTGAGGTGTCGGATGATAAACACATCAGTGAAGATGGACAGAGGAGAAGCCACCTGAGGAGCAATTCAGGAGATCTCTATGTCATTCCATTTATAAGATTCTCCCCCTCCCACACACACACCATTGCCTTCTTGTATTTGATTGTATTTCTGTGCCTCTCTAGTGATCACTAGAAGTTGATCAGGCTTGGCATTCAGTCAAGCAAGGCTAACCAATCTTCTCCCAAGTCAGGTGCAGTGGAAAGGAGGAGACTACATTTATTTGTGGAAAATCAGCAGACAACTACTGGAGTGATCCACAAGGGGTAGGGACTTAGAGTTGAGATTTCCCATTACAGAGTTTTTCCTGGTTCTTAGTGTCAAAGAATCTACCCCAACAGAAAATTATTTTATAGGTATCCAAACCTGGTCAACTAAGGTGGAAAATTGTAGACCTTCATATACCAAAACAGAGTGACAAGATAAAGAAATGGTCCTTGATTTCAATCAGCTTGGTTCCTTCATTCACATCAGTTCTTCCAGGCTGCAGAATCTAGTATCAATTGTGGCAGCCATCCAAAGGAAGCAGTTTTCTTTTTAATAGAGCTCAGTGATCTGTGCACTAGTATTAAACTGGCATATCATACCACTTTTTCACCTTTCCTATCTAAGACAAGATTAATAATATTATACTGTGCTGTTTGGATTTTGCTGTGCCCCAAGACTTGTCAAAGGTTTCGCTTATTTCCCTCCTAACAATGTTATTTTTTGGCTCCCTTTCTGTAAATAATTATTTCCATCTCTCTCCTCAGTCTCACATAACACTTTTTGAGTAGTCTGAGAAAAGCAATACAGCTCCAACGTGATAGATACTTAAGGGAAAAAAAATCTGCCTGTTTTCCTTCTTTAAGGGGTATCCATGGCTCTTACTCATATCCAATATGCTATTAGTTGTCAGACATTTTTCTTCAGAAACTTCAATGAAATGTAAAATGTCTTTTTCAGTTGAAGTAATGTGCACTTCATCTTTTGCTAGATCTTTAGTTTTTGCTGTGGTGTTGGATTAATGTATTTTTTAATCTGAGGGCACTACGGTAAAATCATATTTTTATGTACAGAACACTCCTCAAAGAAATTCTACTACATATTATACTTTTCAAGAAAACTTTGGTTGAATCAAAGCAGAAGTGACTTACAGGACTGAAGTAAAAGTAGACTGTTAAGTGTTGTCAGAAAGGCAGGATTTCTCTGATACCTTAAAAATAACAATTTTACTGTTTCATGAGCAACAGCAGTTGTGGTGAGAATTGTGCAGCCCTCCAGATGCCATTGAACACAATTCTAAGCAGCCCAAACTGGCATTGCCAATGTTGAGTGTTTTCCCTCCTAGGGTACCGACCTATTATATTAGAGTCATATCTGATGTTGGGTCTTACCTTAGGAAGCTTGTGCTACACTGAACTTAATCTTCCAGGTGCCACAGAACTCTGAGTTCTTTTCCTATCCAGATAGTTGCAGAGCCATTATAGTGGGAGTTCTTGAGGCCTCTTTTCATCCACTCCTTAGGAAAACTTTGTTCTGAAACTCCCAGTCCTCCAATATAGAGTTTCTAAGTAGCTTAATATTATTATTTGCCAGGACTAAATGAAGTTCCATTTTATTGCCATCCTCTTCCGACTATTTCATGTTCACAACATTGCCTTTTACTGCAATAGAGCTTGTCACTATAGTTTTTTGTACCTAGATATACTGATGTCTGATCAGTATCGCAACAACAGTAATAGCACTAAAAGGTCCTTAATGGCCTGGAATTTGTTGCTAATTTTTGGAATGTGATATCCAGCAAAGATTGGGGAAGTAACAGCCAGAAGCAACTTATACATTGAATTTACAACTGCACATCCTTCGCTGGAGTAAGCTAAAATGCAGGCATTGGTGCAGTGTGGCTGCTCTTTGTGAATATGTGGAATATCAATTGTACTGCCAGCTATAAAAATCTGTTTATAGTCATTTTCAGATAGCATATAATCCTAAAGAAGGAATCTAGTATATTTTGGGCCCTAGACAGGGGAATCAGCACAGGGAAAGTTCCATGGGTGTGTTAGGATAAATCTAAGAGGTCTTAGATCAGGTCTTTGACAGGTAGAACAAAAGCAACTAGTACAATGCAGAGCTGTGAAGAGAAAGTTCAGACAACTCTGGGCAAATCCAAGATAGGCAGTGGACAGCAGCACCAAAAGCAGGCCTGAAAACCAAATACCAGATGTAAGTTGCATCTACAGCTCAACACATTTTAAATAGGATTTTGACTTCCTGTAGCTTTTGCTCCCAACCTGAATTAAGCCTTTTCCACTGAAGAAGCTTTTTTACCTGTGACAAAGTGGTGATGACTGCAGTGTAGTGGTGGCTTTGAGCTGGGGTCTGAGGATGGCAATGCAACCTCCATGACAAAGGTGATGTCCCTGTGGTCGCTCTGTGAAAGGAAAGTCTGTGAAAGAACGATCCTCTCTTCTAAGGCAGGGGGCAGGATTATAGTCATGGGTCCAGTTAGTTTCTACTGTGCTGTGCCTTTGTATTTATCGATACACATTATAAAGGCAAACTAAATATCTGCATTCTCATCACAAGGAAATCTGTCCTGTGCTGCTGCACCAGCCTTCTTCTCAAAGAACTGCTTGATGTCATTATATATCTACTGTACAGCACATTATATTCCTCCTATCATGAAAATCACACTTTTAAATTGCATTGTTTATATAATTGTTTTATATTTCATCTGAAACGAAATAATGAAACAGGTCTGTTATTTACCAGCCAGACATGATTCCCGTAGCTGTTTTGGCAGGCAAGTTTATGAGATTCCAAGTGTTCATGAGCACATTTGAGCCATTGATGATTCCCATAATATCCTTAATTGTTAGTTATATTAGAATTGTTGGTCTGTTGGCATAGTCATGGACTGGCTGACTGTTTGAACAAAAGGATCAGACAGCTGTGCTCCTAATAGTTTACATGCTATCCCTGCTGAGAATCATGTGAGGACCTTTCTGAGCTGCTATGTTAAGAGCATGTACTCATAGGAAAGGGAAGTGTTATCACACAGTTGGATCAAAATTTCTAAATCTGTTCACCTTCTTTAGTTATTTTTTTTCATATTCTTATGGTCACTAAAGCCCAAATAGCATATGATGTTAAAGATACATTTTTCAAAATGGAAATTTGATCAACTTGGAGGGCTGATAGTTAATAAAAGCAGAACAGACATAGAGAGAGAATTTTATTCTTCTGTCCTTCCTTCCTGAACAACTGATGCTGAATAACATCTCTCCTCTGAAATTTTTAGTTGTAAGAGGATGACATGCTGCTTGGCATTAGGGATACACTTGTAGTTTGCCTATGAATTGATAAAACTAGAGCATTGCATACAACAGTCTGTTTGTGTGGCAATAAAAAAGTCAAGTAAATTTTTTGCAGTTTTTTGCATTAAGTCTTTCACCAAATTATAATGCACTCATCTGCATGTTTATTTGGAAACAACAAAAAAAACAACAACACTGTGTTCATTTGGTTATGCACTAGGAAGGTGTACATAACATTGATGTTTTAGTGATGCACATTTGAACCAATATCAGATAGACCATGGAATTAGTTCTGTGAGCCCAAGGTGGCCTTAAATGTGTTTATGGTAACTTGTGCAGCATGAAAAATGTTCAAGATTTTAAGGAAAATTACAAGAATAGTCATTATTTGGCACAAAAGTAGATGTGCTGAAATATTTTTTTTTAAAAAAAACTGACATTGGGGTCATGCAGACAGGGCAAAAGGAATGGCCAGAGGCCGCTCCTGCCCCAATCGCACTGGGACTGCAGCGACCACACAGTCCTGGTCCCGATCCAGGCCGCTGCCAAGGTCCTCACCCCACAGTCCTCAACCCTTTTTGTGCCAGCTCTTCCCGGTTGGTGTGGGCTCAGCATGGCTTCTTGTTGTGTTCAGGGTGTGCGACATGTAAACGCCACACCCCCAATGGAGTCTGAAGCTGACACTTTTGGCCCACCTGCTTCAGGCCTTGGTGTACAGAAACCCCAGTATTAACCAGCAGGAGTTCTTGTGTTCTAGTTACAGCCCCTCTCCCCACCCCCAAATTTTCTTTTAGCTTTTCAGATCTCCTTACAGTGTTGAATTGCAGTGAAAAAGAATTTTCTTATTGCAATACAACTTGGATTTAGGAAGAATATGAAAAATACAGCACTGTGTTTGCAGAACTAAAGATGTGATAGACATCTCTAGAACAGGCCATACTGTGGTAACTAAGATGATGCCCATGTCTGGAATATCAGTATGAAAAGGGATCTTGCAGCATGTTTGAGACTAAGATCCTGTTCAAACTGGCCATTAAGGCCGACCTGGCGGCGGAGTTGGGGCATTGCCCCAAGTCCGCCCCCCCCCCGGCACCATGATGCCGCCTACAGCTCCACACAACACGAGGTGTTATGGTACTCCTCCAACACTGGGTCCATACGTGGCTATGGCACCCTTTCCATAGCTACATTTTGTGGCTCGTTTTTGTGGCCTGGAAAGGCTGGATTGGGTGTGCTGTTGCCATGGCCCCAATCTGGCTGAACAGCCCGTAACTGAGCAAAAGATGATGTAGCATAAGTTTTTCATGGATTTTTCTACCTCCCCAGTTGCAGGCATCTCCAATCATCTGAGGAAGTAGACCAAGTCTTTGCATTCTGCAAGCCTAGAGAGAGAGAGGTTTTTTTTTTTAAAAAAAAAAAAAACAACAAAAATAGGCTGTTTGTTTCCATTCTTATGCTAAAATTTAATCCAGTTTTAGTCTTCTCTGGCTATCATCATTGGGATTGTTACTGAAAAGTACAGAATTGAAAAATAATGGTAGTAAAAGTTTTGCCTTATGGGGCTATTGAAAACTGATTTTATTTAACAGTGCTAGCCTTTTACTAAAGCTTGAATTGACTTGCAGGCTATAGATTGGCACAAGCTCGCCTGTTGTGTAAGATATTGTCAGTTGTGAAATCATCTGTTGTTATATGAATTAGTTTCAGCAAAAGTTTTATTCTAGTTTTGCTAAATAAAATTAATAAAAGAATTTAGAAAGAAGAACTTGCATAAGCAGTTGGCCCCAGTTCAAAAGTAGCAAAATAACCATACAGTTGTTTTCCATGAGATAATTTAGTTTAGGCAGGCAGTGAAATCTCATGTTCACCTAAACTTAAAGAATGGTAGTCATATCTGTAGAATATCAGATGTACTTTAGGCTATTGGAAGTAATAACAACAAAGCAGTAAATGAACGAGCAAAACTGTTCATTATCTGCTATTTCATTGTTGTTGTTTTTAATCAACCCATCTGCTGCTCCCATAACAATTCACAGCTAGGTATTCCTTATGCTGGCTTGAAAAATAACTTTGATTTATTATTTTGAGGACATGTGACTTCTAGAGCAATTACTGTTATTTTTTGTTAAATCTTGAACAGTGAACTAAAGTACATTTGACTGTGCCGTAGAACAGACATGTCTCATCTGAACTGCTTGCTTTGCTTGTTTTATCTTTGCTATTTTTCCATTGAATCTATGCTGCTTCTGTGCCACTGTTTTCCACTGTAGAAACTCCATCCCGCAGCCTTGCTTCTCGTGAGCGCATTTACAAAAGTAATGATGTAGCTGTGCCTGCCTCTGCTATTTCATCTCTCTCACACAAACTGAAGGGTGGGTACGCATGCAATTGTAGACAGGTTGTGCAAAAATTATTGGAAATTCTTTAAATATATTTTTCCTATTCAGTCCATCTCATTCCATTCACAAAGAAGTTTGTGCTTTATATAACTGGAGTGGTATTTAATGGCTTACAGTAAATGTGTAGATTCTTTATGAAATATTAGTGAAAAAAACATATACTAATTTAATGTGAAAAGCTTTTTAATTCCAACAGTGACATTTAGAAGTACAGTATATGAAAAATTTTATTCTCGGCTTTTTAAAGGGAAATGGGGCACAATTATTTATAAATACAATGGGTTGGATCCAGATTCAACAATTTACTTGTGAGATGATAAAAGGGGATTTCTCCAGACCCCTGAAAATGCAGTGCTGAGAAGCAGAAGACTCTGCTGAATGAGCTGAACTGTGGAGAAGTAGGGGATCTCTGAAAAGATGGTGGGGTTACTTTCCATATATAAAGATCCCATTGAGAATAAACAGATCTGGCCCTAATCCAGTGATTGGGGGTCTGATCTGCTTTCAAAACCAAAATGGGATTGCTTTCTTATACTTTGAAAACTCATGTACTTGTTTCAGAAGAAACTACAGTTGTAGACCATTATGCATCCATGTATATTATATTAGATGTAGCAAACATGACTTTCTGACCCAGTGTAGAACTTTTCCTTTAGTCTTAATTAGCATTTGTACTTGATACAGATAAGCATGACACGGATTGGTGTAATTCAGGTAAAAATGATTTGTAATAAATGGTTTATAGAATGTGTTTGTATGCTGATACGTACGCAGGGAAAACAAATCTTTTATTTTAAAACTGTGAAATAAATATTTTCATTTTATTTTCTTTAGATACTTGTTAGCACATTAAGGTGTTTTTAAATATTTTCTCTGAATATTTTGGAAGGTATAGATGTTAGTCATTCCAGTAGTTGCAAAATCACTCATCTAAGTCCTGAAAGGAAGATCTGCGAGTTTGATCCAAAGGAACTCTTCTCCATTTGTGGAAAGGGCTTAGATTGAGGACGATTATCACCAATTCCCTCTTTCTGGAATCACTCCCTGTACTCTCTTCCACATTGTTCCAGATGATTTCTGGAATAGGTTTGGGGACTGTAAATCACTCCATTCTAAGAAAGGAGTAGTTTTCATTGACCTGTGGATTCAACAGCATGGTGAGAAACCTGATTCCATTCATAATTTCCATATGTGTTGAATCCTGTTCATGCACAATGGTTCTTTTTGAGAAGAACCCTCACATACTAGCTGTAGTTGCAGTACATCTTGTTTGGCTAGGATCATGCAAGCACTGAATGAGGCCATATAGATCTTTTGCAACAGAGAAATAATCCGTTATTTTTTCCTTTATGTATTGAAAACTTAATAAAATCAGGACTTGATAGTACTGATATTTCAGCAGGGGAAATCATAGTTACCTTATACAGGAGAAAGGTACTACTACCCGCTCATTCCCAATTTAGCAAACCTCCTCTGTCCACATTATTCTAGACTAGAAGATGACTCAGATGACTTGGGGATGGGAGAAAGGATATTTTCCTTCTGCAAGCTGAGTTCCATTTGTACTTCTCTGGATCCAACCCATAATTTCTGAGCTCACATCCTTTTCTCTTTTCTGTATCGATATATCTATGTAATAAAACATTTATTTTGCTCTGTAGTTGTTAATGGTTTTTTAAACTGTTAAGTATTAATGTATATGTTTATGGCCATTCAGTTTTCTGGTTCTTCATAATATACATAAGGACTTTCTTTTTATTGTCATTACAATATGTGTCATACAGGTGATAGAGTGAATTTTTCTGCATCTGCTAAACCAGTTTCTCCAGCTGGGAAATCAGACATGGCATCAAAATACAGAGTGGATAGTAGGTCACCAAAGCCTGATGGGCGCCTGAGCCACCCTACTGCAGACCAGAAGAAACCCAGGAATATGGAGATCCTATCTGCTAGTGAATCCCTGATGCTGAAATCAGATACTGGAAAGCTGAGGTCTGATTCTCACAGCAGATCTCTGTCTCCAAACCATAACACTTTGCAAACTTTAAAATCTGATGGGAGGACAACATCTGGTCTGAGGGCAGAATCACCAGGGCCAGGAACTCGGTCATCTTCTCCGAAAATACTCTCGTCTGGTAAATCCTGTACCTCTGGAGTTGGGTCTCGACGGTCTTCATCTCCTCATGATAAGCCTATGTCCCAGAAGCCCCCAGCCCCTGTGAAAACAAAGCTTGATCCTCCTCGGGAGCGTTCTAAATCAGACTCATATACACTGGACCCAGATACTCTTCGCAAAAAGAAAGTGCCCCTAACAGAACCCCTAAGGGGTCGATCAACTTCTCCCAAACCAAAAATTGCATCAAAAGATGGAAAACCTGTTAATGAAACAGAAAACAGAGCCCCTTCCCCCCATGTTGTGCAAGAAAATCTTCACAGTGAAGTTGTTGAAGTCTGCACTTCAAGTACTTTAAAGACAAACAGCATTATAGATAGTACATGCGAAGATAATTCTGAATTCAAAAGTGTGGATGATGCCTCTAATAAAGTTCATTTCAGCATAGGAAAAGCACCATTGAGAGATGAACAAGATACAAGAGCATCTCCAAAAGTCAGCCGCAAGTGTGCAAATAGGCACGTGAGGCCCAAGAAGGAAAAGTCTGTCTGTCTTTTCAAAGGTGATGGGGCCAGATCCATAGAGCCTGCCAAGCAAGCCATGTCTCCCTCTGTAGCAGAGTGTGCTCGGGCTGTCTTTGCTTCTTTTCTGTGGCATGAAGGAATAGTCCATGATGCAATGGCCTGCTCATCTTTTTTGAAATTTAATCCTGAACTTTCTAAAGAACATGCACCAATTAGAAGCAATCTTGGCCAACAGCCTGTAGAGGAAAAAGAAACTAAGCTAAAGAATAGGCATTCCCTGGAAATATCATCTGCTCTGAATATGTTTAACATAGCCCCTCATGGGCCTGACATATCAAAAATGGGAAGTATTAATAAAAACAAGGTTCTGTCTATGCTTAAAGAGCCTCCTCTTCATGAACGATGTGAGGATGGAAAAAGTGAAACTACCTCTTTTGAAACATCTGGTCACCATACAATGAAGTCCAGATCTCCACTTCCTTTAACACTGCAGCACCTGGTAGCCTTTTGGGAAGATATTTCTCTGGCTACTATCAAGGCAGCATCTCAGAACATGATTTTCCCAAGCCCTGGGTCCTGTGCTGTGTTAAAGAAGAAAGAAAATGATAAAGATAACAAGAAGTCCAAAAAGGAGAAGAAGAAGAAAGAAAAGGCTGAGGCAAGACCAAGGGGAAACCTCTTTGGTGAAATGGCCCAGCTTGCAGTTGGTGGACCAGAAAAGGATACCATTTGTGAACTCTGTGGGGAATCCCACCCGTATCCAGTCACCTATCACATGAGACAAGCTCATCCAGGTAGGATAGTCTTTGTGTGCAAACTATTGTTTAAATTTGCAATTAACTGTTTCTGAACACGGTAAAGGGAATGCAAGCTGGCCCAAAAGCTCATTTAGGGGACCAAGTTTGACATGGTAGGAAGAGTCACATTTTATTTAGTCTTATGTCTGTTTTGTTCGCATATATAGCAGGGAATTGTTGCATACAGTCTGTATTCAGATGTAAGGCTCCAAATCATCTCTGGCTTTGTCTTCCCATGCTCCACCCCATGTGGATAGACTTCTTGTGACCCACTTTGCATCTGATATGCAACAAAAATTTAAAAAAAAATAATCACCTAACCAATGTGTTGCTTTTCATGCTAGATTCAAACTCTCTGCTTCATAGATGGACAGGACAGACAGACATGTCAATCACATGTGCTGGTGATTTGCTATAGATTTCAATCCTATGAGTGTGTTTTGCTTTTTATTTGAAATATACACAAATATGCATCCTGATCTTTTATAAGGCTCTCCGTGTTTTCTCATCCAGAACTGATTTGATCTATTCTGAGCCCAAGTTGCATTCTAATGATATTCCAGTGCAACAGGGTTGAAACACTTTCTTCCCTTGCATTACCTATGAGTCCTCAGCCACATGAACTGGGGGAGGGGTTGTTTGTATATTCCTATCATCCCCTGTTATTTTGGTATGGCAGCATCCCAGATAGCAAGAAACCTGGGAAAAGTACCGTAATACTCTATTGATATATGGATCCTTTTTATATGCATTAATCAACTAAAAACTACAGACACCTCAGGCATAGCAGAAAGGTGAGTTTTTTTCCATCTCAGATTTCAGTCCAAGTTGGACATGAACTCACAGGACAATAATGCTTCAGAATCAAGTCAATTGTTATAGATTCTTTCACCTGGAATTTGTAAACTTTGCCAAAGTCATTAGTAGTGCTCAGGATGAATATATTAAACATTTGATCTCTGCCATTCTTATGCCTGAGGATGTGTTCTCATATGCAACCCTTGTTTTGGCTTACATCACAATAGTAAAAGTGATTCTTTAACTTTCCAAAGACTGAATTCAACAGCAAATGACTGAGCAAATTAAATTATGGATTTAATAGTTCTTACTATTATGTGGTATTAAATAGTTTTTTATTATTTTAAGGTTGTGGCCGCTATGCAGGCGGACAAGGCTATAACAGTATTGGACATTTTTGTGGAGGATGGGCTGGTAATTGTGGTGATGGTGGCATAGGAGGAAGCACGTGGTACCTTGTTTGTGACCGATGCAGAGAAAAATATCTCCGTGAAAAGCAGGCTGCAGCAAGAGAAAAGGTATTTTTAAATTATCTGTTCCTTATTATCTCTAGTTTCTCTCAGTCCCAGGTGGCCATAAAGTCATATAAGAATAGTGGGTTCCCTTGCTCTCCTTTCATTAATCCAGGAATAAACTGGGTGGGATGTGGTCTAGCTGCATGTCTCTATACTGAGCTTGGCAGTCTGGGTTGTTTTTGGGCTCTGGGCTAGAGAAGTGTCCTTCAGCAAATATTACTGTCTCTACATGTACTTTGTATCACCTAATTGTATCATCTAATTCTCAATTTCTTTCAAGAGAGTAGGCCATGGCGGCATTGTGGTGTTTAGTCTTTCTGGTAGATGGGATGGCAGCTTTAAGAAAATTGCTTAAAATGGGATGTAAGCTGCAGGACTCAGTTTTCTGCCCTGTTCTGATGTTTCACTATTAAGCAGCCTTTTGTACTTTTTAAAAATCTTTGTATTTTGAACATATTTCTCTGGTTGAGAAGTGGGGAGAGGATGGGCCAGAAGATGATCTGGTTTGAGCTAGTAATAACTGCTGTAGCTAGCAATGGCAGCATATAGAATCCTACTCCCTTTGGCAGGAACTAGTATTCATTCTTGTATCCTGGAGATCACCTGCTGCAGTCATGTAGTAGCCTTATTGATCTTTTCATAGGTCAAACAATCTAGGAGAAAGCCAATGCAAGTTAAGACACCTCGTGCCTTGCCTACCATGGAAGCTCATCAAGTGATCAAAGCAAATGCACTGTTCTTGCTGGCCTTGAGCAGTGCTGCAGAACCCAGTATTTTGTGCTACCACCCTTCCAAACCATTCCAGTCACAGCTGCCTAGTGTCAAGGAAGGCATCTCAGAGGATTTCCCAGTTAAAATGACATGCCTCTATCTTCAGACATTAGCAAGGTAATTTTTAATATATATATATTGAATTGTTCTATTTTTGGTATAAAAACAACTGTTCTCATCTGAAAATAATTTACTTGGTCTTCAGAGAGCAATTAGTTTAAAAATTATAATTCACAAGAAGTGATGTTAATCATTATTTCTATCTGTTGAAGTATTCCTAGTTGAGGGAAGCGCTACTTTAATTACAGTTATCACTGATGATTATAATTATTTCCCTATTCCTGTGTATTGAATGTTGCTTGAGAGGATAAAATTGTTCCAAACATAGCTAAAGTATGTTGATTTCAAACAATTTAAAAGAATATGAATAACAGTGTCCTAATCTTTATTGCATTTACCATCCAGTCAGTTCATGATCTTCCAAAGCATTCTGAGGACTTGCAGCTTCTTCCTGTAGGTGCAACTACGCTTTAGAAATAATGCAGTTTGACTTTACTTTAACTGCTGTTGTACCATCCTGCAAAAACCTGGGATTTGTAGTTTTGTGAGACACCACCGCACTTTGGTGGAGAAGGCTAAAAACTTGGTAAAAGTACAAATCCTTAAAGCTATAGCACTTAAAGTGGTGTCAAACTAAACTGTTTCTACATTATACGTGTACACTGCCCTGATCTTTGGAAGGGCGGTATATAAATAAAGATTATTATTATTATTATTATTATTACACCCTGTGTCAGTGGCATTCCCATACTGGATGTTACCCAGTGTGGGACTTCTGGATGCGGGGCTTCTGGGGATAACACAGCACTCCCTGTTTTGCATGTGGGAGGAGAGGCTCATGGGAGTGGAAGAGCGGCAAGTGTGTGAGTGACTGCAAGGTATGTGTGGGAGGGAAGGGAGAGAAACACGTGGTGGAGGGGAAGGAGTGGCGCACAGAGGAAGGAGTGACGTGTGAGGGAAAGAGCAGCATGTGCGTGGTACCATGAAGTGTACATGTGAGGAGAGGTGCATCACCCAGAGCATGGGGGATGGTGTGAGGGGCTGATCTGGTGTCACCCCTCTTCTGGGGTGTCACCCAGTGCGGTCTGCACCCCCTGTACCCACATAGTGACGCTGCTTCTCCTTTGCCTGGCTTTCTTCTGAGAAGGCCGGGCAGCAGAGGAGGAAGCGGAGCAAATGCTCACCCCTCAAGGCTCCTTCTCCTGAGGAGAAGTGCAGGCGGAAGAGGAGAGGGACAAGCAAAGCTCCTCTTCCACTCACCCTTCTCCTGAGGAGAGGGCTGGGCAGAGGAGGATGAGGGTGGAATGAATATTATTTAATTCTAATTGATATTAATTAATATTAATTACTGTTATAAATTAATTAATAGTTAATTGAAACCTATCTGAAGGAGTTTAACCTATTTTAATTTTTGCTGCTACCTTCTGCCAATTTGTGCATGTCTGGGTTAATACGTAGACTGTAGAAAGTAAAGACATGGAAGAAATCACGTTGGAAATGACCATATTGTACTGATTCTATCTGGAACTTGATTTTGTTTGGTTTGGTTTGTGGAAGGTAAAGATGTATCTCAATTTATAGGGGAAAAAACCCTTTTCTTATTTTGATCTAATGTTGTTTTGGTTCAGCATATTATTTACCTGTGAAAGCCTTGGGGTAAAAGAAGAATATTGAACAAGAACTTTAGAATCTTGAGTATTTTCCCAGTGGATTGCAGCTTGAAAGTACAGAAGTTAACCAAAGAAGTGGTGTGGCTTTGATAAACAAGTGTTTCTGAAAATTCAGTTGTTACAATTTCAAGGTGTTGGGGGGGGGGGATAGCTAGTACATACATTATTTTTACCCATTTAGATGATAGAATGTGATGGAATTAGTTTTTAAAAGATACTGTATATACTCATGTATAAGTCTAGAAATTTAGGTAAAAAATTGACCCAAAAAACCTGAGTCGACTTATCCATGGGTCAATGTAAGTACTGTATCTTAACTCTTATTTAAAAGAAGGGACCATTGCCTGGTGAAAAGCAAGGGTATAATCTGTCCTGGAAGCACTGACCCCCTTTACTCTCTCATCCATCCAGTCTTAAGAATAAGCACAGAGTTATGTCTGGTGGACCTTTGGAAGTTATTTGACATTGTTTTGCTTTGCTTCATCCTTTAGATCCTTTCCTATAAGCCCCTAAATTTTATCCTCGATTTATCCACGGGTCATAGCAAAATCCATAATTTTGGCTCCAAAACTTGCCCTCGACTTGTACATGAGCTCGACTTAATAGTCGAGTATATACGGTAATTGTTTTAACAATATTCAGTATCTAATTCTTTTTCAGGCATCATCATGAAAACTTTGTTGGTTACCAAGATGATAACCTCTTTCAGGATGAGATGAGGTATCTGCGTTCAACTTCAGTGCCTGCCCCTTACATATCTGTCACTCCTGATGCCAGTCCTAATGTCTTTGAAGAGCCAGAAAGTAACATGAAGTCCATGCCACCAAGGTATTCCAATATATATTATTATTAACTGGGTGTGCTAATTAACAGACTTTCTGCCCCCAAAGAGAATTTTATGACATTTTTGATGCTTGTTAATTACTTCCCAAATATTTGCCAGAATGCATCTCATTATTCGTTGAAAAAAAAAGATGATCATGTGTTGAGAATAATCCTCAGTAATACCTTAATCTCCAAGGCGAATTTCTGGTTTTTTGCACTAACCTTCATAATATCTCCAATCCAGTAGAGTTTTACTGAAAATTGATAGTGTGGTGTTGACATAACCCTAAAAAAAGTTCCATGCTTTCTCATTTTTTTCAGAAGTACTTGTTCCATACTAGATAAATTGAAGCTGTGCTATCAATTATTATTGCTATTTCTGAAGGCCTCTAACAGTGCTTTTTGGGTTCTAATTGTTTGTGTGCGGGGTGACACAATCTAACCCCTGCAGCCAAAAATCAAACAGGTCACTTCAGACTGATTATTTTCTGTGTTCATCAAATAATATGTGTTGAAGGTGAAAATTTGGCCTCCAGCCCTGCTGTAAGTATGAGCACATAGTGCTGTAGCACAGCTATACCCAAAACATCTGTGAAAGGGTTGTTTCACACTTTGATTCAACTTAGCATAGACAAGAGGCTGCATTGTGTTATTCATTTCAATGTGTCATTTTAATAAATAAAATTTAATTATATAAACTTTTAAAAAAAGGCCATGAGATCCTGTGAAAATTTGGGAGGGGGAGAATTTTGCTGCACTGTGTTTTTATTTGCTTGTTTGTCTTTTAGTCTTTCTATAAGGAGGGAGAGATCATACTTTGTTGTACTTGGGATTTCTTTGTCTAACTCTGTATAAACTGCAACCTCCAATCTGGGTTCTTTCCCCAAGGGGAGAGGTGGGGTTTTTTTTCCCAGCTTCATTTATATACCGCTTCATACCCTTAAGGAGTGTCTAAGCAGTTTACAACTGTAAGCTATTTGCCCCCCAACAATCTGGGTACTCATTTTAGCGACCTCGGAATGATGCAAGCCTTAGTTGAGCTTCAGCCCTTATGCTGGTCTTGAACTCGCCACCTTATGGTTTTGAGTGAGTGGCTGCAGTACAGGCATTTAACCACTGCGCCACCAAGGCTACATAATGGCTTCTAGGCTGCTACGCCATAACTTGTTGGGTTCTGGCTAAAGCAGTGTGGGCGAGTTGGCTTTTTCAACTGTGAAATACCTGCTGAGTCTATGAAACACTAAAAATGTTTTGCAACCATGGCTTTGTTTCTTTAGCTAGCCTCAAATCTTCTTTCATGTGCTAGACCTGATAAGTTCTTTACAATTGCTTAAGTTGCCTACTTGATTTAAAAGTTTTTATAGACCAGTGCAAATTAGCTTTTACTGTTTCAAAAGAACATAGCCCATGGGGTTGTGTTTTCCTTTTTTCTTCTTTCTTCCATGCAAAACCTTATCCCTCATTAACCATGGTTTGTCATGGTATATACACAATTGTTAATCATAGTTCACACTAATCACATCCTTGAACAAATAGTTCTCCAGTAAATGGTTAGGAATTAGCTAGATCACACTGAAGTGCTCAAATGCTTATGCTGTAATGAACATAATTTGTACACTGACTTATTTCCAGTTTAGAGACCAGCCCCATCACAGATACGGATCTTGCAAAGCGCACAGTATTTCAAAGGTCATATTCAGTTGTAGCATCCGAATATGACAAGCAACACTCCATTTTACCTGCACGGGTAAAGGCCGTTCCCAGAAGGAGAGTTAACAGTGGAGATGCAGGTAAGGATGTGAACTCCAATTTGATTTTGATTTTTTTTTCTTTTCAATTGTATATTTTGCTTTTGTTTGTGTTATTTCTGCATACTCCTGTATACCAGTTCTGTGTCTGTGCAGAACATAATTTAGATTCTAAATCTAGAACTATCAAGAAAGAGCATTAGTAGGAGGGCTTCTGTTATAGTCAAAGAGCCATGGCACTTACCTCTCTGCTCACCCTTGCTGCTGCTGCATTGGTAGCATCACTGAACTTTCACATTCACCTGACAGATTAGAATTCAAATAAATTTCTTATGTTCAGTCAGATAAACAGTTATACTTTGCTTGGCAATCTGAGATGCCTAAGTGCATACACATCCTGGGGTTTTTTTTTTTTTTGGTTGTTTTAAATTCTTTTCAGTCTTTCATGAACATTTCACCATGTGACATGAAAGACTTTTCTGTGAGAAGTAAAAATTGTGAGCCTAATTGGTACGGTTCTTAGTATGCCCTGCATATAAATAAAACCCTGAAAATTTACTGTATATACTCATGTATAAGTCTAGAAATTTAGGTTAAAAATTTGACCAAAAACCTTGAGTCAATGTATCCACGGGTCAGTGTAAGTACTGTCCTTTACCTCATTCATTCATATATATATATATCCACCCAATGGTGAAAGAAAAAAAAGTTTAATCTTCCCTGGAAGCACAGATCCCCTTTTACTCTCTCATCCAAACCAGCCTTTAGTATGAACACAAATAGTTATGCCTGCTGGGGTTTTGTAAGTTCTTTGGCATTGCTTTCTTTTGCTTCGTCCTTTTTTTCATTACATGCCCCTAAGTTTTACCTTCAACTTTTCCACAGATCATATCAAAATCCATAATTTTGGCCCCAAAACCTTCTCTCGACTTGTACATGAGGTCGACTTATTGTCGAGTATATACAGTATATATTATAAATGCATTAATTCAAAGGCATGTAAGTTTTTAATTTAACATGACTAATGTGTAACTAGTAAATGAAACGCTACAAAAATTCAGAATTAGTCTGAAATTCAGGCTATTTGCTTGCATATTAAAGTATCTGTTTGATGTTTGATATAAATAGCATGAAGTATGTGATTTTAAAAGCAGTAACAGATTGTTCTTGCACTTTTTAGATTTGATACTAATATACTAATGCTCTTATTTACATAGCAGCAGCAACAAAAATTAACCATCTAATATATACATATTTTTATGCTTTTAAATAGAAGTGGGGTCCTCTCTTCTGAGACATCCATCTCCTGAACTTTCTCGGTTAATCTCCGCCCACAGCTCTCTTTCCAAAGGAGAGAGAAATTTCCAGTGGCCTGTTCTGGCATTTGTGATCCAACATCATGATTTGGAGGGACTTGAAATAGCAATGAAACAAGCTTTAAGAAAATCAGCCTGCCGGGTTTTTGCCATGGAGGTATTTAATGCATTAATTGAATTCCTAAGACATGATGGCAGTACTTTATTGTATTTATAGTAGCAGTTCTATTATATTAATATGTAGTTTTCTAAACTGAACTCTCCGGGAAAGCACAATACAAACATGTGATGGTATATGTACCACTATCAGCATATAACATATAAATGCATATTACATTTGCCCTATTTTCTGTTCCTCTGCAATAGCAGTGGAGAGAAGACAATAACCATAGCTTGATTTAGCTTGACTGCATATGTTTTACAAGTACTTGTCAACGTATGTGCAGCCCAATTCCTATATGGCTGAGATCCTAGCTATCTGTCTTTGTGCATTCTTACTGGTTACAGCTACACATAGGATTAGCACTCACAAGAGTCTGGACTGAAGATTGACTGACATATCTGCTGATTGACAAGCCACATAACCCTGTCTGCTTGCTAAGTAACAGCCAGGATGACAGACATAGGATTCTATATGGATAACATCACTGCATTATTTCTGTACATCTGGGAGTGTAGCAAAAACAGACACCTCTGAGCAGGAGGTGTCCATAATAACAATGTTCTATAAAGGAGCCCCTTTACTATTCTAATGGGGCATATAAACCCCACCTGCTTTCCTTGTGGATCTTGATCCCATATCAAACAATCCCAAAAATTATGACAGAAGAAAACATACAAACAACAATATATCATAGAAAACAAAATTAGAGTGAGGCTGGGTAGGAATGACACCTCAAACCCAACTGTAGCTGGACTGCTGGAGAACAGCCTTAAAGATTTCTAGCTCTTGACCAAAGTGAAGCCTTTACAAGCCTGTCAGGCTTCTCTTGGCCTGTCTACCAGTCAATGAATTCAAGAATCATTGGCTGATGATTTCCACATCTTCAATGGCCACTCCCTGTCCCATGCAAATCCCACAGGTTTAGAGAGTGGAGAAAGCTGCTACTGTACCATCACCAGCATGGCACTCTTTGCTACATGCTACCATAGCCTGCAAACTTGCTCCATAGTAAGTTGTGGAGCACCTTTAATACAGTTAAGAAAGTCCTGGAAAACTTCTTGCTCAGAGACTCTATCTGTACAATTAGTTCCATCTAATTTCTGTTTTCTCCCTACTTTGTATGTATTATTCCAATATATTTTAGTCATGTAAGCTGCCTTGATTGCTGCAGCAGAAAGGGGGGTATAAGAATAAAGTTTATTTATTTGTTTATTTTCACTGTAGCATAAATATAGTTCCTAGTTCTAACTAGAATAGACCCTCCCTCACTCTTACACAATAGTTATTCCCGCCATGAGTTTTATAAGCAAATGACTAGATGAATAAATAAACTCCAATGGTGGAGGGAAACACTTTTCTGCATATAAATAGGTGATGATGGATATCATTGGACTCTCTGAGTTACTGTAAAGTGTATAAAAAGAGTACAAAGAGATTTGAGTTGTACACACATCACCTGTTCCAGTCTGCACAGTCTGCTTAGTTATCCACCCATATCATTTATACCTGCCATTAAGGCATTGTATCTGATCATTTTTAAAGTTCTGTCTAGCCATGTCCTGTTTATATTGATAAGACAAAACCACACAAGAAGATTAATGTCTTCCAATCCTTTCTGATGAATAATTGTATTAGGCTGAAAACCTATGAATATGTGCCTGAAAATAGCTCCATTAAACAGTGGGACTTGAATCTGAGTAAAGATGGATAGGAATATCTGCTAAATTAGGATTTATATGGCATTGCTTTCTTTCTTCTGTTCCATAATTTTATTTGTATTGTTTTCAGAATCCTGAACTTTTCTAAACTTTTATTAACAATCTACATATGAACCAACTATTATAGCATCTGTTTTTACTGCCTTAAATACTCTACCCAGTTTCCATCTGCCTTTCAGTTTAGCTCTGAAACCATTCCTGTGTTTTTAGTTTTAACCAGCTGATCTTAAATGACTGCCAAAAATAACCTACATATATTATTGGGCACTGCTCTCTTGACTGTGATGAACTGCATGAACTGTGTTTCTCCATAATATTATTAGATCTTCTAATTTTTTGTACGTTATTTTTCAATTTTCACCTATATTTAAATAGTACAACTTTTTGGTTTCTAGGCATTTAATTGGCTTCTCTGTAATGTCATTCAAACAACATCTCTTCATGATATCCTGTGGCACTTTGTTGCTTCTCTTACCCCTGCCCCTGTTGAGCCAGAGGAAGAAGATGATGAGGAGAACAAAGCAAACAAAGAAAATATTGAACAAGTATGTTGAACTGCTTATAAATCCTTTAACATTAATATTGGCGATGTATTCTAAAACCGTATTTAATACATTCAGAATTTTTTCTAAATATCTAGATGATTTTTTAACTGTACAGTTCATCAGTTAGTGAAGAACAGTAACTTTAATAATTTTGAAAAATAAGTGTTAAATTTTAGACAGCTTGAAGTTTTTCATAATTAGTTTAAAAATGATATGTACATGAAGGGTAGTATGCTTTCATATTTAGAACAGTATGGAGGCAGCTGTTTTTAAATAATCAAAAGATTTGTAAACATTTATTTGCCTTGATAGAAATCATTTTATTTAGGCTTCCTTAAATTATCTGTACATTTAATATGATTTTGTATGTACAAGATGTAGTACATTTTTTGGGAAGAACATTGTAGGACTTCTTGAGTGTTGAGTTGAATAAGATACTATAGAATGCTCATTGCAATTTTTAAAAATCTTTCCTGTCACTCAAGATAATCATAGTATTCTTCAGAAAAACTATTAAAGCAGATCCTCCTTAGTGCACTAAGAAGGAGACTCTACGACACTCGGGGACAGCGTGTTCCACTGTTGAACAGATCTTACTGGGTTGGATTTATTTGGGTTGGATCCAGCCTGTCACGGAGTTTGGGTGGGTTTGGATTTGACTAAGTCACATTACAATTTTGCATTGCAGGTAGTGGGTTACACTCCTCCCATTACGTTTGTTGTCAGAGTGTTTCTTAAAATATTCAATGAACTGAATATTGCTCTGGAACTTGCCCTTCGCCATCCTCTCCATGATAAGACCTTGCCCATGCTCATAATCTTAAAGGCATTCTACAGTCCCTTAAAGTTGTGGATATGCTCATGATTGGCTTTGAGTTTCATCTTCTTCAAGGAGATACAGCTTGAGAATGTCACATCCATGAAATAGTGCTCAGTTTTGTGGTAGCTGAGCTACAGGGAGTTGCCAACTCATGCTGGAATGCCATGGCAATTCAGGTTCTTAATAGTAACTGAGGTGAAATGTACATTGAGGGCCTTCCCTTAAAACAGTATATAGCAGTTGCTGGCCAGCTTTGTCATCCTCTCCTCCAACCTGCCTGCTTGATTGGCCTCCTTTCTTGAGACATTGGTGGCAGATCTTCTGTTAAGTCCTCCCATGTTCTGCAGAAGGAAGGGGAGATGGGAAAACCTGCTTAAACATGCTGCCCAGTCATCCGGTCCCTTCCTTCTGCTGTGGCAACCACAAAAGCAAGGGTACAACAGAAGTTAAGTTTCTTGAATTTAAAAATTCTTGTTTGTGTAAAATATTTATTATTTTATTACTGTGTCATATTGATAATAAAATATACGGTAAGATACCTCGGGGAGATTTCTGTCTTGAAAGGTGGCTAAAAATACGAATAAATTTAACATATATTTGAATTTTTCAAGGAAAAGGATACAAGAGTTTGTGAACATCCATTGTCAGACATAGTGATTGCTGGTGAAGCAGCTCATCCTTTACCCCACACTTTCCATCGTCTACTACAGACAATCTCTGATCTCATGATGTCTCTCCCAAGTGGAAGTTCATTACAACAGATGGCTCTGAGGTAGGTATTAGATACAGAAAAAGCATTTGAGCAAATAACAGCTTTAATAATGAAAAATATAGAAAGCATTTGAGCGGGGGAAACTAAAAAGTTTTTTTAGTTTTTAAGTGAAAGTAGAAATAAATCAGAGTTAATCTGCTCAAACTTTAAAGTAGCTCACACATGGCCAACTTAAGTACCTCATGCATGGGCTATAATTTAATTCCATTAAAATTGCTAGGACAGCTGGAGCCTAATCTCTTCATCCACTTTTTATAAAAGAGCTGAGACATATTTTCACCTATGAAAATGTTCAGGTAGATGGGTGGGAAGATCTTTTGTTCCCATTACAGTTCAGCTTTCTATGTTTGCCTTCACTGTTCACTTGCTCATGTTTCATTCTTGGGATGGCAAGTGGAGCAATTCACCATGTTGGGGTTTATCCTGCATGCAGACCTGACAAGACCAGAGTCAAAATTCCTTTTCCATTTCTTCCATTAAGAACTTCTTCATCAGTTTTTCCCCCTGTTCTGCCAACCCTATGTGAAAGCCCTGCTCCAGTAAATTAAAAATGTTGCCATAAACACATTAGGAAAATGAAGAAAAGACAGGAAAAGAAGAAAGGGAAGACTTCAGAAGGGAAAATAAAAATAGCAGAAATAAAACACAAAGACCACCCAGTATCATGAAAGTGAAAGTGAATTTTTGCCTAAATGCATTATGAGGAGATGATTCAATGAGACAATTTACTTTCTCATTTTCTGTCCTAGACCAAGTCATCCAAAGGAAACAATATGGCACTCCTTAGATGTAAGGAAAGCTTTTAGTATCTATAGGGAGAGAAAAAGTCAGTTTAGGCATTCATAGACGGTTTGTGCTATTCAGTCCTAGAACAATGGGTCAAAAAGCATCTTGGAATATAATTGCACACTGAATTAAAGCATGCATTTTTCAGTGTTATGACTTTGAAGGGAATCCTAGGCCAAAAAATGTGTAGTCTCATTCCACAAGATCAATGGCTACTAGTAAAGCATATACAGCTTTGACTTCTTTGCAAGATACAGCAAGGCAGCAGGATGGAGTGAAGCAACTACATTCCTTAAACTACAAATTAGATAAATACAGATTGGCACAGCAATAGTTCAGACATAGGTGAGAGTGTCCTGGACTGTGGCCAGCACACACCAACACAAGCTGATAAGAAGGCTCAGCAGGGAATTGGCTCTGCAGATGAGAGAAAGTCTACAAACGTTAGTATTGTCCACAAGAATAATCCAGAAGCCAAAGCCGAGGTCAGGGTTGGAGAGCTCACAGAAATCAGTCCGGTCTGAGGTCAGGGCAAGGAGAAGGCAGCAATAGTCCAATTTGTTCCAAGGTCACAGGGTCAAGGTAAAACAAGAGTTCAAGAGACACGGAGCCAGCACACAGTCATACCAAGAGAACTTGCAATAAGTTCTGGCAAAGGGATGGCATCCCACAGGTGGTTAAATAGGAGACACCCTCCCTTTTGCCAGCTGTGCCTTATCAGCAGCTTGCTTTTCTGCAAGCCTGCGAGACCGACGCACACAAGCATTCTCAGCTCTCCTTTCCTTAAAGGAAGGGACCTTCAAGCTTGGTTCTTCCTTAGGAGCCACACTCAGCTGTTGAGCCTCTGAAGGGAGCTCCACAGTGCTAGGGCCTGGCTGAGCCTCCACTCCTGAGGTTGAAATGGCAGGGCTAGGGTCTGGCAGGGCAGAACTGGGACCTGGTCTAGCCTCCAACTCCTCTTCCCTCTGAGGAGCCATCTCCTCATCATCATCCTCCGATTCCACCTCTTGGCTGGCCATGACAGAGAGTCCCATCAAGTATTGCGAGGCTTGGGTAGATTCCAAACATGGTGGATTGCTCCACCTGCCATCTCAAGAATGAGAATTTGTACTTACCAAGAAGATTCATTCTGGGATGGCAGGAGGAGCAATCCACATTCTCCCTTATTAGGAACGTCATTAAAATTTCAAAGGGGGGGGAATAAGGGCAAAGAAGTTATAATGTAAATTAAGACTAGTTAACAGTTTAAACTGCAAGTAAGAGGGAAAAAATGATTGCCAGACAGAGGTAGATAATAAAAATGACATAGAAGGGAGGAGTTTTAATAAAAGAAACAGAAAAAGAGCTTTAACTCCTGCCATGTCAGGTTGGCAGGGATAAACCCAACATGGTGGATTGCTCCTCCTGCTATCCCATACACTTACATCATTTACCTTACATATGCTTAGGAGTTTTGGTAGGGAGATGATGTCAGCTGTCATCACAAAGCTTCCAGACTTACCAATTTAGTTAAATATATAGTAGAATTATATCTGTTCTTTCAGTATATTAAAGGATGCATGCTCTAGTGGAGGGTTGGGAATCATGCATCCCTCCAGATGTTGTTGGGCTGTACTTCTCATAATTCTTTACCACAGGCTATCCTGATTAGGGCTACTGGAAGCTTTAGTCCAACAGTGTCTGGAGGGCTCCATAATTCCCACCCCTACTTGAGTACTTTGTTTGCATGCTTTTAAATTGAAGAATTCTTATTCTTTGCTGTCCCCCCCCCCCCCCCCCCAGATGCTGGAGCCTCAAATTCAAGCAATCTGACCATCAGTTTCTGCACCAGAGTAATGTATTTCACCACATTAATAACATTCTGTCCAAGTCTGATGATGGAGATAGTGAAGAGAGCTTTAGTATCAGTATCCAGTCTGGTTTTGAAGCTATAAGTCAGGCAAGTTTTATTTCAAGATAATCATAATGAGTATCAAGTACTACTAGAAATGTGGTAGTTTGTTGAAATGTTTTGCTTCCATAAATGCAGGAGGGCGAGATATTACCATATTTAGATTTATATTTAAATAATATTCACATAATTATATTTCCTATTTGTAAAGATTTAATGGGAGAATGTTCATATTATGATGTGTAGGCCGATGGCTTCAAATAAATTTACCTGAAATCTATGTTTTAGTACTGCAAATTATTTTTATTTTACTTTTTTTCTGAGAACTGAAAGTTTATTCCAGAATTCAAAATAGCTTTACAAAATGCTGACTTTCATTAAAATAGAGAAAAGAGAGAAACGTGAATACTAATGTTTCCTTTAGTTTCTTGTGCTGCCTTTGTTTACAAATCTACTGTTTCTTCTTAGTACTTTGTTGAACTTGTTGATAATCATGAGCTGATATTTGTTTACTATTTGCTACTGATTTTACTCTAAAACTTCCTTTTTTAAAAACAGGAATCATGTATAGTAGTTTGTCTAAAAGATTTAACCAGCATTGTTGATATTAAAACATCAAGCCGACCTGCCATGATTGGAAGTTTAACTGATGGGTCAACAGAAACCTTCTGGGAATCGGGTGATGAAGATAAAAATAAAACAAAAAACATTACAATTAATTGTGTCAAAGGAATTAATGCTCGCTATGTGTCTGTCCATGTTGATAACTCAAGGGATCTTGGGGTAAGACTTAAAATTCACTCAATGAAATTTTCTCAAATGAAATGTGCTGAAATGAATTTAACAGAGCATACATGTTGGGCTTATAAATTTACATTTGTAGAGGGTGAATTTATGAATAAATTATAATTTGGAAGTTCATGGTCAACATATTGCCCAAAGAAATGATCTTCCAGATATCTGATGAGATTCAAGAAGTAAACAGGAACATGTAGAAGTGATAGTTTCAAATGATTCAAACAGATTTGTTGAATTCTTTAGGCTGTACACTTGGAAGATATTTTTCTCTTTTCACTGTTGCTACTTCTGACTTATTATTCATATAATAAATTTATTCATTAGTCATTTTTATTCACATCTTTTACTTTAAACTGTGGTGTTGATACCATAAACAGATTTCTAATGGAAACTTTTATTTCATTTTATCATTTGCAGAACAAAGTGACTTCGATGACCTTTTTAACAGGAAAAGCAGTAGAAGATCTTTGTAGAATAAAACAGGTGAATAGCTCCTATAGTTATTGCATACAGGAGGGGTTCCCAACCTGTCTTTTGAGGAGCCTTGGGGCTCCGTAGTCACTTCCTAGGTGCTTCGCAGACATTTTCATTCAGAAAAATGAAAGAAATAAAAATTGAATGAAATTAAAGAATAAGAATTCTTTAAAGAATTAAAGAATAAAGAACCTATTCGTATATATACTTCTAAACACCATTAACTTGTAAAACATAGGGTGGGTCTCTTATTGTCTTCACCATAGAAATAAAGCATCCATGAGTTGGGAACCCCTGGTGTACAGAATACATTATGATTTGTGGACCCTACAGTGAATTAGAGGCTTCATGTTTAGCAAAAATGAGCTCACAATAGAGTGTGTTGGAATGGATAAAAAACACAATGTTATGGCTAAATAGATCCAAATCCAGGTTGACAACTGACAACCCATTCATTGGTTGGCTTGCCTCCTGGCCAGTGGAAACCTATTCAATCACTGTGCCTTCTGAATAGCATAGATTGATAGGCACAGGAAACCACTGGGGTAGAAGCCAGTGGAGTCATCTGCCCCTGAGCTTGCTGTGTCCTGGCTGTGTACATCCTCAGGATTCCTTAAAAGGATCCTCCTTTTGGGTTTCATCTGTCCTCAAATTGGTGCCATTCCCTATGCTGGGCACAAATACAAGAGGTGGAGGTTGACCACACCCTATACTTACTGCAGTTTTAACCAAGATCATAAATATATTGCATGCATCCAGAAATCATGCCCCTGGCTCAAATATGCAGCTTAATGAATCAATACAGTGGCTTCATCCAGATGTGAAATTTCTGAATGTTGAATCCCTCTTCCACCTACCTCTGGTGTCATCAAAAAATTTCCCAGCCATCCAGGATACTTTCCTTTCCACCATGTCCACCTTCTGGGGGGTTTTATGCTAATGTCAGCTGTGCCTTTCCAAGTGAGTCAGGCCTTATGCTGGTGATCAAGTTTATTCTTGAGATCTAGTCTAGTCTCTTGAATAGTTGTACTTGCTAAACTAGGTGTTCAAGACATTCTCTGTGAGGCTAAAGACACAATGCACAATACATGAGTTAATCCCTTGTGCCAATCAGTTCAGGCAGGATCTCTAAATTCTAAATTGTAACTGTTGTCTCCAATCTCTCTTTCCCCAGTTTTTATTTTCCTGCCTTGCTGGCCAGTCAGAGAATTTCCCTCTCTCATCTTAAATAGGCAATTAGCAATAGAAATTAAAGATACAGTAAAGTTTGAATGGCATCAGGATTATGAAATAAGAAAAGAAAACATGTAGAAAACAAGTCCCACAACCTTTCCATTTGCCCAGATTATGAGATCTTCCTAGCCAAGATATAGTCTCCTAGTTGCTGTAGTGGGGAAGCCACTTATACGGGTTCAAAATGGATCTGAGTGAAACTTCAGCTTGCTCCTGAGCTCCACACCCTGCATTCCAACCAAGTTGCCTCTGCTTGGCTGAATTCCCCGTTCCATACCTGAGCTCTCAAAAACTGTGTGGGCTTCTAGGGAGGAGAAACAATGCCACCGTCTGAAATGGGGCACCTGTCTTCACTTTGTCTGCAGCCATAAATTGTACTGCTGGTGAGTCAGACGACATACCTAATGCTGTGTATCTAACATCCCATTAGATTCCATGAATGAGCACTAGGCCCACTTGCACCATGTCTTTGCTGCAGCAGTAAGAGAAGCACATAACTGGAGTGTGTGGGAGGATTTCCCTCATTTTAAGCACTACATTCCTCCTCTGTGCCTGTAATAAAGTATAACACAACTGTAAAAGCCACATACAGCAGCAGACTAAACGGTTCAAAGCTGTAAGGCCATACTTGGTTTGTTTTAGAGCTGATCCACATGAGCATGCTTATTAGTTGGCTGCAGTTGGCTGGACCAAAGCAGGAGACCACAACCTACAGAGTAGCTCATTTGTGGGTCCTCTGTTGCCAGTCTAGTTTCCACAGGACTACATGCAATTTTTGCTGACCTCCTGATGGGGGATTATTCAGTGACTGGGAGTGGCAAGTCTTTCCCAAGCCAGACATTAGAAACTTTGAGTTCACGCCAATCTATCTGTATAGCATTTAGAGAAAGCAGCCTGGTCCACATGTTAGAAAATGCCCCTGTGTAGCATTAAGGGAATGACTCCTCTATCATTCAGTGTTTGGCCACCTTCCAACCCATCTATCCCAGGTTTAATGCTTGTTTGATTGTATTGAATTTGGTGTGCGTGGTTAAATTGTCTCTTATTTGTCACGTCTTTTTTGGTATGTCATAAAGATGGCTCTAATTTGGGATAGGAGACAGGGACTGCATGCCAATCCTCCCCTATGTTTGGAAGTTTCGGGAATTTGGGGGTGCAGGCTACTAGAGTCAGGCCCTACTCAGGAGCTTTTGGGCCATCACCAGGTGGTAAAGTAATTGCACAGTGGCTGAATTCCATAGATTCCATGAATATTGCTCCATGGTGGTCCCTCAGCAGGCAGGCTGAAGGGGGTTGGAGCATATTGGATAACAGGTGGGTTGTCAGATATCTGTATCCGTTAGCACTTGTTGAGCTAAGCCTGTATAGCTATAGTTTTAAAAGTGACCCTTGTTATTCTAGTTAAGCTGGGTCAGTGTATGACTCCCTTGTACCCTCACTGACTGCAACCACCTTGATGAATGTTGATGTCCTGATGTCTTGGTTTTCGTATTAGTTACTACCTAATTCAAGTCACTGAATCATTTTTATCTCTGTCTTTGTATTCATGTGCTCCAGGTTGACTTGGATTCAAGGCATATTGGCTGGGTAACAAGCGAACTTCCTGGTGGAGATAACCATATCATCAAAATTGAATTGAAGGGGCCAGAGAATACCCTTAGAGTTAGGCAGGTAAAAGTGCTGGGATGGAAAGATGGTGAAAACATCAAAATAGCAGGCCAGATCTCAGCAAGTGTAGCTCAGCAAAGGAACTGTGAAGCTGAGACACTGCGAGTCTTCAGACTCATTACATCTCAGGTGAGGTATTAAGACTTAATTTCAAACATTATAAACAAAGCATGACTTTCTTTCTCTAGTCTATTGTATTCTATTTCTTGTATTAATTTATTTACAAATACTATATAGGTTGAGTATCCCTATTCTAGAAATCTAAAAACCTCCAAAAACGAAAACTTTTTACTGCCAGCTGTCACCTTCGAAGTTGGTGGCTGCAGTGCTCCTGCTTATTCATCTCTCAGATCCTCAGTTTTTCTCCGGCTTCTTGTCTCATATGCAATACAAGTAGCAAAGAACGAGATGTGTGGCTAGAGAGAGATAAATAAGCAACATTAAATTCATTTATGTTTTGTATGCACCTGAAAAACATAGCCTGAAGATAATTTTATACACAATATTTTCATACTTTGGTGCATGGAATAAAGTTTGTGTACACTGAACCATCAGCAAAGGTGTCACTGTCTCAGACACCCATGTGGACAACTTTGGATCTTGGCAGTATTTCAGATTTCGGAATTCCAGATAAGGGATACTCAACCTGTAGCTCTTATACCCATTTCTCTTTTAATGCTGTATTGTATATTTCCCATAGTTTTAATGAATACCTTCTTAATCATTCTGTTTTCACAGTAGGTATACTTTATTAGTGAATTAGTCCTTATGGTTAGGTAGTGCCTTGCAGTAGGAATGTTAAAATCTTGGTATGCAGCTGGTACTGACATATACTAATTGCAAATAAATATTTAAATGCTATCTCTACCTTTAAAACACTGAATCATTTGATTTGTGCAAATAGGAAACAGTTCCCTTTTTAACATTATTTTTCAGGTCACATGTGATATATTTGCAAGTCTTGGTTGCAGTAGAAGCTCTCTTGTTTGCATGAAGTCAAAGGCTTTTGTTGCCAGCATCTATAGGTTTTTTTGTAGGTTTTTTGGGCTATGTGGCCATGTTCTGCAAGAGTTTATTATTCTTCTTCGTGGTCTCTGTGCCTCACACAATAGGGTTTGCGCCTGCGCAGAAGCTCCATTCGGAATGCTGAAAAGCTGAGCAGATTGGCGGGAGCCCCGCCCCTCCCATTCCCTGAGCATGCCCAATCCCGCCAATCTAGCTCCTCCTTCAGTTCTCTTTCGTCCGCCGCAAGAGTAACATCTCCTTCGGAGTGCTCTTCATCGCGACGGAAGCTGAGTAGCTAGACTCTGTCTATTTCTTTTTATTTTACTTTATTTTACTTTATTTTTGTTCTTTTTCGTTTTCTCCCGTTTTTTTCCTTGAGCTGCCCCTTTTTTGTCAGAACTCGAGGGTTTTGGCCCGGACGGGCCCCTCGCGATCGGACCGGCCTCTTATGGCCGCCCCGTTCAAGAAATGTTCCGACTGTGGCGGTAAAATCCCGGTTGTGGATGGACACTCGAAGTGCATTTTCTGCTTAGGCAGTTCCCACATTCCGGAGAAATGCAAGCATTGCAAGGCTTTTAATCCCGCCACGCTCCGCCAACGAGCAGACCGGCTCAAGGCCCACTTGTGGGAGAAGGCCCTCTCAGTCTCCCACTCCTCGGACCCATCCACGGACCCCCTAGGACGCCTTCCAATCTCTAAGTTCCCGAGGATCCCGAAAATCAAAAAACCGGCCTCGACATCGACCTCGACCCCGACGGAACCCTCCTCGACACCGGCCTCGGCCACGACTACTATGCCTCACCCTGAAGGGCAACACAGGGAGCACAAGAAGCGGTCTCCTCCCGTCGAGCTGGAGAAGCCGAAAGCGAAAAAACATAAGAATAAAGAGGTCCTCACTTCGGTTGCCTCGGCGGCTGCCCAGGCAGACCTGGCCATGTCTTTCCTTAGACAGCCTTCGGCCATTGACCTCTCTGTCCCGGCCCCGGTCACTGTACTAGACTCGGCGCCGGAGACTCTGGAACCTGCATTTCAGCCTGCATCCACCCAGGTCTTCGCCCCTACGGGGACGGTCTCGACCTCGGCCTCTACTGTTTCGCCGATCTCGGCTCCGACCTCTGTGCCACCGAAGGAAATCCTAGCCTCTTCGGAGCGTATTTACAGGCTGCGGTTCCCAACTCCTCCACCCCGGAAGTCTCCGGAGCCATTTGAGGAGCATTACTTCGACTCGCCCCACTCGTCGGCCTCCTTTTTGGCGCGACATCGGGCTGAATCATATTGGAGAGAGCGCCACCCGTCCTACCGCTCCTACTCTCCTTCGTACCGGGATCGGTACCATGTTCGTGACCTCCACGTCGGAGACTTCTCTCGATCTCGGTCTCGATCTCGCTCGCCCTCTCGGTCTTGGACCGAATACAGAGCCATATCTCCTCCACCGGCCTCGACAGCTACGGTGTCGAAACCTCCGGAATCGAGCGCCATTATGACCGTCTCGGCCTCAGCTACCGCTACTACTTCGACGTCGATGGTCTCTGCTCCGATCAGCTACGCGGACGCCTCGACGTCGACCTTCCGTACGGCGCCGACACAGCCCTATGTGGATCCGCAGTTGCCACCCTCCCAGTCTACGGAGGAGTCTACGGGAGAGACGGACAACCGTCCTGACTCCCCACAGCCTGCCATCTCCTCTCCCAATGAGGAAGTTGAGGACCAAACACCGGGCTCGCCTGTCGAAGACCTCCATCTCTTTACTGGGATTGTCGACAGGATGGCTAGGGCAGTAGGCCTCCAGACGGCGCAGACGGCCCAGCCCCCTCGGGACCCCATCAATGGCCTCGTGGTACGTCCCCAGCAACCAGCGGTCATTCCATTCTTGCCTTCTTTCTCGGACATCATGGTGGCCTCTTGGACCAAACCAGCCTCGACGCCGCCCGCTTCTAAAAAGCTCGATTCGCTGTACAGGGTGCAGTCAGATACGGCACCTTTCCTGTTCACTCACCCAGCTCCCAACTCTTTGGTGGTGGAATCTACTTGTAAGTCTACAGGCAAGTCCCATTCTGCCCCTGTGGACAAAGACGGCAGAAGGATGGACATCTTTGGCCGACGTTTCTACTCATCCGCGGTGTTGGCAGCAAAGGTCGCCAATATGCAAGGTTGCATGGCCGGCTATCAGAAGTTCTTGTGGGACTGTGTGGCTGCCTTCATTCCTTATCTGCCTCAGGCACAACAAGAGGCAGCTCAGGAATTCTACGCTGAGGCTCTCTCCCTTATTGCTCAGGAAGTGCACTCAGCTAGACATGTCGTGGACTGTTCTGCGAAAGTGATGGCTGGTGCAGTGGCACTCCGCCGTTTCGCCTGGTTGAGGTCCACTTCTCTCTCTGAGGAAGCTAAGGCCAAGATTGAAGACCTCCCCTTCGATGGTGAGGGCCTATTCGCTGCTAAAACTGACGAATCCCTGGACACCATGGCCAAGGCTCGTCTGAACGGGAAGAGGCTTGGGCTGACACCTAGCAAGCCCTCATCCACTCGTGTGTGGCGCCAAAGGCCATACGACCCTGGCTTCACCCGCTCTCGTTCGGCTCCGTCCTCCACCTATAGGACCCAGCCTTACAACAGGAGGCCTTACAGACAGCCTCAACAGCAGCAGCAACAGCAGCAACAGCAAAGGCAAGGCCAGCAGCGTCAGCAGCAACAGCCTTCTAGAAAGCCTTCCTCCAAGTCGCACTTTTGACGGGCTCTTGGAGGCGACACCCAATTTTTGTTTGCCAGTCTCCCTTTCCTCCGTTCCCAGACTTCGCCATTTCTACGAGAACTGGTCCAAGATCACCACGGACTCCTGGGTGCTTACCATCATCCGCCTGGGCTACGCCATAGAGTTCTCAAATATTCCACCAAATGGCGTTTTCTGTTCCACTCCCTCCTCTCCTCCTCTGCTGGAGGAGATTTCCTCCCTTCTCGACAAAGGAGCCATACAACGTGTTCCACCGTGCTTCAAACATCAAGGCTTCTACTCCAGGTACTTCACAGTTCCGAAGAGAGGGGGAGGTCTCCGTCCCATCTTGGACCTGAGAGGAGTCAACTCATACATCACGATTCGCAAGTTCAAGATGGTCACTCTCCAATCCATCTTGCCGTTCCTGCACCCAGGGGACTGGTTTGCATCTATAGATCTAAAAGATGCTTACTTCCACATCAGCATCAGACCTCAACATTGGAAGTATCTCCGTTTCGCCATAGATGGAGATCTCTATCAATATACCGTCCTTCCTTTTGGCCTCTCCACCTCTCCTCGAGTGTTCACAAAGTGCATGGCGGTGGTCATCTCTCACCTTCGCCTTCAAGGAATAAAGATTTTCCCTTACCTCGACGACTGGCTGCTGGTGTCGTCCTCCAAAACACGACTGTACAAAGACGTCCAGTACACTCTGGATCTGCTAGCAGACTTGGGACTCAAAGTCAATCTGCCAAAGTCCATTCTCCACCCCGTGAGGGTGATAGACTATATAGGCACGTCCCTGGACTCTGTGATGGGTCGAGCCTACCTTCCCACCAGACGGGCGGAGGCCCTCTGGGAACAGCTGCGGTCTGTCCTTCACTCTCACCGTCCGTCTGCAAAGGACATTCAGAGACTGCTAGGCCACCTGGCCTCAACTACAGCGGTGACTTACCTGGCTCGTCTCAGGCTCAGGCCTCTCCAAGCTTGGTTCCTGGCTGCCTTCGATCACTTGAGGGACAATCCGTCCAAGAGACTCTTGTTGCCACCTCATGTCAGAGACTCTCTCAAGTGGTGGATGTCTCCTTCCAACATCCTCAAGGGGATGCCCTTCCAAACGCCAGAACCGTCCAGGATGGTCACTACGGACGCGTCCATGTCAGGATGGGGCGCACATCTCAACGGCTTGTGTGTGCAGGGACAGTGGTCTGCTCAGGAGGCAGAACTGCACATAAATGCCTTGGAACTGTTGGCAGTCATCAAAGCCTTCAGGGCATTCGAAAATCATCTCCTCCACAGAGTTGTGCAGGTAGTATCAGACAACACAACTACTGTCTGGTACATCAACAAGCAAGGAGGAACTCACTCTCCAGTCCTCCTGCGTCTTTCCCAGCAGCTGTGGACGTGGTGCTACCACCGATCCATTCACCCAGTGGCCATTCACTTGGCAGGAAAGGACAATGTGCTGGCAGACTCCCTCAGCAGGGACAAAGTGCTGCAGCACGAATGGACTCTGTCGAGCCCAGCCTTCAATCTCCTGACGTCTCGTTGGGGATTTCCCTCAGTGGATCTATTTGCCACTCCAGAGAACGCCCAATGCCAGGTATTCTGCACCAGAGCGGGCAAAGGACGGGGATCCGTGGGGGACGCCTTCCTTCGCAGTTGGAGTCGAGATCTTCTATATGCGTTTCCCCCCTTTCCTCTGATCTCCAGGACGGTGGCCAAGATGACCAGGGACCGGTCCAACGCTATACTGTTGACTCCGTTCTGGCCCAGACAACCCTGGTTCACTCCTCTTCTTCATTTAGCCAGGGGCCAATACTTCCACCTGCCGAAGTGGCCAAACCTGTTGTCCCACTCCAATGGAGCGGTCCTACATCCGGACTTGGTCAATCTACGGATGACGGCGTGGAGGATCCAGCCATAGAGTCTCCTGACTTGCTCAGGGTCCTGTCTGCCTCGAGAAAGGACTCCACCAAGAGATCCTATGCATATAAGTGGAAGCGTTTCTGTGCCTTCGCGGAGGCTAGGTCTGAACCTTCCTCACCTGTGAGCCTTAGTACTGTTTTGCATTTTCTGTTACACCTCAGGGATCAAGGCCTGGCCTTTTCTTCCCTCAAGGTCTACCTGTCGGCTATCGTAGCCAACCAGCCACCCGGCTCACGTTCAGCTCGTCTCTTCACGTCACCCACGTTAAAGAGGTTTTTCAAAGGACTTCATCACCTTTATCCACCTTTGCCACCACTGGCTCCGGCCTGGTCTCTCTCTCTAGTGCTTACACAGCTTACGAGACCTCCATTTGAGCCTTTGGGCTCTGCTTCCTTGAGACTGCTGACGCTTAAAGTGTCCTTTCTTGTGGCCATAACTTCAGCCAGACGTGCTTCTGAACTGACAGCCCTACGCTCAGATGAGCCTTACTTGACTTTTCATAGGGACAAGGTGGTCCTCAGACCGGACATTTCCTTTCTCCCTAAAGTGGTTTCTCAGTTTCACCTCTCCCAGGAGATTGTGCTTCCTAATTTTTATCCAGATCCTTCTTCGCCTCTGGAAAAGACTATGCACACCCTGGATGTTCGCCGTGCTTTGGCTTTTTATGTTCAGCGTTCTCAAGAGTTCAGATTATCCAATAAACTGTTTATTTGTTATGGTGGTGCCAGAAAAGGCAACCCAGTGTCATCACAACGGTTTGCAAAATGGATTGCTCAAACCATTTCTTTAGCTTATGAACTGGCTAAACGCCCTCTCCCGGTTGGTGTTCGTGCCCATTCCACCAGGGCCACAGCTTCATCTGCTGCCTTCCTCAGAGGTGTTCCACTGCCAGAGGTTTGCAAGGCGGCCACGTGGTCTCAACCATCCACGTTTGTGAAGCATTACCGGCTGGACTGCAGGTCCCGGAGAGATGCCAGTTTTGGTCGTGCTGTTCTTTCATCGATCTTGCAGTGACCTTCCCACCTCCATAGGTAAGCTTTTCAGTCACCCTATTGTGTGAGGCACAGAGACCACGAAGAAGAAGTACAGGTTGCTTACCTGTAACTGTGTTTCTTCGAGTGGTCATCTGTGCCCTCACACAAATCCCGCCCTACCTCCCCTCGGTCAGGTCCCTGCCTTTTGCGGCGGACTTGAACTGAAGGAGGAGCTAGATTGGCGGGATTGGGCATGCTCAGGGAATGGGAGGGGCGGGGCTCCCGCCAATCTGCTCAGCTTTTCAGCATTCCGAATGGAGCTTCTGCGCAGGCGCAAACCCTATTGTGTGAGGGCACAGATGACCACTTGAAGAAACACAGTTACAGGTAAGCAACCTGTACTTCCTGACTGTAGGTGACATCTTCAGATATCCTGGCATGGAAGTAAGTGGGGTATATATACTGTGTGACCCTTGGCTGAGAGGAAGTGATTTACATGTTAATCTGTGTGTTGCTCTGTTGAATGGCAAATCCTCAAAATATCTATTTAATTAGTGATCCATTGTCTGCTGGGGACACCCCCCCCCCCCCGCCGCCATCGCCGTCCTTGGTTGGTTTTCATTTGATCTTGCCAGGTCTTGATTTTGGTGTTTTTCAGGACTGATTGCTGGTAACTTTGTTTACTTTAGAAGTTTCTTCTTTTTTGTCTAGGCGTTTGTGGATTTCAGTGGCTTCTTTGTGCATTCTGACCTGATAGTTGTTGGCATGGTTCAGAATTTTAGTGTTTTAAAATAGGGCATTTTATTCCCAGGGTGGTTTATAATGTGTTCTGCTACTGCTGATTTTTCTGGCTGACCCAGCCTGCAGTATTTCTCATGTTCCTTGAAATCATGGTTGAACACTGTGTTTGGTGGTCCCTATCTAGATTTGTCCACAGCTGCAAGGTATGCAGTAAACTCCTGTGGCCGTGAGGGTCTCTATTGTCTTTCACTGAGCGCATTTGCTGAATTTTCTTGATCATTTTGTAGATCATTTGGAGGTTGTGTTTCCTCACCAGTTTCCCTGTTCTGTCTGTGACTCCTCTGATGTATGGTAAAAAATACCTTCCCTTTGGGTGGTTGTTTGTCTTCACTCCTATGGGTTTTTCTGGGTCTGGCAGCCCTTCTGATGTCTGAGTTAGAGTAACTATTAGCCTGTAGAGCCCACTCTAGGTGCTTCAATTCATCTTCCAGAAAGTGGGGTTCACTTTTTGCCTGATCTACCAGTGTTTTTATTGTACTTCTCTTTTTTTTCCCCCTGGCTCAGAGAGGGGGGGGGGTTCCCAGTAAACAGTGGATCGCTATTTAAATGAACACCCTGAGGCCTTACCATTCAATAACAGACCAACCCACGGATTAATATGTAAATCACTTCCTCTCAACCAAGGGTCACACAGTATATATACCCCACTCACTCCAATGCCAGCATTCTCTGAAGATGCCAGCCACAGATGCTGGTGAATGAACTCTTCTAGAACACGGCCACATAGCCTGAAAAAACCACCAAAAATCTCTTATTTGCTCTTTATAGTTGGCATTGAGACACATAATGCACTGCACACACAAATATTTTTAAATTGTTATTTCCCAGTAGATAAAGATGTAACATCCCGAATTATGAGGGTCTTCAGATCTAAAGTTTCTATATGCTTCTATGAAAAGCTTGTGGATTCCCCTCTGTACAGTTCCATAATTTTTTTATGTTCTCTAACAGGTCTTTGGAAAACTCATATCTGGAGATGCAGAGCCTACACCAGAGCAAGAAGAAAAGGCTTTGCTGTCTTCACCTGAAGGAGAAGAAAAAGTACACAATGTATTTATTTGTATTCCATAATTACTACTATTCCAAAATATTATTCTAAAATGGTGATGCTAGTAATGCAAGTTTTGTCAAATCTTGTTTGTACTTTGTCAGACTGCATTCTTCTTGGTCAAACATTCCTTATATTTCATGCAAAGATGCTGAAGATTTGGATGTCAATTTTAATTACTTCTACCAATACTTCAGTTGCAGGTAGCAGGAATCTTAGGAAGCAATTTATTTAAGATATTTTGATTCACAAATTAATAAACCTGTGCTGCCATTGTATTATTCCATACTTAACAGCCACTAAACTAAGACCTGAAGCAGACAGGCCAAATAAAGAACCTTCTGGGCACTTGGGGGGGGGGGCATGGCATTCAAACAACACCCCCCTTCCCAAGCCTCCCGGAAGCTTCTGGGATTGGCTAAACTGGCCCAAAGCAGGCCCAAAAAGGAACAGCAAAAAGCTGCTCCTGCTGGCTACCCATTTGGGATCCTGGCAACAGCCGGCTTCGGGACCACAGCTTTTGGTTGCCACAGTCCAAGAGAGATTGCATGTGAAGCAGCCACAGATCACTCCATTTGGGCCATCTGCTTCACTCCATAGAAGTTTACTGCACTAGTGCTGCTGTTCCACTTTTACTGCTCTAGCTGCCTCCTGTTGCATTCAGAGGTTTGTAATTGAGTAAAGCCTAAGAGCTCTCTGGCTGAGAATTCTAAATGCCCCTCCTTAAACTGCAAATCCCAGAATATAACAGGAGGCAGCCAGAGCAGTTATAGTGGAATAGCAGCACTGTAAGAGTATAGTGTGGTAATCTCCTTAGTTTCACCTAGCTCTCGGAATGAAGCTCTCTGTTGTAAAATTGAAAGATTAGTATCTAGATCATTAACTGTTTAGAACAGTATTAGGAGTGTAAGAGTGTTTATCTCTGATCAAATATGTATTGTTCACAATTCCCTTATAAAATGAAGAAAATATGTTAAATGTATCTGTATTTTCAGTGGTTTTATATTGGCTTAAACCTTTTTTTGTTGCTAAATATCATATGTAAGAATAACAAAACTACTATAAAATTCTGATAACAGAAGGCTTCATGTTTCAAAAGTCAAAATGTGAAATTTGACATTCTCACAAATATTCTCATCAAATGTTAACATTTCCATTTAAAGGCCACTTCAGATGCAGACCTGAAAGAGCACATGGTTGGAATCATATTCAGTAGAAGTAAACTGACCAATTTGCAAAAGCAGGTTTGTTTACTATAATAATCTTCTGCTTTTCTAAATACTTTACACATACTTGCATGTGTGATCTCCGGGGTACAAGGAGAGGAAGTTTAGCAATTTAAGTCATTGGAGAGAGGAGGACAAAACCTATTACTGTATGTAGACAATAGTGTTATGCTTGGTGTTAGCAGGCCCACCTTCTGTCCCAAACGATTATTTCTGCCATCTCATTACAACTTTAAATAAACACAATGTACTTAATTTCCATCAAAGGGAAGAGGATGTAGTGACCCGTCTGTCTTGGTCCAAGGCACATACATAAGTGTGCAAAGCCTACTTGTATGTATAATTTGATTATATGGCTGTAATCCGTCAAACTGGGATTTGTTTTAAAATACTGAAAAGAAATATTACCTAGATCCATTCCAGGGCGAACAAATTTTCTCGTGACAGATGGTGGTGGAGAGGAATAAGCAGAGTTTAGAAGCTTTTTTCTGTTTTTTCTGAAAAATAAATTTTTAAAAAACTGATATTTGAAAGTAGAACCTATTTTTATGCATTAAATGCACAGTGACATACAAGAGCAGCCGTTGGCTTATTTGTTCTTGTCTACCATAAAGATAATATTTTGTATAAATATTCATCTCAGAGATGTATTCATCTCTGTTCATAGGCAGACACATTTTGCGCACTGCTTTTTTGTCAACACTTGGATTTATTGGGCAGAGTCGAGGTACACATTAACACTAGTACATACAAAATAGGGCCAAACATTCTAAGGCCTGATTTCACACTATACTGTAATTGGACACCAAAGCACATTGGGAATGAGCCTTTAATTCTGCTACCTAAAGCAGCATATTTGCATCACTTTAGGAAAGGAACAGCTGTGCGTATGCAATTTGGTGATGGAATTACCATTGCATTACAGTTAAGAGTAAAGACCAAAAATTGATCATTCTGGGGTACTGATTAAAGGAAATTGCAAATTACCGTATATACTCAACTATAAGTCGAAAAATTTATGCCTCCAGAGGGACTTCAAAATCCCAGGGTAGACTTATTGACGGGTCAATAGAATTTCCATGGCTGCAGTCGCCAAAAGCTGGGAGAAAAATAGAGAATCCAAGCCCCTCTTTCCAAGGCTGGGATCCGGAGGAAAAACAAAAAAGAAAACGGGGTTTGGTCTTTTTCTCCCTTTCCCTCCCGTGCTCCCAGCCTTGGAAAAGGGAATGTGTGAGTGTGTGTGTGTGTGTGTGTGTGTGTGAGAGAGAGAGAGAGAGAGAGAGACCAAGCCTCCTTTCCCAAGCCTGGGATCGGCAGGGAAAAAAAGGAGGGGGGGGGAAGAGAGAAAAAAACAAGCCCCTTTTCCTTCTTCCTTTTCCTCTGAATCCCAGACTTGGAAAAGGGGGCGGCTTGAGCTCTTTCTCTTTCTCCTTTTTCCAAGCCTGGGATCCGGAGGAAAAAGAAAGAGATAGAGCCCAACCCCTCCCCCTTTCTTTCTTTCTTTCTTTCTTTCTCCCTTTCCTTTCCCGATGCCAGCCTTTCTCCCTTGGCCATCTGCCTCTGCCTTGGATGTTGCAGGGATCTGGACCCTGGATGGAGCCCAAGGGGAGATAGGCAGAAGGGCTCAGTAGCACCCAAGAAGAGCCCAAGCCCAGGGAAACAAAGCTGGCAGCAAAGGCCCTCCTCCTGTGTAAGTAACTTAGCAAGCCTTTAGCCCTCCTACATCTCCCTGTACTTCAAACTGTGAGCCTGGAAAAATTCCTTTTCAAATTACAATTCCCAGAATTCCTAGCTTGTTATTGTTGTTGTTGTGTGCCTTGAAGACATTTCTGACATAGTGACCCTAAGGCAAACTTACAATATTTGTGGGGTTTTTTTTGCAAGTTTCTTGGGGGGGGGGTCTCATTGCCACCCTCTGAGGCTGAGACAGTGTGACTTGCCCAAGGTCACCCAGTGGGTTTACATGACCGAGCCAAGCTTCAAACCCTGGTCTCCAGAGTCACAGTCCAACATTCACACCACTACATCACACTGACTCTGGAGAGTAAGATTCAAATCCCAGCTCACCCATGTAAACTTGGGCAAGTCACACTCTCTCAACCTTAGTGGAGGGCAATGGCAACCCCCCTCTGAAGAAAATTACCAAGAAAAGCCCATGATAGGTTCACCTTAGAAAGGATTTGAAGGGACACAACACACACGGTTGGAGGAGAACCACTGGGAACTGTAGAGCCAAAAAGGAAACTTTTCCAAGCTCTGGGAATGGGGCATCCATCTACCCAGCAGCAGACAAGTCACTCCAGTCCCTTGCCCCACAATAACACTGCTGCAGATCTTTTTTTCCTCAGGCCACTGGGGCAGGGGAGAGGGAGGAAGAGCTCAGTGGTTCACAAACTTTGGTCCTCCAGATGCTTTGGACTTCAGCTTCCAGAAATTCCTAGTTATTGGTCAGGCTGGCTACAACTTCTCAGAGTTAAAGTCCAAAACAGCTGGTGGGCCAAAGTTTGGGAATCATTTGACATTCAAATAGCAGCAAAGGCTCTCCTCCTGCATAAGTAACTTAGCAAGCCTCCCTACATCTCTACATCCCCCCCCCCGGCTTTTGGCAATCATAGCATTGAAAACCCTACTGACCCTTCTATAAATATACCCCAGGATTTTGAAGTTCATTTGGAGGCATAAATTCCATTCTTTATCAAACTATTCATATCAGTTCAGTGTAAAGACAATTCTTATGTTAAACAGGGTGTTATGATGTTGTTTTGCAATGAATCTTTTTTTTTTTTAATGTGAGGTTGGTTCTTTACTACATGATCAAACCTGCACTCAAAAGAGTTGTAAAATATCAAATTTATGGAAAGTTATAAAGTTCCAGAAATTAATCACTGCTAGTTCTCTGGCACTATTTTCCTTTGCTTCATCCTTTAGATCCTTTGTTACATGCCCCTAAGTTTTACCCTCGACTTATCTAAGGGTCATATCAAAATCCATAATTTTGGCCCCAAAACCTGCCCTCGACTTATACATGAGGTCGACTTATACATGAGTATATACGGTAACTTCCATTTGTAATTATCTTGGAGTCAGAATGTGGTTGAATTCCAGTTTAATTTGTTTTCACTCTGTGTACCTGTCGGTTTGTTTTGGTTAGGTTTGTGCTCATATCGTACAAGCTATCCGAATGGAAGCCACTCGTGTACGTGAAGAATGGGAACATGCAATTTCTAGCAAGGAGAATGCTAACTCTCAGCCCAGTGATGAAGATGCATCATCTGATGCCTATTGTTTTGAACTGCTCTCCATGGTGCTGGCACTGAGCGGTTCTAACGTTGGGCGTCAGTACTTGGCTCAGCAACTGACTTTGCTGCAGGATCTCTTCTCACTGCTACATACTGCTTCTCCCAGGGTACAGAGGCAGGTCAGTTCAGAGGAAAGTCTTTCCTGTTTCAAAAAAAGCACCACAGTCAAATTCAAGCAATTCTAGTATACAATTAAAGTTATTGTAAGGCTGAATTGATACATTGAATATATGCCAGTAAAAAACATAGCTAACTTCTTGGATGCTTCTTCTAGGTAACATCCTTACTGAGGCGTGTGCTGCCAGAAGTAACTCCTAGTCGCTTGGCTAGTATCATAGGGGTCAAGGCACTACCTCCAGCGGATATAAGTGATATCATTCATTCAACAGAGAAGGGAGATTGGAATAAACTGGGTATCTTGGACATGCTTCTAGGATGTATTGCCAAAGCACTCACTGTACAGCTAAAGGCCAAAGGAACCACAATAACTGGTACAGCTGGTACTGCAGCTGGCAAAGGGGTAACTACGGTTACACTGCCAATGATTTTCAATTCCAGGTTAGTAGAAGTTGCATCATTTCAATATTTTACACTTGAAGAACAATTTTGATTTTACTCAACTGGAAAAAATGTTTTACAGATTCCCTTTATTAAAAAACTTGTAGAAATTCTTTTTGAAGCTTCTAAAATACATTTTACTTTCAGTGATACTTTAATTTGTTCCTTGATTCTGATTATCTTTTCTCTCTCTAGTTATCTTAGACGAGGTGAAAGCCATTGGTGGATGAAAGGCTCAACCCCAACACAAATTTCAGAAATCATTATTAAACTCATAAAAGACATGGCAGCTGTAAGCTTTTAATATCTTACTGTACTTTTAACTCTGTTTCGTACATTGAACACTGATGCAGCACAAAAGGCAGTTTTCTTTGTAAATGAGTTCAGATTGTGAACTAAAGAAAAAAAGCCTGAACTTCCTGGGATCTTACCACCTTCAGATTTATTAGTTATTTAACAAACAACTGTGGAAGGTTATTTGGATATGCAGTCAATAAAATAGGTGATTTAAAATTATATGTGCTTCTTGGCACTGAACGCAGGTAGATATATAAGTACAGTAGGCCCTCCGTAGCCACAGACTTGCCACCCACACATTCCTGCATCTGCAGATGGCAAGTCCGTCAGGGAGGAAGAGGCAAAGAAGGAAGAGGAGGAGGAGGAAGAGGCAGTAGCATGGAAGAAGAGAAAGAGGAAGAAGGAGGCAGTGACGGCGGGGAGAAAGGAGGAAGGAAGAGGAGGAGGGGTGGTGGGGGAAGATAAGGGGGGAGGAGGGAGATGACAGCAGCGGAGTAGGAGGAATAAGAAGGGGGGAGGAGGGAGGTAGCGGGAAGGAAGAGGAGGAGGAGTCAAGGGAAAAGGAGGAAGGGGAGGAGGTGGCAGCAGTGGCAGGGGGAAGAGGAGGAAGCCCCCTGCCACCCACTGCAGTGAGAGTGGAGAGGTGGGCTTCGGGTGGCCAGGGCTGCAAAGTTCCATAGGACCTGAACATCTGCGGATTTTGGTTTACCTAGAGCCTACTGTAGATGATAGTATGATATCAGTGTCAGTCGAGATATTAACATCTCTGTACATTTCCATTGCTGGTAGAAAGAAGGAGGCAGTTTTACATATTGTTCTGAATTGGTCTGCAAATCCTTCTCTCTTCCATACTAGATAACATTTGAATAAAAGATTTCATAAAGAATAATTTCTGTTTCAATGATCAGCCAAGCAGTGTTGATAGACATAAACTAGATTGATTTTCTTGAGTTTTGCAAACTTTCCAAGAAGGAAAATCCCAAAATATCTATTTTCTGCTTCTCCACTTTCCCCTCTCTGCTGCTTTGGTATCTTTTTTGCTTTCATAGCAAATCAGAGCTCACATAGAGAATGTGATGGTGCCATAGCACTACCCAGTCTGCTGAATTTGGCAACATGGAAACAACACGACAAGAAAACAAAATTGAAGTTTTGCCCTCAGTTTAATTAGTAGGAGAAAAAGAGAAGAAGAAATTTTCCTATGGCTGAAAGCAGTTATATTGCACAAATAGCTGGAATGTTCCCTGTCTTGCTGTGGAATCGTGTCTCTGTAGTGCGATGCACAGAATATGCTAGATGTGTGCTCAGTTTTATACATACCCTATTGGCCTTATGTAATGTGGTTGCCAAAAATTAATGAGGGCTACATCAAAGAGCTTTTTTTCTAGAACTTCAAGGATAGTTACTATCCAGATGGCTCCTCCTCAGAGAAAACATCCATCCGTTCTCTTAGAAGCACAACTCTATACAGACAAATATATATAATGTATTTTTTTCAATCTAATGAGATCAGGATCAAGTCAAATACAAAAGCTATGTTTGAGTGTGAATATCTCAGAAGAGTTCTCAATAAAATTCATTAGGTTCTCAAGTTACCTTTATTTCTGTGTGATGCATTCATGTAAAAGTTTTCCATCCATAGGGTCATTTGTCTGAAGCTTGGTCTCGTGTAACAAAAAATGCTATTGCAGAAACAATCATTGCTTTGACCAAAATGGAAGAGGAATTTAGATCACCAGTGCGGTGTATTGCAACTACTCGGGTAAGTAGTTCCTTCATCCAGTACACAGTATATCTAGCTCTGTTTTCTTGCAGCTATATATCTAAATATCTGTTTTTGGTTTTTATGTTTTTTTGCAGCTAGGTACCTCTGTTCCCTTGTAGCTAGATATGTTTGTGTTTTGTGATTGGTTTTTTTTTCCTTTGTACTCTGCTTTATTTCTTTCTTAAATCTGTCTATTTAGTCTGTTGTTTTCTCTCATTTTTTATACTTCTGCTTGTATTTATAATACATGTATATATGTTATTTTTAAGGAAAAGAAACACTGATGTAGAAAAAGCACCCAATCATGTGGCCTTGGAGTTTTTTCTTTATTTTTATTAAGAATCAAAATAGCAAAATAGAAAAGCAAAATCATTAAATGTGAAATATCATTATATAAAAACAATTAATTTAATTAATCCCATAGTCCAACCAATAATTATCCTATCATGGTCAGATCAAGATGGCTGAAGGGACATAAGTCTGTGCTTATTCCTAAGAAGATTTAACAGCATTGCTTGGTTGTTTCATAACAATTTTAAAAAATACAACTTCATATATAAGCATACCATCTCATCATTTTTGCCTCCAGTGATGAGTAGAATGTGCCTCAATTGCCACTCTTTATCTAATAGTACCTGTGTGATAGTCAATATGTAGAATACCACCATTCTATGATTTGGGGGGGGGGGGTAACTGATTTTAAAGTATTGCGTGTCTATATGGACAGTAGATGCAGTTGTAGATCCAGGCTCTAATTCTCTTAATGGTAATCACAGTTACGATATGGTCTTGTTTTCCTAGAATCTAGTTTTAATTGGATAGTACCACCAAACATGGGCAACTCTATCGTTTCTGTTTTTACAAAGCTCACAAAGCTTTGAAAGAGTTGAAAACATTTTAGATAATTTGATAAGAGAGTATACCATCTATACATAAACTTGTAGACGTTCTCCCATAATATATACTAAATGAACTCTTCATATGATTAAGGATGGGTGAAAAAGAAAAGTGATGGTGACAAAAAGGTCAGAATCTGGAATGTTTATTTCAATATTGAGCTATCATAGAAAAATAGAGCTATTATAATCATCAGTGCAAAAATATAGAAGAAAAGAACAAAAAGTGATAAAATACAAGACCTCTTCTACAAGATCTGAGGAGTCAAAGGGAAATTTAAATCAAGACTAAGATTCTGTAGGATCAACCAGGACAAAATGAGAAAGAAAGCTGGCATCAGGGGTTGTATTAACCACTAGACCATTGTATTAATCGTTTATGCAAACAATGTGAAGCTCAAGATTTTAGAAGAAAGACTTGCACCATATATGCAATGAAACATGCCAAACATCCAAGCTTTGTTCAGATAAGAAAGAGGCACCAGAGGTTTTATTGCAAACATACATTGGCTAATGGAATCCCAGAATTTCAGAACAAAATCACTCTTTGCTTTATAAACTGAACAGGAAACCTCTGTTAGGATAGAGTATGGAGAAACAGAATGGTTTCAAATTCATAAGATGTGGTAGCTTAGTGGTTAAGATGCCAATTCTGATGACCAGAAAGGTCAAAAGGTTGGCATTTGGAGGCCCAGGTGCTGCATGATGGAGTGCGCTCCCATCACTAGTCCCAACTTCTGCCAACCTAGCAGTTTGAAAGCATGCAAATACAAGTAGTTAGATAGGTACCACTTCTCAGTGGGAAGGTAACAGCATTTGGTACAGTCATGCTGACCACATGACCACCAGAGCAATCCTTGGACAACGCTGGCTCTTCATCTTAGAAACAGAGATGAGCACATCCCCTACAGTTGGTTAGGACTAGTCATTCATGTCAAAGGACTAACTTTACCTTTACCTTTACCTACTTAACTTATAGACAGAACACATTATATGGAAAGGAGGATTAGACTTGGAGGGAGGAGATGTATGCTTTTTTTGGTTATTTTCAAACAGAAGAGTGCACACACACACACACAACCAGAGAAAAGATGACAAACACAGCATGGTCAACCAGGTAATATAAACTTAAAATGATGAGGCTCAAAATGATTGCCAATGGGATGGTGGATCACCCTGTAAATCTTGGTCAGTTAAAAAAAAACCAATGAAAGGAACCCATCCTGTAGCAAACATGTCTTTTTTTAAGTTCCTACTTGGCCATTCTAATTCTACCGGTCAATTTTTCTGAAAGGGTGATTCCCCACAGACAATCTAACCAACACTGAAATGAAATGTGGTACTAGAGGAGAATACTATAGATACCATGGATGATCAAAAAGACAAATAAATGGGCGCTAGAGCAAGTGAGCTGTCCCTAGAAGTCAAAATGACTAAACTGTGACTAAGTTGGAGACTGTCGTACTTTAGACATTATACAAGAAGACATGACTGTCAAGAAATGGCAATAATGATCTGCAAATTTGAAGGCAGTAGGGAAAGAGAAAGACCACAATATGATGAATTCCATCAAGGAAGCCACAACCCTGCAAGACCCAAGGAGAGCTGTTGGCAACTGGGGCTCTAAGAAATCTCTCATTCATAGCCTCATCATATTTTGAAGCCAACATACCCTTTCCTGATACCTCCTCTTTGGGAACAGTGAAATATTTGGAAAAGAAGGAGATAACACATTCATCACAGAGACTAATAAAGCCTTTGCATTGTAGTAGTTTCTTAAGAGAAAATTCTAACATACCATGTTGTACAAAATATGTCAGCTATTTCCAGTGTGTTCTTGGGGCATTTCATATAGGAAAAACAGCCAGTCCAGTTCCCTCTTAAGTGTTATCCTAAGTGTTAAATTTATCAGCCTTGCCGCTGAGCTGTTATATTTGATGTTACAAGACAAAAATTGCTGTTTGAAGTATATGAAGCCTGGTATATAAACTGCAGAATAAAAGAATTAACCAGATTGATGTAGCCTAACATACTGTTTAAAAATATGTGATCTTGTCATCTTTTCAACAGCTATGGCTAGCACTTGCATCCCTTTGTGTGCTCGATCAGGACCATGTAGACAGACTTTCCTCTGGAAGATGGATGGGAAAGGATGGGCAACAAAAACAAATGGTGAGGAACGGATGAAAATAAATCTCAAGTCATTTTCTTTCCAACCTTTTGATTTAATTCAACCTAGCTTGCAGGATTTGCCCTCCTCTACCCAAAGATTTTCATTTTGGAGTTTGGAAGTATACTAAACTAAAGATGTAATGCTCAACTAAAGATATAAATTACCGGTATTGGAACCATTTCTAAAGATAGATGAGAACTGCAAGTATTGTGCAGGTATTGATAGTTTGGAAAGGTTTAGTTGAAGACATTGATAAGTATGTACCTCATCAATATCAATAATTCTTAAATGAGTTCAATAATCACTTATCACCTGAGGTTATGACATTATATCAATATATATTTAAAAAAACCTCTGGAAAAGCATCAATTGATATTCTCCTTACCAGAAAAAATAAATTTGTAGTATTACTAGTGCATCCTTACTATATCCATAAGTCTCGTAATAAGTAGGTGTGTTTTGCTTTATGTCTCCTCTGCTGCCCACCATGTTTTTAAACAAGTTTCATACACTTGTTTAGTACATAGTGGGTCTGACTGCATTTCTTGGAGAAGATACTAATTTCTACACTTTCTATTTAATTTTTGAAAACTTTTAATTAGCTCAAATTACCTTTTTAAATATTTGATTTAAATTAACAAAATGTTCTTGATTTTTGTAAGGTATTCTAAAATTTACCCATCCACAATTACCCCATTCCTTTAAATACTATTAATACTTTTTTTAAAAAAATCATTGGCTTTATGTCAACAACAACAAAATAATCCCAGTCAGGGATTTTTGTATAAGAGGAGAGAGGAGCCTGATAAGTGCACTGGGTGTGTGGACTGAAATGTGAATGCAAATCTTTCATGATGCCAAGTGTTTCCCCAGCAGATGCTTGAAAAAATGATTTAGAGACAGTGCTTGAAAGGAGAAATTTGACAATTACTGTTCTGCTGTTCATTACATTATAACCTGGGTATATATCTGTCACAAGCCCCCCCCCCAATCAACCACACCCATTTTATTTTTAAAAGCAAATTATTCAGGTAATTTTTTAAAATATTTCAAGCATTCATTTAACAATACAAAAAATCATTTAAACAAAATAGAATACAAGACTTGACATAGAATTTTTGTTCCCCTCTGTTTTCCTTCTCAGCCCATGTGTGATAACCATGACGATGGAGAAACTGCTGCAATCATCCTGTGTAATGTCTGTGGCAATCTCTGTACAGATTGTGATAGGTTCCTTCATCTTCATCGGCGGACGAAATCTCACCAGAGACAGGTAGAGACAAGGTTGTTTTTAAAATGTAAATTTGATATGTACAACCGTAACCATATATTCGAGTAATCTCAGTTATCCAGTTCTGTAGCTTTAATATGTGTTTGGCCAAACTTGGCAGGTATTCAAAGAGGAGGAAGAAGCAATTAAAGTTGATCTTCATGAAGGCTGCGGTAGGACCAAACTGTTTTGGCTGATGGCACTAGCAGATTCCAAAACTATGAAGGCAATGGTGGAGTTCAGAGAACAAACAGGTGATATATTTGCATTTATTTTTCAGACAGATCGTGGGGGAGAGGAGAGAATATTACCTATTGTCCCACTAGTACATAAATTACATACAAGTTTTGCATTAAGTAGCAAACACAGCAAATTTTGAGTACAGACAGTATTAGCTTTCTTAAGTAAGAAGTACACTTGTCCCTTGGTGTTTGCAATCTTGCCGCTTGCATCCCTCAGTCTTTTGCGAACTGCAAGCACCAAGGAACAAAATGGTGTGTGTGCATGTAGCACATGCACAGGGGGGCATGCAGGACTGTGGAGCCATTCAAACCAATGAAGCTTGAATACTTGGATTTTTCCTTTTCATGGGGGGTGGGGGTGGAACTGATCCCCCACGAAAACTGAAGAATGACTGTAGTTTCACATAAAATAGATCACTAAATATTTGCTTTGACTCAAGTATTGATTACAACAGATATAATTTTTTTGAGTAAGATAGATCTCTATCTGTTTTTCCCTCATACAAATAGAATAATTCCACTGTCTAAGAATTTTAACTCTCAGGTATTCTTTACTTAAATTTGGTTCCTAGGCCATTTTTCAGAAACATGCATGCATGTAAATCAGATGAGGGGAATCTCTGTGCCTCAGCCTAATCTAGCACATAAAGTTTCCCTGTGTGACCTGCAGAGCATCATGCCATATACTTCCATTGTGGGGCAAAAATCAGCATGCTAGGAAAAATCTTCTATACCGACAGATAGTGATCAGAGAAATCAAGAGATTTCACTGCTTTTCCCTGTGCTAAACAAGTCCTTTTCTTTATGCTAAGAGAATTACTTACAGAACTCTGTGCTTCTGTCTGCATACAGAAACTTGGAAGTGAGTGGAACCTGGTAACATCTGATGGAGTCTGGCTGGTGGGATTCAGTCTGGCCCCAAATATAATTTGGCCAAGATTACTATAAATATTCAATTATAAGTTGACCTCATGTATAAGATGAGGGCAGGTTTTAGGGCCAAAATTATGGATTTTGCCATGGATAAGTTGAGGGTAAAACTTGGAGGCTCTTTCAGTGTGTGTATTTGTGCTCTCAGCAAGAGGGATGCTAGTTGAGGCTTTTTGCTTCAGTGTTTCAACTTTGGTTTCACCCTTGACTCCCCAGGCAGCAGCAGCAGGAGAGTGATACTGTTTGTTTGTTTAATAGCAATCAGTCACCCAGGACTCTTTCTGCTTGGCTCTAGAGAAAAAGAAACTATCTCCCGACCACATGGGGAAATCTGAATGAGCTGTCACATTACCATACTGACTTTTAAATGAGTTGACCTAGGATTTTGGGGTCAATTTTTGGGCATAAATTTTTAGACTTATAGACGAGTATATATGGTAATCATTCCAAATGGTCCTATCTCCAAGACTAAGCTTGTTCAGGTTCAATTTGTGCCACCTGTTGTTAAAAGTAATCCCAGGTTACAGTTACTTGAAACTTTATGAAGGCACTGGGGATAATCCATATACTGAGCTATATGGACTGATTACCTAATTCCACATCAGGAAGAGTAATGTATTCAGTGAAGACATTGCTTTGCTTTCTTATAACTAGCTTCACTTGATTGTTGTAGTGACATATTTGCCTTTTAGACTCATTTCTCTACTTGTAAAATGGTTAACATTTGCTTGATTTGATAATGAAATCTGTTAACATTATTTAAAATTTGATTTCCAACCCCCTCTGTTAACCTAGGCAAACCCACCACAAGCAGTTCTGAAGCATGTCGTTTCTGTGGCTGCCGAAATGGAACAGAATTATCAGCAGTGGGCAGTGTCTGTTCTGATGCTGACTGTCAGGTTTGTGTACATTATACCCTGGAATTACACAATTCCATTACAGGAATCTTTTGAATTTATTTTCCGGTAAATAAGAGTAGAACATCCCATAGGCATTTTCTTCTGTAATTCTTCTGTAAGTACTCAGCTACAGGTTACATGAAAGCATATATAGAACCCCCCCTCCCCCCCCAAAAAAAACCTTTTCTGTACATGTTTTGCTAAGGATAAATGTGAAGTGAGAGCAAAATGTGACAGCTAGTCATGAAAAATAGTATCCCCAAGACTTCTCTGCTCCATTCCCTCCCCTCCAGCCAATTCTTAACTCTACTTTGAAAGAATTGGCCTGTCAGGTTTTTCTTACGGTATATAGGTGGTCCCAAAGAACCAGAGACTTAGGGGCAAAAAAGACTGGCCAACAAAGTCAGCTTCCAGCTGGCTTGGGAGCATGGCATGCAGACTATGCATACACCCCAAAGACACCCAGAAGCTGGCTTCACACTGCCCAGCTGCCCGCTGTAGCTTTTGGGTGTACCGCACACTATAAAGGAGTGCCATAAAGCTGTGTCGGGGGGGCGTAAAGCCGTGTTGGGGGGGCAGTAAAAGCCGACTTTTTGTTGGTGCAAAAAGGAGCAGCAATTTGCCACTTCTTTTTGGGCCGGCAAAAGGGCGGCCATGGTTGCCGTGGCCCCAATCCAGCTTTCTCAGAGGTGGTCTGTTCCACCCCTTAGTCTTTCAGATAATTTGGCAAGTAAAGCTGTGCATTTGGATAAATGTTTTTCCCAAAAAACTTTTTTTTTAGATGCAAAGATGATGAAGGCTTGAGTTCAATAGTAGACAATAAAAATAATTTCTAATGGCTTATTTGGACATTCATTACACAGAGAAGTTTTGAAGTTCCTCTAAAAGAAAATGTTAAAGTATAGATGTGCTTTTCTTATTTCATTTCTCTTGTAACATATTTCACTGAGTATTATCATCCATCCTTTTGTGTTACCACTTTTAAGTAATACTGGAGCCTACTAGTGCATCTGCTATTCAGATTTCCAGAAAAAGATTTTTCAGGCAGTGAGATCAAAGGCAGGCTGCATTATTTAATCTTTTCCTCATCTTGCTTTTTTCTGTCCTTCTTGTCTCTTTGTATCATCAGACACTGATCTCCCTCTTTTTGCCTTGTGTTAGCTGAAATACCTATTTCTGGAAATGGAGAGGAGATTGCTCTTTTTGTAAAGCAGGAAAACATATATAAGAATAACTACTAGTACTTATCTGTTAAATGTATTACAAGACATTATCATATCTTCTAAGTAAGGTTATTGACCCTTACAGTGTTAGTTTACATCTATCTTTCACAGGAGTATGCTAAGATAGCTTGCAGTAAGACACATCCTTGTGGTCACCCCTGTGGAGGTGTCAAGAATGAAGAGCACTGCTTGCCCTGTTTGCATGGTTGTGACAAGAGCACCACCACCCTTAAACAAGATGCAGATGACATGTGTATGATCTGTTTCACAGAAGCACTTTCAGCAGCACCAGCTATTCAGGTTTGGGTTTTATCTTTCATTTATGAAATCTCTAAAATGTTAATTGTCAAAGAGTTTATAATTAATTAGTGGGGACGAATCCAGTAGAAATAATTTAATGCCAGCATGTAAGCTGTATAAGATTTATGTATACTCCCTTTGTGCTTCCTTTTCTGTGATATTAGTGCTAATACATTTTAATGTGTGCATTTCTACTATTACAGTTGGCAGAGCACAACCAAAGTTTTCTTGATTCCAAGTTGCATTAATACACTTCTATTTCTGTTGGGTAGCCTTATTACAACAGGCTCACCCAATGCTGAAATCTATCATAGTGCTTGGGAATAGTAGCAGCAAGTCAAAGTGTATCCCCAAATCTAAGATGAGGTAGATTGCCACCATTCTCAGCCAGTAGAATCCAAGGTGTCATAGGATGTGACTGGGCTCCAAGACAAACACGGGGCTAAACTCTACACCGTCTATTCTTAGATTCTCAGACTAGAAACCAATAAGCATCAATGAATAAAATAAGTTCATTACTGAGCCTGTCTGGAATGAGCAGACACAGAGTGAGCTTATTTAATCAGATGTTATTGTTTAGTTGATGAAGTGGGAACAGAAGATCATAAAACAATTAGAATAACAAGTGTAACAGTGGGAATATGTGCACAAGCAAGTATAAGAAAGCTTATCTAACTGGTATATACAAGTGACATGGATTTTATGGAACAGCAGCAGGACTCTGTGAGTTGAAGATTATGTCTCGGAGTTCTATTTTTATATTCTATGCATTGCAATCCAAAGGTCTTAAGAGAACTGATCACAGCCCATACAAGCCCAAACTTCCTAGCACTTGACATACATAATAAATTTTTCACTAGAAATAATTACTTAATTAGCAAAAGCCAGTTTGTAAATGTTGACGCTCCTCATAATTCACATATTCAGACCATTACTTTAGCTTGTCCTGTTACCAATTGAAGCTGCTAGGAGTGAATCTACTAAAAGGGCCCAGATCCAGAAAGACAGAAAGCTAAAATACTTGATAGGATTTGAGGCACCTCCAGGCCATACCAAGACAGTGTGCACTGTTAACAGAACATCTAGCTAATGGGTAAAACATTAGCTGGAGTAGGTAGTTAGTTTGATATCTAAGATACCTACTGTTGAGGTGATACATAAAATCCACAGTCTTAAGCCTTCCTTTTGCTTAGTTTTTGAAAACACCTCTGAGTCTTTTTTTTTTTTTTTTTTTGGGTAGTGAAGAGAAGAGTCATAAATATTTGAAAGAATAATCAGCTTCCCCAAAAAACTACAATATACTGTATATAGCCCCCTAAGTTTGCAGAATCAGTTTTCACCAGGAAACTAAAAATAATCTGACATTAGTAACAAGAGCTGCAATTTGTAAAGTTCACAATTAGTCCTGTCTCAAAATTATATTTTACATCTTCATTACAGTCAGTAGTTGTAAGTTGGAAGGGCACTTTCAGGAGTGCATTAATTGGACTAAATGACTTGTGGTCTAACTCTATGATTCTATGTATACTATCTGATGCAATATAGATAATCAATTTTGTTTTGTTCAAACATAATAGTTGTTTATTTTAGCCATGATTAAGCATGAAGTGTGGACACTTTGTAGGTAAGGTACAGTTGCAAACAAGGATATGAAAACATTTTGAAACGAGATTTATAAACCATGGTAAAGGCTGCTGACTTACTTGTTTGACTGTAAGTTGACGTGCCTTTAAAAATAGCATTATGGAATTTTAGCTGAACATTGTTTCATATCATAAGGTTAAGTACATTGTGCTATACCTAAAAATGATCAGGATGCTAATTGAGAGGATAAGTTTTTGAAAACCTCAGTATGATTTTGCACAGTTTGCACTGTAATAGATTCGAGTGGCATGGAATTAATTTCCTTATTTTTTTTCTTGTGAAATCAGAATGATGAATGATTTTTTAGTTTGAAAATTTGTCAGCATAAACTCAGTGTTATAATGTGTGTACAAAATTATTATTATACAGAAGGATGTGATAAATCTTCCTCTTTGCAGCTGGACTGTAGTCACATATTCCACTTGCAGTGCTGTTGTCGAGTTCTAGAAAACAGATGGCTTGGGCCGCGGATAACATTTGGGTTCATGTCCTGTCCTATTTGTAAGGTAAGCAAAGGACAAGTACTATTTCATATTTTCATATTTTTAAAAAGATATCATAGACATCGTAGTTAGATAATGGCCTAAATCTAATTACTAGTTCCTGTAGAATCAATGTGTTAATTCAGTGTTGATGTAAATACCGCTGATCCATTGGTATGGTGTGCTTGGAACTTACAACTGGATGTAGACCATATTGTATGGGTCTAGGGATTTTAACACCCCAATTTAATAGATTTTATTTGGATACTTTATAGTAAAAGACATTTACAAAATAATTTTTGTGATGCAATGATATGAATCACATGCAATAAATACTAAAACTTCTCAGGCTAGTAATGTAGGATATGGAGGTAATGTTTTTTCATTTCACATGATATAAGGAGCCACCCTGCAAAGGTAATGTGCAGCGTCTGAACTGTGGAAGTCACTGCTATGGCTCAAGTGAACAGGTTTTATGTATTTTATGTATTAAGCCGAGCCCTCTCTCTAGTCCATCTGCCTTGGTCCAGGCCTCAGAGGGAGAGAAGAACCACCGGACCTGATACCCTTCTCCATTATCTTTTCCTTCTCCTTTTGTGTCGTGTCTTTTAGATTGTAAGCCTGAGGCAGGGAACTGTCTAATTATAAGTTTATATGTACAGCACTGTGTAAACCTACAGCACTATATAAATAAAGGATAATAATAATAATAATAATAATAATAATAATAATAATATTTCCAAAATGCATAGACAGGCCAGAGGCTAGAAAGGTTAGGAACAAAACTATCCTAAGTCTGTTACTTAATAATAATAATGGTTAAGGGACAAAGCATTATTTCATTGTTTGGTACTCCTGCTGAGGGTTTTATTGTGTTGTGTAACATACACAGACATTTTGGTTGGTTTTCTTTTGGTTATACAGTGTAGGCATGCCATACATGGCTTTCAGCTTACACTGAAAGGGCGCTGTAGTAAAATGAATAGCACATGTGCTCTCTCACGCTACGAGCCCCATTGTATTCAGTGAGGCTCAAGCATATGTGATTTTTGCCTTATGTGGGGGGGGGGTCTGGAATGGATCCCACATGTAAGGTAAGGGCCCATTGTTTATCAAATAAAATACTGATTTTTCTGCCAAATATATGGTTCAGTTTTACTTATCTACTTTCTCTTTTCATTTATACCAGAACAAAATTAATCATATAGTATTAAAGGAGTTGCTTGATCCTATCAAGGAGCTCTATGAAGATGTGAAAAGAAAAGCATTAATGAGACTGGAATATGAAGGGCTGCACAAAAGCGAGGCCATCACAACACCTGGAGTTCGGTTCTACAATGACCCTGCTGGCTATGCTATGAACAGATATGCCTATTACGTTTGCTACAAATGCAAAAAGGTATAATTCAGCGAGTAGACAGATTACTTGGATTAGTCAGCAAAGAAATTGCTGAGAAGCTGGTATATTCTGATTAATTCTGTCAGTTAAGTATGAATAAAGATAAGTTTGTCATTTGTAATTTGAAAGATTGAAGTTTAAGAACAGCACATGTTTAAGATATATTAAGATTGATCTACATTAAGGCAGGTTGTATTTAATCTAAAGTATATTGAAATTTGTTCTAGTGCAGTTGTACAGCTCTTCCATTTCAGCTGTATACTTTTAATGAACATTTAAAAATTATTTAGTGAAAGATGAACTTAAAGACTTTTCTTTTTCCCTGTTAGCAGTCTATGCCTTATCAGTGACATTTCATTTAAAGCAGAGAACCGCAAGCAAAGATATGGTGGCTGTTGTCAATCAATATACAAACACCACCACACCTCATTCTTTCAGCTCCTGGATACAGCCGCTATCTGTTTCCCTTTCATAGGTCCAAAACACACTGCAGAAATAATCCAGTTTGAAACTGCTTTAATGACAGTACTAGGGGATCCTGGGAACTGTAGCTTTGTGAAGCATTTAGTATTCTCTGTCAGAGAGCTCTGGTACCACAATAAACTACAGTTCTCAGGATTCCCTAGCACTGAGCCAGGACCGTTAAAGCAGTCTCAAATTGGATTATTTCTGAAGTGTGTTGGACCTAAGTTCTCCTTTTTAACTTATTGTACATTGTCTGATACCTTGGCTCCTCTTTTCAGAGGCCCTGCCTATATCTGCCTCTCTTCCCTATATAATTTTGCCTGCTTTCCTCATATCTGGGATACAAGTAGCTTTGTTAGTTTCAACCAGAAACTCATCTAGTTGCCATACTTGGTTAGCCATCATTGCCTTCACAAACCCTCAGTGCATTTCCAAGATAGATGATTCAATCCCAACAGTATAAAACCTATTGTTCTTAGGACTGAATATTCCTATCCATTTGCAGAATTTTGGGGGAAGTATTATTGCTGATCACAATGTATATTCATAGTTGTTTCAACTTTATGACAAAATTTATAACCTCGTATTTCAAGGCACATCTTTATAACAAGTGTACTTAAGTCATGCATGTTAGAAGGAGCACCTCTTTGTGTTTCTTTACCCTGTGATTTTTCCCCACTGCAGTTTCTTCTGCATTTCAAATAAATTCCCAGAGAAATGAGGGGAAAACAGAACATTATGTAGTTCAGTTGGGTCAGGTTCCTTTCCACCATGAAATTCTTCTAGCAGTCAATTATCTAATTCTTGTTGCACTACATCCAATCTAATTTATCGCCTCAAAATGGCTGTGAAGGTGTGAACCATCACATTTAACCATCATAGCTTCAATTATTATCACATCCCATTAAGTTAGGTGCACATTTTGACTTCCAATAGGTTAGAAGTTAATTTATTTTTAAAATGTACCTGTGAACTTATTTGCATACATGTTCTGATGTTCATCTTTGTGTTTTTCCTTGTAGGCTTATTTTGGTGGAGAAGCACGTTGTGATGCTGAAGCCGGCCAAGGGGATGACTATGATCCCAGAGAGCTCATTTGTGGTGCCTGCTCTGATGTTTCAAGGGCTCAGGTGAGGAAACACTTTTGTTTAAAAAATTTTAAAAATACTTTCCAACATATAAAGCAAACTTTCACTCTATAGACAGACTTCACACACTAGTTTAACCTGTAGCTTTTCCTCTTTCCTCACAGATGTGTCCCAAACATGGTACAGATTTTCTAGAGTACAAATGCCGCTATTGCTGCTCAGTGGCTGTGTTTTTTTGCTTTGGGACAACACATTTTTGCAATGCATGTCATGATGACTTCCAAAGAATGACAAGCATTCCTAAAGAAGAACTTCCACATTGTCCTGCAGGTAATAATGTTAAAGCTGTCTGAACTCTCCAGAAAGTTAGTAACATGGAAAGTAGTATTTTATCATAATTTTGTAAAACATTGTTATTGTAGAAAACATGCAGGAGTAGCTGTGGCCATTTAGCAAATCCAAACAAAAATCCATGAGTGATACCTTTATTGGCCAACCAAAATGCACAATATATTTGTTGCAAACTTCCGAAGCTCCATGGGCTTCTTCATCAGGCAAGATGTTACAAACCAAACAGGAGAAAAACAATTGGAGATGTTAGTCAGATGCCTGTATGTTGTTTCGGTCCTTAATAAAGATGTAATGCTGGGGAGGATATATTCTGCAGGCAGGCACCTCCTTCTTCTGGCTATGTGGAAATAGGGAGGTTTTCAAATTCCAGGAAATTTTAAATCCATTTGCATCTCAACTGAGATATATTTTGAATTAAAATTCTTCCAACAGATTAGTTATGGTAAATCTACTTCTATATTTGATCAGTATTATCTCTTTCTCCCAAACCTGGGACTCAAGGCAGTTGACAAGATTAACCAAACTAACTAAAAAAAAATTCAGATAAATTCACAAAGTTACTCTATTAAAACAGTGAAATAAATTGTAATATAAAACACAATTGGATTGAAAAGATTTTAAAAGCACATTGTAAAGTACAGATACAGTACAACAAAGAAAGCATTAAAATCCCGTTCCCCAGCATCTAGTTGCCCAAAGCATGCTTGAGTCAAAAGTCTGCCTAGAACTACAACAAGAAGCAGACCATACTATCTCCAGAGGCTGGAGGAGCTGCCCCTGCCCCCAAAGCCATTCCTCATGTTCCCACCAGAGAGCCTTTGATAACTGATGTTTCTGTAAAGTTGCGTGTGTAAAGGCTTGCTTAATTTATCAATAATAAATTAGTATTATAAGTAAACTCATAAATTACAAAAGCTGTTACAGTAAAATCAACAATAAAATGGGAAGCTCTCCTTTCCCAAGCAAATTCCACAACACTTTTTGGCATGTTCATGCTGAACAGTAGCATAAAAAAGAAGGTGCTGCAAGGATCCTGTTTGGGTTGATGTGGTCAGTATTTTCTGCCTTACAAAGAGCCTGCAACTACTAATCGAAATAATCAGGTGCTCCTTTTGTTTCTATATTCCAATGTAATCTGAGATCTATTCCACTTCCCCAAGACACAAGTTTAGTTTTATTTGTAAAAATTCCAAGTACGGTACCTCAAGGATGCTTTCCGATAGAAGCCTGCTATTAGACATTCAAAAAGTATTGTGCATTAATTCTACCTTTTTACTTACCAGGCTTTTCTCCTGATAAGGAAAAAAAAGGTGAAAGAGTAGGAAAATACAGGAGGGGTAATTGTTATAGATGGGGTCATCCAACACTCTACAACTCAACATGCAGATGGGAATTAACATTTTTGTCCCATTAAGACCCCAAATATGCGCTCTACCCAGTTCCCTACAGTTCCCTTCTGACAGGAGATCTGCGTTAAATGCTGCCATCACTAGTACCCAGTTTTCTATGCCATATGGTTTGCCAGACTATTTCTGTTATCAAAGAGGAGAGCCATCATGTGCTGTGGGTAAGAGAAAGTATGTGTATTGTTAGGCGATAGAATTGCTGTTGCAACCAGAGTAAAATGATCAGATGTAGAATTCCCTCCATGAAATGGTAGCTTCAGGGTTCTCGTGACATTTAAAAAAAATGGTGCTCTTAAAGTTCTGAAATATCACTGCTTAACTGTATGAATTTCCAAAAGTTTGTGAAAGTTACAGTTTCTGCCTGCTGTTAAACTGTTTTTCAGGTCCCAAAGGCAAGCAGCTTGAAGGAACAGAATGTCCCCTTCATGTAGTCCATCCACCTACTGGTGAGGAATTTGCACTAGGCTGTGGAGTCTGCAGAAATGCACATACTTTTTAGTCCATATTTCTTTTATTTGCCAGAACAAAGCTGCTGTCATCCCATAAGTGTCCTGAATTCAGTATAAACCACAATTAGAAAGAGTATGGGACCATTTCATAATCCAGGGAAAAGAAAAATTAAAGCGCGAGAAGGATGCCAAATACCATGTACATAATCCTTGCTATGGGAAACTGACATTTATGACCCAAGAAATCAAATCTTGTGAGGTGTTTGCATGTGGCCATTACGCGCATCAGCTACGAAGCATTGGACACTTACAAATGAATAATTGCTATCAAAGAAGCATTCAAGACTCTGTTTCCATGGACTCCAAATGATGCTGGATATCAGATGAAGAAAAAGTTGATTATTGTATACTGACTTTTTTGTAATCCTGTACAATTGTAACTGCATCACGGGTAGGGGTGAAAAACAGAAGTATTCTGGTTTATTTCTTAGACTGTTATTTAAAAAAAAGTGTTAGGAAGGCATAAATGTAACCAGTATCACACTGTATATATAAGGTCAATGTTTGTCCTGTTTAAGAATTACTAAATTGTAAACAGCAGTTTCATTTAAACTTCTGGGTTATGTTTGAGCCTGAAATTTTAATGAAGTGCAATACTGAGTGTGCCTCATATCTTGCAGCTGTAAACATAATGGAATGTATATGTCAATAAAGCCGCTGTACATTTTTATACAGTGAAAGTCTAATGAATTTGTAAGGCCTTTCTTTTGAAGCAACTAAAATATGTCTTTTCATAAATGTTGAGACAGTATCAGAATTTTATTTCAGCTTTAACGAAGTTAGAAAACAATTGCTTTTGTTGTCCATTTTTGACATGGCATTTTATCTAATGAAATTATCAATTTCCATCTTAAAAGCAGCTAAGATGAACTTTGGCTCACCTTCCTACATCATAACCCAAAATGGTGTGACCTGTAAGCCATACAAAGTTATTGAAAGTGGAAAAAGTGATGAAATTCCTGATGTATTCATGTACTCCTCCAGCCATTTAAAAAAAATACAACAGAAGAGATAATCAGCTAGTGGTCAATAACTGTAGAAGGGAAGTGAGTTCTGGACTCACTTTTTAACAAGCCTTATTTATTTTTGAAATGGCGAAAAAGCCAACTGAATCTTCTGGAAAATGTTGAAAGAGCCCACCAAAAGATCCTTTACTCAAATTGATCGACATGTTCCACGTAACCCCATCATCTGTCATATTTCTCTAAGGACTGTGATTTTCTTGCATTCAGATGTGGGCATCACATACCCATTATCCAGTGAAAGTTCCATGGAGCTTTAATATCTGTATACTGCTAAAACTATGTGAACCTTTGATTATCTTTTCCCCCCAAAAAGGCATCATGTGCTTGGGTCTTGTGCATAAAGCTAGAAATAGTTTTAACGACAACGTCGGACTATTTTTGCTTCCTGGTATGGTGAGAATTATTTCAAGGACAGCCGGTAGCTTCCATATTGGTGGGGTGGTGAATATAGATCAGGGATTCCCAACCTTTTTGACTTGTGGAGCCCTAAAGGCTTCACGGAGCACAGGTTGGGAACCTCTGCTGTACATTATAGCCCACACTTGAAAGAGCTATTTAAGGCCTTTTCATGGTACACAGTTGCAGGACAATTGATTCCATGTTAACTGTCAAGGCTGCCTTCGGTAGAATCCATGGATTTGCAGTTTGGTGAGGCATTAAGAGTTCTCTGGTGGAGAATTATGATTGCTTTCCCCTAAATTACAAATTCCAGGAGTCCATAAGATGTGAAGGTAGCCAAAGTGGAATCATAGCACTATAAATGTGTAACATAAAATGGCCCTAAACCAAGCCTTTGATTCAGCACCTTAGGTAGCTCTCTTGAAATTCAGAGCCACCAACTTCCACTTACTAATTGACTATGACAGCTAACACTGGTAACAGTTGACATCTTAACATCTGGAGGCCCACCAGTTTCCCAGTCCTGTTGTAGAAATAATCTTTCAAAAGAAATAATGTCTTTTTAAACACAATTCTTGGAGATGATTTCTTGTCTTCTTCCATGTCCAATTCTTCCTTTTAACTTGAGAATCAAAATCACATTTGCTTTCCAGGACAGAAACATAACTTTAACAGACTTGCCATGTTGTGATGGCCTTCATATTCAGATCCCGGGGATTAGTAAACCAACTCATGAGTTGATTTGAAATATAGCCAACAAGGTGTAGTGTCAGACTGCAACTCTGGAGACCAGGAGTCAAATCCCTGCTCAGCCATGGAAACCGACTTGGTGATCTTGAGCAAGTCACTCTTTCAAACTCAGAAAATCCTGTTATAAGTTTGTCTTAGGGTTGTCATAAGTCTGAGATGACTTGAAGGCACACAACAACACAAGAGTTTCTTGATTAATACAACAAAAGTAAGAATAGTATGCTTTTAACAGTAGTGGTTTTCCTGAATGTAACTTTTCCTTTTGGTAGAAGGTTTCAGTCATAGACATCATGATTTGTACTGCAAAATTATGCTCAATATTATGTACCAAACCAAGGCTGTCCCATGAAACTTTGCTGCCTAACACAAACAGTGTTCCTCCCCTCATTTCAAGGTGCAAAATACCCAGAACCCAGGCAAGTCATTATGCAAAAATGATGGGAGAAAAAATCCCACAAGTTCCTATGCCCCATTCTTAGCAAGTACACATAAAATAATAAAACGAACACTGTATTATTTGCTACCTTTTCATGACACCCAGCATCTGCTGCCAAATGGTAATGCCAGGCTTTGCCATTAAACATGAACTCATCAAAATTCCCCACCTTTTTTTTTTTAATTGTACAACTCAGTGACATGCACACACAGAAAAAACAAATTCCAGTCCAAAATACAAAGACTACAGTAATAATCAGGATCAAATGGAGGGAGGGGAGGAGTGAAGGAGAATGTGTTTGATCAGAACACCATCTTGGCTAAATGTCCATGGTACAATTTAATTGATATCAAGATAGGTCATGAGATTCCAGTCTTGTGGGGATGTGATAACCATAATTGAATCAAAACAAGCCTATGAACAAGGGAGTATATATTATTAATCATAGAATTGTAGAGTTGGAAGAGACCACAAGGGCCTAAGGCATTCAATTACATAATAATCAAATGAGGATGCTTATTTCTGTAAGATGTATTTTTCAGTTTGCATATTGTAATTGCTTTGTAAAGATTTAGTTTCCATTTTTGTGTACAATGTAGAAAATCTAAATGACATCCTCCCCCCCCCCCCCACGCTCACACACACACAATGGTTACCAAAGTTTGCAAGGAAACTCTTTTGCAAAGTTCTAATTCATTTCAATGCAATTGAAGCAATTCTTTTCCTTGAATTGCTTATTTAGTGCACTCCAAAACTTCTGATGTTGTTAGGAGCAGAATAGGTTCACGAAATTTAAGTCACTGGGCATTAAGTCAAATGAACATGAAAAGAGTGCTTTTGAGTTGTTATGAAAATTCTGCAGGAATTGAAAATTTTAAAATGTTACTTAAAATACATGGAGTCCATAAAAGATCCAGTAGATATTAATTAAAAGTTGCACAGAGACAGCTTTGAATGTGTGCAATACAGGAATCGTTGCCAATGTCGGACATTATTTTAATAGATTGAAAATAGCTCTTAAGGCTCCAAGAAGACCAAACTATAAGTAGTATCCCAGAATCACTTCTTCCCAGGCACCAAGCAGGAGTCTTGGGTTTGCAGTTCATCAGTTTCTTACTGTGTCATGAGAACCCATCAGAGAACTGAATTTCTGGTTTGTTTCACCCCTGACCCTTCTCACCAAAACCAGATAATAAATCCAGGCTTTATTCTACAGGCAACCACTAGTTTGTGATGAGGGAAAAAAGAGAATTAGCTTCCTGCCAGGTTTGCAATGGAGATGATGAGGCCTTGTCCCAGGACACTGCTCATTGTCTAGAGATGCCGAAGAGCAATCCACACCTCAAAATGTCAAACAATCCGATCACTTTATTACTGAATGTAAAGTAGCCATTGTGGAGCAAAGTCACTTTATTACTGAATGTAAAGCCACTGAAGAGCAAAGAAACTTCAAAGGGAGAGCAGAATGACTTGCAATTAATTTTAGTGTATTGCCAGAGGTTTCTATTTGGATAATGGTTTCTTATCAGCTTCCCTATGATAATAATTGCCTTATCAACTGACAAGTCTGTTCTCCGCATCAGTTTTGCAAATGTGTTTGTAATGTAACTGTCAATAAGTTCTGCATTTAATTGCTCACTGTCTACAAACCGCACCCCATGATTACTGTATATAAACCTGAAATCCTGGATGACGCTCCATATATCCAGTGAGGGAGACTGCAGTCTGCAAATGTGCATGTGCTAATAAAGTTGTTTTAAGGTGCTACAGCACTGTTTGGTGGGACTGAGATGAGCTATTTGACATTTCAGTTTATTTCTTGATTTGGTGTAGTCTGAAAGAGAGAACATCTGATAGGCAAAAAGCAGAGGAGACAGACTGTCTTCCAAACCAATACAGTAATGTTTCAGGGAAGATATGACTAGCAGAATTCCAGGATGCATTCTTGAACCAAATCTTAGCAAATATCCTGTATTCTGCAAGTCTCTAAGTTCCTTGCCTAGATGAAGTCCTAAGTGTGCTTAGAAACAAAGCCCAAATAGCATTATTTGAAGATTATCGTAAACATTTTATTCATCAATAAACTATTAATAAAATAAAATATCAGTTATTGATTCAATATTTCATAATCTAACATTTTCGTTTTATTTGTTTGTTGTATTTTCAGAAAAGCAAACAAAAAATTCTCACAAAATAAAGTTTGGCTACCCATTTTCAAGTAGGGTTCATGCCATGCTTAAAATTGTATTCAGCATTACTCACAATTTATATTTTAGTCTTGGCTTATGGACGAAAACCATTTGAAATGCATTTAGTATATATTTAGTATATTAACATATTATTTTAGTATTTTTGCATTCTATACAGTTGTGTTTCCTTGTCCGTTTTTGATTATATATGTTCGGTGCTCCACCCTCTGGTAGAAAGAGCATTATAAATTGCTTTTGTTGCAATGTAGCTGCACAGCAAACTTGAGGAGGAAGTGAAAAGAAAAAGAAAGAAACAGAGAGAGAGAGAGAGAGAGAGAGACGGAAGGAGAGGGAGAGTGGGAGGAAGGATAAATCACCAAGAAAGAATGCAAAGGTGTAGCCCAAGCTTGCAGAAATATTGTAAGAAAAGCTAAACCTTAGAATGAGCTGAGCTGGGTTAGGCAAGCAAGAAGCAACAAAAAGGTGTCCCCCCATTCCCAAGATACATCCAGACAAAATACTATAGTTTAATTCTTACTAAAAAGGGAACCAACCCATGGTAAAAGGCAAGAAGGCAATCTGTCCTGGAAGCACTGATCTACCTTTACTTTCTCTTCCATCCAGCCTTTAGTGTGAGCCAAAACAGTTATGCCTGCCATAAATTTAAAGGTTCTTTGCCATTGTTTTGCTTTGCTTCATCATTTAGATCCTTTGCTGCATGTCCCTCAGTTTTACCCTCGACTTACCCAAAATTCATAACAAAATTTGCCCCCCAAACCTGCCCTCGATTTATACATGCGGTTGGCTTATAGTCGAGTATATACAGCATTTTGCCTTAGTACTGTCCCCCCCCCCCCCAAAAAAAAAGAGAGAACCCTTGACATGGGAACTGGATTATAAATGGATGGGACATTAGTCAGGAATCACTTATGTAACCTAAATGAGTTAGGGCCTGACAAACTGGACCGCAGAGTCCTGAAGGAGTCTGTTGCTGTACTCTGAACCACTTGCCATCATTTTTGAGAAATTTTAAGAGAACAGGTGAGGTGCCAAAGGTCTGGAGAAGGGCAAACACTGTCCCTCTTTAAAAAAAAGGGGGGGGGGGAGGATTCAGGAAACTACAAGCCAGTCAGTCTAACCGCCATACCAGGAAAAATATTAGAACAGATCACACAGGAGTCCGTCTGCAAGTATCTTGATGACAATGCAATGATCAAGAGGAGCATGGGTTAATGAAGAAGAACTCTTGCCAAGCTAACCTTGTATCCTTTTTCAGTCAGGTCACTTTTTTAGTAGATGGTGTGAATGCTGTGGGTATCATCTACCGATGAGGTCCCCCATAATGTTTTGATAAGCAAACTAAATAAACGGAATAGATGGGGACACTGTCAGAATGATCCGTTAATCGGTTGAAAAACTGTGCTCAAAGAGTTACCATTAACGGCTGCACTTCAAACTGGAAGGAGGGCTCTGTCCTAGGGCCATTTGATTGTTGTTGTGTGCCTTCAAGTCGTTGCCAATTTATGGTGAGCCTATCATAGTGTTTTCTTACCAAGTTTTCTTCAGAGGGGGGTTGCCACTGCCATCATTTGAAGCTGAGAGAGTGTGACATGCCCAAGATCAGCCAATGGATTTTATGGCTGAGCCAGGATTCGAACTGTGGTCTCCAGAGACATATTCCGACACTCAAACCACTACACCATGCTGGCTCCTAGGGCCATTACTCCTCATCATTTTTATCCACGACTAAGGGGTCATTCACACATTCTGCTTTATCACACTAGGGGGGGCAAACAGGATTTAAATGAGAGTTAAACAAGAGTTAAACAGGGAATGTCCTATGTTTATCACCTATGTTTAAATCTTGTTTGCCCCCTAGTGTAATAAAGCAGATTGTTAGTTTTAGCACGACTATGCAAATAATCTCTCTCACGCATACTGAGTTTGTCATTCACACTATGGAAACGCATCTATGCACATCTTTGTAAGCCTGGTTGATCACATGTGTTAGTACTTGAATAAAGATGGAGTTGATAATGTGAATGTATTTGAAGCATGTTCAAAGCATGCAGCGTTTTAACCCAGTTTATCCCAGGTCTATTCGCATCAGTTATTCACACAGCCAAGAATCTGACTCTTTTAGAAAAACTTGGGGGGGGGGGGAATTCAACATTGATTATCCCCAGTTAAGTGGGTTGTTTTAGCAGCCCTCTTCCCCAAAAATACCTTAACTGAATACATTCAAAAGGCATGTGAACAACAAAGATTCAACCCAGATTCTACCTGGCTTATTTTCACTGTTCGAATAACCCCTTGTTAGTTCACAGGGTCGAAGGAATCCTTGTCAAGTTTGCAGATGACAAAGAACTTGAAGGGTGACACATTGGCAGATAGGAACAGAATTGATAAAGATCTTGATAAACTAGAAAACGGGGCAGAAATTAGTAACATGAAATTCAATAGAGAAATTAGTAAAATGAAATTCTACATTTAGGCCACAAAACCCAAATGCACAATTGTAGGAACGGGGGGGGGGGGGGGGGGAATACAGCCTCGGCTGTATAAGTAAAAGCTACGGTATATAGAGGCTGGATAGGTAACACTTCCCAATTGTAGCCCAAATGAAAGAGCCTTACCTTTGTTGGAAGTAAAAATCCCAAGAAATTTGAGAATCACACCCCAGCCCATTGCTCCCTATTTTTTAAAAAACTTTGTTTTTATTTAAATAAAATGCTTTATCCGTATAAAAAAAAAGAATAAATATGACATGGCATGGCATGATAAACATGACATTATAACAACTACTTACAAGAAACTAAATAAAAATACATAAATATATAAACGAAAAAGTACCAACAAGAAATATGCAAAACAAGTACATTGCCCCTATTTTAAAGTGACTGAAGTGAGATGGATAGTTTGCACTCCCTGCCTTATATTGCTCAAGTCGATAATTTTATTGTATTTTTTATACAGTGACCTTATTCCACAAGATGAAGGGTGTTATAAAAATATTTCTGATCATTTAAAAAAGGCTGAATATTTGTCAGGCTCCTGCTTCTTTCTGGAGATGGGGGGAATAGCCATTGCTTTATGAGATCCACACCAAATGTTTCATTCTTGTATAATGCAGGATATATAATGTTATTATTATTTATTGTTATATAATATGTACATTATATATAATATTACATATATTACAATATGATATAATATTACACACATATGTGCACACGCGCGCTCACATACGTATATATTAGTTATGTATGGTATAATATATATCATTGTATTATAATAATATGGGTTCCAATCAAAGAATGTTGTAAGAAAAAATGGTAATCTTAAATATTAAATAGTGATAACCACTATGCGTCTTTAAAGAAATACTGTTTGAGATCAAGAAATATCAGAACAATGAGCTGAAAAAATTGTTGCATTTCCTTCTTAGTCAGAGAAAGGTAGGAAGATTGTATAGATGTACATCTGTTTTAAATGTTTATTTGTGGATTTGTTGTTACTGATATTTATATCTGATGTTTTAATAACATCTTTCTATCTATACTCACATTAATATAGTGCTATCTTCCCTTCCTCACAACAAAAATGTAAATATAAATCATATGTTTACAAAGGTGCAAATGTAAAGAATATAAACATATATATATTAATAACAATATACTAATAATATCCAGCCTCCCAACCTATGTAATAACAATACACTACTAAAAATAATATCCCACCTTTCTACCTATATAATAAATTAATAGTAATTATACATTAATAATATTTATAATACAACAATAATATCCCACCTTTCTACATATATAGTAATAATAATAATATCTCATCGTTCTACCAATAAACTAATAATAATAATAATACACTAATGATATTTATAATACAATATTATTACTATTAATAATAATATGCAAGCTTTCTACCTATATAATAATGATACACTAATAATAACAATAATATTCCACCTTTCTGCCAATATAATAAATTAATAATAATAATAATACATTAATGATATTTATAAAACAATATTAATATTAATAATATCGAAGCTTTCCATCTATATAATAATGATATACTAATAATAACAATATCCCACCTTTATGCCAATATAATAAACTAATAATAATAATACACTAATAACATTTATAATACAATAATAATAATAATACCCAACCTTTCTACCTATATAATGATACACTAATAATAATAATATTTCACCTTTCTACCTATATAGTAATAATATCTCACCTTTCTGCCAATATAATAAATAATAATACACTAATAATAATAATAATATCCCACCTTTCTACCTATATAGTAATAATAATAATATAATATCCCACCTTTCTACCTATATAATAAACTAGTAATAATAATACACTAATATTTATAATATCCTACCTTTGTACCTATATAGTAATAATAATAATATCCCACCTTTGTACCTATATAATATAGTAATAATAATACACTAATAAAAATAATAGTAATGTCCCACCCTTCTATCTATATAATGAACTAATAAAAATAATACACGAATAATAATATCCCACCTTTGTACCTATATAGTAATCATAATAATAATACCCCACCTTTCCACCAATAAACTAATAATAATAATAATACACTAATATTTATAATACATTATTATTATTATTATTATTCATATCCTACTTTTCTATCTATATAATAACTATAAAATAATAATTATTATTTTAATTATTATTATTTATAATTATTTATTATTTATAATTATTATTCATATCCTACTTTTCTATCTATATAATAACTATAAAATAATAATTATTATTTTAATTATTATTATTTATAATTATTTATTATTTATAATTATTATTATTCATATCCTACTTTTCTATCTATATAATAACTATAAAATAATAATTATTATTTTAATTATTATTATTTATAATTATTTATTATTTATAATAATTATTATTCATATCCTACTTTTCTATCTATATAATAACTATAAAATAATAATAATAATAATAAATGTATTATAAATATTAGTGTATTATTATTATTGTTGTTGTTGTTGTTGTAAGCAAGTATATGCAATTCAGTGGGATGTGAAGAGGCATCCAGGACTAGGGTTCTCTGGGAAGAATGTTTCTATGATTCTATAAGAAGAAGCCAAAGCCTGAAAGGAGGAGGAGAAGGAGAGACAGTGAGAGTCCTGCTGCTGTGTGCACGATAGCATCGAAAAGAACCCGGAATTGCCGCCTGGGGGACAAAGCGACCGAGCACCTACGACATCATTATCATCATCATCATCATCATCGGGCGGGGCGGGGCGAGTCTGAGTGACTGACTGACAACAACAATGGCCGCTCTAGGGCTGCGCTTTGCCTCCCGCGCATGCGCAGTGAGGGCGCAGCAGCAGCAGCAGCAGCAGCAACACTAGAGCCCAGCAGCAGGGGCTGGGTCCGCCATTTTGTTTCATCTCCAACTCTTCCTCTAAAGAGGAGGGGGAGGAGGAGGGGGGCAGCTCACTGCAGCAGCAGCAGCAGCAGCAGAGCTCAGGGCAGGTGGAGGTCTTGAATATAGGGGCTTCTGGAGACCCATGAGGAGCCAGGTGAGCCCAGATGGGGACAGGCAGACACACCCCTGCCTTCTCTTCTCTTCTCCCCTTCCTTCCTTCTTTCTTTCTTTCCTTCCTTCCTTCTTTCCCTCTTTTCATTTCCTAAGGAGCTATTCTTGCAAGAGGTAGGTCTGCCCTCATCCTTTCCATCCTCTTAGAGCCCCCCTATTTTGGGAGAAAGGTTGCTGCTGGTGATGGTGTTCTTGGGTAGAAAGGAGGGAATATCATCATTATTATTAGTATTAGTCTGTCCTTATTATTATATGGGTGATAATAGTAATAGTTATGATAGCAATAATAATAATTAATAATAATAATATTCCAACTTCCTACCCATATAATAATAATAACGACACACTCATGATCATGATATTCCCTCCTAAATAGTACCTGCTATATTATAAATATTTATTTGTATTACTTTTGTTATATTGGTAGAAAAGTGGGATGTTATCATTATTATTATTATTAATATTATTATATGTGTAGAATAGTGGGATATTGTTATTGTTACTATAGGTAGAAAGGTGGGAGATTGTTCTTATTACTATAGGTAGAAAGGTTAATATATTGCTATATAGGTGGAAAAGTGGATTATTTTTATTATTATTACTATATAAGTAGAAAGGTGGAAGATTATTATTACTTTATAGGTAGTAGAGTGAGATATTACTATTATTACTGTATAGGTAGAAAGGTGGAAGATTACTTTATAGGTAGAAAGGTGAGATATTATTATTACTATATAGGTAGAAAGGTGGGATGTTATTATTACTATATAGGTGGAAAAGTGGATTATTATTGTTATAATTATTATTACTATATAGGTAGAAAGGTGGGAGATTATTATTACTATGTAGCTAGAAAAGTGAGATATTATTATTATTATTATATAGGTAGAAATGTGGGATGTTATTACTATGTAGGTAAAAAAGTGAGATATTATTACTACTGCTATATAGGTAGAAAAGTGGGATATTGTTATTACTATATAGGTAAAAAGGTGGGATATGATATACAGTAATATTGTATTAAAATATCATTAGTGGTTTATTATTAGTTTCTTATAATGGCAGAAAGGTGAGGTATTATTAGTGTATTGCTATTATACACTAGAAAGGCTAGATATTATTATCTATTATATAGGTAGAAACATAGGATATTATTATTAATATTGTATTCTAAATATCATTAGTGGTTTATTATTAGTTTACTATGTTGGTAGAAATAAGGAATATTATTATTATTATTACTTTCTAGGTAATATTACTATATAGGTAATAATATGGGATATTATTATTAGTGTATTAATATATAGGTAGAAAGGCTGGATATTATTAGCTATTTGTTATTAATATATATGTAGAAAGGTGGGGTATTGTTATTAATAATAATATTTTTTATAAAAATTAGTGTATTGTTATTAGTGTATTATATTAGTAGAAAGGTGGGATATTATTATTATTAGTGTGTTACTTATTATATTGATAAAAAGGCAGAATATTATTAATATTATAATAATAACAACCTGCCTTTCTCCCAATATAGGGATTCAAAGGTATTATAGCAGCTCTCTAAGCTACTACAGAGATTCAAGGATTCAAAGGCTCTTGTAATAATATTCCCTTGGTATCTGCTGGGCTTTCATTCCAGGACTCCCTTTGGATACCAAAACCCATTAAATACAATGGTGTAGTGAAGTAGTGTTCTTATTTTTAAAAATTGCAAAATAAAGGTTTGCTAATATTTTTTTATTTTTTATTTTTGGAATTTATATGCTTTTAAAATACTTTCAAGCTGTGGTTGCTTGAATCCATGGACAAAAAGGAATCTGGAAGATACAGAAGCCAGTAATAAAATTGTCATCAATACCATCATCATCATCTTTCACAGCCGCACCTGAGACCCAGCATGTTCAATCTCCCTTCCCCTCCCATTTCTCCTGTTTTTGCCTGCCCACCCAACGCTTCCGCATTGCAAATACGCTTTGCAAAGGCATGCCTGCCTCTGGAAGAGGAGAGAAAGATTGAAGATGCTCTCCCTTTTTCCTTTATATCAGAGCCTGAGATCATATTCTTTTCTTCATTTCACTTTGACATCCGAATCAAGAGTTAGATTGTTTCTCCTCGGTGTTGCCCCCAATTCAGGCATCGCTTGTGTTAAAGCCATTGTGGGATAGACTTGTGTCATCACCTCCGTTTCTATTAATATGGTTGCTTCCCTCAAAGAATGTGCTAGGGCTTTTGCGACACTTCTGTCACTCACGCCTACATCATCTCCTTTTTCCATATATACCTGTATATATATTCCACTACAGTGGGTCACTTATCTATGATGTACAACCCCTGCGCCAGCTGTACACGCTATGCAGTGCTTGTATCGTTCTCAGTGGCTGCTTGTGCGGGGCTTGAATCATATTAGGATCTGGAAGAATATTAACACTTGAGACTCCAGTTGCCATTTTAGAAATACTCAGTTGTGTGTCTAGGTGGCAATCCAGAGAATCTCCTCAAATGGGGGCTCCTTCTGGGATCTTATTTTTCTGACAGCATTAGAAACACTGGAGGTTGTTTATATGTCTATCCAAAACGGTTTGATATTCAGAAGAATAACTGTAGTGTAGTAAATCTGCATTATTTTATGATATACTGTAGTCTGGTTCTCACCCAAACTGATTTAAAGTCTTGTTTCTTTCCCCCCCCTCTTTTGTCCTCTAACTGTACAGCCAAAAGTAATTTTAAAAGAATACAATAAATAACTGTTTGTCTTGTTGCTATGTAACAAGTCTGTATAGTGTAAACAATATTGAACATTTACCCCTCATTGGCAGAGCTGGCACTTACGTATCCAAAACATACTAAGAGCTAGTTTATTTCTCTTTATGGTTGATGGGCTGATTTCTGTGTTTCTGAGTATAACTAGTTTATTGAGATTATGTTCTAATAACAAATTTGGGAGTTAGAATCAAAAGAAGCAGTGTATATACATTTATTTTAAATAAGCAAGCATGGAAATATAAAATAACAGCCAAATTTTTCAGCAGGTATTATTTCAGCCAGTGCTTTAAGATTTTATATGCTGACAAATAACTCCTTAGCGTGGTGCAGAGGATGGATTTGTGAGACAGATCTCACAAACCATGCTGATCCACTGATGTCGGGGGTAGATACCCTGGTATGAGAAAGTAAGCTTAATGTTTGAATTATTAACAGTAAATTCAGCTGGTTTAATTTGTCATTTCTATTTAGTCCCAAATAATGCTAACCAAACAAACAACAAAACAAACAGCTTCATTTATATACCGCTTCATACCCTTAATGAGTGTCTAAGCGGTTTACAATTGTAAGCTATTTGCCCCCCAACAATCTGGGTACTCATTTTAGCGACCTCGGAAGGATGCAAGCCTGAGTCGAGCTTCAGCCCTTTGCTGGTCTTGAACTCGCCACCTTATGGTTTTGAGTTAGTGGCTGCAGTACAGGCATTTAACCACTGCGCCACCAGGGCTGCTGGCTTTGCTGTGAAAATAGTGTGCTGAGATAGTTGATCCCATATGCTGAAATAACATAAGGATCAGTATGTCAACTGTGTTCAGTGTGTCTTCCACTGTTTATCATTATTTTGCATTCATCTGTGACATATATCTGCAGTGTTATAGAAACAGTATTAGAAAAATAAGTCTCTAATCTGAAAAAAGAATTAAAACATTTGCAGTTTTTTTTCTCTTTTAGATTTTATTTTGTGTGGAGAAAATAAAAAAATAGGAGGAAGTAATGTCCGATTTTAGGGAAATGGTTTCTAATCTGTGGAAAATGTATATTGAAAACGTTTTTTATCTTAATAGAATGAAACGAGGAAGAAAAAACAGTAAAGCGGGAGGTCAGTTATCAGAAGAGGAGAATACAGTTAGTGGCAAAAAACTGAAAATCCCAGATGAAGAGTCGGTAAGAGATATCGAGAGCTTTGACTGGGGGAACCTTATCCCGGAGATTGTTCTGCACATATTCCAGTATTTGCCTCTTCTGGATCGTGCTCATGCATCCCAAGTCTGCCGTAGGTGGAACCAAGTGTTTCATATGCCAGAACTCTGGAGATGCTTTGAGTTTGAACTGAATCAGCCAGCTACGTCTTACTTAAAGGCCACTCATCCGGAGCTTATCAAGCAAATTATCAAAAGGCATTCCAATCATCTTCAGTATGTCAGCTTCAAGGTAACTAATTTAAGGTTTTAAATGCTTTGTAAATTGCTAGTTCTGTTCCAGCTCAACTTCCATGTGGTAGCCCTGAGGAGATACTTGTATCCTACTAATCAACTGCTTCATAAAAAATTAAATTCGATTGTGGGTTAATAATAATAATAATGTATTTATATCCCTCCTCTCCCCATTTTAAAGCCATTATCACAGTACCTCTCCCTGAGGTCTTTGGTAGAGAGATATTTGGTATATTTCAGGAAAATGAAGACTACACAAATGTATTCATTTTAAAAATCTGATATACAGGCAAAAATGTATGGACTCATGACTACTAGGGAAAACAAGGGAAGATGTGGCATACACATTTCATGTGACCACCAAGGACATTTTTTTTTAGCATCCCAAGGACCCAAAACATACATTTATTGTGTGTGCCTTCCCAATATCCTTTTATTCCCACTAGAATGCAGTTTTAGGATGGGAAGGCTGGACCATTTTAAGACAAGGAGGTCTCCTTTAATAAGTGTTGGGGAAAATGCTTCTTCCTGGTTCTAAAAACAGTCTACTCCCACAGATGACAAAACTGCCTTCTGTGCTCCTTGGGAGTGATGAGCGGCTGTTTCAGAGGGATACTTTTTTAAGGATTTTTTTTTTTAAAAAAAGGATGGATAGGGACTGTCCTATGAAGTTCCTTGGAGATCCAGTGCAGTTTCTTAACCTCTGACAGTTGCCCATCCTTGATATAACACCTGGGTGCTTTTGGGAAATATGTGCTATTTGTCAGCTGCCAATAGTCATTGGCACTTAGGGGCCTGGTCTCCTACTTCAGATAGGTGAGAAGCATTGTTTTCTACATTTCTTGTCTTGATATTTTGCCACCAAATGCCATTAGTGTCAAAGGCAAAACTTGCAAAATTTTCTGTTTGTGAGAGTATGTATTTCATATGTGTTATCTGTCAGATATTGATACTGGTTGCCACATGTAATCTGTTAAACCCACAGATTACCATGGCACTATTAAAAAAGCTAGGAGAGATGTAACATCTTGGTCATAGGAAATAGAAACCCAATTAAGTTCCATCCATGCCCATACATCTTTAGGCACAGTGGGTCTGTCAAATTTGTCTGATATTTAATAAAAAGTATGCACTATATATAGATCTTATATAGTTATATCAGAAGTTTTTCCAATTATTTAATTGAAATATATGAACAAGGGTCATATTTTAATAACAGATTTAATTGGCTCCTGTTCATATGCATGGTGCTCTACAAAGACCAAATCTGAACCAAAAGTGTGTACAATCTAAAATGAAATGGGAGAGGGAGAGGATATGTGGTGGTTTTAATTATATGCAATATCATTTATTATAATTATATATTGGTTGTTCCAAGCACAAAACATGAGTTCTGAAGATTGGTTTAAAAGGAATAAGAGACTTGCCTTCCTAAAAGTTAACAATGAACAGATCATCTCCTAGATGATATTCAAAATCATTTGTTTGTCAAAATGGAGATACTTTTCCCATCTGACTCTTTATAGCCAGAATAAAAAGAGTAATAATGCTTTATTCCCTTCAGTCATTTATTCCCTAATAATGCTTTATTCTCTTCAGTTGCACGGTGGAGCATAGATATGTTGCTGTTGTTTAAATACATAGAATGTTTTCATTTTCTGGAGGGATGTTTGCATCAACTGAATCTTTATTTCTTTTAAAGGTGGACAGCAGCAAGGAATCGGCTGAAGCAGCTTGTGATATCTTATCGCAGCTTGTGAACTGTTCTTTAAAAACACTAGGACTAATTTCAACAGCTCGACCAAGCTTCATGGATTTACCAAAGGTATTAATCATACTGAAAACGAATGCTCAAAATGTTCAAGAGATTAAACTAATAAATTATGAATGACTGGTCTGCTATCTACCATTGTAACTGCTGCAATAAGCTTTGTACTATTTGTGATCGTGATCGTGCTCCAGATACTTCAGAGCTGCAATGGGTTCCCATGGTATGGGCCTATTCCTTTTTCTTTCCGTCTGTTCGTTTTCATACCAAGGGTAAACGCACCTTGCAAGTCTTGCTCTGCTTGCATTTACAAAGTCATATAATTCTTTTCTCTGAGACTAAATTCACTTATCCTTACTGCCTGGAGTAAACTCTCAGGTAGCAAATTCATGTTCCTTTCTCCTGGTACTCATCACAGGACTAGCTTGTAGGTACCCAAAGAGAAAGAAGAGAAAGAAACATTACAGTATAATTGTTTCAGCATGTGCATGTCTTCTCGCTTATCCCTCATGCAGATAGAAAGAAAGAGACTATATTTAGATGCACTGACAAACTGATTTATTGTTTCATGAACTATCCAGAAGTTTATGTGCTCCCCAGACCTTTTCTGGCAAGTCTGTGAAGTTAAAAAAAGTCTTTACTTAAATTTTAAATTAATCATAGTCAAGACTAACTTAACTGACCTGGATTTTGCATGCCAAGCAGCAGTTGGTTATAAAGCAAAAGCTTGGAGTCTTCTTAAGGCTTATTCAGCAAAGGGGCAGAGAGGTAAAAACCCCAAGTTTGTTCGTGGAATTATAAACCATAGTTTGTCATTACTTCCCAGAGCAGCCTTTGTACGGTAAGCGATGGCTGCCTCATAGTGCTGTATTGTATTGGCTGTGGAGACAGTGGCTGTTGCTTTACTGTCCCTAGGATACCAGAACTAAGATAGGCCACTCCCCTCTCCTTTCTGTTTAGCTTCATAAAGAGTGAATCGTAACAGTGAATGCAGTGTTTTGAGTACAACAAGAAAGGAAGCTTACTGTAGGGGAAAGTCACATGTGCTGTTCTAAAGCCTTTGAAAAATAATACACTTCCAGAGATACCCTTGTTGCATTCTCTTTCTTCTGTTGCCATGGGCTCTCTTCCATAAACTATTTTCTATTCCTTTTTTCCCCCTTGGAATTTTCTTGCATCTTTTTTCTCAGTCTAGTATTCTCAGTGTACAAAATGTAAACATCTGCAGCTTTGAATATGCTCAGACAGAGGTTTAATAGGAATTATTGTCAACATTATTTTGTCTCTTGCAGAAGTTGTTGTTCTTAATGTAATCCCTTCCAGTATTACATAGATGTAGGAAACCTTTCAGTTAGTAAGTGATGTTATCATCATGAAATAACTTTGTCAATGTATAAAAGTTACCTGCCCTCCATACCAACTGCCATCCTCTGCCTAGGGAGGGAGAGAAGAGGCAGGCCCAGCTCCACCAGGGCTTGCCTGAGGCAAGAGGACTCTCCCTCCATACCAACTGCCATCCTCTGCCTAGGGAGGGAGAGAAGAGGCAGGCCCAGCTCCACCAGGGCTTGCTTGAAGAAAGAGGACTCTCCCTCCATACCAACTGCCATCCTCTGCCTAGGGAGGGAGAGAAGAGGCAGGCCCAGCTCCACCAGGGCTTGCCTGAGGCAAGAGAACCCTTGTTTATCCACTTTTGTAAACCGCTTTGATCTTTTTTGGAAAGGCGGTATATAAATAAAATAAATAAATAAATAAATAAATAAGAGTGTTTCCAGAGGTCTTCCTAAGATAGAGCAAATGAAAGTTTTAACTAGCATTTGCCAAAGGAATGACTCAAATTAGGTAATTCACAGAATGAGGACTGGTTTATATTTCTGTATAAGTCTTGTAATTGGTATATGGTGCTGCAGGAGATTCCATAAGTGACCCAATTTTTGTGTGTGAATGTGCAGCACACTCTTTCATTTTGTATATTTTACTTTTTCAAAAATACTAGCAATAATGATGTGGTGGTTCATCTGAAGATTGACAAATGTAACCGGTTCCTAAACATATTATTTAACTCTGAGTTCAGTGGTTTGAATGGTATTTGAGTTGTAGATTGGCAGTTACTGAGCAAGGCCATCCATCATTATGCTAGTTTGGATATTTTTCTCATGTAAAATGATCCTATGCTTTCTGGACAAAAATGGGATTAAGTGCATCAGTCTTTGTGACACTTGCTTATACGTCTGGAGACAAAACCAGTCCATACTTTTATTAAGCCATAACTCCATGTATTTTACTGGCTCAGCATTATGCAGTCAGTGTCATGCTTGTGTGAAGATCTGGATTTGCCAGTCTACCAGGAGCTTGGTTGTCTGAGCCATACTCTTTAGGAGGGGCCTAAAAATCTAAAGTATGTGTCCGCATTTTCTACTATGAATGAAATATATTCTGTATTGAGTGTTAGGTTTCACTCTTGGGTTTTACTGCTCTCCTTCTACAGTCACACTTCATTTCTGCGCTGACCGTGGTATTTGTAAACTCCAAATCCCTTTCTTCACTCAAGATAGATGATACACCAGTAGATGATCCATCTCTGAAGGTACTAGTGGCTAATAACAGTGATACCCTGAAACTGTTAAAGATGAGCAGCTGTCCTCATGTTTCTCCAGCAGGTGAGCTTGCTGTCAGAATTATGTCTTGTGTTACTATCTTCACACAGCCAGACTGATCAGATATCTGCAACTGTATTTTCTGGCCAACTTTAGAAACTTCAGAAGTATTGACACGTTTCTGAAGACAGCTTACTTAGTTGTATCAGAACTGTATAATTACTTACAGTATACATTATGCTGGGTAATAATGCTGTTAGTTGTAGTGTGAACTTTGAATTTGTAGTTTACAAAGCCAATATATGGGCGACTGTGTTTTTAGGAACTGAACATAGATTTAATAACATTAAAATAATTATAGTAATTTCAAACAAGATGTGAAACCTGCTTGTGTTTAATTTTTTTTCCATTGTAAACAAGGGGAATTTAAAATGGCTTCCTTGGCCTAGATTGCATTGCTTGAGTTGGAAGGGATTAATTTATTTTGCATTAGGGTGCAATGTATGCTTTGCAGGTCCATACTCCAGTTTCTACCAATCTGGTTACATTATATTTGCGTGTTTTGGACGCAGTCAAACTGAGTTTGTACAGAAATTATGAGACACATATATTACTTCCTGTTGCATAAACATTTTAGTTGATACGCAGTTTGCTTGGCTTTGCTTTTACAAAATATAAGCATGCAGTAGTGCAGATTAATCATTTGTATAAACATCCTGAATATTTTTCATTGATTTATTTATGTTGTGATTATAATTTTGAGTATAATATGAGTAATGTCTGTAGTAGCAGGAAGGCAGAATAGACATTTAATTAAAGAATAATAAAATGTGGGTGAGTTTGTTCCCCTCATGCTTCTTTCTCTTACATCTTCATCTTTCAAACTGAGATAGTAGCCTGAATCTTATTGTTAGTCTGAAGCAGAATACAGCCATAGAATCAGTGAAACTTACTTGAATGTTATCTTTAGGGGTACTGTCTGACTAGCTGGATTAGGGATTTTCCCTGTCAATTGGGATGGGTATCTTTTAAGTACGTTTTCTGACGGTGTCTCTTATATTTTTCCCTTCTATGAATGGATAGGGAAGAATGGAAGGAGTATATTTACCTCAGTGTTTTCTTGTCCTAACTACTTATATGTGTCACCCCAGCAATTTATCTAAATAGTTCAGCCAATATGTCACTGCTTTAATCACTTCCACAACACATGGCCTATATTTTAGCAAATAATTTATCTGAATCAAATGTTCTTATTAAAATCAGTATTAATTTCAGACAGTGAAAAAAATGTAAAAATTATTTTAGGGCTACCATTCCCTGTGTTTCTATATCTTCTTCCTGCTTTGTTAGCAAATCTTGGGGAAAAATGTATAACCTAGAGAACACATACTGTATTATTAAGACATGGTTTGCTAGCAATCCAGGTCACTTTGTTACTCCGGATAGGAAGATGTTTCAACTCCATTCAACTCCTTTCTCAAATTGGTGCCCTATAGAAGTACTAGATTGTGAACCTGTCATTATCGGGCAGTATGATTATTGTTAGGTATTATTTTCCAGCACATGGTGGAGCACCCTGTTTGTGAAGTATTCTTTGGTTGGAAGGGATTAATTTATTTTGCATTAGGGTGCAATGTATGCTTTGCAGGTCCACACTCCAGTTTCTACCAATCTGGTAACATTATATTTGCGTGTTTTCACTTGATCTTTATTTCCAAAACACTTAAACTCCTAGTTTATGTATTTAAGAGTAAGGAACACTTTGCATTTAAGGGCAAAACCTTTCCTTTCTATGACAGGTTGGATGGGAACGCACATTCTGATATTTCCTTTTCTTTTTTAGGTATCCTCTGTGTGGCTGATCAGTGTCATGGTTTACGCGAATTGGCCTTGAACTACCATCTGCTAAGTGATGAGCTCCTCCTTGCTTTGTCTTCTGAAAAACATGTCAGATTAGAACATTTGCGCATTGATGTAGTCAGTGAGAATCCAGGACAGACACAATTCCACACAATTGAGAAGAGCAGCTGGGATGCTTTTATCAAACATTCTCCCAAAGTGAACTTGGTCATGTATTTTTTCTTATATGAAGAAGAGTTTGATCCATTCTTTCGTTATGAAATTCCAGTCACTCATCTTTATTTTGGAAGATCGGTCAGCAAAGAAGTACTTGGCCGGGTTGGAATGACATGCCCTCGCTTGGTTGAACTAGTGGTGTGCGCCAATGGATTACGGCCACTGGACGAAGAATTGATTCGCATTGCAGAACATTGTAAAAACCTATCAGCTATTGGCCTTGGGGAGTGTGAAGTCTCCTGCAGTGCCTTTGTTGAATTTGTAAAGATATGTGGTGGCCGCTTGTCTCAGCTGTCTATCATGGAAGAAGTCTTGATTCCTGACCAGAAGTACAGTTTGGAGCAGATTCATTGGGAAGTGTCCAAACATCTTGGCAGAGTTTGGTTTCCAGACATGATGCCTACATGGTAGACTCTCGAAAGAAGAGAGGGCATGTGGGGCAGTATCTGCTCTTTTGAGCATACTATACTACAACTTAATCATATAAGCTATTTGTGTCCTAGACAACATATGTATTATTTAATGCTGGTTTCTAAAAATCCAGGTTTATCAGAGGAATCTGCGGGATATTCTGAAGCACTTGTCTGTGTAAAAGATTGTGTAGTTTGCTCTTTTTCCATTGAGATGACCCTAAATATAGGTAGAAATGAGTTCATTTATTCAGATAGTCAAGTTTTATATTCATAAATGGTTTTAAACTGGCACTTTGGTTTTAGGTACTACAACTGAAGTGGCTGACTGAAATTCAGTTTTGCAAGGCTTGGACGATCACTTATTTTGTTGACTCCTAGAAACACTAGAAATACATGGGTTATAGAATAATCAGCAGCTTAGACTGCAAATTGTCTGCAGGCTGTTCATGTTTTGATAATAAAATGACAAAGGCAGAGCAATACAGCAATGTAGTTCAACATATTTGTATATAAAATGTGTTTTATCTGCTGCTTATTAAATTGCTCTAGGGGATAGAATATGTAGTTGTGTGTAAATTACTAGCCTCAAGTACCCTTTCTCTTTGCAGTTTTTAAAATGGAAAATTGACATTTGTAGAATGTTAATATCTATATATAAACCTGTTTTAAGGTATTTACTAAAGCTCAGGTAGCTAAAGTATTATGGTACGAGTATGCTGTAATTTGGTGACATTCTTGGAGGAGTGTTGTTGTTTTTTCTCTTGCACTGTTTCGCAGCATTGCTTTTATAAGTGTTGCATATGTTCTCCGATAAAGGAAGCGAAGCTTTTGTACAGAAATATTAAAAATTAGGGGATTGTAGTGTAAAGGGAAAAAGTAGACTCCACAAATCCTTTGGCTGCTTAGAATAGTAGGTGGCAAGTAAGATGTGGGAAGCTGCTATTGTTATACTTAGGCAGCTCATTTTTTATATTCATTGGTGGTAGAGTTTGGCCACTTCTATGTTCTAGAAGGGCAAATGCTCCTTTTCTGGAGGGTTCGTTCACTTAAAGACAAAGGAATTGTGTATATGTTTGTGCTAATGGGATGGGGATAACAACTTGATGTTACAGGAAGAAAGACGTTGCTGAAAAGCCACTTTGCATATTCAGAAAATCATCTAAAATCTAGCAAACATATTGAGGGGCAGCCAAGTTGGCCATAACGCAAAATACAACAAAATCCACAGAACAGTAATATCCACATCAGGGGAACATTTAACAAGAGAGAGTTAATGGAATGGGATGTAACTCTGAGGTTTTTACCTCCAACAAAGGTGAATGTTGGACCATTTGGACTACAGTTGGCAAGTTTTAGCTATACAGCACCAAGAGGTTTTTCCAGATGTAACAGTACAGCGGCGTCTTGAGAAATTCAGTGTTTTCTGCCTACATTAGCCTTGCATAGAACAGAAGTAGCCTTGATCTCAACTGAATTTACTGTGCTGCTGTTAATGGATTTAGGATTTTATTGCCTTTGTTTCACTTACCCTTCACTTATCCACATGGTCAAGAAGGGAAATGGTTTCTGCCTTTGTTGATATCCCTCCAGGCTCTCTTAACTGACAAGAGAAGTAAATCTGAGGCAGAACGTAGGCTTGTGACTTTAACACAGTCATTATTCTTCTGTATGATTTTTAATAACTTGACTTGGTGAAGAAGTCAGTGAAGCTTTGAAAGATTGCATGATGCATTTTGTACTTTTTGGTTGGGCCAATAAAGGTATCAGTGTTTGAAGATTTTGTATTTTGTTGTGTCATCTCAAATCTAAGAACCACCATATAACTTCCTGGGTAAAAAGGAATGTTAGACTAGTCCACTGGTTTTAAGAGGCGTTTGTTCTTTGAGCAACAGGTTTTCCCCATCTGAATGGTAAACTGTTTGAAATTACTCTCAGCTTAAAAGCAAATTTTTGAGCTGCGTAATGTTGTTTTTTTGAAACATTTATTGGCTGCCTATTGGTTTCTGGTCAAAAATACTTGATTTTAAAAAATGGTATTAGCACCCCTCCTACCTTACTCATCTGCAGAAAAAAAAATTACAATGGAAATAAATGCCATCAGTTTCTTAGCAGCTTTACATGATTCACGTTTTGTCTTAAGGAAAACCTCTGTTTTAGGCACGGCTGTTAGCTATTTTTTTTAGCTTTAATTTTTTTAAAAAAACTATTAACATACTGTTTCTCCAGAAATATTACTGAATCAAGTGGATCATTTGCAGTTGCTTCTGTATGTTTGGATTAATTCCCAACGTACCACAGTAACATTCTCTGAGATCTAGTTAATGGGTAATGATGTGACTTAGAGTAAATTATAAACATCACACACACAAAATCTGTGGAAGATTTCACAGAAAGAAAATAGAACTGGCCATGCACTGGTTTTATATTGCTATGTAGGACTCTCTTGGAGCTAAAAACTAACTTCTCTATACCAAAGGTAGAGGTAAGAAGTTATTCAAGTGCCAGTGTATATTGCTGAGGAAACTCTGCTTAATGAACTAAACATTTGATTATGAAAATAGCATGTTTTTTACAAGTTTGTACAACAACAAACAATAAACATTAAAACAATCAACCCATCTTTTAAACTTCATGATTTTCTTTTAAAATCATATAGATAAGAATTCTGGAAGAGATTGGTCTTTAATGTTGTTTTAAGTTCATACAGTGTATTCAGCTGTTGAATCTCTTCCAGCATATTGTTCTATAGTCTAGGGGTGGCTGAAGAAAATGTCCTCTGGCTGACAGGAGTAAATGGCCACCAGAGGACCTGAGTGTACAGAGAGGATTATATGGGGCGAGGCGATCCTGTAGGTAACCTGGACCCAAACCATGTAGGCATAGATCATCTGAAGCCAAACTAGATAGTTTTATCATATCTTGGAGGAAACTATCCCTCCTAGAATAAATCCCAGCTCAAGATAGCATAGACTCATCTTTAATATATGTTCTCACTGCCAAGTGGTTAACTTATATTCTGTGGTCAAAGTCATACAAACGTGATGGCAGTCTTGTTAATTTTTTAATAAAAAAATCTATATTGAAGTAATACCTTTATTCAGCCAATCAAAAGGCACACTTTTTTCTTCTAAGCCAGCAATGAGCTGGAACAGTCTGGGGGGCTTGGGAGTGTGGCGTTTAAATGCCACATGCTCCCACACCGCCCAGATGTTGAGTGGCTGCCCAGATGTGGGTGACTTCAAGAGGCTGCAATAGCGCTGCATGCTGCTGCAGTTTCTAGAAGCCAGCCCATCTGTTTTGCCCAAAATAGAGGATGGGATAGTGATCTTCACTCTGCCTGTTGCATGTAATGATGGGAAGATCAACATAATGTGGAGATCACAGGATTAGACCCAAGAACAGGCTTAAATCAGATGAGTTCTTGCATCAGTTTTACACTATGTCCAATATGTAAAAGAAACAGCTAGAGACATGATAAGAGAACTCATTGCCCCATTTTATGCAGAGGAAATGAGTCCCAGAGATAAGTGAGGAGACTCATGTGCAGGGGACCTTTCTCCTGAAAGAGTTAACAATGCAATAAAGGTGTGTGTGAAACACATGATGAATTTATAAGAAAAAAATAAACCTAATTTATATGAAATTTAATATATAGTACACACAAGAAATTGGTTCTTAAAAGTAAGCAATTTGACTTTTATTTTCAGGTTTATGGCACAAAAGATAATACTGTAGAAGCCATTGATACTAGCTTGAAAAACAATTCAGGTGAGGGCAAAGAACAGTTGGCAGTCAACAGGAAAAACATTTTTAAACTCAAAGGTTGCAAAAGCCTAGTAATTTAGTACTCGTGACTCATCTGGGTGCCTACGGTAATTACCCCCCTGGGCTGACAGCAGAGATGGGACTGGCTGGACAGCTGCCACAATATTGCCTTCTGAAGTGAGCAATCCTATAGCAACAGCACTTGTGGCTTTCTCCTCTAAAGCCAGTTCAGATAGGACAGCTATCTAAGAACCAATTACTCTTCTCTTGAGAGTCAGTGTGTCTCTGGCAATCTTCTTAGCCTCTAGCAATCACGTTTTCTTCGACTAGGAAGTAAGAAACTAGATGTGGAGCCAATATTTTATAGGTTCAAGAGATGCTCAAACTTACATTGTGCATCTACCCTCACTTCATAGCTTCTTTGATTGTTGCCCAGTCATTCTAAGGTAAGCAAGTGCAGAACATCTCTAAGAAGGCTTAAGGCCACAATGCATGGTATTCCAAATACTACAACACAAACTGCCAAAAAATAAAACACCCAAGGCATCTGTATGTCCACCATTGGCTTTGTCAAAATGAGAGAGGAGGGCTGCAATTTATTTAAAGTAGGAATTGCTCCTCTTGTAGGCTTCCAAAAGAGGCAATTCACTCGTTGATCAGAAGAGTTGTTCTGAATGTATATAATGATCAAGGGGTACAAAACAAAACAAAACAATACCAACAATTTTCTGTGCCACACTTTGAACACTCCTCAACTACATGATTGTCGCTATTATTTTCAATGATACACCACTTGAAAGTCACTGTTTCAACATACTCAGATATGCCAGCTTTGTTCTGATTTTTTCAGCTGACTGCTCTTGTAGATCTACAGTGAGAAATGGGCTAGAATGAAAACAGAAACTTTTTCAGCATGTGGAAAATCTCCAGTTCAGAAGACTGCCATCCTGGATTTAAATGCAGTCAGTATGGCCATGCTTGTTAGGGAGGATGAGTGTTATCTGGCATATCTGCAGTCTACCAAAGTGGGGAAGGCTGCAGTATTCTCATTTGAAACATGTCTGAAGTACACTTATCAAAAACATGAGATTTTTTTTGTACACCACTTACAAAAATGGATCCCATGGAATTTATTCCAGACATTATATAGAAAAACAATGGCACGTACAAAACAAAAACAAATCTCATGTTCTCCTTCAACATGAGGTAAGACAGTTTGGTTCACACGAATTCAACTTGTCAGAGGAATTATTCCAGTACTAATAGAAATCCAGATGCCTACGATCACTTGCTGCTTTCCACATCTCCCCGAAAGAATTTAATGGCCTGTCCTCAGCAAATTGAGGTATTAACACTTGCAGGTTAAACGACATGCCTAAACTTTGTGGCATTTGAGATAGGCAATGGCATTTCTTCATAGGCTATTTTCACGTAAGGATACTTCATGGGCAAAAACCAATAGTCTAGATTGTAAAAGAGATAAAATTGATGGTCCAAAACCACTTTATCAAATATTCTCAAGAGGTTTACGAAGAACTCTTTGACTGAATGGACAGGTTCAAATGGAAAGTAGAAGTTTCTAATAGCAATAGCTAGTGTTTTGTTTCCATGTTGCCCAAAAATAGTTGTTTCATTCCCCAAACAAGTGGGCTCTCCACTAAAGAGGGTAATGGTGGTGTAATTAGTTTGTATCTTCTTGAAAATGGCCCCAAGTTCAGCCAGTTTTTGATATGTCCGTTGTACAAACTTGGAGCATTCGTAAGACTCAAACCATGCTTTAGCATTTTCATCTGGGCTGTCTTTGACGGTCCATGTCTCATAGTAAATGCCAGTGTCATTGTCATATTTCACCCACTTTGCCATTTGATTAAATATTGCTCCTGTAAGAAAGCAAAAATAACAACATTACTCAGCTTAGAATTTTACAGTATGTTTTCTGAGCCAAAAAATACAGACTTAAGAAAATAAATGAATACTATTAATTACTTTGACCTAAGTTGTATTGTAGTTTGAATTCAAATAGACATATTAAAATGAATAGGACTCAGACACTAAAGCTTCATTGATTTCAGTAGTTGGGATTAAAATTAGATTTAGCCCAATGCTTTTATGCACTCAGCATACAGTAGAGTCTCGATTATCCGACATAAACTGGACTGGCTGATAGTTGGATAACTGAAAATGCTGGATAATCCAGAAGGTCCAAGAAAAGCCTTGAAACCACTATGAATTGCAAATGTATTGCAGTTTTATTGCAATAACAGTAAAAGTAAATGTAAAGAAATCACTGATCAATATTGTGATGTACAGTAGAAAGAGTTCAATCTTTTGAAAATTTAAAGAAATCACAGAAAATTTAAAGAAATCACAGCAGCCGCAATGCTAGATAATCCGGAATGTTGGCTACCCGAAGGTTGGATAATCGAGACTCTACTGTATTTACTTTGCTTTTGGTTATGCACCAGGACGTGAGCACATAATTTTCCTTTTTAAAAAGTATTCAGATGAGCCTTACTAAAATGTTCACACTGTCCATCTGTATAAAGAAATAATAAAATTTACTACTACTGCAAAAGAAAAATTCAGGCATAGTCATAAATGAGGAAACTCATTTCCCAAAAATTAGAATAGGTGGGATGAGGACTATGTGTGTCTGGGTAGGTTTACATAAGAAAAGGAGATAACATTTTAATACATTTGAATTCTAAACCTTTCAAGAGTTTACTTTCCTGAGCCCTTTTCTCGACAGCATACAGTATCTAACTAATCCAAGCTGTTAATTTAGTCGCTCCAGGTTTTTACAACTTTTAGCAATCATTGAGAGTACCACAGTCATATTTACAGCTGAACTTTAAGAAAACAAAAATAATGACCACAGAGGAGTTACATAACTTAAAAACAGACTATGAAGACACTGAAATAGTTCAAGGTGGAGAAGAGTCCCATTGATCCCATGGACTGTTAAAAAGACAAACCAGTGAGTCCTAGAACAAATTGGGCCTGAACTCTACCTAAAAATCAAGATGACTAAACTGAGGCTGTCGTACTTTGGCCATATCAAGAGAAGATATGACTCACAGAAATTATGATAGTGCTTGGTAAGGTTGAGAAGATAGGAAAAGAGGAAGATCACATTCCAGATGGATAGCCTCAACCAGGGAAGCCACAGTCCTGATTCTGTAAGACCTGAGCAGAGCAGTGACGACATGGTTACTTGGAGAATTCTCATTCATAAGGTTGCCGTATGTGAAGCAGCTAACAACAACAAACCACAACTAACAACAGTGCAATTACTGGTTTATGATTCAAATTGTTCACACCCACAAAGATAGATAAGAACAATAAGCTACCAAAGGGTACAATTTCCTGAGCAGTAATCTTCGATATTTCTGTGTTAATTTTGCATCAAAATCAATACACTTTAGATGAAAACTCACATTTCTCATGAATTAGAAGACCCAGTACTCTCACTGGTACCAACTCTTGGTGGAAATAATCAAACACCTCATGTGGGCAAACCTTTATTTACAACCACAAGGACCAGAAGTGGTCTTTTAAACATGTCAGTGCATCCTGAGAGTCTCAAGGAGCTGAATTCTGTGTTGCAAACATTATTCTGAAACTGCAGAAAGGACTGGAAAGAGTGCAGCCATGCCCACAGCTCAGTCTATGAGCAGTTACTTCAACGGAGACTAATGCCATACACTTGCATGAGCCAAAGGTCATGTAATAATTTTAGAACAAGCCTGGCAAGATGTCATTCATTTTGGGTGAATAATAGTCCCTTCCAGAATAGTAACTTGCTGGGCCTGTTGCTCAGTTCCTTCTGTGCTAGGGTACAAAAAAAGTGGATCTGAAATATAGACACTTATAAATTTTCATCATTTTTCCATGTGATGCCAAGTAAGGTGCCATAAAAAGGCACCTGTAAGCACAACAACGATAGAAAACCAGATGCTCAATGGCAAGAAAGGATTAGGTGAACCACAGGGAAGCTAATGTCATCAGCCAACTGGCATTTGTGGGTATGTTTTTTCTCTAGCCTATTCCATTGCCACCCAATTTCTTTCTACAAGGTGCAGGTCACCTAGGTTTGAAAATTATACAGCCCTGTCTTATAAATGTTTACTGTATATACTCATGTATACGTTTAGAAATTTTAGTCAAAAAAGTGACCCAAAAAACCTGAGTCAACTTATCCATGGGTCAATGTAAGTACTGTATTTTAACTTTTTAAAAAAAAGGAGCCATCCATCCCCTGAAGAAAAGCAAGAGTTTAATCTGTCCTGGAAGCACTGACTCCTGTTTATTCTTGCATCCATCCAGCCTTTAATGTAAATACAAGCAGTTATGCCTGCTAGACATGTGTAGGTTATTTGACATTGTTTTCCTTTGCTTCATCCTTTAGATCCCTTGTTACATCCTCCTCAGTTTTGCCCTTGACTTATCCACAGGCCCATAATTTTGGCCCCAAAACCTGTCCTCAACTTATAGTCAAGTATGTAAGGCACACACCTTTCATTAGGATCTCCTTCAGAGTTAAGGGTGCTTAAGATGGCAGAGAGTGACATATGGGCAAGAGAAAAGATTACTGACCTATCAGAGCAAGCATTCTTCTAATAGTAGAGAAATAAAAAATGAAGCTGTTTTGTCTTTTCCCTCCCACAGTCTCTTTTCTCAGAGTTTGGAATATTTTAAAAAATTTTATGTTCCTTTTCCAAAGCAATTCCTTACATGTACCTTGATTTTCTTTAAAGCAAACAAAAATATACAGTACTGAAAAATAGCCCAAAATGGGTATAAATGACCTCCAAACCAAACTTTTGGAAGAACTATTACTCACTACACACTCCACTACCACCTCAAGTCAATCCATTACTTTGCGTTTAAAAACTGGAAAGGTCCTTGTTACAAGGAAGCCATTAGTTACAAATAATTCTGTTACTTGCTACTCTTTACGTCTAATCTCTGCTTTTTCTGATCTCTCCTGATGTAGCAAGTGGAGTCTCAGTTTTGCTTTACAGAAAGTGAGGGAAGGCATGTGGTGAGTGGAGCCCTACCTTCTGTCTTTTCAGCATTTTTTAAAAATAAATTGCACAACTATAAGTTGAGGACAGGTTTTGGGGCATCTCTGCAACTATAACAACAGAACTGCCAATAATAATAATAATAATTATTATTATTATTATTATTATTATTATTTATATAGCACTGTAGATTTACACAGTGCTGTACATACAATCTTATAATCATCATGCTCCAACAGAGCTGTGTTCAACCTGTGTTAAAGTTCTTTAACGAAACAGGGCTGGGACTTGTAAGTCAGGTGTGCAAACTCTGTGAAACTTTTATAGGCTTGATAAAATGCCTACATACTGCAGGCAGCATGAATGAATAATCATTCCTCACACAGTACATAGTTAAATGTGGAATTCACTGCCACAAAAGGTAGTTAGAGGTGTCAACATTAAAATAGGATTGGATACATTTATGGGACCATTGTTGGCTAGTAGTCAGGATAGCTACATATCACTTCCAGGATCACAGGCATTATGCTTCTGTATATCCGTTGTCAGGAAGTACAAGACGGAGTGCAGTCATCCTGATGGTAGCCTTCCCAGAGCCAAGTGACTGGCCACAACAGATGAACATGGCTTTTCTTACGTTCTTACTCTCCTCTCCTGTCAATGTGCATTTTCATACCGTCTTTCCTAAAAATAATCTTTTGCCTGTTTCACACCTTCTGTACTACCGTAATTGTTGGGGAGGAGAGGAGACAGACAGTGTGCATGCCTCAATGTCCATCCCAATATGACACAGACTGTAAGGACACATGCCCTTTCCCTTAAAATTACAGAGCAAGGAAGGAGGAGACAGAAATGCTGCTTATGAAAACACAGGCATGAAGAGCTCAAGGCTCATGACATACTGGTCAGTGGCACCACTAGGTATCACCCCCTCACCTGACCTCCTCCCATGCCACACCATACAGGATCCTTAGTCATGGTTTTGTACTAATGTTAATCATAAATCATAATTCCTGTATATCACTGAATTTAATGGTAATAGTTGTGACATAAACCACTAGCAAAATTATTTAAAATTAAAATTATACCTTTAAATTACAACATTATACATACAGCCTAAACGTATTTACATAATAATAAATAATATGTGTACATTGTTTCATGTGGTTGAAGTGAAAATATAGTAAGATATAATTTTTTAAAAAAATATTTAAAAATAATAACTTTTTTAAAAATTCAAAAATTTAATTTTTAAATCGAATTTTAAAATTTAATTTTAAAAAACCTAGAGCCTCTCCTTTCTCCTCTCACTGAGCCTCACACCACTTTCATCATCTCTTCAATAAAATAATAATAATAATAATAATAATAATATTAAAATTTATTTATATCCCGCCCCATCTGCACTCAGGCAATCGGAGCGGCTTACAGCATTAAAATTAGACAAATCACACCCCCAACCCGCTCTCCCTTAAAATAGAATTAAACCTTTTACACTTTAAACATGTAAAAAATAAATAGCAATTTAAATAATAAATAAAAACAAACAACAATAGACAAGCAAAGAATGTTTTAAAGGGAGGCAGGCAAACCCCACAGCCCGTTTCTGAGAAAAAGCAGATGTTTGGAGAGCAGTGGTGACATCTCCCCTTAGGGTGTCACATAGTGTGGGCCACCACCACTACCACCCCTCCTCCTAGAGATGCTCCTGATATAGGTTGAATTTCCCTTATCTGGAATTCTGAGATCCAAAATATTCCAAAAACAAAAACTTTCTCCATGGGTGGCTGAGATAGTGACACCTTTGCTTCCTGATGGTTCAGTGTTCACACGCTTGGTTTCATGCACAAAATTACTACAAATATTGTATAAAACTACCTTCAGGCTTTGTGTAATATATATATGAAAGATAAATGAATTCTGAGTTTAAATTTGGGCCCATCTCCAAGATATCTCATTATGTACATATTGGTATATGCAAATATAGGCAAGCCAAAATCCCCAAAAATTCAAAATCTTTTGGTCCCAAACATTTTGGATATTGTAGACGCAACCTGATCATGAGCAGGCACAAAGCTTCATCATTGGCTGTTTTTTAAGGGTAGCTGTATATCATCTCCATTATCACAGTCCCTCTTTCAGCACGGGAACCATTTCATGGATGGTATGACATGAACTGCCTCTAAATTTCCTCACACCTTCCTCTCCTGAACCTCAGATTCCCCAGAAATTGGGTCTGTGGTAGTCTCTCCAAGCACCAGTTTCCCCTAGGCAGGTTTTGACTTAAACACACCACATACACCCCCTTAGATTTAGGCCACAGTGTGCCATTTCTAACTGCAAAACCTGCCACTTTCAATTTCTGCGGTGAGTGGAAAGCTTGAAGCTTTAGAAGTTTCATAGAATAAACCTACACTCCAGCATATATGCATTTTGTAATAGAGAATAAAACTTTTTTAAAAAAATGGGAATTCAGGGCTTTTTAGGAGATGGGAAAATCAACAGAGATCTCTGGGTGAGGGAATGCTTACCATCTGTGGATTGCACAATTCCCATGCCAGCAGTATGTTGAAATCTCATTTGTTGAAATCCAAGGGGAGTAGGTGCTCATGTTTTAAAGTGCCCTTTATGCCCAGTTAATGCTAGAAAACAATGTATCTGTGCATGGTGGCTGTAGTCAGATTTAAAAACAAAAAACAGGGAGATTTCAAATCTCTGTATCCCTCAAAGAAGAAAGAATGCCAGTTCAGCTTTTCTATTGCTTATCATTGTATCAGTTTCTCAGTGCTGCTTGTACATTCAGTCATCATGGGGTTCATTTGTCACTTCCTTTGGAGACATGGATTTAAATTCTTAACTACTGAAAGATAGGTCTGAGTACTAGCTGCAAGCACCCTGGGCACTCTTACTAAAGGTTTTTACCTCTCCCACCTACCTAGTCAGAAGAATCCACACTTCAATTTAATAATTCAGTTTTAACAATTCAAGGATCCACAAATCAATTTAACAATGTTTCTAGGGGAAAAAACCCACAAAACATTTCAAAGCAAGACACAAAGTAGCCTGAAGCTTCTTCATGTTCCTGATCTTAGAAATTGCTATATACTGTATTAAAAAAACACAAACATTAAATTTAAAAGATTGAAAAATCAGGTGTTCGGATAGTCAAGTGGCAAAACAAAAGATGAGGTAAGAAGAATCAGCTATTCCTGGGAAGGCAGTAGCAGTAAGGAAGATGGAAAGCAACATCACTTCATTAGCTGTACTAAAAGACAAACTCCTTTTTGCTCCTTGTCTCCATGATCCCTTTCCATTTCCACTGGACACTGTAAGATCAACTGCATAACCTTAAGAATTAATGCCTGACTTGGTATATTCTCCTCTTAATAATAATAATATTTATTTCTTACCCGCCCCTCTGTAAAACAATCGAGGCAGGGTACAACAAGGTTAAAAACAGATTACAGATTAAAATAATTCAAGAATTCCATCCCAACCTCCCCCCCTTAAAATAGGATTAAATTAGTTAAATTTAAAATTAAATTACTAACAATAAAAGTACAATACAACATAGCACACAAAACCGCAATGCTGGCCACAGCATGGGTAGCAATAAAATACAGAGGGGGGGGGGGGGATAAGGAGTTGGGAATTGGCTGAAAGATTTTAGGAGCCAGGTAGATTATACAGTTTCAGGGAAGGCCTGCCGGAAGAGATGCGTCTTTAAGGCTGTTTTAAAACAGTCTTCCTTCCTCTTTCCTTTTATGTCATATTTCTAAGATGGTAAGCCCTTGTACAGGGACTCTCTTGGTTTTAACTAATAGTTATGCAAGCTGCTCTAGGAGGACTTTTGGCTGGGAGGTAGGGGATTAAAATACTTTAAGCAAGCAAGGAAGGAAGCAGAGGCTCTTGTTTCCTTTTACAGGTTAAAAGAGATGAGTCAAGATTCTTGACTCACCTTTCTTTCCTCCTGCCTAAATACTCATGCAAATAATGGATCCATTTGCAATAATTGACTGCAGAGTGTCTCCTATTGCTTTAGGACTTAACACTTGGCCAGTGTTAAAATCACCAAGATGCTTGAAGAAGAATGTGAACAGAAAATAGTAAAGAAATAAAGCAAGGCTTGGGCAGACAAGATCCTTTAAATGTTTTTGAACTGTAACTCATGCCCATTGGCTACAGTGTCCGGGGGCTGGGGAAAGGTGTAAATTTGCAAAGAGCCACCCACCCCTACTGTACAGTATAGTTAACTTTGTCCTCCCAAGTGGAATTCTATGGCCCTTCAGTTATTGTCTGATCGTAACTCCCAGCATTTTACACCACTGTCTATACTGGCTAGGGCTGCTGGAAGCAGCAGTCCAACAACATCTGCATCATTCCCATTCCCAGCCTAGGAAGATCTAATGAAACCAAGAGTCATTTCAAAATACAAACAAAATAAGGGGACAGCATTCTCTTTTCTGTAGTGCAGAAGGGCAAGAAATCAAGACAGTTTACCCTTCACTGAGCAGATAAAGCAAACAGAACAGAACAGAAATATTCTGGAGGAAATAACTGCTTTCTGAAGGCCATCTGTAAGAAATCTTTCAGTTTATTTTTTAATTATTATTATTTATTTTATTCTGTTCCACAGAAAACACAATTAAGTTTCAGGAAGTTACTCATGCACTGTGGACACAATAACTTTAAATTTCTTCTTTGTGTAACTAGGGAGACAAACTTAGGAAAATTATCCTGTGACAATGATTTTAAAAAACCCTAAAATTCTGGATGGTATTAACAAGCCCATGTCAATGTTTGACTTTTTACCTGAAATTGTAGTCACCTGGACCAATGTCCCATTCTCTTTCCAGTGGGCATCATCTATTCCTTCATAGAAGCAGGCAGCTCCTTGGTTACACCAAAAAGGTGCAGACAGGTTTGGTCGCAGATGTGGAAAGGTACAATTTCCTAGCTGGAAGAGTTCATACCACTCCATTGTGTAGTTCTTCCCAGACAAAGTACTCTTGAAACCAACAGCATCGTGCATGATTTTCTGAAAGAGGAAAACAACCAACCATGATGTAGGTAATGTTTGTTTATTCATTTTATTTTCCTCTAGGAGACATACATGGCTGTTTTCTTTTTCACTTTATCTTTACAACATCCCTGTGTAGTAGGTCAGAATGAGCCAGAAAGTGACTGGCCTAAGGTCAACCAATGGGTTTCATAACTCAATAGGGACCTAGATCTGGATTTCCCAAGCCCCAGCCCAACACTCTAACCAGTCACCTGTTAGACAATTAGACCATTTGGTAAGTCCAAAACATCTGGAGAGTCAAAGGTTCTCCACCCTAAATTAGGAGGAAGAGGTGAATCACTATAACACATGAACAAATATTGCTTGTTGTTAACTGTCGTCAAAGCAACTTCAACTAATGGCAACCCTATGAATTACAGACCTTCATATCACCCTATGCTCAGCAGCCCTGGTCAGCTCTTGCAGACACAGAGTTGTGGCATCCTTGATTTGAATCTATAATCTGGAATATGGTCTCCCTCTTTTCCTACTGAGAGCAAGCATGATGTAGTGGTTTGAGTGTTGGATGACAACTCTGGAGACCAGGGTTTGATTCCCTGTTCAACCATGTAAACCCACTGGGTGACCTTGGCCAAGTCACACACACTCAGCTTCACAGGAAGGCAAAGGCAAACCTCCTCTGAACAAATCTTGTCAAGAAAACCCCATGATAGGTTTGCCTTAGGTTGCCATAAGTCAGAAATAACTTTAAGGCACACAACACACACATGCATACACTTTTCCTACTGCCCTCTGTCTTCCCAAGCATTTTTGTCTCTTCTAGTGACTCATCTCTTCTCATGATACGTCCCAAGTACAACAACTGCAGTTTAGTCATCTTGGTTTTTACGGAGAGTTCATGCTTGATTTGCTCTAGGACTCATTGATTTGTCTTTTCAGCAGTCCACAGTATCCATAGAACTCTTCTCCAGCACAACATCTCAATTAATTAATTTTCTTCCTATCAGCTTTCTCATCATCCTGCTTTCACAACTATATCAAAAAATTTGAAATACAATGGCAGGGACAATTCTACCTTTGGTATTCAATATATATACATACATATATATATATATATAATATATAGTTCCTTCATAGCTGCCCTTCCTAGCCTTCTTCTTATTTCCTGTCTGCAGTCTCCATTTTGATTAATGTCTGAGACAAGATGTGGAAAATCTTGAACTATATCAGTGTCTTCATAGTCTACTTTAAAATTATTTAAAGTTATGTAAATCCTCTGTGGTCTTTATTTTTGTTTTCTTAATATTCAGCTGCAAACCTGCCTTTGCACTTTCTTCTTTAACTCTTTTCAGTAATTGTTCCAAGTCTTTGCTATTTTCTGCTAGTAGTGTGGTGTATTCTGAATAGCTGAAATTGTGGCTATCCCTCCAATTTTCATGCCACCTTTCTCAGAGTCTAATCCTGCTTTACTTATGATATGTTCAGCATACTGGTTAAACAGCTATGTGATAAAATGCAGCCTTGCCAAGCGGAAACCAATCCATTTCTCTGTATTCTGTCCTAATGGTGACATCTTGTTTTGAATACAGGTGATGCATCAGGACAATTAAATGTTGTAGCATACCTATTTCTTTAACAACAATCCATAGTTTTTCATAGTGGCTTTGCTATGATCTATAAAGAACAGACTGATTTTCTTATGAAATTCTTTGGTGTGCTCCATTATCCAACGTATGTTTACAATATGATCCCTAGTGCTTCTTCCTTTCCGGAACCAATCTTTGGCATTTCTCGCTCTATATATGGTAAAAGTCTTTGTTGTAGAATTTTAAGCATCACTTTGCTTACATGGGAAACAGTGCTAGCTAGGATAAAATGTTTAAAAAGTAAACCCAGTAGTGTAATTTTAAAAAGTACTTCTTTAATCAGGTTTTGAAATGGTAAAAAATAAATAAATTGAAGTGCATCTTCCCAAAGATGTAGAAACTTCCTGTACAGAGTCCCCCAAAGTTGCCATGTTGGTGTTTTCTTGAATACATTATACAACAAACCTGTTATACATTAACATAGTTAAATATATTAGATAGGCCCAGAATGAATAAATTTATGCCATTCCATCTACATTATACTTCTTGATTTTAATGCTAGTTGGGCCACAGCATGGGAAGGAGAGAGAGCGGGAAGAAGTCACCATACCATATGACCAAGAAGGTCTCCATATTTGAATTCCCAGACAGGAGCCTGCAATCGATACACCTCCAAGACATCCTTGTCGCTCATCACTGGAATGGGAGAGCCAGTTGGACAGAAAGTGTAGCGGGCTTTACAGTAAGGATCTGTTTTAGGGCGGTAATCAAAACGCCTGCATTAAAATAAATTCATTATTTCAAAAAAATAAGACACAAAAATGTTTACACAATAGATTGACAGATGCTATGCTTCCCTTTCACCTGTACATCTTGGGAAGTTTCTTTCATCTAAATATACATATAACTTCCCCATTCCTTGTAAAAAGCTTAGCCCGGAAGCTTGTGAGTTAATACTGGGCACCTTTATACATTATCAAGTTCTCTTTGAAACCATAGCCAGTAGGCAATAAGCACATGTGTGATTCATCCTTTAAAAGTGACAGTGCATCCAATATTTGTTTCATGGCACTCTAATCTAAGAGCTTGCCTAGACTGCAACTTTGCCTGTGTTCCCTCCATACCTCATCAAAGAAGTAAAACAAGAACGGAAAGACGTGGGTTGTTAGCATCTTCCCTAGCACCGTTTACAATAAGGAAACAGGTGGTCTTCCAGATGAAGATGGTTTGCAACTCCAGCCATCTCTCACCACTGGCTCTGTTATACAGGACAGATGGGAGTCGCAGCCCACTGACATCTGGAGGGTTACCCATTCACCAACTCTGGTTGAATACTTTTCCGAGTGCCCCAATACTATGTTGAGGTAAGAAGATTTCAGCTTTATAAATTCTATAGTCTTTTGTACAAGAACTCTGAGGTCCATCAAATGAAGCCTGTTACAGAATGTACACATCTAGAATTAAAGAATCTTGAACCCAATAATTTACTCTGAGCACTAGAACCAAATGGAGTTCACAATCCTTCTACAGTACAGGAAAACTTACTCTTGTCTACCCTAACCATTTTTTATTTCAGAAATATTGAGGGCAGAGGGTGGTCCTTCAGATCCCAGCTGTTTTAGCCAGCATAGCCGGTGATGAGGAATGATGAGAGACGCAGTCCAACATCATGTGGTGGTTTGCACTTTATCTACCCCTGATTTAGAGCAAGGGAGGAAAATCATTGGCTAATGTTATTGTTAAACAACTGAGAGTAAGATAACCTGTAAAAGTTAGATATACTGAAAAGAGCTACCAGCACTGCCTGCTTTACCTTTTGCCTTCTGAAATATCAGAAGTATTTTTGAAACTTTGCCTGATCTATGTTATAGCCACATGATGGGACAGGTAAGTAATGTGACCTACCATAGAAACTGAGACTGGCTAAGAACATTCAGTGGGGTCAGGGCTGAAATGGGGACTTTACCCTTCACATAGACTAGGCAAACATGTAGGATAGGGAAACTGGAGAAAAATATAGTCCTACAGGAAGCTACTGCTGGATCCTGCATCCCTCCAAAAAAATGGCAGAAACCTTTTAATTCCAGGAGGGACAAGCCTCCAGGCCACAGAATTTTAGAGCTGGAAAATTTTCTTGGAGGTTGTTCTTCTTTCCTTACAATAACCTGAGGTTTTTCCTTTAACCCAGAATCATCTCTTTAACCCTTGGTCCAACTACTGGCCCAGTACTTCCCTAATACACTATCTTGATAAGTGCCTTAGAGATAGGTCCCAGTATCCTTATTTTATATGTGTTTTATTATTTTGGCAGTGTGCATATGATTTTTTTTGTTATAAATTAATTCAAGCCACTCTTCTGTAAATAAGAAGGAATATAAACTTTATTTACAGTCAGATCTTTTTACAGCCTGTATCTTTTTACAGTTGGTTCTCAAATCGTGTGGTTACATTATATACAGGCTCTTCACTTGGTACAAACTATTTCCTTTTTTCAGTTCCTTCACTGACTTTGTTTCAACTTTAACCTGTTTTCTCATTCCCTTAAAACAAGTCCTTATAACACCCCTTTATCTGGACTATGAATCCTGTCAAAGTCTGGCTCAAATCACGATTAACATTCCCAGAGAACAAGGCAGGTATGTGCCACCTTGAACTGGCTTTTAAAGTCTCATCTGAAACACTACACTCCTTTCCCATTCACTCATCCCACTTTATAGTCACTCCTCAGGCAGACCCCACCTTTGCAGGCAGCCTGGCTCTGATGGCTAATGGGGAAAGTCCACTCTGTCTGTGACTCACCACAGAGGTCATCTAGTCCAACCTCCTGCTCAGGGCATGGTCTAACCATGCCCTGAGCAGGAGGTTGGACTAGATGACCTCCAAGAAAACTTTCCAACTACAGCACCCCCTGCTGATGGCAACCCAGCTGTGGTTGAAGTACCTTTTATGGAAGAGACCCTATTGGATACTGAGGGGAACCCTCACCTCTTTAGATTCCACCCTGAGCCAAACAATCTTCAGATGGTACTTTGCTGGATATCACTTACCATCCATGTGGTTATCCAGCTGAGTAACTATTTTGACCTATTCTGCTCTAACTACTATATCACACCGGCTGGCTCTTTCATTGTTAAGATACAGTGGGACCTTGGTATCTGCCATACTGGTCAGAAATGACCTGAAGACACACAACAACAACAACAAACAATTAAGCAGTAGCACCACTGGTTCAATAGAAACAAACTAAATCAGAGTTTTCCCCATCCAGCCGTGACTGGCTGCAGCTCTGGGCCTCAGGCAAACAAGCGTCTTCCCCATCACATGCTGCCTATACCCTGACGTTGTGCCAGGACTGAGCCCAGGGCATTCTGCTCACAAAGCACTGCAACCATACAGAATGTGTTGTCCCGAGTTGCATTTTAGCCCACTTTGAACACATTATTGGACAAGTCACACAAAAGTAGTTATTGTTCTGTACGGATTCCCATGCAACACTATGCCATCTTGTGATGTCGCTGTATTTTAATCTGTTGTTCCCTGCCTCAATCCATGGAGAGAGGAGAGATTATTATTATTAATAGTAGTAGCAGTACTATTACTATACACCTGGGTGGAGAAAGCCAATGTGGCGTAGTGGTTTGGGCATAGGACTAGGACCCTGGAGAATGGGTTTTGATTCCCTCCTTGGCCATGGAAATGGTGACCTTGCATGAGTCACACTCTCTCAGCTCCAGAATACCCTCTGATAGGTCCACCTTAGTGTTGCCTTAAGTTGGAAATGAACTGAAAGCACTTAACAACAATGAAAGCCATTGTGATGTAGCAGCTGGAGTGTTGGACTACAACTCTGAAAAACAGGATTCAATTTCCAGCTTGGCTATAAAACCCACGGGGTGACCTTGGCCAAGTCACATGTTCTCAACGTCGGCGAAAGGTAATGGCAATGGCAAACCTCCTCTGAAGAAATCTCGCCAAGAAAACCCCATGATAGGGTCGCCTTAGGATCACCATAAGTCACAAACAACTTGAAGGCACACAACAACAACAGCAACAACAACGCCAGGATAGACAAGCTTGAGGCCAGTGGGCTCTCAGGTCTGGTTCCTGTTCGGAGCTTAGTGGAAAAAAACATACACTTAGAATCCAATCATTCCTGGTTTGTGGAAACACTAGAACTGAATCATCCTCGCAGTACAGTATTTCTCCACACAAAACCCACTCCCTGGATTTCAAGCTTTCTTCCTTACAGCAGTATTCATGAGGTTGCCGTAAGCCGACAGGCCACACACAGAATTAATTTATGGAGTTGAGAGGAGACATTTTGTTCCTCTTCTTAAATAATTAGCAGTAAAATAGAATCTATGCCAATATTATACTTACTCTATCAGTAGAACCAGACTGCTGTCCTGCCCACATCTCTTATACCTACACCTCTCCTTTCTGATCAGTGTATAGGATGGTGACAGTGTAGCCTAGGGGTGGGGATCTGGTGCACCTCCAAGGAGCAGGGAAGCCCCCAGCCCTCCAATTCCACAGATCCAGGGAGACCTCCTTTTCCTGGAAATGTCCTACATTGCAACCTTTTGCTCAGGAAGAATTCCAAAATGCCCTCCATTTTCAGCATGACTCAGAAGCGTATTGAGCAACACCACATTAGCTGTTCCTCATAAGAAGTATGTCATCTACTTGGTAGCCTGTCCTTGATGCAAATAAGAGGATGGGATGGATCCTAGGAGCAGCAGCAGACAAGATTGGGGGGGGGGGGGCGGTTCTTAGAAGGGAAAGGACAGCAAATATTAGATGATGGGTGGCTTGAGAACACTATGTGAATGATGAAAGTGGGGTTTTTTTCCCCTTTATTTCAGCACGATGGGCCAGTGAAAGGTTGCCCTTGCCTTATTTTAAGCCTTTATCTTGCTCAGAGTTCTATACTGCAAGCCAACAAGGCATTTGGATGAGTGATCAGAAAAATACAATCGAGTACCTAATAAAAATACAGTATAAGTAAGTAGCTAGTAAGTAAGTAAAGAAAATGCTAGACTACAACTCAGGAGACCAGGGTGTGATTCCCAGCTGAGCCATGGAAACCCACTCTTAAGGAGAAGGCAAGGGGCCAACCTCTTCTGAAGAAACCTTCCCAAAAAAAAACCTCAAGATAGTTGGGTCTCCATAAGTCAAATCCAGCCTCAGAAGGCAGTGGACAATAGTGTCCTCTGACTCCGAACCAGACCTTGCCATGAAAACCTAGGGATAGCAGAGACCCACCCACACATTGGCTAACCTTGTAACAATAGTATGGAAAGGGATCTTGTAACTAAAAGAAAGAGAACTACAGGATGTGGGAGTCTTATCTACTGGGAAATGACTTGGAGGCACCCAACAACAACAAACCATATCAAATGTATTTATATTTATATAAGGAGTGTTCTTTGTTGTTTTCTGCCCTCAAGTCGATTTCGACTCATGGTGACCCGGTGGATGAGACACCTTCAAGAAACTCTATTTTCCACTTCTCCCCTGTTCCTGCAAGCTTTAGTTCAAAACACACTGCAGAAATAATATAGTTCAAATCCACTTTAAGTGCCCTGGCTCAGTGCTAGGGATTCCCAGGAAATGTAGTTTGTTGTGGCACCAGAAGTCTCTCACAGAGAAGTCTAAATGTCTCACAAAACTACAAATCCCAGTGAAACGAGGCAGTGAATGTGGTCTGAAACTGGACAATTTCTGCAGTGTGCTTTGGGCCTTTGACTATAATGCCCTCCATGTTTCTTAGATGTCCTCCATTTTGTGTAAGGACCTGTGGTCACCCTGCCCAGACCTCCAAGCAACTAAGCCAGCCTCTCTGCCAAATCTTAGGGTCCAGTTTACCTGATGGGGAGGAAGCAGTCCTTTACGGTATCCCGAGCCTAAACTATTTATCTGTCTCCTCTCCTTTGATCTCACCATCTTGTGCACTTTTAGAAAGCTAAAAAGCCACTTGGGTTTTGCTTATGATGCTGTAAGTCAATGGCGAAGCATATGCGTTTTATGCAAAGTTCCAGAAAGGCTCCTGCTTGAAGTCCTGCAGAACATTTGTCATTAATGTAGACGATAAAGTGTGGCCCTGCAAACCCTTTCTGTGCCTCCACCTATGTTTTAAATGAGATTTAGTCAGAGAAAAAGACAATATGTGGACTATAATAATTGTTATAATTAATTATTATTATTCCAGCTCTCCAATAAGATCAAGGTGGCTTACAACAATAAAATCCACATACAATGATAAAATCCATATCCATATACAATGATAAAATCCACATACAATGATAAAATCCATATACTTTACTTGTGGTCTCTTCCAACTCTATGATTCTATGATTATATGAAAATGACACTATATCAATTTATTTATTCTTTTTATCTAAACAACATTAGAGGATATATACCATAACTATATCTGAAACTGTATCTGAAAGGAAATGCTTCTCAAAATCCAAGATCTTTTTTCCTTCCTTAGAAAACCCGTATATTTTTATGAAACTGACAGTAGATCAATTTATCCATTCTTTTTAGCTAAATAACATTAGAGGATACCATAGCCAACATCATATCAGTGACAATAAACTGGAGGTTGCTTTATAGATAAATATTTATGACAATTGAGGGAGCAAGCCTAGTGTAGGGCAGTGGTCCTCAAACCGTCCCCTTTAAGAGATCTGTTTGGACTTCAACTCCCAGAAGCCTCAGCCACGCTGGCCAATAGCCTGGGACGCTGGGAGCTGGAGTCCACAAGCCCTTAAAGAGCCCACAGGTGTAATAAGAGGCCCCTCTGGCTCACCTGTAAGGCACTGGCCACTGAGGGGAGGGCGCCGTCCAGCAGGCGAGGCTGCCTGGCTGGAGGACCAGCAGCAAGAGCCAGCAAATGGCAGGCAGACCCCCTTCGGCCGCCATTTTGGCCAGATTGAATCAGGCGGCGACAGCTCAGCTGAGACAGGAGTCACGTGACCGCTAGGCCTGTGCGCAACTGCGCATGCGCCCTTGAGGAGGTGGCTCCAACTCCCAGAATTCCATAGCCTTGAGCCAGAAAAAGACTGGACAAACTGCCTTGGCTCAAGGCTATGGAATTCTGGGAGTTGGAGTTTGTTGTGGGCCCAGAGCGGAGCGGGAGCTCCGCTCTGGGCCCCACAACATACTCCAACTCCCAGAATTCCATAGCAGCCTTGAGCCAGACAAAGAGTTCACACACATCCAACTCCCAGAATTCCATAGCAGCCTTGAGACAGAGTTCACACACATCCAACTCCCAGAATTCCATAGCCTTGAGACAGAAAGAGCTCACATCCAGCTCCCAGAATTCCATAGCCTTGACCCAGACAAACATCCAACTCCCAGATTTTCATAGTCTTGACCCAGACAAAGAGCCCACAATAAACCCCAACTCCCAGAATTCCATAGCCTTGAGCCAAGGCAGTTAAAGCGGTGCCAAACCGGGTTATTTCCCCAGTGTGGATGATGCCAGCCAACCTCACAGTGACAAATATGTAAAATCTAGCCAAGGTCTTAGTAGTAGGCCACAGAAAAGGAAGTATTGAAGTATGTTTGTTAGTTATTTGAATAGAAGAAGGTAGGGTTTTCTTTGATTTGCTTGTGGTAGAAGTACGTATTTCGCATGGTGTGAATGAACTGATTGTAAATTGTCTTTGGTTTTATACATATATTTAAAAAATATGAAAACATGAAGAAAAAAAATTTCTAGAAAAAAAAACTACCAATCCCAGCATTCCTTGCGGTGGCACTGAGGCACTCAAAATGGCGTCCGGGGGCCTCATTGGGCATGCGCAGAAGGAAGCGAAAGAGGGGCGGCAAGGTGTTCTTCTCGGGGCCAGCAGGGGGCGCAGGAGTGCAATTGCAATTGCAAGCAACTTTTAGAAGAAGAAGAAGAAGAGGCGATTTAAATTTAATTTATTGGAGCCCTCCATCCATCCTCATGGGGAAGAAGCGGGTGGCGGTGGTCCTGGCCGGCTGCGGGGTCTTCGACGGCAGCGAGATCCACGAGGCCTCCGCCGTCCTGGTCCATCTCAGCCGCAGCGGAGCGGAGGTGAGGCCCCCGGAGGCCCCTGCAGCCACCTCTGGGAAGGAGGGACCCGCTCCATAGGAAGCCATTGGGGAACACTGGCCCATAGGGAATAATAGGAGAATAATGGCCCATAGGAAAACACTGGGCAGGTATTCTCCAATGATTCTCTATGGGTAAGTATTCCATTATTCTCTATGGATATGTATTCTCCTATTATTCCCTATGGGCAGCTATTCTCCTGTTATTATAACCTTATGGGTAAGTGTTTCCCAATGAATCCCTATGGGCAGGTATTCTCCTATTATTCTCTATGGACAAGTATTCTCCAGTGTTTCTCTATGGACAAGTGTTCTTCTCTTATTCTCTATTATCACACCAGGGGGCAAACAGGATTTAAACGAGAGTTAAATAGAAAATGTCCCGTGATAAACATAGGGCATTTCCTGTTTAACTCTTGTTTAAATCCTGTTTGCCCACTAGTGTGATAAAGCTGTATGTACAAGTATTCTGTGATTCTGTGGGCAAATATTCTATTATTCTCTATGGATATGTATTCTACGATTCCCTATGGACACGTATTCTATTATCCTCTACGAGCAAATATTTTCTAATGATTCTCTGTCGGCAAGTATTCTCCTATGATCCCCTATGGGCAAGTATGGTATCCCTGTGGGCAAGTACTGTCATTTGTTTTAATACGTCCTGGAAATGTTGCTCAGGCTGCACCCGCACTGCAGAAATAATCCACTTTGACACCACTTTAACTGCCATGGCTCAATGCTATGGGATTGTGGTAAATGCAGTTTTGTGAGACCTTGTACCTATTGCCACCACAACAGACTACGCTTCCCAGGATTCCATAGGATGGAGTCTGAGAAAGTTAAAGCAGTGTTGAACTGGATTAATTGTGCAGTGCAGATGCAGGCTCAGTTGCATTTAGGCACCCCTAGTTCATGTGTGAGTTGTTGTATTGTTGCTGCAAAAGTCAAGTAACTCGATTTCTGTTTAGGGAGGCCTGTCAAATCCCTGCAGCGCGGCTGTTGTGTCTAGGGCAACCAGACACATCCTCCTTTTCCAGGACATGCCCTACATTTCAGCCTTGTGACCAGGAGGAATTCCAAAAATCCTGCATTTTCAGCATACTAAGAAGCATGGATTCCTATTTCTAGGAGTGTTTTAGGCTTTTATTTGGTCATGCACTCCATTATTCTTGGAAGTCTTCAATTTCATTCTTCTGTCCAGGAGGGAATTTCAAAACAACCTCCATTCTGAACATGGCTGAGGAGCATGAATTCATATTTATGTTAGGATTCTGAGCTTTTATTTGGTCATGTGTTCCATTTTTCCTGAACATCCTACATTTTACAGTGCTTTGTCCTCCTTTGGACTTAGAACATCTGGTCATTCTGGTTGCGTTGCTTGTAAGTCACTGGGGCTGTAGCCATGCTGCGGAAATAAACGCAGTTTGACACGGCTTAAACTGCCAAGAATCCTGGGATTTGTCATTTGGTGAGGCACCAGAGCTCTCTAGCAGATCAGACTGAATACCTCCCCAAAACACAAATCCAAAGGTGGAGCCATGACAGTTAAAGTGGTGTCAAACTGCTTTACTTCAGTAGTGTGGAAGCACTGTGGGGCACAGGTGTTGACCACTAACTTTCATGATCCCATACAACTGGCCTTGATCTCCTGTGTGGGATATGAAGTCCAAAACACACACACATAGACACCACACACAGCAGTTGTGTTGCTGTTAGTCTTTAGCAGTGACCAAGCCAGAAAGTGACACACAGGATGGAAAAACAGGTGCATTGATTGCATTGCCTTTCAATCTGCTGTGTGTTGTTGTGTGCCTTCAAGTAGTTTCTGAATCCTGGTGACCTCAAGGCAAACCTTTCATGGGGTTTTGTTGGCAAGATTTGTCCAGTGAAGGTTTGCCATTGCCTTCCCTTGAAGCTGAGCGTGTGACTAACCCAAGGTCTCCCAGGGGATTTCATATCCGAGCGAGGATTCGAACCTTGGTCTCTAAAGTCATAGTCCAAAACTCAAACCACTGCGGCACTCTGGCCTAATAATGTTTAACACAAATTATATAACAACATGAACCTTGGACAAGTCACACTCTCTCAGCCTCAGAGAACGCCATTGGAATGGTAAACCCCCTCTGAAGAAACCTGCCAAGAAAACCCTGTGGCATCAACACTCAAAGTATTGCATTCCTAGCAAAACGAACAAAGTACAACACACTTAAAAATAATTGCAGCCTTAGGAACTGAAGTCCCATTGAACTTAGTGGGGCTCACTCCTGAGTTAGCAAGAAGTCAGTGTTATTAACTTTACAGTATACTTGGGAGGGTACGTAAGTAGCTTGTCAACATTGTATGTAACTGTACTACTGTGCTGTAGCCTACTTTAGGAAAACTAAGTTTGGATTGTGGTATTTCTACCACCAGGTGATCCAAGTCAGTAGAGAGTATTTAAAATAACATAATGCATAAAATTTAAGAGAACATTTTGTTGCATTTTAAAGGTCTTGTCTCACTATATTTTGAGATCTTCGCATTTAGGAAACCTCTCAATCTGGATACTTGCAGTTATTATCTTGCTTAAAAAAAACTGTTTGCTTGATCAATGAAACTGCAGGGATGTTTAGTTCCCTGCTCAAAATTTTGCCCATCTGTTTGCCATTTATTTGTTGTTGTTGTTTTCAGGTGAAGATATTTGCACCAAATATTGAGCAAATGCATGTTATTGACCATTTAAAAGGCAGCGCAAGTGAAGAAAAGAGAAACGTTTTAGTGGAAAGTGCCCGGCTTGCAAGAGGGAACATCCAAGATTTGGCTGAATTGAAAGTTGGTGAATTTGATGCTGTCATTTTCCCAGGTGGGCCCTTTTACAAGTGATAATTTTAATCTCCATCCGTTTGTCTTTGTACTCCATGACAGTTTTGCATTTATGGAATAAGAGAGAGGTGTGAACTGAGTTTTCAGTGCTGCTAGTGCAACAACATCCCCAAAAGCATATTACCTGAAATCTTGAAATCTCCTTTGTACCACTGCAGAAGTTGAGAGCCCAGAGGATGCATTTACTCTGTAGAAATAATGGAGTTTGACACTACTATAAGGGCTGTAGCACCATCTGATGGAATCCTGAGATCTGTAGTTTTACAGGGTCTTTATCTTTCTCTGCCAAAGACTGCTGGTGCCTCATAAAATTACATATCCCAGGACTTTGTAGGGTGAAGCTACAGCAGTTAAAGTGGGGTCAAGCTCCATTATTTCTACAGTGTAGATCAGTGATTCTGGTTTTCCAGATGTTTGGGGCTTTAACTCCCAGAATCCTAGACCATTGGTCAAGATGACTGAGGCTTCTGGGTGTTGAAGTCCAAAAACCAGGAGAACCGTAGTTTGGGAATAACTGGTTTAGATGTACCCAAAGCCTTTTAGGCTGAAGGAGTGGTTGGATTACCCACTTAAGATATAGATGTGTCATCCAGGAGCAGGGACATGTTTTGGGCTAGACACCAGATCATGCCCCCCTCCTAGGGCCAGGTTGGTAGGGCAATACTGAAAAATGTTCTACTTCAAGGTCCTTGCCACCTGCCATCTGTTCCCATTCCTATTGTCTGTTTTCTCATCTTTGGCACAAATTAAAAACAGAATATAATTAAATTGCAAATTTTACAATAGAGTGCAAACACCGTTCTCAGTGACGGAACTTGTGACATGAACTGAACATGTCCGAGTAAAGATCTTAGCTGATCCACCTTCGTTGGGGAAGCTCCCTCTCAAAATTTTGTTTTGCCCATGCCAGAACCTGCTCTTCACAATTCTGCTCCCATAATCCATTCCTGTTGGTTGTGCCAGTGAGACTGGATAGCCAAAACTGCCAGGAGGGCCACAGTTACCCACTCCTGGTCTAAACTATATCTGAAAGGAAATGCTTCTCAAAATCCAAGATCTTTCCTTCATTAGAACAAAGTTTTGGTGTCTGGACTGAAGGCACTGCAAGTGGATGGGACTATAAATGCTGTGGAAACATAATGATCCTGCTGTGTATTCGAACTTGACGTAAAATGATCCTGCAATGTATGGTTTATTTAAAATGATTATTCCAAATTTGGAAACAAAAACAGTCAGTCACAAATGTTACAATCAAATCAAATAAATTAGCTGAAGCTCTGAATGCTCTCCAGAGGACAAGATTCTGGCATCTAAATGCTACCAAGGGGGATACCAAGCAAATTTCTCTTAGGAGCCCATAGTGCAGAGGATGATAATACAAGTTCATCCTCTGTTAATCCCTCATGTAGTTATGTAACATTTCTGGAAATGTTGAAATGTAGGGAACCTTTTCTCAGAAAATAATCGGAAAACTGGGGAAAATTATAATGCAATATTAGCTCCTTTTACAGATTGCAAGTCAATTGATTATTTTAGGAGCATAAACTGCATCATGTGTAACTTGATTTGGCATAAAATTATCATTTTTGATGGATTAAACAGTATGTTCGATATAATTACAAATTGAATGTGCTTTTGAAATTTTATTTATTTATTTATTTATTTTGGCTACAAATGGAGTTACAGGGTCCTGAAATGTAAGGTGAACCTGAACCTCTTTTGTCTTGCCAATTTATGAGAAACAGGAAAAACAATAAAAACAGCAGAAACCATCAACATCAGTAAAACAAAACTTGTCGCCTCTAGGCTTCCATAGTGCCAAGCAGACATAATGCACTCACCCCCAAAAAAAGAAATGAGAAAAGGAAAACAAGATGAGAAATACATAGTCTTGGAGAAAACCCAACTGCTTCATAGTTTTTAGAAACAATATGATGGTGGTGGAGTAAATAAAGGAACAACTTGTCTTAAATATTTTATTCATCTTTCTAAAATAAAAGCTAAAACCTATCATACGGGGGAGGGGGGAGTTTTTGGGAAAAAATGGAAGAAATGTCTTTTTTCTGATGTTTTATCTGGGTTTTTACTCCTGGATCTTCGCATCTAAGGTTGCGATACCCAGAAAAGACTGTCTGAAGATGACCTTAGTAATCGGGCAGGAACCTATGGCACAGTTGCCCCTTCAGGTTGATCGGCCTGTAAACATTTAGGATTTTAAAACCTAGGACCTTATCAGACGTCGGAAATTGGAAGTATAATCTAATGGCAATCCGAACACAATCATGGTGTTTCACATTATTGCGAATTAAAGTATCTCACGCAATTTCATGCAAAAGGGAAGTCATTCCGAACGCAATCATTGGTTTTACGTTATTGCGAATTAAAGCATCTCATGCAATTTCGGGCAATGGGCAGTCATTTTCAGGTAATGGGAAGTCATTCTAAATGCATTCCGAATGCAATAGGAATTCACGTGAATTCGCTAAACTAGCGAATTCACGTGAATTTGAATTGGCTCCAATTGGCTCCATTAGCAATAAAGAGAAATTCCTCCCGTCTGATAAACTCCCTAGTATCAATACTTTGAATCATCTTCAGAAACTGGTAAACCATGCAGCTGATACAGCATTGGGGTGATGAAGCTCATTCTCTGTAGTAAACTGCCTTGGAATGTTTTTCTCCCCAGAAAAAGTGACATATAAGTGCCTGACAACAAAAATATTTGCGCCTCTATGGTTTTTTTCATCATAAATTAGAGGGGACACAGCCACACATAAAAGGAAAGATCCAATGTCATACTCCTCCCCTCCTCTCTTAACCCCAACTGGGGTCGAGTATATAGATGGTACAGTTGGAGACCTGGTTTAAGTGATATGAGGAGTTGTGTCATGGGGTTTAAGGGGACATTTCTTCCCAATATTCAGAGTTTCCTTTTTTTTCCCTTTTAAGGGGGTTTTGGTGTAGCTAAGAACCTGTGTTCCTGGGCTGTGAAAGGAAAGGACTGCACTGTCAATGAACTTGTAAAGTCCACTCTTGAGGCTTTCCACAATGCAAAGAAACCTATTGGTCTGTGCTGTATCTCCCCTGTGCTGGCAGCAAAAGTCTTCCCAGGCTGTGAAGTCACTGTTGGCCACAACAAAAACGTCGATGGAAGGTAAGAAAACAGCTGGCAATTTGGAATATCATTCTTCTGCATGTGAGGATGTGGCTGTTCTGCTCTTTTGTGCTGTAGCTGTTATCACTGAAATTTCTAATAAGTTGCACTGCATTCTTGTAGATCGTTTTTACCCTAATCTGTGCTATCCAAATGTTTTGCATTCTAGCTTCTATCATTCTGAGCTGAAATGGCTGATAATGAAGGATTCATAGAATCATAGAATCATGGAGTTGGAAGAGACCACAAGGGCCATGCAGTCCAACCCCCTGCCATGCAGGAACTCCGAATCAAAGCATCCCCGACAGATGGCCATCCAGCCTCTGCTTAAAGACCTCTAAGGAAGGAGACTCCACCACACTCCTAGGGAGTGTGTGAAACCGAGCTTCCCAAAACATCTGGAGGTCCACCAGATTGGGGAAGACCTGTATAAACAATTTCCTAAGAATGAGCCCCACTTACATCAGACCTACTCTAGAGGAAGTGTATGTAGGATTATGTTATTAGCGGACCAGCCATAGGAAGCATTCCACAGTATAATTCCCTGTCAAGGGTGCTTGGAAGTGCTGGCTAAAGTGGATTGCCTCTCCAGGCTTACCCTACAGTTCCAAACCATTGGGCTCCTGACATTCACCTTGGCCCTTTCCCCATAACATCCCTCCCTGGATCAGATCCTTTGGCCTCACAGTGATCCCTATATGGGTTCACTGTGGTGTGACCAGATTCTATCAAAATTTAACAAGAACAGCCAGGCAAAGTTATAAAAAAGAATAAACAAGTAGAATTTTATTAATACACAATTCGATCAAACATTAACCACCTGAATTATTTAAATCCTATTCAGATTTTCACTCAGGCTGACTGTCCTAGCTATATAACAGCTCTTCCCTGTCTCTATACCATCATTTTCCTCTCTGCCTTCTATCAGAGACAATACTCAGTTTTGTATCCTTTTTCCCCTATAGGCCACTCCTCACAGCATTCCCAAGCATGCTCATCAACCAGGCATGTTCATCTCCTCCTTTCACACTGGCATATATACACTTCTTTTAAGATGTATGCTTAAAGTGTCATAGCTGTAACTGTCCAACTTCTCAAGGATTCTAGAATTTCTTTTTTACCATAGCCCAGCAAATGACAAAGAACTTAAAGTAATATGTTATGCAATGTTGTTGTATGCCTTCAAGTTGTTTCTTTCATGTGGAAACCCTAGGGTGGCCCTATAACGGAGTTTTCTTGGCAAATTTCTTCAGTTTTGTTTTGTTTTGCCATTGCCTTCCCCTGAGGCTGAGAGAGTGTGAGTTCCCCAGTGAGCTTACGTGGTCACCAGTCATAGTCCAATGGTCAAACCACTATGCCACACTGGCTGTCTCTCTTATGCTATGGAGATGAGGAAATAGAAATCGGAGGCTTTACAGCTTTCTGCTGGGTGCAATGAAAATGTATCATTCATGACTGGAAATCTGTTTAATCCCTCCCTCAACCCCAGCTCATGCCTGTGCTGAAAATGGCTGATAAGAATTGGTGTCCCACAAAGTGTCTGGCTATAACTTTGTGGAAGGAAAGCCCACTTCTCCTTTCTTTCTTGCAGATTTCCTGATTCGGACACAGCGGCTGCAATAGAAGAACTTGGATGCAAACACATTTGTAAAGATGTGAGTGAAGCCCATGTTGATTCTGCCAACAAGATAGTCACTACTTGTGCATTCATGTGCAAGGCCCCTTTGCATGAGATTTTTGATGGGGTTGGAACCATGGTTGCTGAAGTTCTGAAAATTGCATGAGTGGGGACAACTAGATTAAGGTAGCACTTGGTGGCTGCTGGTAATTATGTTTAACAAATGGAGCTTACTATGATCAATGTAATTAATAAAAACAATTTAACAACAGTCTTAAACATTGTTTTGAGTTTTTTAATCTTTTATCAGGTTCAATTGTTTCTTCTCCTAGGCATGAAATACATCACGAACTTTATTTCTACATGTACTGAGGTGGACAATTATCATTCTTGTTGTTGTTTGCCTTCAAGTTGTTTCCAATTTATAGCAACTCTAAGGCTATCATGGGGTTTTCTTGGCAAGTGTCTTCAGAGGGGGGTTGCCATTGCCATCCCCTGAGGCTGAGAGAGTGTGGCTTGCCCAAGGTCACCCATTGGGTTTCCATGGCTGAGCTGGGATTTGAACACTAATCTCCAAGTGCCCTAGTTCAACAAATAAACCATTACACTACACTGGCCTTTAAGTATCATCCTACAGATGCAGAATTTACACATAGGCAGACATACGGTACAGTATAGTCTTCCTGGGGTAAGGCTTGTTGAACTGCATGACTTCCACCGTCTCCCAAGATACTATTACCTCTACATCAGCAAACAGTATTACCAAGTTTCAGCCACTTATATCTACATGTTCAGTAGTAACCTTGTTGGCCATACAGCAAGATACAACAAAATCCATAAAACAGCAATACTTGTATTGGGACAAATAAAAAAAGCACAAAATACATGATGCAGGCTTTCAAAGCTCCACTGGCTTCATCAAACAAAGGTGTTAAAAATCATACAGAAGATGGGAAAATGACAATGTTAGAGTTGCAGGCCTATATTTTGTTTAAGGTTGTTCCTCTTGTCAGTTAAGATAGCCGAGAGGGATATTAGTGAAGGCAGAGGCCATTTTTCGCTGTGGTGGAACTGGGAAACAGAACTATCCAGGGAATCAAATTTCACCTCCATTAGTAACTGAAAAGTAACTCCCCTTGGGATTCAAGCTGTTCCTGTCATGTGGAGGCAACTGGTCCCTTTTGTAAGCAGAGAATATTGATTTTACAATTCTCTCCTCACCCAGCCCCAAAAAGAAAAAAAATTACAGATTTTTGGCATTGGCTAATTTTTTGTTCTATTTGGTATGATTTTAACATTTTTTCTTATTTGGTATGATTCCACTCACTTTCCTAGTCCTCTAGGGGCCGGGGGTACTTGTAGAATGCACTGATATGTGCCTGGCTTGGGAGATATCAGGAAACCACACAAAAACACTTTCAAATATACGCTTCTAATGGGTACAAACTTGCTTTTTTAAAAAAGTCAAAAGCAGAGATTCCCAAGTTGTTGGATTTGGGGTTTCCTGCAGCTTTCATGTGCTTGTGCAGAATGTTGGATTGTACACACTGCCTTGAATCAATCCTGGTCAGAGCTTGGAAATGTTCTTTGTGGACGACAACTCATATTTTGAACTAAAAGTGGTGTTGGGAACGGGCCACCTGAACAATATGTACCTCTGCAAATGCAAGTGTCATTGGTTGTTCTCTGAAGAGCTAGTCTGGCTGTGCTAAAGCACTAAGCTGTTTATCTCGCCCAACATTTTGATAGAGGATTTTCTTCCAATAACATTCACCCTCCCTCCTTCCCTCCTATATATACATGCCGTATCCATTTGTTTTGGCTGTTAGATACAGGATCTGCACTTAAAATACATTATGTGTCGTACACTTCCCCAAAAGTAAGACCTAGCAAAGTTTTTGTACATAAATATATATACAGCATATAATAAATGTTCATTTTTTGTTGTTCGACAATAAATGTGAATTCTTCATGGAAAAATAAGACATCCTCTGAAAATAAGACCTAGTGTATCTTTGGGAGCAAAAATTAATATAAGACACTTGTCTTATTTTCGGGGAAACACGGTAAATATTTCTGGAACAAAGCATCATTTTAAAAGCCTCTTTCAGAGCAACTGACTTTAGGCTGACCCTTTGTTGGCTCTTGGAGAAGTGAAGTCAACACCCTGCAATCTTCTAGTTTTTCTAAATGATCAACTGTTCCAATTATGCTTTCAGCACCTTCCAATGAAAGAACAGAAGTGACATTGGCATGGAATTTTTTCACCAGGTCTGCCCTGCTTAGTGGCTTCCTCCAGTGCCCGTAGAAGGTGTCACAACGCTCTGACAAGGTGTATCCATCCTGGAGGGTGATGACAACTTCACAGAAAAGGCTGTTGAAACTGGGATGGTTGTTGGGAGAATGTTCTAGGTGTGTCTTGCTGAGCAGCTCCTTTAGCTCTGGGCGGAAGATGTTCTGCTCTTTGAATGATTCAACAGAGATGGACCCATCTAACAGTGCAGAGCATGCAGCAAATTGGAAAGAATGCCTAGCTTCATGTTCAGAGGAAGGGAATGGCCTATTAATGTACTGCATATCTGGGACATTAAGCATGATTGTCTTGATTCGGCCACTGGGGAAGGACTCCCCGCTCTTTGCAAGGTGCTTCCTTACTGCTAGGGCTGCTTCTGCCATCCAGTGTGTCCCCAGGTGTGCTGGAAAGCTCTTGATCGCAACATCTTGTTGATCCAGCAGCCAAGAATAGGATGACAAGCTTGGCAGAGTCTGAGGCAAGTAGTCTGTGTAGAAGGCCCCAAAGCCTGATTCTAGATCCAGTATCAGTTTGTTTCCCTGGAGACCCAAGGATGCTAAGATGGCTGCTTCCAAGCCATGCCGGCTTGCGTTGCCCATATGGAGAGGTTTTGTTTGGGTGGCTGCATTGGCCAATGGGGCACCAGCATAAGAAGCAGCGATAGCCAAAGCTTCTTTACATTTAAACTGATCAAGACCCAAGAGTTTAGCGGTGGCTGCAGCACTTCCCATGGTGCCAAGTATGGATGGTGGGTGAAACCTGTGAAAGGGCCAAAACAGCTTTACTTGCTATGTAACTCATGTTACACTGCTGAAATCAGTGTTTCCCCATAAAGCAGCATATGATTCCTTATATTTCCCTATACAGTTGCATGTCTCCTGTTACCAATGTTTCTTTTTTCACAATGTCCACCTGAAGTGCAAGCAAAAGAACTGGACCACCCTCTCACCCCCAATAACTTTTTCCACTAACTTCATGACTCCAGCTAATTTTTGGTGCCTCTGTGATAAAAAGATAACTTGTAAGGTTTTGGTAATATTTGGCAATGCCATTAAATTCCAGGAGAAGGTACATAAACAAATTAATGCAACTAAAGCAGTTTTAGGGTTAGTGTGTGTGTGAGAGAGAGAGAGACAGAGACAGAGAATAAAGCTAGTGTCAGTTAACTGAAATGAGTGTTAGGGTATCGGGATGCAACTAAGGCATGAAGGACTGTGACTAGATCTGTTCTCCCCAAAAGAGGTTCAGCTGGCACACCAGCCAAAGCTGGGCAAAGGTACACCTAGACACTGCAGCCACCTGGCTTTCCAGGAGCACCCCGAAGCTACAACCTGATATTTCAGAGGGAGAGCATCCAGATCCAATCCCAAACCAAGGTTGGTTTTCCTACTCTCTTGTCTGGATTAAGCTTCAGTCTATTCACCTGCATCCAGACAATGATTCAGTGCTACCATAGGCTACTTGACATCAGCTGTAAAGGAGAGAAAATGCTGGGTAACATCAGCATACTGATGGCACCTCACCCCAAAGCTCTGGATGACTTCTCCCAGCAGCTTCATGTAGAAGTTAAAAAGCATAGGGGACAGTATTGACCCACATGGAACACCACAGACAGATGGCCTGAAGGCTGAACAACAGTCTCCCAGCACCACCCTGTAGGAATGTTCCATCAAGAAAGACTAGAACTAATACAAAGCATTGGTAGCAAATGCCATTGAAAGATCCAGGATGATCAACAAGGACACACTTCCCCTGTTCAACTCCCAGTGTCGGTCATCCACTAAGGTGACCAAGGCTGTTTCCCACAGCCAGGCCTGATCCCAGATTGGAATGGGTCTAGGTATTCCGTTTCAACCAAGAATGTCTGAAATTGTGCTGATACCACTCTCTTACTTAGAAAGGGGAGACTAAAGACTGGCCAGCAGTTACCTAGAGAGGTGGATCCTACTATATGAAATAACTCTAGGCCAGTCTCGAACTTTTCATTTTGGGGCAAGGTACTGGAGCGTGTGGTGGCTTCTAAACTCTGGGGCTTCCTGGATGAAACGGATTATCTAGATCTATATCAGTCTCATTTCAGGCCTGGTTATGGAACAGAGGCTGCTTTGGTCACCTTGGTGGATGACTATGTTGGGAACTGGACAGGGGGAGTGTATCCCTGTTGATTGTAGCAGAGTTCTCAGCGCCTTTCAATACCATCAGCCATGGTATCCATCTGAGTCGCCTCTCTGGGATGGAGCTTGGAGGTACTGTTCTTCAGTGGCTCCATTCTTCCTTGGCAGGAGTTCTCAGGTGGTAGTGCTAGGGGATTCCTGTTCGATTCCTTGGCCATTGGCCTGTGGAGTCCCTCAGGGTTCAGTCCTTTCCCCTATGCATTTTGACATCTACATGAAAGTCCTGGGAGACGTTGTCCAGAGTTTGGGGTCAGTTGTCACCTGTATGCTGATGACACCCAGCTCTATCACTCCTTTCCACCTAATTGCATGGAAGCTGTTTCTGTACTAAACCAGTACCTGGCAGCTGTAATACACTGAATGAGGGCAAACAAATTAAAGCTTAATCCATACAAGATAGAGGTGCTCCTGGCCAGCTAAAAGACAGATCCAGAAATAGGGACTCAGCCTGTGTTAGATGGGGTTACACACCTCCTGAAAACTCAAGTTTCATAGTTTGGGGGTACACCTGGATTTGGTGCTGAGCCTGGAGGCCCAGGTTTCAGTGGTAACCAGGACTGCATTTGCACAGTTAAAGCTAGCATGCCAACTGCATCAATTCCTGGAGAAGTCAGATCTGGCCACAGTGATACTCTGTCCAACCACCATCTTCAGTTCATTTGATGGGAACAAGAGAGAGGGCCTTTTTGGTGGCTGCTCCCAGACTCTGGAACTCCCTCCCTAGAGAGGCCAGGACAGCCCCATCCTTACTCTCCTTCCACTGATAGATAAAAACACCTTCGTGCCATCAGGCTTTTGCAAACTGACAAGGGTTGGACTTTAAAAGCATTTTAGATTTTAAGGTTTGTACAAAGTTTTTAACATGCTTTACATTTTAAAGCATAATTTTAACTGTTAAAATTGTTTAATTGTTTTTTTTAAAAAATTATATTTATACATTTTAATGCTTTCGTATTGTTTTTAAATTATATTGTTTTAAATTTGCTGTTCACTTCCTTGAATCCCTGTAGTGGGAGAAAGGCAGAATACAAATAATAATAATACAACCTGAAACTCATCCATCCAACCTGGACAAGTACTTGCCTCAGGCAGAGCAATTTACTCTGCAAACTGTTTAGCAAATCAGTCACAGTGCTTTTCTAAGGGCTCCTCCGCAGCAATCTGAGGCTCAATTCTTGACCTTTACTTGGAACAGCTATGCTGGACGAGATTAAGCTGATGTAACAGAGGCAGCAGAGAACTGTTTCTTTGCGGCCTTCACCGCTGCAAAACAGGTTCTAAAATGGGCTTTAAGTCATGCTTGGTCAGATTCATCCTGTCTTTCTCCACCATCATTCTAGTTGTCTATACAAGTGTTTCATTGCCTTGAGTTCAGAAAACTGAGATATGCCTGAGAGAAATTTGTCAAGTGAAATACAAGTTGCATCCCAAACCTTTCAAAATCCAAAGATCCATCTATGCTTCATCTCAATGAACACCTTTTATAAGAACTACATTGTACTCGGCTTCACTCTACTATCCTGAAATTACCCTCTTTCCCCTAAAATAAGACATCCTCTGAAAATAAGACCTGGTAGAAGTTTTGCTGAATTGCTAAATATAAGGCCTCCCCCAAAACGTAAGACCTAGCAAAATTTTTGTTTGGAAGCATGTCCATTTTTTTTGTTCAACCATAAATGTGAATTCTTCTTCAAGGAAAAATAAGACATCCCCTGAAAATAAGACCTAGTGCATCTTTGGGAGCAAAAATTAATATAAGACACTGTCTTATTTTCGGGGAAACATGGTATATACTTAACATACCTTTTTGGAACATTGCTGGCCTCCTTGGAAAAATGCATCAGTCTGCCTTGTACTTCAATGCCTATGTTGAAAGCCAAAAGCAGGTCCAGACCAGAAATCCTTTGCTTTTCAGACACAGCTTCAGAGGCAGCAAGAAGAGCCGGCAACACAGCTCCAGAAGGGTGTGTGGTTGGATGCCAAGTGTCATCAAAATCCATGGAGTGAGCCTTTTGAAAGAAGGAAAGATATCCTAATTTTAAATCAAGGATTTATATATATTATAAAAATAAAAATGCTGATTTCTATACTTCCTATTAAAATATTGTCGTGGACTTTCAAATCATTTCTCAGTTATGGCGATCCTATTTTCTTGGAAAGATTTGTTCAGAGGGGGTTTAGCTTTGCTGTCCTCTGAGGATGAGAGAGTATGGTTTGCCAATGGTTACCCAGTAGATTCACATGGCTGAGTGGGGATTTGTACCCTTGTCTCCCAGTATCTTAGTCCAAAGCTCAAACCACTATCCTGCTGGCTTAATATTGCAACATTAATGTAGAAACAGCAACAGGGTGAAGATTGGTGATTGGTTCACTTGCCCAAGACATCATTATATGTGACAGGAACTTTCATTAAAATGGAAGAATATTGCTCAAACTACATGAAAGCTTGGAAATATTACTCTCCTTCCTTCCCTCCCTCCTTCCTTCCTTCCTTTAGGTGTGTGTGCGTGCAGCACCCAGTATCCTCAAGCCATCATGATGGCATAGGGATTCTGGATTGTGGTCCAAAAAAACCAAGTATTTGTGGGCTAAATAACACTAGAAACTACACCGCTGTTTCATAAGCAACAATAACATGGATTTTTCTTCGATCTGAAAAAAATAAACATACAGATAAGAGAAATTGCAGGAATATAGCATGTGACTGTTTCATAGAATGCAAGTAAGGTTGCAGTGCAGCACTGACTTGGGAATAAGTTCTATGAATTCATGGAAATTCTTTTTGAATCAATATGAATACGATTGCACTGTATATCAAGCACAATGGTTTCACACTAAATGCCCAGTCTGGCAGTACATTAAAAGAGCCTGCAAAGCATACCACATCTAGAAGTGTATTTGTAGCATTCCTTACCGCCACTCCATTCACAAAAGCTGCGTACAGGGCAGGGAGCTTGAGATCTGAGTGACCCCAGACAGAACTGGATGTATCAGAGCTGTAGATCTGAAATCATAGGACACAATTTAATATACAGTTCGGGCACAAGGCACATAAAGACATATCATTTTAAGTTCATTATTTTGCAGGATGAACACCCCAATTCATACCACTGAAATAAAGCTAGTTTTGCCTCCGTGTATCACGTGGAAACCACTTGAAGAAAGAGGGGTGCTCTGATAATACAGAATTTGCATTTCTCACAAATTTGTACTCCTATGATCATGGACATTTGTATTCCTTGCAATATACTAAAATTCTCATAGGGTCAATAAACACCCCAGATTAAGGCATGCAGGAAGTGTTTTTTTTAAAAAAGAAAAAATCTGCCTGAATAAAAGATAAGGGAGACTTCCTTCCTAATGCACAGGAGAAGTGAGAGTACTAACAGCCTGTGCCTGGTTTGTTCTTACTCACTGTCAGACATTACCGCTGCAATGCCATGAGGAAGCTCAAGTTCACACTGCATCTGACAAATCTGTGGAGAGCTCTTTTGGAGCCTTGAATTTGGAATAGCAGAAGTTGCCTTTTTGCTAAGTTATACTGTTGGTCCTTCTAAGCCCATTGTTTCTTACACTGGTGCTACTTAAAGTGGTGGCAGTCCTCATGCAAAAAATTATGCAAATATGAGTATAATGTGGCACAAATATGGGGCTGATCCTTGGCATTTGGGGGTTGGGGATGAGAATGCTGGTCCACCACATCCAATGGTTTGAAAAGTAGTAGTTTATTCTGAAATGTGGTAGCTCTCCAGAGTCTCATGGGGCATCTATACTGCAGAAATAATGCAGTTTGACACTATTTTAAGTGTATGGAATCCTGAGTTTTACAAGGTCTTTAGCCTTCTCTGCCAAAGAGTGCTGGTGCTCACAAAACTGCAAATCCCAGGATTGTGTAGGATGGAACCATAGCAGTTAAAGCACTGTCAAACTGCATTATTTCTACTGTGTGGATGAAACCTTGGTCAGAAGAGTGTCCTCTCCTCACTCAGTGGAGATGCCAAGGACTGGAGCAGGAACCTTCTGTATGTACTCTGCTGCTGAGCCATGGCTCCTTTTTTCTCAAGTCCATGAACAATATGCCATAAAATCTAGAATGTCACAGGACTCTTTCAGACGTGGGAAATTGGAAGTATAATCCAAGGGCAATCCAAACGCAATCCTGGGGTTTCAAGTTATTGCAAATTAATTCTTCTCATGCAAATTCGGGCAAAAGGGAAGTCACTCCGAATGCAATCATGGGTTTAACGTTATTGCGAATTTAAACTTCTCACGTGATTTCAGGCAAGGGGGGTTATTTTCGGGTAATGGGAAGTCATTCCGAATGCCTTCCGAACAGAGCAGGGGTTCAGGTAAATTCGCTAAACAAGAGAATTTACATGAATCCGCATTGGCTCCATTCGGAATTGGGAGAAATTCCTCCCGTTTGAAAGAGTCAACAGACTGTTTGTAAGTGCAGATGGACAGTAAAATTTCTGCTGGTCTTGGGGCCAGTGCTCTATACCACATATACTTTCTAGCAAAAAGAAAAAGAAAAGAAAAGAAAAGAAAGAGTTTAAAAAGTATATAGCCACCTTGGGTCCCACCCTGGGAGAAAGGTGGCATATAAAATAAATAAATAAAATTAGATTACATTGTGCAATGTCATAGTATTTATAAATAAAAATGATTGCAAAATTATTAAAAATAATTCATTTAAAATTACCTTGAGGTGTATAAGATGCGTATGATCTTAATGAATATCATATTTAGACTTGAGTCCAATCTCCAAGATATTGCATTCCAAAATATGAAAAAAAATCCACAATACTTCTGATCCCAAGCATTTCAGGTAAGAGACACTCAATTTGTACTTGCTTTTAAGAATAATTGTTCATGTTATGTATATTTTGGGAATCATACCTTACTGTATTGTATCATTTTCTGAAACACATCCGTCCTGGTGCCCAACAGCCCAACACCTAGGGTGTCCAGAATCATCCGTTTGCTCCTCCGGACCACCACATCTGTCAGGTGGCTTGGTTTCAACCCATGGATTATGCTAGCAAAATTTCCAGTAATATTCTAACAAAGAAACAAACAATCTCTCTTAGTGATCAATGTTTAGTATTTTCAACATCACTCCTATCCCCATAGCTACTATTTTCTCTAAACTCCTTCCACAAGTCTGAACTGGGGATTTTTTTTTTAAGGACTATAGCTCCAGAAAGCTGCCTGGGTGATTCTGATGGTCCAAAGAAGGAACACTTCCAAACTCTGTTGGAGGGCCATAGTACAAGTAGATTCATATGCATCTGCCATCACTGTTCGGTGTTTCCTATTACCTGTCCAGCCCAAAAATTTGGGCTGGAAACAGTGGCCTAAATACACTGTATCCATTAGATTCATCTACTACAGTAATAGATTGAATGGGTGTACTCTGATTGACATTTAACTAACAGGGTGACATTAGTATAAGCACAACCATTGTTGTAGGTGTCTTTTACTATTGCAAAATCTGCAAAATAAGTTTGGCTACAAAGAGAAAAGAATGCATGGACTACGCTTGCACAACAGGTGACTAACCAACCTATCCAATCCCAAGTCTGTTTTTCAATTCCAATTGATAGCCCCAACAAACATAGGAGTTTATCATACGACGGAATTTGGAGGTATAATGCAATGGCAATCCGAAGGTAATCATGGGGTTTCACGTAATTGTGTATTAGAGTATCTCACACAATTTTGGGCAATGGGAAGTCATTCTGAACACAATCATGGGGTTTTACGTAATTGCGTATTACAATATCTCACGCAATTTCAGGCAATGGGGGGTCATTTTCGGGAAATGGGAAGTCATTCTGAACGCATTCCAAAAGCAATTAGAATTCACGTAAATTCACTAAACTAGCGAATTTACGTGAATTTGAATTGGCTCCATTCGAAATTGAGATAAATTCCTCCCATGTGATAAACTCCATAGGGGAAGGCCATCCAATTCTTAGTAGTTTCCAACCACAGAGCTGGATTGCATTCTCCTTGGCAGCTTTGTACTTATGCAGACCTTCTCTACACCAAAACAAAATGCTTAAAAAGATCCCAACTGCAAAGCATATTAAACAAATCAATGTACTTGCAAACAGATGGCTATAGAGAGAAAATGGTTTCTTTCTATAATCATGTTTTTGCAGTTATATTGATTATATTATAAGGTTTGCAGCTGCGTGCTTTTTAAGTACTGTATTTTGGTTTGACTGGGTTTGGTTTAATTCTGACTGCTACCTCTTTGTGTTATTTGGGTCAGACCTTTTCCACACCATGGGAACAAATACTTGCAGCGAGCCACCTGCAGTTCCCTTAAAAGCTCTGTCCAAATACATTAAATTTTCCAGTTTGTCTTGTTCTTTGGAACATAAGAAGCTGCCTCATATTCATCCAGATTCCTTGTCCTAAGGACCCTTTCCTTAGGCTGCTTCCACAGTTAGGCAACATTTGGGAGCAACATGAAAAGGCTCCAGATAATAATTTCATGTGTTATATTATATTATATTGCCAGGAGCCAAAATACTAATACTACTAATAATAACAATAACAACTTTGCAGAATTTAGAGAGAGCTTAGAAATGTTATTCATTGGATTTTAGCTCCCATAATACTGGGAGTAGTAATCAAAAAGTAAGATTTCCCATTTTTGAATTCAGGTAGAGAATGATTACATTGTCCATCAAGATCCATTGGGATCTCCTGGAAGTCTCAATAGATTTGGTAGTGCAGCCGCAAGGTTGTGAGTTCCATCCCATGGGCTCCAAGGTTGACTCAGCCTTCCATCCTTTTGTAGGTAAGTAAAATGAGTACCCATCTTGTTGGAGGCAATTAGTTTACAGACTGTAATTAGTTTACAGACTGCTTAAAGAGTGCTGAATTCACTGATAAATAGTATAGAAATGTACATACTATTGCTAATTATCTGCATCTGGCTATGGGATGTTTCTCCAATTCTCCATCTCCATTATCCATGGAGAGGCTTCAGTGAATCCAGGGAGTTGCATTTGATCACTGCAGAGGGTAGAAGGGAATACAAACCTCTGCAAACCCCCCCCCCCCCCCCGCAAAAGGCGTAAAAGTGGATTTATGCCTACATATGCAACTAACAGGATGCTAGCAAATTTTATCACTCTGGTATGTGAAAGTGTCCTGGCCTGATCTTCCTCTTTCTCCAGCTGTTTAATTCTGCAAGGATTTTAGAGCCTCCACATGCTCTGCTTCTCCCTCCTAATAAATGAACGGAATACCTTTGCCCACATCCTGCAGTGAGTGGCACCTTTTCTTTGTCTTTCAAATCGGGTTCCAGGAGCAACCTTGGAAGTGATCAGCTTTCCTGAGAAATTTTTGGCAAGGCAAAAGGCCCCCTTCCTTTTTATATGATGGGAAGAACTGCTGTGTGGAGTGTGAGTTCCCATCTTGGCCCTCCCTCTGCCCAGAAGTTTCCCCTTTTCAACATTTCCAACTTTCCCTTGATTAAGTTCACACTGGCTGCAGACTACTGTGGACCTGAATTGTGTGTGTGAGTCACATTTGTGTCTTGTACACAAAAAAAAGACAGAAAACATTTCAGATTTTTAAGCAGAGGCAAAACACAAATAGATCTGGGAAGCTAGTAAACCTCAGGCTATGCTCCTCAGGGGTTATTCACATTGTGAAAATAATCCAGGATGAATCTGGGTTAAATCGCCATTGTTCACACGCATCCTGAATGCATCTGGTTAAGTTTTGGAGGGAGGGCTGCCAAAACCCCCCACTTAATCTGGGTAATCGATATCAGGCTTTTTCCTGAGTTTTTTCAAAAAGATCCGCATCGTTGGTATTGTGAATAACCAATGTGAATAGAACCAGGTAGGCTCAAGATAAAACGCTGCATATTCTTTTATCTCCCATGCTGCAAACCACTGGAGGCTTTCCTTAAGCCCTGCTGTATGTGTTTTTTGGTTCTTTTGGTGTTACAGAGCTCCTTTCGAATTCCATCCAGGATCCCTTGTAGATACCAAAATCTGTAGATGCTCAGATTCCATGGAAAACAATATCTAATTCACACATCTTTTTTTTTTTTTTTCACTAGAACAATGCGAATAACCTCATGTATGCATTCTGGATTTGTTATTCACAGCATGGAAGCTCACCTTTCATTCCACATTTCTGAGTTTGGTTGTTCACATGTGCGGGCACCCTTCCCTCAACCAGACAGAGAGGGGTGAGCATCCCTTTTTCTTTCCCCTCTTTTTCTTTTTCTTTTGTGTATTCATCCCAGCAGTGGCAGTTTCACTGGGGAAAGAGTGATGCTTTCTCAATCGCATGGACTGTTGATGATGCAAATACATTCAAAATCCATTAAAGGCATGGAGAGTTTTATCCTGAGTCTGTTTGGGTCTATTCACATCATTGTTCACACAGCTAATAATGCAAATCTTTTGCAAAAAGTCTGGAAAAAAATGAATATTGATTATCCTGGGGTAAGTGGGATTTTTTGCAGCTCTCCCCCCCCCCAAAAAAAACTTAATCGTGTGCCTTCGGGATGCATGTGAACAACAAAGATTCATCCTGAATGCAGCCTGGATTATTTTCATCATGTGAACAACCCCCCAAAAAGGAGTTCCACATGCATTCGCATTGTCCACTCCATCATTATTTGAATGCTTGCACGTGTGAATAACCGAACTCGCAGAGAGGTGGAGCGATGCAAGTCAATGCGGTTCCATAGTGTGAATAACAAACTCAGAATGTGTGAGTGAGATGATTCACATAATTGTGGTAAAAAAATTAATGTATCAATAACCCCCTCAGATAGAGCACACTAGTGCCCTGTGTAAGGACTTCCACTGTACTGCAAGAAGTAAATACAGTGGGCCTTTGGTATCCAGTGAGGTTTGGTTCCAAGATCCCTTGTGGATAACAAAATCTGTGGATGCTCAAGTTCCATGTAAAACAATAACATAGTAAAATAGTGTGTCTTATATAAAATGACAAAAATCAAAGTTTGCTTTTTGGAATATATATATATATATATATATAATTTTCAAACCATGGATAAAGAATCTGTGAATGTGGAGGGCCAACTGTAACTCAAGGCTCCTGTATAGGATTATCAGATCTCAGTCCCTTCTTCTCCGGTCTTCATAGCAAGGAAGAAGAATCTCAAGGTGACAGTGCTGCCTGAAAAATGTGTGTGTGTGTTTATTTCCCATTGAAATTTGTATGGCATACTTCATGCAACTATGGTTGATGCTTAATGTCTCATGCTTTATAACACCACCAGGGGCTGCCCCTTGTCATATTGCCCTTGTAGTATCACCAGGGCCCATCTTCTGTGACATCACAAGGCATCATCTCTAGGTTCCAGATTTTGGCCCAGAAGTTCAAGGCGTAGGATAGTCATAACCTGGCAACCCTACTCCTTTAAGCCCAAGGAAGTCAAAGCTGAGATGAAATTTGTAAGTTACTCTGTATTCCATCCATCCTCCAATGAACACGTGGCTCTCCTTCTCTATCATATATTTCTTCTCACAACAATCCTGTCAGGTAGGCCAGTCTGAGGGGAGTGAGTAGCCCCCCATTAGTCTCTGTGATTAACACAACAGTGTGATGCAGTGTTTGTTTGCATGGTGCCACTTCACTCCTTAGCTGGGGTTGAGTATTTGAATTAGTTTGTGTCTTGATCTAGTAGTTTTCTGTATTAAGGATGCGGTGGTTTTTTACGTAAAGAAAAAAGATAGAACATGTGCTATCCTACCTGTAGTAATATACTCCAGTAAGAGAGGACTGAATCATACGATTCAGCTAATCACATAGCCAGGTTGTCTCAAGCTTCTCATATGAGAGTAGTGGCAATAATGTACTTTAAGAACTATCTGCCCATGAATTAGCTGCTGTGTGAAATAGTATTTCCTTTGTATAGCCTGCCTATAACCTTAATATTGCTGTTCTAAGAGGATTTGGGTACAGCTGGATGCATCCTGATTTTGTGGGGACTCTGAAGTGTAAATATATATAACATTATATTAATTAAAGTTAGGATTGCCCATGCCATTGTGTTTCCATCTCTATGTATGGATATGAGATCTGGACTGAGAAGAAAGCTGATAGGAAGAAAATCATCTCATTTCAAACATGATTCCGGAGAAATGTTCTGCAGATACCTTGGACTTCTAAAAAGACAAATGGGTTGTAGAGCAAATCAGCTTGAACTCTTCCTAGACCCCAAGATGACTGAAGTGAGACTGTTGTACTTTGGTCACTTCATGAGAAGACATTATTCACTAGAAAAGACAGGAAAGTTCGGTTAGGCAGAAGGCAGTAGGAAAAGAGGAAGACCACATTACAGATGGATAGACTCCATCAAGGAGTCTGCAAGGCCGGAGGAGGGTGATTGAAAATAGGGAGATTTGGAAATCTCTCATTCATAGTCACCATGGCTGCATCTGCACCGCAGAATTAATGCCGCTTGACACTACTTTAACTGCCATAGCTCAATGCCATTGAATTCTGCGGATTGTAATTTTGTGAGATATTTAGCCTTCTCTGTTAGAGAGCTCTGATGCCACAAGAAATTACAGTTCCCAGAATTCCATAGCACTGAACCATGGTGGTTAAAGTGGTGTCAAACTGGATTATTTCTGCAGTGCAGATGCAGCCCCTCAGTCAAGGACAACTTAAGGGCAGTTAACAACAACAATACATTCCCCTCCTACTCCTATTTTGTATCATTCTTTTTTCAATCTAGCTGCACAACAAGTAGATGGCTTAAAAGGAAAAGTCCTGAGTGGTGACTTTTGTAAATGTTTAAATTTGGGAAACTCCATTTAATGTCCACTAACAAAATTTCCTTTGCGTGTGTTTTGTGATGCTATGGTTTGTGATTGTGCAATCTAAAAACACTGGTCATCCTTACGATTTGATCTTCCCCTTTCATTTTCAACTTCTTGAAAACACAACCAAGGAAGCCTAAGCAGGCAGTCTCCAGAGGATGTGGTGTTGCCTCTTTCTTCTATGACAACAAATTCATGCAGCGTTTCTCACAACCAGCCTCCTTCCCTCCTTTGGAAAATAGATATTATGTACTGCTATCTACTCTAATGGCCTTACACACCTGTTGTATGAGTGGTAAGAACTCCAGGGTGTAAGTGTTTTTACTCAGAGCATGGTTAGTTGGAAAGATATTCTGCCCCCGGCCTCTTCCTCTGTTCCCCGTCTGCTTCTCCATCATCATCATCCCGACACAACCTATGGGGGATGGTGGGTGTTGTGCAGCTCTCCTCCATGGACACACACTCTACTCTTTCAAACGGGAGGAATTTCTCCCAATTCCGAATGGAGTCAATGCGGATTCATGTAAATTCGCTTGTTTAGCGAATTTACCTGAACCCCTGCTCCGTTCGGAAGGCATTCGGAATTACTTCCCATTACCCGAAAATAACCCCTCCTGCCCGAAATCGCGTGAGAAGCTTAAATTCGCAATAACGTTAAACCCATGATTGCATTTGGAGTGACTTCCCTTTTGCCCAAATTTGCGTGAGAAGAATTAATTCGCAATAACGTGAAACTCCAGGATTGCGTTTGGATTGCCCTTGGATTATACTTCCAATTTCCCACGTCTGAAAGAGTCCACTCTCAGTCTCAGGGGAAGAGAAGAGCAAACCTCCTGTGAAGAAATCTTGCCCCCCCCCCCCATTCCCAAGCCGGGCTGCCTGGGCAGCCATTTAAATCACAGATGATTGACAGGATTTTGAAGTGGAGTTACTAGTGGGGACAACAAGCATGCCCCAAAAAAGTGATTCCACTGGGGTAAGGAAAAAATCCATCATCGTAGTGGGAACAGGGGACCTTTTGGAATCGATTTCCAAGAAGTAGCAAGGGTGAATCGGAAATCGGGTTATACTGCAAGTGGGAATGAGTCCTTTGATATCTGGATTTGGTCATATATATTTGGTCAGATATCTGCATTTGGCCAGATGTATTTTTTACTTATATACACAAGTTCAGCATAAATCGATGCTCACAGTTACAACTCCGTCATCTAGCTACTGCTCAGATATGGATGTCTTTAGCATGTCATTACATTATTTCCTTTAAAAAAATCATTTCTAGAAGAATTGCCAGCATCAAGGGACTCAGAGTCCCTCAGTTTTTGGTTTCTCTGCCAGTTTCTTCATAGAGAGATTGCTTGACAAACTACCTTTCCAGAAGGTTGGGGGAATAATAATGAGTCATCTTCTCCCATCATTTGTGCCTTTTTGGACTGTCGTAGCTCTCACCGAGAGTCATTACCAAAATATTATGGTAGTTCTGCTCTCCCTCCCAATCTCAAGATATATTGTCTCTGGGGAACCCACATGGATAGCTTTGAGAACAGAAATCACAGAGTTAGAAGAGTTCCATGAAAGGTCATTTAGATCAAATCCAAATCTCATTCTATTCTTGCATTTGCTAGTACTAAACCCTAAACCAATTATTTATTATTTCTAAAGTAACTGACACATACTAAATACTGTCTGCTTGCCTGACCACTTAGAGTGCAGGTGTTGATAAGAATCCAAGCAGGCTGGCACTTGCAGGAAAGTGGTACATTTTTTATAGGTTATTTTGTTCCATCAGTAGCTTTAAAAAACAGAAAAGGCAGGGTTCCATGTAGAGTCCCATTTAGGCTTCATGAAAAGAGAGGAAACCAAAAATGAAACAGATTTGCACACAGTGTGAACAACATGTACATTTTCATAACTTCTTGCCGATACAGTATATGCCTTCAAGTGTACTCCAAAGTGTGGTGACCTTAGCCTAGGTTTTTCTTGGCAAGATTTTTTCAGAGGAGGTTTGCCAATCCATTGCCTTCCTCTTAAGCCAAGAAAGTGTGACATGTTTGGTATCCCCCCTCTATTTTTGGGGGGGGGGGCTCTCTTCAGAGCTTGGCAAATTGTTTTTAAAGGCATTAATGTAATGTCATTTTAAAGTCATCCATATCTGAGCAGCAGCTGGATGGTGCTTTGAGACCTCAGAGCATCATCTTACAACTAGCGCATTATGGATGGTTTTAGCCTGGCATTATGATAATACTTCTTAAAAGGTAACCTTAACTGTGCTACTTTTTACAGTTATAGATGTCAATTTAAAAAGAATTTCTGTAATTTAAATAGAGATATAATTAAGGTCATCTTAGTAGCAAAAACTATGACCAGCTGCCCTGTGTGCCTGCTTTTTAGGTGCTATGTGCTGATGGGCAACTTCAAGTCCCTTTCAAGTTTCTCCCTTCTTAGGGTTTTTCCTGTTTAAATCAGATTCTGCTGTTGCTTGAAAAGACCTTTCAATCAGGGTTATGTGTGGCCTTCCAGCTCTTGCTGAACTGCAAGAACCCTTCATCCCTGACAATTGGCCATGCTGGCTTATGGGAGCCCAGAAACATCTGGAGGGCCCATGATTCTCCATTCCGACTTCATAAATAGGGTATCTTCAGACAGGAGGCTGATTCCAGACATGCTTGCAACCAGCAGAAGGTAAGATAGGGCACATGACAGAGCAAGTCTACTTCCTTGGAAACTAGGGGCTGGAGGCTTTGATGTCAGTGAGGCAGTGAACTTGCTCCAGGTTTTAATCTGTAATTTAAAGAAGTCATGCAAGATGCTGAACTCTACCCCCAAAATAAGTTTAGTACCTTGGATAACTCCTTTAACATTCAGGTTACAACCTAGAATGGATTCTCTGCCCCAGTAATATCATTCTCTGCCCCAGTGACATTGCTTGGAAACCTGTCAAGTGTTTTCCACTGAAACAAGAAGTTTCTCAAGTAGTTTTCTCTTGCAACATGCACTCATGGAGAGCACTGCCTGTCCTTCACATCATGGTTTCAGATCACAGGGGTCCATGGGGAGGCATGGCAATGTTTGGCAAGACTGGATTGTATCCCTCAAAAATCCTCCCAAACATTCTGCAACTTTCCAAGTTTTATGGGGCAGCTATTCATGATTTTTAAAAGCCATATAATGCTAGTTTTGCTCATGGCACTTGTCCCACTACAGAGTTGATCTAAACATTAAAATAGTTATTTGTTTCCCAGTTGACAGAATCACTATCAAAAGGGCACTGGACATCCTTAGGGGAACACCCCTCCTTCCACTGTTGATAGGTATCATTTTTATGTACCTGGCTAAGAGACTGATAGAGCAAATCTGAAAGAAAAATGGATGCCCTTTCCCTTCCTTGTTTTAGTACATCACCAATTTCTCCTCCTGCAAGTGTTATTTGGTTTTCTAATACGCTGTCACCACCCACTGTTTGGGAAACTTCTGCTTATTCTGCTTCCCAGACTTTCCGCTCATACCATCAGAGTCTGATTAGGTATCATGTGCACAGCAGAAGCATGTGCCTGAACCCTTGAATTTATGTATTTCACAGCTGCAGAAGGTGATGGGTTTGAAGAGACCAATGGCAAGAGCTTGGGAGAGGAGCATCTCACAGACATTTTTGATGTAAAGGTGGATATATATTTAAGAGAGTAACTCACATTTGTACTCGTGTTTTCTTTTAGCAGTTCCTTGTGATAGGGTGACCTGGGTTCAGTCAATTGGAAGATGGGAAGGGAGAATATAGTGCCCAGTGTCTCCATCCTACCAACACCCACATTTACTGGAAAGGGGAAACAACCAGGGTGCACCCTATTAGAACAAGAAAGAATGTTAAACTAGGAATTGCTTAACCGGGAGGTGTAAGGATTATTACTCAAATTAGGGGAATATCACTTAGCTCAATATACCAATCTTGGTTCCTTTCAATGACCAAGGAGATCTTGAATCCCAGAATTTTTACGGAGTGACCAGAGATCCCAGGAACTGACACAAAGGCAAAGTCTTTGGATTTTAAGATAGTTTATTGATGAAAAAAGAGACGCACACTCACATACACACATTCATGCATGCAGTCACACAAGACTAATAGAAGAGAAGGAGGAAACGTGGGAATATAAAAGAACCGGCCTTTTAATGGTAAAATACTTGCCTGAGATGGTTCTTCCAGAATCCAGGCTGATGCAGCCAGCAGCACAATAGAGGGAAGTAGGGAGAAAGGTTTGTGTGACTTGAGAGAGGGAAAAGTAAGGGGGAAGGGAAGGGGGGGTGGATCTGCATAGAGCCCCAAATGACCAGAGGTCGGTCTGATTCCAAGGCAGAACAGAGAACAAAGAAATGGCAGAGTTTAAATCTTCTGGTCACATCCTCAGCAGAGGCCACTACATCAAAGCAAACCAGATTTACACATCCCTTGATCTATGGCAAGCCTCTTTGATGGGAAAGGACTCTTGATACCAGAATACCTTGTATCTGCAAAGTGTCACAAAGTCATAAATCTGCCCAAGGTGTGAAGGATTTTTCCTTTTGGGCAACTCCCAACTAGGCTTCGCTGTGTACGTGATGTCCTCACTTTTAGACTATGGCAGCCAAGAGACCTCTTCCATAATGCTTTTCCATTAGGGTCATAAGGAGACATACTTTCACCTTATAGATGCAGGACTTTCTTAGAGGCTGCTATGATCACAGGATGCCAAGGAGAACGGGTGCCTGATTACCTCTGCAGGTGTATTCTGTGATAGGGGTCAGTGCGGGTTATTTTATAAAATTGCAGTCTTCGTAACAGAGGGTGTCAAGAACTGCTCTCACACACAGTTCAGTGAACCAGCCTTACATGTTTCAAACAGTAAAACTTTAATCCAGTAATCATAAGTGTTAGCAGGAAGAAATCTGTAGACAGAACTGCTATTATTCCCATACACCAGCCAAGTATCTTCTTTATACTGCTCTACAGTTTGGTGGGCTTTTTAACAATTTGTCCATGAATCAACATAACTGTGTGTACCACCCTTTCAATAGAATTTTTTTTGGAATTTCCTTTCTTGAGATTTGTTCGAAAACGCAGGAAATAGGACAGATTGCTTAAGCTCACCAGCAAAGCAAACACAGCAGAATATAGGTCCATGTTATCTCCCAGCCCTATGTGTCCCCAAAATAAAACACAATCTTTAGTTAGAGTGAAATAAAACAAGTTTACTTACACTAAAGCATGTGTATGAAGACACAGGTTTAACTTCATGTTGCAAAGAAAATAAGGTAGAAAAAGTTGACTACATGTTTCTTAAAAAAAGGTTTCTTCAGCATGCAAGGGAGGCCATGCTTCTCCAGACAAGACCGAAAAGAGAAGAAATGAGAGATTAAAACTATAGTCTTAGTAATAACATGTAGGACCATTAAAATTTGGCAAGCCCACTGCTTTGCTTTGGTTTTTAAAAACTGATTCAGTTTGCATTCTGTGCTGCCAACAAATAGTGCTTGGTCTAACTTCCAAATATATATATTTGAGGAGGAGGGAAATGAGTGCTCTGTCACAGCAAATATCATACATTGCCAAGAGTCTTCAACTCCATGAGTGATTGTATGGCTGCTTGTGCTGGATATTTAAAATAAAATATTTAAACGAAATTTAACAAGTCTGTAGGTGTGCAGTTGAAAAAAAAAATCCAGTCTATACTATCCTGTGCTCCTGATAACTAAGCAGATGCTCACCACAAATAACCCTCCCTCAAATCAACATAACAACTTCTGCCAAAATTCAAAAATCCCAAGGCAATGGGATTGCTAGAAGTAAAGTGGCTGAGATAGATGTGGAAGGTGAAGCTGTGGAAAGGAAGAGCAAGAAGCACAGAAAATAGTAGAAAGCTTTTTTGTCAAAGAATCCCAGACTTCTATAGGATAGGGGGAAATCTACACTGTTGAAATAATCCACTTTGACACCACTTTAAATGTTGTAGCTCCGTTCTATGGAATGCTGTAGTTTTACAAGGTTTTTAAAAATATTTTTTGTCAAAGAATCCTAGAATTTTATAGGATGGGGGGGATCTACACTGTTGAAATAATCCACTTTGACACCACTTTAAGTGTTTTAGCTTCATTCTATGGAATGCTGGGATTTGTAGTTTAACAAGGTTTTTTAAAAAGCTTTTTTGTCAAAGAATGCTGGTGCCTCAGTCACAAAACTATAAACTCCAAGATTTTTCTGTAGCCCTGGCAGTTAAAAGTGGCGTGTGTCAAACTCCGTTATTTCTACAGCGCATAGATGCTAAAGTTAAAGCAGAATATAGTTCCATTACAGTGCATTGTGATCTGTCTGTCTGTTGTTGTTGTTGTTGTTGTTGTTGTGTGCCTTCACGTCCTTTCCAACTTAGGACAACCCTAAGGTGAACCTATCCTGGGGTTTTCTTGGCAAGATTTGTTCAGAAGGGGTTTGCCAGTGCCTTCCCCTGAGCTGAGAGAGTGCAACTTGCCAAAGGTCACCCACTGGGTTTCATGGCCGAGCTGGGAATCAAACCTAGGCCTCCAGTCCAGAGTCATAGTCCAACACTGGACTCTTTCAGACGTGGGAAATTGAAAGTATAATCCAAGGGCAATCCAAACGCAATCATGGGGTTTCACGTTATTGCGAATTAAATCTTCGCACACAATTTCGGGCAAAAGGGAAGTCATTCCGAATGCAATCATGGGTTTCACGTTATTGCGAATTAAAGCTTCGCACACAATTTTGGGCAATGGGGGGGGGGTCATTTTCGGGTAATGGAACGTTACTCCGAAACACTCCGAACGCAATGGGAATTCCCGTGTGAAAGAGTCCACTCAGATTTTACTCCTTAATTGTCATGGAAATGGAGCTCCCCTCTGTGGTGTATTTCAATCTTTGCAAGAGAATCAAGGAAGCAGAGACACAGGCTCCCAACTAAAATAGTTTAACAGTTTTTATACTGAGCATTCAAGATGGGTGCATTTGTGATCAGGAAGAAAATAAATTCTGACAACAAACTAAAAGAAGTAAGCGCATGAAATTTATCACAACTTCATTGTAAAGAAAGCGGTGAAAGTTATCAAACTGGCATATGGAAATAAAGCCATTTGTAGTGGAGGAATTATATCCTACTGTTTTGAAAGCCTTTCATTATTGTGGTCACAATTACACTCATTCCTCCATATTTGCGGCTTTGATATTTGCGGATTTGATTATTCACGGATTGGATTAATATGTTCTCTCTGGGAATATCTAGGTCCTCCATGCAACTCTATGGTCAACTTTAACTAAAGGTTGCACTGAAAGACCTAGAGATTCCTAGAGAGAATACTCTACTAAGCTTTTGTAGCTCCTCCAGTGCAATTCTATGGTCAGAGTCTGTTGGATGTTGCACTGGAGGAACTCAATATTCCTAAAGAGGTGTCCTCTCAGGCAAAAACATGGTGTTTTAGTTATTTGCAGTTTTTCCATATTCACTGGGGTCTTGTACCCCTAACCCTAGCGAATATGGAGGGACAAGTGTATATCTTATTGTTTTGAAAGCCTTCCATTACTGTACTCACAATTGCAAGACATTGTAAATCCATCGCGTAATAAAACATATTGGTTTGTCAATTGTTCAATGAATGGTTAAACTAGTTTCACATTTTAATACGTAATAATAACTCTGACATAAGCATTACACTGTTTCTGGGTTCCATCCCTTTAAAAAAAAGGATTGCGTACGTGAGGATAAATTTATGAAATAAAAAAAACCTTCCATATAAAACCCTTTTTACTTTTTCAACAACAAGTTCAAATTTTAATTTAATTTCTATAAAAAAACCCAAAAACTTCTGCTTCAATTATGCATGTGGGTGTGTTGCTGTTATTAAGACACTCTTAGCAATAATTATTTAAAGCGCTTTATTATTATTATTATTATTATTATTATTAGGCTGTATTTATTTAGTGCTGTAAATTTACACAGTGCTGTACATACAGTCAATTGAAAAAACACACACTCATTAACTTGTTCATTAACCATACTTTTGCTGTAGAATTATGTAACTTTTTATTGTAAATGTAGTATAAATTTGCCGCCAATCTCAAAATGTAAAGGTAAAATGAAGAAGAACCATGTTTCAGTTACATGTTTGTATTGCAACTCGTGGCAGGGATACATACACCACGGCCATAAGTAGATGCAATAAATTATAAATTTGCTTTTTTGCATCTATGATGAGTAACAGACTTATATAGCCTGTTACTAATTAGTTTTGTTTTAGGACAATATAATGGACCAAAATATGATTGGTTTGTTTTATTGCAGGGGAATGAGGATAATCGGAAAGCTGACATAGGCACTACCTTGTTTCTTGGCCATGAACTTCCTGGTCCTAGTAGCAGTACTACTCAACCTACGCATGAACCGGAAAATACTGCAATACTAGAAAAAAGTTTTCTGCAAAAAACTGTTGAAAAAAAAATCAAAAAACAACTTAACTACCCAAGTCAGCTTATCTCAGATTGACGTAGGAGTAATTTCTGATAGCATTTTTCAATTGACCATACCCTTGAGGCTAGGAGACGAAGAGACAAGTAACATTCTACATCATGCCTTTGTACCAAATTCATCTTTCAAATTTCCGATAAATCAATTTGGGGATTTCAATACAGCTGGCAGCAAAAGTGGGAGTGGTTAGCCTATTCGAAATCAAAAGATGGGGCTTATTGTAAATATTGTATTTTATTTTCTTCAAAATGTTTAGGAAAAGTAGATTTGTCTGTTAAAAATGCTCCCTTGGTTGGAAAACCATTTAAAAAGTGGAAGGATGCACTCGTGAAGTTCAATGATCACTCTGACAGATCCTACCATAAATTTTCCATAATTTTGGCAGAAAACTTTATGAAAGTGACGGCAGGAAAAACATTAGATGTTGCAGCGACAATAGACAACAAAAGAAAAAGAGAGAAAGAAGAAAACATGGCTGCACTACTTCAGATAATTGAAACAGTGGTTTTCTGTGGGAAAATGAATTACCTCTACGAGGTGATATTGACAGTGGTCCTTTAAGTTTGGAAAAACCATTAAATAAAGATGGAAAATTCAAGACATTAATAAGGCACAGGGCAGGTCATGATGTTAACTTATTTAATCATGTACTTAACTGCCCTAAAAATGCTTCATATTTAAGCCCAGATATTCAAAATGAAATTATTGAAATCTGTGGCCAGTTGGTTGAAAAACATGTTTTATTAAAACTGAACCAAGCTGAAAGCTTCTCCATTATTGGAAATGAAACCTTAGATGTTTCTGGCCAAGAACAGTTGTTGGTATGTTTCAGGTATGGCACAAATGAGGAACGTGCAACATTAAGGGAAGATTTTATATCATTTTTCCCTACCACGGATTTGTCTGCAGACAACATAGCAGACAAAATTTTGAAAATTTGTAATGACCTGGGAGTAGATTTAGAAAATAAACTGATAGGCCAAGGCTATGACGGAGCATCTAGCATGAGTGGAATACATAAAGGCGTCCAAGCGAGAATTCAAGAGAAATATCCAAAAGCAATGTATACACACTGCTCAAGCCATTGTCTAAATATGGTACTTTCTGACACTCTAAGTGTGCCCCTTATCAATAACTGTCTAGGCATTTTAAAAGAAGTGACTCAGTTTTTCAGGCATAATGCCCAAGGAGGAAATTGCCTGAAAGAAAATGTTAAACAATTTTGTCCTCAGTCAAAAAAGTCAAGGCTTCTAAAACTGTGTGAAATGAGATTTATTGAACAGCAAAATTCACTAAACTCCTTTGTTCAGTTGATCCCAGCAATACTCCCAACATTACGTGAACTTGCAGAATCAAACAAATCTTTTTCTACAATAGCGTCAACCCTGTTATCATCAATGGAAAAGGGATCTTTTATCGTTTCAGTTTTGGTCTGTAAGTATATTTTTAACCTCACTTTACCATTGTCTGCGTACTTGCAGAATCCCCAGAGAGATCTTGCATGAGCAGTTAGGTTCTATGACAATATTGTAAGCTGACTTAAATCTATTAGAGCTGGATCAGAAAGTGAGACAGAATTTCGGAAGATTTTTGAAAATGCAGAAAATATGGCTGAATTTATCTTTGGTATCAAAATAGAAGTTCCTAGACAATCAAAAATGCAGACAAGAAGAGATAAACCACCTCACAGTTCACCAGAAGAATACTTCAAACAAACTGTCTTTAGTGCCAGCCATTGTCAATTTAATTGCAAATCTGCAAAATAAGTTTGACAAAAATCAAGAGTTTTTGTGGACTCTTTCAGACGTGGGAAATTGGAAGTATAATCCAAGGGCAATCCAAATGCAATCATGGGGTTTCACGTTATTGCGAATTAGAGCTTCTCACGCAATTTCGGGCAAAAGGGAAGTCACTCCGAATGCAATCATGGGTTTCACGTTATTGCAAATTAAAGCTTCTCACACAATTTCGGGCAAGGAGGGGTCATTTTCGGGTAATGGGAAGTCATTCCGAATGCCTTCCGAATGCAATGGGGATTCATGTAAATTCGCTAAACAAGCGAATTCACATGAATTCGCATTGGCTGCATTTGAAGTTGGGAGAAATTCCTCCAGTGTGAAAGAGTCCTGTGTGCCATTGAGACAATTTTACTCCAAAACTGCCTTCCTGAAAATACCCTGTTGTTGGATAAGTTAAAGTTATACTGTACTATGAAGACAAAGTATCAGAATCAACTTTAAAGTCTGAATATGTTTTGTGGTGTCAAAAACGGAATGCCATTGACAAGGCAGATTGACCCACAAAACTAATTCATATTTTAGATTCTTGTAACAAATCGTTCTACCCAACAATCAGACATTTATTATGTGTCCTAGCTGTGCTACCAATATCTACATGTGAGGCTGAAAGATCTTTTTCCACTATGACGAGAATAAAAATATTTTTGAGAAATAGAATGGGTAATGACCACCTAACAGGACTTGCTCTCATGTTGACTCTATCCAGTTCCATTCAATGCAGAAGAGGTCTTAAATGTGAGGGCAAGAAATAAAAAGAGAAGGATGATGCTATAAAGAACAATGTATTAAATTGTAAGAGAAATTCTTCCTAATTAACCAGAAGCAGTCCTTGCTTATCAATGCAAACATGTCAGAGCTGTTTGCCTACTGGATTAAGTGGAAGAACTCTAGTTAATTACAAAAGTTAACTATTACCTGCACTCTAATCCAAAGGTCAGTTGATTAACCAACCATACAATAATTAACGATCCTGTATTTTCCCCTACCTGCTTTTCTTCCTTTAACAGTAGGGGACTTGTATGGTTCAAACAGTCAATTAAATTGGCCGAGGACTGTCCATACCAGATGGCTGCTGTCTCTATCTGATTTCTCTACATTAAATGTTGTAATTTGATATTGTACATATTTTTGAAAATGGGTTTTAAATGTAAAAATATTCACAAAAATGTGTTTATTGCTTTAATATCCGTATGTATTTGCAACGTGTTTACCCCCCACCCCATAAATGCTGGCACTTAGTCTGGACCCCCCCCCCCCTTCCCAAATTCCTGGCTATATCCCTGCAACCCTAGGGTTGGTGTGACCCCAGTGCAGTAACTCATGGTGTCACTTCTGGGCAGGCAGCCATCCTTCAGCTCCGGTGAGTGGGAGCTGCTGGAAGAGGGGAGGATTTGATCTTAGTTGCCTCCCTTCACCCATGCAGTAAAGATAGTGGTAGGAGGGGACTCAGATTGGGGGTCACAGAGATCTCCCCAGCCCTGTAGAAAGGGGGGAGGGAGCGACACAGAAGAAGAGGAGGGTGCCACTGCTGCCACTGCTGCCATGGCTCCACATGGCCTGATGCCTCAGGACACCTCTCCAAAGTGCCAGCTGAAGAGAGAGTGAGAAGTAAGGATGGCAGAAGGGGACGTGGCAGCAGGCAGAGAGGGGCACTTGCAGTCTTTTAGGGCAGGGTGCACAGGGCAGGGGAGTGGGTAGGGATTGAGCAAAGTGGTCTACTGTGGCCGCTGATAGGGATGGAGTGCTGTGGCTCTGCCAGGGCTGCTGCCTGGGTAGGAAAGGGAGATAATAGTGGCAAGGGTGGCCATGGACTCCTTTCCTTCTGGGGAAGGGGAAGAGTCTGTATGACAGCTGGTACCTCTCTTTCCCTGCACAGCCAGAGCTGGAAGGGCTGATGGATGGCAACCCCATCCCCACCAGAGGCCACAGAGGGTGGATAGTAGAGCTACTCCGACTGGTGTCTTGGGATGGCAGTGAGTGATGGCCCCATCAGGTGTTCACATTCCTTTTGAGGTGTCACCCAGTATGGTCGGAACTCCCTGCACCCCCCAATGATGCCCCTGACTCTGGTGATCAGAGTTTGAATCCCAAATTGGCCATGAAATCCAGTGATTGACCTTAGACAAGTCACAGTCTGTCAGCCTCAGAGGAAGGCAAAAGCACCACCACCACCACCACCCCCGAACAAATCTTGCCAAGAAAACCCTGTGATAGGTTTGTCTTAGGCTCACTATAAGTTGGAAACAACTTGAAGGCACAGAACAACAACAACAAATAATTTACAAATGCTTCAGCCATACTTAAAATGCACCATGAGCCTCATATCTAGTTACATGGTGTAAGCTTAATTTGAATATCCTTTTTGTTAAGGTGATAAATGCTCAGCTCCCGGTATTGGACAACTTGCATTCCCTTTAGGATGGGATGAAATGATTGTATTGTAAATTACCTTGTTATCATCTTTGAATCAAAAAACCTTGAATTACCTCCTTTACAGTCTTAATAGAAATGGTCATGTCTTTTTATTTCTCTGCCTCGACAGTTGCTTTCCTCATTTCAAACCTGCAATCACAAGGGCTAGACATTTTCTTTACACTGTAGAAAGATGAATCCTACTGATATGATAATGGATAGTTATCAAGTAGAGGTCAAAACTAATCTTTCGTGGATTACACATTACTCATTCCTTTAGTGCTCACAGATTAATTTCTATCAAGAGAAGCTCTGTAGTGCTACCTACAACCAAGATGGTATCAACACCTGGCATTTTGGGGTAGCTTCCTGGCTCTCAGTACCCGCCAGGGCCCATGGCTGACACCAGCTCCCGTGTCTTCATTTAAAAAGATTAAAGGCCAGCTTCCTTAGCAGTACAGGGCACCATAACACCTCTGACATAACATCACTTTGTGGATAATTAAAATGGAAACTATACTGTTGTCGTGTATCCCCATATAACTTGTTTATGTGTGTATGCTGTGTGCCTTTAAGTCATTTCAGATCCATCATTGGGTCTTCTTGGCAAGATTTGTTTGGAGGAGATTTGCTATTGCCTTCCCCTGAGGCTGAGAGCATGTGACTGGCCCAGGTAGGTTTCATGGCTGAGCTGGGAATCAAATCCTGGTGTTCAGAGTTGTAATCCAACACTCAAACCACTACGCCATGCTGGCTTCTCACATAACTTATGTGTATACATATACAACAAGTAATATTGGTCTAGGGTGAAGTAGACAAGATCCAGTGGTCCAGGGGCCAATTTCCAACCCTGTGATTCATTACACCCCCACATCTGGAGGATGGTATTTGCAAATGTCTCAAGCTCACTTCTTGGCCATCACACATGGACCTCAAAGCACCAACTTATATGAAGGCACATAGTGTCTTGTGGCCTGGCAGGTCAAATGGCTCCTGCTATATGGAGCGCCATTTTGAGAGTGAATGGGCGCTTTATTGAAGATAGAAAAGCTTTCTCCAGGCAAACATGGCAAAGAAGTGGTTCAATAGGAAAGCACAAGGGGAATTCTGACCCAGGAAATGTAGGCTGAGTACCAGCGTATAACAAGGAATTGTGCTAGAAAATAGTCACAAAGAAAAATAATAAAACCCAGTCAGATCCTGGGTTCATTTTTAGAGCTGAACCAAACCAATGTGGGGTATGAACAGAATGGGACAGCTACCTGAACTCCAAATTGTTAGAATTAATGTAATGCAGTGGTCAGAGATTCTGACTAAAGAACAAAGACACCAATGGCTTCGAAAACAACCTAAAGTCTTTATTATAGGAAACGCATTCTAAGATAGGAAAGTTACTGAGGGAGCTATTCTAAGCTAGCTACATCTAGATAAGATACATAGGGTGGTCTTGAAGAAGTGAGAGGATGAAAAGAGGAGTGGAAACAGCCCTAAAAGTATCAGTTTCCATCTCCAAGGGATCAGGATAGGTAGACATAGGGTCCAAACAGATAGGCCAAAATAAAGCTGCTTCGGGTCACTTTGGAGGTATGCTGTTTAAATGATGTATGTGTCCTAAGAGTCTGAAAACTGTGCCAAAGACATGCTCCAACAGCCCTTCTCAATGAGCAGGTCCACAAGATTCATCTTCTCTCATAGAGCTTGGTAATGGTTTCTGGCCAATGGGTTGATAAGGGTATCTGCAATCATGTCTTCTGTTGGTCAATATTCCCGTGTGAGAAGACCTTGGGTTATATAAAGGATCCATGTGCATCCATTATGAAGTGATACTTGGTTTCAACATGTTTAATTTGAGGACTGATCTTCTCTGCTGGAGAGATCATTATTCATCTCTTGTTGCACATCCAACACAAGGCACTTAATGGACTCAGTACAAAGGGAACAAAAGAGCCTGATGACTCAGAGCTGGGATCCAGGGTGGGTTAAAACAACAACAACATTTGCTGTCACTATTGAATAGAAAAGCCAAGGGGGTTCCTTGCTTTCTGATTGGTTTTTGTACCCAACTTGCTCTTCAGAACAAAAAAGCACAATATTGCCAAAAAAAAAAAAAAAAGTTATCTGGAGTGCTTGGGTTTAGACTTGTGGAGTTTGGCAGAGTGAGTTCAGCTGCTTCAGGATTGGACCATTTTGTCCACCAGCCCTTTTGCAAGGATCCTTAAGAGATTCTGCCTTCAATGTTATTGCTGACTTTCCTTTCTTCTGTTATGCTGTGTTATTGGATACGATGGCAATATCTTTCTGGTGGGTTTTGTTGTTTTCTGTTATGGGAATGTTCAACTAGCACCATAGTGACATCCTTATAAATGTAACAAGGGGATATGTATGGGCATGCATTAGAGTATGATGATACATGTAGTGTTCTTAAATGATGGGAAAAGAAAAGAATGCCTGGCTGGATAATGAGGAGATGTATGTGGGAGCAGTACTGGTACTAGAAATCTCAAAGATCCATCTAATGGGAAGGAATGGCAGGGGTCTGAGAAAAGCGGGGCATGAGCAGGGGGGAGTGGATGTGTGAATGTTTTGAGGAATGAGCAAGTGGGAAGAAAGTCCACAAAATCCTGGAAGGTTATATTGCTTTCTATATGTTTGTAACATGGTGGGGGTGGGGTATGGTAGGTAGTTCTGTCTGCAGAAGTCAAGCTGTTAACTTCGGCTTGATTTCTGAATAAAAGTTTTGCTATTATTACAGGGATGACTGGTGGAAGGGAGTGGGCAGTTGAAAGGTAATGTTGTGGGTCAGTCAGTATCATTGTTGTTACACAGGCATTTCCACGATTTCCTTGATCTGCAGGGAACTGGTCTCTTCAGTAAAGGTGCAAATGTGTATACCGTGTGGCTCCAGATCTCTGCAGTATTACAGAAACTTATCTTTTTCCTGCTTGGCAGCTGTTCCAGCTGTGCCGTCCAGAACAAAATGGATTCCTGCGTGACAGAGCAATGATCAATAAATCCACAGGACACAGTAGCACACAGTGCATTTTACTTACAGACATTAATACATTCTTTAGATTTAAAAGTTTCAAAGTGGTGTGCAGCAATGAAAAAAACATACCTTTTAACAATATACAAAAATTAGAATGCATCATTTTAATGAATCAAGTTCCCCCAAGTCTAAATGTCCTCTATAATGACTTAGCTACCTGATGCTGTTTAAAATATAGCTCAACAGCTTTGGCCTGCCACTACCAGGTAAACTAAAGGGGCACCAATGGGAACTTTACAGAGGGATGACAACCCAAACATCAAATCAAATCATTTATTACAGCAAATAGCCAGTACAAACCCAAACATCTAATCCTGCTTGCATGAAGTGACGTACATACTTCACTATTTCATCCTCACATGTAAGGATGAATAATTATGGCAGTTTTCTCCATGCTGTGGGAGAAAAGGAACATTCTCTGTAGTATTCTCATTCTATGTAAAAGTCCTGAGGTGTTGCAGAGGAATTATTTGGCAGAGAAACACCTGTTTTGTGCAGAAAACCCTCACACGTTTTCTGCATGGGAAGCAGTTTTCCTGCACAAGAAATCCATTTTCTCTGCAGATAACAGGTGATTTTTTTTTTGGCACAAAAATGTCTAATTCTTTGGAAAATAATTCCTCTAGAGCATTTCAGCATATTTGAATGCTAGGAGAAAATGGAAATAAAATAAAATAATAATTTTTTAAAAAAAATCATTGGTCTATTATTATTTTTTCTGACCTTTCATGGCTTTCAGGAAACCAGTTGTTCTACTAGGAAAAATAATTACAAGTATTCTTTCTATCCTTATCTACAAGCAACGTATCAAATATGAACATCATTGTACTGTATTCTGAATACGTAAAAAAAGCCAGTCAGATTGTGTTGGCACTAACTTCTTCAAAACCTTACATTCTCTTGGCATGAATGTGATTCCATGTCCCAAAGTGGCGACTTCTGTGCCACACTGGAGTGACAGCAACAGATCAGCACAGGCTTCTGTACAGAAATAAAGAAAATCAAGAACCAGACTGGTGTTTTTTTCTAACCTTGTTGCTAAATCTGCTGCATTTCCTCTTTTTCTGCAGGAAAAAAAGAGGAAGATATCTTTCAGCTCTTTAAACCTCAAGAGCTGTTTATGATTAAATTATGATTATGCTAGAAATATTTTCCACTGTTAAGTGCATGATAAATATTTTGCTTCAAAATCATTTCAAGTACACTTACAGGTGTTTGGTACTGATTAAAATAATTTGAAGGAGCAATGTAACCACACTCAACCCATCCTTGCCTCTGGGGTGTACAATTCCACTCTGTGGGACAGTGAACCATATCAAACTCTGTTTGCAAAATGTACTTCACTTCTTCACTGGGAAAGAAAGATGCCAAGCTTTCATGGCCAGCATCCATAGTTCTCTGAAGATGCCAGCCACAGATGCTGGCGAAATGTCAGGAATAAACTCTTCTAGAGCATGGCTACATAACCCGAAAAACCCACAAAAAACTATACCAAACTTTCTCAGTACCCAGAATCATGGTATCCCCAGTTCTCTCAGATATTGCATCTCTTTCTCCTGCCATTTCTTTCTCCTGCCATTTATTTAAGCATATCAGACATTTTCTTCTTCTACTACTTTATATAAAAACTAACAGAGTTTTTGTATGTGTGATGAAGGAAGGTTCTGTGCAGAGATAACTAACTGGCAGAAAATGGATTCATGCAACTTTGTATAGTCCTTGTTGCTGTTGTGGGCCTTCAAGTCATTTCTGACTCATGGCAATCCTAAGGCGAAGTTGTCATAGGGCTTTCTTGGCGTGTTTCTTCAGTGGGGATTTGCCATCCTCTAAGGCTGAGAGAGTGTGACTTGCCCAGTGGGTTTCCACGGCTGAGATGGGATTTGAAATCTGGTCTCCCAGTATCCTAGTCCAACACTCAAACCACTACACCACGCTGGCCCTCAAAACCAATGTTAATCATCTGGTAATTTTTCAGAAGACTAAGCTGTGGCCCTTCATTTAAAAAAAATGTGCATATATATGATTACATATTTTCATGTTACATATGTGTTTTGGCCTGGTCCTTCCTTTGGTCAGGGAGAAGGTATCACCTTAGATGGCACAAGCAGAGGATGGCAGTGCAGCATCAGAGGAAAGAGTGATGTGTATCATGTGGCATGTAATGAATCCTGTAAACATGCAAGTTACACTCAGTGATGGGAGTTTGGTTATAGCTGTTCTTTCAGCACTTTCAACAAACCCGGCAGTTGTCCTTTGTTTTGTTGTAGTATCTATTAAGAGTTGCATGTTAAAATTCTATCCACTAGGTGCTCCCCTTTCCTTGCAAAATACACATCTTCTTTCCCAAACCTAGAGATTTCCAAACAGAAAAGATATTTATGCATCCCTGTATTCATAGCATCCATATGTGGTATCTGAAACTCTGCTTTGAGGGAGGATGAAAGATGTTGATCACATAATGTAACAAACTTATCATAATGTTGCATCTTTATGAACAGCATGGGAGTAATTGGTTACAAATAACAAGCTGCTTACAGTTAATTTCCTTTTTGGCAAAAAGTAAGAAATAATAAAGTTACATTACAATTGCCACTTAATTAATGTAATTTTTGTATGGTATCTGGAACTATTTACATTACTTTTATAGTTATAGGTTGTGTTTATGGCTGTACTGCCTAAGTGTATTTTGTACCAAAGTAGTTTGTAGCATTTGGTTCTGTTTTTTTTAAAAAAACACAAAAAACAAAACAAAAAACAAAAAGCATTTTTTGTTATTTTTGATAATGAAAAATGAAACAGAATTGTAACTCTTACAAATGGTAATCCTAACTCTTCGTTTTAAAAAAAGTAACTTTACAAGTTCTATATTTATAGTTTCACCCAAGACATGTTAGAACAAAAGCAACAAAAAATTATGAACCAGATGGAGGGAAAACTATATACTGGTTGTTGTTGCTGTGCACTTTCAAGTCATTTTCATCTTATGACAACCCTACGGCAAACTTCTCACAGGTTTTACTTGGCAAGATTTATTCGGAGGAGTTTTGCCCTTGCCTTTCTCTGAGGTTGAGAGAGTGTGACTTGCCCAAGGTCGCCCAGTGGGTTTCCACGGCCAAGTGGAAATTTGAAACCTAGTCTTCAGAATCCTAGTCTCAACATTCAAATTACTACAGCGCTCTGGCTCTCATATACACTGGTGAGCAACTTTAAATAGGGCAACTTTATATAAGGCAATCTTATATGATTGTTTGCGATGAGGGTGGGCAGAATAACTGTAATGCCTTTCAGGGCTATCTAGCCCTTTGATTCTGCCAAAAGAAATGCACAAAATATTTGGCTGTTTGATTCCAGGTATTTGTTATTCATTTTGAAATGGCAAGCTGGAAGTTCACAGCAGTGTTTGTATGCATCTCCAAGCTGTCAGTTTGCACCATAAATAGGTTCTCACATGGGGAGCAGGCTCTATTTCTGATGAAACCATTTCATTCCAGAAGCAACATCTCTGCACAGTGCATCTTCTTTTACTTAATAGTCTCCTGCGTCAATCGAAATGACAGCAAAAGATGCCGGGGAGATTACGACAGCCTTATGTAACCAAATGACATAGGGAGTAGGCATCCTACTTCTATATCATTATAATAATCATAGCATTGAACCTCTATGGTCTTCGCTCAAAACTTTTTTGTAAATGTTCTTCTCATGTTTTAAAAAGTTTCAACACAACTGTCCTTCAACAGGTTATAACCACAAATATATGTTTCATGGAAATATATTTTTGGGGGGAGGGGAGGGGAGGCTCAAAATGATTCTAATCTGTACAAAACCATCCCAGTTTTTGAGGGAAAACATTGACTTTGTCTCCTTCTGCAACCCCACTGTTTCGTTCAAAGCCACACATTGACAACAATACACACAAAGTGACACCACTCTTCAGAAGGCGGGCAATATTTTTTGCCCTCACTCCAGGAAAACTTGGGAGGAAAAGAAAAGGGCAGCAACAGCTACCAAGACTTTGAGGATACTCTTTGCCGATGGCTTTAAATTCACTGCCATCTTTATTTGTGTGCGTGCGTGCTCACACATGTGTCTGTACATAGATTAAATACAACAGCCTTCTATTGGAACATCTCCAGGTCACATTACAATAAAGCCAACCTGACTAAATTAAAACAGCATAAATAGTCAAAATAATTCTAACTGGGATGGAAACATGGTAAACAATTCAACAAGTTAAACATACGTATTAAAACTAGTTAAAACAACTTGAGACCATATACCTATGAGGATTAGTATAAAACCAGTAAGGCTCCAAATGAACAATCGTATTTTCACTTGGCACCAGAATCATAGCAATGTTGGCACCAATCAGGCCTCCAAGGCGACCGTATTTTATCCATAACTTTTCACAGCAAAGAAGGCCTTGCCTCTTTTTGTTTGCCCCCTTCCATTAAACACACCCACCCACTTTTTCAGGCTGCGAATGATATGGCAAGCTATGGAGTGCAGAAATGCATTGGAAAAGTGTTAGGGTTTGTGGGCATATAACCACAGCTATTCTCATGCCTCCCTCCATAAAGTTATAGCTACTTACCTGTATAAATTTATGTATGGTGTTGAGTATATTAATAGAGATATGTGTTTCTTTCCCCCCTCATATTACTAAAACATGGCAGTCATTCAATGGACAAATAAACTGATGCAGTGTATAGTTAAAATGTAGAATTTGTGACACTAAGATGAAGTAGTGGCCACGAACTTTGATGGATTTAAAGGGAGATTAAACAAATCCATGGGAATGGCTACATCTCACTTTTGGTATCAGCAACACTACTTATCTCTATACTAGTTACTGGGGAACATGAACCCAAGGGAGCTATTGCACTAGTGTCTTGACAGCCAGTGTGGCATAATGGTTTGAGTGTTGGACTGCAGCTCTGGAGACCAGGGTTCAGTTCCCAGCTTTGGCTACGAAACCCACTGGGTGACCGTGGGCAAGTCACATGCTCTCAGCCTCGGATGACGGCAATGGCAAACCTAATTTGAAGAAATCTTGCCAAGAAAACCCCATGATAGGTTCACCTTAGGGTCACCATAAGTCAGAAACTACCTGAAGGAACACAACAACAACAAAAATGATGGCGGGGTGCCTGTGAACAGCAGATTGGCCCCTGTGGGTACAGAGTGCAAGACTAAATAGGTCTTTGGTCTGTCCTAGTAAAGGTCTTCTCATGTTCCAATGACAAAGGCACTAGCTGTAGAGATAATCAGTGCCTCACTACTGAATTTCCAACATAATATATTCAGGTCAGGAATCCAATTCAGCCTCACAGTTATCTCAGGAAAACCTTTTTAAAAAATTCTTTCATAGTAGCAGAAACGGAAGCTGGGGGATTAATTAGGTTTCCATCTAAATGACCATGGAGACTTGGATTTTCTTCACAGAATAACAGAGCTGGGTATACATTTCCAAAATCCATCAAGTGGTTGTAGGCATGGCCTGAAGAGACATGATACAGATATTCAGCAGAGCCTAGCCTCATGTCAGAGAACGTTATTAATGCTGTTTTGAGCTGCCCAGGAACTAGTCAATATATAAAAGTAATAAAGGTACATTTTAGTAGATAGTTTCTCATTTCTCTTGCTAAGAAAACATAGGGAATACCTTTTGTCTCCTAAGATGAGAACTGGCTTATACCTGGACACTCATTCATCAAATGACCAGGGTCAGCCCTAAATATTTTGAGGCACAGGACAAAGTGGGAAGACCCATTCTTTATACCAGTGGAAATGAGATTGGCAGTTGAATCTTTTTAAAAAAAAATTTAAAAAATTATTTTTATTATTAAAGCATACAACTTAATACATCTTCCAAAATCATCACACATGCATTATCAACATTCAACCATATCCAAGAAGAAACACACAATAAGGGTTTAAATTCATGAGTAAATATCATCTCTTTATATTATCTCTATTCCCGCACCCTAATCTATTATCTTTTAACTAAAGAAGGAAAGGAAAAAAACAACTCCTCTTTCCTTCTCTATACTTCTTTTATTCTTCTGTGCTCTACTTCCGCTAACACACATAACCAACCATTCACCCCCTCACTCCTGACTTCCTACCTACCAGTATCTGTTATTTTTGACTAGATTGACTTTATATAACTTTCTTATTTTCTTGTGTGAGACCCACCCTCCACCTTGAGAATCCAAATCTACTCCACCAATTATACCATAGTTTTCCATAATAAAATGCACAATTACATCATCTATTGATTTATTGTTCTTTTCCTACAAATAATATCACTATATCTACTTCTGAACTCATACTAGCACATATTTATTACCGCTATCCTCCCCCAATTCTTTTCATGAAAGTTAAGAACTTTTCTCCATTCCTCAATGAAGTTTTCTTCAGGTTTGCCTCTTAACCTCCATCTCCATTCCGTCATATAGTTTTATTAACCAGTCTTCTCTCGTTGGTACAGTGTTTCCCCGAAAATAAGACAGTGTCTTATATTAATTTTTTCTCCCAAAGATGCACTAGGCCTTATTTTCAGGTGGTGTCTTATTTTTCCATGAAGAATTCACATTTATTGTTGGAAAAAATGGGCATGTTTCCAAACAAAAACTTTGCTAGGACTTACTTTTGGGGGAGGCCTTATATTTAGCAATTCAGCAAAACCTCTACTAGGTCTTATTTTCAGAGGATGTCTTATTTTAGGGGAAACAGGGCATACTTTCATCTTTCCATCTGCTAGCAAAGCATATTCTTGCAAGATATGTTCTATAAAACAAAACCTTTCCATATTTTACCTCAACTTTGTCATCAAACATACTCAATAAAAAGATTTTGGGTTTTAATTGTCTAGTGGTAAAGACAGCCCTAAACATGCTGATTGCAACATCAAAAGCCTTTTCACACTTCATAATTATTTGTGTGTGTGTTATGTGCCTTCAAGTCATTTCTGACTTAGGGCGACCCGAAGGTGAGCCTATCATTGGATTCTCTTGGCAAAATTTGTTCAGAGAAGGTTTGCCATTGCTTCCCCTTGAGTTTGAGAGCAAGTGATTTGCCCAAAGTCACCCAGTGGGTTTCATGGCCAAGCAGGGACTTGAACCCTGGCCTCCAAAGTCATACTCCTACACTGAAACCATTAGCACTATGTTGTCACTTCAACTGCCACTACTATCTCCTATGGAATCCTGGGGTTTGTACTTTAGGGAGGCACTAGAGTTGAGCTCTGTGGAATAAGGAAATTTCTATGGGATAAGGAGAACTACTATAATAATCAATGTAAAGAAACAGAAGTTGAGAACAAAAAAGGAAGAACAAAAAACCTTGTCAACAAGATCTGAGACATCAAAGGGAAATTTAAGGCAAAAGCGGAGATGCTGTGTAGCTGGCAAGAGAACACATTACATGACCAAATGGAAATAAAAAGACAACGGAAACAATACACTGAAGAACTATATAAAAGAGATGAAAGGATGACAGAGTCATTCAAGGAAGAACCATTTGAAAATGAAAGTGAAGTGGAAGCTGCACTCAGAGCATTTGGAAAACAGATATCATACCAATAGAGCCTCTTCAGTCTACAAAAACACAATCAGTTCTGGTCCTAACTAAAATCTGTCAACAAATATGGAAAATGTGGACTTGAAAGGGCAGTTATGAAGAAATCCGACAATATCTTGAAATGTAAAAATATGTCATTGAAAGCTAATGTTAGGATGGTCCATGCCATTGTGTTATCCATTTCTATGTATGGCTGTGCAAGATGGGCAGTGAGGAAACCTGACAAGAAGAAAATACATACATTTGAGTTGAGAAGATTTCTATGGATAATGTCCTAGAGCAAATCAGGCCCAAAGTCTCCCTGGACACCAAGATGATTAAACCAAGGTTGTCATACCTTGGCTGTACCACGAGAAGACGTGACTCTCCAGAAAATACAATAATGCTTGGTAAAGTGGAGGGAAGTAGAAAAAGAGAAAGACCACATTCTAGATGGATGGATTTGACCAAAGACGCCATGGCCCTGAGTCTACAAGACTTGAGCTGAGTGGTTGATGATGGGGTGACTTGGAGAACTCTCATTCATAGGGGTCACCATAAGTTGAAGTTGAAGGCAACTAACAAAAAGTTGATCTCTGGATGAGATTCCTAACTACCCCTCCATTTACTGCAAATTCCAGGATTCTGTAGGCTGTTGCTATGGCTGTTAATATGGAATCATAGTGTTATAATTGTACATAGTGAAAGGGCTTGGGATATATGATTAGGATACCAAGGAGTGTGGGGAAGGACCTCAGTAAAGTCCTTTTTAAAGTTCAAACTATTTCTTTCAAGGCAAAATGTTCACAGTAACAAAATAGCTGGAAAAAAGTGCGACACAATGTGTTTGTGTTACTATTTCCAGATAGCCTACAGCAAGCAGCCAATAAAACAGGGAAGGAGAGGGAAGCGCTAGTGGGATCACATCATGCCTCATGGTTTTTCCAACTACATGTTACCATGGAGATGTGCCTTGGCAGTGTCCACACACTATCCCCAGTGATGTGTAGTGTAAGCCTGAATATAAAAGGTTCTCACATTTATCTGGTATTCAGCAAGTATTCAGTAATCAAGTGATAATCATGGCTGTATGACCTTGCAAGGCATCTAGATCTGATACGGACCTAGAAAGATTCCTAGGCTAAAGGTGTATGGAAGCACACTTAGTACAAAGCAGTACCAACAACAACAAAGCAGCAAAATGCAAACAGTGTAATATATTTAAAGTATATCCAGGGATAGCTGTGTTGTCTATATAGCAAAATACAATAATGTCCAAAATCCACAAAAGAGTGATACGTTATTGGGCCAGCCAAAATGCGCAAAATACATGATGCAGGCTTTTTAAGCTCTACTGGCTTCTTCATCAGGCAAAAAATTATAAAGGGTAAAGAAAAAATAAGTTAGCCATAAGCCTGCATTTTGTCAAGATGTTGATGTAGTTGTTCTTCCTGCTGCTGTTGACAGTTTGGATAGTATGAGGGATGTTCATGCAGGTGGGCCACTCCTCCTTATGGCCATGCGGGTTCTAGGAGACAAAGAGTCATAAAGTCCAAGAAATAAAATTTTAATTTTAATAAAATTTAAAATTTAATGTAATTCCATTACATCTAATGGTAATGAAACAAATTTTAAAAGAAAAGCAAGTGGCTACCTCACTGTTCCCAGTCTTTTGCACTTCCTAATCAGAGAGAGAAGGGCAGCTTTATTTTTTTATAGATCATTTGGGTATAACATTGCCACTATGTATTTCCATATGTGTGTGTTGTGTGCCTTCAAGTCATTTCCTATTTATACCAACTCCAAAAGGCAAAGGTATCATGGGATCTTCGTGGTAAGATTTGTTCAGACGGGCTTTCCCATTGCAAGCCTCTGAGGCTGAGAGAATATACCTTGCCCAAGATCACCCAGTGGCTTTCATGGCCAAGTGGGGAATTGAACCCTGGTCTCCAGAATCCTAGTTCAATGCTCAAACCACTACACCATGCTGGCTCTCATTTCAGTACACTTCAATACAGCACCTCAGTTAGTATGGGAAACTAAACCAGATGTGAAGTTAAATGGAACCCTGTACAGTGGGCCCTTGGTATCTGCTGAGATTTGGTTCCAGGGCCCCCAGTGGATATTAAAATCAGTGGATGCTCAAGACCCATTAAATACAATGGCATAGTAAAATGATGTCCCTTATATTAATGGCAAATTTGCTATTAGGAATTCATACTTTTTAAAACATGCTTTCAAGCTGTAGATACTTGAATTCATGAGAAAGAATCCACGGATATGGAGGGCCAACTGTATCTACATGCATTGTTTAGGAGATGGACGGAATAGCACCCATTGGGCTATCCAGTCAATTTCTATTATTTTATTCCTTGGTTTGTATTGCACCTTTCCTCCAATGAGTTCAGGGTGGTGTACATGACCTTCCTCCTTTCCACTTCATTCTCAAAGTAACTCCATTTGGTAGGTCAGGTTGAGAGAGCGAGAGCAAGAGTAGACTAAGGTGAACTAGGCAGTTTTATGGTTCAATCAGGATTTGGATCTGAATTTTCCAAATCCTAGTCCGATGCTCCATCATCTACAAAATTTCTCAAACAGCAGTTTGAGTAGGTAGATCAACCGATTGCAGGATTGCAGCAATCTAAAGGTGGGGGATATTTCATAATTTTCTTTCTTTCTGTGGCTCTGACACAAAGGATATTCTTTTAAAACTGCTCTTTGTACTGGCACAAACCTCTACAGATGCAGAGGAGCTTCTGTCAGGATTGCTTAAGAAGACTGCAGCTTAGGAGGAAAGGGTCAAGCTCTCTCTCCATTAGCTCAAATTGATAATTATCAGTCCTCCCACAAGAGGCTGCTGTTTGTGATTTGTAATGCAAATAAATTTAATTTGGCATCTCTTTTGGCCCCTAAAAGGCCGGAAATTAAAGACTTGATCATGCCAAACAACTAATCCCTCTAAATCTGAGTGATTTCAGTGAAAGCTTTTTAAGCAGGTGCTTTACTCTCCCATTGAATTCAATGCCTGTAGAGGAGATTAGAACTGTGATGCTTTAGAGCTGATTAATTCATTACGACCAGTCATCTCTTTGTACTTTTAACATCTTGTGCAAGTATTCTATTTACATGAGGGTTGTAAGGTGGGAGGCAGGAATAGAAGCAGTGCCATGCTGGTGGATTTTTGCATGGCAATCAATGGGTTTTCATGGCAATCACTCCCACTGTACTATGGCATTATTGCAACTAAATGGGCTGCTTAGAAATGTGTCAGACCTTCCCAGCGTACACTTCCCTTGTGTCAATGAAAACAGCACTTTGTGAAAAGTAACAGCTTTTATTGAACGGAGAAGCATTACCAGTTGAAGAGTGACTTCTGTTGTCCAGACTAAAGCAAGATACAAACACAACTTCTATAATGGTCTCCCATCATCCCTCCCCACAGAGTCAATAAGGCGAATGGATTGGATCCCTTTTCCCGCATGCGGGATAAAACAATGATGTAATGCCAATGTCCTCTGGTCCGGGAAACATGGCACAGTCTGTTGAAAACAATTAAGTTCCCAGCCGCACTATCTCTACCCATGCACCTATGTCCTTGATGTAGCACAGTTCATCATGTTTATGTCTGTTCAGTCCAACAACTTAGCATTGTGTGTGTATATTAAACTATATAACTATATGACCATCAAAACCTACATTAATGCTTTATTATATAAGTAACTACCTTAAACCCCATCTATGAAATATCAAAATAACAACTACATCACCTATAGCCCATCTTCCCTCTCCTTCTACCAAAGATCAGTTCCTAAATACATGCCTCTGATGGCTAGGTTCACTCCCTAGGGATTCCATTCTAACAAGCACACAGTCTTCAGTCATAATCTCACTCACTCTCTCTGGCCTGTTCCAGCAACTTCTATCACAGCCCCTTCTTAAGGCCTAATATTTATTTAACTATAGCCCCTTTTATCTTAACTATTATTCTAAACCTAAACCTATAACCCTCATGGCATAAATCCCTGAATGAATAAACCAATCGATATAAGAATGAAGGGATTAATGACAAAATGTTGCATTTGGGGCTACAACTCCTACAAATCTCTAGCCACCATGGCCATTGGGCATGTAGGGGAATTCTGGGAGCTGAGATCCATTTCTTCTCCCTAGCTCTGAGTTAAAGTTTAACATAGTTATGAGAAAAAAAAATAGCAGCCAAATGGTGGGGTGATTTTTGGTACAAAATTAGCATGGATTTATTAGGAATGTACAACGCATACTGAAAAATACAATTGATTTCCCTTAATTAACATGTTTTTAAAAATATAACATGGAAATTGATCTTTTACACACAAATAGAAGTGGACAGAAAAACTGGGGTGTGGTTGGGGAAGCATCACAATCAGTGAGGGATTTTTAATACATTTCTTCTGCCATGTAGAATTAACCTCAAATCTGACTTTCTGATTCTCCCAGATGATCATCTTGGTCAATGAACAAATTCAGAGTATTTTGTGGGGTGTGGAGTTCCAGCAGAAAGTTTGTCAATACAGCAATCGGCAAATAAACCAATGTGGAGTCGAAGGCTTTCATGGACGGCATCCATAGTTTTTTGTGTGGCTTTCAGGCTATGTGGCCATGTTTTAGTAGAAGATCTCTGACGATGCCAGCCACAGATGATGGCAAAACGTCAGAAAGGAACTCTTCTAGAACATGGCCAGATAGCCTGAAAGCCAAACAAAAAACTATAGGCAAATAAACCATTTAAAAAATACCCAGACTATGATCTCAGAATGTAAGTAAAGGAGACAGTGCTTGCCAATGTACTGGGATCAAACCCAACTTGTTATATGCCTAGCAAGGAAGGTCTGTTTCTTATTCTTATGCAAAGGCACACAGCAGTTCCTCAGTGGAGATGGCTCAATCCACTGTACATGTTCAGAGTTTTTACAAACACATACATGCACACCTGTTTCTTTGCCAAAAGAAGAGGGGTTTGAATACATGGATTCAGAAGGGGTATGATTGCATGTCCAAGATCAAAAGCACTTAAGCTATTCCTGGGACTGATAGTTCTCATTGGCCCATCTGTCCAAAAACTGCCTGTCCACCTTTCTATTTATTTTTTTATTTTTTAAAATTTTCATCATCAGTTGAATATCTTCTTATTCAGAGATACTTTTAAAACCTTCGGTTGCAGGTGCTTTTTGTTGTTTTATTATCTGCTTGTTTGCTTTAAGGTATTTTTTTATTTATTTTGGTATCATATTGACTTTCTCTTTTTTTGTTCATGATTATTGATGGGATGCTGTTTTGAGTGCCCTTTGGCAAAAAAAGCAACTAAATAGCCTGATAAAAGGATTGAAAATAACTAAAGCTCATGTGAGAATTTATTTTTCTATATACACCATTAAGCATGGAGTACAATAAGAATGTACAGGATGTACTAAACCCCAAGCATATGGAATCTATCTTTCTTAACAAACAAAATATGTATGTGCATGCATACATACATACCCTGTGGCCACAATCTCTAGATAGAACAGTTTCCAGTGGCCACGTCTGGTAGAGTATTTGTCCTTTGATCGCCAGCACAGTGTAGTGGCTAGGACACTAATGTTAGACTAGGATACTGGGAGACTAGGGTTCAAATCCCCACTCAACCATGAAAACCCACTGCACTGGGTGATCTTGGGCAAGTCACAACCTCTCAGCCTCAGAGAAAGGCAATGGCAAACCTCCTCTGAACAAATTCTGCAAAGAAAAACCCCTGATAGGTTTTAGGGTCTCCATAAATCAGAAATGACATGAAGTTACACAACAGCAACATTTTGTCCTCTTCCTTAAGTTAACCACTGAAAAGCAACCTATGAACCTCCAGACGTTGTTGGATTGCACATTCCATCACCTTTCATTACTGGCTATGGACAGGTATATAGGAGTTGCCGTCCAACAATGTCTGGAAGGCCACAAGATGTCCATCCCTGCATCAAAAAGGCTTCACATAGTTATAAAATACACGCTAAAATGCAAATTACAGTCAACATTCTACTGGAATGTGATGCCTTGGTTTAGAAACTTATTCTCTCTGCACCCTCTCTTAAAAGGGATAATAATTTTCTTCCGCTTCAATACAGGTAGGTGTCCAGAAGATGAGAAACTAGGTGATTGAAACTGCTTAATACATAACACCTGCGCTCACCTAGTGATGCCACTGGATCAGCCTAAGCTGTCATTATAGTAGCAGTGACCAGCAGCCAGCTGCCAGCATCCCCTTCCTGCTACCATTGCCATCCTGCCTACCCACCCTGGCTCTCTTGTTGCCCTCTCCCCCCCCCCCCATCCTGCTCTCTTTGTCCAGACAACTCACACCCTCTTTCGTGTGTGTGTGTGTGACACTTAACATTCCTTTTTTTAATTCATAATCACTCCCTGGGGCACAAAGGCCGGGGGGGGGGAGGGATTGGATGGGAGGCCAAAAAAGGTCATCACCCACCGCAACCACAACATCCCAAATAACAGAGCAATGGAATAACACTAACAGAATTTTTAAAAATATAAAACTATGTTACAAGCATGGATACACATTGCGGAAGCCCACAGATTTAGGTATCATATGATAATACAATGTAACAAATTGTTCAAATTTTTTCAAAAAGTCCTCCACATGTAAAGTTGACGTAAAAAGTGTGGAAGGAATCCTATGTAGTCCAGAAAAAATTGTGGGTTTTGTGTAATGTATATTGAAGCCTGCAACATAGTTTTTTATAAGTATAAAATAAGTTCTGTTACTGTTATTCCATTGCTGTTTTTTGGGTAATTGGATGGGAGAGCCATCCAATGAGAATGCAATGTGGGAGATAAGACTGGCAGAAAATCAAGAAAGGCTATTAGTTGATAGGTTTATGCATGCTGGGAAGGGGAGAGGAAGTACAGCTGTTGTGACCTAAAATACTCCAATTCAAGCATGGGAAGAAACATCATTTTGTACTGATTTAAATTTGCACGGGGGAATGTATGGCTATCAATACAATTTGAGTCCAGTTTATTACCAGCAGGTGTGGCATTAACAGAGTGAAACCAGGGTAGACTACTGTCACTGTGGCTGGATTATTTTGCTGGTGTGGATTCAGTCCTAGATTGCTTTATCATTGGGTTCTTTAAAGGCTCAATGGAATCAGATAAAAGTCCCAATCTCCATTTATTATTTGGAGAAACAGTGTGTGGTGTCATGCTTAGAAAGTCAGAATGGGATACTGAAAGTACAGATTCAAGTTCCTACTCAGCAATGAAACTAATTGGAAATAAATACATAATAGACAGTTGTTTTTATTAATAGTCTCAAACTATGTGGTGAATAAGCAACAATTTCTAGTTGGACTCTAATGAGATGGGACACCAATGCGTTCGTAATTTTGTTAGCTTGTTTGCTGAAGCATGCAAAAACATAGTGTATGTTCCTCCCCAATAACTCCAGTTAAGCTCATGCAAACCTATGGCTAACATAACAGACATATATTGAAATAAGTACAAAATATAAATAAATACAAAATAAAATAAATATAAACATATTAAGGAGCTGCCCATCCTTCTCCATAGCTTTATTACTTGAAACCTGGCCATACTCTAAACAATTTGAATAGAATTCTAGACTTCTGTATGACTCCTCTTCTAGGGGAAAAAATATTGAAAATATAAATTATCTGAGATGGCCAATTTTTAGTGTTTTGAAGGCAATTCTTGCAAAGTAGTGCAGGCCAGGGAGCCACAGCTCATTTGAATATATGAATATTCTTACCTGATTAAGATAATTGGAATAAATGAGAGAAATACCAGGCCAAGGAGATTGTACGCATCATTCTTTCTACAAAAGAATGTGTGCACTTTCTGTGATGAAGTGGCAATAGTTATGATGCTGCAGAGCTTGCCAAAGTTATAAGGTTACTGTTGGCCATACTGGCTGCAGGATGGGGAGAGATGCAGTCCAAAAAAGTAACTTTGCTAAACGCTAGTTTCAGAGACTTACAGGGTGGGTAGCATTTTTTCATCTTAAAGTAGTTACTCAAGAATTAGAGCCGTTGTTTCCTTTCCCTGTCCACTAGCACCCATAGCATCTTCTATGTTGTGACAAAGAACAGATGAAAGGAAGCAGCTTCATTGGGAGGATGGCACAAATAAAAGGCTATTGGCCTTGATTATCCTCACAGTTGTATATAAAATTTTTAAAACAATCCTGTGGAACAGTTATAAAACCTCAGGATCTGGATCTGCCAGAAAAGGATGGGCTGTCCCCCACTCCACCAATCCTCTTGCTGAGACAAGGAGGCCTCTTGCATAGGCTGGGCAGTGGAGGAAAAGATGCTCCATTAATATAAAGTGCCACCCACAGAACGGCAACCCTCCCACACCTTTTCCCCCAGCCCACCACACCACAACCCGGTCCCCTTATCCTCAAGAGAGGCCTTGAAAGGGGAGGCACTGAAAAAGTCACCTTCATCCATTGTTGGTCACTGGAGTTTTGTACCGTCAAACTAGATCACACATGGAACATGTCTTTTGCAGAGGTGTTCCCCCAAGTGGTGAAAGATGTCTGTCATTGTCATGCACAAGAACAACAGAGTTCAGAAATCTAAGAGGTTATTCAAATGGTGCAAATAATCCAGGATGAATACGGGTTGAATCTCCATTGTTCACATGCATCCCAAATGCACCCAATTAGTTTTTTATTTTTATTTTTTTTTATTTTTATTTTTTTCTGTCAAAACTGGGATAACTGATACTGCATTTCCCCCCAGGTTTTTAGAATAGATATGCATCATTGGTAGAGTGAATAACCAATGCAAACAGACCTGCATTCCTTGAGTGTGTTCTGAATGCATTCACATCATCAACTCCATCTTTATTGTAATGCTTGTACGTGTGAGCAATAGAACATGCAGAGATGAACACTGATGTAGGTTCCATAGTGTGAATAACAACCCTGGAATGTGTGAATGATATGATTCACATTGTCACACTAAAAAAACCCGACATCTGAATGACTCCCAAGTTTTCCTTTGTGAAATCTGTAAAGCTTCATTTAGAAATTGTAGATGCTCACCACAGACGTGTGCTGTCAGGGTAAAGATCCAGTGTTACCAAACCCTAGTTTGAGGTTTTTTTACTGGGCTAGATTCTTATTCATCACAAAACCAAAATACTCTCCTCTCTTTTCTCATGGTGCCCCTTCGCTTTTCCTCCATCCGTTTTCAAGAGACTGGCTTTAGATCTCCTGGAACAGCCTCAACTCCCTTCCCATCTGCTCACTAACTACAATGGAATGTGGGCAACAGTCTTAGCAATCAACATACTACTACATGTCCCATCATTGAGCAAGTGTATTGTATAATATATTGTGAACAAACAAAACAAAGCTAAGACCAGCTATTCTGGCTCTCTCGACCATGGCAGGCATGCTGAAAGACTCACCTCCTAACAGTCATAATGTCATTTCATCTGAATTTCTGCATATGGGAGCCTACAATTTACCAGGTCAGACTCTTTGTCCATTTAAACCAAGACTGCCCTTTTAAAAAAACCAACAAAACCTGACAGCTGTGTCACTTTCTATCTGATCCATTTTTTCATTTATTGATATCGGGGATCATCTGTGTGCAAGGCATACATTTTACCACTCGTGTCAAACTAGAGTATAGACTTAGTGTGCATTTTAAGAAGCGATCCTTGTCCCAGTGGTGAAAGGTGTCGGCGTGCTGTAGCTCATAATTTTACTCACCTATGTATCTTGCATAAATGTTAAAACAGGTTTAAGTTCCACATCTGATTGCTGAGGCAGGTATCTCTATGGAAATCCCATCATAGGAAGGAAAATAAGTTATTTGTTTGAAATAGGCATTCTCCTTACTGTCCAGTTCGATCCTGAGGATCCCAGCCAATGATCAATTTTGCTCTTCAGGCCTGGCTGGAATAAATATGATGTGCCTTGGCAACATTCATTTTTGAAATTAGTTTAGTCTGCCTTTTAAAAAAGGAGGCCCTGTCTTATTCCTTAAATGCTTCTTCACAGAAGCAAAGCAGCTTTGAATGCAAGATTTTGTGTCAACTGTGAAAATTTGTTCTGAGGAGCATGGTGAATCACCTCCTTAAGGATGTCTTCCAAAAAAGGTTATGAATCATTGATCCTAAATTATTATTTTTACCTATATTTAAAAATTATGAGATTAAATAAAATGAGATTTTTAAAAAACATCACATTTGAAACTCTACATTTATTCTGACACATATTAATACACTACTGGCAAGCTCATCTTTAGAACCAGAGTTGAGAGCAGAGCTTGGAAAGCACCTGTTAAATACAATAATGTAACTGATTACTTTTTTAAAACTAAGGTGGAACAAATATTTTATATTTAAGCACCACTTATATCAATTTGTTTTACTTGAATAACAAGCAACATTTAGCCATTAATTCCAAATATTATTGAATGGGGTTGGGGGAAGGTTGTAGCATTTTGGGGTCATTTTTTATATTTTAAAATACTTTTTGAACAAATGTTTTTAAAAGTAATTCATCAATAACACATTAATTTTTGCCAATGGGTAATCATGGCATAGTGGTTTGAGTGTTGGGCAACAACTTCGACATCAGGGTTCAATTTTCCATTTGGCCATGAAACCCACTATATGACCTCGGACAAGTCACATGCTCTCAACCTCAGTGGAAGCAGTGGCAAACCTCCTCTGTACAAATATTGCCAAGAAAACCCCATGATAGTTTTGCCTTAGAGTCACCATAAGTCAGAAATGACTCGAAGGCACATAACAACAAACAACAACAAAACAACAACAGAATTACTCTTCTAGTTGGGATGGCGACATGATTATTTTCAGCTTTTAAACAACAAACTCACTAGAAATTATGATCCGAATTAAATATTTGCTATTTGGATTGTATTTTGCTGTGCTGTGTTCTGTCTCCTTCAGTATTTCTTCCTGCCATACTTTTTATTTTTTTATTTTCATTTTTATTCCTTCTCCATTCAAGGACTAGTTTTAGTTTTCATTCAACTGCAGTTCATACTCAGGAGGCATTTTGTGTAAAACTCTGGACATAATTGAAAAAGCTTTTAAATAACCAACTCCTCAGAGAGTATAACTTTATTTATTTATTTATTTCATCTATTTTATTTTATTTTATTTATGTGCCATTTTCCTCCTAAATTGGACCCAAGAAAACTCACAAAAGGTACCTTAAAAACAATACAATTTAAAAACCAGAATTAAAAACAGCATTTTAATATAACAAGTTAAAATATAAAAATGTTAAAAACATACAGTTAAGAATATTAAGCCATAGATGCAGTTCCATATTAATTAATTAATTAGATTTTAATTAGACATTCATATGTAGAATGAACTCCATTCTAATGTGCCTAAATCCTTTAGTCCCTGGTGTTTTAATGTTTCACTTCTCAATGATGAACAGCTTAGGGTTCATATGTCAGCAGATCTGATGGAATACCTTAAAACGAATGAAGGATCTGTGAGTCCTTATACTGTTGAATGGAAAGCATGTAAAACCTACATTTTGGGAAGAATAATTGCTTATTCTTCTTACAATAAAATAAATTACGATTGTAACTACTGTATATACTCATGTATAAGTCTATAAATTTAGGTTAAAAATTTAACCCAAAATACCTGAGTCCACTTATCCACAGATCAATGTAAGTACTGTATTTTAACACATATATTAGATGTATATATATGTATATACACACACCCACACAAACAGTGAAAGGTAAGAGTTTAATCTGCTCTGGAAGTACTGACACCCTTCTACTCTCTCATCCATTCAGTCTTTAGTATGAGCACAAATAGTTATGTCTGCTGGAATTTTGTAAGTTCTTTGGCATTGTTTTCCTTTGCTTTAACCTTTACATGCTTCATTACACACTTCTAAGTTTTATCCTCAACTTATCAATGGGTCATATCAAAATCCATAATTATGGCCCCAAAGCCTGCTCTCTCAGCTTATATGTGAGGTTAACTTATAGTCGAGTATATACGGTAGGTATTTGCTATTTGTAATATTTGCAATAAAATAAAATAGAGAAGAAATAATTGAATAAGCAGCTGAAAGCTTTGGTATCTCAGTTTACTGTTTCTCCATCTGAACAGCTTTATGAAGAATTGCTAAACATTAAATATAAATGAAATAATATTCTCTTGCAACAAATGGAACTGTCTTTGACATATTTATGGAAAGCATATTGGGAAAATACGGAACACGCCAACAAGATTCTGGCAGATTGCCTTCAATAACACAAGGTTATTCCAGGTATCAAAGATGAAAGCAATAATTTATATACATTGTCCAGAGATATAAAACTACAATTGTTGATAATTTTGGCTTTCCTAAAATATTTTTGAAATGGACAAATTTTTTATATTCAGCACCAACAGCACAGGTTATGGTTTTTTTTCCCCCTCATTCTTTTTCTTACAATAAAATGGGGTACAAGGCAGGGATGCCCGTTGCCTTCTTTATTATTCGACTTGTTCTTGGAACGCTTAGCATGTGCTAGTAGACAAGATTCCAGGATCAATAGACTTGTGCATGTCAGTTTAGAATTTTAAAATTTACTTTTTGCTGATGATCTTTTGTTGTTCACTTCAAAGCCCTAGGAGAGGATCCCTGTTTTGATGCAGGTGATTAATAATCTTAGTAAAATATCTGGGTATCCAGTTAACTGGTCCACATCAGAAATATTGCTAGTGGAAATAAAAATGGCCTCTAGCACATTTAAAGTATGACAGTTTTGATATCACCCAAATTCTCGTACTTGTTTGACAAGGGCAGGTATAAAGCTGAGTTTGTGGGGTGAGGTAATGTTATGAAATGAATGTTATGCCTAGAATTGTTTATAGTATTCATAGAATCTCTCTATTTATACCTTGAACAGCCCTGGGGGCGCAGTGGTTAAATGCCTGTACTGCAGCTACTCACTCAAAACCAGAAGGTGGCGAGTTCAAGACCAGCAAAGAGCTGAAGCTCAACTCAGGCTTGCATCCTTCCAAGGTCGCTAAAATGAGTACTCAGATTGTTGGGGGGCAAATAGCTTACAATTGTAAACCGCTTAGACACTCCTTAAGGGTATGAAGCGGTATATAAATGAAGCTGTTTGGTTTTTTTGTTTTTTTTTTGCAAGGATTTTCAAAAACTAAACGTGTTGTTCAGGAGATGGGGGGGGGGGTAATCTGCTCTTAGAATTTTAGTGAAAAGGATGCAAATTCCAGTCAAAGAGGGAGGATTTGGCCTTCCAGATCTTTTTACATGCCATTGTGCATATCTGTTATCTTACATTAATTTTGGACAGGTCCACTTAGTAATCCCACCATGATCAGCCTTGGAGTCTTCATTTCTAACACCTCTTTTCTCACAGACAGTACTTGGTTCTCATGTTATTTTTTAAAAAGATCAGTGTTTTGCCAACAATTTCAGCAGTTAGAACTCTATAGCAAATATCATCAATTGCAATTTGACTCATACATTCAATGCCAAATTGTCTTTATGAGGGAATCCAGATTTGAACATTTGTAATGAATCATTTTTATGGAAGGCGTGGGTTGATAATGGGATTGTTACCTTAAATCAGATACCTGGTGCTGATTACAAAGATTTGCCTTTTTAAATTTTGCAACGACATTTTAAATCACCTTTATCAGCTATATGGCAATATTTACAACTGAAACATTTGTTACAATCCAAATTTGGCCCTGCAGCTTTACTTGCATGTTAGGCTTCCTGAACATTAGCAACATTAATTAAGACCAGCCAATTATACCAACCAACAATTTATACATGTAAATTTTTATTATCTACAAATAAATATGGCATGTGAGGTTTATAACAAGAAGGGAATAAAGAACTGGAATATCCAGTTCCAACTATCATTAGCCATCAGTTTTAACATCTCTAACTAGAATGTCTAAAGATCTCTGACTATGGGGCTGTAGAGACAGCCCAAAAGGAGCGGCTCTGTGCCACCCCTGGATATGTGGGGCTGGGCACGTGGCAACCGGATGCCATGCCCCCAACTCACAAGGAAAAGAAGCCCCGAAAAGGAGTGCCATAAGGGTCACATTGCACCATCATGATGCTCCCTGTGTGCGGTGCTGTTTGTACGCCATGCACGAGCGACTTCATCATGGTGCGCCCTGTGTAAACAGTGGTGCGCCAAGATGGTGCCTGCAGTGTGCAGTAGGGCTCGGGAGCATGTGGATGCTCCACTCTACTGAGCCCTACTTTTAGCTCCAGGCTGGTACAAAGCCCTACTTTCAGCCTCAGGCCATAGTCTCATACAACAGAAATTCCTCACAATGTCTACTCAAGAAAGGGCTTCTAAATCAGCCACTGGAGTCCTAATGTATACTGTCCAACATTTTGCAGATGAAAACTGGGAGACGTGGCCTAGCATTAATACGGCAAAACATATTAATGAAGGAGAACAGAAAAGCTATGAAGGGATACAGTAGTTTGCTTTTGCCTGAGCCTGCAGGGAAGGGCAAAATTCCTCCTCCTCCCTTCAATAAGTTAACTGAGTAGAAACTATTTTATATGTTTGAATTCAGTTTGCAGCAATCGAATTAAGCTGAAGGTAAAGAAGAAAGTGGGAGGAGAAGAGGCAAACTAACATTTTACAAACAACTAAAAAAATGTGTTGATAGAGAACCATCCCTGCCAAATTAGGACAGTTGGAGTGTTGACTTGTCGAATACTCAAACAACTATACCATGTTGATTTAAAGACTAATATTCTAATATTTGCAAGCAAATTTAAGCAAAGAATTTGCTTGAGTCTTGCAGATCCAAGTCTTCCCCATTTATTTCAGTTCTGCAGGAAACTCAGTCTCTAAAGGACTGAGAATATTCTGCAAAAGAAAAAGGTGGTTCAAGTTTATTTCTCAAAGCCAAGAGGCTATTTTTTATTTAGAACAAAATATACATAAACACTGCTGTAAAGTCTGTACAGAATCCCAGAAACTGCAAATGAGTTGCAGTCATTTCCATTCTTATCACATTACCTGTAACAAACTGTAGATCAAAACTGTAACAAACTGTAGATCAAAAGCTGAAGGCACAATTAGTTGTTTGGAAAGCACATCAGAACACCAGATTTAAGAACATCTCATGTCTTTTGTCATGCACCAGAGGGAATAATAGATTGCTATGCTGGGACATTGATGTGATTTTTTTTTTTAAAAAAAATCTCAACCATGGCAACAAAAGGGAGAGGTGACTTGAGAGCTTTCTTTTAGTGTGCAAGTCTTTTTGTGTCTGTGTACATTTTCTCTTGCCATTTTTGAATCTATTACAGTTGCTTTTGCTTCTGTCTCTTGCTAACTTATTGGGGCATTTTTGAAGCTGAGCATCTTCATTGATTGTGGCATTCAGCCTCACTAATGGCCCAGTACTCCAATGTCTGCTCAGAAATAAAACCAACTGAGTTCAATGGGGGTTACTCCCAATTAAATGGGTCTGTGATCGTGGCCTTGGTTCCCTTTTTCATTTATTTTTCTTGCACTGACAGTTTTTACCTGTTTCCCTCTACTATTTCATTCTTTATCTCTCATGTTTCACTCTCAGTCCAAAAATACAAAGGAAAGCCTTATTAATTCTTCTCTGATTAGTATCCATGCTGGCAGGGATATTCTGGGTGTTATACTACAAAAAGTATCTTTTAAAAGTTTTTATCCTCATTTGAAATGCCATAAAAAGCTTGGTAATATCCCCACAGAACATGGAAGGATATCCTAAAGGCACCAGATCACATCTGATCTTGGAAGCTAATCAGGATCAGCCCTGGTTAATACTTGGATGGGAAACCACTAACAAATACTAGGTGCTGTATAGGCTATATTTCAGAGGAAGGAACTGGCAACTCTGACTGTATTCCTTACGTAGGAAAACCCTAAGAAATGAATGGACTCACCACAAATTGATAGGCGACTTGAAGGCACACGCACACATCAAAGAAAGTGATTACAGTAGTTTTGGATCCCAATTAATAGATGACCAACAATAGAGGAACAGTGGCAGATCTGCATGGTGATGTTGCACTCCAGCTCCCATCAGCCCCAACTGGCACAGCGAATATTCATGAGTGATGGAAGCAGTTTAGGGAGGCATTTCTGTGGCAACAGTGAAACACTCGTTCCTCCATGGTTATTTATTTCCACAGGTTTCAACGGTTGGAGCCATAACATTTGAAGATATTTTGGATGCGGTTTAGAAATCAAAACATTAAGGGGACAGGTAATATCATTTAGGCTTCAAACCTGTATCCTGTGGGTCTTGTTTTTCAGCGGGCATGTACAGAATTGTGCTGCTAAAACATTTTATACTGCAAGGGAAAGAAAAATATCAGATAGCATTCCTTCTTGTCTAAAATTATAATGTCCTCTTTTACAGAGAGAATTCCCAAGCAGGGATAACAGCCGAAAAGCCTGCAGCAATGACCACCTAGTCTGTCATTTGCAATGCCCCTGACAGTAACAAGCCACATATCAAGCTGTTGCTGATTTGCTTACAAGAAGAGAGAGACAGCACAGCTCACACTTCAAATACAAACACACACACACACACACAGAAACCCAACTCACATTTTAATCTGCATTTTGTACCGCCTACAGATGCTGATCGACAAAAATGATGACAGCTTGCTATGACTGATTGCATCCTGTGTTTTAGGACTTTTATTATGAATCAAAGGAGCTCAAATATGATGCAGATTTGAGAAGAATGCAAAGTGCTCATTTGCTATGTGGTGAATGTTCACCATAGTCATACCATCCAACAGTCCTGATTTGGCAGGAACAGTCATGATTAATCCTCTGTCATCCCACTTTTGCAGATGCCTTTAAAATGTCCCAGTTTCTCTTACCGCCTCCCATTTTACCCTATAATCCTGGCTTACATCAATTGCTGCAAACTGAATTCAAAATGCAAAAATATTTTTTGCTCAATTGATTAAGAAGGACGGAGAGGGTAGGCAGAATCTTATCCTTCCCTGTAGGCTCAGGCAGAAGACAACTGCTGCAACTTGTCTGTTCTTCCTGGAGAAATGTTGAAAGATATGGCATGGTATGCATGTGGCTGGTTATAATCTGAGTATCAAGAATGTGTTTATCAAGTGGTAAGGAGGATTTACCATATATCCACACAAAAGTAAAAACAAACATTCAAAGAAATGATGATAAATTCGCATTTGGAAATCATTGTTCTTACTCATTATGAGAACTGATGCAAATTGACTCTATTTGGCTGCTCTGTTATGGATCCAAGATGTTGCATAGAGGTTTATTGTTGCTGTTGCTGTGTGCCTTCAAGTTGTTTTATTGACTTATAGCTACCCTAAGGGGAATGTATTTTGGGGTTTTCTTAGCAAGATTTATTCAGAGGAGATTAGCTGTTGCCTTCTCCTGAGGCTGAGAGCATGTGACATACCCAAGCTGACCTAGTGGATTTCATGGCTGAGCGGGGAACTGGTCTCCAGAGTTGCAGTCAAATGCTCAAACCACTACACTGGCTCCCACCTACCTTTTTGCAAATGTACTAATTTAAAAACAACAATGGCAATTTTAGAGAAATTCCCCAAAAACATCTGTACAAAGAGATCCGTACATTCAGTTGCTGCTGCTACTGGCTAACTTGGTTCTACCTGTGGCATTTCATTGCAGTATCCTACCTCACTGCAGAACCAGCTCCACCAAGCTGTGATTCAGTACTGTAGGCTCTTGGCATCTGCATGGTTTGGTTCCAGGACCCCCTGTGGATACCAAAATCTGTGGATGCTCAAATCCCATTAAATACAATGGCACAAAAAAATGCTGTCCTTTATATAAAATGTCAAAATCAAGAATTGCTTTTTGGATTTTATATATTTTAAAAATATGTTCAAACTGTGGATAATTGACTCTGTGGATATTAAAAAAAAAATCCATGGATATGGAGGGATGACTGTAGTTTCTGCCAGCCAGTGCCAGCCGGCACAGCTGTAGCATCTGGAGGAGTTGGTAAATAAAAGCAGGACTTTTGCAGTAGTGGGCCCACCAGTGGCAGGGCTGCTGCAGAATGAGGTGATATTTACTTGTGAGGTTGCCTGCATTTACCATTTGTAGGCTGCTACAACCGTCTGCTTTCAAAAGAGGATGAGAGATGCTGAGTCACAGGGAGCAGGCATGGCCATTTTACAGAGCAGAGAGAAATGTGGAAGAGATAACATCAGGCTGCTGGCTGCTCCCAAACTTTCCGCCAGCTGAAATAAAATCTGGATAGCCTTGACAATAGCCCACTTACATTAAAATGTGCTTATGATTGCTAGGCCATTGAACGACAAAACTGACCTGATCCTGGATGAGCAGGCTCACTCGGGGATTATTCATACATTTTGCTTTGCAACACAACTATGTGAATAATCACAGTCATACAATCTCGATTTGTTATTCACATTATTATTTTTTAATCGGAACTGCATATCTGCACATCTTTGTGAGTTCTGTTGCTCGCACATGTCAGCATTGTGAATAAGGATGGAATTTATGGTGTGGATGTATTTGAAAGACATTCAAGACATGCAGAGTTTTATATCAGTTTATCCTTTCACAAAAACTTGGGGAAAAAACCTAAAATTGATTATCCCAGGTTTTACAGATTTTTTGGCATCCCACCCCCCAATTTAATCAGGAGCATTCAAAACTCATGGAAGCAATGCAGATTCAACCCATGTTCTACTGGGATTATTTAGGCCCCATTCACACTCAAAAATAACCCAGTGTGGAAACTGGGTTATTTCCATTGATTTGTCATGATCGAAACTCTCCATGGCATTGATTTGCCATGATTGAATCTCTCCGTGGCATTTTATCCCCTAAATTCGGGTCAGGAAAACCCAGCACAAGTTTGAATTAACCCAATTTAAACCGGTTTGTAAACCAGTTTAAAATGAAGTGTTGTTAGGAAGTCTCTCACTTACGGGAATTAATTAGCTCAAATGCTGCATAGAGGAAGGTCCTAACAAAGCCTTTGCGCCGGAATCGCGGTCCCAGTATTGTCTACCAGAGGTCCGCCAACAAACCCCAAGAGAGGTGACACTAGTCCAAATGAGTTCAATGAAAATACACAGTTTATGGGGGGGGGCATAAATATCATACACAACAAAAGGGGGCATACACATACACACGTTCAATGCTAGTGAAAAGGGAGGGGTAAGATTGGGAATTAGGTTTGAGAGAAAGAGACACCGCTGGAATATTACCTTCGCAGTCTTCTCCTAGAAGCTGGATGGAAGTAGAAGGTGGGGGTGGACATGACCGCCGAGATTAAGGGAGATGGGCCGCAGGAACTATAGGCAGAAGTCAAACTGGCATGGACCAGCCTGTCCTCCGATAATAGCATCAATGAGAGATTCAAACTTGGAACCTTATATAGGGCTGAACATATCCTGAGACTACCAGATTGGCTTAGACAAAGGTGCTGATTGCCTGGGCTTTGTTAAACCGAGAGCAAATAATCTGTGCGCTTAGGTTTGGACACAATTCGGAGGGGAAGCTGACTTAATGGCTGAGCTGTTAAGTCAATCACTGGCTCATCAGGTGTGAGGCCAAGGCTAATGTCTTACTCTGGAGGACAGTGGCAAATCTGGTCTGGTGACTCCCAAACTTCCTATGGAGAGTTGTTTACTGGGGACTTGGTTCCTCCAAGCGGGCTGCCTACATGACCTCCTCGCTTGGGACTTATGGTGGGTCTTTGGATAGGTCAAGCAGGGGTCATATCACATTCCACATGTTCCCCAAAATTTTATTAAAAGCATATATTGTAACAGTGTGAATGGGCCTGTACATTGTTTGGATAACCCCTTGGGTGTGCATCACAGAGACCTGGTTGTATAAGGCTAGAACTGTCTATAGTTTTGTTGTCATGAGCAGATCTGTACCTGGTGGACTTTACGTTCTTCACGTGTGAGAGAACCAACTAAGGCAGTCCTCTCCAGGAGGCTGATGAATCTAGATGGCTTCCTCCTGGCTCTTGGGAACTCTACTGCTGCCTCTTAGAAGATGAATCTATCAGTTTATCTGAAGGACCATCTTGTCCCATATGAGCCTACGTATGTCTCTGGATCTTCTCAGGAGGTCCTTCTACTTATTCCACCATCCTCACATTTATATCTTGATAGGAACACAGGAGAGGGCCTCCCAGACTCTGCAATTATTTCCCTAGAAACGCTAGAATGGTGCACTCCCTGGCCTCCTTCAAAAGTCAGGCAAATATCTTTTTTTGTTTTGATAGGCCTGTGAAAATTAACTGACAATGAGGAAAGTTTTTAATAATGTGTTGCAGAGGTGTTTTTTTTAAATTCTTAAAAAAATGGGTATGTTTTTACATTATCTTAAATTTTATTTATAATTTCATTATATTTCAGCTATTGGACAATATGTGTTTTTATTTGTACCTATTTTAACTTTGTAAAAAAGATGGGTGAAAGTGGGATATAAAGACAATCATCTTCATCATCATTGTCATCATTGACAGCCCATGAGGTTCAATGCTCAGGGTGTTGGACTTTGATTTAAAAGGACTAGAATCAAGTTCCATTGCTGGCATTTGAGGAAAATGCTGATGAATAGGATCAGCCTAATAGCACTGACAGGGGATTAAGCTTCATTGAACTCAGCTTAGTAGTGAGAGCACGCACAAAGGATTGCACAGTAAAAACCCTGTATGAACACACAACATCCCTGGGCAGAAGAAAGGTGGTCAACGGCTATCAGACTGCAATTGCTAGCATGATATAAGTTTACACAACCTTTCCCCAAAGGTTGCCCTCTCATGGATTACAGTTTCCATTACTCCCAACCAACATGACCAATGGATGGGAATGACAGGAACTGTAGGCCAACACAGCTAATGGATATCCATTTGGGGAAAGTTAAGTTAGACTAAATGTATGCTGACCAATCAATAGCACTCCTGTCTTTTAATTTTTTTCCAACTTTTTTCCCCATCACCTTAAAAATATAATACAACATGCCAATCTTCCACTCACTTCCTCCCACATTCAAATCTTATTTACTGGACCTAAATGTATATCACTGTAAATTATCATGGCTGTAGCCTATCTCCGAAGTATTGATTGATGGGTTGTATGTTGCCCAAATTTTTCAAAATGCAAATTTCCTAAAAAGATGTTTGATCAAGAGATAGTTTAAGTTCAGGGTTTAAACAAATAACACAAACTGTGAAAGGCATCCAAATGTCTTCAGCTATATTGTCTTTAATTTCTACCTTTGCTGAGCTAACTTTATATGTTAACTTTTCTCATAATGCTATGGACCACACACTTACCTAGCCATCTTTATATAGAGAGGGCCTGCTAAAGTGTCCTACAATTTTGTTATTTTTCATGGCATAGCCCTTAACAGAAGTATTATGAAGTCTTTGGAAATTTTTAATTTTCAGTTATGGAAATTAACAATAAAGCTGCTCTATAACAAGCTATTTAGTTTAATCAATTTGATGGTTTATCCCAGAAACTACATACTTTTGGAAAGGTAAGCCACACATGTCGCCAATTTCCTATTTTACCCAAACTCTCCACTGAAACTTTGACACATCTTTATTAAATCTATGTAGTTTAGCCAGTTATGGACAATTTGAATGCATTTTCATTAGCCTGGGCAGATATCAATTTACAAGGCGTTATCCTAATTATATCCCATTGTTATCACAGTATTTCTAGGCCTAAATCTGCTTACCATACAAGACCAATACCCTTGGATTTTCCAAAGATTTTTCTCTGAAATATTCTCCACATTCTTGAACTTTGCCTGATTGTTTTATTCATGCCATTACGACAATATATCTCAAATAAAATTACAGTTCTTGGTGGAGCTTCTGTTTGTTAGCCATTCCAGCTAATTGCCTGTCTTGCTGGGATTCAGAGCCCAATGATTGATTAATTTCCTCCTCACATTTATTTAAAGACAGTAAAACGCTGAACTTCTTAAGTCTACATGATGATTAGTTCAAAGGAGGTTGTTTTGATTCTTTTCCCCAGGAAAATTGTGGAATCAAATGTTCATATAATAATCTGTATCTTCCTGATACTCTTTTAAAAAAAGTTCTTCAGTACTGTTGCATAGCCTTTTGTTTTTCTCATACTTTAAACTCACCTGGAGAGCTTCTCCTGTTTTTTGTAACTTTATTCATTTACACAGTATATTATTATTATTATTATTATTATTATTATTATTATTATTATTATTATTCTTTATCTATGTAGCGCTGTAAATTTACACAGTGCTGTACGTACAATCTTATAATTAGACAGTAAGCACTTTCAGTACATTCTTTATCATCTGTAATACACTGTCAAGATCAGCCTGGAATTCTTGTTTTGCCAAGGGTATTTTGTTTCTTTTATTTCCTCCCTTTTATCTTTTCACATTTTTACTGCCTCTGGCAGCCATCTTCACTGCTGCTGTCACTGTTACATCATCTTCATCCTTTGAGTTTGAATCAGCTTGTTGATATCTGGCTGCTAATTTTCCATGCTTTTGACATTTTACTTTAATGGCTGTTAATTATTGTAACTCCGGAGTGTTTGGGATTTTTTTTTCCTTTTATAATTAAATTTTAAGGAGTCAAGGGACTCAATCATGCCATCGTCTCCAAGACAGCAAACCACACCCTCCCAACAGCTCCAGTGTCATATGAAAAAAACAGCAAGAATGGTCTGTTGCTTTTGGTTTCTTCCATATTAGAATAATTTAAAGCTCAGGTTCTTATTCAAAATCTCATTGTCAGAAGGCAAAAAAAAAAATGGTTTAATCCTTGGGAACCAGCTTTCTTCTTAATGTATAGTTTGACCCTGGGCTATGGCCACATCTCGACTAACCTAGCATCAGAAAACATTGCTGATGAACCCCATTTCCAGAGAAAGATGGAATATAAGTGTAATAAATGTTCAGTATCAATGCTACTTTAAGTGTTTTTTGAAAAGCTAATTAAATGCAGAACTAGAGTTAGGCGATGTATGACTTCCTCTTAAAGCAAGGAAATGAGGGAGAAAAACAGAGTAATTCTCTTCCTCATATATTAGACAGCATATCCACCAGTCAGTTAGTGGTAGCAATACTGAAAGGTGTGCGGGCCTATCTGCATTAGTTTCCTTCATCACCGTGAGAAGAGTGATATACAAAGGGACTCAGGGAAAGCCTGTCTTAATTAAGCAGATGAATTAAATGGATTAGAGTACTTCTATGTTTTGTACCTGGGGATCCCTTTGAAGCCTAGTCAGAAACTCCCATTGATACAGAATGTGTTTGGCACTGGCTGCCAGAAACATATCTTCCCAGCACTGAAATGGTTCCACTCCTTGTTCCTGGAAGCCCTTCAAAGAGCTACTCTTAACCTTTGAAAGCCTTAGGTGGTGTGGGACTGGGGAGTTTATCATGCGATGGAATTTGGGGGTATAATACAATGGCAATCCGAATACAATCATGGGGTTTCATGTTATTGCAAATGAGTGTATCTCACGCAGTTTCAGGCAATGGGAAGTCATTCCGAACGCAATCATGGGGTTTCACATAATTGTGTATTAGAGTATTCCACGCAATTTCTGGCAATGGTGGGGGGTCATTTTCAGGAAATTGGAAGTCATTCTGAACGCATTCCAAATGCAATCAGATTTCACATAAATTCGCTAAACCAGTGAATTCACATAATTGCGAATTGGATCCATTCGCAATTGAGAGAAATTTCTCCCATGTAATAAACTCCTGGGATACCTAAGCTGCCTTCCATATGTATCTGCCTAAGATCTGCATCACAACATGGAGAGGTTAAACCAGGATCTTTGACGAGATTGTGCACTGTGAATTAAAAAAGACGTATATAGACATGTAGTGATTAGGTCCAAATATTTCCTGATGTAGATCCCATCCCCACATATCTGACTTTCTTGGAATAAATTAGTAAATTAGTTATAGGGCCCAAACAGACAGGCCAAAATAAAGCTGCTTCGGGTCACTTTGGAGGTATGCTGTTTAAAAGAGTCCAAAAGCCATGCCAAAGCCATGCTCCAGTCCTAAGAGCAGGAGTGCAGCTTTGGTGCAGCTTCTGGCCTCTTAAGGTGTGTGAGTCATTTAAACAGCATACCTCCAAAGTGACCCGAAGCACCTTTATTTTGGCCTGCCTGTTTGGGCCCATAGTTGTTACACTTCTGGCTTATAAATGAATATCCGAGACAGAGAAAGAATTTTCCTAGTATGACTGTAAGGTTGCAATAAATTTAGAAGACAAATGTGAGTGAAATATATATATATACACACACAAACACACACACATACATATATTGAACCTCTGAATGCTCACAGTGTGATATGGAACCACAGATCATTTCACTAAATGAATATACATTCAAATGGTTCACCAAAAATGTTTTTCTAGTTATTGTTGCTGAAAGAACACTTAATATCCAGCATTAGCCTAATATGAAATATTAATACCACCCAGATAAAATTACTGTATATACTCATATATAAGTCTAGAAATTTAGGTCAAAAATTTGACCCAAAAAACCTGAGTCGACTTATCCACGGGTCAATGTAAGTACTGTATCTTAATTCTGATTTAAAAGAAGGAATCATTCCCCTGGTGAAAAGCATGAGTATAATCTGTCCTGGAAGCACTGACCCCCTTTACTCTCTCATCCATCCAATCTGAAGAATAAGCACAAAGAGTTATGTCTGATGGACTTTTGGAAGTTATTTGACATTGTTTTGCTTTGCTTCATCCTTTAGATCCTTTGCTATATGCCCCTAAATTTTACCCTCGACTTATCCATGGGTCATAGCAAAATCCATAATTTTGGCCCCAAAACTTGCCCTCGACTTATACATGAGGTTGACTTATAGCTCTGGTAACCTCTCGGTTGGATTTCTGTAATGCGCTCTACATGGGGCAGCCTTTGTATCACACTCGGAAGCTTCAACTAGTGCAGAACATGGCAGCACGGGTGGTCACCGGTGCTCCCAGGGCCGCCCATATAACACCAATATTGAAAGATCTTCATTGGCTGCCTATTCGCTTCCGGGCTCAGTACAAAGTGCTGGTCGTTACCTATAAAGCCCTAAATGGCTTGGGCTCAGAGTACCTAAAGGGCCGTCTCTCCCCACACAATCCGCCCTGCACTCTCAGATCTAGCGGGCAACATTTGTTAAGGGTTCCAGAGGCCAGGCTATTAACAACGGCCAAGAGAGCATTCTCTATATCCGCTCCGAGCCTCTGGAACACATTGCCCACCGAGCTCCGCCTGACTGCCTCTCTCCCCCAATTCAAAAAGGAATTGAAAACGTACTTATTTAACCAGGCTTATCCTTGATTCCATCTGTCTTTGTTATTTACCCTCGTGATAAGCCATTGGAACACTACCATTGTATCTTGCATTGGGATGATAATGTTTTATCTGTTTTATTCTTGTTTACTGTAATGTTTTTAATTGTAAAGATGATGTACACCGCCCTGATCGTAGGAAGGGCGGTATACAAATAAAGTTTATTATTATTATTATAGTCGAGTATGGTTATATGTGGGAAATGATCGTGTATGGGACACACAGATCATTGTCATGGCCAAATTATTGGATACTGGAAAGGCATGTATGTGCTTTGCTTATGGTGTCCATTCACATGGTGAGCCTTTCATTTCTATAATTCAAGTTAACTGTTATCGAAAGCAGCTGTCAAAGGGCAGCACAATGAAGGGTGGAACTGTGATATTTGCATAGGCCTCTGCATGCCTTTATATAGTTACAGTGTAGGCAGAGATTCTGCCCTCCTCTCCTAACCCTACTATGCATAATATGGTAACTCCAGGTTTCCTTGAAATACTTCCCTTCATACATGTCTTCCCAGATACGATTGTATGGATTTGTCTGAGAGGCATCTGTGTATGTGTGCCTTCAGGTCTCCTGTTGACTTATATTGATCCCAGGATTTTCATAGGATTTTCGTAGGTGAAAAGTACTCAGAGGTGTTTTGCTAATTCTTCCTTGTGAAATAATAACCTACAACACCTGGTATTCGTTGGCTGTTTCCCATCCAATTACTAACCAGAGCTGGCCCTATAGCACCTTTGAGACTAACTGTGTGAAAGAAGTTGTGGAATAAGTTTTTGTTGACTTGGTCTGCTTGCTCAGATGCATGGGTCTCCATACATTTGGGGAAGTAGATCAAGTCTTTGAAAGCTTATGCTGTGACATCTTTCACTAAATCAATCTCAAAGGTGCTCTTTGCATATTGATATTTAAGACTAAGAGAGCTGTGTCTCTGAATTCAAAACTGGCCTTGCTTAACTTTCAAGATCAGACCAGATCTGGTGCCTCAGGGTATTTAGGCTTCTCATCTGTATCAGTGGTCTCTTTGAAAATGGATGCTTTGCCCCAACATCATTGCACAGCCCACTTGTTTAATCATACTGATGCAGTACAGACTTAAATAACACTATGGTTTTATGTGGTGTGTTGAAGTGCTCCTTCAGTCAATGTCAAAAATGCAGCTGTGATGTCTGGATAAGAAAATGAAATCTTCTATCCTAGCAAAGGAGATAACAGCATACCTTGAGGCCATGGGCCTGCATACCTGACAGTGAACTATGAACAGATGAAGCATTGGTTCAGGTGATGGAAATGCCACTCAAAGAGGACACTCTCTTGAAGGTATAAGTGCACACTTATTGTGTGTTGCATACCTCCACTCCCATATTCATTTCTGCCAGCAGTGGTATAGTGAGCTAGATCTCTACCACGAAGCAAATGGGTTCTGGAGTCCATGTTAGCACCATGGCCAAACCTTACAGCTATGCAGTAGCATTAAAAAGTTAACTTGTATGGGTAACCCCGTTGGATACTTTTTGCATTCCCTTTGCAGTTTGAGACAGGGACAAGTGGTGAAGGCAGAGAACTAATGGATGAGTGAATTTTTCTCTGTTGCTAACCTGCTTGAACACTTCTCATTCCTATAAGGGGGAGATGGGTCATACTTGAGCACTGTCGATTTATTTGCTCCTGCATTGTATAATCCTGGACAGTCCATCATGCATTTGCCTCAGCCTGGGAGGGCAACCCAGGTGCCCTATATGTCCAGCGACAGTGATTTGATTTGATTTCCAGCTGGAAGGACAAGTCTGGATAGAATTTGTTTTAGGGCCCAGTCTTCCTATTGGCTATGAGGGATGCTGGACCACATCAGCAAAAGGGCTGGAATGCTTTTCTGCTGTGGACCATCTGCTGCTTTATTTATCATCAAGAAAGCTTATGCCAGTGGCTCTCAAACTGTCGGCGGGATCATGGGGAGGGTGTGTGTGTGTGACGGTTGATCAAGAGGGCCACAAGACTGGGAGGTCATGATCCCTCTTCCTTTTCCTCTTTCCAGACATTTTTATGTGTAAAATTAATGCATGTGTTGAGTTACATATTGGATTTACTTAAATAAGACCATTATAATTCAAATGATGTTATTTCCTTATGAAACGTTAAAATGTGAATATAGAGGAATGTGCAAATGAAAATACGCACACTAAATAAACAAAATATTTTTATTCGTATGCTATTTTGGGGGGTGGCATAAATCCACATTTAGATGTAAAGGGGTGACCCAAGGGTAAAATGTTTCAGTAGCTTACACTACAGCAGTAATGTGCTTCAGTATCTGGCACTGACAGAATCCTTGGAGAAGCTGGGAACTACACTCATTGAACGCAGGTTATTCCACTAGTGGAAATTCTGCAACAAGACAAGTGGTCACAATCTGATGGTGTATTTCTGCTAGATCCTGGCAATCCCTCCTGCAGTCCCTGGTCTACTCTAATTTCAGAGGACAATGAGCCCATTGGGTTTCTTGCATGAGTGTATGATGTATCTGCAGCAAGAGGGAATGGGAAGAAAATGCCAATTCCACAAAAGTTAGATAGGGAACTGCAAGAGTAGATCTTGGCTGCTGGGTATTATTTACTGATGATGCCACACTTGAGAGTGTCTTGGTTCTCCATGTTGTGCTGGACTGGACCAGATGCTGTGGAGACTCACAGAAGCTGCTCTTTTGCAGGTCTAGATATAAAATAAGGGGTGGCTCAAAATGTTGTTGTAGGTGAGGTGACCCAAGATATGGGTGAAGGGAAGCCTCAGATGCTTCGGCATTATAGTATTGTTTAAATGCCCCCAGATCCTTATTCATTTACACATATTTGGTTATTATTGGTATAGATGCAAATGCATGACTGTACCTGGAATCCAAATTAAAACAGTGGGTCAGACAGAATCCTCTAGAGGACGTTCCTCTAAAGGCATGATTTGTTGCTGCTGCATATCTTCAGGTTGCTCCCAGCTTATACAGACCCTAAAGCAACTCTATAATGAGGTTTGCTTGGCATGTTTCTTTAGAAGAGGTTTGCCATTGCCATTCTCTAAGGCTGAGAGAGTGTGACTTACTTGTGGGGTGTACTGTGTTTAATGGGATCTACTGGATCTACTTCTAGGTAGGTGCATAAGACTGAAGTCTTAGTTGGTTGTTATGCTCTTTTTCTGATTTTGTTTTGAAGACATCTTTGTTTGGTAAAATGCTTCTCCCCCCTAATCTGCTTTGACAATTTGTTTCAGATTGAAAAGCAATCTAAAAATATCCAAATAAATACATTACGCTAAATAAAGCAGCATGGGAAGAAAGCACAGAAAAGCATCCCTAACACTCTTAACAAATCCCACAAAGTGTTAATTAATTAACCGAGAGCCTCTTTTCTCCTTCCCCCCAACTGTGGTATTAACTGCATGAATACAGCTCAGTTTAATATCATTATGGTTGTTATTTTCTCTTTGATTGCCAGTCAAGAAACTATCACTCCAGTCTTGCACCTCCTACTTAACTGAATGGAACATTTTTGTTCACACTTTTGATTTTTACTTCTGTACAGTTTTTTTTTTACACAGATTGAACCTTTTTGAAAGTAAAATGACAGTATAATATTCTATACAAGTAAACCCTTCACTCAGAGAGACTTACTCCTAGGTAAGTGGGTGCAGCACAGTCCAGGAATCAAGTGCTGTGCTTCTCCATCTTGCTCAGAAGTAGGTGCCCCTGCATTCCACAAGACTTACTTCCAGATAACTAAGAGGAGTGCAGCCTCCGATCCAAAAGTTTAGCAGGTGAAATTTTGTTCACCCAAATTCATATTAAAACAAGAAAAGGCCTTGCTTCCATTTCTGAGTATCAGGCTGCTGTTGGAGAGCACAGGAGCAAGGCAGTGCCTGGGGAGAAAATAACATTTTTGGATGCCAGCTCCCAGAATCCTTTACTCAGGCTAGCCTCTCACATGAATATGCTTTGGCAGTGGTGCCCAGAAAAGTGACTTCTTGAATGACAACTCTCAGAATCCCCCCAGACGGCAGGAGATGTAGCCCAAAAGGTCTCCTTATCAGACTCTACACTTACGTATGTGTGATACACACAGTAAATGCAGACAGACAAGCTCTTACTGTTTGACAGTGGAACACTCTGCCTTGGAGTGTGCTGGAATCTCCTTCTTTTGTGGTTTTTAAACAGAGGCTGGTGTCAGCAGTGCTTTGATTGTGTATTTGTGTGACAGGGGGTTGGACTAGATGATTTTTGTGGTCTCTATCAACTCTATGATTCTATACCAGCAATGACGAACTTTTTAGAGACCAATTGCCCAAGCGCAGCGGTGTCCCCGCACAGGGTGTCACCTGGTGCCAGGACTTCTGCCTCCTGGGGGTGGGACTTCTGGGATGGGCCTTCTGCCCTCCAGAGGCTGGGGCTTCCAGGGGTGGGATTTCTGGGTGGGGGAACCCTTACCCCAGGCACACTCTCTCAGCCTCAGGCTAGCAATAGCAACCCCCCCTGATGAAACTTGCTAAGAAAACTCCATGATAGTTTCACCATAGGGTCGTCATAAGTTGGAAACAACCCGAAGGCACCACACACACAAGTCACACTCTCTCAGTCTCAGAGGATGGCAATGAAAATCCCCCTCTGACGAAGCTTGCCCCATGATAGTTTTTATGTTAGGGTTGCCAGGTACTGGCACTTGGAAGAGAGGGAGAGTGCTCTGGGCCCAAAAGTTGGACACGAGTTGGAGGCACACAACAACAACAAGAAGAAGCATAATAAAGCACAGAAGGCACAGCCCAAGAACAAGAACAAAAAGAGCCAGTGGTTTGAGCACATGACTCTGAAGACCAGGGCCCAAATCCCAGCTTGGCCATGAAACCCACTGGTAGACCTTGGGCAAGTCACTCTTTCTCAGCCTCAGGGGAAGTCAATGGCAAAGTCCCTCTGGAGAAACTTGTCAAAACAAACCCATGATACGTTCACCTTAGGGTTGCCATAAGCAAAAAAGGACTTGAAGGCACAAAACCCCAACCTCAGCCCTTCTGCTGCCCTTCCTGGGAGAAGTATCTGGCAGCGAGGGAGACCCTGAAGAAGGGCAGGAGGAGGAGAAGGATGCTCCTGAAGATGGGAAGGCTGGAAAGGGAAAGGAGGCTGTTTGGCCAGGGGGCAGACTCCTTCCAAATGTCCCTGGAGAGGGATGGGCAAAAGCTCTGCAGGCAGTGGCATCCTGGGGTATGGTGTCACCCAGTGTATGTGTGTGTGTGTTGTGTGGGGGGAACTTCTTGCTGAAAGGGGTGGGATTTCTGTCCAGAAGGGTTGTGCACTGCCCCTATTTGTCGTGGCTTGGTTTTCCGCAGGAGAACCGGGCTGCGGCAAGGAGCTGGCCCAGCTGCTTGCACCCCCCTGCCCCTCCTTGTTGTGTCCCAGGTTTCCTTCGCTGCATGCCCTCTAAGACAGCTTCATGTGCCAGAGAGGGCACACATGCCACAGGTTTGTCAACACGATCCTATACTGATCATTAAAACAGCCCCTGCAAATTAGCCTCTTTCAAGAGGCCTTCCCTTCTGTTTCTAGAACAGAATGAACACACACATTGGCCATAGCCAGAGGGGCTTTTATTTGTGCCACTTATGGGTCAGGTTTAAGGTTGTACACAAAGCAGAAGTTGGTGCACAAGATGAAACCTTGGGTGCATTGCACTTCGTCCCCACTTTAACTGCTATGGCTCCATCCTACAGAATCGGGGGAGTTGTAGCTTTTTACGGCATCAACTCTTTTTCGCAGAAAAGGCTAAAGACCTTGTAAAACTATGAACCCCACGATTGCATAGGATGGCACTACCACACTTAAGGTGGTGTCCGACTGCTTCTCTCAATCAATTCAACTCAGAGACATGTGCGTTAGTTACAAATGGGATAGAAAACCTCTGCCCTCCATCTGTTTTGGCTACAGTTCCCATATGCCATTACCAAATCTGTAACAGCTCAAGTACCATTCCCTGCTTCTTTCTCAAAACCTGTAATCACCTTGCCATACGTGGATCAGAGGTGGATACAAACACAAACCTATTCTGTTACAGAAAAGAGAGACATGGACAATTTTAAAAAAAATGCTTTCATGTACTGGAAGTGAGAGTACGCTACCACTTCCTGCGTAGCACAGCTAAACTTTTCATGCCTATTAAGGCAGCAGTCCTAAGCATGTTTATTAGGATTACTAAAACCCACTGGACTTCATGGGATTTACTTCTGAGTAAACATATTTAGGATTGGCCTCAGAGGAATCTTGTTTGCAAAACCCCACAGCTAAGGAATTGTTGTTTGTGGCACTCAGAGAACATTTGAAGTCCAAAACCTAAGAGAGAGAGAAGAGCCTAAGACTGTTATATTATGTTTCCCTTGTTGCCTCAGTGAGCTTGCAAGAACAACACTGTACAACTCCTATCCATGCAGTCCTAAAATGCATTTTTAAAAACCTGACCTGGGTTGGGATTTGATTCCACGAAACTCCTTGGATACCAAAATCTGTGGATGCTCAAATCCTCTTAAATACAATGGATAGTAAAATGTTGTCCCTGATATAAAATGGTCAGATCAAGGTTTGCTTTTTGGAATTTGTATGTTCTTTTGATTATTTTCAAGCCATGGATGCGTGAATCCGTGGATAAAAAATACGTAGATAAAGAACAAGGTAAGGAACAACAACAACAACAATAACAATAATGGCAAACAAGCCACACTATTGAGAGAAATGTTTAAAAATTGCTCTGAGAGCCTTTGTGGCTGACGAGAGGGGTATAAATACTCTAATTTTTTTTTATATATATAAAATTATGTATAGGAAACTGCAGTACTTAATAGCTAACTACATACAATCCACTAATAAGGGGATGAGAGAATATGGAAAACGGACAGAGCCATCCCAAAATTCTCTTAAAATATTTTTGTCAAGGACCACATTGAAAACAGAAGCCTGGATTTTTAGAAAATAGTGAAAAGAACTGGGATGTAGTAACCCCACTCCACCCCACAATTGAAATGCAGGTCTTTTGTCCCAGGGAAAATCTTTCAGTTGTGCAGTTGGCCCTCCTTATCCACAGATTTTTTATCCATGCATTTGAGCATACATGGCTTGAATATATTCCCCCAAAAGTATAAATTCGAAATAGCAAACCTCGATTTTCCATTTTATATATGGGACACCATTTTGTTGTGCCATTATATTTAATGGGACTTGAGCTTCCACGTATTTTGTTCTCCACGGGGGGTCCTAGAACCAAACCCCAGCGGATAACAAGGGCCCACTGTATTTTTCTTATCCTAAGGGAGGGGAAAAAAATAAGAGTGGTGCAAAAAAAAGCGTGGGAGAGGTGTGCAAGATTAGATTAGGCAAGGCCAGCATTCTAAAGAGGAAAAAATAAAAATAACAATAAAAAATAAAGAGGAAGTCTCTAGGGAGGAAGTCAGGAAAGCACCCAACTCTGTACCCTTCCCTTTGCCAAATTGGCAGCGGTTGTTTGTGTAACCACTTTTTGTGCAAGAAGAGGAGTCCTTTCATGGGACTGGGAGCTTCTTTGATGGCTGGAAGGGGACCGGTTGACTACTTGCGAGATGTAGTCCATGGATTCTGCAGCAGTAACTAACTATGTCGACTTCAGATGCTGCTGTTGTTGTTGCCCTTGTGTCAACTTTGACTCATGACAACTCTATGGATGAAATGCCTCCAAGACCCCTTGTCTTCAACCTCTCTGCTCAGGTCCTGCAGGCCCAGGCCTGTGTCCTTCTTCATTGACTCTAACCATTTGGCATGTGGTCTTCCTCTCTTTCTGCTGCCTTCCACTTTTCCAAGCACAGGGTGACCCGAGGTCCTAATCACAAAAAAGGCCAAGGCACTGCAAAATGTAGGCTACTCTAGAAAAATGGGGGACATTCCAAAACAAAAGCTGAAAACACTCATATAAAGATGAAGTCATGCTTCTTAAGCTGCGTCCTCATGGCAGAAATAACCTGGTGTGAAGTTGAAGGCTTTCATGGCCGGCATCCATAGTTTTTTGTGGGGCTTTGGGGATATGTGGCCATGTTCTAGAAGAGTTTATTCCTGACGTTTCGCCTGCATCTGTGGCTGGCATCTTCTGAAGATGCCAGCCACAGATGCAGGCGAAACATCAGGAATAAACTCTTCTAGAACATGGTCACATGGCTCAAAAAACCCACAAAATCTGGTTTGATACCACTTTAACTGCCATGGCTCAATGGTATGGAATTCTGCGAACTGTAGTCTGTTGTGGCCCCAGTGCTCCCTGATAGAGAAAGCGAAATAAATGGCTCACAAAACTAAAAGGCCCAGAATTTCATAGCGTTGAGCCACAGCATTTAAAGTGGCGTCAAAGCCGACTTATTGCTGCCATGTGGACACAGCCTTAAAAATCTGAATCCATATTCATGTGTTTTGAGCTTCTATTTTTTGGAGGGTTTTCTGGAGCATTCTACCTTTTGTGGTGCCTTGTCCTCCTTTGCGGTCAAAATGGAGTTTGTGGGATTCCTCCGGGACAGATGGCTGAAAGGTAGGCCGTGGCTTGAAAAAGGAGGGTACCTTTCCCAATGATTCCTATGAAGTTTATCAGACGACGGAAACTGGAAGTATAACCCAATGGCAATCCGAACGCAATTATGGGGTTTCACGTTATTGCATATCACGCAATTTCGGGCAAAAGGAAAGTCATTCCGAACGCAATCATGGGGTTTCACGTTATTGCGTATTAGAGTATCTCACGCAATTTCGGGCAATGGGCAGTCATTCTGAACGCAATTCGAATTGGCTCCATTTGAAATAGAGAGAAATTCCTCCCGTCTGATAAACTCCTATGATGCGGGCAAAGGAGGATGGCTGTCTCTGAAAGGAGAGGCTTTGCACTTGGGGAGGACGGATGTCTGAGAAGCCAAGGCTGGCTTATGGCAGGCTCTCCCAGCTGCCATCCTCTCTCCTCCTCCTTGCACTCTTGTAACCCAGGGAGGGCACCATCTGAAGCTGCCAAGTTGCCAACCTCCTGCCTGGGAAAGGGCATCCCTCTTAAGCTGATTTGCAGAAGGAGAGACAAGCTGCTCAGCTTTCTCAGGCCTCCCACTGGCTTTTTTTTTTTAAACTCCCAGGTTCCAACAAGGCAACACCAGAAGAGAACTACACAAACCCACACACACACCAATGCCACTTGATGCCAGGTGCAATGGACTTACCATTCATTTCTTGTAAAGAAGGGAAACAAGGTCATTTGTGCCCCCTGGGCAATGCCATTTGGGGCAAGAGGTGGCTGGATTCTCTCTCTGGCTGCGTTCACACTGGAGAAATAAACCGGTTTAAGTGCCATGGCTCAATGCTGTGAAATTCTGGGAATTGCAGTTTGTTGTGGGGTCCAGAGCGGAGCTCCGCTCCGCTCTGGGCCCCACAACAATCTACAATTCCCAGAATTTCACAGCATTGAGCCATGGCACTTAAACCGGTTTATTTCTCCAGTGTGAACGCAGCCTCTGTGTGTGTTTTGTGTGCCCACTCATGGAGAATCTATCTAGGGGTTCCCTTCCCTTTCCTTCCCCTGAGGCTGAGAGAGTGTGACTTCCCCAATTTCTCTCTCTTGCTAACCTGCTTGCACACTTCTCATTCCTATAAAGGGGAGATGGGTCAACCCCATCCTGGGGTTTTCTTGGCAAGATTGCTTCAGGGGAGGCTTGTCCTTCTCTTCCCTTCCCTTCACCTGAGGCTGAGAGAGTGTGACTTCCCCATCTTCGAGAGACTGAAGGAAAGAAGTTGGCAGCAGGAGATTTTGTAGGCTCAAAAGTCTGCTTCCTCAGATGCATCCGAGGAAGTGGACTGAAGCCCAGGAAAGCTCCTGCTGCCCATGTCTTTCTTTCAGTGAGTCTCAAAGGGCTACAAGAGCTCTCTCTACATCATCATCACTATTCTTGTTCTTCTTATATCCAACTGCATCTGAGGAAGTAGACTGAAGCCTACCTAGGAAAGCTCCTGCTGCTGACTTCTTTCTTTCAGTGAGTCTCAAAGGGGCTATAATAGCCCCCTCTATATCATCATCATCATCATCATCATCATCATCATCATTAATTTCCAATGGCATAGTCGCCTGAGCTCCTGCTGCCAATGTCTTTCAGTGTACCTCAAAGGTGCTTTCTACATTATTACTATCATCATCATCATCATCATCATCATCGTCATCATCATCATCATCAATCTGATGCAGCTGAAGAAGTCAACTGAAGCCTAGGAAAGCTCCTGCTGCCAGTATCTTTCTTTGAGTGAGTCTCAAAGGTGCTCCAAGATCTCTCTCTCTCTCTCTCTATATATATATATATATCATCATCATCATCATCATCATCAATCTAACTGCATCCGAGGAAGTGGACTGAAGCCTAGGAAAGCTCCTGGTGCCAGTGTCTTTCTTTGAGTGAGTCTCGAAGGTGCTCCAAGATCTATATCATCATCAACATCATCATCATCATCATCATCATCATCATCATCATCATCATCATCGGAAGTGGACTGAAGCCTAGGAAAGCTCCTGCTGCCAGTGTCTTTCTTTGAGTGAGTCTCAAAGGTGCAAGATCTATATCACCACCACCACCACCATCATCATCATCATCATCATCATCAATCTCTTAACTGCATCCGAGGAAGTGGACTGAAGCCTAGGAAGGCTCCTGCTGCCAACTTCTTTCTTTCGATGAACCTCAAAGGTGCTCCAAGAACTCTCTCTATACTACATCATCACCACCACCACCATCATCATCACCACCACCACCACCATCATCATTTCCAACTGCATCTAAGCCTGGGAAAAAGCTGCCACACAGTCTTTCTTTCTCTCTGCAGCCCCATCGAGTTTTCCAAAGGTTGCTCCCGGTGGATCTCCCTCCGGAACGAACCCGGTCCTGTGTGTGTGTGTGTGTGGACGGGGCTTGGTGGGAGCGCTTGGACTTGGGAGGTGGGTGGGATGATGATCTCCTCCTCCTCTGCGATGATGGGGAGGGCGATCGGACGTCAGAGAGGTCCGCCTTCCCCCATCATCATCATCATCATCACCACCAGCAGCAGCAGCCTCTTTCTCTCTCTCTGTCTCTCTACATAAGCAGCAGCGCAGCCTTGCTGTCTGCTGCAGCTTGCCATCCCCGAGGAAGAAGGAGAAGAAGGAGGAGAGGACGAAAGAGGCACGTCGGGGGCCTGAAAGAGAGAAAGAGAGAGAGAGAAGGAGAGAAGGACCAAAAGGAGGAGGACGGAAAAGAGGCACGTCGGGGGTCCAGGGAGAGAAAGAGAGAGAAGGAGAGGAGAGGACTCAAAGGCACGTCGGGGGCTTGAGAGCGAGAAGGAGAAGGCTGAACAAGCACGTCGGAGGACAAAGAGAGAGAGAGATTGACATAGGACTCAAAGGCACGTCGGGGGGCTGAAAGAGAGAGAGAGGGATCGGGAGAAAGGAGGGCGGGATGGCGCTGGCGGAGAGCACTCGAGGGCTCCCCAACGGAGGCGGCGGCGGAGGTGTCGGCAGCGTCCGCTCGCAGCCCTCGGAGGTGTCCGTCGGGGCCAGCGCCGCGGCCAGCGCCGGTCCCGGCTCCTTCCCGGAGATCGTGGAGCTGAACGTGGGGGGCCAGGTGTACGTGACCCGTCGGGGGACGGTGCTCTCGGTGCGGGGCTCCTTGCTGTGGAGGATGTTCTCCGAGGCGGCGTCCTCGTCCTCCCCGTCGTCCTCTTTGCCCCGGGACTCGAAGGGGCGCGTCTTCTTGGACCGGGACGGCTTCCTCTTCCGCTACGTCTTGGATTACCTCCGCGACCAGGAGCTGGTGCTGCCGGAGCGCTTCCCGGAGCGGAGCCGCCTCCAGAGAGAAGCCGAGTACTTCCAGCTCCCGGATCTGGTCCGACGCCTGAACGCGACGGGTAACAATAACCCGTCGTCTTCGTCCTCGACGGCTCGCTTCTCGGGCTTGATGCGGGAGGCCTCTCTGTGCGCCGCCGAGGACGCGACGGAAGCCTCGGAGCAAGGTCCCTCTCCGACCTCGTCCTCCTCTTCCTCGACGGGGGCCCCGCTCTTGGCCGCCTCGCTCTCCCTCGACGGATCCGGCTCCGGTTCCGGGGGGACTCCCGGCCGACGTTCCGGGTACATCACCATCGGCTACCGGGGCTCCTACACGATGGGGCGGGAGGCCCAGGCCGACGCCAAGTTCCGCCGGGTGGCCCGGATCACCGTCTGCGGCAAGACGGCCCTGGCCAAGGAGGTCTTCGGGGAGACCCTCAACGAGAGCCGGGACCCGGACCGTCCCCCCGAGCGCTACACCGCCCGCTACTACCTCAAGTTCAACTTCCTCGAGCAAGCCTTCGACCGGCTCTCCGAGGCCGGCTTCCGCATGGCCGCCTGCTCCTCCACCGGCACCTGCGCCTTCGCCCCCGAGCAGCCCGGCGGCGGCGCCGGACCCGCCCTCGCCTCTGACGACAAGATCTGGACCAGCTACACCGAGTACGTCTTCTGCCGGGAATAAAGGAAGGAATGGATGGATGGCCCAGTATTTGACGGCCTTCACTTTTCAACAGCCCTCGCTTTTTGACGGCCTTCACTTTTCAACAGCCCTCACTTTTTGATGGTTCTTGCTCCGGGGATGAGAGACTCTGGGGTTTATGAAGCGTCCACCTTGCAGAAATATAATCCGCTTTGATGGCCCCGGGAATGAGATTCTGGGGGTTTGCGAAGCCTCCACGCTGCAGAAATAACTCACTTTAGGACTGTTTTGATAGCCATGGCCCCATGGGATGGGACTGTGGGGTTTAGGAGGGCTCTCTGCACTGCAGAAATACAGCCCGCTTTGATGGCCCTGGCTCAAACCAATGGGATTCTGGGGTTTTAGGAGGTTTTTGCGCCGCAGAAATATTGTCCACTTTGACACCGCTTTGATAGCTCCGGCTCCAGGGATTCTGGGGTCTATTATGATATGAGATTACCACACTAGGGCCAATTCCCACAATCATCCCATTATTGGCAACAAATATCCCATTATGGGTAATGGGATAATTGTGGGATGTAATGGGATGATTGTGAGATGGTTCTGGAATTGATTCTAGTGTGATAATCTCATGAGGGCTCTGCACTGCAGAAATAGCCCATATTGATGGCCACGGCTCCATTCAATGGGATTCTAGGGTTTCTTTATGAGGCTACATCCACTCTGCAGAAATAACCCATGCTTAAAGGCCACAACTACTGAGGATAGGACTTTGGCGTCTGCGAGGTTTCTGCACATGGGCAGAAATAACCCGCCTTTGACACCGCTTTGACAGCCGTGGTTCTAGGGGATAAGATTGGGAGGTTTATGAAGCCTCCCCATTGCAGAAATATAAGGCTCCGGGGGGAATAAGATTCTGGGGTCTCTGATGTCTCTGCCCTGCAGAAATATAACCCACTTTGATAGCCATAGCTAGTAGGATTATAGAGTTTATTTATAGGGCCACCACACCGCAGAATTATAACCCACTTTGGCACCACCTTAACAGCCATGGCCCCAGGTGGTGGGATTCTGGGGTTTATGATGCCAAGACACACTGCAGAAATAACCCACTTTGGTACCGCTTTCACTGCTGTGGCTGAATGTTAGGGAATTTGGGGGACTGTAGTGTTTGTGAGACATTGAGCCTTCTCTGTCACAGAAATCTGGGGTCACAATAAATGACAGTTCCCAAGATTCCCTAGCACTGAGCCAAAGCAATTAAAGCAGTCTCAAACTGGATTATTCTGCAGTGTGTTTGGGACCCCTGTCTTCTGAGGCTGCAGCTCCAGGGTGAATATTTTAGTGAACATTTTCTTCCATGGCTGGAATAATCTTGCCAAGGCTCAATGCTGAGGAATTTCTGGGATCTGTTGTTTTTGGGCACCTCCTCTGTCAGAGAGCTCTGGTGCTCCAGCAAACTATAAATCCCAGGATTCCATAATCCCATGGAGCCCTGGCATTTCAAGCAGTGCCAAAATGGGCTGATTTCTGCGGAGTGAAGCTGGAGAGAGGACTAGCCCTGCACCAACTGAGGACCCATCTCTGGGGTCTCCTTAGATTTGGCCCCATCTTGGCTTCCAGGAGAGACAGGCGCTGAACCAACTGCAGGAAAGAGCAGCAGAGGAAGCTGCACCAACTTGGATTTATGCCTGCAACGGGGTGGCAACTATAGCTCTCTTTCAAGAACAGCATAGATGATCATGAGTGGCTTTCACTTCTCTCATACATCACTGTTATAGCAGATTGGTGCTGCCTTCAGGGTACCAGGTCCAGGGAATGCTGGAATTTATGGCTGGTGCCTGACCAAACTGTAAGTCCCCCTGGCTGCCCAAGTGCTATAACTGTGTAGTATAGAAAGGATCTCAGGAGGAAGAGAGGCCACCCTTGTTGCCCACTAGGCTTGGCAGTCTCCCGCCTATAGAGAGTGCCTCCCTTTACTCCATTTCTACACTCTTGGCCTATGGGTTTCCCCTTCCTAGCTTCCTGCGGTGGCTCATCCACCTTTCCTTTCCCTTGTATCCAAAGAATGCCTTCTGGACTAGAAAGGATGCTCCTCTATTTATGTCATGCCACCCCCAGGGTATAATCTCTCTCTCTTTTGACAGGACCTGGCTGGAGAAGCAGTGGATCTCAGCCTTTGGTCCTCCAGGTATTAAAGACTTCAGCTCCTAGAACCTGTCATCTGGCCAAGGCTTCTGGGAGTTGAAGTACAAAACAGCTGGAAGATGAGAGGCTGAGCATCCCTGTCTACAGATGCTTCTTTGGTCATTTGTAATTTTGGCATCCTTTGCACTATCGTCTTGCAGGCTCATTCTTTTCCATTGCCAACCCTCAACCCCTCTCTACTTCAGATCCTGCCAAATGCAGGGCCTACCTGGCTGAGAGTTCCAGAGTTAAAAGCATTTTTCCTTCCATATTTGAATATGGAATATGAACCCCTTTCCAACATGCTTGCTTCTGAGAAAGGACTCCCTTATTCTCTTGAAGGCTCCTGGGGAATAAGTCTCCATTCTGGGAATCAACACTGATGGCATCCAACAGGGATGAGGAATGTGTGGCCCTTCAGATGTTTTTGAATTTCAACTCCCGCAACCCCTGGCTCTTTGGTATGCTGTCTTGGAGCTAATGGCAGAGCCAAAACCATCATCGGAAGGGCAACAATTTCCCATCACTGGTATGAAGACTGCCTGGGTGAGGGCTATGGACTTAAATAATAAATGATCAAATAAAAGCTTTATTTTTACCCCGCTTCTCTGTCACAAGGACAATCGGAAGTGGCTGACAGTTAAAAAAATTCCATACAATCCAAATTAAAAAAAAATGTTGGGCTCATAACTGCCATCAGCCTAGTCAGGGATGATGGGAGTGGTAGTCCAGCACCACCTGCAGAGCCATAGGCTGGAAAGGGTCTCTTCCTTATCAGGTTCCATCAGTCCCTTCTTTCTGCACCATGGTGAGATACTTGCTATTTTTGAGCAGTTTTCCCCTGTCCCCAGAAAGCCCTGCCTTCTCTGAAGGAGGCACAAGTATTTTGGAGTTCACAGCCATATTGGTTTTGGGGGAGAGGTTTGGATGGAATGGAGCACCTGTTTGCAACAAGGTCATTTTGACACTATTATTCTCCCCCATCGGACAGGAGAAAAAGGAGGCCGTGTTTTAGGGGGAACCTTGTGTACCATTTGATCCCTTGCGTACCCTTCTCTACCATTTGCCAAAGCCTTCCCTTTCTTTCAGATCTCTTAACCCTGCAGGAACATAAGGTGGGGTGGGTCAGTGAAGCTGGTTTCAGCCATCAGATCAACTGTTTTTGGATTTTTAACACCGCTTGAATGGTTGGACCCTTCTTACAGGAGCAAAGGTCTTCAAAAAGCACCAAGCAGCGGTCCTTTAGAAAAGAAGAGTGCTCATTTAACCTATTCTCAAGGAATATGGCAATGAAGAAGACTCCTTAATGGACATATCCATATTACTGATACTTATGTGTGTTTATAATATATATATATATATATATTTTTAAAAAGTCAATTGCACATTGTTGATCCTGAATCTAGATTTGCTCAAGGTGGAGGTAAGGTGTTTGCTTCCTCAGACCATAACCATATTCATGTGTTGTTTGTGTAAACCGCGTGTCTGCTTTGGGGTGAGTGTGTCTTGTTAGCCCATTCTCCAAATGCATGTTGCCCTGCTATTGCTGCCAATAATAAAAACTCTGTAGTTGAGTGCCTCCTATATTTATGAACAGTTTGGAAAAGCTGCATTTGGGATTGCAGCTCCCAGGATCCCCAGAGAGCATGGCTGCAAGCCATTGTGGCGGGAGGAATTCTGGGAGTTGTAGTTCCCTGTTTGCAGGCTCTCTTGTGTGATGCAGAACTCTGCTCATGCAAGGTTCATTCAAGTACTGGAGGTGCTCCAACTTCATGAGTTGTGGCCACTTTGGCAGGACAACTTGGGGCTCTGCTTGCCTTTCTACTTAAAACACCCTCTTTGCACAAGTAAGGCATGAGTAGGCCAGTGGAGATCTTGGTTCCTGAGAAATATCGCAGATGGACAGATCCCATTAGTGTTGCCTGCAACTGTTTAATGTTTTCTGGTTTGATGTCCTCAAGGCGAAGTCTAATGCCTGTTTGAAGAGTCTGTTGTTGTCAGTTCCCCTCTCCCCCTTGGGTTTTTAAAAAAGTGAAGGTTATCAATTTGTTAGCTAGACCGTTCTGCTAAATATTAAGTCTGGACTGGAGTGGCGTTTTGGCTTTCTCTCTAAAGGGGCAATTGCAAATTTAGCTCTGGTATAGCATGAACTATTCTCCTTATTTACTATAGGGAGGGTTCTCCTTTAAACAGTCAGAGATTTGAGTCCTTATGTATTTAGGAATTTTGGCTGATACCTTCCACAGCACAGAAGCACAAATTATTATTTCCCCATCTCTGGGTGAAGGGACTGATGTTTTATTTTTCCCACTGAACAGCTGAAGATCTCAACACAAAAGCACATTTTTTTCCTTTTGACCAAAAGGCATTGTCAGTTGTTAGTTCCCCTAGGGTTCCCTTTTACACAATTCAGTCGTTCAAATGTTTCTCAAACTGTCTACATTAAAACACAACATTTTATGTGTTCCGAGTTAGTTTCTTAGAAGCCACATCTTGATTTTAGAGCTTCAGAGTTATGGATGTTTGTATTCTAACCAAAGAATATTTTTATTACAGTTTAAATTTTAATCACAAAACACACACCACATACTGCCAAGCTTTTTCTTCAAAGGATGCGGTTCTCTTATTTGAGTAAAAGAGATCAACATTTAACTGCCTGGATTGTTAACAACAATCTTTATGGCAAATCCTGATTTAGCACAATAGTTTGGCACTACTTGTGTGAGGAGGGATACAGTTTTTTGCTTGATTCCTGGCTTGTGGTTATGTGCAAACTGGGAATTGTGTTTTAAAATAACCTGGTTAATTGTTGAACAAGCCAACCAAAAATCTGGATTTGTTTAGGTGGAATTAAACAAGTGCATGTTCATGCATGCACTTTATTGGTTCATATGTAGTAACAAGTCAAGAATTGGGCAAAGTGAAACTAAATCATGATTTATTTCTTCCTCAGGCTGTGCAGGAGGTGGAAAGAAGTGGTACGGTTCAAGCTCATTCTCCTTATACACATAGCCCTGATCTATGGTTTAGCACAGAGGCTGGCCACCTTTATACATGTTGCTGAACTGCAGATCCCATCAGCCCTAGACAGTATGGCCAATGTTGAAAAATGCTGGTAGTGTCACATGTAAACACAATGAAAATGAGAGACTCCCCTTTTTTTAACTGAATGTGTGGCTGCCGTTTAGATTGTTAACTTGACATTCTTGTGACGCTTTATAACAGCAGAGTTCATCCAGTCATGCATCCATAGAAGAGCATTTTTGCTCTGTGGGAGATAATTTTGAATTGATGTATTATTTTTCCCAAAAGAAGCATGAGAGGCAGAGAGAGTGAGAGTGAGAGAGAAAAGAGAGCGATAGAATGTGCTTTCAAATAAGGACAAGCAATAAGCTAGCATCGGAAAGCTGGGATTCCAGGAGAGATTGTACCCAGGTTGTCCTATGCCTTACTCGATAATAATTCCATTTGTGCATATTTTAGCTATAATGCCAGTCTATTGATTGCAATTAAATATTAAAAATGTCTTTCCTGAGAGTCATTTAGTCTTTTTCTAGTTTTTGTTGAGTAACGCTCTCTGAAATATGTTTTCTAAAATTTTGTATACAATCCAGTTTCCAGTAAGTGCTTAAATTAGCTCCAAGTTGTTTTTTCTTCCTGGTTTCTTTTTCTAAACGAATCTTGTACTGTAGCTTCTTAAGTCTGTCATAAGAGTTATGATTGGAGGTGGTTTAAAATTGAATTTGTGACTTAATGTGTACATAAAGTGTATAAACATTTTACACGGATCATTTAGTTTTTTATTCATTTACTAGTGCTATACAGATTTTCATATGCTGTACCTGGACACGCAGAGTTCTTTCATATTAATCTGTGATCCTGTACCTCTTTATAAAGAGGAAGACCGGAGTATAAACATTGGCAAAACTGTAGAAATATGTTTGTCTACACTTACTTGCTTGAATGTGAATTAACAGCTAAACTTCTGATGGTTAAAATGCAACCCTCAAATGAAGGCTCATGTATTTTGATTAGTGAATGTTTATTTGCTAGCAGGCTTACCCTAATGCTCCCATTATTTTTTAAATACAAATAGGTACAATAAAATGAACTAACGATTAATTTTGTAATGGTTGTGTTCTGTTTTAATTCAAGTTGCATTGTGGGATATTGGCATTTCGTGAGCAGCTGAATTAATAAGAAAAGAGAGTCAAGTATTTTAGCCAGACATTCATAACAATTCCTTAACCATCCCACCTGCCTGATGTAGGAAAGAGCAGCTCTAAGAGGGCAGTTAAGACTTTGGTGTTGTGCACACTTATTTACTGACTGGTTTATTTATTTAAAGATTTTTATCCTGCTTTTCAAAAATAACAACAGTTACAAGGTCTTTCAGAGCAGTTTATAAAAATTAGTCATTAACCCCTGCTCTCAAGCTTATAGTTCAAAAGACACATGGAGAAAGAAAAAAGGATTGAGAGGAGCGAAGGAAAACATAAAATGATGATGGCTGATTCAGTTGACCATATGGCAAATGAGGGATCCTTCACATGGCACAATTCCAGCACTATGATCCCACTTTCACTGGCATGTGTCCGTTATATGAAATCCTGATACTTGTAGTTTGTTGTTGTTGTGTGCCTTCAAGTAATTTCCAACTTACTGTGACCCCAAGGTGGAACCCATCATGAGGTTTTCTTGACTTGATTCATCAGAGGGGGTTTGCCATTGCCATCCTCTGAGGCTGAGAGATAGTGACTAGCCTGAACTCACCCAGTGGGTTTCTATGGCCTGAGCTGGGATTTGAACCCTGGTTTCCAGAGTCATAGTCCAGCACTCAAACCACTACACCACACTAGTCTCTACTTGCAGTTTAGGGAGGGTAATTTTGAATTCTTAGCTCTAATGCCTCAGTAGCACTAAAAACTACACACACACACCCTGGCTCCAGATCCCACAGGATATAGCTATGGCATAGTGGCATTATAGTGCTACAGTTATGTAGTGTGCAACAGCTCTGATTCTGGACCAGACTGTGCTTAGAGGCCCTTTCACACTACAAAATTATAGTGTGATGATTCCACTTTAACGGCCAAGCCTTCATTTTGTAGTTTGTAGTTTGGTGAAGCCCCAAAGGAGCTCTCTGGCTGAGAATTCTAAAGACCCCTTCCAAAACTGCAAATCCCAGGATGGAGTCATGGCAGTTAAAATGGAATCATAGTGCTATAACTGCGTTGTGCAAAAGGGCACCAGGTTTATACTGCATATCTCTTCTCTTTCTGCTTAGTATCTTCTTTGCTGGCCTGTTCCTCTTTTTTCTTCTAGTATTTCTCATGTTGCTTTCTCTTAATGACTATGTCTGCCACTCTCCTGTGGCATGGTTCCTTAAATGCCTTTAGGGTCACACTCAAAATAGGATGGTAGCAGCAGCTCACCAAACTCATGATGGTGTTTCTCCCATCCATTTAGGGCAGGATGGTTCGAGATGCCCAAGATGCGACCAGTTGCTTCTACATTAATACAATATAACCCCTTTCCTACATAGTAGCACTAAAAACCTTTTGGAATTGAATGAGCTGAATCCATGTAAACATGCTCAGGACTGGGATGTCAGGCCGTTATTAATGTGGAGAATTTGGTAGACATTAAACTTACCCAGACTAAGGCTTCATCTACCTTGCAGAATTAATGTTTTTTTACAGTGCTTTAATTGCTTATGGTTCAATCTATAGAATTCTGTGATTTGTAGTTTTATGAGAAATTTAGCTGTCCCTGCCAGAGAGCTGTGGTGCCACAACAAACTAGAAACCCCAGATCCTATAGCATGGAACCTTAACATTTAAAGTCGTGTCAAGTGGCATTAATTCTGCAGTGTGGCAACAGCCTTAGTCATGCCTAGTGTAGATCCACTGAAATCGATGGGGTGTATATTAGAGATGTAAATCCTTTTGTGTTCCATTCTTGCAGGCAAACATGAATAATTTCAAACATATTCTCCCTGCTGGCTGAGATTATAAAGAGTTTTCATGCCTTTTTTAAAAAAATAATTTTTTGGTGCTTTGGGATTTTCCTCCCATTGGTGAACTACAGAAGTGTGAGTTGGACTTACACCATCACTACTGACTTTGTTTTAGTCACTGGGAGGTTGAAATTCTTCACTGATGGTGCAGTGACCAAAATCCCCCAAACACACCTTTTCTCAGCTGCAGCTCCCTAAATCTGGCCATTTTCTGGTTTGTGAATTGCTGAGGGAGCATCAGCTAACAAGCATCCAACTGTATTTCTATAGCTGGTTGCAATGCAATGACAACATCTGCAAGAGACCTCTGAAGATATCTGTGAATTCCTGTCACTACATGCAGTTGTAGGAAAATAGCTGGATGCTTGTATGATGCTGTCTTGTTGGAACCTCTGTGATGAAAAGACTTGGAACTGCTCAGTTTGGGTTAGATGGTGCTTGTGTTGAGTTTGGTATGTACAGGGAGTGGAGTTAGAAGACAATATTCAGATATGGGACACCTCCTCCTGCCTTCTTCCACTGCATTTTGAAGTGAGGCAGCAGGCCAAGTATAATTTTATCATGGGATTTATCATGTCTTCAGATTTAATCCGCTAACCAAAAACCCAGGTCTGCCACACTAGAAGGCTGACACTTGTATTGTATAAGCCTTTGTCTATAAAGGTTTCTTCTTAGGAAGAGTGACATGTTAGAGTTCTGTATATGAAATGTTAGCATTTTTGCATCCTACTGTTTTTCTAATTAATTTTATGATGACATGGAGTTAACAACTGGAGAGAAAGATTAAATGCCTGGCACTTAGTCATTTTACACTGCCATGCTTTTGTCCTACATGGTCTTGACAGCCTTGAAAGTTGTGGATGAGGACATGGATTGTAATAACACCCTAGGATTGGCAAAACCTCCATTAAGCTATGTTTCATTTCAATATGAATTAATTAAAGTCACTGTCACATGTTGAAAGCCACATGAAGGTACGTAAGCCAACAATCATTTTTCTTCCCAAAGTCATTTTAATGAAGTTGTCTACTGCTTTATCATACTACAGGGCAAAAAGGATTTAAACAAGAGTTAAACGAGAGTTAAACAGGAAATGTTCTGTGATAAACATAGGGCATTTCCTGTGTAACTCTTGTTTAACTCTCGTTTAAATCCTTTTTGCCCCCTAATGTGATAAAGCAGTATGTGGTTCTTAAAGAGGTTTTGTTTCCCTTTGGGAATCCAAAAATAAAAAGGGAAATAAAACAGAAAAAGAAAAGAAAAATCATTTATCATTATGTGGAAGCTTTGCACCACTGGAAGGCTGAGCTTGTGCAGTATAATAGAGTGATAGATTTTGTTCTTTGATTTATGGGAGGTTGCTCATTAATAGCAAGTAAGATTTGTTTTATTTCTCCTAGTAGAGAAAAACATTTAATAGATTTTTCTTGTAGTCTTTTCAAGTAATGAAGGAGCTTTTCACCTCCCTAGGAAGACATTTATAAATTTAATATGGTAGTTAGCTTTGAGTTTTAATTAATTTGGAAATCTACTGTTAACCCTGATGGGAAAAATCAATTGTATTCAGTCTATGAAGTCTATGACTTCTTTCTCTGAAGGGCAAGAAAGGCATTTTATGACAGCAAAAGCATTCTTTAGGTAGATTCTTTGTATTTATACAAAATGAAGCATAAATTGTGATATCATGTGTTTCTCAATGGGACTGCCATTGAGAAACACTGAGGAAGATCTTACATCTTTTAGAAGTGATCAGAAGTTTGCAAGCTGCAGTTTTCCTTGCAACATGGAAGACCTGGCAGAGCTGCCCTTTCTATTTGTGCGGTTTGTAAAGAAATGGTAGTCCTTTCAGAATCTGAGCCAATCTCATCCATGGTATATACAGACTGTTCCGTATAGACCGGGGGTGGGGGTGGGGGTGGTATGTGGTTGTTTTATGAAATATACAGCATACCTTCCAACTCGCCCAATTTTACAAGGGCAGTACTGATCAATTCTCTCTTGTCCCACTTTTACATCTGCTTTTAAAAAATGTCCTGTTTTATCTTTCCTCCTCCCACTTCCCCCCTTGTGCTTAGCTTACTTTACTTGCTGCAATCTGGGTTCAAGGTGCAAAAGTAGTTTGCACCAGCTAAGAACAAACATATTTTTAAGCTGTAGATATAATTTATGCTGGGGGGGAAGGGAGTTCATGAAACCTGAAAATTATTTCAAGGCTTCCTCCATGGTAAAATGAGAAAAAAATTGTATTGAACAATGAGTAAATGAAAAGAGGACAAATCAAAGCTAGTTAAAATACTTTTAAATAGTTCCAAACCATGCCCAAGTGTGGATCTGCATAACATCCTAAGCAATGGACCTTCTCCCTTGCTCTCACATTATAAAAATGATTCCTCTTCTAGCATTGTTTTTAAAGTCCAGGCATCACTAATAGAAGTAAAATCACCTGTCCACAAACATTGAAAACAATGCTTCCTGCATTCACTCTGAATTGGTTTTTGAACAACAGCCTCTTTGCCAGACTGGCTCCGTATGAGGCCAATTCACAGGGTAGGGAGGAAGAATTCTATAATTTCTGAAAGGCTTTGGGGACATTGCCATGTCATAGGCATGCAGTGCTGCAGCCATCAGCTTACAGTAGTGGCTGGAACCACATAGTGAAGGAATAGGACCACTAACATGAAGCAGCGACGTGCAAATGAAGGCAAACACCTAGGCTACCAATAACCACATGAATAAGCTGGAGTGTGAATGGGCTTTGGAGAATCATTTTCTCCCCTCCCATGATATTTTGTAGTGAAAATGCTTGAATAAGAAAATATTCTGATAGGTCCAATAAATACTGTTGAGAGTATATTCATTATATCCAGCAGCCCAATTTACAGTTATGATTGTTACTGTCATTGTGTGCCTTCATTTCCAATTTATGGCAAGCCTACGTCGAACCTATTCATGGGGTTTTCTTGGCAGGTTTCTTCAGAGGGGGTTTGCCACTGCCATCCTCTGAGGCGGCTGAGTTTCAGCAATCACTTTTGTGTGCTGCTGTCTGCTGTTACAGTCCAAACTGTCTCTCCTAATTTGGCTCATTAACTGAGAAAAGAGAAGCTATATATGGCAGCAGATCAATGAGGCATTTCCTTTATACAAGCAAGCTGTCCCTGGCTGGGGAAACACAGCAGTGTGCTAAGACCACAGTCTTTGTGGTTCTGGTACATAGAATATGCATGTTCCTACCCATTCAGTACCTCTGGAGAAGCACAGTAGGGAGTCCCAGCTGCTGCATGGCATGAGGAGGTACGTTCTTTTATCATAGGGCAGAAGAAAGTAAGCTCCCATAAAAGAATGGGACACCCTTAACAGGAAGGGGGGGGGAGGAGATGTGACACAAACAGGAATGGAGCACCCATCATCTGCTCTTCTTGAAGGCTACATTAAAGGCCAACACCAACACAATCTGTTCTATTGCTATCTGACCATGATAAAGCACTCTTTTGATGCCCACAAATCATATATTTCCTGAAAGGCCAAGTAAACAGAGGCCAAGTTCCCACTGTGATTTAAAGCAAATTGCCGATCGGGTTATATGACTGTTGTTCCCATTTGAAACCAGTTCCAATTTTACTGATCGGTTTCAATCGTGATGAAGTGAGGCAAACCCCCAAAACCTGCTCTTTCCTGACACTAGTTCTTTGGTGGTTCTTTTGAAAAGAATCAATTCCGAAGCATGTTCAACAAGTGGGGACGACATCCATCTTCCAGCAGTGCTTTTGTGCTTATGGTGTGACCTATGGATACATGATTTTTTTTTTTAAAAAAATAAAATTGATAGAAGATTAGATTCATTGATTTTGCAACTACTTGCAGTCAGTGAGGCAAGCAGTTGCAAAACCAATGAATCAAATCTTCTATCAATTTTTAAAAAATTGATAGAAGAGTTGATTCACTGGTTTTGCAAATACTTGCAAATATTCGGACAATCTGATGCCAGCTCATAGTTAGGCAAGTAGTTGCCAAACCAATGAATCGAATCTTTATCAATTATATATATATGTGTGTGTGTGTGTGTGTGTGTGTGTAGTTCCCAAGCCGGGCTGCCTGAGTTGCCACTTATGTCACTGATGATGCATAGATGATTGACATAATAAATAATAAATAATAAAATATTTATTTATATCCCACCTCTTCCATTTGGAGATCGAGGCGGGTAACAGCAGAATTTATACAATACAAATAATAAAATTGACAGAAACCCCCATCCCCCAACCCGAAACCTCCCTCCTAAAAGAATTAAAAACACAGTAAAACCATACATAAATACCTAACAACAAAATCAAATTAGTTAACTTTTGTGACTGACAAAATAGCAGGGGAGTGTAGAAGGTGGAAAGATTCAATCTGTTCTGGCCATAATCAATCAGGGAAGGCCTGCTAGAAGAGGATTGTTTTTATCGCTTTTTTAAAGGCTTGAGAGAGGGTAGTTGGCGAATTTCTTCCTGCAGGTCATTCCAAATTTGAAGTGGCACAAACTAGTGGGGGTGACAATCATGCCAAAAAAGAAGCGATTACAAGCAGATAATGAAAAGATCTGCTTTCATAGTGGGAATGAAGAACCTTTTGGAATTGATTTACCAACATAGAGCGTAGGCGAATCACAAACCAGTTTCAATGTAAGTGGGAATGAGCCCTAACAGATATGGGGCAAGGGAGAAGAGGGGGTGGAAAGAGTGGGACTCTGGGAGGATTCGTGCCCACAATACGGAGTTCTAAATGGAAGCCACTGGGGAAAAGGGTGAGGAGATCAAGAGGCAATTGGGTGGAAGAATGAAGAGGATGATAATGTTGGCATCCCTTCAGGTTGTCTGGGTGCTTCCAAGGAGCTTGATCCTGCTGAAAACCCAACTTCCTACTTACTAACTGATTCTCTGGGCTTGAAGGCAACTACACATAGTAGCACTGCTGATCCCTTCCAAAGAAAGACTTTGTGGTGATTTGTGGTGGAGAGGTGGGGAAAGAAGAGCCAACCTGGGGCTGCTACTTGGGGTGACAGCTGTTTGAAGACCACCTGGTATGGTCTATTGCTGCAATTGGGTTGCTGGTTCTTTCTCAGTTTAGAGACAGCAGAGGGAACAGCAACATGGGAGTGCAGATGTAGCACAGAATGCCAGCCTGAATGCTGTTGATTGAATGCTCACACAACCTCTCCTTGTGCCCTGAAAGGACAAAGGAGAGGAGGTTTGTGTGGCAGCTTTCCCCTTTCTGCTCCCATTGACATTCTCCTGCTGCCAAAACACATGGGGGAATCACTTCCCTGTCATCCATGTCCAGCTGGGCTAGAGAAAGGATCCAGAGCGGGGTATAAATAAAACATTATTATTATTAAAACATTATTATTAAGTGCTGCCACTCTGGGCTTTGGCAGAGGATGTGGCCATGGCAAGTCTCGGCAGTCAAGGTCACAGCTAGCTCACAGGGCTCCAGGCAAGTTCTTGAATTCCTCCTCAATGTGAGTGGGTAAACCACCTTTCTGCAGATTGGGGAACAAGGGAGCATGCCATGTTTTGGTGGTGTGTGGGTGAGAAGAGAAGATATTGTGGGATTTCCTAATCTTGCTCCCTTCATCTTTAGGCTTAGCTCCTAGGCATGTAGGTATATGTAGGCCAAAGGCGTCCCCAACTCAGGTGTCACCCATGGTTTTTTTATGGGTGTTGGTGTGTGTGCCTGGGCCTCTCCTTCACCACAGCAGTAAATGTCTGTTTGTGAGGAGCTCTCTGCTGCCACAGTGAAGCTGGGGCGGGAGGGGGGGAGGACACTCAGCTTTCCCACCCCACATCAAGAGGAGGGGGGCTAACCAGGTTGTCTTCTGGGTTGTCACCCAGTGTTCGCTGCACCCTAATATCAACTAAATGACACCACTTCGAAGACACACAACACACACTTTCTTGGATTACAACTCTGGAGATCAGAGTCCAATTCCCTGCTTGGCCATGAAACCCATTGAGTGACCTTAGGCAAGTCACATGCTCTCAGCCTCAGGGGAAGGCAGTGGAAAACCTCCTCTGAACAAATCTTATGAAGAAAACCCTGTGATAGGATCACCATAAATTGGAAATGACAACAACAAACCAACCTCTTTGAAAGCACAAAGATAAAAAGTGAAAAGGACCTTTTCACTTCAAAGAAGAAAGTGAAAAGGAAGGTTTAATGCTGAACATAAAGAAAACAAAAATAATGATCACCAAGGGCCCACACAAGCTCAACCTAGACAATGAAGAAATAGAAATAGTAAAATAATTCCAATTCCTGGGATCAAACATTGATAGAAATTGAGACTACAGTCAGGAAATGAGAAGAAGTTTAAGAATGGAGAGAGTGGCTATGAAAGAACTAGAAAAGATTCTAAAATGCAAAGATATACAACTGTGCATGAAAGTTAGAATTGTACAAGTCATTGTACTCCCTATTACCATGTATGGATGTGAGAGCTGGACAGTTAAGAAAGCAGATAAGAAGAAAATCAATTCATTTGAAATGTGGTGCTGAGGACAGCCAAGAAGTCAAGCAAACGGATCCTGGAACAGATCAAACCAGAAATCTCTCTGGAAGCCAAGATGACTAAACTAAGGCTGTTGTACATTGGCCACATCATGAGAAGGCACAACTCACTGAAAAAAAATAATGCTAGGAAAGGTGGAGGGAAGTAGAAAGAGAAGAAGGTCACATGCTAGAATGGTTCAACTCTATGAAAGAGGTCATGGGAATGAATTTATGAGAGCTGAGCAGGGCAGTGGAGGACGGGGTGTCTTGGAGATTTCTCATCTACAGAGTTGCCTTGGGTTGAGATCGACTCAAGGGTGGATAACAACAAAAAGGACTATATTTCAGAGGAAGGAACTGGCAAAACCACCTCTGAGGATTTCTTGCCTAAGAAAACCCTGTGAAATTCATGGGCTTGCCATAAGTTGACAGCCAAGTTAAAGGCGCACATGGGCACACACACATATATACATGCACAAAATGAGCTTGCTGAAAGTACCCTTGGGATTTGTACCTCTGAAGCACCTTGTCCTGTACAGGTAGCCTGCAGACCTCCTGAGGGTATGTCCTGTGGCTGTGTGAAGGCTTCCTCAAAGCACAAGCCACAAAGGGTTATACAATAGACTGTAAAGTTAGCTAAGGCATTGTTCCTTTGCTCAGCACAGAGCCAAGCAGTGCAAATTAATTTGCGCAATTATGCCCAGGGAATCACTAATGGGAACATTCCAAATTACTATAATCGGGGCTTTGCTTTTTTAGCAATGGGCAAGTTACATGCTCCAAAAGGAATCAAAATGTATTGTCTTTCGGAGCATAATGATGCTCAGAGCAGCTGCTGCTATTGACCTGCTATGTGATTTTTTATTTTTATTAATATTATTGAAGTAGTAGGGTATCTAAGAGTTACTCTTGATTTTAATGTGCATCAGTATGTCAATGACTTGTATGTTGTCTCAGAGATTTGCTGGGTCATGCTCACATATTGTTTTCAAATAAACACAGCACTATCTGTAAACTGGTACTTAAAGTGAATACAAAGTGGCACCTGTGTCATCCCAGTTCTTTCAGATTCCTGCCATGTGTTCATATTAAAGTTGTTATTTAAAAACCACTTTTTTTAATTTGCAGAGGGAGCCCGTAATATTCATTGGAATTGCTCCTGCATAAGTGGATTGCAGTTTAATTTCAAGTGGATGAAACAGTGCCTTGATGTTGTCACATCAGATAATAAAGTTGCTGTCTTGTCTGCTCTTGTGCCCTTCATAGCATTTTCATGTGTCGAAATTAGGAGAATAATTATTGAATTATTGAAGATGGAACTACAGGGGCTAGCTGAAAAGCTGACGTCCTAACAAACCAGTGCGTATGCTCCAACATTTCAAAGATAAAAAGTGGGACATGTGTTGCCAAGCAACATCAGAGTGTGGGCAAGATGGCAAAAGTTACTAATAAGGAAGAACAGATAAGCTAGGAGAGGGTCCAGCGCTGTGCTTTTGCCTGAGCCTACTGGGAAGGGTAAAGTTTTGCCCTTTCATTTCTCTCCCTCATTGAGCTAACTGAATATGAACTACTTTTGCAGTATCAGTTCACTTTGCAGCAAGTGTAGTAAGCTGAGGACAAAGAGGGAAGATTGGAGGAGGAGAGAGAAGCTGGGGCATTTTAAACACAGTGAAAAAGTGAGAGAGCAGAGGCAGTTGGAGGTTATGCCAGTGTTTATTAACAGGTCATTTTTCAGCAAAAGGTTAGGCATTTATTGGCTTACCATGAAATAATGAGAACAGGCACAGTATTTGGGGTTAAACAAGGGACATTTTTATTGACCTAAAACCTATTTAAATGTTTTAGGCCTGAGGCTGAGCAAACAAAGTGGGGGGAGCAACCTGGTGTGAGTTTGACTGAACTCCAGATGTCAACTTATGACACCTTCCCAGCCATCCTTGTGCAAAACACTAGACTCAAGGGCAATCCAAAGGGATTGATTGCTATCTTGGATGGCAGTCTGGAAGGCTCCATCCCAAGCTTTGCAACTTTATAAGAGAGAGTAAGGGTCTCAACAAACCGGTCATAAAAGCCAGCATCAGGCTGGATTGGGGGCATGGCATCCACATGACACATGCCCCAGCTCCTACATGGTAGGTGGCATCACGGCAGTCCTCTGCACTGCATCCAAATAACACAGCACCAAAGGAACACAGGAAAGTTGCAGCGCAAGGACCTATGCTGCCTTTTTCGCACCCTAAAAAGGAGCCTCTTTTTGCAGCTCTCCTTTGCACCACAGAAAGACCAGACTGGGACTGTGGCATGTAGTTGTCGTGGCCCTGATCTGGCGGTGAAAGGGCAGCTGTCCTTTAGTGGTAGTCTGTTCAGTCTCTAAGCGCTCAGATCAGCCTCAATGGCAGACTCTTTCCCAAGCTCTCCCTTTATCCCATGTCCAGCGGACACAGTTCCAGAGCCCAACTTCCACCACAAGCAGGTGCCAAGGTGTAAACTAATCTCATCTCTTCTACCCCCACTACTTGCCACAGACAAAGAACAAGCATTTGCTTAGTCCCCTTCCCCCACCAGACATGCAAAAATGGTAGGCTCCCACTTTTGGAAATCCCCCAAGAAGATTGAATTAACTTTCTCTGATAAATGAACAATATCCTCTGTGTGGAGCTTGGTCCATTGGAAAATTATGTCAGGATGCAGGAGGAGGTACCCAAATTCATGGTGTTCTGGATTTCCTTATTCACCTGTCTGTGGGCAAGGTTCAGCCTAGTGTCCCTTTCCCTCAGCCAAATTTCACTATGGTGAGGCAAAATTGCTGACCAAATAATGGACATCCCAGGCCATGTATCCATTACAATTTGGAGACTGTGTAGGGCTTGAAAGATTAGAATTTTGTCTTTAAGTAGGCCTAGTTATTTCCACCAAGGTAGATTACCAGCATAAATCATTGGGTGGTCCCATACGCTCCTCAAACAGCAAGGGCATCAAGCCATCCTATCTCAGGCTCCTCCTTCTGCATCACTCCATTGTGGCAACACTGCCCAATCCAAGCTGCTTACTGAAATGACAGACTTGTTGCGCCACCCAGTAGACTATGCTATGACCACAGATCAGGACTCAGTTTAGCAGCATCTGGAAACTAAAGGAAAAAACATGTTAGATGATGGTCTTACGAAGTTCCACAGAACGAACATACCTCCTGAAAGCAGCAGACTTTCATTGTCCTATCTATTAAATCCTCTGGGAGGAACCTACTACAGCCTATGAAGACCAGGCTGATTCAGACCTCCCTATCGCCCCCAAGTTGTGGAATGACCTGCCGGATGAGATGTGTCTCATTTCATCCATCGATGGCTTTTAAAAAGCCTTAAAGACGCATCTCTTCTGGCAGGCCTTCCCAGACAATGTTTAACATCTCCTGGCTCCAAATCCAAAATTTAGACATCTTCCAGTCTTCTTCCCCCATGATTTCAGCCCACCCATACAGGTCAAGAATTTTTAGGTTGTGATATTGATATGTTTTAACTCATTGCTGATTTAATTTTATTTTAAGGGGTGGGAGGTGGGGATGGGATTGTTCTATTTTAATTGTTGTTGTTTTAATCCTGTTGTACCCTGCCCCGATTACCTGTTCAGAGAGGTGGGCTAGAAATACAAATTATTATTATTAAATGTCCTGCTGTCTCAGGACCATAGCTGAAGCAGTTGATACTGCCTCAGTCTAAAAAGAGTGTGTGCCAAGGCTGACACCCTGGAAACCCAAGTGTTGCAATGCTTTGGAGGTAATTGATTAAAACTGAGTGAGGAGGACTCAGCACAGCAAAAAGGATTGCTTGACTACCCCATGAAACCGAATATTGGCCTGCAATGCTTGGATGGGGCATAATGGTGAGTCAGTGCAGCAACGAAGTCCCTTAATATTCTGAACAATATTAGACATCTGGATCCCATTTGTGGCACTACACCCTGTCAGAGTGAATTCACTAAAAGCTAGCACCCTATTAGAGCAATCTCTTTTGGAAGTCCCCACAAGTTCTCTAATACAAAGAGCCCCTAAAATGCAGTCAGTGCAGCAGCATGAACAAGTGACACTTCGTAGAGGCTGGAACAAACCAACTTCCATTGCTTTGCAAGCCCTCAAAAATCACCAGTGTTAGAGGCACCCTCTTATCTGCCACTTTATCACACTACCTAGAAGGGGAAAAACATGTCTCCAATCCTTTCCTACCCTAAAATAATCAGTATTGTCATTATGTCCTTGTGCTTTCATAGCAAAAACCAATGCCGACAATTTTTTATGGTTTGAGGAGTGAGGCCTGTATCCTTCAAATAGACACAAAACTGTAGGATGTAGTCCACCTGGATGGGCCTAGGTACAACCAGCCCAGACACAGACTTAAATCTTTCAAACTCCATGCCATCCTTTTTGTAGCTACTGCTAGTACTAGGAAATAATGACAACTTACGGCATGGGCTGCCTTACCCTTCCAGGTTTCCACAGGTCTAGGGCAGGTGTGGGAACATTTTTTAAATGCATAGGTTTTCAGAGGATCTGAGAGGTTTTCAGAGTCTGAACTTGGAAGTTAAGCGGGGCCAGTCCAGGCTAGTACTTATATGGGAGACTGTTAGGAATATCAGGTGCCATAGGCTGAAGGTGAGAGCCAGTGTGGTGTAATGGTTTGAGCATTGCACTGTGACCTTCAAGATCAGGAATTGAAATACTGTTTAGCCAAGGAAACCCTCTGGGTGATCTTGGGCAAGTCACACGCTTCCAGCCTCAGAGGGAGGCAAAGGCAAACCCTTGCTGAACAAATCTTGCCAAGGAAACTTTATGATAGGTCACCATAAGTTGGAAACAATCTGAAGGCACACAACAACAACAGAGGCTGAAGGCAAAGGCAAATCACCTCTGAGTATTACTTGCCTTAAAAAAAACACCCTATGAGATTCATGGGATTGTCATATGTCAACAGGCAATCTGAGAGCACATACACATGCACATTTATAGTGGACTAAAGGCAAACAAGTGGTACTAGAAATACCACCATATTTTATTCTAAGCCTCTTATTGCCGAGAGGGGCACTTCAACCTTTTAGAACAGGAGGAAACCTAGGAAGCTATCAAATGAGAGTGCCATGAAGAAGTCTGTGGTCAACTAGGAAATTGTAGTGGCCGAGAGTGGGACACCAAAATGGCCACCTTTGGCTACCAGGGTCTGAATTTGGGGGCTGAACAGACCACCCTTAAGCCAGCCTGCAGCCGCTTCTGTCTTTGCCCAATCGGGGCTGTGGCAACTATACACTGCAGCCCCAATCTGGCTCTTCTGCAGCACAAAAAGGAGCCACAAAAGTGGCTCATTTTTGTGCTGTGGAAAGGGCACTATAGCCACCAGCACTTTGGCTTTTTGGCACTCCTTTGGTGCTGTGTCATCTGGATGCAGCGCCAGAGGAGTGCCATGATGCCACTCACCATGTGGTGGGGCTCACGGTGTCATGGTGTCAGCCCGGTGGCATGGGGCTGGAGTCGGGGTGCACGTTGTGTGGACACCATGCCCCCACTCCACCCTGATGCCAGCCTTTGATGCTGGTTTGTTGAGACTCTGAGTGTGTGTAGGACAGGCAGTTTAGCACTCAGTGCTTGATCCTCCAGGAGAGGAAAGTGCCAGAGAGCACAGGAGGTATGGCTGCAGGAAGAGGAACCTTCCATGACTGTGCCCCAGCAATCCTTCGCCCATGTTAATGCCAGGACTGGCCCTGAGATTATTGTAGTATACCTTTTATGGCATAAAACAGTATAAGAACAGAATTCAGAATCTGATGTATATGTGTGTATTGTATATATAAATAACTAGATGGAAACATGTAGACACATAAGTAAAAGTCCTCTTGCAGATGAAGCTTTCACCAAAACCCATTCTAGGCAGTAAAGACACTACTGTTTGTTTCTGTATTTTAAATGTCCACTGAATATAAATGGGTGCTGCCATTGTTTTACTTCATCCACACACTTCAACAGCTATTAATCAAAGTCAGTCATGTTTTAAATTATTCTTCTGAATTTGCTCGCTGGAATCTTAGTTTTGTTTCAGCACCACAGTTTGGGGGTTAATAACAGCTGGTTCTCCCTTAATTGTTATTTGCAAAGGGTAACAGCTGAAGGTCAGACCATGGCTGCTCTGGGTGTTACATAAATTTAGACTCCTTGACAAAATTTCTGCTCTGAAGAATTGCAATGACAAGCTGTCTTTCCTTTTAAACTATTTGCATACACCTAGTGCTTGTTATCTTGCCACAGAGTTTATTGCTAAAGGATTTGCCTGTGCCTTGGAAACTGGAAACTTGCCCATGCCATTTTGTAACTCTTCTCCAGTGTGTAGACCATTTGATGATATGACCCTATTGTCAAAATTAACCCAAAATATTTTGCTGCCTGAGGCAAAGGACAAGATGGTGTCTCTACCTATCAATTTCACAGAGACAAGGTGCCTGGACTGGCAGTTGATTATTTTCTTTGGTGTGTTGTCTCCCTGGGGCAAAGATCCGTGATGTTACGGAGAGGCTGACAAGACTGGTCAAATCTACTGACAAATACCCCTTCCTTTTGGTCCACGTGGGAACGAATGACACAGCAAGACACAGCCTTCAGAATATCAGAAGGGATTACGAGGCTCTGGGGAAGAAGCTGAAGAAAATGGACGCACAGATTGTCATCTCGTCTCTTCTACCAGTAGAAGGGCATGGTCCAGGAAGAGAGAGGAAAATAGCAGATATCAACAACTGGCTCCGCAGATGGTGTCGCCGAGAACAATTTGGATTCTTGGATCATGGGCTGCGGTTCCATGAGGAGGGACTTCTAGCAAGGGATGGGCTACATCTCACGCCAGTTGGAAGAAACGTTTTTGCCAACAGTCTGAAGAATCTGATCAGGAGGGCTTTAAACTAAGTGATTTGGGGAAGGGAGACAGCAGTCTGGAAGGCAAAATGGCTAGAAAAAATAGTCAAACTGACATAGAGGGAAGAAGACAAACAGTGCAAGGACTCAACAAAAGGAGCCAAAAAAACATGCACAGGCATCAAGTAAAGGGGACACATGGTCTTAGATGTCTCTACACTAATGCACAGAGCATGGGAAATAAGCAAGATGAACTTGCACTCCTAGCACAACAAGGGAAATATGATATAATAGGCATCACTGAAACCTGGTGGGATGAGTCTCACGATTGGAATATAGAAATAGAGGGGTATAACCTTTTTAAGAGAAACAGGACAAACAAGAAAGGAGGAGGAATAGCATTATATGTCAAGGATATTTACACCAGTGAAGAGATCCAGGACATCAATACTGGAAGCCAGGTGGAGAGCATCTGGATAAAAATTAAAGGAGAGGGAAACAACAGGGATGTTACTCTGGGAGTCTACTACAGACCCCCAAGTCAGACAGAGGAAATGGATGATGCCTTTCTAGAACAGATGACCACACAATCAGGAAGGAGAGATGTAGTAGTGATGGGGGACTTCAACTACCCGGATATTTGCTGGAAGTCAAACTCAGCGCCATCCTCAAGATCTAGAAAATTCCTCACTTGCCTTGAAGACAATTTCATTGTCCAAAAGGTGGAAGAGGCAACAAGGGGATCAGCTATTTTGGATCTGATCTTAACCAAGAGGGAAGACCTAGTTGATGGGGTGCAAGTGGTGGGATCCTTAGGTGGGAGTGACCATGTCCTCCTGGAGTTTGTTATACAGTGGAAAGGTGAAGCTAAGCATAGTCAGACACGCATTCTAGACTTTAGGAAAGCTGATTTCAATAAACTTAGAGAAATACTGGGGGTGATCCCATGGTCAAGAATACTAAAAGAGAAGGGAGTTCAAGATGGATGGGAGTTCCTCAAAAGGGAGATACTAAAGGGACAATTTCAGACAGTTCCAATGAGGAAGAAAAATGGGAGATGTCTCAAGAAACCAGTATGGATGACTAAGGAACTTACAACTGAGCTAAGTTTTAAACGGAACATGTATAAAAAATGGAAAAATGGGGAAATCACCAAAGAGGAATTCAAACAAATAGCCAGCGCATGTAGGGATAAAGTCAGAAAAGCTAAAGCGCAAAATGAACTCAGGCTTGCTAGAGACGTTAAGAACAATAAAAAGGGCTTTTTTGGGTATGTCCGCAGCAAAAGGAAGAAGAAGGAAACAGTTGGGCCACTGCGTGGAGAAGATAGCAAAATGCTCACAGGAGACAGAGAAAAGGCAGAATTGCTCAACACCTTCTTTGCTTCAGTCTTCTCAGGAAAGGCAAAGGGTGCCCAACCTAAGGATGATGGGGCAGAGGACAGAATAGGGGAATTTCAGCACAGAATAAGTAAAGAAACAGTACAGGAATACCTGGTTAATCTAAATGAATATAAGTCTCCAGGACCAGATGAACTACATCCTAGGGTATTAAAAGAACTGGCAAATGTAATATCGGAACCAATGGCAATCATCTTTGAGAACTCCTGGAGAACAGGAGAAGTCCCTGCAGACTGGAGGAGGGCAAATGTTGTCCCAATCTTCAAAAAGGGGAAAAAAGAGGATCCCAACAATTATCGTCCGGTTAGTCTGACATCAATACCAGGAAAGATTCTAGAGCAGATCATTAAGCAGAGAGTCTGTGAATATCTGGAAGATAATTCCATAATCACAAAAAGCCAACATGGGTTTCAGAGAAACAAGTCATGCCAGACAAATCTGATCTCTTTTTTTGATAAAATTACCAGCTTGGTAGATGAAGGGAATGCTGTGGATATAGTATATCTTGACTTCAGTAAGGCCTTTGACAAGGTTCCCCATGACATCCTTGCAAACAAGCTTGTAAAATGTGGACTAGACAAGGTAACCGTTACATGGATTTGTAACTGGTTGACTGACCGAACCCAAAGGGTGCTCAACAATGGTTCCTTTTCATCCTGGAAAGAAGTGACAAGCGGGGTGCCACAGGGTTCTGTCCTGGGCCCAGTGCTATTCAACATCTTTATTAATGACTTGGATGACAGTATTGAGAGCCTAGTTATCAAATTTGCAGATGACACCAAATTGGGAGGAGTAGCTAATACCCCAAAGGACAGGATCAAAATTCAAAATGACCTGAATAGACTAGAAAGCTGGGCCAAAGCTAACAAAATGAAATTTAACACAGAGAAATGTAAGGTCCTACACGTAGGGCGGAAAAATGAAATGCACAAATATAGGATGGGGGACACCTGGCTGAATGAGACAACATGTGAAAGGGATCTAGGAGTCCAAGTAGACCACAAGTTGAACATGAGTCAACAGTGTGATGCAGCAGCTAAAAAGGCCAATGCAATTTTAGGTTGCATCAATAGAAGTATAGTGTCTAGATCAAGGGAAGTAATAGTGCCACTCTATTCTGCATTGGTCAGGCCCCACCTGGAATACTGTGTCCAGTTCTGGGCACCACAATTCAAAAAGGATGTGGAGAAACTGGAGCGGGTCCAAAGGAGGGCGACTAAAATGGTGAAGGGTCTGGAGACCTTGCCCTATGAAGAATGCCTTAGGGAGCTGGGAATGTTTAGCCTGGAGAAGAGAAGGTTAAGAGGTGATATGATCGCCCTGTTTAAATACTTGAAGGGATGTCACATTGAGGAGGGAGCAAGCTTGTTTTCTGCTGCTCCAGAGAACAGAACTCGGAACAATGGATGCAAACTGCAGGAAAAAAGATTCCACCTCAACATTAGGAGGAACTTCCTGACAGTAAGAGCTGTTCGACAGTGGAACACACTCCCTCGGAGGGTGGTGGAGTCTCCTTCCTTGGAGGTTTTTAAGCAGAGGCTGGATGGCCATCTGTCGGGTATGCTTTGATTGGGAGTTCCTGCACGGCAGGGGGTTGGACTGGATGGCCCTTGTGGTCTCTTCCAACTCTAAATTTCTATGATTCTATGATTCTATGATTCTAAGGGTGACAGGACAGCATCTTTCACCACACTTGAGGGCAATAGCATGGTTTATGTGTTGTAGGAAGTTTGTGTATGGTGCACACAATTCTATTCTCTAATATCTTACCACTGGTCTGTGTGTTCCTCCACAGCATTTGCTACCTGAAATACCTTTCTCAAAGTGTATCTACACTGTAGAAATAATGCAGTTTGACACCATTTTAAGTGCTACATCCTATGGAATCCTGAGATTTGTAATTTTACAAGGTGTCTAGTCTTCTCTGCCGAAGAGTGCTGATGCCTCACAAAACTACAGCCTGATACAGACCGGTGCTTTGCGCTGGCCTGGGCATGTGCTAGGGTTAGCCTGCAGTGCGGATGCACTGCACTGAGGCAACCCTAGCATGTATGGACGGTACCATTTTGGATGGTGTCGTCCACATGTGCGGCGTGCTGGGGCTGTAAGATGCGTGACGCGTCCACATGAAGCGGTGCGCACCTAACGCCTTCGAGCCGCAGGAGAGCGCCTATGGCGTCCTTTCTGCGGCACAAGAAGGAGCTCCAAAACGGAGCTCCTTCTTGGCTTCCGCGGCCTTGGCGTGGCTTTCACACAGCCGCGCCAAGGATGCCTTTTCCCCTTGGGAGCTCTGTGCATGGCGGGGTGCAGCAGGTGCCCAGAGAGATCGCTGCACCCCGCTTCAAGCCAGAGAGAAGTGGCAATTTGCCACTTCTCTGTGGCCTGGGGAATCGGCAGATTGGGGCTGCAAGGGCTGCCAGTGAGGCAGCCCAAGCCCCAGTCCAGCGCTTCTATGGGAGCCTACAGACCACCCCTTTTGGGCGGTTTGTACAGCACCTAAGGAAACATAGAGCATTGGTCATTATCAGGACCAGCCCTACTGTTAGGCAGAGTGAGGGAATTGCACCAGAAAGCAGATTATGGGCTGTCTTACTGGAAATCTTTTAGCTTTTTTCCCCTTAAAACCCCAGCAGTTTTTCTCCCCTAGAGCATAGAGCTGTGCATGCTACACAATCTGTCGTTGGCCCCATAAACTAGATTGCTGCCTTCAGGATATAGTGGAGAAATTACCAATGTTCAGATAAGATTCACTTCCCACTCCAGTTTGCTTCTTTACATCGGTAACCTGTCTTTGAATTTTCCTGGCTTGGACACTCCCTAGTTTTCACCATGCCTCTTGGATTACGTCCCTGGAAAGAAGCAACTTCACGTTGGCTGCTCTAACAAGCCATTTCTTCTGATTCTATTAGACTTTCAAGGCTAGAGTTGAAAACAGAGTAGGTAATGTGCAATCCACAAGATTCATGTGTCCTCATACTGGATGAGGCCTCTGCAGGCAGAAGTCCAAGGTCTCATTCATCTATACTGCAGAAATAATGCAGTTTGAGACTGCTTTAACTGTTGTGGGTCCATGCTATGGGATTCTGGAATCTGTAGTCTGGCACCAGAGTGCTCTGACAGTGAAAGCTAAATATCTCACAAAACTACAAATCCCAAAATTCCATGGCACTGAGCCATTTTTTCTGCAGTGCAGTTGAAGCTCAAGACCTCTGGAGCACCAAAGTTTCCCTTCCCCTGCTTTAAGGAATATTGATGCTGCCCTAGTTTTCTACATGACCAATACTAGATTCTTTATAAGAAATAACCCTCCATTCATTTCACTCTGGACTCTTTCATACGAGGCTAAATTGGAAGTATAATTTAAGGTCAATTCGAATGCAATCATGGGTTTTACGTTATTGCGAATTAACTCTTCGCACGCAAATTCGGGCAAGAGGGAAGCCAATTCGAATGCAATCATGGGTTTTACTTTATTGCAAATTAAAGCTTCACATGCAAATTCGGGCAGGAGGGGGTTATTTTCGGGTAATGGGAAGTAATTCTGAACAGAGCAGGGGTTCTTCCGAACGGAGCAGGGGTTCATGTAAATTCGCTAAACAAGCGAATTTACATGAATCCGCATTGGCTCCATTCGGAGTTGGGAGAAATTCCTCCCGTTTGAAAGAGTCCTCTGTGTGTGATGTAAGAGAAGCTTCCCCCCATAACAGGTTTTGCAACATGTCCTAGGAGGTTTGCTCATCCCATTTGCTCACACTAATGTACCTCTTGGGACATGTTCTGTTTTCTATATCTGGTGAGCCAGCCTGGACATCCCTGTGAGTCAGATTATTAAACTGCACACAACCTCCCAGCTTCTCAAGGTAGCTTATTTCTGGAGAGGGGCTACATGCGTTAGTCATGATGACTGCTGTTTGTCAATTGAGTCTGTGAAGGCACAGTTCAGCTCCTGCTGTGCCACAGCAATTGGTTTAGGAAATACTGTCTACCAAGGAGGGGGGGGGATATAAAAGGCTTCTGAATAAGAACCATTAAATGCATAATAGTAAAGGAATAAAATATTTTATTAAAATCACCAGACAGAACTGAAAAATCTAATGAAAAAACACTTAAACAAAAAAGTACATCTTCACTGTTGGAGGAAATATTCCACAGTAGGGGCCCTAAACCCCCGATCTTAGCACATTATCACACCACTGTTTCTTGCAAGAACAAAATGACACAATTCTGCTTTTGTTACCTTCATTATTGCATGATGCTGTGTGTCACATGTACTCACTCAGCTGTACTCCTGTTATTGAAATGTCTCCTTTCATCCTTGGGAAGAACCTGTGAATGACCACACTATCACAAATATTCCCACCACTATATGTGTGCGTGATCAATCACTCTGCCTCAATAGCGATATCTCACAAGTTAGATGGTTTTTGCAGAGAGTTCATTCCACATGGTGGACTCCAAAACAAAGACCATGTCTTTCTAAAGGAAGTGTCATGTGGTACATTTTGAATTAGCAAGATAAATAGGTACCACTTCGGTGGGAAGGTAACAGCATGCAGTGCAGTCATGCTGGCCACATGACCCCAAGAGCTGTCCTCGGACAACACTGGCTCTTCAGTTCAGTAACGGAGATGAGTCTCCTACAGTCAGTTACCACTAGACATTCATGTCAAGAGATTACCTTTACCCTTACCTTTACCTTTATAGAGTCAACACTCATGGCAGTGCTGCTTCTTAGCTTCCATATCACAATGTATGAGTTGCAATAGAAGGAGGAATGCAACACTTTATTCTTTATTAAGATCCCTGTAAATCATAATGGGGAATCATGAAATTGGACCACAACTCCCAGCAATCCTAGTCAATTGTAGCCAGTAGTGTTGGATACTGAGAGTTTCAGTCCATTAATATCTGGAAGGCAACATGATTTCCACCCCTCCTATAAATAATTAACACATGATGATCACCTGATAAGAACACTTTTGCCTTTTGAGTTTGTAATCCAACAAAGCTGCATACAACCAAGCTGGAGCGTGAGCCCATCAGGTACACAAGTTGATGGGTTTCTTTGAATTATATAGTTATTAATTTAAACCAAATGATATAATTCACAACCAAAACTATGAACATTCAGAGAAAGTATAAAAAGAAACAGAAGATAAAAAAGAGACGAAAGAAGAGAAATACATGTACCTATATAACTGGGGCGTTTATCGCATGCACTTTTCAGCCTGATCTGGGCATGGGACGGGATCGGGCTGGAATGGGGGAAAACAGATTTTATCACACACAAAATTGCTGCTGCACTGCCACTTGACCATCATCCATCCCTCAGCCTTGCTTTGCCGGCCAATTTTGGTGGTATTGAAAGCTTCCGTACTACCAAAATCGCCAGGAGAAGTGTGGCTGGGGGATGAGTGATGGTCAGGTGGCAGCACTGCAGCAATTTTGTATGTGATAAAACCCCTTTCCTCTATTCCAGCCCAATCCTGTCCTGTGCACTGATCGGGTTGAAAAGTGCATGCAATACATTCCTAAAACTAAATGTAACTGCTACATAATACTGAAAAACTAAAACACTAAGCATTAATTAATAAAAAAGAGCCCCCCCCCCTTAACCAGACTGTAATGAAAAAAACAGACAAAGGAGATTGTGACACGGGAGGAAAGTGTCTTTCTCCTGTGCTTAATTTGTGTTATTAGTGCGATTGGGGGGGAAGATTATCACCCCCCATTCTTATCCCATTCTTCTACTGTATGTTAACAGTATTGGGCATGTCATTGTGTATTAACCCTGCTGGGCAAGTAGGAAAGTGCCCTTTCTCACTTCTCCAGTTGCCGTGCCAATCCCTCCATGTGTACCACCCCACTGGATGACACCAACCCATTTTCAGTCTGCACTCCTGCATCTTCCTAGTGATACCAATATCCTGACTGGCTGGGCCAGTTGAAGCTTTCTTCTTTGTCACAGGCTGATGGGTAGGTTAAACTATGACAGTGGTGATGAAGCAGGAAATTATGCAAGAAGACTGGCACTGGCGGGAGCCTTATCCAACCCTGCAGATTCCAGTTGCTATTGCACAGTCATAACATTACCACTTAAACTTCCGTTCCCTCCCCTCTCCCTGAAAAAGGCCCAGAAGGCTCGAAAGGAGGCAAGTAGAGGTAGCCCTGTGTTGTATGATGATTGTATTGGCATCTTGAGCCATGGTAGAACTTTCTTCCAAATAGCTTTGAGAGAGTAAATGGACTTTCTCCCTCTCTCCCCGGGGCTGCTTGGAAGTCTCCCTCTCTTCACACCAGCTAGATGGAAAAAGAAGAAAAAAAGAGCTCTTAGCTTGGTCCTGGTACTGAGATTCAAACATAATGGCAGAAAAAGTGCAATGATTAATATGTTGAATTTGCATAATCAGAATGCAAATTAATAACATGCATGATTATATTAATTTACATAATATGCACATTAGGTGCCCAGATATGAAGGACTGGAATATAGCAACCCTATACACAAAGTATCTGGAAACATGAATCTCCCACAAGCAGGTTTGTTATTGATGAAAAAGGATTAGCTGAGAATCCTAGAAAATAGGAAACTGCCTTAAGGGCCTTTACAGACTGGCCTGAAAGGCTGGCCTGGGGGCAGAGTCAGGCCATAGCATTCTTATCACGAATGCCCAACTCCAGCCCCCCTCCCCCAGGGTGCCCTGATGCCACGTGCTGCTCCAGGCAGCACATGGCATCATGGCACACCTCTGGCGCTGCGTCCAGATGATGCACGCCGAAGGAGCACCATATAGCCTCACTACCATGGCTATGGAGCCCTTTTGATGGAGCAAAAAGGAGCTGCTGATCAGGGCTGCAGTGTGAGGTTGCCACAGCCCTGATCCAGCTAATAAAGGGGCGACTGGAGGCCAGCCCTTTGGGGCCGTCTGCTGAGCCCCTGAGTCAGTCGACTGGCCCATCTAGTTCAGTACTGTCTAATGCAGGGGTGGGCAACTATGGAAGAACAGAGGGCTGCATTAGCCTTCCAGGAGACCTTGGAGGACTGTATCGTCCAGCACGGCTGCTCCAGCCAAAATAAATACCATCATTTTACCCCCAACTATACTCTAGGGGACATGAAGATGCTTTTACCATGTTTTAAACCCTTCTTGGGTGATTTTAAGCCCAAGAGAAGCCTTCTTTTTAAACAACAGGAATTGACAGCAGTCATTTCCTATTACCTCCCCCCGCAAAGTAATTTCCTGGGCCTAAACTGCCCCAAAATGGAGTGAAAATGCCCCCGCCCCATATTCCTAGAGGGCATTTCGGGGAAAACCTTTTTCTTTTGAAAATGTGTTCTGTCTTTGATTCCTGGGGCCCCTGAAGGCCAGAAAAAACAGTGTTTGGGGTAAACGCTGCCCAGCCTGGCTCACTGCCTCCCTGGCTACTATATAGGAGCTGAACTGGAGACCCTTTGCATGTAAAAGCCTGTGCTGTACTGCTGAGAGCGATGGCCCTTGCGTCAAGTACATGTGGCAATAAGCCCAAGTTTGTTGTTACGAAATGTGTGAAAATGCAGACTGAAGGAAAGGTTACATTTCCTTGATAAGAACTGTTTCAAACCACACAAGCAGTGCTTGGGGGCCTTGTCTTTTGCCTGCAGAGTAAGCAAGAACTTTTGGAAAGTTTTGGTTTTTTTCCCCCTTCCTTTTTCTCTAAAGGTGCAGTGGCATGTGGCTGTGTGAAAAGCAAAACATCTTCTGCTGGCATTATCCACCTTCTCAACCACCTACTCAAAAATGTCAAGAGAATGTTTGACGAGCGACTCCTCTTCTTCATCCATAATTATCTTTGATTAAAATTTTCGAGATCTGTGTTCCCTGCCTTTTGCTTCTCTGCACATTTTTGGGGCTGCTTTTGTGTATTACAGATTGCAGGCTACAGCTGTCATGCTGCGATGAGCGTTGGCATTCTGTACCATGCTGGCATCTTGTCTTAGGAACAATGAAAAAAACCAACAACCTAAAACTGAAAGTGTTAGGACAGAGCCACTGCTCATTGTCCATGAGTGCTCACACATTTCTTTTATCCTGCTGTTGTCTTTGATCAAACAGGTTCTGTAAGATTATGAAACTCTCTCTGTGTGTAGTGTTCAATAAAAGGTGACAATGGAGTGAAACAAAGGAGTGGGCACACAATGCAGTAGCTGGAGATTCACATGTTCTTCATGTGTCTCCGATAGTCCTTGAACACGGTGTCTGGTCTTATATTTGTGATCTACATCATGATCCACATATTCCTTTGACAGCCTTTATAATGCGGTGTCTGGTCTTCTCATTCAAAGACATAGCCATGTTAGTCTGGGAAATGATTATGCAAAGGGTTTTTCTAGCACCTGTGTCCCCCAACAACCATAGTTAAAACTGAACTCCTCACCTCATTTCCATAACCACAAGTTTTGCATTTCTATTCTTATTCTCACACACAGTCTGCTTATATAGGTTTTTCCCTGCATCTGAGGAAGTAGGTCCAAGTTTACGAAAGTTCATGATACAAGCTTCTTTCTTTCAGTTAGTTTCAAAGGTGCAACAAGATCCCTTTGCACCTTGGTCTTCTCATGTTTGTTATCTTACCTTCTGCCAAGCTGATCACCAAGCTGAATACAGCCATATCCTTCTTCATCTGTTTACTCTCCATCAACCTCTCCCTGAAAAGGCACTGTATTAACACAGCCTTGACGGGGACTCTTTTTGCCTCATTTGGTATCCCTAATTTTAATCCTTTGCCCCCAATTTCCCGCACCCCTGCATCCAATTAGACATCTGGTAGAAATAGGAGAGTGATAAAATTCTCCTTGGCTTGGCAGGAGGGAAGGATAAGATGGGCTTACCAGGAGGTCAATTGTAATCTGTATTTGTATTTACCTTGTGTCTCTGTGTAGGAAATTAGCAAGATGAAGACAGCCCACTCACAGAGAATGAAATAACCCTTTGCTTGTCACAGTTACCTATCCTCACTCAGACACTTTACTTTTCTGGCATTGAATAAAATGTCAATTAGCATAGCTAAATTATGCCTTGTCCTTTCTAGCAGGTGATTGCTTATCCCCAGTTCTTTCCAAGCAGACAGCAAGAACAAGGGAAGGCATAAGGGAAAACACCCTCGCTTGCTTATTTGCACCTGACATCATCGCAAAGACAGATTAATGTACAGCCAGAGCTTGAAAATTTCCTTTTTGGGGATTGCAGTTTCCACAGTATCCCAGCCAGTATGGTTACTCGTCATGTTGGTTATCGGATTTCGGAAACAGTAATAGTAGCCAGCATGGCCAGTAGACAGTGTGGTGTAGTGGTCTGAATGCTGCACTAGGACTCTGGAGACCAGGGTTCAAATCCCTGCTCAGTAATGGAAACCTATTGGGTGACCTTGGACAAGTTACACTCTCTCAGCCTCAGGTTCCCCTCTGAAGAAATCTTCCTGAGAAAACTCCATGATAAGTTTTGCTTATGGTTGACAAAGTCAGAAATGACTGAAAGGCACACAACAACAAACTCAAAAAAGTTACTTGCCCAAGGTAACTGCATTCCTTACTACTTTGGCTCTAGCACAGACTGCTGTACTCAAGATGCTCTCCTCAATTAATCCACTTTTTCAGCTGTTTTTAAAATGTTCTTGTTTCTCTCTCCTCCTCCCTTTTTCCATTTGTCCTCAGCATACTAAATTTGCTACAAACAAGCTCAAAGGAAACACTTTCTTTCTGCATTATAATTTAGGGAAGGGAGGAGCAAATGATGGATAATTTAGAATAAAGAATTGATCAGAAATGTACAGTACTAATATTGATAAATTGTATATTTTATTGAAATAAAAATATTTTTAAAAGAAAAGACAAGCTCAACGTGCAAAGTAGTTTGCATTCACTTAACTCAGAGGGTGGGGAAGACAGGATGTAGGCTTAGACAAAAGTCAACTGCTACAGGCTCTGCTGACTTGTGTGGTTTTTGTCATTAACAACTTTTGCCAACTTGACCACATTGGGATATTGCTTGGCCACGTGCATCCTGGTTTCATCTGTGAAATGTTGGGAGGGTATGCAATTTCAGCTATTGCCCAACCACCACATACGGTATGTCTGACACTCACTTCCCCCATGGACTATTTTTGCAGTTCTAGGCAGGCATTAAAGTGAGATTTATTTAGATTCTGATGTCTTACCAACCATAGCTACACGACGGCATTTGACTTGGTGGATCACATATTATGTAGGTCTGTTCAGCAAGCTGGTCCTTATCTTCACTAAGAATGCAAAATCCTTATCTCATGTCAACATGTACACACCATGAACAGGAAAAGAATAATGCAGAACAGCAGTGGCTTCAACCAGGCCAATATAGGATATTTTATTTTCATCACTGCCTGCAGTACAGCTTGGCAGCCATGAGCCTCCAGATGTTTTTGGCCTATAACTCCCAGAAGACATAGCCAGCATAGACAAAGGAGTTTATCAGACAACAGAAATTGGAAGTATAATCCAATAGCAATCCGAACGCAATCATGGGGTTTTACGTTATTGCGTATGAGTGTATCTCACGCAATTTTGGGCAAAAGGGAAGTCATTCCGAACATAATCTTTTTTTTTTTTATTAAATTTTATTAAATCACAAAATAGTATGAAAAAAACAAACAAATACAATTGTAACCATCATACAATCAAAATGGAAGCAAAAGGTAACAAAGAAACAAAAAAAAATTAAACGAGAAAAAACAGTGCAATTGCAACAACAAAGACCGACACAAAACAAAACAAAAACAAACAAACAAACAACAAAAAAAAACATCAAAAAAAAAGATTATTGAAGTTTCTTTCATATAATCTTATAATGGCTTCCACAAAGCTAACACTGCTTATATATGAAAAATTAGAATAACACTACTATATGAAAGAAAAGGAATATATTATAAGCTCTATTACTTCCGATAGAATATTTAACTTAACAACGTTTCTTTAAATTTTTTAAGGCAGTCCCAATCTTTCTCGGTTTCCTCCCTATTAATATCCTTGAGTACAGATGTCAATATGTCCATTTCCATAGCTTCATTTAAACTATTTAGCCATTCGAGTTCTGATGGAATTTGTTTTTGCTTCCAATATCTAGCATAAACTATTCTGGCAATAGTGATCATGTATAAGAGAATCCGTCTATATTTCTTTTCATTTTCTTTTTCTATTACATTTGTCATGTTTAACAAAAATAATACTGGATTTAAAGGAATATCAATTTTTAAAATCTTAGCCATTAACGTTTGTATTTTCTTCCAATATGTAGTTGCCTCCGTACATCTCCACCACATATGGAAGAAAGTCCCCTTCTGCTTATTACATTTCCAACACTCCCCTTTTCCTGTCTTATACATTTTGCTTAATTTACTTGGCGATAAGTACCATCTAAACATCATTTTAGTATGGTTTTCCCTGTAATTTTGACACAAGGTAAAGGAATTAGTATTCCGCCAACACTTTTCCCAGGAGTCTATTTCTATTGTTTCTCCGATATCTTGGGCCCAAGTAACCATAAAATGCTTAACACTTTCCGATTCTAGATCTCTTTGTTTTAATACCTTATAGTATTTTGAAATGTGTCCTTTATTTTTGTCAAAAAAAATATTATCTAACTCATTATACTCCATTGTAAAACCGAATTGTTTCTCATCAGATCTATATCTTTCTAATATTTGTCTATAGAAAAACCAATTTTTGTTTGTTTCTTTTTCTAATTCTTCAAACTTTTTTAGAACAAAAGAATTTTTATCTCGTATAATCATGTCCCCATATCTTAACCATTTTTGATCCGATGCCTTATTTTTTTTGTAGAACGCTTCTTGAATTGACACCCAAGAGGGTAATCGTCTATAAAATTGTTTTCTAATTTTAATCCAAACTTTAAATAAAGAATTCCTTATAAAATGATGGCAGAAATCATTATTGATCTTATGTTTATCATACCATAAGAAAGCATGAAACCCAAATCTCATTTTTGTACTTTCTAATTCTAACAATTTATCATTTTTTAACAGTATCCATTCTTCTATCCACTGGAGGCATGCGGCGTAATAGTATAACTTTAAATTAGGTAAATTACAGCCGCCTTTGTTTTTTTCTTCCGTAAGTAATTTCCATTTGATTCTCGCTTTCTTGTTTTGCCATAAAAAGTTCGATAATGATTTTTGCCATTTCACAAAACAGTTTTCCTTCGTCAAGATAGGCAAATTCTGGAATAAATAAATAAATCTAGGCAAGATGCTCATTTTTAATGTTGCAATTCTTCCTGAAAAGGATAAACGATACTTAGACCATTTTAGTAAATCTTTTTTCACTTCCCTCCATAATTTTTCATAATTATTATCATAGAGATCAATATTCCTCTTTGTAAATAAAATTCCTAAGTATTTAACTTTCTTAACAATTTGAAATCCTGTGAGTTCTTTTAGTTCTTGATCTTCCTGTTCTGAAATATTTTTAGTCAGTATTGATGTTTTTTCTACATTAATCTTGAAACCCGACATAGCACCATACTCTTGAATAGTTTCTAATAATAGTTTTATGGATTTTTTTGGATCCGCTAAAAAGAAAACCAGGTCATCCGCGAATGCTTTTAACTTAATATTATATTTACCAACCTTGGCACCCTCTATCTCCTTGTCATTTCTTATCTTGTTGTTGAGTACTTCCAAACTCAAAATAAATAACATGGGGGACAGAGGGCATCCTTGCCTTGTGCCTCTTTCTATTGAGATGTTTTCAGTTCTCTCTTGATTAACTAAAATCTGAGCTTCCTGTTCTTTATATATTGCTGATATCCAATCCATAAATTTGTCACCAAAATTCAACTTTTTAAGTGTTTCTAACATAAAAACCCAATCGACCCAGTCAAATGCTTTTTCCGCATCAACCATTATCATGGCAAATTTTCGTTCGTTATGATATTCATAATGTTCAAATAAATTTAAAACAGTCCTAATATTATCTCTTATTTGTCTCCCTGATACGAATCCATTTTGATCATCATGTATTATTAATTTGAGAAAATTTTTCAATCTTGTTGCTAAAATTGACGTGAAAATTTTATAATCGACATTTGTTAGTGAAATTGGTCTAAAGTTTTTTGCTTCTTGCTTTTCTTGGTTCCCTTTAGGTATTAACGTAATATAAGCCATCTTCCATGAATCTGGAATTCCGTTATTACCAATATCATTGATGGTTTCCTTTAATGGTTCAACTAACACATCTTGCATTTTTTTATAATATAAAGCTGGGAGGCCATCTGGGCCTGGAGCTTTTTGAAGTTTTAGTCTTTTTATAGATTCTATTATTTCCTCCGCTGTAATAGGATGGTTTATACTTTTTCTGATCTTCATTTAACTCCACAATTTTTTGATTTTCCAGATATTTAATCACTCTTTCCTTATGATCTTCTGTTGCAAAGCTATTTTTATATAAATTCCTATAATATTTTACAAAAACGTTTTTAATGTTATTACCTTCCGTTATTAATTTCCCATCTTCATATATTTTTGTAATTATTTTTTTTTCTTTCTCTTTCCTAAGTTTTGATGCAAGCAATTTGCCTGCTTTGTTGCCTGATTCAAATTGTGTTTGTTTAAGTATTTTTAATTTTCTTTCGATTTCTTTTATTGCAATTAATTTTAATTGTAACTTCAAATTATCAATATCGTTCTTTATTTTTTTATCACCTTTCCTTCTCCATTCTTCTTCTTTTTTATGTAGTTCTGTCAGCATTTTCCTTTCTTTCTCATTTTCCTTCCTCTTAACTTCAGCTTGTATTTTGATAAATAACCCTCTTACGACTGCTTTCCCAGCATCCCAAATAGTTCTATTTGTTACGTCCTCTGTAGTATTTTCTTTAAAGTATAATTTTAAGTTTTCTTTAATTATATTTACTACTTCATCATTCTTTAACAATTCTCCCTGTAATCTCCATAAATATTGTTTCTTCTTTGGGGCAAAGTTCATTGCAATTAAGTTATGATCTGACTCATAACTAGACATTATATCCATAGAATCTATTAGGGTTAAAAGAGATTTTGATGTAAGAATTAAGTCAATCCCAGAGAAAGATTTATGAATATCCGAGTAGAAGGTAAATCCCTTAGCGTTATTATATTTATATCTCCAAATATCTGTTAAATTAAAATCTTCTATTAATGTAAAGAAAGATTTTGGAAGTTTTCCTTGTTTTTTCCTGATATGTTTGTTATCGTTTGATTTTCTATCTAGTTTCGGTTCTATCACCGCATTAAAATCTCCCAAAATTACTATATTATCATATTCTGTCTTTACTAGTTCCTGTCTTAATTTTTGAAAATAATTTTCACGATTTTCCAGTGGTGCATATACTCCCACTGCTAACAGAGTTATTTCTTGAAGATTTATTTCAATAGCTATATATGTTCCATTATTATCGTTAAATATTTCCTTTGCTTGATATTTTTTATTAACAAAAAAAGTTATTCCTTTTTTCTTGGTGTCAGACATTGATGAGAAGCTATTACCTAATTTTGAATTCCTTATGTATTTCTCTTCTTGTTTTTTGATTCTTGTTTCTTGAATACATAATATGTCACCTTTCATTTTTTCTAGTCTGTGGAAGATCAAGCTTCTTTTATACTTTGAGTTTATTCCCTTAACATTCCAGGATACAATTTTCACCATTTTATCTTAAATTTTTGTTTAAAGTCGTGTTATTTTTTTAATCGGTAGTTATTAAGAAAGTATTTCAATTATAAATTAAATTAAATTAAGTTCCGCCCCTTCCGCCCCTTTGTTTTCTTTTTATTTTATTTGGTTTTTTTTCCCTTCTATATAATTTCTTGAAAAGAAAGAAAAAAAAGAAAAAGAAAAAAAATTAATAATAGTAATAAGTAATTTTTTCAATATTAAATTATTTCAATTGACCCCTTCTAGATCAATTAGTTGTAATATTCTTCCCTCCAAGTTGTCTTGCTCATAATTATCTTCCCTTATAGCATGACTCTCAAAAATTTTTTCTTTTTTGGTTATTTCATTATCTTGATTCAGTTTTTTATCTTCTTGTTTTTTCTTTTCCTCATGGTTGTTACTTGGTCTCCATTCTCTCGATCGACTTTTCCCTTCTTTTGTTCCCTTAAGCTCATCTTTTAGTTTTGTTTCCATCTCATTTGCCTTATCTATATTGTCAATTTTGATTCGCTTCTGTTTGTATGGGAAGGATAAACCTTCAATTCTTTCCCATCTAAAATTTATCTTTAACATTGTAAGTAACTGTGTTAATGATTTATATTTCTGTCTTTCAACCATTATCTGAGGGTGGATATCCTTAAAAAATTTTAATTCAACCTCTTCTACTATTAATTTATTCTCATAATTTTTTTGTATAATTAAGTCTTTAAATCTCGTTCTTACAAAACATATTGCTACGTCTCGTGGTAACTTCCTATCTCTTGCCTGTTGCGAGTTAACGCGGAAGATCTTATCTATTTCTAATTCCATTAACTCCCTTTCAATACCAATAAACTCTGCCAACGGTAAAATTAGCCTGGTACTTAGATCCTCATTCGTTATTTCCTTTAGTCCTCTTATTTTAATACATCTTTCTCTATACCTCAATTCATTCGACCAATCCATATTCTGTTGAAATTCTTGTTTTCTTATTATCTCATTAGAAATATTTTCCAACATCGTAGTCTTTTCTTTAACTTTTTCTACATCTTTTTGATTCTTCAATATATCTTGTGATAGCCTTTCCATTTTTCTCCCCATATTATCCAATTCTTTTTTCAAATCCTTTCGTATCTCAGATTTCATCTCCTTTATTTCCTCTCTTATCTCTCTGTTGGATTCTCTTATATCCTCTTTCAACTCTTGTCTGTTTTCTTTCATCTCTTGTCGTAAACTTTTTATTTCCTCTACCAGTGCCATTACAGGATCCATAACTTTAATTGAATCTTCTGATCCTCTTCTTGATGTTTGAAATTGGGTCTGCATACTTCCCTTTTTAGCAGCTGCCATTCTTTCCTGTTTTTCTATCCCTTCTCGTCTCCTTTGTGTACTCCTTGTATCCATCAATCCTTATCTATTCCCCAATTTCACCACATAACACGGGTAATAATAATAATAATAATAAAGTATAGATCTCTAATGTTTTAAATGGAGGAAAAACCAAACTATATTAGTCTGCTAACTGCCTTACACCATTTCCATTTCTATTATATTTGTTCACCCTCTTATGTTCTTGAATTATTTCAACTGATATTCCTAGTGAAAGGAGGGAGATAGAAACATTCAATGCTCAGATATAGTAGATTATACAAAAAAGAGAAGCAATTTGATAATAGCGTAGCTTGTGAATAATACTATTTCTACTTTCTAAGAGAAAAAAATACTCTTCTTTTCAGTATGGGGGTCGTTCTTATTTACCCTACACGGAGTAATGCATACAAATTAAGGGGGAGGCAGGATTCTTCACCTTAGTGAACCCACCAAAAGTGGAGAAACCCACAGTATGGTTGGGATTAGGGAGAGGTCCCTTAACGAATCCCTAAGATAACCCCTCTTATCAGAGGAGGTTAAGGACGGGTTGGCTGTGTTCCCGTTCCTCCAAGCACCCCTTTGCGAAGGAAGTTGCTAGTATAAATCACTGCCACTTCCTACCACAACACCAACATACTGGAAGCCATGGGCTACGCGTGATGGACATCCAGAGAGTTCCCAGAGGAGCAAGGGTGGTCCGGGGCCTAAAAGGCCTCTGCTGCTACTCCTCCCGCTCACGCCACCGCCGCCGCCGCCGCGCCGCCGAGGAGGCGAGGGTGGTCCGGGGCCTAAAAGGCCTCAGCTGCTGCTCCTCACGTCGCCGCCGCCGCGCCGCCGAGGAGACAAGGGTGGTCCGGGGCCTAAAAGGCCTCTGCTGCTGCTCCTCCGCTCACGCCGCCGCCGCCGCCGCGCCGCCGAGGAGGCAAGGGTGGTCCGGGGCCTAAAAGGCCTCAGCTGCTGCTCCTCCCGCTCACGCCGCCGCCGCCGCCGCGCCGCCGAGGAGGCAAGGGTGGTCCGGGGCCTAAAAGGCCTCAGCTGCTGCTCCTCCCGCTCACGCCGCCGCCGCCGCCGCGCCGCCGAGGAGGCAAGGGTGGTCCGGGGCCTAAAAGGCCTCTGCTGCTGCTCCTCCCGCTCACGCCGCCGCCGCCGCCGCGCCGCCGAGGAGGCAAGGGTGGTCCGGGGCCTAAAAGGCCTCTGCTGCTGCTCCTCCCGCTCACGCCGCCGCCGCCGCCGCGCCGCCGAGGAGGCAAGGGTGGTCCGGGGCCTAAAAGGCCTCAGCTGCTGCTCCTCACGCCGCCGCCGCCGCCGCCGCCGCGCCGCCGAGGAGGCAAGGGTGGTCCGGGGCCTAAAAGGCCTCTGCTGCTGCTCCTCCCGCTCACGCCGCCGCCGCCGCCGCGCCGCCGAGGAGGCAAGGGTGGTCCGGGGCCTAAAAGGCCTCAGCTGCTGCTCCTCACGCCGCCGCTGCCGCCGCCGCGCCGCCGAGGAGGCAAGGGTGGTCCGGGGCCTAAAAGGCCTCTGCTGCTGCTCCTCCCGCTCACGCCGCCGCCGCCGCAGCGCCGCCGAGGAGGCAAGGGTGGTCCGGGGCCTAAAAGGCCTCTGCTGCTGCTCCTCCCGCTCACGCCGCCGCCGCCGCCGCGCCGCCGAGGAGGCAAGGGTGGTCCGGGGCCTAAAAGGCCTCAGCTGCTGCTCCTCACGCCGCCGCTGCCGCCGCCGCGCCGCCCCATTCCGAACATAATCATGAGTTTTATGTTATTGCGTATTAGAGTATCTCACGCAATTTCAGGCATTGGGCAGTACTTTTCGGGCAATGGGAAGTCATTCTGAATGCATTCCGAATGTAATTAGAATTCATGTAAATTTGCTAAACTAGCGAATTTATGTGAATTCGAATTGGCTCCATTCGAAATAGAGAGAAATTCCTCCTGTCTGATAAACTCCAATGAGGAACTGCAGTTCAAAAACATTTGGAGGGCCATAGTTACCCACTCTCCCCTATTTTGCTGCTGATTGGGGTGACACAGAAGTGGTAAAGGCTTCAGAAAAAGGAAAATTTAAGCAAGAACTGCTGCTGAAATTTCGTCTTCAGCACTAATGCTTCCTAAGTTATTTGTGGGGACCAGAATGCCATGTGCCAGAGACCAGTACCCATTGTTTACAATTCTTTCTTTCTTTTCTTTTCTTTCTTTCCTGGAAGCTCTCCAGGGACTGGCAGCAGAAGGCTCAAGGACTGACATGAGTCCATGTACCACCTTGAATATTCTACATCAGTATGTCCTCTTCTGTAGCTGGCCACCCTATTGTTCATGATGTGAGTTGCCAGAAATGGGAACAGTTGAACCAAAGAACAGCATCCATGGTAGCACAGCTCTGTTCACAGTAATGTTACATATGATATGATGTTGAACATTTTGTTGTCAGCACATTGTGCTTCGAATGCAACGGTAAGTTTCTTGGATCAAATACAAGAGGTGGAAAAAGAAATGTAAACAAATTCTCCTTGTACTGAAGTCTAGTTTATTTTCAAATCACTTAACCAGAAGTATTCCTGATGGTCTCTTTTTTCTTTTAAACCTTCTAAGATAGTGGAAGCCACATTCACCCTCAAAAAAACTACCTCAAAAGGAGCAATTTTTTCTTCTTATCAACAATCAGAGTGCAGTTCTACTTGTGTTTACCCAGAAGCAAGTCACACTTTGTTCAAATAATGTTTACTTTCCTATAAATTCTCATAGGATTAGTCCAGGATTAGTCCGACAGATGAGACTGGAATTTTAAGCAGAGGAAGGAATTGTATGGGCCACCAGATGTTGCTGAATGGCAACTCTCAGCTGTCCTCACCATTGACAATGCTGGTTTGGGATTATGGAAGCTATAGTCCCACATATGGTTGCCAGGTGAAGAACTGGATAGGGCTCCACTCATTTTAATGGCTCTGCAGAAAAGGGAATTTTGGTAGGTGGAACCTTTCATGACAAGCAATACCTTCTGAAAATACCTTTACATGGCCGTGCCAAGGACCCTGAGGGGAAAGGGGCTGCTGTGGTGGCCTCTTTCTCCCCTCAGAACCTCCTGGGATTGTGGGGTGCAGCAAGCACCCAGGGTGCCTGCTGCATCCCACTTCCAGTCCATGGAGAAGTGGCAGTTCGCCGCTTCTCCGTGGCCTGGAGAAGCACCGGGATGGGGCCTCTGGGGCTGCTGGTGAGGCAGCTGTGGCCCCATCCCGGCACTTCTTTGGGCGCGTACAGACCACCTCTTTGGGTGCGTACAGCCCCCAAGTTCCAGCAAAAGCCTAATTTATACTCATTAATTCATAATATGTATATATATGTCATTAACTCAGAGGCTTATCACATTTGTGCTCAAATGTACTGCATACATCAATTGGGACTGCCCACCCACAACCTCCTCCAAGATATCCCTGCGCCACATACACAGATTCTGTTCCAAATACAAGACACCATGGTGTCATAACATTATACTAGCAGATAGTCTGTTGTATTGCTGGCTTGGCTAAAGGCTTTGCTTTTCCTAAAATCTCCTCCCGAAATTTAATCTTTAATAACCTTAATCCAATCCCTTGCCAGGAACTTGCCAGGCCATAGCCCTGACTCTTGGATGGCTCCTTGCTTCACTCGTTGGTTAGCTATGGGTGAACAATGATGGGCCTTGATGCATTCAGTGTGGAAGGAAAAGATCAGTCTTCAGAGCTGAACACAGTAGTCTGAGAGCCATTGCTGGACAATTGCTTTGAAGCTGTCACAGAAACAATATGAGTTGAATGCAGAACAAAGATCCTTCTCTCCTGATCATCATTATGTTTGCCCACCTAAAGCACACCTACTAGACTGGCTGCAGACCACCCCAAATCAGCATAAAAGCATAATTAAACTTTGGCACAACACATTATAGCACAACGGAAATGAAAAAGGAGATGATTACCCGATTTGTGTGTGTGTGTGAATAAACAAGCACATATCTAAAGTGGTCTCACATGGGATAATAAGACAATAGGGATGATGTCAAGTGATAAGCACCAGTTGAAGATGTTATTAGCCTGATGCAATTTGGATTTACTTGGCTCCTGTGATAAGACTCTCAGTAGAGATGGGAGAGGAGATATGGGGGCAAAATCAGCAAGTTGAGGCACCATCTCCAAGCTTGTGTGTCCTTTCTTGTTAATAACTTTTGTTTTCTTGCTCGGATGTTGCTTGGAAACATGGGTCTCATTTTTCACCTGAGAAATATCGAAGGGTATAGCTTTACTCTGAGCTCACCTTAATGGCAACCTGATCTTAAACAGATTACTTGGAAGGAAGTGTTAATGGCTGCAGTGGAATCCACTTCCACGTCATATGTTTAGGACCAGAGGCATAAATCCAGGAATACTAGTCTGGGCTGCCAAATCTCTGAACCTAGTTTTCATTAAAAAATTTGAGGAGAGATCTTTTCTTGACACTGTTTGTTTAATCAAGATGAAATGACAGGAATTTCTGCCAAGCTGGATTTCCTTTTTGCATTAAACAGGCAAGTTTAGAAAGGAATATGTTCTAACTAACCAAACACAGATTGATTATAGATACTTGAAATTCATTTTGTTTAAATGCTTTAAAATATCAAGGAATATTTAAACAAATTATTTTGTCCTTAAATGAACTTACATAGACAAAAACAGACAGCCTTTTGGGTATTTTTCCTTCTGTATTTAAAGGCTGTGGATCCTGTCTGCTTGGGTTGTTTATTGGGATAGGACTACACAATTATGCATGGGAGAGGGATTCTTTTTAAAATGAGATCCACATATAGAGATATGCTGAAACATCCTTTAAAAAAATTATTGCAAACTTTTAAAAAAACTTTAAAAGACAGAAAATAACATTGATTGTGGAGTCGAAGGCTTTCATGGCTGGCATCCATAGTTTTTTGTGGAGCTTTCGGGCTATGTGGCCATATTCTGGAAGAATTCCTTTTTGATGTTTTGCCAGTATCTGTGGCTGGCATCTTCAGAGAATGATAGCCTGGAAAAGGATGGAGATATATATCCTGTGTGACCCTAGGAAGGAAGGAGTAATTTGCAAATGTATTGCTCTGTTGCTAATGGTAGTTCTCAGAGTGGGAGGATATGCAAACAAGGATTAATGTCTGCTAACTGGTGCTAACTATGAATAAATCAGACACATCCTTTGCAGGTAAATGTAGGATCATATGGACTGTGTCTGCAGAGCAGAAATAATCCAGTTTGACACCACTTTTACTGCCATGGCCCAATTCTGAGATCTGTAGTTTTGTAAAACATTTAGCCTTCTCTGTCAAAGAGCTCTGATGCCACAAGAAATTACAAATCCCAGGATTCCATAGCACTCAACCATGAGAGTTAAAACAGGGTCAAGCTGCATTAATTCTACTGTGCTGGTGCAGCCTTTGAGCTATTGTGACATCATTACACGATCCAGTTTCTTAATTGCCTTTGTTTATAGGAATGACAACAAACTGGGATATAGAATCTATTTTTGTGCTATTGTCACAAATGATCAAAGTTGCTATACTTGTAACAAGTTAAAAAGTGGTTATACTACACATTCATATTTTTTATTCCAATTTTTGGATCAGGCATATTTCATACATTTCTGACAAACCTGATGACAATTCCCAATGTATTTTAGTCAGACCTGTTAAGGAAGGCAATAATTCACTCGTCTGCTAAAGCAGTGGTTGAAATTTTAAAAAGGTTTTCCTGCTTTATGAAAGCCACTGGTAACAACTGCTGGCAATGTTATTTGTGCATGCTCAGTTTCATTCTGATGTTACAATGCCAACATTACTCAAAGTTTTCAAAGATATTCTATGTTGCAAAGCAAATTCAATAGATTCTATGCAACATTCCTCAAGTTATGAAATGTGACCTAAAATCCTGGTCCCACATATTCCTGGAAACCTCCAGGAGCAGCAAAATAATCTGCATCCAAACAATCCTCTCCAATTTAATGGAGGAACTTGGAAGATGCAATCAGATGTGACTTCTGGCTAGAATATTTTTGTCAGAACATGGAGTGAATGGCCTCCTGTTGGAGATGGGACCAAAAATTGTTCCCTCACTGTGACTTCTCAAGTCGCAGATATTAACCCCCAATGAGGATTCTGAGGAGTTTTCGTCACCTCACCAGTTCTGGGAAGAGTGAAAGAGAGATGAAAGAGATTGCAGCAAGAATGATTGCATAAAAAGCATAAGTTAGAGAATACAGTGGAGGAGAGATCTGTAGCTTAATATCCTGATTCAGTATTCATCCAACATATACTTGTGATATTTCAAATCTGGGTATCATAATTTGTGTATTATGCAGATTGGTATAATATGCAATTAAGTATATGATGCAGATTAAGCACTTTAACTGTTGTGTTGTTTTTCTTACCACTGTGATTCACAATGATTGAAGCTATTTATATCACACTATTTATAAAGTAAACATTGATCTGAGAGAGCCAATATAGTGCAATAGTTAGAGTATCAGACTTGGATCAGGGAGGCAAAGCTTCAGGGAGGCAAAGCCATAGGGATACATGGCAATAATACAACTATGTAAAGCAACCCATGCCTATTGCTGGTGTAGATGATGATGAAGACACGATGATATGGTCATTTTGCCGTGATAGGAGTTAGGGTGGTACACTATAGTTTATTGTCATAATGGTTTTCTCTTTATTGCCATCAGGATATGAATGACAATGCCACAAGAAGTTCCTCAGTGACACAAGAAAAAAATGTCAAACAAACTGAGGACAAACAGCAGGAAATGTGTGGGGAAAAACAAGTTCTGATTTCTTTCAGTGATGCAGGTTAAATATTCTAGTTTAATTTGCTTTCCTTTATTTGATTATTTCACAATAAATATGTTAGTCAGTTCATCTACATGACGTTTGTGTTAACATAAACTCCTAAAGACTGGTGTTAAGGTCCTCGTCAATGCTGGTAGTTTTTGCATATCAGTTACTAATCGGCAAACTGAAGCAACACTACATTCTGTTTCTTTGGAGGTCTTTAAGCAGAGGCTGGATGGCCATCTGCCAGGAATGCTTTGATTGGGAGTTCCTGCATGGCAGGGGGGTTGGACTGGATGGCCCTTGTGGTCTCTTCCAACTCTATGATTCTATGATTCTAAGTAATCAGTAGTCCATGAACAAGGCCAGCCCTGCTATTGTGAAAGAGAGCCAGTGTAGTACAGTGGTTTGAGCGGTGGACTAGACTTCTGCGATCTTGGAATTGAACCCCTGATGAGTCATGGAAACCCTCTGGGTGATCTTCGGCAAGTTATGCAGTCTCAGTTTCAGAGAAGAATAACGGCAAATACCCTCTGAACACATCTTGCTCAGAAAAGCCCATGGTAGGTTCACCTTAGAGGCACCATTGGTTGGAAACTACTTGAAGGTACACAATGAAAACAGTGTGAATCAATTGTCTCAGGCAGCATGATGCCAAAACTAGTGAACTGTGCTCCTCCCTTATGTTGTTTTAACTCATTCCATTCTCAGCCCTGAGATCCAGCACGGTGTAATGTTGTGAGCATCAAACTATAGACTTTATCGCACTGCCATATTGCCTGACTTACCTCTTCCAAACTGGGCTCAAATTTGGAAGTTATGCTGATTTTATTGCACTGACATTTTCTTTAAAACAGCTTCCCTTTCCCTCCAGTGTTGAATTCGGGCCCCATAAGTTGCTTCAGCAGCTATCTTTTCTAATTCCGAAGCTTCCAATTTGGAAAAATGGCTGCTGAAGCGACTTATGGGGCCTGAATTCAACACTGGAGGGAACGGGAATCCATTTTAAGAAAAATGTCCATGCAATAAAATCAGCGTAACTTCCAAATTTGAGCCCAATTCAGAAGAGGTAAATTGGGCATCAGAGGCAGTGCGATTAAAGTCCTATGATTCTGGAGACCAGGGATCAAATCCTGGCTCAGCTCTGTACACCCAGTGGGTGACTTTGGGGCAAATTATATGCTCTCAACCTCAGGGAAAGGCAGTGGCAAACCCTTTCTGATGAAACTTGCCAAGAAAACCCCATGATAGGTTTGCTTTAGGGTCACCATAAGTCCGAAATGACTTGAAGGCACACAACAACAACAACAACAACAACAACATTTTCAGCCCAGCCTGCTCCACCCAGCCACTCCCTCATCTCTTGCTCCTCCATTTGCTGCCCCCTTGGCAGCACTGCTATTTCTTCTCCTCCTTGCTGCCCTGACATTCTGTCAATCCTGTCCCTCCATCTTCTGCCCTTCCAACTCCAGCTTGCCTGCTCACCTGGACAGCGGTGGTTGTGTCTCCTCCTTGCTGCTGCACCCACCAAAACCCCCTTCACCTCCAGCTCCAAAGGTAACTGCTCCTCCTTGCCATTGTGCCCACCTCAGACCCTTCTTCGTGTCAATTGCTGCTTCTCCTTGCCTCAACTGCCTGGATACATTTGCTAGAAGAACAATGGTGCCTTTGAAATGAGCAGACATTGGTGACAGATCAGTGCCTAAACATGACAATATTATTATTTTGTGGGCACTAAATTTGTCTCCCCCAAATGTTGGTTGGTGATGGAGAGGCATTGGTGTGTGGCAATGAGAGTTATGGACCCTAGAGTCCCACGTGGGTATAGTTTGAATCCCCAACCCATGGCTATTGCCTAGCTTAGACTAGAGGCGTGCTTCCCTCCCAAAATAAATCCTTGGAAACTGGGCCAGCTAATGATTCAAATAATGTGTAAGTTTATGACTACCGATCTGAATTAAAATCATTTCCCACTGTCAACCACTGGCTTCTTAGGTATCCATTGCTTAGGCATTCATGTGTTTCCAACAGAATATGCCTGGAAACAGCTTTTCCTCGATTAATCAGGTCTGATGCAAAAAGTGTAGACACTTGATTTATACCTTCACCCCTCTCCGTTCTTCTATTTTATTTCTCTTATCTATTCCAAACACTCCAAAGGCTTCTGTTTAGGTTCATAGCTTTGTAATGCAAACTCTTGGCAGAATGATAACATCTTTAGGATGCAAAACAACCTCGATGTTCTAATTTGTTAACAGTGGACACAGTTATTATTGAAATACCAAATAATTTTGCTTCTTTGGGAAGTCAGTGAAATGTAAGCAAAAGCTAGTATCGAAAAGACAATGTCATCTGTACCACAACAGACATGAACAACAGATTTCATAATCTACTGTTTGTTTTTGTTTCTTCATTTCAGCTTGTATCATTCTGTATGTTCCTAGGTTTTTTTTTCTTAGTCTCCATATTTTCACATATAGTGGAAGAAGTTGTACTTTTGTGGTGACACCAATGGTTTCATGCCATAAATAAAATAATAAATAAAACTTTTATTTATATCCCGCTTTTTGTTAAAACAATCAAAGCAGTGTACAACAATTTAAATGATACAAAATATATCCAATAATCCCCCTTAAAAAGAATTAAATAGTAAATAAATAAAACTTTAATAATCTGATTCCCCATATTATGGTAAAGATTTTGTTTATTCATTATTCTGGATAGTTTCATGAGAAAATGCTTCATTCCATTGCTTAATGAATAATAGAACTGTGATAAAGTGGTCAACTGAACTTACTGAAGAGTACATAAAGCCAGTTTTACAACTTTGTCCTGTCAGCATTTCTTTGGTGTTTACAAATTCCAGACTGTTGTCTGTTAGGAATATGGGTTTTATTTTTTTAACTGCGCCAAATGTTTTAGAGCAGCATAATTGTGAAAATTATAGTTTTGTAAGTTACAAAAGAAAAAAATTGCTAGGTGGATAAATAAGTGTCCTCCCTCTACAGTCACTGTTCATCAAAATGGTGAACTGGTAATTGGGGAATGTTGGGGTGTGTGTGGAATCTGAAATTTAACAATGGATAAATGTGGATTAATAACCATTTGGCCTCTAAGGTTACCCTTCATCAAAATGCTGAAATCTGAATAATAAAACTGAGTTCTGAGGGGCAGCAGTGCATAAGGACTGCTTACCAGCTTTCTAAAGACACCGAGCAGATAAATATGCAGTGAAACCTCATATAGGATTAGATTGGCCTTCTGTCTCATCCAGAAAGTCTCTCTTTTGTATATTTTTATTTACAACAACCACACAGTAGTCTTGTACTGGTTTAATGGCAATTCTCTCTCCAAAGCAAATCTGGAAATTCTAGTTTTGATGTAGTTTATAGTTTCGATGTAGTTGCATGTCTGGGGATTGTAGTTCCAATTTGCTGCCTGGGAACCTCTCACAGGCAACTCTCAGCACCCTCACCATACGACAGTCCCCAGCTATTTCTGGGAAGAGACATGATGGTTAAATTTATATCAAAAATGTTCATAGGCTGGCCAGGCCTACCAGCTCTCTGTTTAATAGGTGTCACAGAGTTACTGAAATCACCAGACACAGAGCAGCAATAGTCACCCACCTATTTACAGCAACAGACTGTGAACCCATTCAGACAATCTAGCACTTAAACCATCTGCACCAAACAAGATTCAACTGAAAAATGTCTCTGGTGGCCAATCAGTGACAATACAGGATCCTTTAAGCAGGGAGGGAAAAGCAAGTTCATGGACCCAGGGATGCAGGTTACAATATCTCCCCATTCTTTTTCTGCACCCAGGTTTCTGTTCTGACATTGTCAGGCCTTTTGTAACACCAGAAAATGTTTTTATTTTTTCCATTTGTATTCACTCTTCATTTCATCTAGCCCAAGTACTATGATTCTTTGCTAGTAAACCTAGTAAACCTAGATGGAATTGTTGTGGTGTGGTGACTGATATGTCTTAAAAGCAATTTTAAACCAATTTGTTTAAAGGAGATGTTGCTGCCTCTTCTTATTTGTCTGCTATTTTTCAGTTTGCTAAATAAAGTGCAGAGAGCATTTGAAGGTAGTTACTCCTCAACAAATGGCAGTCACATATCAGCAAATTCCAGTAATTGTTCCTGTTATCATATATCCAAGAAAATGTGACAGCCTTAGCATTCAGTGAATGTGTTTCAAGGTTTGTATGAGCTCAGATGTCTGTTAGAAAAATGCATAGAATCCCACCACCACCAAGTGCTGTGCAACTGCTGCCTGTGCCCTGGGGCTTTGGATTAGCACAGCTCAACTCTCATGGGAAACTGCTTTGAAATTCAGGGTGTTTCAAAAGCAGCTCAGTGTGGCAAAGCATGTGCTTTGCATGCAGAAGGCTGTAGGCTTACTTCTTAGGATTTCATTTTTCATGACTGAAATTCTGGAGAGCTTCTGACATTCAGTTGATTCTGAATGGGCAGTCACTGAGGATGGAGACTATGGGAATTGTCACAGTGAAGGCCCAAACTTTGAAAGGGACTGCTGCATCACAGCCTTTGTTTAACTCTCATGGAAACTTTCTGATCGTGTCTACCTGTCCAAGAGGGCAAAGGTGAGTGTGAGTGTGAGACTCATTCACCCTGCAACATTTTACAGATGGAACCAGGACACATGTGACCAAGCAACATCAGATTGGTGTCAAAGTGACAAAAGTTATTAATGAGAATGAACATAGACGTTAGGAGAAGCTGCAGCAGTTTGCTTTTGTCTGAGCCTACTGGGATGGACAAAATTCTGCTCCTCCTCTCCTCTGCTCCTACTCGGTCAGTTGAATGCAAACAATTTTTACCCTTCAAATTGCAGCAATTGAAGTAAGCTGAGGATGAAGGGACAAAATGGTAGGAGAAGACAGAAATTGGGAACAGCTTAAAAATGGGACAACAGAGGATTAATAGATACTGTCCTTACCACATCATGATTGTTTCCATGGCTTGGAAATATTTTTTTTAAAAAAATAACTATGCAGCAGCAAACCTTGTTTTTACTATGGCTTAAAACAGATGGGCCAAATAGAGTGGCTTCGGCTGCTTCAGGAGCGTGGCGTTTAGATGACGCATGCCCTCAAGGGGGGGTGGAAACAGCTCTGAGGCAGCCCAAAGCAGCCCAAAGCTGCTGGCAAAAGAAGCAAATTTAATCTAGTCCTGCCACCTGCCTTTTTGGGACCACAGTGGTGGCCTGCTTTGGGAGCGGGCTGTGCAATTGCTGTGGTCCCGGAGCAAGTGCAGCTGGAGTCGCTGGAGATCTCTCCTTTCAGGCTCTTTGCTTTGGCCCTATGTCATTGTATTCAATGGGGCATGAGCATCCATGGATTTTGGTATCCATGCGGGGTCCTGGAACCAAACCCCAGTGGATACCAAGGGCCCACTGTAGTTGCTTTTGTAAAATAACATTCGAAGTTCTAAAAATACTCAACAGATGTTGTTGACTTTTGAAAAAAAGTTGTGTGTGATGATATCCAGTTGTGGCTGAATTTTGGGAATCTTTCCCTTCCTTCCTTCCTTCCTTCCTTCCTTCCTTCTAAATCTCTCAGTTGCATGGCAGCTATTTGAGAGACCCAGGAGATTACCACACCAGCCCCTTTCTTGTCTCTTTCCCACTGCAAAAATTATTTATTTATTTTATTTACTGTATTTGTACTTCACCCTTCATAACAACAACAATAATAATAATTTTTATTTCTAGCCCGCCCCCCTGAACGGGCAATCGGGGCGGGGTACAAGAGAAGTTAAAAACATCACAATTAAAATATCCAATCCCATTCCCAACTCCCGCCCCCCTTAAAAAAAGATTAAACCAGAGTGAAGACAGAATACGGGAAATGGAACACAGAATAGGTAAACAGGTAGTACAGGAATACCTGGTTAATTGAAATGAATTTAAATCTCTGGGACCAGATGAACTGTATCCAATGATATTAAAACTGGCAAATGTAATCTTGGAGCCATTGACAATAATCTTTGGGAACTACTGGAGAACAGGAAAAGTCCCAGCAGACTCGAAGAGGGGAAATGTTGTCCCCATCTTCAAAAAGGGGAAAAAAGACGATCCCAATAATTATTGTCCAGTTAGTCTGACATCAATACCAGGAAAGATTCTAGAGCAGATCATTAAACAGGGAATCTGCAAACATATAGAAGGGAATTCCCTAATCACAAAAAGTCAACATGGGTTTTTGAGAAACAAGTCATGCCAGACAAATCTCACTCTCTCTCTCTCTCTCTCTCTCTCTGTGTGTTTTTTAAAAATAAATTACCACCTTGGTAGATAAAGGGAATGCTATGGATATTGTATATCTTGATTTCAGTAAGGCCTTTGAAAAGCCCCCCCCCCCATGATATTCTTGCAAACAAGCTTGTAAAATGTGGGCTAGAGAATGCAACTGTTAGATGGATCTGTAATTCATTGACCAGCTGAACCCAAAGGGTACTCAGCAATGGCTCCTTTTCATCCTGGAGAGAAGTGACCAGTGGGGTCCCACAGGGTTCTGTCCTGGGCCCAATGCTACTCAACATCTTTATCAATGACTTGGATGAAAGAATAGAGGGCATGCTTATCAAATTTGCAGATGACACCAAATTAGGAGGAGTAGCTAATACCCCAGAGGGCAGGATCTAAATTCAAAATGACTTTAACAGATTAGAAAGCTGGGCCAAAGATAACAAAAATGAATTTCAACAGGGAGAAATGTAAGGCACTGCACTTAGGCAGAAAAATTGAAATGCATAGATATAGGACGGGAGACGCCCGGCTTAACAACAGTTTGAGTAGACCAAAAGTTGAACATGAATCAACAGTGTGATGTGGCAGCTAAAAAGGCCAATGCGATTCTAGGCTGCATCAATACAAATATAGTGTCTAGATCAAGGGAAGTAATAGTGCCACTCTATTCTGCTTTGGTCAGGCCCCACCTGGAATACTGTGTCCAGTTCTGGGCACCACAATTTTAAAAGGATGTAGAGAAGCTGGAGTGTGCCCAGAGGAGAGCCACCAAAATGGTGAAGGAAACCATGCCCTATGAGGAACGACTTAGGGAGCTTGATATGTTTAGCCTGGAGAAGAGATGGTTAAGAGATGATATGATAGCCCTGTTTAAGTATTTGAAGGGGGTATCATATTGAGGATGGAGCAAGCTTCTTCTTTGCTGCTCCAGAGAATAATACTTGGAACAATGGATGCAAGCTACAGGAAAGGAGGTTCCACCTCAACATTAGGAATAACTTCCTGACAGTAAGGGCTGTTGAACATTGGAACACACTCCGACAGTGGTGGAGTCTCCTTCTTTGGAGGTCTTTAAACAGAGGTTGGATAGCCATCTGTCGGGGTGCTTTGATTGTGTCTTTCTGCATGGCAGGGAGTTGGACTGTATGGCTCTTGTGGTGTCTTCCAACTCTTTGATTCTATGCTTTTAAAATGTCCCAGTTTCTCCCTTTTTCTCTGCTTTCCCCCCATCATCCTCTGCTTTTGCATTGCTGCAAACTGAGGGGCTCGGCAGATAGGAGGCAAAGGCTGGCCTGAGGTGGAGTTGGGGCGTGGCGCAGCACCAAAGGAGTGTCACAAAGTTTTGGCACCAGCTGCTACAGCACCCATTCCAGGGTGCAAAAAAGAACTGCTTTTTGCGGCTCCTTATTGCACCACAGAAAGGACAGATCAGGGGCATGGCATGTGGTTGCCAAGGCTCCAATCTGGCAAAGATGGTCTGCACAGCTCCTGACTTCAAAGTGCAAAAGTAGTATGGAGGATAATATAGAGGAGAATAAGAAGATCGATAAGTACAGGGACTGCAGAGCTATTTTATTATTCTTATTCTTATTCTTATTAATTTATATAGCACTATACATTTGCACAGTGCTGTACATACAATCTTATAGTTAGACGGATCCCTGCCCTCAGGCTTACAATCTAGAGGAGACAACACAAAAAGAGAAGGGGAAGGTGGTGGGAAGGGGATGAGGTCCACTGGTTCTTCTCTCCCTCTGGGGCCTGGACCAGGCAGATGGACTGGAGGGAAGGCTTGGGTTCTTAATACATAGTTAAAAGGAGGCATCCTGGAGCAGATGGCACAGTCCTGGGAACGCTTCCCTAAATAATATAGTCTTTAACTCAGTTAACTCACTTTATTATATTGTTGTGTGTATGACTAGATCTGTTATGTTTTGACATGTTGAATTATTCCTATGTATACTGTAGCATATCATTAGAAGGAGGGATAACAAGATTAGGAAAATAATGTTTACTTTCAAGAAGTTTTGATCTCAAGTTATCATTGGGACTTTCTAGATTGGCAAAAAGAAGTGTGTTCATGGCTGCATGAAACTCTAGCCTTTAGATGAGAAAAAGGGAAAGTGTGCCATGAAAACGCTTTTTTTGCGTTTTAGGGGAGAAGAAGCGCCTTTAAAGAGGTGCTGGTTTTTCCAGCTTCTTTTTTAAAAACTGCGGAACAGCGCAGCTCCATCTAAAGGCTGTGGTGCAGCTGCTAAGCATTAAGGAAAAGGCAACTTCATGTCACACTTTCCTGCCAATCTAGAAAGCCCAATTGTTGTTTTTGTTGTGGATTTGTGTGTGTGTGTAGTTTTATCTCTGTCTTTTTAACTTGTAATAAAAAATATTTTAAGAAAAGTAGCGTGTACTCAGTTAACTCAGCAAGGGGAAGAGGAGAGGAAAGGTGGAATCTTGTCCTTCCCAGTATTCTCAGGCAAAAGCAAACTGCTTCTTCCAAGCTTGTATGTTCTTCCTCATTAATAATTCTTTGCATCTCGACTGCATTGATATTAATTGGCCACACCTATCCCAGTTTTAATCTGTGAAATATTCGAGGGTATAAATGTGTATTTGGTCAGCCATGTTTGCACTCGGTCATAAATTGGGAACCCTAATAAATCAGGATTCTTGACCATTTGCAACAATATAATTAAGTTCAATTACACTTGCTCATAATGCTCACCTTTGATGTTCATATGCATAGGTTAGTAGCAGAATAGGCAGAGCAAAAGGAATCTGGAAAAATTTTTTTGAAGACCATACCTCTCAGGTCTAATCTGCACTGCAAAAACAATGCAGTTTGATCATCACCTTAACTGCCACGGCTCCATGCTACTGAATTCTGGGATTTGTAGTTTTGGGAAATATTTAGCCTTCTCTGTTAGAGAGCTCTGGTGCCACAACAAACTACAAATCCCAAATTATTTCCACATACCCCCCCCCCCCCCAAAAAAAAAACCCCAAACAAATACATGACCACATTTTAGGGGCATGTGTTCCTGGATCCCTCCAAGCTCACAGTAAATGCTTTTCAAAGTAAGTTTGAAGAAGGCTATAGTCTATTGCTATTTTGCAATCTTTCTAGCTTTTTCTTTTAGTAAAGCTAATGTTAAAAATTTGCATTCATTTTGAAGTTCATCCATTTTAGAAAAGACACAGCCTGGCCCTCTAGGGATAACTTCTTTGAACATTATTTTTTAAAGTCTGCTAGCGACGTTATTTGCATTAAAAGCAGAAGCATGAATAGGAAAGTGCTACAAACTATCCGAATGATTTCTCCTTCATTAGATGGAATGTCTTTGAGACAGGAGCAGCATTATGAGGTTGCCTTGGGCTGTATTTGCTTGGAGGACTGAATTATGTTATCAGCTGTTATCAGCTTCGGCTGATACTCCAGCTGCGACCCTTCCTGGAGCCAGGCAACCTAGAAACAGTGGTACATGCGCTGGTAACCTCTCGACTTGACTTCTGCAACGCACTCTACATGGGGCTAACCTCGTGCCCGCTTCGGAATCTTCAATTGGTGCAAAATATGGCAGCCAGGCAGGTTGCAGGTACATCTAGAACTGACCATATAAGACCTGTTTTGAAATCTCTTCACTGGCTGCCAATTAGTTTCCAGGCACAGTACAAGGTGTTGGTTATAACCTTTAAAGCCCTACATAACCTGTGTCCAGACCACTTGTGGGAGCGCCTTCCTCCATATAATCCACCCCACATAGCCTAAGAAGACCAGATTGGCTTCAGTGATCCAGAGGACCTTTTCATCTGCCACTCCTAGGCTATGGAATGACCTGCCGGATGAGATCTCTCATATTATGCTCTAGAAACCCTTAAAAAGGCTGTTAAGACAGATCTCATCTGGCAGGCCTTTCCAGACTAGCCTTTCCAGAACTCACTGACATCAATGGCCCTGTCCCCCCAAGAAAAAAGATACTTGTTGTGCCTCAAATCTACTCCTAATTTTAGAAAATGTGTATTTAATTTTTTAAAATTTATATTGTTTAATTTTAATTTTTATTACTTTTTAGCTGTTATTTTTATGATTGGGGGAGGGCTGGGTATGGGACTCTTTATAATTGTGAATTTTTATTCTTTATTATATTTAATGTTTTATTTGTTCTGTAATCTGCCTTGATTCCCTAGGAAAAAGGTTGAATATAAATAAATTGTTGTTGTTATTTTGATTCAAATGTCCACAACAAGAGCAACAATTCATGGCTTTAAAAAGAGTCAGTGTGGTGCAATGGCTTGAATGCTGGACAATGACTCTCAGCCTTTGCATTTCTGCTCAGCCATGGAAGTCCACTGGGTGATCTTGGGCAAACCACACTCTCTCAGCCTCAGAGGAAGGCAAGTACAAACCTGCTCTGAGCAAATTCTGCCAAGAAAATCCCATGATAGGTCTTAGGGTCAACACAAGTCAGAAATGATTTGAAAGTACACATCAAGAACAACAATAGGCTTCAGTTGCTTATCTAGGGGATCAAATGACTAAAAAAATGACTAGAAAAACATTTATAGCTTCCAATTTAAAGGAAAACTTGGAAGCTCATGGGTTGATACTTGCTGGGCCAGTAACCTGAGATCAAAGATTGGGAAAGTTTCTTTTTTTGGATGACAGTTCTCAGAATCCTCCACACAGTGTGGCTATTCTAAACTAAGATAAGCAATTGACCATGGTGGCTGGGGGTAATGGGAGCTGCAGTGCCAGGTTTTCCTGTGATGTTTTAGGGAGGCTGCATCAGTAAAAGGGACTGCTTCCTTCTCCCTTCCCTTCCCTTTCTTCTGACTGTAATTGGGAACAAGTACAGTAATAACACATCTTCTCCCACACACTTCTTTGAAACCAAAATGTAGACAAATTGCAGAGGAGCTGAATACATTTTCCAACATATCACAGCGGTAAAATCCCCACAGTAGCTACAAATAGCTCTGCTGAAGGGTGGTTAATGTGAAATGTGAAAATATCGCATAATCGGCCATTTTAACTGTAATGTGAGAGAGTTCAACATACTTCAGTATCTTTCATGAAAAGCACTACAAACAGTTGCAAGGCCAATTTTCCTGCCTAGTACAATCCTAGCAAAGGGATGGATGGTTTCATTAAGTGGGGCTGAATACATTCCAAGGAATCAAACACTGTCTACCAAATCTGTTATTCTGTGTATGTTGTGGAAATGTCAGGCTCCTCCATCCTCAGATAAATGTCCTTCGTTTTAATACAGCTTCAAAAGCAAAAGATAAAGGCCTCAGTGAGCGGCAGCTATCTCAGCCGGAAGATGTTGTTCATCAGAGACCAATGACAAGATGTTGGAGGACAGAGTTGTGTGCTTGCTCTCAGGTAGTCCAGAGGTTTCATGTGTGTTGGATAACACTATCCCATCTAGCAGTGCTGAAGTAAGATGGAACTGCCTGTCTTGTCAACTTCTGCATGTAGCTTGGGCAAGGAGGAAGCATCTTGTCCTTTGCCTCAGGAACATATCTCAGGCCAGTCCTGGTCTCTTGATCCATATTGTATGTTTGTGTATTTGTTGTATGCCTTCAAGTTGTTCCTGACCTATAGCAATCCTAAAATGAATTTATTATGGGGTTTTCTTGGTAAGATTGGTTCAGAGGAGGTTTGCCATTGTCTTCTCCTGAGGCTGGGAGCACCAAAGGTCATCCAGTAGGGTTTCATGGCTGAGCTTGAAATTGAACCTTGGTCTCCAGAGTTGTATGCCACACTGGTTCCCAATTTATTAGCTTAAAAATATTCACCTAGGAGTTAAGGTTGTTCATATGGAGCTATGGTAGATAGAATCTAAGAGGGGATACAGACGGGCAGCTCCATGCCGCCCGTCTTTGCCCCTTATCAGTGCCACGCCAGCTGCATGGCATGGCACTGACATGCTTCCTAAAAAGAAGCTGCCTAGAGTGGCTTCTTTTTAGAAGCGTCATAAGCACCGCGATGTAGCACCATGCTGCCTCTTCCAGTAAGCGCCGTGCGTCATCGTCGATTGCATCATCATCACATGCCCTGTGTGGACGGGGCCACCACAAGATGGCACATGGGTGCCAATTGTAGAGCTGAGCGCTTATGGATGCCCAACCCTACCGAGCCCTAAAATCAGCCCCAGGCCGGCACAAAGCCCCAGTCTGTACAGGGCCTAACTCACAAGGAAGATTCAGAGCACAAACACAGTCTTTAATTTTTGCTCCCAAAGATGCACCATGTCTTATTTTCAGGGGGTGTCTTATTTTTCCATGAAGAAGAATTCACATTTATTGTTTAACCAAAAATAAAAATTAAAAAATTAAAAAAAATGGGAATGCTTCCAAACAAAAACTTTGCTAGGTCTTACTTTTGGGGGAGGCTTTATATTTAGCAATTCAGCAAAACCTCTGCTAGGTCTTATTTTCAGAGGATGTCTTATTTTAGGGGAAACAGGATAGCATTGCGCTAACCCTTTCTCTATCTCAATGGTCTCCTCAGAACACCAGCAACCATATAATAATTGGCCCAAAGGGAGGGGTAACTGGAAGGCTCATTTCATGCCCTCCACCCAAGTCAAACTGTTTCTGATGATGTGACAGAGACTGTCTTCCCAATCAAATTTTCTGCTTGATCTGCCTTTTCAGCCCAGGGAAATATTAAAGATGGATGAATCCATCGCTTTGCTTTCTCCTCCATTCAAATTATTTAAATCACATATTCTTTTCACTGAATGTATGAAGACATGCAAATTTTGGTATGCTGTCATGAAAACCAACTGAACAACTTTTTCAGCCATCAGTTCCTATTGGAACTGCTTTTCCTAGCACTGAAAACTATACTTGCCTGGTACATGGCTGTTAAAGAGGAGAAGTATACAGCTGTCTCATAGACATATTCCAAGAAAATTCAGAAATGCAGACAGCTATCTTGATCCATATCAGCAAACCAAAGTGAATGGTTTCCATCTCTACCATAAGCAGCTCTTTAAAAAACATAACAGATCTTAATTTTCCACTCAACCTTCAACTCTCCCATCCTTAACAGTATAAAAAGGTTAGCTCTGTTAGCATACCCTACACTTCTCACATTGGATATGGGATTTTATATTTAATATCTAGCATCAGGCATGTTTTTGAGAGATCACAATGGAAACTATGTAGCTAAGAGGTCATGCTGACCTGAAGACATCTGGGAGACCCAGATAGTACAATGATAAAATTTCATTGGATTTGCTACTTACTTCACCACCTCCAGGCTCTTCCTACATCCATTTCCTTAAAACAGTTAAATACCATACTTACTCTAGGCTATTTTCCTATTCACTTTTCATGACTGACTATCCAGGTGTTGTCTCAAATCCTATGAATGTTTTGCCGCTCCAACGTTAAAGCCATCAGCTGATCTGGCTTTTTTTGTCAATTCTATGGGAAAACCTTCAAAACTTTTGTTACACATTGGGATAGCAGCAAACACCTCTTGAGACTATGAAATAGGATATAAATATCAGCTCCAGACTTAGACATTTTGTGCTTACAGTTTGCCTATGACCCTGTATGCGCAGTCGGTCTCTCTCACTCACTGTGTTGCCTTAAGACACTGCCTGAGCCCTGCTCCGTTTTCCATGGTTCTGTCTTCAGGACTGGTAATTTTCAATCTTTCTAATTCCCGACACTTCCAACCTGCCTCTCTTTCCTTTCTGTTAGCCTTGTATGGTTCTCAAAGTCATATTGGTTTTGCATGTTTGTGTGCACGTTTGCACATTTCTAAATAAAACTGGAGCCTCTGCAGTAAGTACGGGTATAAAGTTAGCCTCCTCTCTCAGGCCTCTTTTTGAGCTAATAATCCCCCCCGCCCTAAAACCAAGGAGATGCTGATACTGTACTTCTTGTGGTAACCTCAAGTCCCCACCACTTTTTAGGGTAACAGCTCACAGCAATATATTGCAATTGGGAAAATCTATTTTACTTCCAGTTGTAGTGAGTATTGCAGTTTCACCCAAGTCCTGCTGTTGAGCTTCCCATAGGCAACTGGTTAGCTTCTGTATGAACAGCCTGTTGGACTGGATAGGCTTTTGATCTAATCCAGCAAGGTTTTTCTAATGTTCTTAAGGTCAGAGGGAACAAGAGATGACAGATAAAACCATCATCCCTGTTAACGGGAGATATCTAGCTTGCTGAACCCTATCCCCCCCATAGGTTCAGCACCTTGGATAGCTTCTTTAAAATTTGGACTAAAACCCAGTTTAGATTCATAATCTCACTGATATCGGAGCAACCAATAGCCATAAACTTTCTGTCTTTCCATTTATTTTTTAATGTAAATAAGAATGTCCTCTTCTTATTCTCATTTAGTTATCCACTAAAACCTCCCATTTTATTTTTTTCACACATTAGATTGGGCCCAAATTCATCATGGGCAGAAGACTGCTCATGGAATTTTTCTCTTGGAAGAAGAAGTAGAGGGTGGGGGATGCTTTGATTTACCTTCCTGCTATGTGGCCCTTTCTCACTATGCAATTAAAGTGTGATGATTCCATTTCAACTGGCGTGGCAACATATTTTGGAATCCTGGGATTTGCAGTTTAGGGATTACTACTTAGAATTCTCTAAGCTCTTCTGTCTCCTCAAACTGAAAACCCCAGGATTCCATAGGATGAGTTAAAGTGGAATCATAGCACTACAGTTGAGTTAAGGTGGAATCATAGCACTACAACTGCATAATGTGAAAGAGGCCCAGGCCTCTGTGTTTTCAAAGGCTGCGTCTATAGCAATAGCAATAGCAAAGAAGATATCTGCCCATTGTTGTTTGTTCCACTCAGATTTTAATAAGGATAGGTCTAGAGACTTTGGAAAGTTGACTTACACACATAGATAAATTTCAGGACTGAATTTGGGAGGTTCACACAAAATATTATATGTGACTGCATGGTAAAATGGATTAAAATATTTCCATTTTAAAAAAGTGTTTACAAGTATATTAAAAAAAGTATATTAAAATAGCTGAAATGATACTGAACTAGTTTCAGAGAATCTACAAAATATGAGTTCCTATTAGTTGTGATGTTTACAAAATATGATATTTTGATATTTGGTTTTAGTGCATTCAGGTATGACATGCAAAACATGTAGCCATCTAGATGTTGTTGGATTGCATCTCCCATGATACAAAAGACGCACATGCATCCTTGCTAAACTTAAAATTTTAAATAACTTTGGTAATGCTGCAAGGTCCACTAAACCAGACCCTCCAAAATTTCACAGAGGAAACGTGGGAGTCATGTGACCAAGCAACATTAGAGTGAGATCAAGATGGCAAAAGGTATTAAAAATTAGAACACACAAGCTAGGAGAGGCTGGGAAGGGCAAAGTTCAGCCCTCTTCTCTCCTCTCCCCTTTCAAAAGGGGAAAGCAGGAAGTAGAGAGAGAAAGGGAAACATTTTAAAAGCAACTGAAAAAGTGGGATGTCAGGACTGTTCTGGCCAAATTGGGACAGATGGAGGTATACTAAATTTTTCATAGTTTAGGAACCCAGCATAATTTAATTTGGCCCTGTAGACTCTCCAAACACTTTTTCCATGCCTTCACTGTAAGCAAGGGTGAGAAAAGTGTGGTTCAGGGACCATAGAAACCTCCCAAGTCCACACGTGAAGCCTCTGAGACCCTACCCATGAAAGTATATTTTAGATTTTAAAAAATTAATACTTAAAATGTCCCTCATTCCCTGTAGGGGAAATGGGCGTAATTTTGATGTGGTTTTCTTCCCCAAGCTGTTTTAATCTCAGGCGGTGCCTTTTTATAAATGCAGGGTCAGGAAATGCAATATGAGTACCATGAAATTCACCATCATCAAATTAAATCTGAAACTTCCCACCTTGTCAGCTGTTCTCATCTAGTTGTCAGCATTTAGTTTTCCCTTTCCTTAATGTTTTTCCAGTGGTGATAGTGATATTGGTATGTGCTTTCAGGTGCATGATTGTCTCCACTGTGAACATTCATTATCCTGAGAATATTTACATTTCAGGGACAATTTTTGCATGTTTTGAAGATGACCTAAATTCAGTGGATACATTTTTTTTTTTTTTTGCTTTCTATTTGTCTGACTCTCTTTCCTGCATTTAAAACATACGTGATCTGAAGAATAAAATGCTTCATTACATAGCTCTGACTGCCTTGGCTGATTTTGAGGTTAGGCCTGAAAAGAAAAAGAAAAAAACCCACTTTTTTTCTCTCAATGATTAAGGGAAAAAGCAAGCTGGGGAAAGGTATGAAGATCATCAGCCTGTTTTATTTTGACTATGGAGATTATCACATTCTGTTTAAAGTGCCTTATCCCCGATGGAATAGAGGCATGTTTAATTTTAAAAATGGGTCATATTGCATTCATCTGTGGCTGACTGAATACCACCCGGGCCTATTCTTCAGCTTTTCAAGAATGGGATTTTCCCATCCTTGAAAAGCCACAGAATAAGCCCGGGTGACATCCGGGCTGTGTACGGGCTGCAGTCACCCAGCCAGGGGTGAAAACGATAAGACCAATTTTTAAATTAAAGTTGCCTCTATCCCATCGGGGATAAGGTGCTTTAAACAGAATGCGATAATAACAGCACAATTGGATTGAATACACCTTTCTGAGCTGCCTATCCAGCATCTGTAAGGGTGCCCTAAACACAATAAACATTACTTTTAGGGTTGCCACACTTTTTTTTTTCTTGTCTTGTTTCTATGGCTTTAATAATAGTCTGTCAGAGCTTTTCCCAGGGCTCTATCTGAATGGCAAGAAAAAAACCACACTTGTCTCTTTTTTCATGTAAAGTTGTGAAGCAGAATTGGGAAAACCTATGAAAACCTAAAACCCCACACCTTCAATTCTTGGTTTTGGTGTGGTTTTGGACCATTTCTGTTGCATGAAAAGTCCCCACAATGTGCAAAAAGATACCAAGCCCACACAGAAAGTCCTCCTGAGTCCCTAGTGCCCCAAAATACTTTTATTATCATCATAGTCTTTTTCAAAATGAGGACAGGAGGTGACACAATGTCATTCCCACTTGCCATGTAGCCCGTGCTAGAGTTGGAGAGACCAGAACTGGTCCCTTCTATGGATTTGCCTTGCTTTGTGGTACCTGTTGCAATATGTTAGGGAACAAAAGGGAACAGAAAGAGAAAGTTTCCCACCAGCCACCTTCAGGGTCATCATGGGCTGAAGTAGTACTAGGAACAGTGGGTTGTGTAGAGCTGCTCAGGAAAGGAGACCAGAACTGGGAGTTGTTATGTACTTTTATGAAGGAACAACAAAGAGCTGACAGATGGTTGTTAAATTTTAAATTTAAAACCATAAAAATACTCTAAATGGACTAAAAGCATATAAATTTGACAGGTCAGATCAGATTAACAGTTTTAAAACAGGTACAGGTTCATTTTGGAATAAATCAGCTAGGCCACAAAGGATTCAGTAAATAGCCACATTTTTTATTTGGCTCTGGAATGAAGCCAGGGTTAATATCAAGAGACATTAACAGCAGAGAAGGGCTGCCCATGTCCTTGTGCGGTGTATGCCTCTCACTACCGTGTTTCCCCGAAAATAAGACAGTGTCTTATATTAATTTTTGCTCCCAAAGATGTGCTAGGTCTTATTTTCAGGGGATGTCTTATTTTTCCATGAAGAAGAATTCACATTTATTCTTGAACAAAAAAAGAAAAAAGAACATTTATTATGTACTGTATATATATATATATATATATATATATTTATATACAAAACCTTTGCTGTCTTACTTTCGGGGGATGCCTTATATTTAGCAATTCAGCAAAACCTCTACTACGTCTTATTTTCTGGGGATGTCTTATTTTGGGGGAAACAGGGTAGCGGAGCAGAAGTAATTTCATTGGGAGTGGTGCAGGAGGAGTGAAGAAGACAACTGGGACCTAATGGAGTGCTTCAGGTTGAGCATTTTAGAGCATGGCTTTAACTACTGTATGTCAATTTTCTGCCAAAGATGTGGTGACAACCACCAGTTTAGATGGCTTGAAGACAAATGGACAAGTCCTTGTGAAATAAGGTAAGCACTATATGCTAGTCATGGGAACTGTTCTTTCCTTCAGGAGTAAAGGTAGCATGTTCCCAAAGGCCAGTGGTTGGGGAGCAAAAATGAGAGAAGGCCACTGCATGTCACATCAGCATCACATTGCTCTCTCGTTTAAGGATGGAAAGTGACCAGGTGAGTTGAGCTACAGTCCACAGGAATAGATAAGGGGAAAAATCAAGCCACTCCAGAGTCATACACAGAGTGTCAGAAAAAGCAGGAATGGGTCAGGGCATTTTGGGGGCCTAAATATAAAGAATGGTTTTAAGCAGGTTGCAGTGCCAGCCACGAAGTAACAGGTTCTAATCTGCCCTGCAGAAATAATGCAGTTTGACACGACTTTAACTGCCATAGCTCCATCATGCTATGAAATTCTGGGATTTGTAGTTTTGTGAGATAGTTTGCTTTCTCTGGCAAAGAATGCTGGTGCCTCACAAAACTACAGACCCCAGGATTCCATAGTATGGAACCATGCCAGTTAAAGTAGTGTCAAACTGCATTAATTCTGCATTGCAGATTAGACCAGAGAGAGCAATCCAAGGTACATTTGGAAGTCCAGAAATGTACAGAGTGAGAAACATTAGACAAGGGAGTATTGGAGCTGTTATTTGCAGCAAAGGAATAGTCTTGGCCATCCTAATTTATAGCTGTCTGTAATGCAGTACAGGTGGCCGTAAAATAGTGTTTAGTAGTGTTTAATAAAATAGTGTTTTGGGGACTGATGGTAATACAAAGCACCCCGGTCTCTCTCAAAATGTTATATTCTTATCCAAACCCTAAACTTGTAATGATTATAAATGGCCTCATTTAAACACAGTCACTCCAGAAGCATCTTCATTGAATTTATTAGATTCCTTGCAAACCGTATTCTTTAGAAGTATCAAACAACAACAGAATCATAGAAAACATAACACAATGAAAAGACACCATAAAGATCTTAAAAATAACAAAATAACAGAAGACTCAGCATAAAACCCCATAATTACCAGCACAATTGCTGATATACAAACCACAGCAGTCAAAACCATGGGGAAAAAGAGGAGAAACTAAAACTGGCATTAATACTTAAGGAACTAAAATATGTTGACATCTTCACAATTATTGACACTTCTGTCACATCCGCAGTATGAAAGAGGTGGTAAAAGCCATAATTTGAAATCATAACAATAACATTTCAGAAAATCTTTATCTATGTTTGCTTGACGGGTGGGGTTATTTTCTGTGTCAGTGTACAAAGATTCACATTTGAGCAGCTGGGACTCATATTTACTTCTCCGTTATGCAGCCAATTTGCATTACAATTTTAATCTTGATACTTTCCCCCCTGGTAGTGAGAGGATGCTGCAGGGGTTTGCTAAAGGGTTATGTTTATTTTTAATTTCAAATCCACCTGCTCATGGAATGCAGTTGCTGGTGAGGTGCACGTCAGCGGTGGTGATATGATCCCTTCTTCCCCTGGACTTCAGCTGCCTTGAAATTTCTGTTTGTTATCATTCTATAATCTGTTTAATTGGATGCAGTCCCAGAATGCTAACCATCAGGAGAGATAAACACAAAACTTCATGGATAGTCTTCATATGGCCACAGAATTGGCACATAATGGGGAGGAAGTAACTGATCGCTCCAAGAGCTGCGGGCAAAATTGCAACATTTTCAGTCAGTGTCCACTGAAGTATTTCTTTATCCTAAAAAGATATGCGTGGAAAGGGACAAAACAGCTCAGTGGCTGAATACATGATTTGAACAGAAAAGATTCCAAATTCAGCTGCTGGCAATGATCTTGGGGAATAGGACTGAGAATAACCTTTAATTATGAAACTGTCTAGTTTCAACAAAACCATAATTAAAATTAAGCATAGTTTAGGGCAAGGGTGAGCAAATTGTGGCCTGTGATCTGCATGCAGCCCCTAAACCCCACTTTTGTAGCCCCCAATGCCTCCAGTTTTATTTTTAAAAATTGCATGATTCTAGGGCTATTTTTGTTCCTGGTTACACAGAAAACCCCCAAATGCATTAAAATGGGCAAAATTACCACCATACCCACAAGCAGCCTGAGCTCCATGTCACCTACAAATACCTTTGTTTTCCTGTTGCCATTTTGAGAAGGTTTGTGGAGGATAAGAGAGGCATTTGGGTTTGCTGTGGCCTGTGTTCTGGGCCCCACATAGTTGCTCACCTGTTACATTAAACCATAGTTTGTCAAAAAGAGAAACAAAAATTCTAATCACTTCTTCATGGCTGCTCTGGAAGTGGAAAAGGGAACAGCAATAACCATCGTGATAAACCATGGTTTATCCTCGCTGGTTATGGGACTAATTAAAATTACAACACAGAGAGAAGGTAAATTTATAGAGAGAGTATATTTGATTTTGCATAAGGTTCAGAACATACAGATAATGGGTTTTAATGTAATGAAGAAAATATCACTTTTATTTTATTTTATTTTATTTTTGCTCAGATATACATATTTTTTATTTTGCATTTAAATGGAAAACCTCTTTGCCAGCTCAACTGTGGCAGGGAACAATGAGATTTATTATTATTTGCTAGAATTATTATTTGTTGGCAGAATTACATTTTCGTAAATAGACCTACATCTGAAGAAATTCGAATTGGAAATTTACATTAACATCTGCATCCAGTAGAGCCCTTTCTGCTGTAATGCTATTATGCTGCATAGCCAGCAAAGCGATCATTGTGCATTGGGACCAATGCACAAAGTGACGTACATTTCATTGCTTCTGATCCACATTGCACTAATCCCAATCTGCATCAGGCACCAATGCGCATGGAGCACTCTTGCCTATGTCCTTTTACACATCTTTGCAATTCACTAGACAGGTTGTCTTAGCATCTCTGCTATGTATACGTAAAGTTATGTAATGCAGATGGTGTTATAAGATTCTGGTGATCTATTTTATTACAGCAACAGTTTTTCATTCTCCAGAAAACAATGACAAAAACCCATACAGCCTCCTAGGTACTTATGAGGAATTCTACAATGAGAGATCCATAAGGGCACACAGCATTTCTTGATAAATGTCTCACTCTCCTTTGCTTGTTTTTCTCTGACAGGGAGAAATTGGTTTGTTGGAAGGTGATCACAGATGTAATATAAAAAGAAAGCTCACAGGACACTCTTCAGCTGTGATGTGAGACTGCATATTTTTTAATTCAAGGGTTTTTATAGGTTTTTGATACAATACACACATATTACTTGTCAGCCCCAACCCATCACATGTCTCAAATATTGTTTTCCCACATCCTGCCTAGTGATCCTACAAACTTTAACATATTCACTCATTATTATTTGCATTAATGGACAGACAAGACATCAGTGCAATTGGCATACTCATAAAAAAAACTTGTCAATTGCACACTGAATGGGGGTTGAGGGGACAGGGGAGGTGATAAGTGAAGAATGTTTGGCATGCTCAGCTGCATTAGATTGTTGAACATTTATTTTAAAAAGTGGACGTTGTATTTATACTGGGGATAAGATTCTCAAGGGTAAAGATAAATCAGTAGATACCAAAGTCAGAATCATCCATACTATAATATTTCCTATTTCTGTGTATGAGTCTGAACGCTGGACAGTGAAGAAAGTTGACAGGAAGAGAATCAATGAAATGGAAATATTGTGTTGGAGAAGACTGCCAAAAAAGACAAATAAATCTGTTCTAGAACCAATCAGGCAAGAAATCTCACTAGACACTACAATAACTAAACTGAGGCAGTTGTACTCTGAACATATCATGGGACAAGATGGCCCACTGGAAAAGAAGACCATACTTTGGTAAACAGAAAGGCAATAAGAAAGGAGGGAGACTGCACTACAGGAAGATTGATACAATCAATGTAGCTACAGCCTTAAGTTTGCAAGACCAGAATGATGCAGTTGATAACTGAGGATCTTTGAGGTCTTTCTTTTATGGGGCCACTATAAGTTAAAGTGACAAATTTGTTGATGACAGATAACACTGAGAACAAGCTGCTTAAATGAGCATGTAAGCAAATAGAGTCCTGGTTCAAGCTTAACTGTCTGACTTAGGAGTGGACAACTATGCAATACTTGAGGATCAATTTTCATCCCTCCAACCTCCCACAGGCCATATTATACTGCTTTATTTCTAGTCACTACTTTGGGCTGATATACAGCCAAAGAAATTGGCTCAGGAAGGGATGATGGCAAACAGATCCAATATTTTGGCATTTTCATGCTGTGTGGGAATTAAAATTGTCTCAAAAAGACATTAAAATTTAAATGAAGGAAATCAGGGGACAAATGTGGTGTTTGGAACCAAACGCAGCCACAGGCTACAGTTTTCCTGCCTTGGTCTAGCCCTTCTGTTCCCAGTCATTTCCATTCTTCTTGGTCATTGCTGCTTCAGCAGTATTCCAAGAACAGATGTCTGAGATGGAAGTGGCACACTTTCCACAGCTCTTTTATCTGTTTAGAGGAAGAGGAGGTGTCAGCAGCAGCAACAGTGGTAAATAAGAGAAGGGAGCACTTGGATAGAAAAAGGTCAAGACTGACAGTTCAGGAGTAAGCATTTGATGTGTTGGTGTGCTCCATTAGCTGTTCACTTGTGAAGATGGGCTTGCAGACCCATGACTTTTTTGTGTGGTTGTTGTCATTGCTCTCAGTTTCAGTTTGTGTCAATTCCCAGGTTTTAAGAGACACCAAGCATCAATTAGCCCATATCTTTTAAGGAGTCATTTGTGAGCCATTTCATTGAATTTGTGAGCCATTTCATTGGTTCATTGGGGAGGAGGAAAGAGAAATCTCATTTTATAAAACTGCTAGGAGAGGCTTCTGGCCATACCTTCCTCAAGGTAAACCTGTGCTTCTCTGTGTGCCTTTTGATTGGGTAAGACCTTAAAATTTGAATTTGTGAGCCATTTCATTGGTTCATTGGGGAGGAGGAAAGAGAAATCTCATTTTATAAAACTGCTAGGAGAGGCTTCTGGCCATACCTTCCTCAAGGTAAACCTGTGCTTCTCTGTGTGCCTTTTGATTGGGTAAGACCTTAAAATTTGAATTTGTGAGCCATTTCATTGGTTCATTGGGGAGGAGGAAAGAGAAATCTCATTTTATAAAACTGCTAGGAGAGGCTTCTGGCCATACCTTCCTCAAGGTAAACCTGTGCTTCTCTGTGTGCCTTTTGATTGGGTAAGACCTTAAAATTTGAATTTGTGAGCCATTTCATTGGTTCATTGGGGAGGAGGAAAGAGAAATCTCATTTTATAAAACTGCTAGGAGAGGCTTCTGGCCATACCTTCCTCAAGGTAAACCTGTGCTTCTCTGTGTGCCTTTTGAGTGGGTAAGACCTTAAAATTTGAATTTGTGAGCCATTTCATTGGTTCATTGGGGAGGAGGAAAGAGAAATCTCATTTTATAAAACTGCTAGGAGAGGCTTCTGGCCATACCTTCCTCAAGGTAAACCTGTGCTTCTCTGTGTGCCTTTTGAGTGGGTAAGACCTTAAAATTTGAATTTGTGAGCCATTTCATTGGTTCATTGGGGAGGAGGAAAGAGAAATCTCATTTTAGGAGAGGCGCGCGCCTAACGGCGCGCGAATTTTTTCTTTTCATACTCATTTTTATATTTGATAGCCAAGGCAGGGGGGAAGTACAGAGGAGAAGGTAGCCTGAACACAGTGAGGACAAACTCATTCAATATTTATACTTTTCTTCCCACTATTCCCTTAAGGGGCTGTGGGGATTCAGAGGAAGTGAATCAGGGACTTGCCTCTAGAAGGAGCTAGCAGCCAGGAACTTTCTAGATACCTATAGGCCCAGTTGATTGAGCTCACTAACAGAGCTTGGGAACAAAGGCCAGCCACACAGGGATTTTTTACACTGGTGTTTTACAGGAGAAGCCCACAGTCTTGTTTCATTGCCTCCTTAAGACTTCTCACTATGGACACTGAGGGACCTGCAGCAGTCACCTGCAACACCTGTGGGATGTTTGTCTTCTTGCCTATAGATGTGGGGAACTTCACCTGCACCAAGTGCAAGTTGGTAGCCCTCTTAGAAGGAAGAGTTCAGCAGTTGGAGGCCCAGGTGTCAACACTTCAGCATCACAGAGAGCAGGAGGTTCTCTTGAACAGAAAGGACCAGATGGTCCTGGACAGGAAACACACAGAGAAAGTTGCTGAGGAAGAAGAGGTCACTTCACACACAAAAGAAGGAGATGGTTGGAGGAAAGTTACACGCAGAAGTAGGGAAACCACGGTTCGTTCTGTGAGCTTGCAGCTACAGAATCACTTTGAATCTCTCTCTGTTATCAGAGATGATGAGGAAAAGCAGCAGGGACAGACATCAGGGACAGAGCAGGGGAGACTGAGAGTACCACGAAAGGGAACAGCCGCTGCTAAGCCTCGGAGGAGGCGCGTGGTCGTGGTGGGGGACTCCTTGCTGAGGGGTACAGAAGCAGTGGTTTGTGGGCCTGACAAGATGTCTCGGGAGGTGTGTTGTCTCCCTGGGGCAAAGATCCATCATGTAACTGAGAGGCTGACAAGACTTGTCAAGCCTACTGATCAACACCCCTTTCTTCTGGTTCATGTGGGAACCAATGATACTGCAAGGCACAGCCTTCAGAATATCATAAGGGATTATGAGGCTCTAGGAAGGAAGCTGAAAGAGATGGATGCACAGGTTGTCATATCATCTCTTCTCCCAGTAGAAAGGCATGGTCCAGGAAGGGAGAAGAAAATAGCAGAGGTGAATAACTGGCTCCGTAGATGGTGCCGCCAAGAACAGTTTGGATTCTTGGATCATGGGCTGCGGTTCCATGAGGAGGGACTTCTGGCAAGGGATGGGCTGCATCTCACACCAGTTGGCAAAAACATTTTTGCCAAAAGTCTCAAAAATCTGATCAAGAGGGCTTTAAACTGAGTTATATGGGGGAGGGAGACATTATTTTGGAAGGCAAAAGGGCTGGAGAAAATAATCAAACTGACATAGAGGGAACAAGGCAAACAGTGCAAGGACCCAACAGTGGGAAGCAAAAAAATTTGCACAGGCAGCAAGTAAAGGGAACACATGTTCTTAGATGTCTCTACACTAATGCACAGAGTATGGGAAATAAACAGGATGAACTCGAACTCCTAGCACAACAGAGCAAATATGATATAATAGGCATCACTGAAACCTGGTGGGATGAGTCTCATGACTGGAATGTAGAAATAGAGGGATATAACCTTTTTAAGAGAAACAGGCCAAACAGGAAAGGAGGAGGAATAGCATTATATGTCAGGGATATTTACACCAGTGAAGAGATCCAGGAAGTCAATACTGGAAGCCAGGTGGAGAGCATCTGGATAAACATTAAAGGAGAGGGAAACAACAGGGATGTTACTGTGGGAGTCTACTACAGACCCCCGACTCAGGCAGAGGAATTGGATGATGCCTTTCTAGAACAGATGAGCACACACTCAGAAAGGAGAGATGTAGTAGTGATGGGGGACTTCAACTATCCGGATATTTGCTGGAAGTCAAACTCAGCCAAATCCTCAAGGTCTAGCAAATTCCTCACTTGCCTGGAAGACAATTTCATTGTCCAAAAGGTGGAAGAGACAACAAGGGGATCAACTATTTTAGATCTGATCTTAACCAACAGGGATGACCTAGTCAATGGGGTGCAAGTGGTTGGATCCTTAGGGGGAAGCGACCATGTTCTCCTGGAGTTTGTTATACAGCGGAAAGGGGAAGCCAGGCATAGTCAGACACGCATTCTAGACTTTAGGAGAGCTGATTTCAATAAACTTAGAGAAATACTGGGGGAGATCCCATGGTCAAGAAAACTAAAAGAGAAGGGAGTTCAAGACGGATGGGAGTTTCTCAAAAAGGAGATACTGAAGGCGCAATTTCAAACAGTTCCAATGAGGAAGAAAAACGGGAGGTGTCTCAAGAAGCCAGGATGGATGACTAAGGAACTTTCAACTGAGATAAGCCTTAAACAGAACATGTATAAGAAATGGAAAAATGGGGAAATCACGAAAGAGGAATTCAAACAAATAGCCAGCACATGTAGGGGTAAAGTCAGAAAAGCTAAAGCACAGAACGAACTCAGGCTGGCTAGAGAGGTTAACAACAACAAAAAGGGCTTTTTTGGGTATGTCCGAAGCAAAAGGAAGAAGAAGGAAACAGTAGGGCCACTGCGTGCAGAAGATGGCAAAATGCTCAAAGATGACAAAGAAAAGGCAGAATTACTCAACACCTTCTTTGCTTCAGTCTTCTCAGAAAAGGCAAAGGGTGGTCAACCTAAGGATAATGGAGCAGAAGACAGAATAGGGGAATCTCAGCACAGAATAAGTAAGGAGATAGTACAGGAATACCTGGTTAACCTAAATGAATATAAATCTCCAGGACCAGATGAACTACATCCTAGAGTATTAAAAGAACTGGCGAATGTAATATTGGAACCATTGGCAATAATCTTTGAGAACTCCTGGAGAACAGGAGAAGTCCCAGCAGACTGGAGGAGGGCAAACGTTGTGCCCATCTTCAAAAAGGGGAAAAAAGAGGATCCCAACAATTATCGTCCAGTTAGTCAGACATCAATTCCAGGAAAGATTCTAGAGCAGATCATTAAGCAGAGAGTCTGTGAACATTTAGAGGCCAATGCCATAATCACAAAAAGACAACATGGGTTTCAGAGAAACAAGTCTTGCCAGACAAATCTGATCTCTTTTTTTGATAAAATTACCAGTTTGGTAGATGAAGGAAATGCTGTGGATATAGTATATCTTGATTTCAGTAAGGCCTTTGACAAGGTTCCCCATGACATTCTTGCAAACAAGCTCGTAAAATGTGGGCTAGACAAGGTAACCATTACATGGATTTGTAACTGGTTGACTGACCGAACTCAAAGGGTGCTCAACAATGGCTCCCTTTCATCCTGGAAAGAAGTGACCAGTGGGGTCCCACAGGGTTCTGTCCTGGGCCCAGTGCTATTCAATATCTTTATTAATGACTTGGATGACAGAATTGGGGGCATACTTATCAAATTTGCAGATGACACCAAATTAGGAGGAGTAGCCAATACTCCAGAAGACAGGATTGAAATTCAGAATGACCTGAATAGACTAGAAAGCTGGGCCAACGCTAACAAAATGAAATTCAATGCGGAGAAATGTAAGGTTCTGCACCTAGGGAGGAAAAATGAAATGCACAGATATAGGATGGGGGACATCTGGCTGAATGAAACTATGTGTGAAAAGGATCTAGGAGTCCAAGTAGACCATAAGTTGAACATGAGTCAGCAGTGTGATGCAGCAGCTAAAAAGGCCAATGCTATTTTAGGTTGCATCAATAGAAGTATAGTGTCTAGATCAAAGGAAGTAATAGTGCCTCTCTATTCTGCTTTGGTGAGGCCCCACCTGGAATACTGTGTCCAGTTCTGGGCACCACAATTCAAAAAGGATGTGGAGAAACTGGAGCGGGTCCAAAGGAGGGCAACTAAGATGGTGAAGGGTCTGGAAACCATGCCCTATGAGGAACGACTTAGAGAGCTGGGGATGTTTAGCCTGGAGAAGAGAAGGTTAAGAGGTGATATGATAGCCCTGTTCAAATATTTGAAGGGATGTCATATTGAGGAGGGAGCAGGCTTGTTTTCTGCTGCTCCAGAGACCAGAACGCGGAGCAATGGATGCAAGCTGCAGGAAAAGAGATTCCACCTCAACATTAGGAGGAACTTCCTGACAGTAAGGGCTGTTCGACGGTGGAACACACTCCCTCGGAGTGTGGTGGAGTCTCCATCCTTGGAGGTCTTTAAGCAGAGGCTGGATAGCCATCTGTCGGGGATGCTTTGACTGGGAGTTCCTGCATGGCAGGGGGTTGGACTGGATGGCCCTTGTGGTCTCTTCCAACTCTATGATTCTATGATTCTATGATTCTATGATTCTATGAGTCATATCAGGAGATGATTATATTTTACTTTTTGAGTATTTCCCCCTTTAAAAAAATCTACTTACCTTACTAATTAGATCAAGGCTTCCTTTAATTGTGACTTCTCCTGAACTAAACTAATTCGAGGTAGTTAGCACATTGTCCAAAAAATTATGCTGATCTGTATTTGATTCATAAATAGATTTCCCTTTGAAGTATATGGCTGAGTTTAGGCATGCTGCCCAATGGGTGCAGCTGAAGAGCAATTGTATCAGTGGTTGCCATTGTCCTCTCAGCAGATGGAGTGTCAAAAGGAACACCTACACCTACTACAGTTAGTAATATGAATATGAATGTTGTATCTGGGAATATTTCACTGTGTATTCCCCCTCCCCCAGCCACCATAAGCATTTTAGGCCCAGGAAGGAGGCTTATTTGAAAACTCAAAAAACGTTGGAACCTGATCTATGTCTCAGGCCCATAGCTGGGTCTCATAGGGGTGGTACAGACCGTCCAAAAAAGGTGATCTGGCACCACCTCTTTTTGCTGTGGAACTTTGCCGCAGCAGCTAGATGCAGCGGCAAAGCTGCGCAGCAGAAAAGGAGCGGGAAACCCCTGCTCCTTTTTAGTGCTGCAGTTGTGGCACAATTAACGAAAAAGCACCATTGGGCGCCTTTCCAGCACCGCAATTGCACAGCTAAGGCTAAAAGCTGAGCAGTTGCAGCAGCGTGCTTACGCACGCTGTCTAAAATGCCTTATGTGGTGACGCAGGCACGTCATGTGCTAGGGTTAGGGAGCATGCGGATGCTGCATGCCCCCTAACTCTAATCCACAGATGGCCCTTTTGGGTTGTCTGTATCAGGCCTTAATCTACTTGGAAAATCTCATATTGTGTTTAATATTACAATGGCTGCTTCATTAATGACAACAGCAAAGTGGATATTTTCCTATCTTGTGACATTACCCAGAAGACAAATAATAATCCTGCTTGCATTTGAAACTGGTGTAGTGACAAAATAGGCATTACTCTAAGTGTGCTCAATCGATTCACTTTAGAAATCTTAATGGAGGGTTGAAACAGACAGGCAGTAAGTGTCTGTTTGGGGGCGGCATGGAGGTGTGGTGTTCAGATGATGCATGCCTCAATGTTGCCCCTAAGCTGGCATCATGTCATCCACCTGATCAGATAGCGGGCAGTATTGCAGAGCTCCGGCAGCCTGGCATCCAGACACCACATGGAATAAGAGCACAGAAGAGCTGCTGCTGCAGTGCCAAGGGAGGCTTTTTTCTGCCCCAAAAAGGAGTGGCATTTTTGCAGTAAAAGGGGTGGCATCAAGCCATTTCTTTAGGGCCATCTGTAATGGCACTGAGCTAGAGAATCAACTTGCAGAGCCCCAGCCACATTCAGAAGAAGGTGTCAAGGATGTGGCACTAGCATGTACCTTGAGATACAGGGATCAGAGGTTTCCCCATACACTTCTTAATCAAGTCTCAGATCTCTCTTTTTGATCCCTGTCCTACCTTTTGACTGATCAAAATTCTTTTGGCTATCACACTGTATAAACAGTATATTAATTTGTCCAATATGACTACTGGTCAAACTTGGAGTCTGATCACTCAGGTAAGGAATCCTAAATAAGAGGAGATCAAAGGATTGGAACATAGCTCTTTGAGGTTTTCTACCTTCAACAGAGGTAAAACGCTTTCATTGGACTAAAATCTAATAAAACATAGAGCCCTGGTGGCACAGTAGTTAAATGGTTGTACTGCAGCCACTCACTCACAAACCACAAGGTGGCGAGTTCAAGACCAGCATAAGGGCTGAAGCTCGACTCAGGCTTGCATCCTTCTGAGGTCGCTAAAATGAGTACCCAGATTGTTGGGGGGCAAATAGCTTACAGGTGTAAACCGCTTAGACACTCCTTAAGGGTATGAAGCAGTATATAAATGAAGCTGTTTGTTTGTTTTGTTTGTTTGTGAGTTCAATACCAGCGAGGGGCTCAGGGTCAACTCAGCCTAGCATCCTTCCGAGGTTGCTAAAATGAGTACCCAGCTTGTTGGGGGCAATTAGCTTAGACATTGTAAACTGCTTACAGAGTGCTTAAATGCACTGATAAGCGTTATAGAAATGTACTTGCTATTGCTATTGCTAAAATTTGAGGCTACCATTTTGCAGGTTTTACCTATACAGCACCTACAGGATTTTCCAGATGTAACAAGGAGTGCCTGTTATCAGCTTCGGCTGATACGCCAGCTGCGCCCTTTCCTGGAGATGAGGGATTTGGAAACTGTGGTACACGCTTTGGTCACCTCACGACTAGACTACTGCAACGCGCTCTACATGGGGCTGCCCTTGTACCTAACCCGGAAACTTCAATTGGTTCAAAACATGGCAGCCAGATTAGTCACTGGGACATCTAGGAGAGAACATATAACACCAGTGCTTAAATCTCTCCACTGGCTGCCAATTAGTTTCCGGGCACAGTACAAGGTGCTGGTTTTAACCTTTAAAGCCCTACATGGCTCGGGCCCATCTTATCTCAGGGACCGCCTCTCCCCGTACGATCCTCCCCGCACACTTCGATCCTCTGGGAGGAACCTACTACAGCCTATCAAGACCAGGCTGGCACAGACCTCCCAGAGGGCCTTTTCTGCGACCGCTCCCAAGCTCTGGAATGGTCTGCCGGATGAGATGCGTCTCATGACATCTTTAGATTGCTTCAAAAAAGCCCTAAAGACGCATCTCTTCCGGCAGGCCTTCCCCTGAAATTCCCTATCCCCGGCTTCGGTCCCAGATTTTGATTTCCTGCCTACTCCCATGTTTCTGATCCCCACTTATGACGTGGCCGCATAAGGAAGGGTTAGGATGTTGTTATATGTTTTTAAATAATTACTGTTTTAATCACTGCCGGTTTAATCTATTTTTAAGGGGTGGGAGGTTTGGAAACGGGTCATGGGATTGTTTTAATCTATGTTTTTTTTTAATTTATTTTTTTTTTTTACTTGTACCCCACTCCGAGTGTATGAACAGAGGAGTGGGCTATAAATAAACTATTATTATTATTATTATTATTATTACAATATAGAGAGTCCTTGAAAGATTCAAAGTTCTCTGCCCAAGAAGGGAGCTGTTAGCTTCACACAGGACAGGGCCAGCAGGATCTCAAGGAGGGGGAAAAAAACCCTATTTTTCCATTGCTAACACAATAGAAATTTTATTATCTTTCTTTTATTGCTTCTTGTTCCTAATCCTCACATGACCAATAAGGGGAGAGGTCTCTGCCCCTACTGAAATCCCTCAATACCATCTTAACATCTCAGACAGAATGCAGACCTATGGGTCTGACATCATCATATGTTTCTCCTGTTTGATTTTTAACATCAAGTGGAAAAGCCAGTGAAGCTTCGAAAGCTTGCATAATATATTTTATGCTTTGGGACTGGCTCAATAAAAGGATCACTGCTTGTGGATTTTGTTGTATGACCACTCATAGAAACTTGTAATATTTTTAGAACTGCAAAAATATAGGGTGGCAAGGTTCCTTCTGAACACACTTCCTTTTCTTTAAGCATAAATGCATCTTCTGTCTGATGGACTTTTTTTTAAAGGAGAAAAGCAAAAGAATGAAAAAACCCTACCCTTAACTTCCTATTTGGGAGGGTTGTTTTGGACTCCTACTTCCTCTTGTACAGCCATTATCTGCTCTGATAGAAGCAGCAGGCTTTATCCTAATTTTAGCATGGGGTTTTCAGCATTGTTCAGTATTCTTTTTATGTTCTGACAAGTACAACATCCCAAATCGCTCCATTTCTATTGTCCAAGACAAAATAAATATAAATGAAGAGCAAAGAATGATAACCCTCTCTCTGCCTGCTTGCTTAATTTTACCCATGAAACAAAAGGGATTAAAAACTGAGGAGGAAGCAGGGGAAAGGAGAACAAACTATTGTGATTTTTGAAGTGATACTGGAAATATTCCAGTCCCGCAGTCTTTTCCTAAAAAATTCACTCTGAAAAAACTAACCCAGACTTAAGGAACCATTACTGATATTTGGTGAATTAAAACATGCCTTGAGCACTTTTTTTTTTTTTTAAAAGAATGAATCTGTAGCCTAAATATTATCTTTCATCATATGGGTTTATTTTACTTTTCATGGCATTTGCTTAAGTGTACACAGACAGGAGAGAGAGTCATTAAAATGTCGTACACTGGCAGTCTTTAAAAAAATAAAAAGTAGATTCATCCTTGCTTTATTGTTCTACAAAGGTAGGCATTATGTGCTTGGCTTGTCCGTAATGGAGCTATGTAAAGCCTTTGATCTAGGAGTTTATGTATGCCATGGTGTGAGGAACTGCTGGAACTCATCTCAGGATTTGATTTCCCCACACTTCTGCTGATCCAAAACAGTTCGAGATAATGGTGCTGTTACATATGGTCTGACATTTCACAGATGAACATCAGATTCTGTTCAAAAGCAAACAGAAAGGCAGAAGGCAAAAGTTATTAACAAGGAAGAACACAGAAAACTAATATTTTATGCAGAGAAACTTTGGAAGGCATGTACTACTGTATATACCCAACTATATACTGACCTCATGTATAAGTTGAGGGCAGGTTTTGGCTCCAACATCATGGATTTCTGTATAATCCATGGATAAGTCACGAGTAAAATTTAGGGATATATAAGAAAGGATATAAAGGATGAAGCAAAGGTAAACAATGACAAAAAAAGCCTACAAAATTCTATAAGGCATAAATGTGCTCACTCTAAAGGCTGGCTGGATGAAAACAGGACAGATTGAACTCTTGCCTTTTGCCAGGGGATGGTTGCTTTTAAAATAAGAGTTAAAGTACAGTAGTTACATTGACCCTTTGATGTAAATCGACTCAGGTTTTTTGGGTCAATTTTTAACTAAAATTTCCAGACTTATACATGAGTATATACAATAAGTTTAGGAAAAACCTGAAAAAGAAAACAGATCAAATCAAATCATTAATGTGTATATGTAAATATAATATTATAAATATAAATATAATTCTATAAATATAACACTATATAATATAATAGTATATAATCCTTTATTGTAAAATAAAAATACTTTTATCAAATCTGCTCAACATTTAAGTTTCTCTCAGATCCATGTCTGCTGCATGAATACTGTTTGGACATGATGGCAACAGGTTCCTGTGAACTTGGCCTGTTTGACAAGGTGGAGGAAAAAAGTCTTCATGTCTCTTTCTAGGGGACAAAATCACACCGAACTACATCAATCACTCCAATATTTCTCACAGGTTCATATAATATGTGAAGGATAATTATATTTCCTGATACTATTGCCAATTTGCAGATTGTGGTTGCAGGCAAGGTGAGGATGGATGCTATTTTCCAGGCACCAGGGCTGTTTCTATTTCCCAACAGCCTGCGTGGTTTTCTTGGTCTCACCTTTCAAGGCAGGCGATAGGACTGAGGAGTCAGTGTAGGCTTCACTCCTCCAGGAAATAAGCTATACCCATGTACCCATGGCAGGAGGTCTGCAGCCAAGACTGCTTAAGAATGCCTGCCTGCTGTTTACAGATTATGCATTGGATCCAGCAGTTCCTTTCAGTGGATAGAAGGATTCCATTCAAAAAAGGTCCTTCCGTCTAATTTGGGGGGATCCAACCTTCTCCTTGCCCAGCAGCTTACCCTTCAGTGGAGAGAACATTCTGCTTAAATGGGCCCAGTTGCCCATGCCTGAATTTGGATCCAATCCTTTGTCTTTGTTTCAAATTACACTGGTATCATGTTGTCAAATGCATATACTCCATAAATTGTGGAGTAGCTCCTACCTCTGCCTCTCATTTCATATTTCCCTGATGATGGTTCCTAGTTGCTGTTGTTTTCTCCTGACTATTTTGTTTTTGATTTTATGGTTTTCTGTTCTATTTTGTAATTAAATTGTAAGCAGCCCAGAAAACCTTGGAGTGGCATGCACATGTTGTGCATTAATAAAATAATAGCCCAATTCTCCCACACCCCCATGCACAGCTCTTCTTAGCTTATCAGTAACAGGCCACACTCTCCAGTAGAAATGGAAAGAATATTCATTATTATTCATTCCCAGGTTGGAAAGTAGAGTTCCTAGCAATTGGAAAAAACAGTAAGAGTGGTTGGAAAAGACCAGCAAGAGTGTGGTACAATTTTCCCCCTGTATTTAGACATTGAATAAAGTGATGCAGATGAATTGTTCTGTGTAAAAAAAATGTGCTGCAGAGTGCAAACGCCTGTGAGCTACACAAAAACCCTGTTTTCTGTGCAGAAAACATTTTTTTTCTGCAAACAAAAGAAGGACTTTGCCTTCCAAATATCTGTTTTTCTCCACAGAATAATTCCCAACATTTTGGGATGCAAAGGGATCTTGCAGCACTTTTAAGACTGTATAAAAGAAGCTGTAGCATGAGCTTTTGTAGACATGGGGGCTAAACAGATTGCCTCTTTGCAGTGGCCTGCTGCCGTCCCTTTCCATGCTGGATAGGGGCCACAGTAATTACATGCTGTGGCTCCAATCTGGCCTTTCCCCAACACAAAAAGGAATGGCAAAATGCCACTTCCTTTCTTGCTGGGAAAAAGGTGCCTAACAGTGCCACTTTCTGGCACTCCTTTTGGTGCTGCGTCATCTGGATGCAGCACCAAAGGAGTGCCATGACACCACCTGTCATATGGTTGGGCGCACAGTGGGACGGCAGCCTCAGGGCAGGTGTTGTGCAGATGCCACACCCCTACTCTGCCCCGAGGCCAGCATATGATGCCAGTCTGTACAACATCCTGGTCTACTTTCTCAGATGCATACTGATATTCCAGACTAATACATTTTGGGAAATGTCAGATTCAGGAAAATACTGTAGATGAATTTTCCCTTTCTCCTGTTGCTGGGGGCAGGAGAACTACTGTACTGTAATTACTTGTCTTTGTATGTGAAGATAAGCTATAGTTGGGGATTAACATCCCTACTCTCCAGGACTGATGGACTTGGTATCCTGCTTCCAGCACCTTAGCTGACTTTCTTTAGTCTTGCCTGGCACAGTTTGCAACAGCACCCTGGCTTGATACTGCTGCTATCACAAACCTTTAATGAAGGGGAGGGCCTGGAGGCACAGCAGAGTATAACCTGGTGTGTCTAGAGATAATCTTTTTGAAAAGACTTGAGTCCCATGGCACATTTGGCATCCTCAGATAATTCCTCCAAAAGGAACCCAGGTTGCAATGAGATTTTATTTGAATAGAGCAAGTGGGAATAAAAAGCCAATATTTGGCATCATCCAGGGCTCTTACAGAGACAGAAAGTCTGATAAAGAGACAATTTCTGATCCATTCAGACACTGAGAGAAGAAGAACTTCTCCACACCCCCATGATTAAGAATATTTATTTCTCACAGCATGTCTGGTGCTAGAGAATAGCCTGGGTACAGGCTGTACACCCCTTTTAACCCTAACAACTTTCTATTGTCCTTCTCTTCCTGTACTGCATTCTAAATAAGACACTAGATATAATAATAACAAAGTGCTACAGTTTAAGATGCTTCGAGAGAACAGAGGGGTTGTCAGCTATGCGGTTGGGGGTAGGATAGGAATTGAGGAGCAAAACATCTCCTGCATTTGGACACAGATGGTGCTCTCAATGAGTCCCCTTTTCAACACACAGCCCATAAGCCAGGTGGCATGTGTATGTACGATATACTGTGTGCCTAAGAAAATGTGTTTCTTATTGTGGCAGGCTCTCTTAAATTGCCATTTCCTGTTCTTGGGACACTTCCAAGATATGTTTTTCTCCCATAAAAAACTGTCCCACTGAGACTTATCAGTCCTTCTCATTTTAACTATAACTTTTCCATATACATTTTGCACCTGACCTATATGAAGTTTTGCAATTTGTGACTTGGGACTTTGTGATTCCTGTCATTTTCCTGGTAATGTCCCAGCAGGAAAATAGGGGGTTTAATGGTACCCATTTTTGATATTCTACATCTAGAAAGGTTGCTCCTGCACAGAAATCTCTGTACCTATGCTCAAAAATAGAATCATAGAATCATAGAATCATAGAGTTGGAAGAGACCACAAAGGCCATCCAGTCCAACCCCCTGCCATGCAGGAACTCCAAATCATTTGTTTCTGAAAAGTCCTTCTAATTCTGTCAATAAATAAATAAATAAATAAATTGGGAGCCCACAGTCTCATTGGACAATCTCATTCCTCCCCTTTGTATGCAGTTTGATAGGCATGAGAGGCTTCTAGATGAACCAGCTTTATTCAGACCAAAAGCTGTAGCTATGTCTTTATATTAGCCATCTCAGTGAATGGGAGGTCCATAGTTTGCATTCCAGTCTTGACTTAGATTCAGGGCCCAATGAAAGTAGTCTGCTTTCCTTGGGCCTTGAATCTGAGTCAAAACTGGAAATGCAAAGCTATGGACCTCTGACTGTAACTGGTGGAAGCAAAAGTAAACTATTTTCTGAAGTGCTAAATTGACTCAGTCTGGGTGTTAAAAAGCGATTGTGTCTGCTGCTAATATTCTTTTACATATGTTGCAATGAGTGGCTTACTATTTTTAGATTGTGTTTATGATTATGATTATGGTTTGGCACACATTTTCATTAAGTGTTGTATGTCCTATACTGTTTAAACAAGCAAACAAACAAACAAACAAGCAAACAAACAGAATAAAGGAACAATATACTGTTCAACATGAAAGGTGGTTGTTAGAAATCGTTAAAAAGGTTTTGCTCTTCTTTGACATGTAACTAACTGATATCAGAAGAAAATATATTTACTCTGTTGTTTATTTCATGTAATTACATGACAAATAGTGGAAACAAGGCCTGATTAGCTCTAAACTTGGTACTGGAATTTAAACCCACCCGCTTGGAAGGGGGGGGAGTGTTCAAGCAAATTCATGAATCAGAACCAGAAAATTGCAAAAATGTTTTGAAAGGCAGAGAGACTCAGTTTGCATGATCAAGCTGAGCTCACTGACAGCCCGCTATCACAACATGGCACTCACTCAGCTGTACCCCCTCCTCTGAAATTTATATTCACAGGTTCACACTGATATGAGTTCAATTGAGGTCCAAATGATCTGGCGTCTTCCGATAGACAGCTCCTAGCACTAAAGACATTGTGTAAGTATTTTGTCTTTACCTCCTTAACATATTTTTGGTGGAAAGAAAAAAAAAGAAGTAGTGATGAGGAAACATAGAAGGCTTAGACGTGGAAGAAGACATACATTTCTGTGAGTGAGGGAGTGAGTGAGTCAGGAATAATGCACAGTTTGTTCTGGTTCCGCTATCAGGCAGAGCGAGGCAGTAGAATTTGGCATTTTGAAAAACAGCAAATTTTTAGATGCTTATTTGTTATTTTTATGTTACCAGCAGGTATTTGGAGAGGCACATATGGGACCTCTGCTTCATGTACAAAAGAAAATTCGATGCCTTTTAACACTGTATACCTTGATCTATCATCATTTTCTATTTTGTCTCTGCTAGCAAAATTTCTCCGGCAAGCTCTGTACATATTCAAAAGTGGTCTGGACTACATCTGGATTACAGCCTGATAACATTGCCTCTGGACATATGATGGTGAGGCAATGGGTGATCCATTTTGAATGGTTACCTTATGCACTCTGGATGTGTCAAATTGGCAGAAACTAACTGACAGAGTTAAACCTAGCACTTTTGAAACATTTGGGGAGCGGCTGGGATGAGTCACATGAAGGTAGCTTGACAATCCCGCACAATGAGTATTAAGTGGATTTTGAAGTTGTAAAATAAAATAATTTTCCACATAGCTTACTGGTATTTATAAAACAGATTCCAGGTTCATGGTTTTCTTCATAAAGACTTCAAAAAGACTCTCTGGAAACATGCACATTTGAAGGCAAGTTAACAGCCCAGTTCTGTTCTTTTGGCTTTCCCATTCAATTTCCTTCAGCAGTTAGAGATCGTACTATTTCCTCACCAACATTAATGATTGATTTCATCTACATTTTTTAAATCCAGTAGTCAGCAAGCCTACAGAGGGAATACATCTAATCAAATTCTCTTATGCTCTGTTTGTTCATAAAGTTCTGAGGTTGAGTGAGGTTTCTGTGAGAGTCTCATTCATTTCAGGAGAGTTCAGGTTTTCACCTGAATTACAAGCTAAAGGAAGCAAAGTTTGTGAAATAAAGCAGTGCTGAAGTACCGTGCCTTGGCTTCAGCAGAGGGTTTCAAACAAATCATCTGTGTTTGGCGTTCTCTAGACATTCTCTTCCTTTGCAGGGAAAAATGAGCCCTGGGCCCAGTGCTATTCAACATCTTTATCAATGACCTGGATGACAGAATTGGGAGCATACTAATCAAATTTGCAGATGACACCAAATTAGGGGGAATAGCTAATACCCCAGAGGACAGGATCAAGATTCAAAATGACCTGAATAGACTAGAAAGCTGGGCCAAAGCTAACAAAATGAAATTCAACACAGAGAAATGTAAGGTATTGCACTTAGGGCGGAAAAATAAAATGCACAGATATAGGATGGGTGACACCTGGCTGAATGAAACTACATGTGAAAGGGATCTAGGAGTCCAAGTAGACCACAAGTTGAACATGAGTGAACAGTGTGATGCGGCAGCTAAAAAGGCCAATGCTATTTTGGGCTGCATTAATAGAAGTATAGTGTCTAGATCAAGAGAAGTAATAGTGCCACTGTATTCTGCTTTGGTCAGGCCCCACCTAGAATATTGTGTCCAGTTCTGGGCGCCACAATTCAGAAAGGACATTGAGAAACTGGAGCGTGTCCAAAGGAGGGCGACAAAAATGGTGAAGGGTCTGGAAACCATGCCCTATGAGGAACGACTTAGGGAGCTGGGGATGTTTAGCCTGGAGAAAAGAAGGTTAAGAGGTGATATGATAGCCCTGTTTAAATATTTGAAAGGATGTCATATTGAGGAGGGAGCAAGCTTGTTTTCTGCTGCTCCAGAGAACAGGACCCGGAACAATGGATGCAAGATACAGGAAAAGAGATTCCACCTCAACATTAGGAAGAACTTCCTGACAGTAAGGGCTGTTCGACAGTGGAACGCACTTCCTCGGAAGGTGATAGAGTCTCCTTCCTTGGAGGTCTTTAAGCAGAGGCTGGATGGCCATCTGTCGGGGATGCTTTGATTTGGATTTCCTGCATGGCAGGGGGTTGGACTGGATGGCCCTAGTGGTCTCTTCCAACTCTACGATTCTATGATTCTATGATTCTATGATTCTATGATGAAGGTCAACAATGTGATTTGCTGGATTGTGGAGACTAAGGTTGAAAGAGAAGTTGAGTGTGTCAACTGACCCTATGGTCATTCTCTGTTTCTTGCTATTCTTGTTTCCTGCAAAGAGAACTTGCCTTTTGACCTTGTAGAACTTTTCAGTGTAACACTTTTTTCCCCCATTATTTGCTTTCCATGATTTATTATTGACTCGAGGGCTCTGTTGTATATAAACTAGGATTGGAAAAAACCTCTATTTTTAGTTTATTTATCATAGAAATAAACCAAGATTTGGATTACATTATAAGGATATGTGGAGATGGAAAGGGTCAATTCACTTTTTTTTTCTAGAAAAGTATTATACTCACTGGCAACTGTCAAACATCAATTGGATCCAAAGCATCCCATTTGATGAAAATAAAGATTTAATGGGATGGAGTCAGTTTTAGTCAAGTTTATGGCAGATTCAATAAGGTCAATAGGACTTGAGTTAGTCACATCTAATTTGTCTTGTTGGTTTTAGTGAGCAGTACAAAATTTGAATTTAAGCCACTGTTTTATTTGTGACCTTTGGGAAACCTGAGTTCAGTCTTGTCCAGGAACTGTGATCTCCTACTTGATACAGATGGAAGATAGTTACAACACACCAGTGCATTTGTTCTTCATTTGATTGCAGTAGTTTGCTATAAAATGTGTGTTGCTTGTCTGCTTACTGCTTTATGATTTTTGTTGAGATGAACACTTAACTGCCTTGAATCATTTTCGGGGAGCAAGGTGTGATATAAATAAAACAAAACAAGTAAAAATTAGCTTTCCTCTTCTCCAAGACTAAATCATGGGACAGCAGAGCTATTGTGGAGCCGAAGGCCTTCATGGTTGGCATCAATAGTTTTTGTGGAGCTTTCAGGCTATGTGGCCATGTTCTAGAAGAGTTCCTTTCTGAAGTTTCCCCAGCATCTGTGGCTGGCATCTTCAGAGAATGATAGGCTGGAAAAGAATTGGATACATACATCCTGTGTGGCCTTGGAAAGGAAGGAGTAATTTGCAAATGTATTGTCTGCCATTAGCAACAGAACAATACATTTGCAAATTACTCCTTCCTTCCCAGGGTCACCCAGGATATATATATCCAATCCTTTTCCAGGCTATCATTCTCTGAAGATGCCAGCCACAGATGCTGGTGAAACATCAGAAAGAAACTCTTCTAGAACATGACCACATAGCCCGAAAGCGCCACAAAAAACTAAGCAGAGCTATTCATTCTTCTGTGCTTCTATACTGCCTCAGTGCCATGATGAGGTTCTATGAATACTTAATAAAAATAACAGTTATACAATGTAACACTCACCATCCATCACTCAAATGTCTGAAGAAGCAAGACCTGTTTTTGAATATGTACTCAATATATTTCCATTTCTGTGCTTTTTTAAAATATATATATATATAGGAACTGCTTATATGAATTTATATGTTTATGATTGGTCATTTGTCATGTCATTGTTAACTAGCTTTCTCTCTCTCTCTCTTTCTGTTTTTTGTTTTTTGTCCCTCCCCCACCCACTTTTTCTGTTTCCAAACAAAACAGAAACAAGAATAATTCCACTGCAATACTCAAAAAATCTAATAGACCAACTTTTAAAGTACCATAAAAGTTTTTATTCCTTTTCATAAAATACATTTTTGTCAAGTAGCCAAGATAATCCAAAAATACCAATAAAACATGAATTGTACCTACTGTGACTGAAAAGATGTCTGTCATACCAATCAAACCAGTTCATAAATTATCTTGTCACACTATTAATCTAATTTGAGGGAAAGTGAATAAAGTCATTGCTCCATTAGAAATGTTCAGACTTCCCTTGGATAGGTTTAGACAAATGTCTCAAAATACTGCTGTTTCTGATTACTGTGTGTTTATGTAATTCCTTTTTATACAAAAATGTAAATCCTGCTACTAGGACCTAATAGACAACCCAGAAAACATCAAATCCACAATATTATTAATTCAAAAGTAAAAAAAACCCACTATCTCATCAAATCAATAAAAGAGCAACATTTAAATGGATTTTGATAGCATTCCTCAATTTCCCTAAACACTTCACTAATTTCTGTTTGTAGTGACTGTTTTTCAGCTGATTGCCTCTGTGCCTTGCGTATTTCAAGGAAACATTCTTATTTATGTGTATATATAAGGAAATAGGAAGAAAATCAGATGGGGGGCATTGTTACACTCTAGAGGGTTCTTTGTGCCCAGGACATCACCATTCAAAAGACATACTCCTTCTTCCAGTTTCTTCAGCCTCATTTCCCGGCATTGACCATAGTTTTTCATGTCACGATAAATGAAAACATTTAAAATAAATTGGACAAATGTGATGACATTTCTCTGTATGCTTTCTTCAGCCACAGAGTACTACTCGATCAGAGATCAGATGCCAAGTCTGGAGATGAGATGCCAAGTCTGGAGATGAGCTGACTGTGAGTGTCTCTCTATTGTTCACCCTCTCCTCCCTATCCCCCTTTGCATTATGATTTCTGGTGGTCTACTCCGATTTATTCAGGCACGGCAGTGATACAGTTGAAAAGGAGCCTCAATCATGGCAGTGGGACATGAGGGAATGGAATCCATAGAAAATTAGTAAATTAATAGGTGAGAACAAAGCTTCAAATGTCTATACACCAATGCACACAATTTGGAAAACAAACAAGATGAATCATATAATCATAAAATTGGAAGAGACCACAAGGCCATCCAGTCCAATCCCCCTGCCATGCAGGAATACAAAATCAAAGTACCCCTGACAGATGGCCGTCCAGCCCCTGTTGAAGAACTGCCTCTCCTTAAATTGCATGCAACAGGAGGCAGCCAGAGCAGTTAAAGTGGAATAGGAGTACTGTAAAAGTGCAGTGCAGTAATTTCATTAAACATCTCAATTTCACCAGGGCTACTGGGGCATTCATTCCCGACAGCAGATCCAGACTTCTGGATCAGGAAAATGGTAGCACAATGTGTCTGTTCATAACTGAGAAAACAAAGGACATGCAAAACACGGCAATCACCAGCTCCTTGGTATTGTGGTGCAAAGTGTCCTCCTGGTACAGGGGACCCAGGGTAGCAGTCATTTGAGTCCCAAATTTTAGTTCTGGCATCTAGAAAGCTAACAAGTAGATCCATTAATTCTCTCCTGGCCACAACCATCCAAGCTTACAATACAAATTTTTCACATTCTTCTTTCCTCTACAGCTCTCTGATGTGCTAGAGCTTCCTGTCAAATACATTATTCAAACAGAAATTTACTGCTACACTTTTTCTAGGTTCGTTGATTCATTCACTCATTCATTCACATCACATTCATGGTCTCTCTTTGCTGTCAGCCTATGCAATCTGCAATTCACTGCTCATTTACAATTGCTGAAATGTTTAAGACTAATTTCAATGTGGTATGGTATTGGCTTTCTTTAATCTAAGCTAGAGGGAAATAATACAAGAGAAACTTGGCTAAATGAGTAAAAGAAAAGTGGCCTCTTTGATCACAGCATTTACCAGTTGCACCACTACCACCTACTACTCCCAACAACAATGACAACATCAGCAACAACAATAGAAAAGATCATTATGATGGTGGTAGTGATGATTATAGGATTTCCAGAATACTATCATATTATTTATTTATTTATTTATTTATACCCTGCTTTTCTCACAAGATGAGATGGCATGTAGTAGAAGGTATAGATTATCTATTAATTGCATTTGGATCTTCAGACCATAGTTTAGCATTACAAAATATCTGTAGCCTCCCTCTGAACTTATGCATCACCATACCCTCCTCATGTTTGGCTGTGAATAAGGGGCTGTACATACAGCCCTGGAGGGGCAGCCTGAAGCCATCTCTGTTACAGCCAAATCGGTGCTGCTGCAACCGCACACTGTGGCCCTGATCTGGCCTTTGCAGGGCACAAAAAGCCACAAAAAGAGGCTCCATTTTGCGCCCTGCAAAGGGCTCAATAGCTGTGTTGCTAAAGCTTCAGCACCGTGTCATATGTACACAGCACCAGAGGAACACTGTGACACTACACACCATGCGGTGTGGTGTGTGGCATCATGCTGCCCTGCAGGCGGAGCCGAGGTGTGCGTTGTGGAGATGCTACACCCTGACTCCGCTCCCAACCTGGCCCAAACGGCCAGTGAGCACAGCCCCTCAAAAATCAGAAGCGTCTATTTTAGATGGACTACAGCCATGTGCCATGTAGAGTCTAAAGCTGTGGTCACTCTTAACCACACTGAAAGAAAGAAATTTTCTTTGCTCAGCCATTTTTTTGTTTGTTTGTTTCCCAGTGGAAATCGGTAGGAAGCAAGCTTGAAAAATTGAATTTCTCAATGTTGAGTCAGACTTGGGGTCCGAATTGGACCAGAGCATGTCCAAATCATTCTGAGCTAATTGGGGCTGACTCCAAATTGGTGCAGGCACTCACACAGCCACTCTTGACTAGTTCCTTTAAAAAATTACATTTGTTTTCCTTTACTCTTTTCAAGACAATTTGAAAACTCAATTTAGAGAAACAATGTTTACAGTGTATGTGACAGAAAACCTCATAGCACCAAAGTCAACACAAATGACCAAAATAAACAGATGTGTTATGCAATATAAGTATATTCCATGACACGTTTGCTCCAAAGGAAGCTCACTCACTGTAATTCTTAATCCCACTGGCTACAATCCCAAATGCATTTACTTGAGAGTAAATTCCACTGAGCACAGCAGGACCTGCTTCTTAGTAAACATGCAGGACATCAGGCTGCATAGATCCTTTGGTTGCTCACACTAGCAGCTGGCAGCCATCTGAAGTTTGCTTTGACTGAAAGATGCTGACAAAAAGAATGACATGAAAGTGAAATATAAAGGCAGCCTCTGTGCTCCCTTGCCTTTTATCTATATTGCATGGTGCCATATTAATTTGGTCTTGCTTGTTTGACAACCAGAAGTCTTACTTTCAGAAAAGACAAGGCGGGCTGTGTGGGGGCATCTTGCTTTAATCCCTTACATCTTTTGTGGCAAACACTGCAAGATTTCTCAGTATTGTTGGGAAATATTATCAAATATTCATATAAATACTAATTTCCTTTCATATCCTTCTCAAGAACCTTTATTGTAAATAGCAAGATAAGTGTTGGAACTCCCTTGTCTTAAACGGCTTCTGAGCTATGATTCTTCACTCTCCTGTCGGTTTAGAGCCTGAAACCATATATTCATTCACATATATAATTTATAACCCACACCTCCAACATTCATTTACATTGCCAGGGCAGCTAACAAAGTAGTAAAATACAATGGAAAAAATGTAAAATAAAATAAAATCGGTCATACAAACTGACACAATAACTTAAAACAGCAACATTCCATTCAAGCAGACATGAAATACCTACAGTGATCTAACAGATTAGTGATTCTTGAAAGAAACTAGAGCTTGAGCTAAAATAATGGGGCAGGTGTATGCACACGCAAGGGGAGGATTGGCATTGAGAAGGAAAGGAGTTGCCACTGACAATACTCTCTTTTTCTCCAATCACTGCAACAGGAAAATCCGAGAAAGATCTCAGATGATGAACTTGTGTTATGGGAGAAGGAGACCCAAATAAATAATAATAATAATAATAATAATAATAATTTATATTTTCCGCCTCTCCCCATGGATCGAGGCGGGATTCCAACAGATTAAAAACATTACAAAATCATCATAAAATGTTCATACATTATTACATACAGTTAAAATCTAAGGACTGCATAACTTTAATAATTATCCATACTATTATCGCTTTCTACCTAATTAGCTACTGTCGTTCCTTGACCATTCAAACTGTCATATCAGGTCAGGTGGATAGGCCCGCCGGAAGAGATCTGTCTTTAGTGCTTTTTAAAAAGCGTCTAGAGTAGTGATAAGATGGATCTCCTCCGGCAAGTCGTTCCAGAGTTTCGGAGCCACAGCAGAGAATGCTCTCTTAGATGTTGCCACCAATCTTGTATCGGTGGCTTCCAGTAGATTTTTCTCTGATGTTCTGAGGGTGCAGGGCGGATTATGTAGGGAGAGGCGTTCCTTCAAGTAACTTGGGTCTAAGCCATATAGGGCTTTAAAGGTAATGACCAACACTTTGTATTGTGCCCGGAAGCTAATTGGTAGCCAATTCCTAAATTGTTGAGGTCTTTGAAAGTTAAGATTGGGGTTATTGGGAACATATAGATGAAAATGCTACAATTCTGATTTATTAAATACTATAATTCTTATTTATTAAACTTGTGTTAACAAATTAATACAATTTTAATAAATAAAAATTATAGTGCTATGTTAATTGGGTTAGTTGTCAAAAACTCTTTCTTTCCCAGGAAAGAGGGTAGAAAATTTGAGCTTGAGAGGGAAGAAAATAGCGTGATAATGGAACAGCGTGACATGAATTTGTGGCACATTCTTGATCCCCCCCAAAACATTGTTTGAAAGGGTGGGGATAGTATGCCTGAAGAGGAGCTCTACTCATTTATTATGTAAGCATGTTGGATCAACATGGAAAGAGGAAGGTGTACCAACCTTGTCCCCACGCTGTTTCTTGTTGTTATTGTGTGACTTCAAGTCATTTCCAATCTATGGTGAACCCTGGTCTCCAGGGTATATTCGATACAAGCTAATCTACTGTATATTAAAGGTATATTAGATACAAGTTAATTTACTGGATATTAGAGGTATATTAGATACCAGTTAATTTACTTTAGCCAGTGAGGAATGGGAAGACAATTTGAATGGTGAAGATAGGGATAAGGTAGTCTCTATTGTCTTTGTTTTTTGTTTCGTGCACTGATTGTTCTTCTATTGTTTTGTGTAATGTAATTATTAAGTATAATATTAAAAATCTAATAAAATAATTTAAAAAAATAAACACTAGCACCATGTGTAGCAAAATGTCTTGGGCCAGTACTGAGCAGTCTTTTAAAACACAGGGCTAATGAGGAGTGAACCTGGAATGACCAGTTTATAAAACACAAACAGTGCTGAGTTGTGAATCTACCATAAGGGAACATTTTCTGCTTCTGTAGGTTTATCTCATTTCAGTTTGTTATAAAAGTATATAAGGAAAGCTGGAAAGCGTGACTGAACTTTATGCCAGATGAAACCATTTAATGTTTATTTTTTAAAAACAACAGGAATTGTTTTGAGGGTGGCCACTGATAGTCAAAGCAGCCCTAGAGATCAGTGTGGTATATGATACACAATATCCTCACTGACTGACTTTATTTGATCTTTTCAGCCTTATTCAGTTGATGTACTGTGTCGCTTGTATCCTGTTATTTTCCAGATGGTGGTTTTGCAGTCCAAATTTAATTTTCATGTAATCTGATGTCTTTTGGATCAAATCAATAAACTCTTCCACCTGTCACTTTATATATATATGTATATTGGCACTGAACTCAAGCATGAGGTTGTTAGTGTTTAGTTTTGTTTTTGTTTTGGGGGTAAATAAGCTCTATATCTCAAGTGATTTATCATAGCCTTATAGCTTCATATTATGAAACAGTCAATGATGATACCAGGAATGAATCAAATCATATTCACACACAGACACAAAAATCCAAAACAAAGCAAAACATGCACATGTCTTAATTAAATAAAAATGGCATTCTTCTTGAATGAGGGCTGCTATTATTTTTCTGTCCCGCTTTCTAGTGCTCATTCTTAGCTCATTCAATTTGCATGTTCTAAATTTGATCAAGACACTCTTTTTATCAAGATGATTGCCATCTCATGCCAGAATTTCCCATGCAGACACCTGCCCTAGCAGCCATGTCATCTAATTGTTTCCTTTACCATTTCAAAAGCATTTTTGAGCATGTGTGGAAGATTGACTGTGAGAAGGCCTCAAGTCACACTCTGAGTTCCGAGAGATGTGATCCCTGTGACAAATATAATAACAAAACAAGCTCAATGAGCTGCACTAATTTGCCCATGGCCATGTATGTAGGATGCCAATTCCATTAGGAACTAAAGGTTTTTATTTGAGCCTCTCCATGTGTTTCTGCCATCACCATTCTTGGAAGAAATGACATCTGTATATTTGGACTGGGCCATCCTCTGGATCTTCAGTATCTATCTCTTTTAGACACATGGCCTAGATCTTAAGTGTGTGTGTGTGTGTGTGTGCCCACGCGTGCATGCATACATGCCTACCTTAAAGTCACCTGTCAACTTACGGCAACTCCATGAATTCTATAAGGTTTTTAAAGGCAAGGAATACTCAGGGGTGGTTTTGACAGTTGCTTCTTCTGAAATATAGCCCCCAGCACCTGGTAATTGTGGGTGAACGTCCACCCAAATACTAACCAGAACTGGCCCTGTTTAGTTTCCAAGATCAGATGAGATCTGGTATGTTTAGAGTATTTAGGCCTGTAGATCTTAAGTAGTCCTTCTCAATTTTGTAAGAAAGAGGGAGAATTATTTGAGCCTCCATAACCATATGACACATCACTTCTAAGTTCCAAGGATCTTCCACTTCCTAGAGGAACATTTATGAAGAGCAAATAGAGTCTGCAGAATGAAGGGAGAAGGAGAAAATCTTGTTTTATGAATATAAATGTAATCTTAGGATCTTAGCCAATGAACTTGGGGAGAAGAAAAATCAGCAGTGAGTATGAGATAACAAACTTATTCAAGTTACATACATCTGGGTAATCACATTAGGTGTTACAGTTGCTAGATGTTATTTGCTTTCAGCAGTTTATAAGAAATATTAGAACTGCTTTTGGATGTCTCTTAGGTTGCATACTGTGGAAAAAACAGTGTGCTAGACTAATGGTTGAAACAGACGGCCCTTTGTGCTGCATTCTGGGTGGCTTGAGAGCTTGGTGTTTACATGCCACACGCTCCCAAACTGCCTGGAAGCCACTCAGCTATTTATACAGGGGTGGCTTCATGATGCTTCATTGGTGTATGATTTACATGCTGCATCCCACTGGAGCATCATAAAGCCAGCTTCTGGCTGCGGTGCAGGTAGAAAAGCTTATTTTTGCCACCCAAAAAGGAGCAGCTATTTGCTGCTTCTTTTTTTGGTAGCTTCAAGGCAGATTGGGGCCACAGTATGTGGTTGCCATGGCCCCAATCCTGCTTTGGAAGGGGCAGCTTCAAGCTGCCCTTTCAACCAGTCTATTTTACCACTAAGTAGGCCTTTTATTTTATCTAACAGCAAGTTTCTTCTTATCTTCTTTAATGAAGGAAAATACATTTGGAAGTCAAGTTGTGCATTCATGGAAAGAGTCTTTTAAAGAATGATTCTAGTGGAACTGTGGTTTCTGTTATGAACTGTGTAGACATCATTGTAAGGTTTAATTTCACGGGTGCAGACCTTGTGTAGCTCTCAAGCAATATATGTAGCTTTCAAGCAAATTATTAGATCTAACTTTTACTTTCTTGCCAGTTTATGCCCCAAGACACATTCTCAGCTTTCCAAGTATGCCCCCCAAAACTGGGACTCAGTTTATATCACCTCAAGACTCTGAAAAGATGGAAGAGAACTACTGGCTGCATCCAGGTCTAGGGAACTGAAATATCATATATGGATAGAATGCTTCCAGGAGATGTGGACAGGTTAGCAGTTAAACACAGAAATGTTTTAAAGAGAGGATGCACAAATAAAGCCAGGAACTAGACAAGACAATAGGTAAGACCAATGAAAGGTGTAGTTGAAAAACATCTGTGGGGCCATGGATTCCCCCATATCTAGTCTATCAAGTGCAGCATGGCAGAGAAACTGATTTTGGATTTGTCTGAAATTAGTGTTTCAGTTGATAACCAAACTTGGACATTTTATTTTATTTTATTTTTTTTAAAAAAATATATGCCCAGGTCTCTGAACATTATTAAAATGAAACCACACAGAGGATATCTATTACTTGAAAGGGTTCCAGTTAGCTGAATAGCATTATCCTGTGTTTAGCTTTCATTTCTTTTTCTAATCCATATACAGATAGAACTTCATTTGACAGGTACCTGGACATTTTCATTAAATATCTCTTAATGTCTCCCTGGAGGCATGAAAATAATGAGCCTGTTGCTTTTCAATATCTTTAAAAAATAGTAAGTGAAAATTTAAAAATAATGGTATAATTATTTGCTTGGAGTCTTATTTTTTCATTTTTAAACTCTGACATTATGTTTTATTGGATTGTATCATTCTTATTATTAACTCACTGGTAACCCGGATAATTATGTTTAAAACATAGACTGTATGTGAGAGAGATTGACCTTTAGTCTAGTACTAGGGTGTTCTTATTTTGACTTTTCAGTTCAGGAACAGAGATAGCAAACTCCAACGCTGCACAAACTAACTTTCCTTTCTTTCTGTATCCAGCTTCCTGTCAACAGGACTTTTTCTTCCCTCTTTGTCATCAAGAAGTACTTGATACTAGACATAGAAAGAGTGAGGAAAAATGACTACAATTTCTTAGGACATGTCTGTGAGGCAATAACATCAGGTTGCATATACTAGGGGTCATTGCTGTGTTAGCCTCCCATGCATTCATTGTGAACTCTCCAGATGCTCCTCTTTTTTGGATGCACCCTTCTTGGGCATACCTAACTAGTTTCTTGTATAAAACATGGTGCAGAATGTTTGCTATCTCATTCAAGCAAGACCAAAAACAACTAGCCTAGTCAACCTCTGTACATGAAGTTGGGAAGAGGTACCATTGTGTCCTTCATTTTAGATGGTACGATATTTTGGACTGGCTTTGGCTTGAGAGGAGATGTAGTTTAGGATGTATGCTGTTCCTGATCCAAATAAATTTAATATGGATGCAGGATGTAATCCCATGCCCATGTATGTGGAAGTGAGTAACATTAAAAATAGAGGGATGTAACTGTTGAACAGGCACAGGACTACAACATGGATAGGAACTGTGTGGCTCTTGGGGTGTTCCTGAAGTGCAGCCTCCAGCAGAATTCCTCACTATTATCTATACAGATTGGGGCTGCTGGGAGCTGCAATCCAATAACATTCTGAGGGCTGTGGCTAAAAACTCCTTGGCTAAAACTAGAGAAGTGACATTTCAGTCCCTGTGGAACCACAAATGGTTTCAGTTTCAGTTTTAAAATCCTACACTTATTATTGTATTTTTAAAATCCTCATATTCCAATTAACCTGTTAGGGTTGCTTCTGTGCTAGAGACATTTAAAACTTCTTTGACACTGAATTTTCATAGTCAATTGGAAATAGAATTAAAACACAGGTTCCATACAAGGCTTGATATAGCACCATAATATCCCACAAAGGCCAAGATCCTTCTATAACAATAGCAACAGCAATAGCAATACCAATGGCGAGTACATTTCTATACCACTTAACAGTGAACTAGCATTCCATAAACAGTTTACAACGTGTAAACCAATTGTAAGCCAATTCTATAATTTCAAAGGAAGTGAGTTCTGGTCAACAAAGGTCCATCCCAATGTAATAAAAGTTTCCTGCTTACAGATTTTGTTCTTTTATTGTTTCCTGTTGAGCTCAGCAGCAGGATTGCAGATGTGAACTTCCTATTTTATTTTAGTGTGTTGAAAGTGGTGCATTTCTTTTTTTTAAATGCTGGGTTTTATTTTTCAGATTTGTTGTCTGGTTTTAAAAACTATATTTTCATCATGTTTTAAACCATTTTGTATGATGACCAGAAATTTTGTATTATATCTAACCCACACAGATATTAAAAAGTAAGAGGAATCCATGAGATTTCTCTGTAAGTCGCATTGAATCGGCCATTAAATGTAAGCTACTGTATACACTCGTGTACAAGTCAATCTCATGTATAAATCGAGGGAAGATTTTAGGGTCAAAATTAATACTTTTGATATGATCTGTGGATAAGCCAAGGATAAAACATAGGGGGCTATAACAAAGGATGTAAAAGGGAAAACACCACTTCCCTCCCTCCTTCTACTTCTCTGGACCTCTGACCACTTAACACCACCTCCCTGGTGCTGGAGGAGATGGCTTTAACATTGGATTGAGAAGGGAAGGAACTGGAGGGAAATTGGATGTTTGTTTGGTGGGGAGAGAAGGTTTTAATATTAGACTGAAAAGGGAAGGAACTGGAGGGAAATGGGATGATCGATGGGGACAGAAAGTTAACATCGGATTGAAAGTAAAGGAACTGGAGGGGGAAGGGTGTTTGTTTGATGGGGAGAAAAGGCTTTGCCATCAGATTGGGAAGGGAGGAAAGTGGAATTAAAAGGGGTTGTTTTGTTTGATGGGGGAAGAAGGCTTTAAAATCAGATCGGGAAGGGAATCACCTCTTTCACACACACACACACACACACACACACACACACACACCCTCCTGCTTCAGCAGCTCTTTCAGAAATCACTACCAAGATGCAAAGAATGGGGCATCCCAGCCTTGCATCTTTCAGGACATCTAAGCAGTATTACTGTATTGATCTGTATATAAGTCAACTCAGGATTTTAGGGTCAATCTTTGGACATACATTTCTTGACTTATAGTTGAATATACACAGTAGTCACAACTAAGCTAATCCCGTTACTTTGTTCAGATAACCTGTGCATGTCAACTCAGAAGTAAGCCCCACTGCAGTTAAGGAACTGCAGCATTAATCACAACTAGGCTTAGTTGAAGGGAGACCGAAGCTGTTTGAAATGCTGTGATCAGTGTTCACAGGTAGACACATTATGCTGCATTTCTCTTCCTTGACCAACTGAATCAGAATTTGCAGCCTGAAGTAAGTAATAGAATAATGTCACTTTCATCAAATATTTTATCAAAATTGCCATGACAACTTTGTGACAGAAGAGTAAATGTACTGTCGAGGAGCAGCCAATGATACTTTTAGATCAAAAAGCTGTAATGACAGCCACCTAAACTACAAACAACCATCTTTTGCAGACTGAAATCAGTTTCCAGAAATGTAGGAAGTTAAGGACAAAGGGGGAAGTGAGAGGAGGAGAGAGGAACTGGGACATTTTACAGTATTGTCAATGCAAAAAAACAAAACAAACAAACAAACAAAAAAACCAAAACAAAAGGGGGGGATATTACAGAGGGATTAATTAAGACTGTACCCCACCAAGTCTGGACACAGTGGGTATGAGAGTGATGACCAAAATTTCATGAAATTGCCTCAGTAATTCTGAAAGACAGGGGTTAAATCTGGACATTATCATAAGAGGTTTTAAATCTGCTTTTAAAACTAAAGAATAGTACTTTTAGCAATAATTATCACATGATGTCATGGCTATTGGGTTGCTGCTTTGCTGTCACAGTGTCCCTTATTAAGCACCTCTGCACAACCTGCTCTGTAATTCTTGGTGTATTCACATTTTCCTATGTCAGGAGGTGTGGCAAGAAAATGTGGGGGCCATGTCCATGCTTGGCCCGGCTCCTTGCCACAGTTTGGTTCTCCCAAGGAAAACCAAGCTGCAGTAAGGAGGGCTGGAGCATGGGGCCCAAATGGCCATCACCCCCTCTGGGGTGTCACCCAGTGTAGTCTGCATCCCCTGCACCCCCTCCGTCACTGCATCCAGGTAAACAAAACCATCAAATCTAAAGAGATCCTTCCTTCCCCCAAGTAATCTGCATCTCCTCTCAAAACTTGAGGAAAAGGATCTCTTCATAACCAAAGCAGTAAGTACCCTATTGTGTCCCAAGCCAAATTTCTCCATCCATCCATCCATCCTGGGGATATACTGATCCAATCACTGTTTTTGCTACACTAAAATTAAAGCCATTACCCAGTCTAGCATACCAATGTTGATTCCTGGATCAAGTCTTTCAGTCTTTGTAACCTGGCCAGAGATAGCTCATCACCTAGGACTAGATTTAAGGCATAAATATTGTTTCAAAACCTAACCTCTGTGCACACAGCCACACTTTGTGTATGTTCTGTGTCACCTCAGACCTCTCAGTCTGAGCCACTCCTGTTTTCCATGGTTTTATCATCAGACAGGTAATTATAACTCCACTCCAAACTCCTAATAACTCCACTACCCCATTTTCATATTGTGTTTCCATTCTGGTTAGCTCTGTATACTGTGTTTGAATTGCTACCTTGTGTGTGTGATTGTACTCTGCATTTTAGTAAATAAAAACTTCTCAATTCATCCAAAATCTGGAGTACTCCCAGTTAGTACTGGTATACACTGGTACAAATGGTACAAAGGTTACCCAAGTCTCTTGCAAAGCTAATTCTCCCAACATTTGAAGTAATGCTAACAACTGATGGGGACTCTACAGTCCCCTCCCCTGTTCTTTGGATAGCAGTGGGGAACACCCATGAATAAGGTGCCAGAAATGCTCCTGCACGATTTGTTCTCAAGTGTGATAACTCTTCAGGTGGTGGTTCCAGTATTGGGCAGACTCCTCCCTCCTCCTCCCCATTCCAGAGAAGGTTGGGGTTTTTAAACTTTCTTTTATACTCTCCGCCTCTATCTGCCAAAGGAGAAATACTGTAGTCTTCTAGCGAGGAGAGGCTATCATTTGGCAGGATGGGTGATGGTGGCAGAGAAGGCATGCTGAGTTGGGCATAGGGCAGGGAAATGGTGTCAAGGGGGGATGAGGAAGAGAGAACACAGAGACCTTCTATGGCAGTAAAAGCCCCATTGCACCATTGAGGAGAGGTGTATAAGGAAAGCTCCAAATCTGGTATGTTTCCATTTTCTTTTAATAATGTGATTGCCATGAGGCTGAGCTGAGAAAGAGGCTTGTATGATAAAGTCCTTTAATTTTACTAGTTCTTCAGTAAATTAGAATAAACAGCCCAGTACTAAGACAGACCTGGTATAAGGCAGATTTTTTTATGTTAGAGCCTTCTAAACAGAGGAACACAACAATTATAAAACTTCCCTTCTCAAAAAGTCTGGCACACTCCTTCTCCTCTCATATCTGGCAAATATGAAATTATTTCAGAGGTTTCAGGGAGCTTTTTGAATCTGACTGTGTTAATTCTTCAGAGACATAGCCATGTTAATTTGGAATATCAGTATGCAAAGTAATACTGTGCAAAGCTCTGTGCCACCCCTGGAAGTGCTGCGTTGGGGACGTGGCAACCCCACGCCATGCCTCCAACCCATCAGATCCTTGGTGCAAAAAGAAGCCATAGCTGCTGTGGCTCTTCCATGGCTCTTTGGTGCAACGCATCAACACACAGTGGCAAAGACATGGCATGATGCCACCCGCCATGTGTTAGGGCATGATGCTGGCATGACATCAGCATGGGGGCGGGCAGCATGTGGTCACCATGCTCCCACTCTGTCCTCACACCGGCATTTCTTGCCAGTCTGTTGAGGGCATTAGTCTATTTCTTCAAATATGCTAATTCCTGTTGATTAACAATTTGTCTCAGCTGACTAATCTGCTAGCATTTGTTGTGGTTGAGATGGTTGTTGCTTTGGTTTTCTGTTTCTGTGGGCCAAAGGACACATGACATTAAACTAGGGTTGGCAAGTCAGCAGTGTTCCTTTCCCTGAGATTTCAGGGAGAAAATCTCCAGGGAATGGGTCAGTATCATGTCACAGGGATGAGGCAAGCAACATTTGATAAGGGATGGGAACTGCTTTGGACATCTGGTCTTGGAAATGGGTGTGAGATCATATGGCAACCCAGAGTCATGACACTGGCACTGGCAATGCAGAGATGTTATCAAATGTTATCCATTGGCTTCCTTTCCAGTCTCCTTCACTCATTCATTCCAAGCTTTTTGGTATGCTAATGTTGCATAAGTACAAAACACATCCAGAAATTTTCAGACTGAGGCAGTGAGTCCTGGTGCCACCTGGGAATGGTGAAGATGGGTGCCCATGCATTAAATTCAGCTTCCACACAAAAATCAAACTGTCTCTTCCTTCAGTGGTGCTTGGCCAAGAGTTCAACCGCTTGCCCAACAATTGTTTTATTCAGCCAGCATCCTGTGGCTTGGCAACCCAATATTAAGCTATTGAATATTAAGTTTGCTATCATGTATACCCTGGACCTTCTGCAAGCAAAGCTCATGATTTTGCACAGAGTTATGATTTCAGCAAAAATATACTTGCTACTTTGGAACTACTGCAGTTTTAGGCAATGTTAAGCTTAGGCCTTAAATAAGCAATATGAGTCCTCAGTATGAGTTCTTGATAGGAATGACACTTAATTCATATCACTTAATTTAGACAAAATATAAAGTATAAAATATTAAGATTTTCTGTCTAGAAATAAGCACAGTATATCCTTCCTATTTTATCAAGGGCACATACCCCTAATGGTGTTGGACTAAATTTTAATTTAAGTGGCTTCCATTTGATCAAATGTAGACATGCACAACATTTACTTTTGCCAACTGACAATTTCAGACTATTTACAGTTTTAAATTGTAGTCATTTAAATGGATAGAGATAGGCAAACAAGCAATTACTGTTTTATTTCCCTCTTCTAAGAGGACCTTCAGAGTCTAATCTGTTAGTGTTTTTTTAAAAATTAACTAACCCTTTACAAGGAAGTAATGATGAAGTAATAAATATCAGTCAGTATGACTTTCAGCAATAATCTTCCAAGAAAAGCACATTTATTTAAACATAGACAATTATACTGTGTACATTCTATTTGTTGCTTGTACCAATCTGTTCTTTGGCATGTAGATATGTTGACATTCAATGTAATTTTCTGCTTAACAGATAATTAGGTAATTTCAGTGGTAGATTGATAGTAGTTCTTTGAGAGATGTCTTGTCTCTTTACTCCCCTCGCACAAATAATGGGCCTGAGCAGATGCAGGATGATAACACTGGCTGAGGCTCTGCTATTCTGTCCCCGATGCCAGGGATGGGAGGTTGTTCACACACCTGTCCCTGCATCTGCCAAGGACCCAGGGCTGCTCTTTAACTTTCTGGTGTGCGACTCATCTGAGAAGCCCCTCAGTCAAACTCCCTGGGGTCATCCTCACAGTATTACTGCTTGATCAAATCAATGTCACTGCCATCAACCAAAAACATTCCTTTTGAAACTCTGAAATCCCATTATTTATGGGATTCCTGGAAAATCTGCCCAACTGCTTCCAAGACTGTATAAAAACCCTGCCTTGGCACTCACACATTGGCTCAGTCTGAAACCAGGCAGGAATGCTGCTGGGTTTCATATCGACACCTCAACACAGGATGGCCACCCCACCCACCCCCACATTTCATGCTGCCTTATTGAATCAATGACACTTCCATCACCCCCTGATTAAAGCTCCACTTCTGGACTGGTAAGGTGTTGCCTTACCTCAACCTTGCTACAAGCTCCCACCTTTAATTTCATTAGTTCTTGTGTGTGTGCATGTGTGAATGTTATTGCATGAATGGTGATTTTCCCCTTTACTGTTAACCAATAAAACTAAGTTGTACTTTGCACTCTGAGAGTTTTAGTCCTTGGACATAGGCAAGATCCCAGCTGTCGTTACCATAACCCTTGCACTGCTCCCAAATGAGCTAAACTAATTTCCCCATTGAATTAAATTTGTGGGTGCCCTATTGGTTACTCTCTGTAATTTAGCTAACACAGGTGGGAGTGGGCAAGGGCGATTGTGTGTGTGTTGTGTGTGGGAACTCTAATGCTGTCTCATCTGACTCCCGGAATTAGCTGCTAGTTTAAATTGCTGCACTGCAAGAGTGGCATTAGCTCTTGATAGAGCGACTATTAGAGCGACTTCAATAGAACGACTATTGAATAAGGCTGCAATCCCAGTCAAACCCCTATCATTGTGCAATTGTGGCAAAAATAAAACAAAGCAAAAGGCACACGTGCACTGGATAGGGCATACGTGGGGAGAACGATAGGATTAGTAAAACAGTGCAGAACAGCAATCTCAGGACCATGGATTGACAAAGCAGCATAATTGCTGACTTTGCAGACTGCAGAGAAATGTGATAGTGGCAGTTTTTCAAACTGCCATATTCCTGTTTCCTTCAGTAATGCAATTCCTGCAACTCTGCAAGACAACAGGCTGGTGTGATAAGCACCTAAGTAAAGCTTCAGAGAATAGAGGCCTATTCACACTGGGCAATTATAGTGCTATCATTCCATTTTAGCTGTCATGGTTCTATCCTATGACATCCCGGGATTGACCATTTAGAGAGGAGGATTTAGAATCCTCAACCAGGGAGTTCCTCAGTGCCTCTGATCACAGAATTCCATAGGACAAAACCATAGCTGTTAGCATAGGATAATAGTAATAGGATATATATAATATTATATATTGCATTTATATATAATAATATAATAGTGCTAAAACCAGAATCCCCAAACCAGTGTGTCTGAGAGCCATGCTGACTGGAAGGGTTTGAGATTGGCAATCCAAAAAAGGGTACTTTTCTAAATTCTGGCAGCAGTTAGCTTCGTATGTTGTTTCTGAAGATTGAAATGGAAACTGGGCTTGAAATGAATTCCTATTAGTTTATTTTCTGTACAAAATAAGGCCTCCCTAAACAATCTAAATCAACAATATGTATGCAGTTTGGGGTCTGTATCTCTAAAGCATGTTATTTGGATGGGGCAATAAGCTGCATGTTCTTTTTTAATGCAGAAGAAAATCAACAAGGTGATCAAAATGCCTGTTTTAACTGTGAATATTAAAGTGTCATTACTACTAATATTTACTATACAACTGTGCAAATATAGCTTTATTAGAAACAATACAAGAAGGACAGAAAGAATGGGCTTATGTATTTCCTAAGCTGTAGTGCTTGTTATTGTTATTTAACACTGGATATGTTGTTGTTGTTGTTGTTGTTGATGATGATGATGATAATAATAATAATAATAAATTTAATTTCTAGCCCGCCCCTCTGAACAAGCAATCAGGGTGGGTTACAGCAAAAGTTAAAACAGTGTCAGTTAAAATATCCCGTCTCTTCCCTCACCACCCCCCTTAAGAAGAAAATTAAATCACAGAGTACAGAGTTAAAAACAGAGAATAAAACAAAATAAGACAATAAAAAGCAGCAACAGGGAAACGGACCTGAAGAACCTAGGTTGTATAGGGAGTGGAAAAAACACAGGAAAGGAAGGCTGGAAGACACTAGGGCCTAGGTTTGGAGCCGGGAGGTGTTCACATTCTCTGGGAAGGCCTGCCAGAAGAGATGTGTCTTTAGGGCTTTTTTGAAGCCTTCTAAAGATGGAATAAGATGCATCTCATCCAGCAGGTCATTCCACAGCTTGGGGGCGACAGCTGAAAAGGCCCTCTGGGAGGTCTGGACCAGCCTGGTCTTCATGGGCTGTAGCAGATTCCTCCCCAGAGGACCGAAGTGTGCAGGGGGGGGGGGGGGTTCATAAGGGAAGAGGCGGTCCCTTAGGTAGGATGGACCCAAGCCATGTAGGCTTTAAAGGTTAAAACCAACACCTTGTACTGTGCCCGGAAACCGATCAGCAGCAAGTGGAGAGATTTAAGCACAGGTGTTACGTGCTGTCTCCTAGATGTTCCAGCAACAAGCCTGGAGGCCATATTTTGGACCAGTTGAAGTTTCCGGGTTAGGCACAAGGGTAGCCCCATGTAGAGTGCATTAAAAAAGTCCAAATGTGAGGTTACCAGCGCATTTCCAGATCCTTCATCTCCAGGAAAGGATGCAGCTGGTGTATCAGCCGAAGCTGGTAGCAGGCACTCCTGACTGTCTCATTCACCTGACTAGTCATGTGAAGCGACAGGTCAAGCAGCACCCCCAGACTGCTAACAGAGTCCTTTGAGGAGAGTGTGACTCCATCTAGGACTGGAAGTTGTATTCCCAAACCTGGTTTCGGGCCTGTAACTGTGAGCATCTCCGTTTTGTCTGGATTAAGCTTCAATCGGTTTTCCCTCATCCAATCCATTACTGTCGCAAGGCAGTCATTGAGAGGGGAGACACCATCAGAGGTCTGAGCAGACGATCTAGTCACGGAGAAATATATCTGAGTGTCATCAGCGTACTGATGACACTGAGCTCCGTGCCTCTGAATGATCTCTCTGAGCAGCTTCATATAAATATTAAATAACATTGGGGACAGGAGGGCACCCTGAGGGATGCCACAGCTAAGCTCGATTTTAGAAGAGCAGCTGTCCACCCTTTGTGATCTGCCAGAGAGAAAGGATCAGAACCACCTAAACGCGGTGCCAACTCTCTCAGCCGATACAAAAGGATGGAATGATTGATCATATCAAAGGCCGCTGACAGATCGAAGAGCACCAGCAGGGTCACACTACCCCTGTCAATGCTCAGGCGGAGGTCGTCAGTCAGAGCAACCATGGCAGTCTCCACTCCATGTCCTGCCCTGAAGCAGGTTTGAAATGGATCATGGTTTCATCCAATTATCATCCAATTATTATTTCATCCAATTATTATGGAGTTGTGAGGCGACTACTCTCTCTATCACCTGCTGAGAAAAGGCAGCAAGGAAACTAGTCTGTAGTTATTTCTGTCCAGGGCATCAAGGGAAGGCTTCTTCAGGAGGGGCTTGATGGCCGCCTCCTTCAGACAAGATGGAACGATGCCTTCCCTGAGGGACCCATTAATCATCTCCTGAAGGAATGTTCTCAATGCGTCGCCTCCCTGGACGACCAGCTAAGATGGACCCGGATTGAAGGAGCAAGTCGTCTTCCTCACACATCCAAGGGGCTTGTCCACATCATCGGTACTCACTGATTGATACTCATCCAGTAAACTGACAGTAACGGAGTTTCTAGATATCTCACCCATGGGCACTGGAGAAATATTGGCGTCCCAGTTGGCTCTTATCCGAGAGATTTTATCTGCAAAGTGAATGTTAAATGCCTCACAGCAAGCTGCCATAGGCTCTAGCAGGGGGTTTGGCGCAGGGGGAACCTGCGTCAGCTCCCCCGCCACCTTAAACAGCTCTGCCGGGCGGGACTCTGCAGATGCAATGCGTGCAGAGCAGAGAGATCTCTGCGCTGCATGCAAAGCCTCTCCATAGATGGAAAGATGCAGTCTAGGATGGGAGGCGAGTCTTTCGCCATTCGCATTCTAGTTGTTGTCCAGCCCGCTTCATCTCCCTGAGATCTTCCGTATACCAGGGTTTCCAGTTGGAAGTGGGCTGGAAAGGACCCTCAGGAGCGATTGTGTTGATAGCCCTGGTGACATCAGTATTCCAAGTGTCAACCAGGGTCTTAACAGAATCACTGGCATTCCCAACCAGCAAACCCTCTAGGGCTTTCTGGAAGCCAATTGGTTCCATGAGCCTTCGAGGGCGGACCATTCTAATGGGTCCACCACCCCCGGGGGGACGGAAAGTGGCCTTTAGCTCCAACTTGATCAGGAAATGATCCGTCCATGACAGTGCGGTGGTCTTGGTTACCTCTTCGTTGATCCCTTTCTTGAATAGACTAACAGGATTTAACTCATTATAAGCAAGGAGCAGAGCAAAATTCTGGGCTGTAGTTAGTAATATACACCACCACCCCCCCCCCCCGAAACAGGCATATTTCAGCAATCTATTATTTTCACACTGTTTGTACAAAAGAGAGCATGTCTATAAATACATCTTACTTTCAGAAGGTTGTACATTAACGGCTATATTTAGTGGGAAAAGAATAATGTTCTTATTTTAAAATGTCTCTGATAGATTGCAGTCTAATAGGCAAAACAAATGGCATTCATTATATCAAAATTTAATTTGGTTTCTTGTCATCCACAATAACTTATTGTTGTGAAAGCTTCTTGAAATGTCTCTGTGTTTGTATTTTTTTTTTTTTTAAAAAAAATACTGGTATTATATATATCCACAGAACAACAATAATTCTCAATCTCTGTCATATGAAGTCGACTACCAAACAACCACTTTGTTCAGGTAATATAATCAAATGTTCACTGTGAAAAATAATTTCCTCTAGCTGAATGTACTTTTTGAAATGTTATGATAATTCTACGTCTGGCAACCCTATGCATAATTTTTCATGTTTGCTGATGGCTTTGTTCATGTACTCAGGTCGCTGAATTAATGTCTTTAGTGCAAGTCCTAATAACATTATGCCTTTCTCTTGTGTAACTCAATCCTTGTCTCTTCTGCTCTTTCCACTGCAAAACATGTTAACATCTCACAATTTTATGTGTTCTCCTTCTCTTCCCCTTTGTTGAGTTTTTCTTTCTTTCTTAACTGTTCCACTCAAGGTTTTGTTCTGTCCAACTAGTACTGGATTCCACACACAAGCTGAGAAAGCCATTGGTTAGGCCAGGGCAGGTCTAAGGCCCACATTTTTGCTCCTGTGGCCATATGGCACTACCAAAAATGACCAACCAGTCAACCCAACCCAACCATTCATCCCAGCTTCTGAAGCCTATTTAAAGGGTGAATTGCTGTTTGTGTAGGTTTTCAGGAAAAGCAAATCACCACCACCCCCTTTTTTGGGGAAGATACCAATACTTGAAGATTCTGCAGGAGTCAAGTGCTGCAAAAAGAGCCTTGGAGCTTGCTTGTGGCCCTGTGGTCCCTATGTCCACCTTTAGTTAGGGCAGATATGAATGCTCTTAAATTTAACATAACTTGAGGCCTTATCATGTCTTAAGCTGACTCCTGTGCCCAATTCTTTCAGGATAAATTAGCTGCAGTTTTCTTTCGTTTTCCTGTATTCTTGCCCCAAATTTATTTGTAATACTCATATCTAATTTTCTTCCTTTCCTCTTGTATTCTGTTTCCTTTGTCATTCTGTTTTCTGTTGCTATCTAAAATTATTTGCTTCTGCACATGAGTCCCTGGGTCTATCATGTAATTGGGGTATGAGGCCAGCATCTCAGCCTCCCAAGTAAGGCCAATGCATCAAAACTCCATTCTTAAGATATTTTATCTCTCTTTTGAGGGGCAGGTAACTATAACATCTTCATCCCCAGAAATGGATCCATTTCATTGCTCTCAACACGTGTGTGTGTGTGTGTGTGTGTGCCCTCAAGTCATTTCTGATTTATGATGACTCTAAGATAAACATGTCACAGGGTTTTCTTGGCAAGATTTGTTCAGAGGAGGTTTGCCATTGCCTTCCCCTGAGGCTGGGAGCCTGTGACTTGCCAAAAGGTCACCAAGAGGCTTTCATGGCTGAGCTGGGAATTGAAACCTGGTCTCCACAGTCATCATCCAATGCTCAAACCACTATGCCATGCTGGCTCTCACACCATAAAGCTCTGATAAATAAGACTTCCAAAAAGAGAAGCAAGAATCATACACATACAAAAATATGTACTGTTGTAGAGTAGGCAAAACCCCTGCAAGCATGATGCTTACCGTGTTTCCCTGAAAAGAAGAAAGTGTCTTATATTAATTTTTGCTCCCAAAGATGTGCTAGGTTTTATTTTCAGGGGATGTCTTATTTTTCCTTCAAGAAGAATTCACACTTATGGCTGAAAAAAAAAAAGAACATTTATTATAGACTGTATATATAATTATATACAAAAACTTTGCTACGTCTTACTTTCAGGGGAGGATTTATATTTAGCAATTCAGCAACAGGGTAGTTATACTAGTGGGTTAATTTCCCTCCAATCTGACTAACAAGCAACTATTTTGTTATGCATCAATGGCAAAAGTATGAGAAAATATGTGTGCTACAGAGAAAGTCTCATCTGAGCCAACCAACCAGTATGAACTGGCCATGGTATTGGGACATGTCATAGTGCAATTTTAGGCTGCATCAATAGAAGTATAGTTTCTAGATCAAGGGAAGTTATAGTGCCACTCTATTCTGCTTTGGTCAGGCCCCACCTGGAATACTGTGTCCAGTTCTGGGCACCACAATTCAAAAAAGATGTGGAGAAACTGGAGCATGTCCAAAGGAGGGCAACTAAGATGGTGAAGGGTCTGGAAACCTTGCCCTATGAAGAACGCCTTAGGGAGCTGGGGATGTTTAGCCTGGAGAAGAGAAGGTTAAGAGGTGATATGATAGCCCTGTTTAAATATTTGAAGGGATGTCATATTGAGGAGGGAGCAAGCTTGTTTTCTGCTGCTGCAGAGACTAGAACGCGGAACAATGGATGCAAACTGCAGGAAAAGAGATTCCACCTCAACATTAGGAGGAACTTCCTGACAGTAAGGACTGTTTGACAGTGGAACACACTCCCTCGGAGTGTAGTGGAGTCTCCTTCCTTAGGGGTCTTTAAGCAGAGGCTGGATGGCCATCTGTCAGGGATGCTTTGACTTGGAGTTCCTGCATGGCAGGGGGTTGGACTGGATGGCCCTTGTGGTCTCTTCCAACTCTATGATTCTATGATTCTATGATTCTAGTCTTGCAGATGGACCAGAGCTGGAACTATATTTCCCAGTAATGCCTCTCAAGCTCAACTCCCACCCCCAGGAACAAATCAACATTGATCATTGACTCAAAGGGTCATCTCATGGGAGGCAGGATAGTTTATAAATCTTTACTGTTTGGAGCTACACCTCCCAGAATCTCCCAAACAGTTTGGGGATGGCTGGCAATGTAGTGCTGTGAGAAAAACCTTGATCACTTTCACATTGTACAATGATAGTACTATGATTCCATTTTAACATCCATGGTGCCATCCTATGGAATCCTTGTGTTTGTAGTTTAAGGGGGCATTTAGGAATCTCAGTCAGAGAGCTCCTCTAGTGCTTTCCTGGACTACAAACTCCAGGATGCTATTGGATGCAACCATAGTAGTTCAAAGTGGAGCCACAGTGCTATTATCATAGTTTGACAATTGAACACACTGCCTTGGAGAGCAGTGGAGCCTCCTCCTTTGGAAGTTTTTAAACAGAGGCTGGATAGCCATCTGTATGGAATGCTTTGATTACATATTCCTGCATGGCATGGGGCTAAGCTGGATGACCTTTGTGCTCTCTTTATGATTCTCCTATTTAGTGTGAAAGAGACCCAAGGCACTTCCTCCTCTCTCTCTGTGCCTCTATGGTAGCACAATCTCGGCTACCCAGTAAGAAATTTCCAATGATTTTCCTTTATTTTATTCCATTCTATTTTCTTCCTCTCTCCCTAATCTTTAAACATGTCTCCTTAATATTTCCAGACAGACTTTTTTCTCACTCTCTGAAATGTACGCTTTAAAAACCCATATTCCTTATCTATTCTACAGATTGTTTTTCTTTTGCTTCTTTATCCATTCGCCATGTTAATATTAGCCCTCATTTCTCAAGCTAGATATCATGATGCATTTAAAAAAAACCCTTTTATTCCAGATTTTATCAGAATCCCTGTTGTTATCTATTAAACCTCACTTAGCCCATGATTTATCGATACGAATAGCTACGGTTTGGTATGTCCTTTCTTCTCTTAATAAAATCATTATCACAACTTTTCATCTATTTTTTCTAGTCATCTTATTTCTCTTTGGCATGTTGCCACTTGTTTTATTTTGGCTTTAGGTTTTTCAGATTTTCAACGAATAATAAATATTACTGCAGTTAAATTCAATGGGAGCTAAAAGTGATTATTTTTGGCAATGTTCTGCTCTAAATAAACATAATACAGTACAAGTTTATCTTCAGATTCAAGAGAGGATATGGACTCACCACTGCCATCAGGCCAGAAGCAATTTTTTTAGATTAGTAAATACTTAGAGGCTGCAAAATTTTGGTATCTTTTAAAAGTTTTTCAAACATTAAAATATATAAAACCTAGCTAAATGTACATAAAATAGAGTAAAAAGTACCTGAAATTTAATTAAAAATTAATTCTTTATTAAACATTGTTGCATTCATTAACATTCCTCCTTTTTATTAAGACATAAAAACCTCTCACCGTAAAATCCGTTCATGCTCGCTCCTGTGAGTCCCGTCCCCATCCCCAAAACGGTTTTAAAAGTGCATGCGATAAAGTCCCAGGGTTCAAATCCCCACTCAGCCATGGAAGGCCAATGGGTGATTGGGCAAGTCACACTCAGCTTCAGAAGGCAAAGGCAAACCCCCCTCTGAACAAATCTTGTCAAGAAAATGCTGTGATAGGTTCACCTTAAGGTCTCCATAAGCTTGAAATGACTTGAAATCACACAACAACAATAACAACAACAAATATTATTATTATTAAGCTTTATTTATATAGCGCTGTATATTTACACAGCACTGTACATACAATCATTTGAATTAGACGTTTCCCTGCCTTCGTGCTTACAATCTAAAAAGACATGACACAAAAGGAAAACAGATTGGTGGTGGGGAAAGGTGGAAGGGGATAAGGTCCAGCAATTCTTCCCTCCCTCTGAGGCCTGGACCAAGGCAGATGGATTGGAGGGAGGGCTATACTTAATCGAGGCCAGGCCTGGATGGCATTGGCCTGACTTTTCTTTCAGTCCCTCCCAGGCTGGATGGAGTTTGTGAGGCGGGGGGGGGGGGGCTCACCTTCTTCAAGCAAGGCCTGGATGGCATGGCCTGCCTTTTCTTTCATTCCTTTCCAGGCTGGATGGAAATCATGGGGGGGGGGGGGGTCACCTTTTTCAAGCAAGGCCTGGATATGAAAAGCAAATTCTGAAAAATGTTTCTGCATATATGCACTTTTGAATTCTGAAGCTAGACGGTGTATATATTTTGCAGAAGTAGCAGTGCTATAAATACATAGCCCCATCTTTGGAAAGAAGAGGTAGTCTTTTCCCATTCTCCAGTCATTTATGTTATAATTTAACTTTCATTCATAATAGCCTTCTCTTTTTCCAGTGGTCTGGGAGAAAAAGCATTTGCATTAGGCATATGAAAAGCAAATTCTGTAAATGTTTCTGCATCATATATGCATTTTTGAATTCTGAAGCTAGACAGTGTATGTATTTTGCAGAAGTAGCAGTGCTGTAAAAGACCTTAGAATACGAGATAGTGTTGGAAGGTTGCTTCCTGTTGGGTGAGAAGTTCAGTGGTCCTTGCTCAGCCTGACCACAAGCAGACAAAATGTGAGCAGAAGTCTTGCAAGAGCACATGAGGTGGGAACAAACTGACTCAGAAGAATTGCATTAGACATCTGCCTTGACCTGTAATTCGGTTTTTCAAGAAGTAAATTGGCTTTATGTGACCACCTGTTTGAGAGCCAGGAGGAAGGATAAAAATAGCTTTCTATTAAGGCAAAGCTTACAGAGACATTTAAGGAAAAGAACGAAAGAAGGAAAGGACTATTGCAGCTTTTATTAAAAGTCCCCTTACTTATGCTGGACTCAGACGGTCTAGTCCAAAGTCTGGGGCTGTGTGTAGTGCTCATAAAATATATGGCATCATAACAGTTATATGGTTAGAATGTATAGGGAATTATTCTCCTCTATAGGTGATTGCTACTGGCATAGCACTGGCATCCATAGGATAGACTATATGTATACAGGAGAAAAGAAATCTCTATAAGAGAAAAGAATAAGTCCTATGGCACTGTAAAGACTAACAAATTTTATGTGGCATCTGTGTTTTAGAGGCATCTGATGAAGGGAGCTGCAGTCCACAAATAGGGTTTCTATGTCTTTGGAGTTCAACTCTTTTCTCCAGGCCTTGAGTTTAGGGGAAGGAATCTCAGGTTGACAACACTGATGTGGAAAGTGCATGTACAGTGGGAAGCTCACTATCTGTGGGCTTCCCATCCATGGATTTAAGCATCAGTGGATGGCAAGCCCCTAATGGTGGCATGTTGCACCGCCATTAGAGACAATGAGACTTGAGATCCCATGTTTTTCATATCTGTGGGAAGGTCCAGAAAAGATCACATGAGGATACGAAGGTCTGACCATATATATATTTTGTTCCTTTGTTAGACTTGAGCTGCATCTCCATTGCAGAAATCATGCACTTTGACACCATAACTCCCATGGCTCCATGCTATTGAATTCTGGGATTTGTAGTTTACTGGGAAATATTTGGCCTTCTCTGTCAGAGCTCTGGTGCCACAATAAACTACTAACCCCAGGATTCCATAGGATGAAGCCAATGCAGTTAAAGTAGTGTCAAACTGTATTATTTTGGCAGTGCAGATAAGACTAATGGTTTTATTGTTTTGTTGTGCTCTTTTTTCTTTGCTTTTTTACTTTTTGTTTTGTTTTGGTTGAAATGTTATGCTGTTTATTGTTTATTGGATTAGCATTTGGATTTGGGGTCAAATGTACTTTAGTTGTTTCTGAAACTATGCAAAAATAAGTTTCATTAAATTGAATGGGGTAGCTGCCATCTTAATCTACAATGTATAAAACATTACAGCACAACTCAGACCAGGAGTATAAATTGCCTTGCTCAGCTATACATCTGCTTTAACTGTTTTGCATAAATACCTGAATGTTTCAGAATGTTTGTGTAAAACACCATAACATTGCATCTTACCAGAATTAACTTTGTTTTGATTTATCCATATCAACTGTATCTTGTACACTTGAATTATGTTAGTATCATAAAACAAATATAAAGTGATTTATAGCTCAACATCTGATAATCTCATTAGCATGATTCCTTCATTAATCACTGTAGTCGTTGCTTCAGTTATATATGCGAATGTGTACATGGTGCACGCATTGTTTGGACCAAGTTCTAGCTTGAATTTTAACACCTTTTCCTTCTGTTCTCCTTATTCTCTGCAGTACCAGCTGTTCAAGCCTAAATCAAATAAATCCAGTTTGAAACAGAACACACTGTGGTTTAGTTTATTACACAAAAAGGTATATTTTCTTTTTATTTCTAAAAATTAAATTAATTTGAAAGAATACCATCATGTTCTTTTCCAGTATAGTTCATATTCTCAAAATTCAAAGTTTCTGAAGCCCAAGGGTAGGAGGTGACATTTATGTTTTTGAAAGTTAATTTATGTACTTTGAAACCAATTAGGAGATGATGCAGATGCATTGCGTTCTCCTAGATCTACTTGGAGATTACCAAGGTGTGTGCTCTTAGGCCTTTTCTAACCCCTACTCAGAATCATCTGGGACCGAAAGGATTCTCATATCTGTCCAACCACTAATCTCTTTGGCAATTGTTATCTCTTTGGGAATTGATGTTGGGCCTCCTTAACATGCAATTGTACTTCTCTCCCACATTTAACTCTTTGTTATCTGGGAAGAAGACTGTGATAATGAGAGGCCTCTTTATTATCACATGCCCCCCAAATCTCAGTCAGTCTGGGAATAATTGGAAATTGGAGCTAAACCAGTAGTGATTTCTCATTTTTGAAAAACTGCAGGATAAACCTGGCTGGCATCCAGGCTGTATTTAGGCTGCATTTGCCCAATCACGGCTGAATGCGATAACACCGGTTTTTAAAATTAAAGGTGCCTGTATCCTGTTAGGGATAAGGCACCTTAAACTCAATGTGATAATCTCCTCAGAAACCTTCATGAGGATTTTTAAAGGGTGAGTTCACTGCAGTGAAACAAAAAGAGTTGTGTTATACTTGTAAGACCAAAAGGACTATTACAACATAAACTCTTGCAGATTATAATTCACTTCCTCAAAAGCATGGAGGTTACTGTTAGACGTTGAGTGTGCTTGGAGGTGGAATGTGAGATCATCTATGAATTCACATCTGTAGATGTTTGACTTAATGTATGAAGGGTATAATACCAGTCCACTTCTGGCCTGTTTCCATTTCCTCTTCACCCCAAGGATAATTAGAGTGAACCTGGGGAAGAAGTTACAGGCAGCAGACACGAGAATGGCTGCATAGATTGTGGGAGAAACCCATCCGTTCTCCCATCTAAACAGAAATGATATCTGACCATCAGGGACAAGGGTGGCGAGGAAATAAAAGCTTTTCTATTCCAGTGCCATCATTCCCTGCAGGAAAAGATGCTTAGAATGTATCACTATGAACAAGACCCTAGCCTATAAGTTCCCATTTACCATCTATTGAGACTTCTTTTGCCTTATACCTACTTCCCCTTCCCATAGATTTTTTTTGGGGGGTGGGTAGGGTAGCATCTGGATAATGAATGAAGAGAATGAACCGCTGTTTAAAATCATGGGATACCTCTTCATTGAAGACGTGCATCACCCATTCAGTATTTATATCTTGTGGGTCTGTGTCTTCATTCTGTTTCCCTCATTCATCTAGCTTTGGTTGCATGCTGTAAGCTAAGATCTCATGGATATGAGGCCCTGAGCTTTCTGCAAGAGACTCTGTGGTAACAATGACAATCATCAACGAACAGAAACAGGTCTCTTTCCTCAATTGATGAGCCCAGTTGTTTGTTGTTCCACACTACCTGCACACCACACTTACCTTGTCATCTAAGGAAGATCTATAGCTGCTTCTTATTTTTCCATTCCAAGATATGGAACGATTTCTCCATATTTTGAAGAAAAGAGAATTTCTTATGAAGAGCTTCAGAGTCCTTCGCAAAGAATGCCATTGTACGTAATATTTCAAGTTTGACTGTTCTGCTTATTGTAAATGGGGCCTTTAGCATTAGAATTTTTGAATAGGAACTCAGTGCTTAATGGCTGGAAATTGCTCTCCACACTTTCAGCTACATGGAGAGGTAGCAAACAGTTTTGTTGACATTTCAATTCAGAGGGAGAGTGTGATGATCTAGTAAAAGCTGAAGCTGAAGCATTTTTAGTGTGCAGTGGCTGTTTGGGAATCTAATGCAAGACATACATTTGTACAGGCTACTGTAGTACTTTGCTTGTTTTTAATAAGCTCTGCTAGTATATTATAAATAAACAGACACTGCACAGGTATCATTAGCTTCCAGTTTGTTATTGTTGTTAACTGCCTTCAAGTCGACTTTGACCTATGGCAGCCCTATGAATGAAAGACCTCCAAGTCCCCCTGTCCTCAGCTGCCCTGCTCAGCTTTTGCACATTCATGGCCATGGATTCTCTGATTGAATCTATCCAGGTGGTACGCCATCTTCCTCTTTTCCTATTGCCCTCAACTTTACAGAGTAGTGCTGTCTTTTATAGTGAGTCATGTCTTCTTATGATATGGCCTAAGTATTACAACCTCAGTTTAGTCATTTTTTACTTCTAGGGAGTGCTTAGGTTAGATTTGTGCTAGGACTCATTTATTGGTTGCTGTTTTTAAAGCAGTCCATGGTATTCACAGAATTCTTCTCCAGCACCACCTCTCAAATGAGCTGATTTTCTTACTATCAGTTTTTTCACTGTCCAGCCATACATAGAAATTGGGAACACTATGGCTTTGACAATCCTAACTTTAGTATTCCGTGTTAACACTTCAGGATCCTTCATAGCTACCCTTCCAAGTCCTAGTTCTCTATTTCTTGCAGTCTCCATTCTGATTAATGACTGCACCAAGGTATGGAAAATATTGAACTATTTCAATGTCTTCATCATCTTTAAAATTAGGCAGATTGTCTGTGATCATTATTTTTGTTTTCTTAATGTTCAGCTGTAAACCTGCCTTTGCACTTTCAGTCTTGACTTTCTTCAATATTCTTTCCCAATCTACAATTTCTGCTGGTAGTATGGTATCATCTGCATATTTTAAATTGTTGATGGTTCTTCCTCCAGCTTTCAAACCTCCTTCTTCTGAGTCTAATCGAGCTTTATATATGGTATTTTGGCATACAAGTTAAACAGATAGTGTGATAGAATACAACTTTGGCTGACCTCCCTGCTGACTGGAAACCATTTAATTTCTCTATATTCTATCCTAACAGTAGTCTCCCGTTATATAGTGAAAAGTCTCATAAGGAAGCAACCCCTGACATTTCTTGTCTCTTAGGGGACTATCGGTGAACACTAGGAAAGACCACCCCAAATAATCAGCAGGCTGAAGTGATTCTTCTCTGTGCTGCAATATGACAATGTTTGGGTAAAGATTTATTTTTGAGTGAATGAAGGGAGGCCTAGTAGATGGGTATAAAAGTATGTGTGGTGTGAGGAAAGGGAGATATTTTTTTCCTTTCCATCTGGAATCATCCAATATAGCTGAATAGTGGGCACTGTTTCACATGATACACAGTGGAATTCACTGCCATAAGATGTAGGCAGGGCCAGCAACCCCCACCAGAAAGGGGGCTGCAGAAATAATATAATATAAAGGATGCAGCTTTCACTGGCTGTTATTTGGGATCAAAGATATCAAAGGCAGTGTGATATCAGTTATTGGGGATCATGATATGGCATGGACCATAACCATTGCCCTTTTGTCCTGTTTGTCGTAGCTGCCTATAAGTGACTGTGTCATCACTGTGTGAATAGCATGCTGGGCCAAACAGCCCATGGCCTGAACAATCATGACTTTTATGTTCGTATCACTTTTTGAAATATCCTTATTAAAACAAGCTGCCTCTTTCTCTATATCTCTTGCTTACACAGCTCCCACAGAAAAACGGGTATGAGGTGGTTTTCCCAATGAAATTGTGCTTTGTTTTTATTGCTCAGCTTTTACTTGCAAATATACTAAAATGAGGAAAACCTGCAAATTGCTTCTTGACTTCTCAAGGTGTATGATGTTTTCTAGATGTGCTTTCCCCCGTGTGTGGGAGGGGAATTTGGCTTGAAAAAGCTAATAAATTCTGTTAAAGGACGGGCTGTTATTTGGCAGGCCTTTCCAATCCACTTCATTTTGAGAGTAGCACAGATCTTTTGTGTGGAAGCTGCAAGCAGCTTTCACCCACTTTTAATGTATATCATTATTGTGTGTCATAAAGGCCCCCTGGTGGTTACAAAGCCATCAGATGTAGGATTTTTCTTACTAAAAAAGAAACCTAGCTGCTCCAAAGGTCATGTTAATTGTATTTTGGTAAAAGTACACACACATTATATTATATAACAGTTTGGAATATAAAAATGTGCTCTATGCTAGTTAATTTATTTAATCTGAAGGACAGAAAGCAATCTGCTGGGAAAAGAGGTGCCTTTGGCTTGTATGCCCACATAGTTTCAGTTGGCTTCTTAAATGCAGAATTATGGAAGGTCTTTGGAGTTTTGTTCCTGGCAAAATAACCATGCCTTTTGCTTCCAAACATAGTTTTCATAATTATAGTGACTTGTGTAAGGCTAGCATTTATTAAGGTAGTAATTTGCCCCTAACTCTTCCCAAAAGGCATGGAAATCTGGAAATGCAATTTAGAAACACTGTTCTAACCTTGTACTTTCAAGCATGTCTGAATTTCTTTATTAACCTTGGTTGAGGGGAAGCAGCACACATATTTTCTTTTACGTTTGATGTGCACCCAGTAAAAATAATGGTTTTTACCTTGAGCTGTGAAGGTTGCTAAATTTTTCTTACTGTTGTTTATAGAGCAGAACACTTTGTTGTGTAGGATACAGGCCTGTGGCCAGAAACCGCAACCCTCCCTCCTGCATTTCCTTCTCCAGATTTGCATAATGATAACATTGTCCCCCATGTTACCTCACTCCTTATCAGTAGAAACCAAATGAGCTAGAACAGGAATCATCCGATCAAATCATGCAACTGTTTCTAGTGAGGTAGCTGGGTTAGTTTGTTTCTGCAAGAATCTTGTGGCACAGGAAGACTTAACTTAAATGTCTTTGGCTTTAACTCTCATGCACCACTAAATAACAGCTACTGGGAATAGTGGTGGGTGACACTGATGTAGGATCTCAAAACAGAGAACAACAGTGGTACCATAGCTAACACATGTTAGCACTGTGCAAAGGGAGGCAAAGGTGAACCTCCTTGTGAAGAAAAGACCAAGAAAACCCTGTGAGAGAGAGCAAAGTGTAAGTGAAACAAAAGGTGGGACCAGAACACAAACAGAGAGACAGAAAAGAGCCACAGTGGGAAATCACAATACAGAGCTGATTAAAGGCATAAAAAAAGTCAAAAGATGGGAAGCCAAGCAGCAGTCATGCTTAACAATGCAAGATTGTCCAAAGCAGAACTACACATATTATAGGTACATGGAATGTGAGAAGAATGAGCCAGGGGAAGCTAGACATAGTAAAAACTGAAATGGAATGCATAAACATAGCAATACTAGCAGTGTGATAATCTCCTCAGATAACGACACAGTGTTCTATGCAGAAAATGAAAAGACACGAAGAAATGGGGTGGCTTTCATACTAAAGAGAGATGTAGCAAAAGCAGTCAAAAGATACAATGCAAAGTCAGACCAAACCACGTCAATAAAGTTTCTGGGAAAATTTATAAACATCACCATAATCCAAGTACATGCGCCAACCACAGAGGCAGAGAAAGAAGAAACTGATTCTATGAAAGAGCTCAGGAAGAAGTTGACAACAATAACATAGGACTTCAAACTAGTCATAGGCGACTGTGGTGCTAAAGTTAGTAGCAAAAAATAAAAAATAAAAAAAATGGTAGGAAGATTTGGACTAAGGCCCTGTACTTTGTGCCAGCCTGGGGGTAGAGTCAGGGTGTCATGTCCAGATGACGCACACCCTTGATGATGCCACCAGAGAGAGTGCCATGATGCCGCGTGCCACTCCAGATGGCGTGTGGCATCATGACACTCCTCCAGTGCTGCGTCCAAATAACGCAGCACTGAGAGGGCACTATACAGATGTGCCGTGGCGGTTATGGTGCCCTTTGGCTCCTTTTTGCACCCTCCAGAGGCCTGATTGGGGCTGCGGCATGAGGTTGCTGCGGCCCTGATCCAGTTGAAGAAGGAGTGGCTGCATGCTGCCCCTTAGGGGCTGTTTGTACAACCCCTAAGTAGGGAGTTTATCACATGGGAGGAATTTCTCCCAATTCTGAAAGAAATGGAAGTGAGGCCAGTTTGGAATTAAGTAAATTTGCTAGTTCAGCGAATTTACCTGATTGCATATTGACGCTGCATTGCGTTCAGAACTGCCCGAAATTGCGTGTGATAGTTTCTCACGCAATAACGTGAAACCTCATGATTGCGTTTGGGAGGACTTCCCATTTCCCGAAAATGTGTGTGATCAGCTTTCACGCAATCACGCGAAACCCTATGATTGTATTCAGATTGCCATTGGATTATATTTCCAATTCCCTTCGTGTGATAAACTCCATCGAGAAATGAAGCAGGAGAATGACTGATACAATTTTGTGAGGTCAAACAATCTATTCATTGCAAATACCTTCTTCGTACAACTAGTGGAAGACTATATATATGGATATCACCAGAAGGTGAATATAAAAATTAGACAGACTATATAATTGGAAGCAGATGATGGAGTAGCTCTATCCTTGTGGGCAAAACTTGACCAGGCACAACTGTGAACAAATCATAAGCTACTTACATAAAAAAATTAGAGTAAAGCAGAAAAAGAAAGCACAAACAGTCTTATCAAAATATGATCTGGACAATAAACCAACAGAATTTAAAAACAATATAAGAAATAGGTTTACTCTATTAAGCATAATTAATAATAATAATAATAATAATAATAATAAAAATTTATTGGTATCCTGCCCAATCACAGGGAATCCGGGCAGCTAACAACAGTGGGGAGATACAATACAAAAGTTACAATAAGATACAAAATAATCCCTTCCCAATCCCCTGACCAATACTTAAGCAAATAAAACCAATAAACAAATAAAATAGCAATCTAGCAAAGAAAATAAAAACATTACAATCAAATGAAATTCATAATTAACTCCTTTCCCAGTCCCTTAACACAGGTTCAAATCAAAACAATGTTAAACAAATACAATATATGAGATAAACCAAATACCCTAACAAGCATTAAAAACCACAAAAGTCTTACTCTCCAAGCTCAGGTGTTTTGCTGCTCAGGTTTTTTTTTCTCCCCTTTTAAAGAAAACCAGCTATAGTTTTTTGTAGGTTTTTTCAGGCTATGTGGCCATGTTCTAGAAGAGTTTATTCCTGACGTTTCGCAAGCATCTGTTGCTGGCAGCTTCAGAGAATACTGACATGGAAGAGAGTGGTTTTATATATATATACTGTGTGACCCTAGGTAGGGAGGAGTGATTCCTATATTCATCAGTGTATTGTTCTGTTGTTGATGGCAGGGCCTCAGGGTGGGAGAATATGCCTGAAAAACCTACAAAAAACTATGGATGCCGGCTATGAAAGCCTTTGACAAAACCAGCTGTCTTAACAAAACTCTATATGGCAAATGGTTGAAACTTGAGGACATTGTTCACAGGTGTGCAGGTGACAATGTCATAAACCACCTATAGTATACATTTCATGTGGATTCTGATACAAAATGTAGTGCTGAGGGACCAAAATGTCCTGTCCTGATGTATGAGGATTAAGCTTCCCCAAGACTTGTCATATCATACAGTGCATCTTATTTTGTTATATGCCACAAGAGAAGAATGGAAACTGGAATGTTTGGTATGGTATTCTTTGAACCATATTTAGAGTTCAGTCAGGAGTCTGTGCTGAGCAGATCACTGATTCTGTGCAAGCACAGCAACTTGAGTGTTGCTAAGCAGATGGATTGCTGTATTTTTGAAATAACTGAAGCTCTCTCGGCTCGTAGGTGGCTTTTATTCTGAGATATAAAATGATCATTATTTTAATAATCCATGCTTCCTCTTGCCCTCTTCCAAATAGCATAATAGACTTGAGGAAGCAATACAAAGAGAGGGAAGTGTCACTGTTCATAGCATTGTACTGTACCTGGCTTCAATGGGCACTTGTGAATAGATGACATTTCCATTTTCTAAATGCTCAGGGAGGCAATGCTTTCACAGAAACAGAGGGCATGATGTAACCAGAAGGCTCTTTTGGAAATTAACCAGGTCCCAGGCTGGTTTACATATGCCTATCCATCACTCTTATGCCCCACATTTCTGCAAAGGCCTGTGCCTGTGCTTGGTGTGTGTAGTGTGTGTTTGTACATGTGAATGGACCATCCTATATTGGATTTTTCTATATTTATACTCCATTGATCCAGTTTGCACATTTAGCTGCCTGTCATAAATGAGATCACATTATGTGTACATGTATACCATGCCAAAGGAAAATGGAAAAACCAAGAAAATCGTATTTGCTATTTTTGCATGGTGCTGGAAAAGCAAATAGTAAGTACTTGAGAGATGTCTAAGCTAGTTCTTGGAACTCAATTTGTCCCTCATTACAATTGTTTCATGCTAAATTGAACAGAAAAACAGGAAGTGCAGCTCATTGACATTAGATAATATCTGAAAGTCCTCTGAGACAGGCCCAGTTTGGGTCAAGTTCTCATAGTATATACTTTTAAACAGTTTATCTCCTTTTTAAAATTTATCAAAGTAAGTTATCTACTTATTTTTCATAGGTGACAGTACAGTTGTGGATGGAAAATTCATATTAGGATCCCATCTGCATCCTGGTGAGGTATGGGAACCTCATGGAGTGTTTGCTAAGATGAGTACTGGAGTAGTTTCCAAAGGAGTAGTCATGTTGGTCTGCTGCCATAAAAACAACAAAGAATCCTGGGGTACCTTCAAAACCAACAAAGAGTAAATTGTTACCACTGATGGAGGTATTGCAGTGATGGCTGGAATCCTGTATGGGAGTGATGCCTTCGTAAGTGGTCATACAGTACGTGTGCAGGAATCAGAATTGGTTAGTGTTGAAAAGTCCGTATTCAATAGAGGGGTGTTGTTACATTACTACATAGCAGAGCAAACAAAATGTCTGATGTGCATCACACACTCTTGCTAATGTCCCAATACACTTCTTCACAATTCACTAACAAAATTTCTTAGCACCTCTGCTACTTTGCTATGTATCCATAAAATTAGGTAAAAGGTGATATAAGATTCTGGTGGGCAGCTGCGAGCCTTCATAGCATTCCATTTTGGTCTTATAGATGTCTTGGACTAAAATCCTGATGACCTCTTACCATTGACCATGCTGCTGGGACTTTGGAGATTTGCAACTGGAAAACGAAATGTTCTCATCAGAGCTTTTTCCACAGCAAAATGATGCCCATCCTTTTTGAAGGTGGATAACACTCAATTACAATGGCAACTTAATAAGCCCAGCAAAGTTAAGGTGGGTAACAACAATTTTGGAGGGGAAAATGCACTAATGATCAAAGCGGTAGATTTAAACAAAACAAATACCTCTCTAAGCATTCTTCGGCTTAGTCAGGAAAAGCCAGTTTAAATGCCTTGCACTCCTTCTAAAGATATTGATTTGTGGGATGGAGCCATATACTAATGGTGTTTCGGCTTTGTACTGAAAAATGTCATAGCAACACAGTAGGAGGAGGCAAGCAATCTCCAAATTTGCAACTCAAGATTTTTGAAGCCATGGCTAGAGAGTCCCAGGGAAACAGATAAAATAATGTGTGGAATTGGCTTCTCTAGATCACCGAGAAAACAAAAACATCTTCTTGTTTATAAAGCTTTATAGACAGATATTGATTCATGGGATGGAGCCATATACTAATGGTATTTCTCTTACACACACATCTGCACAAGACAGTTATACCAGTTTTATATCACTTTCCTTATCCTGGGTTTGTCTTAAGGAATTCTTTGGTTTATAGTTGGTGAGGTACTCAGAATTTTCTGCTAGAGCCCATTCTTGTTGTCAATTGCCATGTGTTAGCATCTTATGTTGAGCCTATGAATCAGAGACACCAAGGAACCTTGATCACCAGATCTGCTCAGGCCTTGCAAACTCAGGAGTGTGGCTTGTTTTGAATGTATCTATGTGTAAGGTGGTCTTTCACTTTTCATGCTGCCTCCTACTTTACCAAGCATTATCATCTTTTCCAGCTAGTCATTGTGGTGAACACTTTCTTGTTCACTCACCACCTGTCTCCTACTGAGGCACTGTTATCTTTGGTAGTGTGTTTCATTAGTTTAACAGAGGCCAAGCAGTACTTCAAAACATGAATGAAGTTTATTTATAAAATAAAGAAACAAATATTGAAATATACTTAAAGCTTTGTTTGTCTTATTCCTTAGTTACAAAAGTTCCTTAAAAATAATACTACAGCCACTCAGGCAACCTTCTCCAATATTAAAGCCAAAAGCTTCCTTAACCTCCAGGCTTATTCCAAGCCTCTCTAGTCCCTACTGGACTTCTCAGACCCTTCCCTGGCCTATAACTATCCCATAAATGTTCCCACAGGAACCCCAAGAGCACACCCTCCCTCCGAGGTGTCCCTTCCCTTCAAAACTCCAACAAAATAAACCCCTTTCGCTCCCTGTCAAGGCTCTTTTATAGCCCTGCCCAGCCAGCTTCTCATTGGCTTCTCCTGGAGCTCTGTGATTGGCTGTTTCCGCGGCCTGCTCACTACAGTCACATCATCTCATGCTTTATTCAAAGTTCAACAGCCTCAATTTAGTTATTTTGTCATCTAGAGAAAGTTCAAGCTTGATTTGTTCTAAGATCTTTTTATTAATCATTTTGGCAATCCATTGTATTAAAAGAAGTCTCTGGGATACATATCTGAACTATACACTAGTTCATTTATTCACACCTGTTCTAGAAGTTGGCACAGTTTGGAAGTGGACTGATAGCAGAATTGAGGGACAAGCACCATAGACATCTGGGAAACTGAGGACACAGAATTATGGAGAGAAATGTTCCAGATGACTATGGTACTTGTCCATCACTCTGTTGCCATAGTATAGTATAACCTCCTGCTTTTTGTCATCTTTCTCCACTGTCCAGCTTTCACAACCATACATAGAAATCAGAAATACTATGGCATGACACTCTTGTTTAGTTTCTACGTTGCTGCCCTTCCAAATCCTTCTGATTCCTTGACTACAGTCTCCATTTTGATTTATGGCTGAGCCAAGGTAGATGAAGTCTTTGGTTATTTCAATGTTTTCATTGTCCACTTTAAAGTTGTGTAAATAATCTAGGGTTATTATTTTTTGTTTTCTTAAACAAGAGAGCTCTCTCTGTGTGTCTGTGTCTGTGTGTGCCTTCAAGTCACCTGGTGACTTAAGACAACCTCACAAATTACATAGGGTTTTCTTAGACAAGAGGTGTCCATTCCTTCCTCTGAAGTACAGCTTACAGCACCTGGTATTTGTTGATGGTCTCCCATTCAAGTATTAGGGTCAATATAGAGCTCTAGTGAAGTCAAATTCCCAAACTACTCAAAGTGCTTGCCTGAACTACAGAACTGAACGGTTTAAACGCCTCAATCCCTATTGTCTCTGGTTGCCTTGACACCTTCTAAGCACCCTATCAGACTACAGATCTCAGGATTACTTATGATGGAGCCATGACAATCAAAATAGTATGAAACTGATATAATTGTGTAGTATAAATACATCTATAAAAACATTTCATGCTACCGTTAAAAGTCCAGTTGTAAACTATCTGTGCTTTTCACTAACATTGCGAATATTCATAATATGATTAAACACTACTGTAGTTGTTACCTAAGGCTACTGTGGTAAAAGAAATGCATTTTCATGATGAAAGATGCTCAGATATTATTGGCACACAATGAATTAGCACTGGTATTGTAATTTATTTGACAGGTACACTCTGTTTCTTAATTTTAAACATTATCTAAATAATAATGACAGATAAGACATTAAATGCTTCATCTAGGACAATGTAGTCAATCCAGGCCTTCATAAGAACTTGATAGTCTGCAGAAAAACAGTTTTGTGAAAGAACTGTTCCTTTACAAGAAAAGAAAATTAAAAACTAGTTTCAAAACTGAAACTAGTCAAAACTATAACATCACATTTGGCTTCCAAGAACATTTTGCAACTTCCGCAAGTGGAAAATAGCCAGGATGGAAAGTGGACATGCCAGGAAACTTTGAGCTCAGAGTAGACTAGGAAACATTTTCATCTTTTAAAGTTATGATTGCATAAGAAGGGTTTGTGGTAGGTGGAGATGAGGGATTTTTGCTTCATTTTATCACTGTGCGCTGCTTTGGAAACTGTAACGCTGAAAAGCAATACATAAATAAATGTCACAGATGTACAGAAATGGTTATTTGAGGTGTGCTTTGGGAGATTTAAATGGGTGTCTAGCTGCCTAGGAAGCTGCACATTACATTTTTAGATATGACCATCACCCCAAAATACTTCTCTAATGCCAGTTTCTAAATCCTTGTGGTGCTGTGATGGTGCAAAGGGCTATATGTGTAGAATAAAGGAAAGACTTTATAACTACATGAGTACATACACACAATAAGTATATTGATTTGAATCATACATGGTGGGAGCAAAGAAGTTTTATCTGGAACTAGCGATTCAAAAGTCACCTCTGTAGGTTACATCCCATTACCATTGTGTGTGTGTGTGTGTGTGAATTTAAATAGTTGGTGTCTGCATGAGGCTATCTAGATCTTATAAAAACTTTAGTGATTTTTCTGGAATTATTCATGGGAACTTTCTCAACAAACATGACACACCCTCTCCTAGAACTGAGAGGGGACGGGAGAATAATGTTGTACATTCAATTGTAGGACTTGTAGTGTGAAAGACAGAGATCAACATATATCTCCCTGTATAACAAGTTTCTTCAGTGACTATATCCCCAAATCATTGGTTGATTTTTTCCTGTGCATAGGCAGGAGGTCATACTATACTATGGCAACAGAGTAATGGACAAGTACCATAGTCATCTGGAACATTTCTCTCCATAATGTTGTGTCCTCAGTTTCCCAGATGTCTATGGTGCTTGTCCCTCAATTCTGCTATCAGTCCACTTCCAAACTGTGCCAACTTCTAGAACAGGTGTGAATAAATGAACTAGTGTATAGTTCAGATATGTATCCCAGGGGCAACAAAAGCTAACTATGTGAGAGCTTGCCAAAGTACATGCTTCCAGATGCTGGCAGACTATAACTCCCAACTTTCCTTGCCATTGATTATACTGGCTATAGATGATGAGAATTGCAAGAGGGCAACACTGGAGGGCCAGAACTTGCCCACCCCTGATTTAAATGATGGGTGGGGAAGGTGGAAAAATTAAGGGAAAAAACCCAAATTATTTGACAGAAGCTAGCCATTAAAAGATGCAGTGGTCTGAGAAGAGAAGTACTACATAAGCAAGTACTGTAAATGAAAGCTAGAAACCAGGAATGGAAATGGAAATGGAAACTGGGAGATGAAGATGGGTGATGACAGAACAATCAGAAAGGGAAAGAGAAAGACATGCAGATTGAGACGAATAACTGGAAAACAGTGAATTGTAAAACAAAGGGTCGGAGGAGCAGAGCTGCAGGTTATTGATCAGGCACAGAGGGACCAGAAGAAGAGAGACAGAGAAGGCCAGTAGAAAGATTGAGCGAGACTGAGAAAGGACAAGAGAAGAACAGCAGCAACAGTGGAGAAAAGTGGAAAGTTTAAAAGGTTTGTGCACGTAGAGGATGGTAGATGGATAGACTGTGTATGTGGATTTGTGAGTGGATGTGTGTGCAGTTGAGTATGCCACCGTTTGGAACAAAGGTTGGCAATTGCAGAAGGGGGAATTTGGTGGCCCTTGGTATGTATAGAGCTCTCTCTCAGTTCCACATTTCAAATGAGTTGACCTTCTTCCCATCAGCTTTCTTAAATGTCTAGTTTCCATAGCATCTCACATTTTCTTTACTTGCCCACAAACGAATGGGCAGTGTCATTTTTGGAGCAGAGACTCACAACAAGTGGGCTCTGCTGTTGGACTTAGCTTGGGTAGGATGGGGGGGGGCTCACTGGGACCATTTTTACTTGGCCTTTATTGAACAGTGAGATGCCAAATGAATAGACTGCAAAATGGAGAACAGAGTAGAAGGCACAGGAGCTTCAGTGAACACAATGTTTGATTTGCCAGACAATAAAAAATGTTCCAGACTGGCAGGATTATTCCAGACTTTATGGGTGTTTGACATTGACAAAGTGTAAGTGAAAAATCTGTTTGGGAGCATGGTTGAGCTTTCATCTGAGAAATAATAATGGAGATAGAGGATGAAAGACCATCTTCTCGCCACAGGAAATTAAATGACAATCTGTAGCATGTAAGAGACTTGCAGATAGGCAATAAGTGCATTTTAAATGAATATACATTGCTCAGTACGTAGAAAAAGGAATCAGTTGTTCCAAGGAAAACAACAGTATTGGGTTATAGTTATATTTTGAAACATTTTTTTTCTCATTTCTCAATAGTACTTAGAAAAGCTGCTCTGAACATTACAAGCTGCAGGCCTTTGATGCAAAACACATTCTGCTCCTGCCCAGCTCATCATCATCTTAACAATCACAACAGAGCATGAGGTACAGGACAAGCCAGTGCTTGAGCCATGAGGCATTCCTCTGCCAGTATTCAGTGAGGTCTTCACCCTGCAGCTAGTTACACAGAAGAAGCAATGATGTTATCCATTGCTAAGTTACAGTTGCATTGGAATATACAAGTTTACCGCATTGCATTCTCAGAACGGTACAAAAGGGGAGCAGCCACTTCCGGTCCCATCTGCTCCCATTTTGTACCATTCTGAGAATGTTCTGAGAATGTTCTGAGAATGCAATGCGGTAAACTTAATAGTCACACTTTTATTTTTAATAGCAAGTAACTTATCATTTGGGGTACTTCCAAGTTCTACCCATTCCTAAGAAACTATAAACTGGAATGTGTTGGCTTAGTAATTCAGATGCTAATTCTGATGATTGTAAGTTTTGAAGGTTGGCAGTTCAAGGCCCACTACATAATTGGGTTTGCTCCTGTCAATAGTTCCTGCTTCTGCCAACCTAGCAGTTTGAAAGCATGCAAATGCAGGTAGATAAACAGGTACCACTTTGGCGAGAAGGTAACAAGCTTTCAGTGCAGTCATTCTGGCCACATGGCCACCAGAGTCGTCTTCGAACAACACTGGCTCTTTGGCTTAGTAACAGAGATGAGCATCACCCCCTACAGTTGGTTATGATTAGACCTTCATGTCAAGGGACTAACTTTGCCTTTATCTTTACAATGGATTTACACTCACTAAAAATATAAGTAGCTGCATCAAAATAATTTAGAGTTTGTGAGTTATCTGGGCATCCAAACCAGAAAATAAATTAGTTTGAGGCTATCCACTGTGGTGTAGTGGTTTGAGCACTGGAATATGACTCTGGAGATAAGTATAAAAAACTACTGGATGACCTTGGGCAATCACACTCTCTCAGCCTCAGATAATGGCAATGGCAAACCCGTAACTTGCCAAAAAAACAAAAAACAAAAACCCAACAACCCTATGATAAGTTCACCCTAGAGTTGCCATAAGTAAAAAATGACTTGGAGGCATGTATAAATGGTAAGAACAACCAAACTGTACTAGATCTCCTAGTGAGGGAGTAAGGGTTTAACCTTCCTTCATATATTGTTCTCAGAAGGCCTGTACTGCACCTGCAATTTTTATTACCCCAAACAGATATATTGATATAATCAGAACAATTTTTGACAACAACTATTACAGCCACAGAGAACCCTATCATATGGGAGAAAGGGTGGAAACCTGATATTCACCTCTAAAAGACATGATTACATCTTCTGCAATTAAGAAAGAAAAAGCCTCCACATGCTGACTACATCTTTAAAATATTATCTGGTACCTTGGAGTGACAAAAGAAATTTTGAAGCTCAAACCATCTAATGAGTCAGCCTTCTTCTAAAATTGAAGTCCATCAGAAATTATGAACTGATGAGCCAGAACACATTTGTACAAAACATGTGTACATTCTTATAATATTTTGTAAAACTATTTGTTACTTTAGAACAATACTCTACAGAGCCAAAGGGGGAAAAAGTGTCAGAATATGACTGGCACCTGGATCTGAGAAACCCAGGTGCCTAGTAAAAGCAGGTATAGCCTGCAAGGTGCTTGACAGTGCTGGCAAGCAGGTTCATAGATAAACAGTGGCTTCTTATGAGGCACAAGAGCAGCAAATAAATGCACATGGATTAAGGGAAGCTCAATGCAGCTGGAACTTGGAGGCTCCTTTTAAGATTTTTGAGAGAGGCCTGCAAGCTGTATGTCCATTTTAGGGGGCCATTTTGTTTTTTCTGCACTGAACATCAATATATTTTTCCTACTTCAATTGGATAAAAAAAACACCCTTCTATATATCAGAGTTTGGAAAAGTTACTTTTTTTTACTACTGCTCCTAGGCTCTCTGGAGGGAGGAGTTCTTGTAGTTAAACAAAATACTTTTCTGATCTCTGCTATTCCTTTTTAAAAACAACAACAACAACAACAACAACAACAACATATAATTGACATTAGAAGGAGCATGTTAAGATTTTATGGACTGCCTCTAAAAATGAAATACATTTTTTTAAAAAAAACTGGTCCACTTGTAATGTATTCCTTTAGTCCACAGAGATCCTCTTTTCATTTTCCGTCAATTATTGTAAACATCACCAACACTAAATAAAATATTTAACCGTAATAGAAACTACATTCACATTACTGCAAAAGTAATCTGATATTTTTCCCTAGTGTTCTTGGCAACATTCAGCCTTAGAAAGTTTTGGTATTTTTATTTGTCCAGTTATTTTAGAAAAGAAAAAAATGCATAGTCCACCCTTCCGCAGTGTAAACTTTTAGAATTAATGAGAAAGTAGAAAAAAGTTCCATAACAGCAACAAAAACATAATAAAAAGAAATGCAGCACATAACATAACATATTAGATAAAACTCATGGAACACATCTTGAGAGGATTACAAATAATTCTCAGAAGATCATATTCTATATAAAGAACAGATAATGACAATCTTGAATATATTGCATTTTTAATAAAGGATAGTCTGAAGATTTTTTTTTCCTTTTACAATTTTAAATTGGCAATGAGATAAAGGTAGAAAGCTGTGGTAAAACTTGGATCTGGACAAGAAGGACACAGTGGCAGCTTGAGACCCATGGAGGGTGCCTCCCCCTGAGCTGGAGATAGAGAGTGCCCACCTGCTTGATCCACAAGCCTTTGTGGAAGCCCTCCAAAGAAGGCTTATGCTTAGCTGGAATCAATGGATGCCACAGTTGATCATCTATTTATCCACTGCAAAATTATAATAAAATACCATTTCAGGATATGGGCTGTCCATTGATGCTACTGTTTTTAATATGGGAAAGAATAGGGATTCTGTTGGTATACCGCCCACCCTGATGCACAACAGTCTCCCTTCCTGAGTTGGGTGAGTTGGTTCCTGCAGTGGTGTTGGAGTCCCCTCATCTTGTTGTTTTCCCATCTGATTCCAAGGAAGCTGTCTCAGTACTGAACCAGTCTGCAGTCAGTAGTGGACTGGATGAGGGCAAACAATTAAAAATTTAATCCAGCTCCAGGTCAGTCATAAGGTAGATCAGGGAATAGGGACGTTGCATGTGCTGGATGGGTTACACTCCCCCTGAAATCTCAGGCTCGCAGCTGCCCAGGTGTCAGCAGTGACCAGTTGTGCATTTGCCCAGTTAAAACTTGTGTGACAGCTGCGCCTGTTCCTTGAGATGTCAGATCTGGCTACAGTGACACATGATTTGATTACATCCCATTTGGACTACTGTAACACACTCTACGTGGGGCTGCCTTTGGAAACTGTTCAGAAACAGTTATAGGGACCACATGTAACTCCATTGCTGAAACAGCTTCACTAGCTACCAGTTCATTTCCGGGCACAATTCAAAGTGCTGGTTATGACTTATAAAGCCCTACACGGCTTAGGTCCAGATTATTTGAGAGATGGTATCTCCCCATGCAAATCTGCTACAGCCCTAAGATCTTCAGGGGAAGGCTTTCTCTCAGTTCTGCCAACATCACAGGCTCGGCTGGTGAGGACACGAGAGAGTGCATTCTAGGTGTCTGCTCTTGCCCTCTGGAATACCCTTCCATGAGAAGCAAGGCTGGCCCCGTCCTTGCTTGCCTTTTGTCAGCAAGCAAAATCGGCTTTATTGAGGCAGGCTTTTAATGTATAATCATGGGGTGGCTTGGGTGTTTGTTATATAGGGTGGGCATCATGGTTTTAATTTGGTTTTAATGTGTGTAATTTTATATTGTTTTTAGATGATATTATTAACAGTTTTATTGTAATATGTTTTTAGAATTTTCATTTGCGAGCTGCCTTGGGTCCCTTTCAGGGACAAAGGCAAGATAGAACTCAAATAAATAAATAAATAAATAAATAAATAAAAATCAATAAATGAAAAGGAGTAGGGATATTGTTTTGGAGGAGGTAGTGGTTAGTCACTGTGTGCAATGACATTTCAGCACAAACAGATGTTTTGTTTTAATGTTGCAGTAGTTTCAAAGGTGCACAATGTAAGAGCAATCACATTTTTACAGACAACGTAATGCAATTTTCGCGGGATAGGATTGTGCAATAAGGCCATCAGTGTTCATCTTTAAAACAGGAGAAAGAAGTGCATGACACAAGCTTAGGTCTGCATTATATTAATTGTTGCTTTTGTAATGCTCATAGGAAGTTCAGCTCCATGTCTGGAAACAGCTGGGTTTGGGTTTTTAGCTGATTCAGGTTTTAGCTGTCCATTTTGTTACAGCAAAATGGAAGGGAAAAGGCAAAGGCAAAGAGAACTAATTTGAAAACTAGTGTTGTGAAACAAAAGGGATGTTTGTGAGCACTTTCAAGTTAATGCAAGTCTGAATGATTCCAGGCTCTGTTGCTGACACACTGTTTTGACGCATTGTTTCAGTGATCATCAGAGATTAGAGAGATCCTTTCTATTCCAGTGTTTGCTTGTTTTCACATTAAGCATTATGTACCATCAACAATGGTTATAATGGACTTCCTCAGTCTTTGGACTTTAATTCCTAGCATTCCTGATCACTGGCTATACTGGCAGTAGCTGAAGGGAGCTGAAGTCCAAAGCACTGAGAAAACACCATGATGTGAAAGACAATACTATATTTTATCCAGCGCTTTTAAAACAACAACCCTTTTTAGACCATTGCTTTTGGGATTTATGACCATACTGGCTGGGGTTATCATCCAAAAAACATATTTTTTCAGGCTTTGTGGTAACTACATATCTAAAGCTAAAAATGAATAGAATCCATGTCTCATTTTCCTACAGTGTACTAAAATAGAGACTGATAATATGTGCATTTATTTATAATTAATCAGCTGTTGTAAATATGCATATATTTCATGACAATCCTTCTTCTGTTTAGTTTATTATCTCCTGTCTTGCCTGCACTAAGACTGTCCTACTTTGGACACATCACGAAAAGTAATGAATCGCTGGAAAAGACAATAATGTTAGGAAAGGGGGAGGAAAGTAGAAGGAGGGAAGGCCATATGCTAGAGTTTGCAGGAGTTGGACAGAGCAGTAGAGGACAGACAGGGGGCCTGGAGATGTCTCATCCATAGGGTTGCTATGGGTCGAGATTGACGAGAAGGTGGTTAACAACAACAAACACCTAAAATAATAAGGCTAACGGGAGTAAACCTGATGGAACCTAGAGAGACTTATGTCCAAACATACAGAGGAACAGACTGTTGCATACTTGCTATTTCCCGTTTCTGAAGCCTGATCTTTCATTTTAGAGGGAAAAACCTCTCCATAGGGTCATGTCAGACTATGGGAGAAGGAAATTGCTGTTAGTGAAATGCCAAGTGGAGACAGCAAGCTAATGAAATAGATTTCTTTGATACTGGGGAGTGCTGGGGGTGGGGAATAATCTTCTTGTAACAACTTACCTCCCAAGGATTATTAGGCAAGAGGCATGAGATGCAATAAGTAATGTTTTGCATCAGCAAAAGGCTGCTCCTTCAGTGTAACGTTTTGTGGCTTTAGTTTGATGAAGAGTGATAACACCAACTGCATTTCGCTGATTGCAGGATCTCCTCATCCCAAACACAGATAGTGCTGTTAGCTTTGAACATTACAGCTCATGACATTTGGAGAGCCTAAAACTGGCTATATGGATTCTCTTGTCAGAAAACTTGTGATGGAATAAAACCAAGAACAGATTTATTTCATCGCAGGTATAAATTCTACTGGCTATGACTGGTTCCCATGAACTAGCAATTGCATGAAGAAATCCAAGGTCAAGCTTGGATTGGCAAGAAAGCTGCTTTCCTCAATTCTTCCCTGGTTTCAAAAACAGTCAGCCCTCTGTATCTACAGATTCTTAATTCATGGCCTGAAAATATTTAAAAAATATATAAATTCCAAAAAGCAAACCTTGATTTTGCCATTTTATATAAGGGACACCATTTTACTATGACACTATATATAATGGGACTTGAGCATCTACGAATTTTGGTATCCATGGGAGGTCCTGGAACCAAACCCCAGTGGAAATGAAGGACCTACTGTATGTTATTTGATTCTGCTGTATTTAGAAAGGGGAAAAACGGAATCAGAAGAATATTCAAATGCAAAGAATTTTCTAGCCAGCCTTTTTGGACTATGAACAAGGCATTATTACCTTTGAGGTTGCTAGTTTTGTGGTGTTAAAGAAGAAAGGAGAAAAAGGAAAGAGGGAATCCCTTCCTGGCTCCCTCCTTGCTGTATTTTTGTCAATTTTACAGTGCTTTATGAATAAATATTACTACTACTACTACTACTACTACAGGCTTTATGGAAGTAACTGTTTTGCAAAAAAAGAATTTTTCTTATCCTTTATTTTTAAATATATATGTTTTCAGTGCTTTTGATGATGGTTTAAAATCTTTGGCTTTCTCTTACTCCTACCACCATAACAGGTATGCTTGGTGAGGACATGGGGAAAAAAAAGCTTTCTTGGTAACTACTCCCATGTGCTGAAATTCCACATGAGGCCAGGTCAGCCCCTTCTCTAATTTCTTTCTGCCACCAGGCAAGAAAATTGTTGTTTACCCAGGCCTGTTAACTACATTTTTATTGTCATGTTGTATTTTAGAACTTATGTTCTAAGTGCCTTTTAAACTGTTTTAAGTTAATATTTTAATATGATCATTTTTTTAAAAAAACAACACAGCTTTTGTATTATCTGTTGTTTTAGCTCATGCTCAGGCAAAGCAAACTACTGCAGCATCACCTAGCTTGTGTCTTCTTCCTCATAAATAAATTATGCCATTTTGACCATACTCTGATGTTGCTTGGCCCCACATGTCCTAGTCTTCTTCTCTAAAATGTAGGAGGGAATGATGTTGCATGAAAACAACAAATCTGCAAACACTTTTGTACTGAACCAGAGTCTTCTGGTGCCAGCTGGTAATGGGTGCAAACAGGTGGCCATACTTTATAGCCACATCACACATGAAGATCAAACTTCCATACATCTATCTGCTCCTCCTCCACTGTTGATCATCACAAGGTTTTGTCTGCTGACCAACAAACACAGCAGTTCCCTGAAACATTGGCTGGCATCCTGAAACTTAGTAGCCCAGCAGCTTGCTGAGCAAAGAAGAAGAGGGAGGGAGAGAATGAGCAAGGGAACAAGATGAAAGGATAGGAGAAAAGAGAGAGGAAGAGTGAAAAGATGGTGATACTAAATTTAAAGGGGAATGACCTATCCTTACCCTCTGTTAACCTTGGCTCTTATTAGCTATAATTCTACTGTGATGGGTTACTCTCAAGAGAGTATAATCTTTAACAGAAGAACAGGAACCCACCCCTTAAAGCTGGATCCTGGAACATTTATGTTAGGGAATGTAACTCCCAGAATCTCCCAGCCAGCATGGCCAGGATCCAGTGGAGGGTGGAGATGGAGTAAGAAATCATTCTTGTAACCTCTTCCCTGCCATAAACATCTCCAGTTTTTCTCCTCACATTGTTTGTAGGCTGTATCCCTTCTTTCCCCTGTTGTTGTTGCTGTTGTGTGTCTTCAAGTCATTAATGACTTAAGGGCGAGCCTAAGACCACCTGATCATTGGGTTTTTGTGGCAAGATTTGTTCAGAGGAGGTTTGCCATTGCCTTCTGAGGCTGAGAGCATGTGAGTTGCCCATGGTCACCCAAAGAGTTTACATTCCCAAGCTAGGATTCAAACCTTGGTCTCCAGAGTCATGGTCGAATGCTCAAATCACGATGCCATGCTGACTATTGCTCATATGTCATGTGAGTTCTATGGGGAAGAAACCTATCCTCTTTCTTTAGGCTGTCCTGTAAAGTACCATATACGTTTGCAGAGTTATGCTGTTGTTATTAACCACAACTGAAGCAGAAATATCCATGCAGAGTAGATGCCACTATGTGTGGTATTGTCCATTGCTTTCTCTCAGTCAGTCTCATACAACCCTATGGGCACCACATGTCGGCCCACATTTGTGCAGATGCACACACACAGCTGCAGCTACCTGTTCATGTGGTTTTAGTCTTTGCCTCCATGCTCAATATTACAAAGTTATTTTAAGAGAGTGGCACTGACTTTTTTCCCTAAAGAAGAATTGAGATGTAGGCAGACGAATTCATTAATGCTTCATTATAAGATAGCTACATCATTGGCGTACAAAAGTTGGCTCAACCTTATGAAGGCAAAGGGCAAGTGGAAATTATCTCTTTTTCCCAGGAGTAAAAAGGATGGAGAGTTTTTTCCACCCTGCCTCCTGCTATCAACATTTACCTTCTGTTTCACCTCCTGTCACCCAGAGGCAGCTCTCACATTTGAAATGTTCAGCAGCTGTGAGAGTGGCTGTCTCAGGATGAGTTTGAAATGGGAGGGCTTTATAAATAAAGTAATGAAAAGTAAAGTTCCCAGAGTACACATTATTGTCCTATTACATCAGAAAGGGTGTGTGTGTGTACAACTAGAGATGCCAAACGTAAAATAGTTGTGCATAGAATGCAATAATGGGTTGAAATAGGACCTACCATATATACTTGACTATAAATCAACCTCATGTATAAGTCCAGGGCAAGTTTTGGGGCCAAAATTATGTATTTTGATCAGACTCGTGAATAAGTTGAGGCTAAAACTTAAGGCCATGTAGCAAAGGATGAAGTTTACTGTCCTCATATATAAATGTCTTAATCATATCCTTCTAATCCTGATTCATTTCAGCACTCCTTTGAGGGGAAGCACTAAAGAGGTGTCACCACTGCCCTTTTCCCACCCAAGCATTCAAAAAGGCCAAAAGAGCATCATGTTGGAAAAGTAGATGGGGCTGGTGTATCTTTTAGTTGCTCCCAGGATGGACTAAGCTCTTACCTTCCGAGGGTGTTTGTTCCACTGTCAAACAGCCCTTACTGTCAGGAAGTTCCTTCTAATGTTGAGCTGGAATTTCTTCTCCTGCAGTTTGCATCCATTGTTTTGTGTTCTAGTCTTTGGAGCAGCAGAAAACAAGCTTGCTCCCTCCTCAATATGACATCCCTTCAAGTATTTAAAGAGGGCTATCATATCACCTCTTAACCTTCTCTGATTGGGAGGACTTTGACTTCAGTTTCAATGTGAGGAAAGCTGACTTGATATTTACATTATGAAACTTTAGCTATGGTTGACCATTATTATTTTAGCTAATGCAAAAGACCCAACCCACATATGGAAGAATGTGTAAAACCATGCACAGGACCATATGTCGCTTAAGAATGTAACAATCCAAAATCCCATTTTAAAACCATATTTCAAATGTTTTCAAGTATTCTTTCCATTTCTAATGTCACTGCAACCCTTGTCAGCTTTTCTTGTGTAACCCAACCCCATTACATTGAACATATATATCTAGCAGACAAAACTAGTTTAGAGAATATTAACACTTGGGTTTTGAGAGGTAAAATTCTATGCATCATGTCTATGTATGCAGTTATGTGTACATGTTTGTCACTTACAGAAACCAATTCTATGTATATCCACTCAGAAATAAAATCCACCATGTTCAGTTTACTGCCAGATGAGTGTGGACAAGACATTGTATGCAATGCAAAAATACATGACCACAGTGAAAAAGTTGTTTTTAGACTGCAGTTCCCAGCATTCCGAAGCCAACATGGCCACTGGGTATGGTGGTTGAGGGGTTCTAGGAACTGTGATCCATAAATTTAACTTTTCCAATGTCTGGGTAAGGGTGGAGTGTGTACATTGTCATTTTTCTACCTTGTTAAATTCAGAATTTACTGATTATTTGAACAGCTGCAAGATAGCTTTTTGTAACCACTGTTCATTGTAACATGGATTCTAACCCTTGTATGAAATATGACCAAAAAGCAAAAATAAATCTCAGAGCTTCAGCAGCTTTCAAGCTGGGCTCCTGGATCCGTATACCAACTCTCAGCTTTGTGTCTCCCCAAGCTTTAAATCCAGTGGGATGGAAATGAATGATACTTAACAATAAGAGAAACAGTGACAAACCCTTGTTTATCTTAGAGGGATTAACCTGAGCTCAGTCCACAAGTTAACAGCAGGTTTTTCCACCTATTGCTATTGTGGCAGGCCTCTGCATCCAATTAAGTTTGTTTACTTCAAGGAGAATGTAAAAGGTCATTTCTCATCTGAGCTAAATGTGTCTTCTGAATTTTTTCTGCATTCAAAATTGGCATTAATATTAATGTTGCCATGGAGGCTCACCAGCATTTAAAAACCAAGTTTGATGCTAGTCAGTTGTCAAAGCAAAAGAGAGCTATAGTTTGCAAGAACAGCTGATCCAATCTAGCCATACAGAGAACAGATAGCTGTTGGAAGAGTATTTGTGGGGCTTGATGGATTTGCAGATGTTGTGGAACAGACTTTTCAGTACATTTTTGCATGTATAAACACATCATAAAGATGAGACCAAGGTTGTGGCTTGCCAAACCCAAGTCTAGACAAGGAAGAAGCATTATCTTATTTTTGGTGTGCAGTAGCATGCAGAAAGAATTGCTTTTTGACAATCCCATGTCAAAAGGTCCAAGTTTAGCACATTTTGTGGTTTCAATATGCCTGCCAGAAATAGGAATTGAGGCTGCACAGCCCTTTTCTGTGCTTGAGGTCCCTGAAGCTTCAGTACAGGGAGTCCTGAGAAGCAAAATAGTAAGCATTTATTTCATTATTCCATTATTTTCATGTTGGCCAAAGAAAGTGAGGAAAAGGGATCTAGATTCCTGTGCCCTGTGTGTGTGTGTGTGTGTATAACATATCTATATATGTATATTATAGTAAAAAAGGAGTGATGTGCCATATCACAAAAATAATACACTCTACACAAACTTATTTAGCAGATCAACTCAATAGTCTTTCATGGTAGAGCCATACATGATAATAAAACATGTAAATGTGCTTTGTGAAAAATCTGTTCTACATGGTAAAACATAGCTACCCCAAAAATTTTCAGGCAGCTTTGTGTCAAATTGTGCTCTTTCTAATATATGGTGAACTCTACCCTTGTCCTGACATCATATTTTGTGTGTCTCCAGTCTCACTCCACACCATTCTCTGCCCCTGGTGGGTATGGGAAAATGGAGTGTGTATATGTGGAATGTCATCAGGAGGACATGGGAAAGTTAGTTTCAGTATCTACTCTGAAAATACAGCAGCACTGAATTTACAATAAAGTACTCTTCTCTCAGGAGGGCCATCCCAAAACATCTGAGATAGACCAACAAGTGTCACCTACCCATCCAGATAGTACGTAGTACAGAAATTTAAAGGCAAGCAAGTTTTTTGACTCATGGGACAGAAAATCACAGAGTCTTCTTTCTGCCTCCTTGACAATAACAATCTAAGATACTTGGTTAAATAACCATTTGTGGTACTTGCATGACACACTAAATTAGCTGTCAGAAGTGACTGGTCTCTCTGTCCAGGAACTCAGCTGACCCCACCTTTCACCCTTTCCTTGAAGATCAGATTGGAAATGGAAAACTTAGTTCTCAAGAAAAAGGGATAGTATGAGATAAACTAAATAGATTTATAGTTTCCCCCAGCTTTAACTGAGCAGACCAAAATGTATCAAACCTATTTGAAATTGAGATTTTTTTTTCATAGATTTCAGAAGGCATTTCCAACACATTAATTCTAGCATTCATTTCAAGCTTCTCATAGATTAAGTGTCCCTCATAACGATTGAAGATAATTAGAGGCATGTAATTACTTTGCTATACGTTGTTCATTCCACTTGGAAAAATGTATAAGCAGCTAATCGCAGCATGAATCATTGCAGCTTCTCATCAGTTGAAGAATATACCAACATTGCAGTCATAAATCTTATGTTGCTAAGGATTTTATTACCCACATTATTAATTTCCTTAAAGCGATCACAGCAAATATCATTGCAAACAGGAACAATAATGCATCTGGCAATTTTCTTCAAAACCTTATGTTTTTCTGCAGGGCAAGAATTAATGCTGTCTGGGTGCCTTGATGACTACAAGGGGAGATAAGGGTCATATTTATCAGACTGGTCTTTAGTCTTGAAGTAATAAATATTTCTTATTTGTTGCTGTAATAATATTTCTGTTTATTGCATGACAATTCTGCTCTATAGAAGCAAGACAGAAGGTCTGCAGTTATTATGCTCTGGAACAAAGTATTATATTGGAGAAGATATGGAAATAAGACTATTACATTCCTTTTAATGGAGGATTTCCTCCTAATGTAAATAACAAATGTACTAGACTTGATCTAGATTAGAATTGCACCAGGGGACAAAGGGAGGGTTAAAGACACTATCGTTTATGCTAATTTCCTATCCATATACAACCTTGCTCCCCCATCGTCCAAGATCTGCTGTTCAGTAGGGCTGTACAAGTGTGCCTAAATCACAAACCAAATAAGGCCAATTCACTGTTCTGAATTGGGTTGGATCAGCCTTGTCCAAGCCATTTTGAACAGATTTGTCAATCAGGACATTAAACTACAATAAATTAAAAACTAAACCATGATTCTTCAGCAGGAACATATAAAGTGGACAGGGGAATCCAGTCTGCATATTCAAATGAGGAAACTATCCAATCAGAATGCAAGGTGAATTTTAAGATTGACAAGAAGACAGGAAAGGCTATTGGTTGATAGGTTTGATATATAACAGGATTTTAAAAATAATAAAAAAACCCCACCTTGAATGCAATTTGGTGGCGTGACTGACAATATCTAAGTGTGCATGCAAGAAAGGAAGGCAACATGCTTTTGACATTGAATTGACTGCTGGCAAAGAAAGAGAGTGGCCCAATAACAATATGACTTTAGATTATGACTGAAGCATGTGGCGCTAACTGGAGTCAAACTGATATAGAATACTTTGCAATAAAGGGGCTCGACAGACTGCCTGAAAAGAGTGGTCTTGAACCACCCCTTTCTGCTTTGGAGGGATGCTGCAGCCACCAAACTGCATGGCGTCCCTCCTCAGTAAAAAGAATCCTGTTCTTCTGGGTTCTTTTTGCAGTGCCCATCTTACGTCACGAGTGCAGACGCTGCGCAGCAGCGACATCATCATGGTGGCACCAGTGTGAATGGGATGCCACCATGATGACATCACTGTTATATACTAGGATTCCAGACTATGTAGTTGCTGTGCAGTCCAGAACCCTAGTATCACTGCCACTACACCACTTTTGAGCCATCTGTATCGGCCCAAAGCTAGGAATTTAGCCCAGAAATAGAATTGCCCTTAGATTACAGTTCCCAGGATTGCTCATTACTGGCCATAGTGGCTGGGAGTTTAAGATTATGGGAGGCAATTATAGTCTATTCACATATTACTGTTTTGAATAGGCTGTGTATTTGAATGAAACTGAGCCTACACAGGTTGAGTCTGTTATCCAAAATGCTTAGGAACAAAAGTGTTTAGAACTTTTTTTTTGGGGGGGGGGGGTGATTTTGAATACATATATTTGTATATACGACCATAATGGGATATCTTGGAGATGGAACTCAAGTCTAAATACAAAATTTATTTATGTTTCATATACACCTTATACAGTGTACAGTGGGCCCTTGGTATCCACTGGGATTTGGTTCCAGCACCTGCTGTGGATACCAAAATGCATGGATGACAAAGTCCCATTATATACAGTGGTGTAGTAAAATGGTGTCCCTTATATAAAATGCCAAAATCAAGCTTTACTTTTTGGAATTTGTTATATTTTAAAAAACATTTTCAAGCCATGGATGATTAAATTCATGGATAAAGAATATGTGGATAAGGAGGGCCAACAGTACACATAGCCTGAAGGTAGTTTTATAAAATCTTTTAAAATCAGACTTCTGAACACAACACAGATATCAAGGCAGACTTCCTCTGCAAGTATTTACAATCTACACACAGGAAAAAACAGAGCACAAGTAAATATTTGCACATAACTTAAGAAATAAAACCAGCAAAGCTGCTCGGATATCTAGAGACAGAGTGTTTCCCAGATAGGGACAGAGAGGGAGAATAATGCAAGTGAAAGGTGACTGGAATGCTTCCTGCCTGTTGCTCTGCTGACTAACAAATATGTGATGATAAAATGTAATGTGAGGATAAGAGAGAAAGAGGGAGAGGACAGTGGATGCATGACAATGTACAGGACTGTAGGTGTTTATTAGCTTTAAACTGAGTTATGTACATGGAAAAGAAATGGAAACCTGTGTAGGACTGAAAGGTGACATGAAATGTGAATAAAGTGAGAATAAATCACGTTCTACTATTTTGTGTGGCCTTTTCCCAAAAGGTGACTAGAGTACTGATGGACAATTGCACGAGACAAATTTGCTCCCCCGTGGCCAGTATCCCTCTCCAGCATGCTGAAGTACCCTTGGTTCCTTTCATTTCTTCTCCAAAATGGTGGTTTCCCACCACGACTACCTACATATGTAGTCTTTAGTGTGCTGTGTTTTGCAATTGGTCTTAGGAAGATAAATAGAAGCTTAATTTGCAAGTCTGATTTCTGAGGTAGGTGTCTGAGAAAACCCTGTTGTGGGTGGAAAACAAATTAATCATAAGGCACTGTGCATTCCCCTTTATATCTAGTCTGACCCTGAATGATAACTTCATAATTAGACTGAACACTCTGTTTGGTCCAGAAAAGGGCAGGGGAGCTTTATATTCATCAGAAATTGTGATACACAAAGGGTTTGAGAGGAGAGTGTGAAAGTGGAACAAGCTTTGGTGTTACATTTAAATCAGAGATTGGAGAGTAGAAGAACAGACTGTTCCCCTCCACTTGCATCACATTGTGCAGGGCACAGACAGATGGAACACCTGCTGCACATGCCAACACTCTCAGTAGAAAATTAAAACATCTGTGCAGTGTCCCCAGGGGTGTAGCTATCGGGAGGGGAAAATGAAGGCATTGCTTCCCTCCCCCAAAAAAGAATTCTGTCCCTTCAGCTGAATTCTTCTGTTAGTCCCTAACTTTCTAGCATTGCAGTAAATTAAAACTTCAGTTGATCCTTTAGAAATACAGTGTAGACATTCAGAGACAAGGATCACAGATCTCAAGAGAATGTGGATCCACTGAATATAAGAGTTCAGGTAGGAATGATTTCCAACATCTCACTCTCTGGAATGTTAGAAATGAGGGGTCTAAAGGATAATTTCATTTGTGCATTTCACACATGCATTGTTCTTAAAGGAAAAAAAAGTAATGCGGAGAAGGAAAAAGAAATTTGAGAATAGTTCTTTTAAAGCTAATGTTAAACAAGTGCCAATGTTACTCCTCTAGCTATAGCATAAAAGAAAGAATGAAAAAAATCACCCGAGTATGGAAAGGTGAATCAATAGGATAGTGACTCAAATATTGAGGAATTACTTTTGGAGAGCTTGATCAAGGATTTTTGCTATATCTGGGCATGACTGCTCCTGCCTTGCTATAGTTTATGTATATTTATATATTTTACTTTTTGAGAGTGTTCTTTTAGATTTCAGGAGCTGAAAGAGATTTCAGCAGGGAGAGGAATAATCTGCAGCAAGTATCTTCTCTTGGGAAAAGAAAGGTGCTTGATACTGAATCAGATCTTTCCTCCATCTATTCAATTTACTGATTCGCAGCAGCAGTTGAAGGTCGAAAATAAGACTGTTCCCTAACTTTATGAACAGAGGTTGGGATTTATTCTTTTTAATGGTCTTCTGGATATACTGATGATTAAATTGGAGAAGTCTGAGCCCTTTTCACGCCACACAATTATAGTATTATAATTCTACTTTAAGTGCCATTAATTTCCATAGGGGTAGTATTCAAACATATAGCCATTCTAGTCTGTAGAATCAGTTTGTAAAGAGATCTTGTAGCACCTTTGAGACTAACTGAAAGAAAGAGGTTGGCAGCTTTCATAGACTTCAGTCTACTTCCTCAGATGCTTATAATGGAGTGGAAGCCAGGGACAAACATATATATGCCATAGGTGTGTGAGAATGTCAATTCAAATTCAAAATCCTTTGCATATGGAAACAAAGTAGCAACTCCAGTTTTAACTGTGGTTGTTTGTGAACAAAGACATAGCCACTGTATGTGGAAATAAGATGGCAAGACCAGTTTGGCTTGGAGTGAGTTCCAGTGAACTCCATGGGACTTGCCTCTGAGTAGACATGTGTAGAAGTACCCTGTAAATTCATCATTTGGTCCTGTTAAAAAAAGGGATTTATGATATAGTTCAGATGGGAAAAGAAAGATGCTACATAAACAATACATGGTCCCTGCACTTTATTGTTTTTTGATGGGTCTTTGAAATGAGATGCTTTGGGATAATGCCATTTTGAGAGAGAGAACTATTTAAGCGCTGCTGCTTGCTTACAATGAATTGCCGCATGCTTGAAAGGAACACTTCATTTTTAAACTTAACAACTTTGTTTTTCCTCAGGGGTGCAATATCTTCAACAGCTTAAGACTACCTTATAACTCTCAGCTGCCTGTGTGGACACAGCGGATGAATGTTCCCCTAATGATTTATAAGTGAGATCCTGAAACTCAAAGATGTGTTCCATGATTTAAATAGGGGGAAAGTCATTTTGCTTGTAGACAGGATTATAGGGATGAGTCGAGGAGAACACATACTTTCCAATCTTCAAATGCCTCTTGGGAAGAGCAGGAGTAAGGGTCAAATTCTTACTCTGCAAATACAACACCTAAATTCCTGATGGTTGAAATCAGATGTAGGGCAGGAAGTGGAAGAGAAAGGTGAGTAAATTGAGAAAAATTTTTTGAATAAATGAGTAATATATTCTGATATTTTCATGGTCTTTTTTTCTCTCCCTAAAATAACAGTTCCTTCAATCTCAAACTTGAATTAAGTTTAGACTGATGAAAGGGACAGGGCATAGCAAAATCAGACAGGTTCAGGACACTGGACTTCACACAGCTAATCCTCCTGGGTCTATTCTAGAATGAATTCAGTCTCCTCTGGAGTTTGGGCTGTTCTGAAATGGATCCATTTTGCACACATACCTGTCCTGTGATTTCTTCATCATCCCATTTGCTCAGATGTGCTGAGATGATAGAGCCTCACAAAAATTTCAGGTCTCAGTCTTCAGTTCTGAAATAATTTGCAGCCATTTTTGTTACAGCAGGATGCCAACATTCCCAGGCAGTGCCATAAGGAACAGTAGCAAACCATGGTTCTATGCTTTCCTGCATCACTAGTTTTACACCAAATTCATGACAAAATAAAATAAAATAAAAAGTTTGACTGTAAACTGAAGGAGGCAGGCATGGGATTAATTTCTTACTGAAAGAATTCCATGGAATCCATTTGACCTCTGAGAATCTTCAACCATGAGCAGCCACTGACAAAATTAGATTTAGCATATTTTGTTTACAGAGAGTCTCTTTCAAGTGATGAGAGATGTCTGTCATTGCATGTAATTTTCTTTGCTGAAGTATCTTGTAAAAAAACCAAAAACATCAGTGATACCGTTGTTGGCCAACCGAAATGCACAATATACTTGTTGCAAGCTTTCGAAGCTCCATGAGCTTCTTCATCAGGCAAGATGTTACAAACCAAATAGAAGAAAGAACCAATTGGAGATGTTAGATGCCTGCATGGTGTTTCAGTCCTTAATAAAGATGGTGTCTTCTGTTTAGATGCTTTGTTTTGTGATTGGTTTGGAGAAGATAAACATAGGCTTAATTTGCCTGTCTCTGAAATGTGTATATTTGAGGAAGTGCTATTGTGGAAGGTAAAATGGATTAATTGTAGGGAATTTTGGATTGTCTTGAGGTAGGAAATGAAATATTACTGCAGATGTGTTAGCATCTAAATACCCATTGATCAGACTGATGCTTGAATACAATGTAGCATTTATAATTGACCATCTTCTATCTTAAATTTGAATTAAGATTAGGCTGACAATTTACCAATATAATAAACTTCATGCAAACGTATCCCAAGACACTTCAGAATAAGATAGCACAGTAATTATATAATCTAAATACTATAAAAACATAGCTAAAACAAACATCCCATACAATTTTTACCTAAAAGTAAATCCCATGGAGTTCAGTCGAGCTTCCTCTTAGATAAGGGCACATAGGATTGTAACCTTGCAAGTGTTTGAAATAAAGTCTCCTTTCCTCTCAGATCAAAAACCTTAAATTAAAATGCCTAAAAATAAAAAAATAAAAACTTAATCTAATGCAGGACAAAAATAATATATGCTAGATGCCACAGGCTATATTTCAGAGGAGGGAACTCACAAAACCTTTTCTGAGTATTCCTTGTCTAAGAAAACCCCTTGACTTGAAAACACATACACTTTCATGATTCAGTGTGAAACCAATTTTGCAACTTGTGTTTCAGTCAAGAAGTGAAAGCCTAGCTTAATGAATTGTTTTGTGTGCCAGCCATAATTCCCCCCCCCCGCTCCTTGTGAATGAGGTTGGCTATCTTGCAGTGTGTGTGTGCGCTTCTGTGAGATAGTAATGTGACAGTGGCTGGCTAGTAGATGCACAAACCACAGTCAAGTTTTCAGTGGTTCACATGAAACTGTGTTAAAACTTGCAGGGTTTGCTGTAGGACTGAAAAATGTATGTCTCTTTGGAAGTGATTAGGTAGTGCTGCTCCCTAACCACATTTTTTCGGCTGCATTGAGAGCCAGGGTGGTTGGAGTGCTGCTTTGCAATTTAGGTGATCCAAGTTCTAGTTTCTAATGAGCTACAAAAATTGCTGTCTGATCTTGGGCTAGTTACTCTGACTTAGTCTGATCTACCTCGTAGGGCTGTTTGAAATATAAATGAATAGCGGGGGAGAGACATATAGACCACTTTGAACTCATTGGAGGAAAGCTGGGAAATAAGTGTCACAAATATATTTTAAAATGACAGGCAAACTGCTCTTTTGGATTTTAAAAATAATAATAAAGAAGGGAAGCCTTGGCATGTCATAAAATCAGAATACCCTCTCCTCAAAAAACCCACTCATATTCCCTTCCTCCACCGTTGGAAAGGGATAAAGGTATGTGAATGTGAGGAGACGTTTTCAGCAGATCTCCTAGACTCTTTGAAGAGACTGTGTTCAGGTTAGGCACTCTGCTATCTGAGGCATTTCTGTTATAGCAAGGCTTATGGAAGTAATATATGGGCCTTGGAAGCCATACAGCAATACATACAGAATAAGTGGCATTTTTGTTGATAACATTATCATCCCTTCCTCAGAGGTTGGACAGGCACTATGAAAGATGGATCCAGTTTGAAAATATTTCACAAGAACAGGAATTCGTATCTGGTATGACAGGTCTACTGGCAGAAATAATTCTCTCTGAGAGTGCAGTTCAGCAAGCAATATGGGAGGCAATTCTTTTGGTGGGAGATCAGGCATGTCTCCCCAACACAAGAGAATGGGATTGATTGATCTTTGCTGAGAATGTGCTTTGCATGCACTAGGATCAAAATTCAACCATGGCAAGGCTGGTCGGAACAAAGGAAAAAAGAATAGAGATCCCATCTAAACATTAAGAAGCACTCCTTTATGGTAAGACATATCCAAGGGCATGTCTGTATTGACAGGAAATCCAGTTTACTTTCAGGTTACCCCAGTCTGCAGTAACCATGACCTTGTCTTCACATACTGAGGTGAGTTCTGGAGAACTATAGTTCTCCCTTTTTAACACACCCCACATCAATAAATCACAGTACGTGTGGCCACACTGCCATCGACACTGATTTTTTTTTAATTCTCTGCCCCCCATGCCTATGGATGTACATATTATAGAACCCCTTGCACCTTCACCTCACACCAGGATTGCTATGGAGAACATTACTCATACCCACACGCGCACATTTTCTGCTCAAAACCAGGATAAACACTCATTTCTTCCTTTTGGATTAAAGGCCTGAGAACATGAAAAGAACCAGTTTTGGCCCTAAATGTACATTATTGGGACAGCTTAAGGTGAAAACTAAGGATATTATTGGGGGTGGGTGGGTGGGTGGGGTTGGGGAAGAAAAAGGCATACTGGCGGCAAAGTTGTGTGGTCATGCTGAAGATTTTCAGACACATCATGCTTATCCAGGACTCAACCCATGAAGATCCAGGAATGCTCCAGCAACAAACCATTCCTGGGACTTCTCTGTGAATGGTTTGTTGCTGGAGCATTGCTGGTTCTTCATGGGTTGAGTCTTGGATAAGCGTGATGTGTCTGAAATCTTCAGCATGACCACACAACACCCTGAGAGTGGAATAGACTGCCTCAGAGAGTGGTGAACTCTTTTTCTTTGAAAATCCTTAAACAGAGATTGGATGGGCATCTTTCAGGAGTGCTGTAGTTGTGTCTTTGTGCATGGCAGGAGATTGGAATAGATGGCCATTGCTCTCCCTTCTAATGCTAGGCTTCTAGGAAGGCTGAAAAAGCCGTTCTGGGTTAGTGATAGTGCCTTTAAAAGGTGATGCCAAACCCTGAAGACAGTACCAGGCTAGGTATTTTGCGAAAGCAGGTTTCATATTGCTTCTTTATATATTTTTAAAAGTTCAAAGAGCAAAATTAGCTGCAAAGTCGCAAACAGCAATATGTTATAATTTATATTCAAACAATCCTAACTTGAGATGTTATCCCAGCTCTCAATGTTTTCATTCTTAGTTTGGTTTACATAAAGAATAAGCACCTTTCTTTTTTTGAAAAGAAAATACAGGTAAAATGTGGGGAGGGGGAGCAATAGGACAGATGGTGAGTCGCAGTTCAGTAGGAAAAGAGTAGAAAATGAATTTTTGTGTGTTTTGTTTTTTTAGCTTCAGAGACATAAAAAAAAATCACAGCAAGTTCCACAGAGAGAGTCTTCCATAAATAAACACATTGTTACAATTAAAAATGCTTTTTTTCTTTTTTGGTGTGCGTGTGTAGTTGATACTGACCTAACTATTGAAAGCGGGAAGTATTTCTAGTTAACACCCCAAAAAGCTTAAGGTTTTATAATCTAATATTCTTCTGACAAGCCAGATATTCCTTGGATCCTTTAATTTTCTCAGTTCCTTCAATCATAAATTCCTCACCATTGCTAAATTAAGATTAACAAATGATGTAAGTCTGAAGTCAGACAAGTTAGCTATCCTACTCTGCCTGCTTTACTTACCAGCTGCAAATGAAGCTTCTGGGCATCCCAAGGAAGCAGGATGAGAACATCTTTCAGCTTCACTTTACCTTACTTGTGAATTTTTTGGACTTCAAATTGTTTCACCAGTACGAAGAAATTTGAGAATTTGTGTAAATTCTTTTAAAAGGAACAGCAACAAAAAAAGATAAATTATTTCCTATTCTGCCTTGGTCCATGTTAGTACGCACAGCTCTTGCCAGCAAAGAGGGATCCTGTTGTACCTACCTGCCATGAAAATAAAGATAAAGGTGTCAAAGATCAGGAGTCTCTCCAGCAAAAAAAAAGGAGGTGAGAACCATAAATGAACAGTAATAAGATTCAATTTGCTGTTGTAGTGTGTCTTTCAGTCATTTCTGATTAATGCTGACCATAATGCTGTCCTTGGCCCAGTGCTATTCAACACCTTTATTAATGATTTGGATGACAGAACTGGGGGCATATTTATCAAATTTGCAGATGACACTAAACTAGGAGGAGTAGCTAATACCCCAGAGGACAGGATCAAAATTCAAAATGACCTGAATAGACTAGAAAGCTGGGCCAATGCTAACAAGATGAAATTCAACGCAGAGAAATGTAAGGTTCTGCACTTAGGGAGGAAAAATGAAATGCACAGATATAAAATGGGGGACACCTGGCTGAACGAGACCACATGTGAAAGGGATCTAGGAGTCCAAGTAGACTGTAAGCTGAACATGAGTCAACAGTGCAATGCAGCAGCTAAAAAGGCCAATGCAATTTTAGGCTGCATCAATAGAAGTATAGTGTCTAGATCAAGGGAAGTAATAGTGCCACTCTATTCTGCTTTGGTCAGGCCCCACCTGGAATAGTGTGTCCAGTTCTGGGCACTACAATTCAAAAAGGATGTGGAGAAACTGGAGCATATCCAAAGGAGGGCAACTAAGATGGTGAAGGGTCTGGAAACCATGCCCTATGAGGAACGCCTTAGGGAACTGGGGATGTTTAGCCTGGAGAAGAGAAGGTTAGGAGGTGATATGATAGCCCTGTTTAAATATTTGAAGGGATGTCATATTGAGGAGGGAGCAAGCTTGTTTTCTGCTGCTGCAGAGACTGGGACGTGGAACAATGGATACAAATTGCAGGAAAAGAGATTCCACCTCAACATTAGGAGGAACTTCCTGACAGTAAGGGCTGTTCGACAGTGGAAAACACTCCCTCAGAGGGTGGTGGAGTCTCCTTCCTTAGAGGTCTTTAAACAGAGGCTGGATGGCCATCTGTCGGGGATGCTTTGATTTGGAGTTCCTGCATGGCAGGGGGTTGGACTGGATGGCCCTTATGGTCTCTTCCAACTCTATGATTCTATGATAAGGTAAATCTGTCATGGGATTTTCCTGTTAAAATTGGGTTTTCTTGGCAAGTTTGCCATTGCCTTCCTCTGAAGCTGAGAAGGTGTTACTTTCCCAAGGTCACCCAGTGAGTATCCATGACCAAGCAGGAACTTAAACATGGTCTCTTGGGATCCTAGTTTAACATGGAAACCACTACATCATGCTGGCTTTCATTAATCAGTAATCTGTAATAACATTCAATACACAAGGACTAAAACACAGTAGTGTTAATGGGAAAAGAAAACTAAGCTCTCTTGACAGAAAGGCATTTCTAGATCAATCTTTCAAGCTAAGTGGAAAATTTGGGGTTCATCTACACTGTTGGAATGATGCAGTTTGACACCAGTTTAACTGTGATGTCTCCAACTTACAGCATCCTCAGCTTTGTAGTTTTGTGAGGCACTAGCACTCTTTGGAAGAGAAGGGTAAGAACCTCGTGAAACAAATCCCAAGATTCTGTAGGATGGAGCTACAGCACTTAAAGTGGTGCCAACTGCATTATTTCTACAATGTAGATGCACCTATAGTCACATATGAATTTCCATTGATGTTTCAGTTGCTGCAACAGGGCATGGACATTGCACAAGACTCAGGGGATGAAGAGACCATGAAAAAAACAGTAAGCATATGTATACCTTCTCATCAAGCCACTGAATAAATATTAAATGTCTTCAGGACTGTGCAGGATGTCAGATGCATTTACTTAATGACTTTACGTGGGTTCATGATGATTTTGCTTGTGTTTCTCTTTTGCCCTCAGGTGTTCTGTTTGCAGATTATATAAATTCTTTGCTCCAGAATGCCAAAGAAGAAGATGATGATTCTGTCATTTAGGTCTTAGTGGAACCAAAACTAACAGCTCTAACCACACTGACAATTCCATCCAATCTGTCTTGTTACAATAATGCAAAGGGGCACCACAATATGTAACCAGTTTCCATGTTGCTAGTCTCAAATGAGCCAAAGTCATTTTATAATTTAGTTTCTTCAATTGTAATTGGTGTTTGATTGGCCAGTACCACACAACCTTGTGGTCCAGAATTTACAGTGAAAGTAGCTGAAAGTACAAAGGCACCTTGTTACCCAGTCTATCCAAGGCAATATTATTATTATTATTATTATTATTTATATTATTTCATACTCAAAACTAAACAAAATATACAATTATAACATCTTTCTTATCTCTATGAGTATCACATATTTTGGAGCAGGATGAAGGGCTATATCACAGTACAGTGGTCCCCCAGCTTACGAATCCCCCGGGTTACGAAAACCCCGGGATCCGAAACCGGAGGGACCGCTACTGTATCCCCCGGGATCCGAAAGATCCCCCGGGATACAAAAAAAAAACAAAACCGTGCAGCCCTTTTAAATCAGCCGCGCGGTCCATTGCGAATAGCGGTCCCCCGGGAAACGAAAGCTTCCGGGTTACGAAGGTAATCCCGGAACGGATTACCTTCGTAACCCGGGGGACGACTGTAATTAAACGTAAAGATTATGGAAATCAAAATGTTACATGAGTGAAGTAAAAGGAGGCAGTTCTGGGGAATACCAAAAAAATTATTATTATTATTATTATTATTATTATTAACCTTTATTTATATAGCGCTGTAAATTTACACAGTGCTGTACATACAATCATAAATTAGACGGATCCCTGCCCTCAGGCTTACAGTCTAAAAGAGACAACACAAAAGGAAGAGGGGAAGGTGATGGGAAAGGGGGTGAGGTCCAGTGGTTCTTCTCTCCCTCTGGGGCCAGGACCAAGGCAGAAGGACAGGAGGGAGGGCATGGCTTCTTAATACAAAGTTAAAAGGAGGCATCCTGGGGCGGATGGCACAGTCCTGGGAAAGCTTCCCTAAATAATATAGTCTTTAACTCAGTTTTGAACCTGGTTAGGGAAGTGATGAGGCGTGCATGTGGGGGAAGAAGGTTCCAGGAGTGAGGGGCAGCAAGTGAGAAGGGACGAATCCGGGATGGGGCAGTGGAAATCCTCGGCTGGGACAGGAGACCTAGACTACCAGAACGGAGGGTACGAGAAGGAGTGTGAGGAGAAAGAAGTTCAGACAAGTAAGGAGGGGCCAGTCCGTGGAGGGCTTTGAAAGTCAACAGCAAAAGCTTGTACTGGATGCGGAAGGGGAAGGGGAGCCAGTGAAGGGAGGATAAAAGAGGAGAAACATGGTCAAAGCGGCGAGCAGATGTGATAATACGTGCAGCTGAGTTCTGGACAGAGATTAAAGGATGGAGATGAGAGAGAGGAAGCCCTGTCAGAAGGAGGTTACAATAATCTAGTCGTGATACCACTAGGGCATGGACCAGAGTCTTGGCGGTGGAGGCTGAGAGGAAAGGACGGATTTTAGCAATGTTGTAAAGAAAGAATCTACAGGTCTTGGCGGTGGCCTGAATCTGGGGAGTAAATGACAGCGAGGAATCAAAAATGAAGCCAAGACTGCGGGCTTGCTGAACCGGCTGAATAGAAATGCCGTCAACAGAAACAGAAAAGGAGTATTGAAGGGTGGGCTTAGGTGGGAAGATGAGAAGCTCTGTCTTAGACATGTTGAGCTTCAAGCGCCGATGCCGCATCCACTGAGAGATGGCAGCCAGACAAGAGGAGACTTGCTGTTCGAGCCCCAGCGAAAGGTCAGGGGTTGAAAGATACAGCTGAGTGTCATCGGCATACAGATGATAGGAGAAGCCAAAAGAACTGATGAGTTTACCAAGGGACAGTGTGTAAAGAGAGAACAGAAGGGGACCTAAGACAGAGCCCTGAGGAACTCCAACAGATAAGGGGACAGAGGAGGAAGTCTGACCACCTGTGACCACGGCAAAGGATCGGTCTGACAAGTAAGATTTGAACCAGTTGAGAACAGAGTCGGAGAACCCGAGGTCAGAAAGTAAGTCAAGCAAGAGACAGTGGTCCACGGTGTCAAAGGCCGCAGACAGATCTAGAAGAATGAGAATAGAGTAGAGGCCATTTGCCTTGGCCTGCAAGAGATCAGTTGAGATTTTGGTGAGGGCTGTTTCTGTAGAGTGCCGTGGGCGGAAACCAGACTGAAACGGGTCCAGGATGGAATTGGCTTCAAGAAACTCAAGACAGCGAGAATAAACTATCCGTTCCAGAACCTTAGAGAGAAAAGGAAGAAGAGAGATCGGGCGGTAGCTAGACAGAGAAGAGGGGTCGAGAGAGGGTTTCTTCAGAATTGGGGAAACGAGAGCATGTTTGAAATCCGAAGGGAAGGATCCCGAAGAGAGAGAGAGATTAAAGATATAGAGGAGCGAGGGGAGAAAAGAAGGGGTTATAAAGATTAGAAGATGGGAGGGAATAGGATCAAGAGAACAAGTTGTAGGTTTGGAAGAATTTAGCAGTGTAGATAGTTCATCCAGAGAAACAGGTGGAAACACAGAGAGTTTATTAGTAGAAGGTACCAGGAAAGTAGTGGTAGGGGGCAAGTCAGGAGGAACAATTTCAGATCGAATAGTACTGACTTTTGTGAGGAAGTAGTTGGCAAAGTCAGTGGGGGAAAATGATGAAAAGACAGGGGGAGAAGAAGGTTTTAGCAGTGAAAGGAATTGGACAGTGGATGCTGGTGGCTCTCATGTCATTGGGTGGTGAATCCAAGTGTTCATATGAATGTTAATGGAATTATCCAATGTGCCTATTCAGCACTTGGGATAGCTCCCTCAAATTTCACTGCCCCACTGACATGGAAGGTACCTGTTGACAAGTGAAACAATTTTGAAAGGCATTGTTGCTGGTGTGTGCCTTCAAATCATTTCTGATTTATGGCAACCCTAAGGCTCTTACAGGGTTTGCTGGGGCTGAGAGTGTGTTACTCACCCAAGGTCACCCAGTGGGTTTCCATGACTGAGCAGGGAATCAATCCCTGGTCTCCAGGTTAGTAGCCCCACACTCAAATTAGTACACCACACTGCACCCCTCAACAATAGTGAATTGCACCCCTCAACATAGCTGGAGAGAAAATGGATTTTCCTAATAATAGTGCACTATTGTGTGCAATCTCTCTTATAATCCAGTGTATTTTGGAGTAGCATGATCTTGAATGGGTCATTAAATTCCCTTAGATTTCCAAAAGACCTGCTGTAGTAGGAAAGAACATTACTAGATTGTTTTACGGACATGGAGCAACACAATTGACTGAATTTTGGACTCTTTGGATGCTTGGGGATTCCAGGGATTGTCATTAGGAGCATTTGTACTATAGTATTTTCCATAGGTATCTCACTGGCAGTAGGTATTGGGCCATGTGAAGATCATATAGAACACTAATAATGTTTTGTTATGAAAATCTATGGACATAGTTAAGAGTGTTCAGGCTAGTCAAGAATATTCTGAGATGGAAACAATATTTTTCTGTTATTTTTTATTATTATTATTTCAAAGATGAGAAATGGTTTCTCAACACTCAGGAAACTGGTGGGAAGAATATAGACAGCTGCAAAGCTGCTGTTAAGATTATTTGTACTTTTGGCAGTATTGGTCTGCACAGAAAAACAGATGGTTTCTCTCTCCCATGCATATCTCTGCACAGAAAATGTGTATTCTGCACAGCACAACTACCGGTATGTATATCTCTGTACAGAAGGTTTGTTTTCTGTGCAGAAAATGTATTTCCATGTATATAAAAAATGTATACAAGTATTTCTTCACAAACAATTCCTGAACCTTAAACTGCAAACTGCACATAAGCCTTCATGTTTTCATTCAGCATCACATTATTTATTCTTACCTGTGATTATGACGAACATGAAGATGTGCAGTACATCCCTAGTTTGAGCATCATGCAGTTTGATGGGAGAGATCTGAGCATGTGTTCAACATTGGTGAAATCATTATTTCTTGTTTACCCCTCAATATATCTTCATTCAGACAACATTTTCTGATCTAGGTAGGGCTTCAGTGGTGGAAGAAAACCTTAAACATGAGTCTGGAACTAAGGCCTGTTGTTTATTTTCTGTCCACTTCCATCCTGCCCCCTAAAGATTTTTCCAGAATAAGTTGCATGAAGATCTCAACATTAAGGTCTTAGGCTGCAGTCCTTGAAAGTTTTATGGTGAGTATTAGAATGTTTATTACTATGTCTCAAAATTGTTTCTTCCATCTTCTTTACCTCTTACTGTCCTGGGCGACAGGCAATTTTCTGCAAATGACAAATGACTGCAGATGCTGGATGTAATTATTTTCAACTCTCAGTTTTACACCAAATCCCATTGGCAGCACATATGTCCACGTATTATAACAGGAGGCTGTTTTCTGTAAAACACTGTCCTCTTAATGAGTATTGTTAAGCATTTCCCCAGTTGTTTCTGATGATTTTGTCCTGTACATTTGGGCTGAATGTAATATCTTCTCAAAGATGTCACTTTTGTGGAGGTACAGTGCTTGGTCTCATTAAAGAGTTAAGCATGTTGGATGTCTTTCAAATCAGAAAGGGAAAACATTACCCAAAGCCAAAAATGCAAAGCAGGCATCTTTGGAATTTGTTTCTTAATTTCGTTGCTATTATTTAGTGTCATTAGGCACCATATAGTCCATTCTACTGTAGAACAGAATGGTAGATAGTGAATTTGCATTGCTTGCTTGCTTGCTTTTTGGCTATTTCTCTTGGATGTATTATGATTGCTTTCAATAATAATAATAATAATAATAATAATAATAATTCTTTATCTATACTCTGCCTCTCCATCAGGATTGAGGTGGCTTACAATAAAATGCAAACAAATAAACCCACTTATTCCCTCCCTCACTAAAACATCTATTAAATGACATTCTATGTTAAAATAAACCTTAAGATAATCCGAGACGGGATACAAAAACTCTTCAGTGTGATGGTCTGTTCAATGGTACAGTTAATACAGTTCTAGCACTCAATTTTGCCACCTTTGGAAAGCTTGAAGTCTTTACCCAGGCTTTTTACCCAAGTGGACAAGAAATAGTACCCAACTATGGGGTGAAAATAATGCTTTTGTACTCATCCCATCCTCATGTAGGATAAGCTGTTGCTGGAACATTTCTGATTGGAATGTGTCATCCCTAAAGAGGTCAGCACCAAAGGGGCCCTGGATATAAAGGTGAAAGCTCATCTACTCGACCAAGAGAAATGAAGGAGAATGTGATCACCTTTGTAGCTGATCACTTCGGTCCCTGATTTTGATTTGATTTCCGGTCAAGGGACATAAGTGGTCATCTACAAAGGTGGTAGCTGGGGTTGATATCTCATGGGGTTTATAGATGGGGTTGCTATCTGTTGGTGGAGAAATGTGTTTTTGAAAACAGAAAAGTGATAAGTCATGTGAAGCAACGGGTCAAGGAGCACCCCCAGACTGCAAACAGAGTCCTTTGAGGAGGGTGTGACTCCATCTAGGACTGGAAGTTGTATTCCCAAATCTGGTTTCGGGCCTGTGACTGTGAGCACCTCCTTTTTGTCTGGATTAAGTTTCAATCGGTTTTCCCTCATCCAATCCATTATCGCCACAAGACAGTCATTGAGAGGGGAGAGGCCATCAGAGGTCTGAGCAGACAATCTAGTCACGGAGAAATATATCTGAGCTCCGTGCCTCCGAATGATCTCTCCAAGCGGCTTCATATAAATATTAAATAACATTGGGGACAGGATGGTGCCCTGAGGGACGCCACAGCTAAGCTCGATTTTAGAAGAGCAGCTGTCCCCAAGTCTCACCCTTTGTGATCTGCTGGAGAGAAAGGATCGGAACCACCTAAGCACAGTGCCACCAATCCCCAACTCTCTCAGCTGATCCAAAAGGATGGAATGATCAATAGTATCAAAGGCCGCTGAGAGATCCAAGAACACCAGCAGGGTCACACTACCCCTGTCGATGCTCAGGCGGAGATCCTCAGTCAGAGCAACCATGGCAGTCTCCACTCCATATCCTGCCCTGAAACCGGTTTGAAATGGATCGAGATAATTGGTTTCATCCAAGACGGCTTGGAGTTGGGAGGCGACTGCTCTGTCGATCACCTTGCTGAGAAAAGGCAGCAAGGAAACTGGTCTGTAGTTATTTCTGTCCAGGGGATCAAGGGAAGGCTTCTTCAGGAGGGGCTTGGCAGCTTGTCTTGCTTCAGTCTCTGTGGCCAGAGAGGCCTCGATGGTGCAGAGGAGTGCTGAGTCCTAGATACAGCCTTCTCCCTGGTCTCTTAGAGTCCTAGCAGCTCAAGTAGTTGTTATGGAGGGAATGGGAGGCAGAGCTTTATGGGCTCTGTTTGGTCCCACCCCCTGGCTTGCCTTGCTCAGTCTCTGTGGCCAGAGAGGATTCAATGGATTCTTTCAAACGTGGGAAATTGGAAGTATAATCCAAGGGCAATCCAAACGCAATCATGGGGTTTCACGTTATTGCGAATTAGAGCTTCTCATGCAATTTCGGGCAAAAGGGAAGTCACTCCGAATGCAATCATAGGTTCCACATTATTGCGAATTAAAGCTTCTCACGCAATTTCGGGCAAGGAGGGGCCATTTTCGGGTAATGGGAAGTCATTCCGAACGCCTTCCGAATGCAATGGGGATTCACATAAATTCGCTAAACAATCGAATTCACGTGAATTCACATTGGCTGCATTCGAAGTTGGGAGAAATTCCTCCAGTGTGAAAGAGTCCAATGGTGCAGAGGAGTGCTGAGTCCTGGATACAGCCTTCTCTCTGGTCTCTCAGAGTCTTAGCAGCTCAAGCAGGTGTTATGGAGGGTGTGGGAGGAAGAGCTTTGTTTTACATGGCTCTCTGGTAATGCTAGCATGGAAACTTATAAAATATATTAATTTTTTTTTGACAAGTAATAGTTCCCACTAAAGCAAAGATGTGATGCATTGAAAGTCCACTATAAATATGGAAAGGAATCATCTGCATTGCTCTGTTGACTCAGTCAAATCCACTGACAACAGCCCTTTGAATAGCAAAACCACATTTCTAGCACCCTCCTCTCTTCCTTACTTAATTTGGGTATTGTATCCCAGGGAATAAATGCTTGCACAGCTGCTTCTTGCAAATGTATTTAGGTGGAGGAGTAACAGCTTATGTAATTTGTTCGGTTTTCAGAAAAATGTAAACAGTAATGGCTCTCTGCAAAAAATAGCACATGCCGAATTGGATGGTTGGAACATTAAATACAAATGGGAAAAAAATCATACTCCCTTGGGATCTTTAAATGCCCTTTTTGAAAATCCAGGAATAAACAAACGTTGATATTTTATAAAAAAAAAAAAAACCTCACTGTTTTGGGATGCAGAGACATACAGTCAGCTCGCCTTATTCTGCATTCATAGATGCAAACATCCAGTATTTTTTAACAATTCCGAAATGAAAATATTTATTTTCCCATTGTATAAAAGGGACACCATTTTACTATGTCATTGTATATAATGGGATTTCAGTATCTATGGATTTTGCTATCAGGGGTGGGTGTGGGTGGGTGGGGTGGAACCAAAAACCCAGGTGATATCACTGTGTTCTAGCATATTTATATTATTTAAGGGGAAATTAGAATTTTATTGTATTGGTGACATCCAAATACATGAACCCAGGGAACAATGCATTCCACCATTTTGTGCAGAGAGATCGGCCTCTGGCTTAATGGAGCTCTCTTCATCCTTCTTCCTCTCTGGCATGTGCTGGGTCATTATCAGGATCAGGAAAACCACATAGGTGTCCAGTTCCTCTAGCAGTAGTCTGGCATTCAGTGGGGTGATATTTGTGTAGCAAGGGTACAGTGGGTGTGGGGAGCGACAGGATTAGTGATGCATGAATATATTGTAAGCCATTCCATGCTTATTCCATTAAGTAAGTATGCAATCCACTCAGCTATCTGTTCTTCCTTTTCCTCTGTGATTACTGTTTTCCACTCATGAACTATATGCATATTGTTCTGGTCAATTATGTGTACAATAAACAAATGAGCAAAGAGGTAGAAACAGCATGCAATAACACTGTTGCATGCAAGCTGGATCCTTGATATGCTCACTCAACATTTCTTCTTCTTTTTGTTTCCTGCTCTGAATGCTGTTTCTCATGTTCCCCTACTTGAAGTTTTATCAGACCATAAAGCAATAAAGAGGCTCCAGTTTGTCTGCATACAGCTAAAGAAACCAAAGAGAGTCCCAGAAACATATTCAAGGGTAGCCGTGTTGACCATGTACCAAAATACAACAAAATACAAAATTCACAAAAAAGTGATACCAACTACAATACCCAAAAATGTTTGCTTGACATTGCATTATGTATTTTGAGCATTTTAGTTGGTCCAATAAACGTATCACTGTTTTGTGCAAAGGGAGTCCTGTGGTACTTTGAAGAACTGTATTTCTGCCCACTGGGACCAGAATCTTGTTGAGGAACTATGCTAGCATAAAAATTGTTGTGCAAGCAGTTGCACTTTCTTCGAAGTTGTGTAAGCTCAGAGCCTAGCACAGCCAAGCACAAATTACTCATGCAGAGTATGTTCTTCCTGTGAAACTTGTAAAGAAAAGTAGGTGAGCCCTAGCCTTTGGCAACTGTTGCACAATCAGGGGCCCAACATAACTACACTGGGTTTATGCTGTGCTAATAGGGTACAGAATCATGGCCTATATGGACTTGGCCTGTGCCTGGTTCATCACACCAGTCACTTTGGTGAGAAAGTGACCAAGAAACAGAAGTGTCCTGTGACTGCAAACCACTCTGCAGTAGTTGCATTTGCAACAGCAGATAGTTTGAGGGGACCTTCTCTCTTTTCAGCTCTTCCCTGTCCAAAGCATGCATGTACACACTTGCCTGAACCTGGAGGACTGCTGCATAGAAGAAATAAGGGGAAGAGGAACTTGACGGCAATGATCATCGCTGAACATACTTATAACCATTTTGGTTAAAGTTACAAAACACTAAACAGACTAAAGCCACTGCTACCCCTGCAGAGTGGAGTATGGGTGCATCTACCAGACCATTCTTCCAGTTGGTTCTATAGTTGCAGGCCTTTAAAATCTGCACTCAGAATTATCTGTGGTGGGTTTCTCCAGCATTCTGGCACAGGCTTATCTTTAGTTTTGTGTACAAGGCAGCCATGGAAAGAAGTTGGTATTTACTGATTTTTAAATCAAATTTGCTTCACGAAGTTCATGAAACTATTTGTGCAAACATGCACATGTCTTTTGGTTTCCCACTAGCACATGAGCACCAGTCTCTCTCTCTTTTTACTTTTTCTGTGCTAAAAAATAGGCAGAACTAAAAATCTGTATTACTGAACAATGTGAATAAGCATGCTTCACTCATTACAAATGTGTACGTTAAGAAATATTCATTAAAAGGTGCATTGATTAGGAAAAGTACATACCAATTTTTTAAATTCAATGTTGTTATTAGGCACCCAAATACAGTTTATAACCAATAAAAATATCAGTGATAAACAACAAAACAATCCAATAAAAGGTAAAATCACAAAATTTAAATATTCTTCCAAGATATATCAAAATATCTAAAATATGTTACAATATACAAAATGTGATATATAATACAAAAATACAATATACAAATACAGTGTGTACATACAGAATTACCAAGTCATTTTTTCTTATAAGAACAGCTAATCTTGATTATTCTCATGAGCAATTTTGAATATGGCTCCATTCACTGCAAATCCAGATACCTTAATAAGGACCAAGATAATTGAACTAGATGGTAAGTATGTAATTTTGTCTGTATCATTAAATTTAGTTACAAGCTCTATATATTTTATCAAGTATTTATCTCTTGGAATTTCATATAACTTGCAATGTAAAACATAATGCATAGTGTCCCTAACAACTTGTATTCCATAAATACAGAGCTGTTGCCATTAATTTCATGAGTCTCCTTTTCTTGGTTTAGCCACAGCCACAACCCAATGTGAAATAAAAATGGGGAAAAAATACAAATGGGATGCAAAGCAATGCAAGAAAGAGAAAAAGGATTTTCTCATCTTTGGTGCAAGTGTTACATACAAATAGATTGTGTCCATAATCTGTTTCTCATTAAAATCAACCCACTCAAAATTACTGAAAAATAAAACAAGTTGGCCAGGAATACAATATTGTTTAAGCCAGTTTGGCCAATGATAACAGATTATGAGAGTTGCAATTCATCACCAACATCTGGGGAGCTTCAGGTTCCTCAGTCCTTTCTAAGCATCAGAGTTATCAATATTTATTTGAGCTATTTAAGAATTGTTGCTAATATTAAAGAGACACATTATTAGTTCAAGATTCCCTGTAGCATTGATTTATCCCAAATAACTCAATTATAGACCTGTTTCTTTCTTGTTCTTTTTCAAATGTAAAATGTAAAATGTAATATATATATATGACATGTTCAAGGATGTGTGCAGATAATGCAGTCCAAAGAAGAGACTGGAGTTTGTGAACAATGAGAAAGAATGATCACATTATGATAATTTCTAATTTCTAACTATTGCGGTTTTAAATATTTTAATATCCTCTTCAGCAGAAAGATCTTTGTTTGGACTATGAGAAACAATATACTTAGTGGTATAAATGATGACTGTGATAGTAAAGAGATGTTAATAATGAGGGTTAAACTATACCAGGAGTGGGCAACCATACAGGAAACAGGGACCAGTTTTACACCCTCTAATCCCCCCCCTTCAAGTACACCAAAATTCCTTATTTACCCTCTATTTCTGGCATGCAGCACTCTCTGTTCCCATTTTGAACAACAAAATGAGAGGGTAAGAAGATATTTTAGATGGGATATGAATTGGTTCTTGGGGAGAAGTTAGAGATTTGGGAGACTGGTGGGGGGCTTCAGGTACATAAAACTGTGTCTAGGGGCATCACCTCCAAACTACAACATATGCATCTGTAGATGGAAATGAAAGACAATGTGCACTTGTACCATGAAAATGACACACTCTTATTTATTTATTTAAAAAAAACACAAATAAAAATGCTCTGCTGGACACAGGAATTGGAGGTTTAATCCTTCTTCTCCAAGGTCCTTCTTTTCTGAAATGTGTCCCTCATGCACAGTAAGAAAAAGGAAAAGATGTCAGTTGTCCCCAGTGGATATATATATATATCCAGCACAGAAAAGGCAAATTTCTGAAAACAAGTGACTGAGCCAAAGAAGGTTTAAACCTCGCTTACTTGTACAGACAGTGGTCTGGATTCAGGCCTCTATCTATAGGTAGGGGTGGTTTAAACCTTTAAATCTTGAAGTGTCAACCATAACAAAAGAATTTTATTTATTATAACCAGTCCTTTACCTTGCCTTGCTATAGCTCAGACGTTTTCACTTGAAGAGTCTCCTCTTTTACTTAATATTCCTTTTTTGCTGAAATTTGGTGGCAACCTCGCATAAACTATTTTGCCTTTATCAAGGGCCGTTTCACACTGCACCATTATAGTGCAATGATTCCACTTTAACTGCCATGTTTCCATCTTATGGAATTCTGGGGTTTTCAGTTTTGGGTGTGGTATTTAGAGTTTTGGTATCCATTCTGGCATAACATTCCTGCATCACAAAACTACAAACGCCAGGATTCTATAGAATGTAGCCATGACAGTAGAGGAATCATAGTGCTATAAATGTGTGAAAGGGTCCCAGGATTCTAACACTGTAATTTATCGACACATCTTCTTTGACTAGAGTTTGGAATCAATGTATCAAAATTAATATTAATCATGATAAATTACTTATTTTTTAGTAATAAGAGGAAACATGATTACTTTTATACATTTTAATAACAACATTACCATTTTTGTAATACGAGTAATTTGCGCATTTTTCCAAAATGCTACTTTGGGGGGGGGGCTTAGTGATTGACAGCACTGTTAGCATGTTAGTTCATTTGTTATTCATGGCTAACATTAATGAGGGAAACAAGTAACACTTACTTTTGCATGTATGTTTACAAGCTGTGTCTCAAACAACCAAAGGAATTTAATACTGTTTTGTGATGCACTGCATGAGAGCTTCTTGAAAAGAATTTACCATTTTTCGTTCCCATGTTCAACTAAAATACAAATAACTGGCAAGAGTTTCTAGAGTGCCATGTGTTTTTAGAAACCGGAAAATTCAATTTATATTAATAACTTGATTGCAAGAAAAAGAATCTCTGCAGTGGAATTAATTGTACAATGGAGACAAAAAATTCTCATGGAGCCAATCTTTTGAGCAATAGCCAGAGGATCCAAAATAATTGTATCAGTTTCCCGTCTCTTTTGGATGCACCCCAAAAGTTGCCCTTCAATCTCATTTTTTTCCTTCCATTAATGAGAGAAAAGAAATGTACTCAGAATAACAAAGCAGACAAAACCTCATTGCCATTTGTCTTTGATGTTCAGTAATTAAATTTCATTCAGTGACAGACTAAATTTGGAGGGGGAGAATTTCTTAAAATATGAAAACATTTTAAACACATTTAAAAAAATGAAACATTTGAATCCTGTGCTCTGCTTCATTGCTTCAGTTTGTGAAAAGGTCCTATTAGAGCAGACTAAAGCAGCTGCCTCAGGAAGATGCTGGCTGGGTAAGGAGGATGACAGGACTGGCACACCACTGGCTATTTTCTCTTGTTGGAGGACAGAACTGCTGCCAAGGCAGGATAATCCCAGGTCCAGATATTTCACAACCAAAACTAGAGGCCTGAGACTGAGGGAAACAACAACAACAACAATGTATCATTAAAATAATTTGTGATAAATTAAGAATAACCGCCATTGTTTAGAACATGTCGTTCAGATAAAATACACAAGCCTAAAGAAATGAGGCAAAGGAAGCGGGGAAATAGAGGAGGTTTCTAGAAAATAGTTGCATGCCGAGTTTTGGAGTTAGAATTTTGCCATAATCACAAATCTACAAAGGATGCTTCCAATATTCACGAATGCCCAGTTGATACAGTGGCTTTAGACAGGGAAGATGTACTTTGGATAATTGTTTTATTCTTTATCATTTGTTTTCGAAATACTCTATGAAAGGTGGAGGATTATATGCAGTATTCATAGATTTAAGTGCGGTGTTTGACTCAATAGGTCTCGTTTGTGGCAAAATTTTTAAAAAACCAATATCGATAGGAGACTCCTTTACCTAATAAAGGAACTTTATTCAGATACTAGTCTCCAAGTTAAAACAGGTGTAAATTTAGCCCTAACTAACAAAATTCCTACGTTTAAAGGAGTCCGGCAGGGCTGTATCTTGGCCCCTTTCCTTTTTAATTTTTACATAAATGATATTGTTACTGAGTTGTGCAGAACAAACTTTCATATGCCCAAGATATTGGAAAGAACTGTTAACATACTTCTATACGCAGATGATATGATTTTATTATCTCATACGGAGACAGGCATGCGTAGACCATTGAGTATATTCAGTACTTATTGTCATCTCAATGACTTGGTAATTAACAACAGCAAGTCCAAAGTTGTTATTTTTGGTAAAAAAAAAAAAAAAAGGAAAATTCATAAATGGCACATAGATGGAAAAGAAATTGATCAAGTTAAAGTCTACAATTATTTGGGCATAACATTTGCGTCCAGAGGTTCATGGGCTCCCCTACTAAAGAAAAATGAACTGAAAGCATCAGCCAGTAGTCATGCTTTAAACAGGCTTTTAAATTCTAAATATTCCAGTACACTTCATCCTGTTGTAAAGGTGTATAAGGCTAAAGTGCTACCAATTCTGTTGTATGGGGCAGAAATTTGGGGAATTAACATAAATATGAAAATTGAAAAAATCCAGAATAATTTCTTAAGATCTGTACTGGGTGTGTCGAGAAGTACTCCAGCATGCGCAGTTAGGGCAGAATTTGGCATGGCTGCTATTTCTGACCTCTGTTTTTTACGGATATTCAATTATTGGATAAAATTATCTCAAATGAGCAATAATAGATTACCTAAGTTATGTTTAATCAAACAGGAAAATAATTTTTCTTTAAATTCTTGGTATTCTATTTTCTCAAAAAGGCTCGCTAGTGTAGGTTTCAGTGTAATGACTTTTAGAAAATCCAATCCAAATGCTACCAATATATTTAAGCAAAGAGTGTTTGACATCAGAGCTCAATTAGATCTAGCGGCTTTGGTTTCAGCAAAATCTCTGAAATGGTTATCAAGGGATAAAATTTTATTCCAAGAAGAGAAATATTTGTTTTTTCTCATGAAAAGAGAACAGAGGAAAGCGTTTGCCAATCTTTGCTTTGAACAAATGGAAACAAGGGTGCTTCAGGGTAGATATCAGGGTATCCCCTTTTCTGAAAGGTTTTGTATTTGTGGAACTTCAAATATTGAAGATTTGGTACACTACTTGTTATATTGTCAAATATACAACGATAATACAGAGAAATATTTGACTCCCATTCTTAAAAAATTAAGGACGAGGGATGACAAAAGTAAACTGTCTATATTATTGCAGGGTGTTGAGCCCTTTATTACTATCAGGGTTGCCTTGTTTGCAATAAAAGCAGCTTCTAAACGAAAGTCTGAGGAACTTAATGCCCATAATTAGAGTATTGTATTAACTTTTTAAAATTAATTTTATGTGTAAATAACTTGGTCTGATATGTTTGTATGTACATGTATGGTCATACATATTTGTATATAACTTTTTTTCTTTTTTCTTACCATTTACTTTTATCCGCTTGTATTTTATAATTTTATTATCCTTGTATTTTAACATTTTATAAGGTTTTTAAATAATGTTTACAGTGGATATAGCATTGGACTTGGACCAGGGGCAGAAGTTTAAATCTTTGCTCAACTGTAAAGCTCAATACAAGACTCTAAGCTGGTCAATATCTTGATTTCATTATCAGGCTGGGTCTTCGGGGACTTACCTGGGAATGGTACCTAATGATAACAGGGATACAAATATTTGATACAACTTCTGCAAGCTGAATGCAATGACTAGCAATGTCAGCTTATGGCTAGAAAAACACAGTAACTACTCTGGATGCCAATAGTAGGATTTTTAAAAGGAAGAAACATATAATTATTGTTTTAAAAAAAAAACTCACTGTAAGATAGGACAGGAGATATTTTCTAGCCTAGGAAGAAAATCAGACAGGGACCTTCTAGAACTACTCCAGAGTGGGGTGGGAGAAGTATGTCCTCCCAGGGTTTACCCATGTGGACACAAAGAGGCTGTGCAGACTGCCCTTAAGGGGTGGTCTGTAACCACCTCCAGCTGCACCAGATCCAGGCCACTGCAACTGCATGCCACATCCCCGATCTGGCCTTTCCAAGGTGCAAAAAGGAGCCGCAAAAACTGGCTCCTTTTTTGCCCTGGAAAGGGCGCGATAGCCATGGCTTTAAGGCACTCCTTTGGTGCTACGTCATGTGGACACGTTGCCAGAGGAGCACCATTATGCTGCACGCCAGGTGGAGCGGCATGTGGCATCATGGGGACTGAGCCAGGATGTGTGTCATATGGACGCTCTGCCCCAAAGTCACATCTAGATTACTTCCTGTTGCTAAAGTAAGGCCTCTCCTGGGCCTAAAATAGCCTAGGACAAGTTAGGAGGCATTTAGGAGCACAAGAAATTTTGGACTTTTTTGTGGGGTAGGTAAGTACAGTTTGCCAAGGGCTCCTGGGTGGCTAGTTTCTGGGTGGCTAGTTGCTCATCCCTGCTTTAGGCAGTTGTTTATAGCTGGGAGTTCTTTTCTGACAATCAGAAAGATGCCAAATGTTCTGCCAATCAAACTGGATTATACCCAATTCCCACTATTACCCACAGCTGTCCCTCATCCACGTCAACATCAACCAATCAAATTCAAACAAAATAGTTCTACGTGCTGCCACTTGTTGATGGCTTTATCTCCACCTGTGAAGTATTCCTTTGGGTGGAGTTTGTCTCTGATTTTGTGTGTAGTGGCAAGGTGTTTAGGAGTGTTTTCCTTGTTTACTAGCCTCTCCTTCCTTCTCTACCTCAGTGCTATAATTTTTAGCATCCTGACATACCCACTCTGATATACTCTAGTGTGTGACAACACGGCGGCATATATGGCATGGTACCATTATGGTCGCCACATGATATGAACACCCACACCCACTTAAAGTGGGCATGCAATGGAAATCAGAAAAAAATGGGTTTTGAAAATCATAAAATGATACAAAAGGATAAAGAACAGTGCTAAAAGCTGCATGGTTGCATTAGGATAAAAAAAAAAATCAATGTCATGTAGATTCCTCCCCCCCCCCTTAAAATGCACCCAGCACCCTTCTGACCAAGATGTTTTGATCAGCTGATCAGGAAGCTCTAGTCCTATGCAATGCTGACCTAATAAAGTAGCAAAAGTAGCAAAAGCGAGGTGGGTTGTGACATAATGCTTTATATAGCATATATTCATCCATGTTTACTCACCTTCTTTGATCAGTAATTGCCCCTTTCTTTCTTCCAAGATCACCTTCACCTTTCCATAATCAGGATTTGGAAATTTACTGGATAGAAAGAGGTCCTGCACTGAATAAAAGGGCATGGATCTTGGTGAAGGTGGACAGCAAGTGGCGTCTTTAGGGTTGGCATCACCCCATAAAATAACTCATGATGTCACCCCTGAAATTTTTAAAGAAAATTTTAAAAGAATATTTTAAAAAAAAAAATTAAACCTGCGGCTTCTCCTTTCTCCTCACACTGAGCTTCACACCACTCATGCCATCTCTTCTGCCGAGCTCCAGCATTTTAAAGGAACATAGGCCTGTTTCTGTCACCACCACCCCTTAGGGTGTCACCTGATGCAGCCTGCATGCCCCCCATGAAGCCCCTGCAAAGAGCAACGGCAGGGCATGTTTAATGAAAAAGATCATCAAGCTGGGTGGATTAATAGCTGTTAGGAAACGTGAGAGACAGTACTGGTTCTCTCAGAGTAATCAAATTAATAAGGCACAGGTTGAACAGCATCCAGTCCCATCCCCACCCACTCCCACAGAATCTAGCAATGAAAAGAAACAGCTTAGTTTTCTTTGTAAAGCGTATGCAATTTACTTGCAAATTACTTGTTCATAATTAAATACATAGTCTAACAAAGGGGAGAGAGAAAAAGAGGGAGAAGAGAAAGGGGCTGCCAGTTAGAGTGATACAGGAACAGAGAGTTACTACACACATATGGTGTACCTAAACCCCTAAAGACTAACATGGCCAGGAACAATGAGTGAACATAGGCATGCAAAGGTTGTTGCCGCTAATGTCACAAGAGTGAGGTTTGCCGCCTAGCAGATTTGCCCAGTTTTGCAAAGCAATGCAAGCAAGGAGTAGGAAAAATGAAAACAAGGTTTATTTCTGCAGAAATAGGTACAAACTTCAAGACAAAAGTCAAAGTGAGCCAAGAAGACATTTCAGAGCCCAACTTATACACCCCTTTAACAGGTTATTTTTCACATAAGCATTCAGAAGAACATTGACAGCTAGTACAGAGCAACATCATCCATGTCAGCATTCTATAAACATTTCCAAACTGTTTCAGAGATGGCTCTCTTTGTTATGAGTGGTTTATCACAGCAAATAGCACAGTTGTAGTATATGAGAAATTAATGAACAGGAACATCAGATTGTTTATTCCAAAGAGTCTGGTTACATGTGCACTACAGAGATAATGCAGTTTAAGACCACATTAGCAGCCATGGCTCAATGTTATGGAATCCTGGGATTTGTAGTTTTTGTGCCACCAGACCTCTCTCACAAAACTACAACTCCTATAATTCCATAGCATTGAGCTGTGACAGTTAAAGTTGTGTCAAACTACATTATTTCTGCAATGCAGATGCAACCCCTGTCACTTTAAACAAGCAACGCAATTAACAATGCAAATCAATCAGGAAACTGATTTTCTCACCAATGAATTAAATCACAGGATGGATTCAGAAGATCTGGGGAAACATGAGTCACCTCTTGTTTACAGAGGATAGAGTTTTAGATCTCTGAATCCAGTAAGAGAATAGGGAATTTCAAAATTAATTTGGGGCTTTGTCTTTTTTTTTTTTAAATCACATCTAACAATAGTTGGATTTTGTCTCTGCCTGTTCAGACTACAATTGTGGAAAGAATTAGCAAGAAGATGGGCTGTTTTGTCATTAAATGGCAGCATCAAAAGACAAACAAATCTTTGCCCACCCCCAAAGTAACAGAAACTCATTAAGCTGGCTTCTGTACATAGAACATGGTGGTACCCATTATGGAAAAGTAACCCCATGTGAGGCTGTCCTTTCTCTGATAAAAGGAGGCTGTTTTCCTCAAGGAAGGGGGAAGTAAACTTTGAGAGTAGCATTTCACAGAGGGTGATAGTGGAAAAGGCCAAGAGAGACACCAGAGCCCACCTGGCTGGATGCTGTCTGTTTACCATTCTCTATCTCTGTATCAGATAAATTGGCCCGAAATGCACAGGCCAAATAAAGCAGCTACTGGCTGCTTTGGGGGTATGGCCCTCAAATGACATATGTCCCTAAAGTGGCCAGAAGCTGCTCCAGCACCATGATCTGGCCCTTTGGACTGGATCAAAAGGGAGTGGATTAAATCCAACTTGTGGGAGCGCCGGTTTTTGACCATGGCAGTGGCCCACTTTGGTGGTCTCACTCCAACTGCAGCCGGAGCAGCCTCTGGCCACTCCTTCTGGACCATTTGTCCCGGGCCATAGCCCACCTGGTTCAAATTGCTTGACACAACACTTCATATATTCTCTTTTGTATCAAGAAGAAAACCTGCCTGTCTGTAAAAGCACCCTCCTCCCTCTGTTAAGCACTCTCTCATTGTATTTTGGGTCCTCATGTTTTGATATTGCATATCTGGAGATAGCATATTTTTGAGAGATCAATGTGCTATCAGGAAAACTAGGTCAGGTTCCCAAGAAAAAGAGATTGTTTTCCCCAAGGCATGTGTACATGTAGGTAAGCAAAACCATCAAATCTAAAGTGCTCCTTCCTTCCCTCAAGTAATCTGCATTTCCTCTCAAAACATAAAACAGAGGATCTCTTTGCACTTTAAGCAGTAAGCCAGTCTCTTTCTGACAACCCTAAGTTGTCTCCCCAGTCATATTTCTCCATCCATCCATCTCAGGGATATCCCAATCCAATCACTGTTTTTATTAAAGCCATCAAGCAGTCCAGATGTCAATTCATAGAACAAATCTTTCGGCCTTTGTTAGCCCATCACCTAGGGCTAGTTTTACGGTATAAATAAGGTTCAAAACGTAATCTCAGTGCACACAGCCAGTCTGCATGCATGCTTGTACTCTGTACGTGTTCTGTGTTGTCCTCAGACTTCCTAGTCTGAGCCATTCAGTTTTGCATGGTCTTCTCATCTAACAGTTAATTATAACCCCATTGCAATCCCTAAGAACTCTGCTATCTCCTTTCTATATTTCCATTTTGGCTAGCTCTTCATGCTATGTTTGTTTGGATTGCTATCTTGTGTATGTATCTACACTCCGCATATTTTCTAAGAACCTTCTTAATTCATCCCAAACCTGGAGTCCTCGCAATTAGCACTGGCATATATTGGTTGGTGCACTGGGTCTAATGGTTACCCAAGCCTCTCGCAAAGCTAATTTTCCCAACATTTGAAGTATTGCTGACACCTGGTGGGGACCTCCAGTCCCTCCACTTTTTCTTTGGGTAACACCTTCTCCCCCTGGTATAACATATGTAAGTGTGAGATGTAACATTTGGATGCATTGAATTTTCTCACTTGTTCTCTATTTGATTTGCTACTATTTAAAGGGCAAGGGGACAAGTAGATAGGGGGGGAAACGAAACATGATGATGCTACATCACACCTTTCACTGTATTCCATGTTAAAGGGACAAAGAGACCTGGGTGTCTATTTTTGAAAACATCCATGCATCTCTTGCATTGCCAAATTCTATCAAAACATTACAGAGGAATGTTCCTTTCTCATAAAAATGCAAAGGAACTTAGCACATGCATTTGGGACTGAAGATGTCAGGTGTGATTTATTTCATGTGATGCCTAGAACTGCAGCATTAATTCGAAACAACTATTTCCCAAATACTCATGTAATCATTTCTTGTCTTCTCCCCCTTGAGGAATGTGAATGAAATAAGTTCAGTTAGCCAGGCGGCGCTTGCCCGAGATGAGGAGATGGTTTAAGCGAAACAAAGCAACAGCAACAATTTCAAACAAAAACACAAACCAAGCACCCCATCACCCACTCACAGACGTCACAGCAGAATGTATTTTTGGGAGGCTTCCTGCAGAACATTGTGTTAATTTGTTTTCAATAAAAGAAGACAGCTCCAGGATCAAGAAAAGGTTGCATTTTCCCAGGTGTCTTCCTACTGCTCTTTTGATCATGCTTGAAAATCAAACCCACTGCTGCACTGATGGAACAACATGCCAAACTAATGGGTTCCTTAAGAACACCAGACCTTGACAAGTGATTTTTAAGATGAATGAGTGTAATGACATGTTGAAGCCAACCATAACTGGGAAGTGGTAGGATGGTGCTCTGGCACCCAGTTATAGGTGGCTTCAGCAGGTTCATTCATCTCCAGAGTAATGTTCCAAGCTCTGATAAACATAAGTAATTAAAAAACAGGTGGATGTATAGGTAGATAATAGGCCAGCCATCAATTTTTTAAAACAAATCTTAAATCTGTTACTTTATTCTAATGAAACTTCCCAGTTGTGTAGCAAGGAGTTGATTGGGAGGAGAATAAATGCATAGGTCTGCACCCTCCCTCATTCAATGTATCAGTTTGGAATTGAGAGGCAGTAACATAAATTAAACTCTAGGCCCACCAAAGATGCCAACTTTTACTCTCATCAACTTACTTCTGCTGTATTCAGACAAACTGCCAATAGTTTTTTGTGGGTTTTTCAGGCTATGTGGCCATGTTCTAGAAGAGTTTATTCCTCAGATATCACCATGCAGAGTCTAACCATTACAGTTGGCCCTCCTTATCCTTTTATCTTTTATCAAGCATCCATGGCTTGAAAATATATATATATATATATATATATATATATATATTCCAAAAAGAAAACCTTGATTATATAAGGGGTACCATTTTACACTCGGCCCTCCTTATCCACAGATTCCACAGATTCAACCATTCAGGGCTTGGTAATTTTTAAAAAGACATATAAATTCCCGAAAGCAAACTTTGATTTTGCCATTTTATGTAAGGGATACCCTTTCACTATGCTGTTGTATGTAATCGGACTTGAGCATCCATGTAGCTTGGTATCCACAGGGGATCCTGGAACCAAACTGCAGCAGATACCAAGGGTCCACTGTATTTACTCTTGACAGTGATAAAAACAGAGAAATAACACAGAAATCATAGAATCATAGAATCATAGAATCATAGAGTTGGAAGAGACCACAAGGGCCATCCAGTCCAACCCCCTGCCATGCAGGAACTCCAAGTCAAAGCATCCCTGACAGATGGCCATCCAGCCTCTGCTTAAAGACCCCTAAGGAAGGAGACTCCACCACACTCCGAGGGAGTGTGTTCCACTGTCGAACAGCCCTTACTGTCAGGAAGTTCCTCCTAATGTTGAGGTGGAATCTCTTTTCCTGCAGTTTGCATCCATTGTTCCGCGTTCTAGTCTCTGCAGCAGCAGAAAACAAGCTTGCTCCCTCCTCAATATGACATCCCTTCAAATATTTAAACAGGGCTATCATATCACCTCTTAACCTTCTCTTCTCCAGGCTAAACATCCCCAGCTCCCTAAGGCGTTCTTCATAGGGCAAGGTTTCCAGACCCTTCACCATCTTAGTTGCCCTCCTTTGGACATGCTCCAGTTTCTCCACATCCTTTTTGAATTGTGGTGCCCAGAACTGGACACAGTATTCCAGGTGGGGCCTGACCAAAGCAGAATAGAGTGGCACTATAACTTCCCTTGATCTAGAAACTATACTTCTATTGATGAAGCCTAAAATTGCATTGGCTTTTTTAGCTGCCGCATCACACTGTTGACTCATGTTCAGCTTATGGTCTACTTGGACTCCTAGATCCCTTTCACATGTGGTCTCGTTCAGCCAGGTGTCCCCCATCCTATATCTGTGCATTTCATTTTTCCGCCCTAAGTGCAGAACCTTACATTTCTCCGTATTGAATTTCATTTTGTTAGCACTGGCCCAGCTTTCTAGTCTATTCAGGTCATTTTGAATTTTGATCCTATCCTCTGGGGTATTAGCTACTCCTCCCAGTTTAGTGTCATCTGCAAATTTGATAAGTATGCCCCCAATTCTGTCATCCAAATCGTTAATAAAGATGTTGAATAGCACTGGGCCCAGGACAGAACCCTGTGTGGTGTAGTGATTTGAGTGTTAGGCTAGGGCTGTATCTAAACTGCAAATTAATGCAGTTAGACACAGCATTAACTGCCACAGCTCAGTGCCATGCAGTTCTGGCCCACTGATGATGACAAGATCTGGACACTGAGTATGTCTTCTACAGGGAGTGGAAGAGAGAAAGGAGAAGGAGGCTGTATCCATACTGCAGAAATAACCCACTTTTACACCACTTTAACAGGCATGGTTCCAGGCTATGGGAGTCTGGGATTTATTTATGAGGCATCCACACAGCAGAAATTATCCACTTTGGCACCGCTTTAAAAGCCATGGCTTCAGGCAATGGGATTCTGGGACTTACAGTCTTCAGAAGCTGCAGCTACACTGCTGGAGTAATCCAGTTTGATACCTCATTAACTGCCAAGGCTCAGTGCTGAGGAATTCTGGGATTTGAAATTTTTTAAGCCTTCTCTGTCAGAGATCACTGGTGCCACAACAAACTACAAATCCCAAGATTCCATATGATAGAGCCTTGACAGTTTAATTAATGTCAAACTGCATTAATTCTGCACTGCGGCAGCAGCTTCAGACTCCAGAAGACAAGGGTTCAAATTCCCACTCTCCCAGAGAAACCCATGGAGTGACCTTGGGCAAATCACACTCTCTCAACCATAGAGGAAGGCAATGGCAAATCTCCTCTGAACAAAGTCTATGATAGGGTTGCCAGAAGTTAAAGTTGATTTGACAGCAATGTCAACAACAACACAGAAGCAGCATAAAAAATAGTCAACGCAGAACAAATTACAAAATTATCCTGCACTTGCTAGAGCTGTTAAATTTGTATTTGTGGACACAGCTTAATTCTAAGCTTGAAAAGATATGCAACCTCAGGAACCTTTATCCCATGAGTCATTTTGGAATTGCTGAGCCAAATTCTAATCCTGACCTGAATTGAGTTGACTCATTTTGTATTATTCACACATTTTCTGGCTGTCCTAAAATATCTGTAGTCTGGAGCAAATTTATGGAATGTTTGTTGGTGAATGCAGCTAGAAACCCACTTGGCCAATCCTTATTTGGAGGAGGAGGAGGAGCGGGGGATGAAACAAATGCTGCACATAAATTAGAACAGCACATCATGGTTGTTTTTAAAAAGCAACAACCCTAAAGTATATTCATTGCATATTGTTTTATATAAATGATGGTTTGCTTTATGTTGCCTTTCCCTGAGTGGCTGGCATCTTAAAGAAGTGTAACATAGCAAGTTCCTAACTGCCACCTGACCATGTTGATGGAGGAGGTATCATTAGACACCTCTAGAAGGTGCATAAAGCAAACCATCATATCTATATCTATATCTATCTATCTATATATATTAGCACTTTGTTTCACACATTTATACAACTGTTCATACAGGATCCCCTGATAAAGAAAAGTTGCTACCAAAATTGTTGCGTATCTCTCCAATATATGATTTAAAAAATGGTGTCCTGGCACCATTTTGAGGCTTTCCATTTTATTTTCGGATTGTTGCTGCTGCTGTCTGGAAGGTGTTTCCTGCTTGTTTTTCCTCCACCACTGCTGCCACTCTCACTACCATGTTTCTGCCCCAAGTGAAAGTTTTTGAGAAATAAGGGGAGGTGTTTTGCAAGTGCCGCCAAGCTTTGTGGGCATTCACTTCGAATATTTACAATGCTACGACCTTTCAAAAACTCATCAATGCTTGAGTTTACTGCACCTCAGAGACATTTTCTCCCACCTCCTTTCAGTTAGTTCAGGAAGAGGATCTTTGCTAAAAACAGAGGAAAGAGTAGCAGTGGTTAGCTTGTGCCTCATATTCATAGGCTGCATATTTCTGTAAGCTGGATGTCAGGGGGACAAACAACAAGGTTTCACCATTACCTATCTCAGCCATTACAGGAATCTGGATAACTTATTTTGGCAGCAGAATACAGAAGTAGCTAGACCACATTTACCCCATGTTTTTCCTCCCATGATATTGGATGATAATTCCCCTATTCTTTGGCCACTGGCCATAGTAGTTGTTGAGTTGTAGCCCAACAACTTGTAAGGACCCATTGCCGGCAGCTTCCCAACACTGATTAACCAAGTCATTGTAAAATCCTCTTTATTTGGTGAAGCATCCTCTATCACAATAAAAGTGAATGCTTATGTGTGTCTGTTTCCTGCGTAGCTCTAACACCATGAGACCTAGATGCCAGAAATTTGGCATATTTACTGAGTGGACCCTCAGAGTGCATACCTTACAACTGATTTGTTTTTAGAAGTGGATTAACTTTTATTCATTAAACTGCTTTTAGACTGCAGTACTATCTCCAGTCAATAAGGGGCGATCTAGACAGCACAAAAGGGGCGGTCCGCGATCACCCCAAGAAGCAGTGAGACGGGGCCAAGGCTGCCACACCGGCAGCCTCCCCACCCTCATCTTGCCACTTGTGGAGGCCGTGGGGAACCGGAAAACTGCCGCTTCCCCGCGCCCTCCAAGCGGCGTGCAGCAGGTGCCCTAGGCGCCCACTGCACCCTGCTTCTGGAGGCAGGGTTGAGGGGAGAAAGGGGCCACCGGTGCAGCCCCTTTTTCCCAGGGTCTTTGCCGCGGCCGTTTAAAAGCTGTGGCAAAGACCTGCCCCCAAAAAGGAGCTCCTTTTTTGTGCCGCGGAAAAGGTGCGATTGGCACCCTCCCGCAGCACAAAAGCATCATTATGTGTGCAGCGTATCTAAACGCTGCGCACTTGATGATGCTACTGTAGCGCGTCCGTATGGACGCTGCCATTTTAAAATGGCGATGCTCATATGCTTTAGGGCCAGGGAGGGTGTAAAAGCTGCACCCTCCCTAACCCTAAAGGTGCTTTTTAAAGCCCTTATCGCGCCACAAAGTGCCAATCTAGATTGGCCCTAAGTGTCAGACTTCCTTAACCTTCCCCATCCACCAGAGAGGAACCTACTGCTTTTCAAAGGACCCATAGGCAGCTATTTGTAATCACCACATTGTAGTGAGCCACCACTGTAGGTCCTGAACAATGCAATACTTGACAGAGAGCAGAGAGAGAGAAAGAGAAAGAGAAATCCTGCTAAGGGCAAAGTGGAAGACAGAAGGAGATGGGGCAAAGTCTGAATGAATACCATAGTAGAGGGAATACAAGCTCAATGAGAAATTTGATTTTTTTTCCATTGAGTAGATGAGCCTAGAAGAAAAGAAGCAGACAGAAAGAGGAAGAGTTTGATGAAGAGAGACAAAAGCTTTTCCTAATCCTATGAACTTGGGTATTTCTAGCAAAATGAAAATAAGATCGAAAGGAATAAAATTAACCACAATGAATAAATATGTCTAGGCAAAGTAAAGATCAGTAACAAACATGTCTGTGAAGAACAGCCTGATTTTTAAAAAAAGATTTGTGGTGTAATTTCTCAGTGGAAAAGTAAAAACAAAACAAAACCAGAGTAAAACAGTGTAGCTTTGGAAATAAAGACAAATTTTAAAAAAAAAGAATTTGGGGGGGGGAATGATGGATTGACAAGCTGAAAGAAATATAATGAGGGAAACAAGAAATTTGAATTTTAAATAATGGATGTGGGGAGCAAGACCAGACAATCCAGTAGCAGTGTGTTATGGATTCAGACAAGCAGACATATGTTGAGGGAAACAATAGAACTGAGCGGTTGTGGTTGCATTAGCAATGAGTAATGGAAGCAGGAGACACAAGAAAAAGGATGGTGTGCTAAGCATAATTCATTTCATCAGAACAATAGTCTTGGAAGACTGAATGTTTGAGAGAGACTGAATGAAAGGGAGATAATGTGATTAGAAGCAGCTATAGTCTCTCTCTTTCCTGTCAGGTATTCAGGTATGCAATTTCCATCAAGACACAATGTGGCCTGCCAGCTGGCTGAGAGTATATAAGATGGGGACAATATGAAAATCTCCTGCAGTGCTCTCAAGTTCAATTCCTGGCTTCTTTGCATCTTCCCTCCAAGATGGTTCTCTAATCTTCTGTTTAGTTTGATTTGGGTCCCTCCCCCCCCCCCCGCCTCTGATTTTGATGGTAAGGCTTCAGAATTGTTCTCTACCCTGAGTCATTACAGCTCTCTATGGTGCAGGAAGGTGCAAGAACATCCTCATATACCCTCCAACTGTGCCGATTTGGCAGGGCAGTCCCAATTAATCCCCTGTCATCACACTTTAGCAGCAGGTTTTAAAATGTTCCAGTTTCTCTCTTCACCTCTCACTTTCTCCCCTTGTCTTCAGCTTAACATCATTGCTTCAAAAGTTCCAAAGTAGTTTGTATTCAGTTAACTCAGCAGGGGAGAGGAGATATGAGGGGCTGGAAACTTTCTCTTCCTGGTAGGCTCAGGGAAAAGCAAACTGCTGCAGTCTTTCCTAACTTATGTTTTTTTGAAATAGCTTTTGCTATCTTGACCACATTCTGATATTGCTTGACCACTTGTGGCCCAGTTTCCATCTCTGAAACCTTGCTGGGTATGCCCTCATGAACCATAGTATAATTCCATCCTGTCTGAAGGAAGCGGCTGTTAAGCCTCTCCTGAAGAAACCTTCCCTTGATCCCCTGGACAGAAACTACTATAGATCAGTTTCGTTGCTGCCGTTTTTAAGCAAGGTGATCGAGAGAGCAGTCGCCTCCCAACTCCAAGCAGTCTTGGATGAAACCGATTTTCTTGATCCATTTCAAACCAGCTTCCAGGCAGGATGTGGAGTCGAGACTGCCATGGTTGCTCTGACAGATGACCTCCGCTTGAGTATTGATCTCTTGGATCTCTCAGCGGCCTTTGATACTATAGATCATGCCACCCTTTTGGACCGGCTGATGGAGATGGGCATCAGAGGCACTACTTTGCAGTGGTTCCGGTCCTTTCTCTCCGGCAGATCCCAAAGGGTGAGGTTTGGGGACAGTTGCTCTTCTAAAATCGATCTTAATTGTGGCATCCCTTAGGGCGCCATCCTGTCCCTGATGCTATTTAACATTTATATGAAGCTGCTGGGTGAGATCATTCGGAGGCATGGAGCACAGTGTCATCAGTACGCACAAGGGAAAAGCCCACTGTATATACTGCTAAACACCATTAACTTATAAGACATAGGGTAGGCCTCTTATGGGCTCTGCCCTAGAAATAAGGGCTCTGAGAGTCAAAAAGGTTGGGAATCCCTGCTCTAGAAGGTGCACTGAATGTGACACACACAGAGAAAGGAAGATATGGGGAAAGAAAGGAAACAGACATGGTATAAATGACACAGAAAAGCATACATAAATCAGTAGGATTTCAAGGCCCAAATGGATCGGGGGAGAGAGGTAGCCTCCAGGAAATGTCCTGATGTAGGAAAACCTGGGATAGTACACAAGCTACAAGTGGGCTGAGGAATCTCATTAGGATAGGTTTACAGAAATTGATCTCCAGTTACTTTGACCTGCAACTCTTATCAGCCCCTCCTGACATAACCAATGGTAAGGGACTGTGGGTGTTGTAGCCTCAAACATCGGGAGGGACAGATATGACCATGGCTATGATAGAGCATATATGTTCTATGCAAAAAAATCCAAAAGACAATGTGGGGCTTGTAACACTGAATTATAAAACAATTGAGAAGATGGAAGTGAATGCAGAAGTTCTGTGAGCACTCAGAATAAATGCTGTTATTGTATGGCCAGGGATTATCCATGTTCCACAACATTTCAAAACTGGATTTGGAAAAATTGTCATTGCAAATAAGCAGCCAAAGCACTCAGTTTTCTTTGACTGTTCACACACTGCTGGTTCCAGACAAGGCTAAAAGAGCTGTCTTTCCACAAAGAGCTGCAGGATACCAACTATGTTTTTGAATTGTCACTCCTCGCTGCAGTTGAAATGCCATTAGCAAATGAGAGTTGGAAGGAAAGACACATCTGTTATTCTTTGAGGAACTCAGATAGTTGGCTCTGCTCCTGAATCTTGAACAAAGTGTCCAAGAGCTCACATGGCAATACTTTGCAGCATACAATGAATCTGTTTAATTTAAATTATTTTACTAAAGGGAAAAACAGGAGAAGGAATAAGAGTGAAACACATCTGTTTATGATCTATACTTTGCTCTCCTCCTTTCTGATGTAGTTGTCTCCCATACATTTGTTGCTTCATTCATCACCCAGAATAATGTTTTGGTTACTGGAAAAAATACAAACATGTGGAAGAACTAGGGATAAAAATGCAATGTCTGGAGATTAGTTTAGCTTCCTGATTTACTAAGCCTAACACTGAACAGTTGCAACAGAATCATGTCAAACAAAATGCTTTATTTAATGTCAGAGTGGTTCTCACTGGAGTCCGTTCACAACTGGGTTTCTCAATAACAGTGTTTGTTAAAAGGCAGTTAAGATACTCTGGTCTGTGTGAGATCTGAAATTAGTGATTGCTCAAAAGAAATAGAGAGGAAGAAGGCAGAGTAAAATAGCCCCTGTGATTGGCACTAGAACTTTTTAAAATTACTGCTATAGAGTAAGTTTCTAAAAAATAATATTTTTAAAAAAATAGTATGTACCACTGGAGTAATGCAGGTGTCTTCTATGGTTTTGATATCCCGGTAAGTACCATTTCCAAACATGGAGCTCAAAGTCTTGCTAAACCTATATATTTTGTGGTTTTTGAGAGCCAAACTAGAAGAGATGCTCCTCCAAGTGGTAAAAACCAGATGTTTGTCATGATTCCCCTCACCTATGTCTCTTGTCTTTAACATGATTTGTTAGTCTGTTAGATAGTGAGAAGCTGGAGAGTGGAGTTTTATGAATAAGTGGTGGTTTGGGGGGGCTTAAGAATAGTATTGGATAAAAAGAGATTTCATGGTGGCTAAAGAGAAGCAGGGAAGAAGTGTTGTGTTTAAAGAGAAATGAGAAGGTTGGAAAAGTGCTGTACCCTCACAACTCAAAATTTTATAAAGATGCATGCCTCTACACCTGAAACCTCCCATATTTCCAAGGAAATGAGTCCTCGAAATATCATATGTGACTTATTCCCTAGTAGGTGTCTGCAGGGTTGAAGCCCAAGAGGACTTTGAGGCTGTACATGCAGCCGCCCAATTTCAGCCAGATCAGGGCTGCAGCAACTACACACTGCAGCCCCAATCTGGCCTTTGCAGGGCACAAAAAGGAGCCACAAAAAGTAGCTCCTATTTGCACCCTGCAAAGGGCGCAGTAGCTGCATTGCCGCAGGTTGGTGTGCTCCTTTGGGTTTGTATCATCTGTAGGTAGCATAGGAGGAGCGTTGTAATGCCAGGTACCATGGCGCACGGCATCACCTCATCCTGGGGCGGATCTGGGGTGTGCATCTTGGAGATGCTACGCCCCAACTCTGCCCCCAAGCCGGCCCAAACTGCCAGTCTGAACAACCCCTGAGTCTTGGCAGCAAAACATATTGAGCTGTTTTGATAGATGAACTTTAAACATCAGCCCCTCATTTAATCCCCTCAGACCTACCAGGCCCATTTTTCCTTTTTAAAATACTCAGGGGAAGGTAATGGCTAACCTCCTCTGAACAAATCTTGCCAAGAAAACCCCATGATAGGTTTGCCTTAGGGTTATGATAAGTCAGAAATGACTTGAAGGTACATAACAACAATACCCATGATGAAGCAGGCTTTACATTTGTAGCTATAGATTCTCAACTATTCTCTAATTCACTTGCCTAGGGAATTAGTTTGGGCATGATTTTGTGAATGAGATTAAACACAGCAGTTATTTGGCCCTCTCTTTACAAAAGCATGTAACCTACAAATGACTGTCTGCTTATTTCACTTTCTTGTTGTGAAGTACATTTGGACTACTGATCACCAGAGCATGTAAAAAAGACAAGGTAGAAGTGACCTGGAATTTATGACAAGGCTGCAGAGGAGATGGATAGGAAGAGCTCTGCTGCACTGACAGATTAAAAAGAAATGTTCAGCCTCGGCATTATAAGATGCCCCTAATATATTTCTAGTGCATAAGAAATGCACTAATTAATATGAGTAACATTAGCATCAACTATTTTCATTTACAGTGCAATGCTTAAATTGGTATGGAAGTTGTGTGCCTATAGAACCAGGATATGGATTGTCACTACTTAATTAATTAATTAATTAATTTATAGATAAATAACCTGGCTTCTGGACCATGACACTGCATCCTCTGCTGCCTTCTCATTTCAGGTTCTTATCAGATATTGAGACCTGGTTGACCTTCTTTTTGGCAGATGAAGTCCCCTCTTTGATTATGAATGATTTCACTATCCATAGGGATGACCTTAATAATCCTGTGACTACTCATCTTAGTTCTGTGTTGTCTTTACCCAGATGCTGAGCTGCAATTGTCATCAAGTCTTGCTGCAGTCTCTGCATAGGTGATTCACCAGCGTCTGGCACTGAAAGGTCTGATAAAAAAGGTTGATTATGGGCAAGAACGAAATAAATAAGATGGTGATCAGACAGTGGAAACTCCATAGCCACATATTCAAAGGTTACACTTTTTTTTTTGTAAGAACACTATCAAGGCAATGACCAGAAGCATGGGTAGGTGCATTCAAACAGAGTTTGAGACCAAACAAAGACACATTGAGCTGATAAGAACCTAGTGGGCAATCTAGGTGGGTGATAGATGACTGCAACCCAGATCTGGAGTGGTAGCATGGAATTCAAAAGAAGAGGAGTGCTATTGAAGGAAAGACAGTAATAGAAACCGGCAAGAATTGGACAGTAAAACACCTCCCCCTCCCCCTCTACCCACTGGACAGTTAGTGTGGGAGAAGAAAAGTCCACCAAATGAGAGGGGAGCAGAGGATACAGTATCATGGGCCAGAAGCCAGGTTTCAGTAAGGGCAAGTAGGTGAAGAGATTTAGCAAAAAATAAATCATGGATTGTTGTTGCTTTAGGACCAGCTGATCAACAGTTCCAAAGAGATCAAGTAAAGGGAAGCTAAGAGCGAAGAAGACACCTGATAGAAATCAAATAAGAGGAAATAGTAGGAGCTATGAAAAAAGAGAGACTAAAAACAAAAGGATCAGAAACAGACAGCAAAAGGAAGGAAAGTATAAAAAACAACCCTAAAAGTCACTCGCATTACCAGGCTAAGAAACAACTGGACTCAAAAAACTCAATAGTAACTGTCCAACATCAAAAGACAATTTTGCTAACTATAGTTTTTATGGGTTTTTCATACTATGGGCTGATCTAGACTTGCAAAAAGGGGTGTGTTCATGCCTGCATGAAAGTGTAGCTTTTAGATGACCCACGCTGAAAGTTTGGCATGAACGCACTTCTTTTGCATTTTAGTGGGGAAAAAGCAGCTTTAAAAAGGAGCTGCTTTTCCCAGCTTCTTTTAAAAAAGGGTGTAACTGCGCAGCTGCGTCTAAATGCTGCAGTGCAACTGTACAGTTTTTTAAAGCTCCCAAACCCTAGCTCCATCCCTAATCCAAACCCTAGACATGCGCAGTAGGAACTCTGGGGTGCTGTAACTGTTATGCAACTACACATAAAATGTCAATTCATTCATAAAATAAAGAAGTGTATTCATAAACTTAAATTGTAACGATTTAATATTTTTTTAAGGGGGGGAGGGATGCAGTTTGTTTTATTGATGTAATAGTATTGTAATGTGTAAGCTGCCTGAATTGATTTCAAAGGGGTGGGGTATAAATAATAATAATAATAATTATTATTATTATTATAATAAAATAAAGGGGTTCATTCATGGTGCACCGATGCTACTGCGCACTTAAAAAAGGGCAGCGAAACCACAATGTAATTTCACAGATCTTCATAACTGCACAGTTCATGTGTGATGTACCTGCGCAGTTCACACTGGCAATACAATTGCCTGTATGATGTACCAGTGCAACTGCGCAGTTCGCAGCTGGCAACAAAAAAATTAAAATTAAAATTAAAGGTTCAGTGCGGCCAAAAGCCCCATTCATTGCCACCCATGCAACTACTCTGCCTGTGTTTCTAGCATCCTGACAGCTTCCAATATAGTTGCTGAGCAACAGAAAAGACTTCAGATAAATTGTCCCCACACCCCCTCAGTGTAGCTGCCCTATACCTTTTAAATACACCCCTGGGACCTGCAGTGTAGCTGCTAAGCATTTGGGAAAAGGCAACTTCATGTCACCCTCTCCTGGCAGTCTGGAAAGCCCCTATGTGATCATGTTCTAGAAGAGTTTATTCTTGCTGTTTCACCAGCATCTGTGGCCAGCATCTTTAGAGAATGCTGGCCTGGAAGAGAGTGGGTATATACATACACTGTGTGACTCTAGGTAGGAAGGAGTGATTTCCCTGCTAATCTGTGTATTGTTCTGTTGTTGATGGCAGGGCCTAAGGGTGGGAGGATAAGCAAAGAGGATTAGCATCTGCTTAGTTAGTTTTTATTGTCTGCTAACTAGCTCACTGGGATATCATTAAGGAGCTGGGCTATCTACAAGTCCACCATAAGGAACAATATGAATAGTATCAAAAATCAGTACAGTGGGCCCTCCTTGTCTGTGGATGTGCCATCTGCGAATTTGAGCATCCATGGATAGCAAGCCCATATTGTCCCCAATGGTGGCACGAACGTAGCTGCCCTGCCATTCACCTCCCTTCCTCCCTCTTTAGTCAAGATCTTCTTTCTTTTAATTTGAAATCAAATCAGGCATAGAGCAGACATGAAAACAGGAGATGTAGGAAGCCTATGGCTGTGGACTTTAGAGATGTCCAAATCCTGGAGCTCAAGCTCAGTCTTGTGAGTGAGACGTAGTTCTCTCAGAGAGCTGGCAGCAAGGAAGGAAATACTCTGCTGCCACTTAGGCAACTCTTCATATCTCTTGGCAGGCAGAGAAGCAGGTTGAGGCAGTTCTGTACCAGGAGCTCAGGCCCAATCCTGCAGGTGAGAAGTAGTTCTCCCAGAGAGTTGGCATCAAGGATGGAAACGCTCAGCAGCCACTCAGGCAACCTTTTATATCTCCTGGCAGGAGCATCAATATATTAGTTTACAAATTAATGTTAGCGCCTTAGCTTTAACACAAGTGTTTACAAACTCTGGACATGGAAGCAATATTGCAGTTCACTGGTTTGGAAGTGGAGGGAGACTTCATCCCACAATGCAATCAACTATGTTTTATTACTTAAGTCACAAATTACCCAGCAAACTACTAAACATGTGATATCTCCCTGGCAAAACAGTATTGTTATAACTCCGTGATTTTCTTTCCCAATTCTGGTTTGTTTTTCTCCTACTGTTTTCCAGCTTCTGTTGTAGGGTACATAGAGAAACAATCTAGGGGCAACTCACAGTTGCAGGTCAGACATCACATCAAACTATAGTTTAAACATGCCTGTGTTTGTAATCAAGATTTTGGTTTGCAGCTGCATTAAGAAACCATGACTTTTTAACAGAGCCTATACATTACAATTAACCAAATTTCAATAAGCTACAGACAGCATATAGTTAGGAACATCGAAATACATGGGACATATTCTTCCATTTCCAGCTATTTTATCATGCCATTCGTTGATAACTTGAACATTTTTAAATATTCTTCATCACACATATAGATTGTATTAAATTATAAACTTGTAAAATTATAAACATATTTGCAGTGTACACATGGACATACAGAATGGCTGCAATTGAGAAGAAGTGTAGGATTCCATTAGCCAAGTTAAAGGTCCACATCAAGTGATTTAGAAATCTCATCTATGCTCTCAGTTCTTTTTTACTGGATCATTGCCAATAGTGCAGGAAGAGTGTTAATGTTTTTATTTTAAAAGTTTATATGGGATGGGGAGTTCTATTACTCTCAAAGGATTCCTATTCTTCTTTTCAAATGCTTGAAATAATTCAAACTATATACATTTTGTGTCTTCTGCAACAGTTAAAATAGCAGTTAACATGGGAAAGAATTACATCATGCTTTATCCTGAGTCATACACATCTGAAATTCTCCCATACCTCTCTAAATCTTCTTTCATCATATTTTTTTTCAGCTGTTAGCACTTCCACATGTTTCCACTGGTACCAGTGATCAAAGAGAGAAGACAGGGAAAGCAAACTAAAGTTGTAAGTTCCACATCAAATTATTTAGACAAAGCAAAGATGGGGCTTGTATTAATGTATTTTTTTAATAAAAAAGATTTATAATTATTATAATAATGATGATGATAATGTTTTATTTATACCCCGCTCTTCAGCCAAGGCTATCAGAGCGGCTTACAATTTGTTAATTAGACATTTCCCTGCCTTCAGGCTTACAATCTAAAAGACACGACACAAAAGGAGAAGGAAGAGGTGGTGGGGAAGGGGCAAAGTCCAGCAGATCTTCTCTCCCTCAGAGGCCTGGACCATGGCAGAAGGACTGGAGGGAGGGCTCTTCTTCTTTTTAGGCAAGGCCCATTGGAGCTGGCTTGCATTTCTCTCCCTCAAGATGGTGGAGGGCTCTTCATGCTTTCAGGCAAGGCCTGTTGGAGCTTTAAGATTTAAGATGAGGAACCTGTTTCAGTCAAGGGCCCATATTTGCTCAGGCATAAACTGCTAGGATCTGAACACCAAATGGTGAGTGGATCTAAAAAACATAGTGGGCCAGAGTCAGGGATAGCTGATCTCAGCCCCTCTCTTTCTCCTCCTCCTTTTATCCCATCTTCTTTTCTAGTTTGGGACTCAAGGTGGCTTAAAACAGTTAAAACAAATTTACTTTAAAAATCTCAGCATAGAAAAGTTTGAAAGTAATTAAACTATCAAAAAATTTTAAACCAGTTAAAACACAAGCCATTAAAAAAAAAAAAAGTCAAAAGCTGTCAGAAGTAAAAGGTCTTCTCCAGCCTTTGGAAAGAGAGTAAGGAAGACAGACATCTAGCCACTCTGGAAAGGAAGTTCCAGAACTTAGGTCCAGCCACTAAGAGACCCTTGTTACCCAAAAAAGATGTAGGAGAGACTGGGGGATCCCCACCAACTGTGACAGCATCCTTAAAAATCTGTGGAATTGCTTTAGTTCAAGGGATACTTGCAAGAGACTGTATCCTTAGGATCATTTTCACCTATGTGTACCAGAACTAACTCAGGAGGATGCATAACACAAGGTTCTATTTAGAAATATGCAAGAGCGTTACAATAGCACTTCAGACAAACACAGCATTAAGAGCTAACTGAAATAGAGGTGTGAAAATTGGATAGAGGAGTTTTAGGGATACAGAGGGGTTGATATTTACCCGATCTGAAGAAGTGGCCATAGAAAGCGGGATGTGGCTGAGACTGGGTTTCAGGGAGACACAGGAGCTTAACATACAGGTGAAAAGAGGTGCTTTCAGGCAGGCATGAAGGTGTGGTGTTTAAATGACACATGCCTTGAAGCCAGCAGAAAAGTGCCCTTATGCAGAGAAAAGCCAAAGAAGCAGCTTTTTTCCACTTCTTCCTGGCTTGAAGCCACATCATGTGGGAGCTGGCGGTGCGGTTCATGGGGTTTCAATGTGACTTCAGAAAAGGCAGCTTCAAGCCACTTTTTCCTGCCCTTCTGTTTCACCCCAAAGTGAGTAGAAGAGTCTGAGCACAATGTACTCTCTCTTCTCATTGAGCTTGAAGTGGTTAGATTTTGAGATTGATATTTTTATCTGATATCCTAGCCTCAAGGGATGTTAAGTGCTATCTTGCAGTGTAATAAAGACCAGATGGTTTTCTCATGGAATCAATAATGGGATTTCACAATGGTTGATGACTTTAACTTTGGAGTTAAAAAAACAATGATTGGATTTAGGAGAACTCCAGGATAGATGGATAGGGAAGTTGTCTTGGAAAGCAGAGAGCCTGGGGGAAGAAGGCGTGATTAGCACACCCTTTTAGTTTTAGCTTTTGTCTTGGTATTACCTGGGAGTACATTTTTGTGTTTCCATGTCCTTACAAAGGGAAATTCACTTGGGGTTCCAAAGGTTCTCATGACCTCTTAAGAACATCCCTGGCCCCAGAGATGAAATTATGAAAATATAGAAGCCCTAAATGTAGCATGAGGACTCTCTCTCGCATTCCTCTCCAGAGGTACATGTGAGGGTGGAAGGACAGCAAGAAGGTCTTCACCAGAAAATCTCAAAACATGGGCAGATGCATGCAACTTTCTTCCCCCCCCCCCCCCAATTTCTCTTTGCTAGCCTTTCCCTCTCCACACTGAGCAAGCTGTTTGGGGTAGGGGGAGACTGTTTTTGCACAACTTGATAAGCAGAGGGCTTATAAAATTAGGCCCAGGGCTAAGATCAAGCCAAGGAAAATTTGGTTGCCTTACTGTACTTGGCAGTAATCATAGCATCATAGAATCATAGAATCATAGCCATCTAGTCCAACCCCCCTGTCCTGCAGGAACTCTCGATCAAAGTATACCTGACAGATGGCTATCCAACCTCTGCTTAAAGACTTCCAAGGAAGGAGACTCCACCACTCTACAAGGGAGTGTGTTCCACTGTCAAACAGCCCTTACTGTCAGGAAGTTCCTGTTGAGGTGTAATCTCTTTTCCTGTAGCTTGCATCCATTGTTCCCAGTCCTGTTCTCTTCTCAATGTGACATCCCTTCACATATTTAAACAGGGCTATCATATCACCTTTTAACCTTCTCTTCTCCAGGCTAAACATCCCCAGCTCCCTAAGCCGTTTCTCATAGGACATGGTTTCCAGACCCTTCACCATCTTAGTTGCCCTCCTTTGGGACACACTCCAAATTCTCCACATCTTTTTTGAATTGTGGTGCCCAGAACTGGACACAGTATTCCAGGTGGGGCCTGACCAAAGCAGAATAGAGTGGCACCATTACTTCCCTTGCTCTAGACACTATACTTCTAGTGATGCAACCTAAAATTGCATTTGCCTTTTTAACTGCTGCATCTCACTGTTGATTCATGTTCAACTTGTAGTCTACTTGGATTCCTAGATCCCTTTCAAATGTGGTCTCGTTCAGCCAGGTGTCCCCCATCCTATATCTGTGCATTTCATTTTTCTGTCGTAAGTGCAGAGCCTTACATTTCTCTGTGTTGAATTTCATATTGTTAGGTTTGGCCCCGCTTTCTAGTCTATTCAAGTCATTTTGAATTTTGATCCTGTTCTCTGTGGTATTAGCTACTCCTCCTAATTTGGTGTCGCCTGCAAATTTGATAACTATGCCCCCAATACTGTCATCCAAGTAATTAAAAAAGATACTGAATAGCACAGAACTCTGTGGGACCCCACTTGTCACTTCTCTCCAGAATGAAAATGAACCATTGTTGAGAACTCTTTGTGTGTGGCCAGTCAACCAGTTACAAATCCATGTAATGTTAACTTGTCTAGCCCACATTTTACAAGCTTGTTTGCAAGAATGTCATGGGGAACCTTGTCAAAGGCCTTACTGAAATCAAGACATACTATATCCACAGCATTCCCTTCATCTACTAAGCTGGTAATTTTACCAAAAAAAAAAGAAAAAAAAAGAAAAAAAAAGAAATCAGATTTGTCTGGCATGACTTGTTTCTCTGAAACCTGTGTTGACTTTTTGTGATGATGGAATTATCTTCTATAGTCACAGACTCTGTGCTTAATGATCTGCTCCAGAATCTTTCCTGATATTGATGTCAGACTAACTGGACGATAATTGTTGGGATCCTTTTTTTTATTTTTTGTGCAACAAATCAAAAGCAATTGGTATTTTAATAATAATAAAATATCCAAACTTCAGGCCAGATGCATTTCGACTGAAAGTCTTCCTCAGTGGCCTGCCTATGAAGTATTAACTATATATCTATATCTATATATCTATATCTATATAATAAAATTACCTTTTGATTTAGCAGAGTCACAGTGTGTGAGCTGAAGAATTGATTTAATATATATATCACACACACACATACAGTTAATACTTCATAGGCAGGCCACTGAGGAAGACTTTTAGTCGAAACGCATCTGGCCTGAAGTTTGGATATTTTATTATTATTAAAATACCAATTGCTTTTGATTTTTTGCACAATTCTCAGTGGGGTAGTTACCCTTTTAGAAATTACACTGTTTTTTCTGCTCCCTAGATTAGTTATTTGTTTACTCCTTATAAAGTTGTTTGTTTTTTTTTACATTGGGAAGTGGGACCACAGTTATCCTGTTTATTTATTATCTTTGGCAGAACCCTTTTGGTTGGTGTTTTGGTTATACATTCTGGGTTCTTTGACTGTAGGGACTTGAGTTGGTTTGTAATCAATAAACTGATACAGTTCATCAAAAACAGATCAGCAGACAAATTCAAGAAGGACTGGGCAGAAATGATAGAATACAATGCGCCTGCATTATATGTGGGTGCACCTTACATGGTTTCCAGCATATGTGGAAGCTGCACCGTAAAAAAAAAAAAAGCCTCTCCCACCCCAGAAGGAGTAATGGGGCACATGCCCCATAGTGCTTTGTGGGCACAAGCCCCATTACTTCCTATGAGGCTCAAGCATATGCATTTTTTCTTTTATGCAAGGAGGGGGCGGCGGAATGGATTCCCCACGTAAGAGAAGGGCCCACTGTATTTAAATTTAAAATTGGGGACTCATAGTAATATAAGCAATAGTGTAAAGTTGCAGAAATAAGAATGCCAAGAGGAAACAGAGGGATCTTGATAAGGAACAATTATCGAGAACAAACAAAGCATAGTCTAAAGCTAAAAGGAATAGTAGAAAATGGACAGAACAGAGGAATATAGATTTAACTTTCTTTCCTTTCTTTTTAGTAAAAGTGATTTTATATATAATAGTATCAGGAGATATATCCAGAGCTTTCTTTCCTTTCTTTTTAGTAAAAGTGATTATATATAATAGTATATTATATATAATAGGAGATATATCCAGAGTAAAGGCTAGGAAGTCATTTTATTGTCCTTGTTATTGTTGTTATTGTCCTTGTTAGTGTTATGGTTGTTTGACTGTTGTAGTGATTTATATATACTTTTAAAATATGTAAATATATGATGAATAAATTTATATATAAAAAGATTCTTGTAAGCATTTTTCTCAAATTGTGTACATTTTTGTGCACTTTATAAACATTTCCATATTCTGCCTCCCTTGCACCCCAACTAAAGAATGTTTGAGAGCCAGTATGTTGCAGTGATATGAATGTTGGACTCTGGGCAATCGTTGAGATCATCACTCACCCATGGAAACCTACAGCATGCCCTTGGACAAGTCATACTCTCTCAGTGCCAGAAGAAGGTAATGGCAACTTCCCTCTGATAGGTTTGCCTTAGGGTTGCTATAAGTATGAAATTACTTTCAGGCACACAACAACAACTGTTTCAATGCCATTTTCAAGCATGTGCCTTTTTACTGGCACGTTTTCCAAATATTGCAATAGTTTTCTGCACATTTTCTGTCTGAAATGAGTTCTGAACTTTTTTAAAATCTCAAGCATGGACATTGCTCATTTTTGTTTACACTTCCCACCAAAAAAACTGTATACACTTTTGTGCACCTTTTCCCAATGTAATAAATTCTTTTTCCTTTTTTAATTGACTAATGTTTTAGTTGTGCATGTTTGTGTGGATTTTTTGAAACGTAAGTGTTTTTAGCTGTGCATGTTTTTCAAATATACTCATGGTTTTGTGCACATTTTCTGTCTGAAATGAGTCCCAAGTCTTACACACTTAGGAAATCTGGAGGCAAGTTATGTCGTATTTTATTCCATTGGCAATCTCTGGATCCGTGAAATATTTATTTCTGTATGGAAATGTGAATCCAGTTTTCTATTCAATCCTGTTTTACAGATCACAATATTGCAAGTGGCATGGTGGGTCACCCGTTGAACAAGGCCTGTTTTAGGATAACACCACTAAATGTACTGAAAACGCCCCCTCCCCAGGACTCTCACATGTTCTATATCACAACGAGAAACTAAATACAACAGCTGTTGCCACCTATTTTTAATCATAGCTTTAAATAGTTCCCATCAGCCCACTTGATTCTCACTGCCTCATCAAGCTTGCTGGTCATGGAATTATTTCAAATTCCACATGGAACAAACCCTATCATTATAATAGCACTATAATCATACATCTGGAAAGATACAGTTAAATTAATAAAATCTATTTTAAGCAGAACAAAGCAATTCTAAAGAAATTACAGCACTTGAAAAAGAGAAAGTAATAGAAATTGTGGGTTTTCTTTGTGTGTTGTGGGGATATTTATAAGAGCAGCATTTTAAAAAATTAAACAAAATGCAATCTATTCATTTTGGTTCGTAGGGTCAAAATATACAACATGTACATGCTGCATTCAGTTCAACTTCTCTTAGTTTATTTTTCTGTAACCACATGAGGCCTCTATCAAGATAAGCACATTGCTGTGCATTCAGTATGAATATTTGATAGAAAAGAACAGCTTTGCCTTGGATATCAAGCTGTTACCGTGAATATATTCGATTGCCTTTTAAAATTCAGTCTGACATCACTGTCCTGCACAACAAAGGTGTTCAGAAGGTCACATGGGAGTCCATTTTACAGTTCTTAGGGTGAGGCTGACATAGCGTGCCCAAGGAGTTGCCATGCAAGGATTTTAGCTCCATGGCTCTCTCCCCATATCTAACATCTGAGGCTATATGACTTCTCAGATGTTGTCATTTAGTTAGATATACTTTGCTCAGAGCCAGAGGAAAAGGAAAGACATGATGTCAGTGAATGGTTATGTGAAGATCTGTATTCTCCAACAAATGCCTGCTGGTGCTTTGAGAGCTTCAGGGGAGCCCTTTGCTTGGTCTTGCCACTCTCAGAAGCAAATTTGATAGGGAGATATGAGAGCCTTCTTCGTGGCCACAAAGGCATCAAGGCTGACCTCTTTCATGTTGTCTTTCCGCTGGCCTTTTTTATTCAGGTAGGATTTTGCAACTGACCGGATGCTGAAGAAGGGGCTTTTGTATGATGTGCGTGTTATACTTCTTCACTTTCACTTTGTAGAGTGTGTTTTTAATCTAATTATGCTTTGATAATATGAGGGTTTGGGTGTTTAAATTGTATTTTTATTCATTCTTACAGAGAGTTGCCTTCAATCCCATTTTTATAAAACAAGATATGATATTATTTCAAATTTTAATATCTATATTTAATTTGAACAAGTGTGGTGTAGTGGTTTGAGTGTTGGACTACGAATATGGAGACCAGGGTTCAATTCTGAACTCAGCCATGAAACCCACTGGGCAAGCCACATGATCTCAGCCTCAGGAGACAAGAATGACAAATCTACTTTGAATGAGGATCTCTACCTTCAGTAATTGTTATGAGTTACCTCCACTCATAAGAGCCAACTTTAGCAACTCCTGAAACCAAGTATAATCTAACTCTTTTTGCTTTTCTCCTTTTCTGCCCTTGGATGGACTTTCTGAGACAATGAACCTAAGTTTTCTTTATACTTTATTCAAGCTTTCTGAGTAATTATTTTTGTTTCCACTATAAACTGGATTGCACCAATCTGCTGCCTTCTGCAAGCTAAAATACCAAATATTCATATATTTGAAAAAGACTCAGCAGAGTGACAAATTTTCTCTAGGTTTGAACTTTACAAGAACTATCCAAGGTGCTGAAAACCCAATCCCCCAAATAGGTTCAGCACCCTGGATAGTGCCTTAAAAATTCAAAGTGAAAGTTTGGGACTTTGAAACCCACTAGCTGCCACTGTCCTTAAGTCCTCCAATTCAATATGCTGTTTCTAGGGCAGAACACCTTACTTAAACATTTCAGAAGATACACAGATAGTCTTCCTTTGAAAAGTCTAGGGATGAAGTATTCTGCAACCAAAGAAAACAGGATAGTTAGCTCTATAAATCTATCTACAGAAAAGAAACTACCAATAATGGATGGTTCTGCATGAGTCTATTTGTGTGTGTACTATCAGAAAATGATCCACAGTTCAGTGTCATCACTGCACATTTTAGAAGATGTCAGGCCTGCCACTGAAAATAGATTGCTGGAACCCAGAGAGCTGCTTTATAATGAATCAGATTGTTGAAGCATTGGGCTTAGCATGGTCTGAACTAACTGGAAGCAGCTAAGGCTAGTCTGAGACATTTTTGTGTCTGAAATGAAGAACAAGATAGAGCTCCCATCTGTTTCAAGTGCAAAAGTCACTTAATTGACCATTGAATCTTTCTTATGGGACCACACTTGAGGGTAGCAGGCTAGCTTAAGGGGCACAGGACAGGGCATGCAACAGCATCACATTCCCTCATCCAAACTTCGTTGTTGCTGTCTGCAGTCTGAGAAATTGCCACACTCTGTTTTATGGCGGTGACAGCCCTGCTGGCTGTAATCCTCCATATTATCAGACAAGGGTATTTTTCTACCTTTTTAAAGTGATGCCAGATATCAAACCTAATATCATTTTCTAAAAATTATTAACCATCTAAAATCTCACTTTAGGGCCAATTACGGCACTATCTTCATGGTCCAATCACCTCTGAGTTCTGGAAACTCATCTCTGAGTTGTAGAAACCTTTGGATCCTGGATTAATATCTGAATTGTGTAGAGAAGATCTGGTTTCACCCCCCCCCCCCCCCGGACCAGTATCCACTCACTTACCCATGTCTCAAAATGTTAGCATTTCTAGGTCTTCCAATCTGATACTATGATATCACTCATTTCAATAGGGTTCACTATTAGCCACAGTTCCATGTTTCCACGGTAAGTCCAGGAACATATCCTCCACAGATATGGGGACCATGATGTATTTCCTGTCTAGGGATGGAAAGAATATTTGAAAATATCCCAAAAATTGTTGAAAAACATGTATCTGTGTGTTGAGGAACCTTGCTGAAAAAAAAAATGAACTGACAAAAATCTTCACAATTCAGAGCATATTCTGTGCAAATAGCTGCACATTTTGTATAGAAAACAGCAATTTCTGCAAAGAAATATCTTCTACACAGGAAAAGCTGTAATCCAGTGCAAAATTCATATGCTGTTTCTGTGCAAGCATGAAAAATAATATTTCTGCAGAGGAATTTGATTTTGCAGAAAATGCTGCACAAAACAACCATGTGTGAGTTTTAAATAGAATAACTGAAATTGCAAATAGGCTTGAAAACTGTATAAATGTAGGAAGAAAATTGCTAAAATTTATTTGTTGTTTCCTTTGGGAAGAACACTATTGAAGAATTACATCCGTGTGCCTATTTTGCTGCAAATGATATGACAGCCCCAGGTTTATGCATTCACTGTCTCTCTGTTAATCCAGTTCCCTCTCTCCCTTCTTGACTCTGAGGTTCATTAATGTTGCACAAGAGCAACATACATAGAAATACTTTTAGAGTGAGACAGAAAACCCTACTGCCCAATGGGAATGGATCAAGATGAGTGCCAAGCCTTTAAATCTACCTCTCATACAAACCCAAAGATTCGCCTCCTCTTCCCCCTGTACTGCTCACCTTGAGATTTGTTTCCCTATTTGGAGACCTGTGGAAGCATAACAGTTCCCTGAGACATAAGTCACTGTAGTGAGGCCTGGCAATCCAGTGCATTATACCAGAAGGTAGCATTCTAGTTTAGAAACGTTTGGAACAGTTCCATGGTACCATGGTTCTGTCTTTCAAAAGATGTAAATAAATCAGAGGCCTCAGAAATAACTGTTGGGATCAGCCTGATGAGGGGTTTAACAACAGTGGTCAAGAGAGGAATATGCCCACTTTTGCTCCTGTGCAATTTTTGCCTGCCTGTGAGACAATCTCTTTAGAAAGAGTCTAAATTTGCTGTCTAGATTATTTGGTGGTCTTCAACTATTTTACTTAGAAGCATGTTGGCAAGGATGCAGCAAAACTAGCAAGTGTGCAGTTTTCAACATCTGGAAGTATTCAGAAAGCCGCAGGTGGCTGACTGCACAAATATTTCTGACTAGTTCAACAAAAATTGTAATGAAAACCAAATGGCTTTGCCTTGCAACGTTTAAAAGTTCAGAGCACCAACATTCGGGCCAAGTTTCATCCCTTTCTCTATTGTATTAGAAAAGAATAATTTATAAGATGCATGCATGGACATTACCTAATGAGAAACATGATGATTGAAAATTTATGACCTTTGTAGGCCCAAGAGATAAAAGTACATGAAAAGCTGCTATTTAGGAGGGAATGGATGGCCTCCATCACAGGCTCAGGTTTCATAATTTCTTTTAGAAACTCAACTTTCCATATCCCTGAGGGTTTCACAAAGTAGAGGAACGGAAACAACCTTTCAAAACAGCCTATAAAAATGAGACATATGCCATCTCTTTGTGAACTAAGGAAGTCAAAGTAAACAAAACAAGCAAAAAAGCAAGAGTATTTTGCAATCTATGTGAGGTGTAGAAAATTAATAATGGAATGTCTCCTTAAATGCAGCCCATTCTTGTAGGTTGCATCTGCACTGCAGAAATAATGGAGTTTGATGCAACTTCAACTGCCACAGTTCAGTGCTATGGAACTATGTTATCTGAAGTTTTGTAAGATAATTAGCTTCTCGGTCAGTACGACAACAAACAACAAATCCCAGGATTCCATAGGATGGAGCCATGGCAATTAAAGTGGTGTCAAAATTCTGCAGTGTGGCAGTAGACCTTCTCCCTCTCTTCCACAATCCAGTAAAACCCCTGCTGCACACTTATGCTCAGAGACCTTTTAGTGAAATATACCCACTGATGGTCACATTGGTAGAGGCTGATAGTGTCCAAAACATTTGGAAGACATATGTTTGGGGAAGCCTGGGCTAATCCATTCTTATTTCAGAAGCTTGTATCTCCCTGAATCAAAAGTCTCTGCCACTGAAATGTTGAAACAGAACCTCGGGAGGCTACTGGTGACACACATTAATAAAGTTGGACCTGATTAAGTTATGCCACCACACACATAAACCATGCTAGTTGACATCCAAACAAACGTGTTTTGCTGCTGCTGCTGTTGTTGTTAAGGGGGGCGGGAGAGAATGACCATTCCCATATATTTTGAAAGTTTGAATTTGCAAGCTATTGACTTTCTGGGAAGCACTGAAGGTATATTCAAGGTGAGCAGAATCTTGCAAGAGTGGAGTCTGATGAATCTGACAGTTTTAAAAGCACCTGGATGGTTGAGGTAAAGCTGGGACAAAATCTAGTAGTTTAGGAGTAGTAGAGATATTGTGGAGAATGGTAGGTTATAAATGCAGCCTGGTGGAATATACTGACCTCAATCTACTTGGGCAATTACGAGTGTGTAACCTAGAGTGATGCATATGTGACAGTTGTGTATTTATAATCGCTATGTATGCTGTAGCTCAGGAGATACATTGGGATATCCAGAACTATGAAAGTCCCCACCTACAATGCAGAAGCCACTGCAATTGAAAGGGGTCTGCTCCAGTCAGGGAGCAGCTGGCTGATGGTTCCACCTGCCCTCACATGAGCGAGGGGAGATTGTGACAGGATTCCCATTTCTGCCTGATACAACAGAGGTTGCTCATGTGACTGGATGGAAATGTCAGTCAGCTGCTTCTCAAGTGACAGGAGAACAGATCCTTATTGATCACAGTGGGGATAAGGGTGTCAGGATAGGAATCACCGTGTAGCTGTATAACCAGCCATTATCTGTTTGCTTTTTCAGAATCCATTAAATTTCCTGACAGAATGTAGTTTTAGTGATCAAATCAATAATATTCTGTCTATTTTAGTTAGTCTAAACTATGGAAAGTGAACCTGCAACCCTTGAGTTGCTGGTGAGCTCCAACCATTGATGATGGAAAGTGTAGCCTGTAATTTGGAAAGCCAAAGGTGCCTTATTTCACCTTACCGCAAACTGTTGTTCTCTATGTGGCAATAAGGAAGGGTGAGAATTCTGTACAGTTTGGTTCTTCATACAACCAGAAGAATTTATCAACAGTTGAATATGCCTGAGAAAATGTGATGAATTTTTTTTTAAAATGTAATAATTTTTTTTAAAAAAAATGAATATAGGAGCAAGCAAATTGTACAGATCTGTCCATCCTTATGTTCCATCTGATTGTTTAATATACAATTTATAGCCTCAACATGATTCAAGAAATGTGCATGTGATTAATTTAAGCATATTAAATTCTTCTGTGATGCCGAGCTGCTCCTCATCATGCTGAATACAGCTGCTAGTGGGTGGGAAAGTGGGGAGCTTTGCTTTGCCAGGAGAGTGAGAAGCCAATAGGCTTATTCAACACCAGAGATAGCCTCCTACTTTAGGCTGAAACCAGCTGGCTTGATCAAGCCAGGAAAACGCTCAAGGTGAAGATATAATTTGATTCTTATTGGAGGATTTCTCACATTTGCTACTTAAATTTAGGGAAGTTATCTGTGTGACAAACACTTTTCCCTTGGAAGAACAGAAGACATCAGGAATGTACTATAAATACGTCTGAGGACCTTGTCATACAACCAGCAGATGTTCTTTATCTCTAGAAGGCATCTTAGGGCTGTGAATGAGACATCAGTGATTGAACTACCTTGACAGAGCTTTCTTTTTTTCCTATGGAGGGAAAATAATCTTTCATTGGGATCCAAGGAGGGTGTTTTTATTTTCACCCCCTATGCTGGTGTGAGTGAGTGAGAGCGGGCATGTTGTTTTGGATGTATCATGAGAAAGCCTCACTAAAAAAGACAATAATTCTAGGAAAGGTAGAAAGCAGTAGAAAGAGAGGAAGACCGCTAATCAGATGGATAGACTGAATCAAGGAAGCCATGGCCCTGAGCCTGCAGGACCTGAACAGAACAGTTGCGGACAGAGGAACTTGGAGGTGTCTCAATCATGGGCTGCCATGAGTCAGAGTCAATTGGAAGGCATCTATTTACACCAATAATAATTACTTTATTAATTCCCAGTATCAACTAGCCAGCTGGCTGGTAGAGCTTATAGTCCAAAAACACAGTGTTACTAGATGTTGCTAAAATCCAGGTTTAGTGGTCCAGGGGCAGGATTTTTGCTTGAGGTGCACGCAGGGTGACTAGATGCCCTAACCACATAGGAGGACAAGTCACTGCAAAATAGAGGATATTCAAGAAAAACGTAGGACATGACCAGCTAAAATCTTAAAACACTCATATAAATGTAAATTCACGTTAAAATGTAAGAAATGTCTGGTCACCCTGGGTGCAAGTGTTTCCAGACTGGAATTTCACAAGCCATGTTTGCTGGCCGTATGAAGATTGGAGGGAAATGAACCTGAGGTACATGGCCCTTGTGTGCCTGTAGACTGAAGACCGAATAGCCACCATGTATGAAACTGGTCCCAGGCTCAATCTTCCATTCCTGTCTGAAATCCTGGAGAGCTTTTGCCAGTTAGTGTAGAAAATATTTCGTGAAATGGACCACTGGTCCAGCTCAGCTCAGCTCAGCTCAGCTCAAAGGACTGCTCATTTGCAGAACCTGGAGATGTTCCTTTTGCACTACAACTTTCAAAAACCACCAGCCAGGGTGGTCACTGGCTATGCTGAATGGGAGATCCTGAGAGTTGTCACTTTCTAAATAAAGTTTCATAGCTATGCCTGTTTGACAAACGCCTGAACTGACAACTAGTTCTTTGCTATTTTCTGAATCTGGATTGTGAACCTGAATTTTCTTTGGTTTCTAATTGGGCTGCATAAGGTGCATTTTCGGGAGGAAATCAAAGCAGAATAGTCACACAGTGAGACCAATTGTTCATCCACTGTTACTCTCATCCATAATAATTTTCTTATGAAACTTAATTTGAGGCTCTCAAGGACGGCTGAGTTTCATTAACATAATGATCACAGAGGCATTTGTGGCATTCCATTTGCTTCACTACAGTGCAATTTGCAGGAATGGAACTATCATCTTATTATCTGTTTGTTGGAATAATTGTTCCCATATATATATATAACTTTTTTTTCACCTCAAAGATGGTTTGCTTTTAATTGTCAGGATCATCATAAGGATGGCTGCTGAGTTTTGGCATCTTTTATTGCCTTATTTCTTATATTTCACTCAATCATCTCTCTTCTTTGGACTAATTAATTCCTCTGGTATTAAAAAACAACTAGTCTTAATTTACCCAAGGGGGCTTGGAATTTCCAGTTCCAAATGGCAACAAACTTAAAGCAAAAGTATGTTATATAGCATAGGTGCAGGGGATGATTTGATAGTCTATCTGTCTCTGAAAACCTGTTGCTTGCTGTCAGCGCAATATAATTATGTTTCTAAAATTATGCCTTCAGCTTTTTAAAAAAGTTAAAATAAACGACAGAGTGGAGCTAGTTTTGATAAACATAACTTCCTTGCATCTACTTTCTATGAACATAGCCTGTATTATTTACATTATAGGATATCACTTCAAACTGGAATAATCCAGATTGTTTTCCCCCAAGGAAATTTGCAATGCCACTAATCTGTGCATGGAGCACAATGAAAGTAAGAGAAAACAGATTAAAATGATGAAGAAAGGCATGAATAAAACCAAACAGGCAGGCTTGAAGTGAAGCAATGAGACACTATATTTTCTGGTCATACTCTTTGGCTCACTTTAAACCAGGAGTGGCAAAGTGCAGCTATCCAAATTATGTTGGACTGCACATCCCAACATCTCCAACAGCTATAGTCAGTTGTGAGCAATCAGCATGTACAGTTTCATATTTAAGTAGCAGCATTCTACAGTATCAAAACACATCTATAAGACCATGTTGCAGCAAGAAGATAGTTGTATGGACTCATGAATGGGAATGTTGCCATTTTAACAGATGGACACATACACCTACTCAAAGGACATTTTAGAAGCAGCCAATATATATGCCACTATTCAACAACAAAAAAAGAAAGAAAGAAAAGAAAAAAAGAAAAAGGAAAGGAAAGGAAAGGAAAGTGAGCCAGTGTGTCGTAGTTTGAGCATTGACTATGAGTCTGGAGAAGAGCGTTCAAATCACTGCTTGGCCATGGAAACCATCTGGGTGACTTTTGCACATTACACTCTCTCAGCCTTGGAAGCAAAGGCAAACCCCTCTGAACAAATGTTGCCAGGAAAGCCTTAGGGCTGCCATAAGTTGAAATGAGTTGAAACACAACAACAACAAAGCACTGATCCCAGCACTGTGTGTTTATAATTTAAGGCAGTGAGCCATCATTAATTAACCCAGTGCTGATTTGATTTAGAATATCAAAACAGAAATGACTCTTATGGCAAAAGGAGGGGAATTTATTACTGAGGTTTATTACCAGTCAGAGAATAATGAAAATCAAAAGACCTAATACTCTCATCTCTTTAACTGAGAGAGATCTCATCTCACCAGTACTCTGAGTAATTTTTGTAAAACCCTCGAGGTTATCCATTTTATCTCATGGATATATAATTATTATGAGGTCTTAGGGCATATACAAAATTGCTTTTCTTCTTTCTCAGGCACAGCTGAAAATTAATGTAATGATATTTTATTAAAGGTTGTTTTCAAAAATTTTAAAATGATTTTGTGTGCATTCACACACAAGTGATTCCCAATATAAGAAATGCTGATTGTCTTGAATTAAATGACCAGACCACAAAATTAACTAATTGGGGAGGCATGTCAGTATTTTCCTCATCTGCATATTTTCTGTGATGTTAATTGCAAATGTTTTTAGAACTGACCTAAAACTTAGATCTAACCCTTTTTTGTGCTTTGAGTAGTTTGTTTGCAGGAGGGCACTGGAATTTTCAGTGTGGTGGTTTGAGTGTTGGACCACGTCTCTGGAGAACAGGGTTTGATTCCCTGCTTGAGCATTAAATAAACCAAAAAACACTGAGTGATCTTGCTCCTGCAGCATGAGAGAATGGCAATGGCAACCCCCTCTGAAGAACCTTGCCAAGAAAGCCTTATGTAAAATCATAAGTAAAAAATGACTTGGAAGCACAAAACAACAATGGGAATTTTGCCACATTCCCTGTCATGAAATGGGTGATAAGTAGATGAAGCCAGATGATGATATCCAGAAGACAACATAGGCCTGATACAGACGGACCAAAAGGGCCATCTGTGCAGCACAATTAGGGTTAGGGAGGGCACAGCATGTACACCCTCCCTAGCCATAGTGCGTATGGACAGCACTATTTTAAAATGGCACCATCCATACGTGCGCACCATGATAATGTCATTTACACAATGCAGTGCGCGCCTGACGTCATGGTGCCACTGGAGGGCTCCTAGGGTGCACTTTCAGCAGCACCAAAAGGAGCTCCAAAATGGAGCTCCTTTTTGTGGCTGGCCTTTACATAGCCGCGCCAAGGACCCCAAGGGGAAAGGGGCTGCGGCGGCGGCCCCTTTCTCCCCTCGGAACCACCAGGGATTGTGGGGTGCACCCGCTGCACCCCACTTCCAGGCCACAGAGAAACAGCAATTCACCACTTCTCTGTAGCCTGGAGAAGTGCTGGGATGGGACCTCTGGGGCTGCCGGTGAGGCAGCCCTGGCCCCATCCCAGCGCTTTTTTGGGCGCTGACAGACCACCCCTTTTGGACGGTCTGTACAGCCCCATAGTCATGCATGGATACATATGGCCCTATCACCACACATATATTGATAGTATGAACTGGGAGATGACTGTTGGAAAACAAGTGGATATGAACACTCAGTAACGCTGCTTTGATTTCAAACCAAGTCAAGAGGAGTTGGTTGATCGTTTGTTTCCTCTTCCCTTTTTCACTATATAATTAATTGCCCAGCTGGAAGAGTCCAGCTGAACCCCCACACACTACCCCCCTCATAGCCATGCTGTGAGTCAGGTGTGGAAAGCACCTTTTGGCCCAGGAGCTAAATTCTAATTTGGGAAGTGTGTAGGAGTCAGTATGGTGTAATGGGTTGGGTGTTGTACTACAGTTCTGGAGACCAGTGTTTGATCACTTGCTTGGCCACGAAACTTATTGGGTGATCTTGGGAAAGTCATACTCTCTCCAACTCAGAGTCAAAGGCAAACCCCCTCTGAACAAATCATGGCAAGAAAACCTCATGATAGGGTTGCCATTAATCAGAAACAACTTAAAGGGTCACAACAAGAACAACTAGGGATCAGTGCTCAAGACAAGGGGTAGGGCCCTAGGAAAATAGCTAGACAGAAAACCTACCTCAGTGCAACTGCTTTTAGGCATGCAAAACCTTCCTACTCTGCAAACCAGATTTCCTGTTTCCTACCTAATATTTCCCCATCCTTCTACTGGACCACAGCTTGTGTCCTAAGCAAAATCTTCCTAGTCTGCAAACTTGGAAAACCTCCCATGGTTATAATCCAGAATTTATTCCAATATAAAACCTTCCTGGCTTTAAATTGCCCCTTATATCTGACTAAATAAAAGGCAGAAGAAGCATTATGGGATTTCTGGAGAATTTCTACAGGTTGAAGTGAGACCACAGAGCAAAGTTTTCCCCCTACTGTAAATAATGGTGGTAACAGGGGAAAAAGAGGGCCAGGACTTTTGCCACCTCACCAGCTACCATCTAACGGGCTGTTAACTGTGAGATTCAGTTTACAGACCACTTTTCAGTTTTATTGAAGAACCACCTTCATGCAGCACACATCATCTCTAGAAGATGAATAATGGATGGCATGAATATGAGCCTGTAGATTGCTCAGAAATTTTATTTTTCCCTATGAGCAGCAAAGTGCTTCTAATTATGCCCTCCCTCAGTTCATCTGTTTGCTTACCAGAGAGTTATTCTTGCTCTTTTGAGTTATAATTAATTCAGAATGTTATTAATTTTCCCACTGAGCCCAATTTAATCTATATGTAGTGTAGGTTTTCTTTAAAGAGAAACCTCTGCTGAAATAAAGCTGTTCTATCGAAAGGATTTGTCAATATGTGCCCTGCTTACAAATTAAAGACATTTTTACTTCTTGAAGTCTTGAAGTTTTGAATATCTGGAGCAGAGAGCTCATGATCATTTGACATGAAATTTAAAATATTTTTTGTGAAGAGATCTCTCCAGTCCTATGCACACCTACCCATATGTTCAATGGGGTTTACTCAGACATAAAAATGCACAGGATTGAAGCCAAAAAGGCTTCTCAAACAGTGTTATTAATGACACAAGTATTTTCAAAACACCTGCAACTGACAGATGTAATTGCCAATATATGTATAAGAAAAAGTAGATAATTTGTTAGTAAAATCCCTCCAGCAGTCTTTTTTTCCTCAAGAGTACAACCATTTTCCAAGTTGTGCCATAGGTTATCCATCAGCTCTAGTTGTTCTGTGTCTTAACATTTTCAGTTTGATCTTTCTGTTTTGAATTCAGTGACAAAAATGTCTTGGAGGCCTGTGATTTCTTTCCACAACCCAGTCAGAAAGCTTTAGTACTATGACAGCTTGATAAATCTACTCCATGTAAAAGAGTGGGTTCTATTTGGGCTGAAGGTTGTAGAAACGAGAATGAAGGGTTAATAAATTGAGGCTGGTAGTTACCAAACCTGCGTTCTAACATGCTGTTGAATCTCTCCTCAATGTCCCAGCCAACATGGGTAATAGTCAGGGATTCTTGGAGTTGTAGTCCAACAATATTTGGGAACCCAAGTTTAGAAACAACTGGTTGAGATCCTGAGATCACACCTGTGCTTTGAAGATATGTAATGAATATTCACATATTTTCTTAGACTCATTGAGAAAGGGTGTTTCCAATGTCCTCCAATATTTCAAGGGTGAAAATTGGAGCACATGTGACCAAGCAAAATTAGTGTGTGGTCAAGATGCCAAAAGTTATTAATGAGAAGAACAGACAAGCTAAGAGAAGTTGGAGTAGTTTGTTTTTGCCTGAGTTTACTGGGAAGGGCGGGATTCCTCCCCTTCTCCACTTTACCCTTTCTCTGCTGAGATAAATAGTACAAACTACTTTTGCAGTTTAAACTCAGTTTTGTAGCAATTGAAGTAAAGTAAGCTGAGGGGAAAGGGAGAAAGTGGAAGAGGAGAAACTGGGACATGCTAAAAGAAGCTTAAAAAGTGGGAGGACAGAGAGTTAATGAGGACTGTCCCTGGCAAAGTGGGACAATTGGGGGTATGGTCAGTTTACATTGAGATGTTTTACCAAGAAAATGGTCAACTATAATAAGATTGCCATCCAGAACTTCTTTGGGGGTGGTGTGTGAGTTATTTGTGAGAAAAACTTCTCTTTTTGCACAGGGAACAGTGTACGTTACATACAGTATACTGCAGTGCAAAAAGTATTCGCATGAATTAATTTTTCGTAAAAAAAAAAAAAAAGTCCAAAAATATACGTGCGTGGGGGAGACCATTGAAAAATATGGAAACACTCATGTAACCTTTGTCCAGCGAAGAGCTCCCCTGAAACTCTCAAAGCCCCAGCATGCTTGAAGAAGGCAGGCCTTCATGTACCGGTAGTCTTTTAATTACATCATGTCTTTCACTATCAGAAATGAATCTTTAGCAATGATTTGTTTTTGCTTGCAAGAGTGAAATTTATTTATTTATTTATTTCCAGGACTTATATCCCATCTTTCTCCCACAATGGGATTCAAGGCAGGTGAGCAAATGAGCAAAGAATTAAAGCCCTAGACATTTAACTATTTAGTATGGAGCTCAACTGATGAGAAGAGAGGGGCAGTGAGATGCCGATCCTTTCTGCCCCCGACGGAGGCCGCAGCAACCAAACAGTGTGGCCTCCGGGAGCCCTAAAAAGAACCCGCTCCCAGCTGGTTCTTTTTAGGGCATGCGTGGGGTGCCATTGCCACTCTCGCACGCACCGATGACGTATACATGAAGTGGTGATGTTTGGATGCTGCACCATGCATACGTCATCATGGCGGCCCCTGTTTGGATGGGAGTGAGCATGATGGTGCCCAGACAGCGCGGTAGGGCTCAGATGCAAGCAGACACTCCACTCTCCCAAGCCCTATATTCAGCCCCAGTCTGTACTGGGCTTATAAGTCAAAATCCTATCAACTGAGCTAGAAATCAGGCCTTTCATTATGCTGGCAACTTTACAGAGTCAAAATGGGATAAGTGTGTGTGTCCGAGCTTTACCTAATATTCTGAACTAACTAGTCTAGTCTAGTCCTTCAGTATAGGTTTTTCTGAGATATGGAATAATAAGGGAATAGGTCATTCGCAACATTGCATGATCAGTGGCTATATTTAGAAATCAATGAACAATGCAATGCTATATGAATCTTTCTCAGAATTCCGTTCTAAGGGTTTTGGTTGGGGCTTGCTTCAAGGTAATTATAGGATTGCAATCTAATTTTATGTTGTTTCTGGATTCCTCTTTTTCCCCATAAATTGCTGCTAGATTCTTTCAAACATAACTTCTTCAGATTTGTTGGCATTTCTGTCTTTATAAAAGTACACCAATTGCTCCCTCAACCCTGGCCATTCTTCCTTCTCAAACCTATTGCTCCTGCAGAGTTCTCTTATTCAATGAGTATTGTTAATCAATAATCAATGACTGGATTGGTGTAATTCTTTTCCTGTCTATAATATCCTGGGTCTGCCCTGATATTCACATGTTCTGAAGCAATGCATTCTGTCGTTTCTTTGTTCTCTTTCGTTTCTTCCTTTTGAGTTTTAGAATATGTTTCTCTCTCTCTTTTCCCCAATGTCTAGAAATGCTTTGCATTGTAAAGAAAAACATATGGTTTCTAAGCTTTATAAATTATTACTTGATATAGAAATGGGAGATGAAACCATAAAAACAAATATGATTAGATGGATGCAAAACATTGGCAGAACAATATCATTGTATCAATGGGAAAAATCTTGGCAAGTTATTCATACATTTTCAAAATGCAATAACCTAAAATAGAATTATTTTTTTAAAAAAATATTTAGATGGTACCTAACACCATCTAAACTAGTGAGAATCAGGAGGACAAATGATAAATATTGTTGGAAATGCAAAAAAGAAAAGAAAAGAAAAAGACAAAACGAAAGAAAAGAAAAAAGGTGGGAACATTATATCACATGTGGTGGTGATGTGAAGTGGCTAAAAAGTTCTGGAGAGAAGTACACAAACTGATGGAAAAAGGCATGGAAAAAACCTGCCTTTTGTAACAGAACTATTAAATATGACTGAAAGAGTGAATGATAAGTTAAATCAAGGAAATAAAAGTGTATTAATATATATGCTTTCAGCAGCACACATTGTATATGCAAGATATTGGAAACGGGAAAAAGGACCCACGATTGAAGAATGGAAAATTAAAATGCAAGAGCTAGTAATAATGGATAATCTCTCTATGTCTGCAAATGGAAAAACAATACAGCAATATAAGGACAAATGGGGGAATATATCAAAGATATGGCTAAAAAAGAAAGAAACAAGAATACAGAAACAAATGGAAATAATGGGGGAAATAATTTAAATAAAATAAGAATAAAATAAAATAATAAATAAACAAATAAAAGTGTATTTACGAGACTAAGATATACAGATAAGGTAATCGTAAGTGTGATCATATGAAAAATAATATTATAATAGCAATCTCAATGGAATGTTGTATGGAAAGAAATCAATAAGTTAAGTAGAAATAAGGGAACGGTAAAGGAAAAAACTAAGAACTACTCCAGCTAATGTTGATCTACATAGTAATGTGGGTTTTTTTCCTTTTTTTCTTGTTTTTTTTTTCTTTTTTCACCTTCTATCTTAATGCAATATTTAGAAAAATGGATGTATGGTGGTGAACTGTCAAGCATAGGATGTACTAGGAATGCTATACAGTGGGGCTTTTTACATTGGCAAGAAAGTGTGATCTGAAGTCGCCTTTATGTTAATGCTTAGCAGCTACATAGCAAGCCTCCGGTTTGCATTAAAAAAGTGCAGAGCTGCTACACAGAGGGGTGTGGGAACGACTTATCTGAGTGGTCTTTTTTGTGGCTCAGCAGTTACATGGGAAGCTGTCAGAACACTACAAACACAGGCGGAGCTGATACATGGGCAGCAAGAAACGCAGCTTTAAACTGCGATTTTAATTTTTTTTTCCTTGCCGGCTGCGAACAGCGCTGTTGCGCGGTTCGTACCGCCGCGAACAGCGCTATTCCGATGATCGAGGCTTGAACTGCGCTATTGCGAGGGTCGAGGCTTGAACTGCGCTATTGATGGGGTCGAGGCTACGAATTGCGCAGTTTTAAATGATTCAAAGGGGGCTCCTAAGTGATTTTTGACAGCAGCCACAGACTGAGCATCTGCAAGAAGACAAAGGAGGAGGAGTGCTGGCCATTGACCCAGTGACGTTGGCATTCGTCAGCACAGGGTCACTGTGGGCATCATCACCAACATGGATGCCTCCTCTCCTTTGTGGTCGGCACTTGTCGTCAATGTTCAAAGCACAGCCAAAGCTGCCGCCTTTGCCTCCGCTAGTGCTGCCAGGATCGTCGAAGTGACCACTGAAATGACTGCTGTGACCACTGAAATGACTGCTGTGACCACTGAAATGACTGCTGTGACTACTGAACTGACTGCTGTGAGTACTGAAATGATTGATGTGACCACTGAAATGTTAGCTGTGAACACTGAAATGACTGATGTGACCACTGAAATGATAGCTGATGATGATAGTGATGATACAGAAGAGAGAATAGCTGCAGTTGGTGTCTCACTGCTTGAGCAGTGTGAATTAGCCGGTGGCATTGCTATGTCCGAGAAAAGGAAGACCCGGCTTTATTGGACGCTGGAGAGAAGTGATCACTGGTGGTCTGTCATAGTCACTCGCACCTGGTCTGAAAGCCGATGGAGGCGTTACTTCCGAATGCCCCGTGCCCTCTTTCACCGGCTGGTGGACATCCTCCGTCCAGAACTGGAGAGGTCTGATTCATTGATGAGAAAAGCCATCCCGGTGGAGGAGAGAGTGGCCATTGCCATCTTCATGCTGGCCCATAAAATGACCTACTTGGTGACTTCAGAGCTCTTCGGGGTTGGCATTTGCACTGCAGGGCAAATGATGCTGGAGTTCGCCTTGGCCATGGAGAAGCTCCTGCTGTCCCGGACTGTGTACTTGGGAGATGCCCGGAAGGTAAGGCACTGTCCAAAACATATTTCCAATTGTCAAGCTATCCTATCCTGTATGTGGCATATTTCATGTGTGGGTTGTTTTGTGGTGTAATTGCATGGATGTAATGAATTTGTCATTTATTCACCTGTTTCCCCCCCTTTCCTTTCTACAGATCATGGAAGGTTTCGCTGAGCTTGGATTCCCACAAGTAGTGGGCGCTGTGGATGGGTGCCACTGTCTGATTGTGCCACCCCTGGGGCAGAGGAAGAATTATCAGAACAGAAAGGGGTCCTATTCTGTTATCCTGCAAGGGACATGTGATCACACTGGTCGCTTTGTGGATGTGGAGCTGGGATGGCAAGGATCAGCTCATGATGCCAGGGTGGTCCGCAATTCTGTCATTTTTGAAACTATGGAAGCTGGCATCTTTGTGCCAGGCAACCCCACCATTACCATCCAGGGTCAGCAAATTGGACCCCTCCTGCTGGGAGATAAAGCTTATCCTCTCAGAAAATGGTTAATGTCGCCCTACAAGAAACCTACCACTGCCAAGTGGAAGCTTTTCAATAGGAGGTTGAACAGGTGTAGAGTGAAGGTGGAACATTCGTTCGGGCGTCTCAAGGCCAGGTGGAGATGTCTGAAAGGACCACTTGTTGTGGCAGAAGAGAACGTGGTGCCCATGATCGCCGCTTGTGTCATCCTACACAACATCTGCGAGACCAAGGGAAAGGTTTTGGATGAGGGGCTGCAGTACAGGCGACGTTTTGTGTTGCCTACCCTGGGGGCACCTATTCCGGAAAATGACCCTGGCACACAAGAAGGGCACAAAGTGAGGAATGCATTGGCAGAGTTCTTCCAGACAGGGAGAATTTGAACTTGGACTTCTCCTCCATTTGTGATACCAGAGCATAATTGTTTTGTATAATCATATCAGTAGTTGAATAAATGTATCCCATCAGCCACAGTCTGTGTGTGCCCATCATTCATGGTCTGCTGTGTGGGCAGTCTCTGCCATGTGCTTGTTGGCTTGACACACACAAACACACTCACAGAAGGTCATGCATAGGTGTGCCTGGCGCCAGATTTCCTGGAAGATAAAGATACAAGCCCATAACTGCCAACCGTTTACTCTGACAATGTATCAATACCCCTTGAAATTCAGGCTTCCCTAATGGCCCATTCAATTGTAACAATATGAAGCCCAGAGGCATCTATTGGGGGAAAGATTCAAAATTCAGCTCTGAGGGGACTTCATTGGCCTGAAGCCATCTCTGCCCACCTTGCCCTCACCCACAAATTTCTATAAAGTCCAAAGCCCCTGTCTTTTTCCTCAGGACGGCGACCATGGCTCCCAGGGTGAGACCTCCAGTTCGCAGGGCCTACTGGCAGGCTGAAGAGCTGGAGATCCTCCTGGAGGCCCTCATGCCAGAGCAAGCTGCTCGGATTGTGATGGCCTCTAGCAGCAAGCCGAACAAGGCCTTTTTTATGGATGCCGCCAGAGCCCTCCGGCGACGAGGGTTTCAAAGGACCTTCCTACAGTGTCGGAGCAAGTTTAAGGACCTGAAGGGAAGGTTCTTTGAAACCCTGGAGGACTATGGTCCGCATCCGCCTGTTCGGAAGAGGCCACCATATTTCGAACAGCTTCGGGCCCTCTGGCAGAGGGGCGGAGAGCCTCGGTGGGAAGATCGCCGTCCTCAAGGTAAGTCTGGGCCCCTTTCATTGTGCCTGTGTCCCTGTCACTGACCCTTCCCTCCTGTTTGCCAATGTCCTCCATGGGTCCTCATGCCTGTCCTCCACTTTGCTTTTGCAGGCATGCAGCCCAGGCAAGGACGGAGGGTGCCAGAGCAGGCCCAACAGCCCGGCAGGGGGTCCCCCGCTGCTGCACCTCAGGGAGAGGCTCGGGATCTCCCTGAGGATGCAGCACAGCCAGGGCCCTCTGATGCCGCCCCACCGCCCAGAGAACAGGCTCCTGTGGCAGCAGGTTAGTGTCCAAGGGGTTGGGGGGGTGGACGTTGCAAGCCTGCAGCCTCCACAACACTCCTGTCCTGTCCCTTCCCTTCATGTCACTGTATTAACTTCTCCCCTTTCTTCCCTTTTTCCAGTAGCTCCTCCGTCGCCGGATGCTGCTGCTGCCATTGAGGACCAGCCTGGGCCAAGCCGCCGCCGCCGCCGCCGCCGCCTGCAGAGGGGACCCGAGGCCCAGGGTCCCCAACCCAGGGAGATGCCTGAGGCACAGCGCCACAGGGGAGGAGGTGAGTGCAGGCACCCAAAGAACCGGAGAAGGGAGTGGGGATGCCCATACACCCTGCCTGTGGGAGTGGGTGTGTGGCTCCATTGTCGCCTCCTAACCATTCTCTCTTTCTCTCTCTTTTTTCTTTTGTCCTCTACAGAACGCCTGCTGCATAGGAGGGTGGCAGCGCTGGAGGCAGGCCAGGAAAGGATCTTGCAGCTCCTCAATAACATCTTGCAAGTCCTTCCTGGCGCTGCACCTCCAGCTGCCCAGTGAAGCTGCTTCCCCCCCCCCCTTTCCCTTTCCTTCCCTTTCCCGTGTTTGCTGTTCCCCTTCCTTCCCCTTCCCTTCCCCTGTAAATAATTTGTAAATAGTTTGTATAAATAAAAAAGTTTATTTTTTAAAAAAAATTTGTCTGTCTTGAACTGCGCAACAGCGGTAGTACACCATTGACCCATTTGTATGAATGAAATTCTTTTTTTATGAATGAATGGGGGTGTTGCGGTACTGCGCTGTTTCACCATTTGTTAGTGTTAAGATTTGAAGTAGGACAGTGGTGTTCAAAATGTGCTTTTGAAGAGATGTTGAACTTCAGCTCCCAGAAGCCTAAGTCCTACATCTCATCAACAGCGCAGTTTGAACATCACTGCCATAGGGAGTTAGTGAGTTAGCTATAGCTATAGTGTAGTGCCTGGTGGAAAAGGAAGTGCAGGGAAGGAAGGAGACCTTTGGGGAGAGAGATAAGTACAGTAGAGGACACCACAGTGCTTAATGGGAACTCAGTGCTTGTCACAACACTTCCCTCCTCTTCCTCCCCTGCGCCTGGGATGGCGACGAGTCGCCATAGGAACCGCCACTTGGCTGCTGAAGAGGCCAGAAGACTCCTGTCTAGGTTCTTCCTGAATGACCTCCAGATCCAGAATGACTTCGCCAGGAGTGACATCACGACCCCTTTCCCCACCCTGATGCCCAGATGGCCCCTCTACAGCCATGGGAATGGCCCTATGGGTAACACTCTCCTCCTCACCACCCACTCTGCCACTCTGAGCTGATCTTAAGATCCCTACTATCTGTTCCAGCAGGCCACTCTGCCCTTCAAGAACAGAAGTGAGTCGCCTCTGCTCCTGGATGGATTCTGCCTGCTGCTGAAGTGCCCTATCCTGATTTTGGACTGCCCTCTCCTGCAGCTGAAGTGCCCTCTCCTGCAGCTGAAGTGCCGTCTCCTGATTCTTGAGGGCCCTCTCCTGATTCTGGAGGGCCCTCTCCTGATTCTGGAGGGCCAGCTCCTGCTGCTGAAGTGCCCTCTCCTGATTCTGGTGGGCCCTCACCTGCACCTGAACTGCCCTCTCCTGATTCTCGACTGCTCTTTCTTGAAATTCTACGCTCCTCAACCTCAGCTGATAGAAACGCTCTCCCTGTTGTGTGAGTGCTGTCATGTGTTCTGAGGTGGCACCAACGAGACGATCAATTGCCCTGGCGGATGTTGCTGCTGCTGAGCGACGCACCCGTCTGTGTCTCATGGCAGTGAGCCGCTCCTCCGGTGGCATTGCAGCTATGGGATTGGCGGGTGCTTCTTCTTCTTCTGAAGGTGGTCTTGGTGCACCTTCTGCACCTTCTATAGGACGAAGCACCAGAGATACACAAAAGCATAGAGTTAGCACATACTCCAGAGGGCATCCAATCCATCCCTATTATGCCATGCAGGAACTCTCGCTCAAAGCACCCTCAATATGTCACACAGGCCCTTGGACAAATGTAAGGAAGAGGAAGAGTTGAGGAGAAGCACAACACACACACACACACACACCACAGTCATACAAAGGAGATCTTACAGCATACACTGACATAAACGTTGTAGCCCCTACCCAAAACATGCCATCATGCCAACAAAAACCTTCGCCAGCGCCTGTGTTCCTGTGCTGTAACTGGCCCACTATACAATCCCCCCCCCTTCCCATGCCACACACGTCTTACCCTGCAAAGCTTCCTGACCGTCACTATCATCGCTGTCTCTCACAGTCCTCTGTCCTACAGGCGACCGATCACGGTGGCTACTGACGTTGGCAGAGACAGTGCTTGTACGGGAGGATGGCCTGCTTGAGGAAGCTGTAGATGCCAACTTTATGGCACGGGCTTTTTTTCTGAGAGCCTCGATGTCCACAGCTTGCTGACTGTAGGATGTCTCATCAGAGTCCGGGGACTGCTCCCGTTCCTCTGCATGACAAAGGGACAGAGTGACTTCTCCCCTATGCCCACCCTGATCCCACATCTTCCCTATGTCCCCTAGTTCCCTTTCCCTCAGAAGCCGAGGCACATCTTACCTTGAGAAGGCAGCAGAAAATGTTGGGCACATTCCATGCTTGTCTGTGGGCTTGGATCAGGCTCTGGCTCTGATTCTGGCTCTACCTGTGGTTCCGGGGTGTCCTCCATAGGTTCAGCCCTAGCAGGCTGGCCCACTGGGACCCTCACAACCTGTCCGCTGGTGGACAGTCTGTTGGGTCTGATCCTCCCATCCTTGCTAATGAACTCATGAAGCTCCTTGTAGAAAGGAGGACGGGGGCCTGCCTGGGTACCTTTGGCCAAATTGTCTCGATATTTTTTATATTGTGCCTTTAAGGCTTTGCACTTTCGCCGGCACTCTTCCCAAGTCCGCCGGTGTCCCTTCCCTCTCATGGCTTGGGCCACCTCATGATAGGTATCCGCATTGAGGTAGGTGGACTCCAGTTTCTCTAAAATATTGGGCCTTGACCAGATGGAAATGAGGTCTGAGGTCTCTGCATGAGACCAAGACATCCCTCTCCCCCTTTTTGGGCCACTTGTAGAAGTCTCTGCCATTGTGCAAAGTGCCACAGCAAAGCCTCGGCTGACTTGGACAAAGGCAAGTGGGAAATGGCGCTGGAATGTGTGTGGGGGTTCGTGTGAAAATTGAAAGTTTCCTCTTATCATTGCACCTGTTAAAACATCCGCCACCAAAACTGTCAATATCCCAGAGGCGCTACTGCGCATGTCTAGGGTTAGGATTAAGGGCGGAGCTAGGGTTTGGGAGCTTTAAAAAACTGCGCAGTTAAACCCCAGCTTTTACACCTGGAGGGCATGGAACGTTTTAATTAGGAGTGGAGTCCACACCACGCATGCTCCCAACGACGATCCATTCTGATCCGCACCAACAGCGCAGCCTTTAAATGGGCGCCTTAAGGAAACGGAGCCCCATTTAACTGCGCAAGTACACCTTAGCCTTTACATGCACTAGCGCTGTAACGCAGTTATTAAAAAAGTAGTGGGTCAACCGAACTACTTTTTAAAAGCGCGTTTTTTCCCTTAAAACGCCAAAATGGCGTTTTCATGTCACACTTTCCCATTTTATAATGTAAAAGCTGGGTTTTCAACCAGACTTCAAAACACCTTTTTTTGCCAATGTAAAACGCACCAGTGAGCCCTTGCTATATGCTGGGGTTTGGTTCCAGGACCCTCCATGGATAACAAAATCCATGGATGCTCAAGTCCCATTAAATATATAATATAAATGGTGTCCCATATATAAAATGGAAAATCAAGGTTTGCTGTTTGGAATTTCTACTTTTGGGGAATATTTTCAAGCTGTGTATGCTCAAATCCATGGATAATTAATTAATATACACCATCTCATGACCATTTCATGACTGGTGGTGCATGAGGAGGACATCACAAAAGCATCTGCTATGTCTCCATATCCAGACACAAAACCACCGGGGTCTGCCAGAGTCCTCCGGAGGTTTCAGCAGCTGCTATCATAATTTCACATCTGACTGTGGGGACATAACCAGATGCTTCTCAACTCCCCCTTTCCAAATCAGCAGTGGAATGGTGGTGGGGTGGAGAGTTCAGCATATCTATGGTAAGTTTGGGAGGGAGATTTGTTCATTTCAGATGGAGGAAGGAAATATCAATTGCCACGGTGACCAAAAACAGACACATACTGGTGTGATGTTAATATATGTATGGAGCCAGTGTAGTGTAGTGGTTTGAGTGTTGAACGATGACTTTGGAGACCAGAGTCTGAATCTCAGATTAGCCATGCAGACCCACTCGGTGACCTTGGGCAAGTCACACTCTCTCAGCTTTAAAAGAAAGCAAAAGCAAATCCCCTCTGAAGAAACATGCCAAGAAAACTCAGTGATATATTGCCGTAGGGTGGCCATAAGTCAGAAACAACTTAAAGGCAGCCAACAACAACAAGGCCACTAATAGGATGCCAGCATAAGTCTGTTATCAAAATAGGCAAAACATCATTTCCTTCCATGTCCTGTACTCCATTTCCCTATGAAGTGGACAGAACAGGACTAAATATATCTAGGTATTACTAAGTAGTTTATACTACTTAGTATAAATTATAGTATATAATATATACTTTGCTATATCCTTATGCAGATTTGATTTTAATGTTCCAAACCATAGAAGCAGAATTAATTCCAACACTAGTTAACACGAAAACTATTTTTTTCTTTAAATTAAGGTGAGAGAACAGAATCACCACTTGAAAATCCACTTATTGTCATGTTTGAAGACTATCTGGAACAGAAAGTTGTGGAAGACCAATTGTACAATTTTATGACTTTTCCTCACACCTTGGGGTGCCTTGACCCCATCTGTTGATTGAGAGTCAAAGAGTGATCATTTTCTGTGTTCCTATTTATATTTTTGATCATTCATCACCTGGCTTGTCTTTCTTCTCTAAACTCTTTTGATCTGTGCACCCCTAGTTCTTTCTTGAGGTTCCTTTTATCTGTCTGACTGCACATATCTGGTATTGGTTAATGACTCCTTTTCTACTTTATTGTCTGAGCCTCTAAGGATTCATTGGAGATCTGTTAGACCTATTACTTTTCACTCTTCTCTTGCTTTTGTTAGATGCTAGTAATCCTTTGCAGGGCAGGGAGAGACTGCAGTTTTACACTGTAGAGCTTTTCATCTCCAAATGTTTCTCCATCTGTTTTTTCCTCTGTACATCTTACTAATATCTCTTTATTTATTTGTTCATGATGAAATATTCCACCACCACCCCCTACCCCCCGCCGGCTAGCTACTCTCTTTGCTCTGTATATCTTCGTTTTGCTGGTCTTCAGATTGGTCATTATTTCCACTTTTTCTCTTGGTTTTCCCTTGAACAGTTATACCTACCAGTTCTTGTCATTTTCAGTTTCTTAACATTTGCATATTTCAAGTTTTTCTCTACAGATACCGCTAGGAATTTGGGCTAAGAAACTATAATACTGTGAAGTCGAAAGCTTTCATTGCTGGCATCCATAATTTTTTGTGGGATTTTCAGGCTATGTGGCTATGTTCTAGAAGAGTTTATTCCCGATATTTCACCAGCATCTGTAGCTGGCATCTTCAGAGAAAGATTCCAGCCACAGATGCTGGCAAAAGTCAGGAATAAACCCCCACAAAAAACTAACGATGGGCCCAAATAGACAGGCCAAAATAAAGCTGCTTCAGGTCACTTTGGAGGTATGCTGTTTAAATGATGCATGTGTCCTACGAGTCTGAAAGCCATGCCAAAGCCATGAGCCAGTCCTAAGGACTGGAAAACAGCTTTGGCACATCTTCTGGCTCGTAAGATGCGTGTGTCATTTAAATGGCATACCTCCAAAGTGACCCAAAGCAGCTTTATTTTGGCCTGTCTGTTCAGGCCCTATAATACTCTTCTTATTGAACTCCTTCCTTCTTCTCTAAAACATTTTGCCTCCATTTTATACTCTTATCTAAACCCTCTATCTATTTAAATTTTATTGCTCAGAAATGTGATTTTATTTTTCACTTTTTTGTTTTATCTAAATGCAGGTTGGAGAGAGAGAGAGAGAGAGAGAGAGAAAGAAAGAGAGAGAGAGAGAGAGAGAAGTATAGACTAAATATATGGAAGAACATCCTGAAGGTGCCATCTTATCCACAGTGAAAAAGACACATTCAGACATTTGAAGGGTCTAAGCAGAAATCAGTGGGCCATCCACCAAAAATGCTGTAGTAATGGACTTCCTTCATTGATAGGAAATGTTGCAACAGCAACGATGGAAATAATCACACTGGCAAAAAAGATGGGTGCTTAGTGGTATGCTCCTGTCAATATTGTGCAATAACGCGATGATTATCACATGACGTTGCACAACATTGTGATTATCCTGTGAATAAAGAGGAATTCTAGCACGCTTTTTATTCATGGAAAATCCCAGTAAATAAAATGCGGTGCTAGAATTCCTCTTTATTCACAGGATAATCATGAGATAATCGCAATGTTCTTCGATGTTGTGTGATAATCATCACAGTATTGCATGACATTGACGGGAACATATCACTATGTTCCTGTTTGTTTGTTTGTTTGTTTGTTTTGCCAGTGTGATAATCTCCAATGACTGCTGGTCTGTTTCCAGACATTCAAAGTGCTAGTTATGACCTACAAAGCTCTATACAGCTCAGGTCCAAGTTATCTCCCTGTATATGCCTACCTGGATCTTGAGGGTTTCTAGGCAGGCCCATTTGTCTGTCCCACCACCCACACAGGTACCTCTTTTGGGAACATGGGAGAGGGCCTTCTCAGGGCTTCAACCCAGACTCTGGAACTCCCTTTCTAGACAAGCTAGACTGCCAATCTCCATACTATCTTTCTCTCCTTACTACCTTTTTCCAGGGAGGAAAAAAAAAACTTTTTAATTCGGGAAGGCCCTTGGGGGGTTTGATTGCTCAGTGGAAAAGCATTTTTCATGTGATATGTTGTTTATAGTTATTGCTCTTTTTTTTCAATATCCATAGACAGAATTCAGGATCAGACTTGTGGATGGGTATCTTGGAGATAAGCATCTGCAGCAGATTGTGATTATGGCACTATTGCCATGATCGTAACTGCATGGAGAGAAAGAAGAGGGTCCATTCTGCTGGTGATCAGGGCACATGCAAATGATGTTTCTACTCCTTCCCACATGCCAGCAAATCTGTGACAATTAGAAGGAGGGCTCCTAATGCATTTTCTTGTTGCAGCCTTTCTAGCTCGTGGGAGGGGGATGGAAATATCATCTGCCCATCCTGGATTGCTACCAGAATGGACCCCCTCATCTCCACATGGCTCATGCCTAGTAAAGTAGGTTTAAGGGTTCAGGCTGGGAGATGCTACTTAGCTAGAGAACTAGATTTGTTACATAACTAACCAGGGCATGTAGAATTCTGGCCTATGTTTTTAATTTTAGTGATAGTTCAATTATAATGGAATAACCAAGGGATCTAAAGCCCTTCTTGGTACGCTTTTATATTACACTGGATTACCATCCCCTAACTCTGATAAACACATTATTTCTTATTCATCATCTCCAATTCTAACAGACAATCCCATGAATTTAAATACAGGGCATTGAAACAGCACATGTGTGGATGGTACAAAGAAATGAGAAGCAGCTCAGCTATCAAATCTAATTGAACAGGTTGTTAGACCACATGCTTTTAGATGCCACTTTTCACACTGGTGTTTTGTAGATGCATTAGATTACTAATACTGCCAGCATTTGTATCAATCAGATTACAGAATCTGGAAAATATCAAGTTAAGGCGGGCAAGTTATAAAGTACAAAAATCAGGCCTTTGAACAAATTAAAGAACGAATTAAAATGTGTCACAAGAGGGCAACAGTGAGAACTCAACAAGCCAATTTCTATAACAATTTTTATATACAAGTTAATATAGCAATAGCAATAGCAAGTACATACATTTCTATACCATTTATCAGTGCACTTAAGCATTCCCTTAGCGGTTTACAATGTGTAAGTTCCCAATAATCTTGGAACTAATTTTAGTGACTTCAGAAAAATGCCAGGCTGAGTTGAAACTGGAGCCCCTAGCTGGGGTTGAACTCACAACCTTGTAGCTTGTGAGTGAGTGGCTGCAGTACCGGCATTTAACCACTGTGCCACCAGGGCTCCCTATGACCCCATCAACAAATTAATTCATAATTAATAAAATGAATCAAAACTGGTCCCTCCAAATATTAACAACAATTAATTGATTCTTCATTAATTAATTCTTCCTAATAACCTAAATTAATTATTTTTTTAAACTTATAATTCCAAGCTCTGTCCTTCATGTTCATACTTCTGGATACTTCCCTCTCTTTTCCTCCCTCCATGTGCCTTTTCTCTTTCTTTCCTTCTACCCAGTGTGTACCCTCATGCTAACAAGACTATAGCACTAAGTTATACCTCTATCCTACAGAATATTACGATTTTTAGTTTGGTCATATACTTAGACTTCTCTGCTCCCTTGAATGTCATAATAGGAGCCAGGAGGTTTGAGACCTGCCTAAGACTAAGCCAGGTGGCTGTGCCCTCCTGAAATTAGATCCCTGAGGTGGGAAAAATCAATCAGAAGTGAACAAAATGATCAAGCAAAATAAAATAAAATAAAAATGATAGCTTTTGCACTTGAGCTCTTCTTAGAATACCTAAAGCTGCAAACCGTCTCAAGTATTAATCTGGGAGTATGTTACACTGAACAAATTGGAGGGATGTCTAAGTGCATGCTCAAAACTGGCTGAATGATACGGGATGGGAGAAGTAATTTTCCTTCCTCCAACTGTGCTTTCATAGGAAGTCTGTCACCAGCACATGAGTGATTCCAATGATTCCAAAGGTTGGTACTATATCATTTAAAGCGATATCAAATTGCTATAATTTTTAGATTGTAGCTATTCTTGGTAGATCTTACTCCACTGATTCCAAAGGTGCCAATTGGTTGCTTGTTTCCTTCCAAGAACAATTGAAGGTAATGATCCTTAAATCTTAGTGCAATAAATGGCATTCTGCTCCAAAAAAACTGCTGTAGCTGATATATTTTCTTATGATGGCCTGCCTGTGACTTTAAGAGCGGAATAACCCGTGTTCGGATTCGCCTCTGCCCCACTATATCAATTGATTTCAAAAAGCCCCTTGTTCTCACTATGAAAAGGGAGCCTGTTTGGAATCAATTTTTTTTTTTTTTTGGCATGCTTGTCGTTCCCGTTGGAGCTGGGGAACACGGAGCAGCCCTTCAGCCAGACATCCCCCTGGAACCTGTTTGGAAGGTCCCAATCGGACTTTCTTTCTTTCTTTCTTTCTTTCTTCTTTCTCTCCCTTTCTCTATTCCTCCCCCTCCCTCCCTCCCTTCTCCCTCCCCACCTTCTTTTTCTTCATTCCTACTTTTCTGCTTTTCTTCCCTCTTTTCTTCTCACCTCCATCGCTTCCCCAGGGCTGGTGGGGCTTCTGGTACTGCTGCTGCACAGCTGCCACTTGCCCAAGCTTCTCCGGAAGCCCTGCAAGCAATACCAGCCCCGGGGAAGTGGTGAAGGCATGGCAGCAGCACCATGAATCCCACCAGCCCTAAAGAAGCAGCAGCAGTAGGAAGGAAAGAGAGAAGGAAAGTAGGAAGGAAATGAGCTGGGAGGAGGAGAAGGAGAAGAAGGAAGATAGGGGATTTTTTTAAAAGTCAAACTAATTGTAAATTTGGTAGAATGGCTCAGCAGCTACTCATGTTTGCAAGTAGCTGCTTTGCCAATCTATCAATTTTGTGATTCATATTATTTTTTATTTTTTAAAGGGTACCCAAAATGGCGGCACTGTGTGTGCGTGTAACATCTCTGGGGATGGATGACACACACTACTCTGCCATTTGCCCCTCCTGTCTGAAGGAATTGATTCCAATCTGGTGTTCCCACTTATCGGACATGGGTCAGGATCGATTCTTAGCAAAAGAACTGCTAAAACATCTACCAAAATACCCTGGGTTTTTTGGCATTTGCTCTGCATTTTTCCCACTGGAATCAATCAAATGAGGATCAGAATCGATTTCCAGTGGGAACTAGGGGCATATAGCTCGAATCAGGATTTGTATCTTCTTCAAGTACCTGGGATACACTATGTGACAACATGGGAGAGCGAGCCTTCTCAGCTGTGATATCTCTTACTGGAGAGTAGCCATCTATGGAGATGTGGCATGCATCCACATGGAAGTTGTTTGCTCATCAAACCCTTTTTCATTTTTCAAGGCACTGTATTTGGCCAATGGTTTGCTCTCTAGGTTTTGCTGATTTTTCTGTTCTGATGGCATGTTTTGGGGGTTTTATTGCTTTAATTATATTTTACAGTTTTCACTGGTAAACTATATTTGCGTAGCATCCTAGTAGGGATAAGGAATGTTTCTGAAACATTTTAATAAATGAAATAAATCAAAATAAAAACAGGTCAAAATCTTTTAGTGTTCTGTGGATCAGGTTGAGCCTCCTTGATTCTTTTATGTCCAAAACTATTAGACAAAATCTAAAGTACTTACATGGGCAAAGCTCTGCCTAAATGCTGTAGCTGCTGGATTTGAGTGATTATGTAGAAATAAATTCCACTGAAATCAATGAGACTAATGAATGCTGTAGAATCGGCTGGCAATGAGCTTAAATCCAAATGTGCTGTTTTAATGGGATTATGGATTGGGTTCCAAATCTGTCAGCACTTCAGCAATAAACTGTATCAATTGAGTCACATGCATGCATTAATGCAGTCATTGGAGCCTATTTTGTTGATCCAATTATTCAGTATCCACCTCTCTGGCACAATTTACATTTGCGATTGTCTCTTGCAATGCAACTGATTACAACAACATCTGACCAAAAGGAAGGGGAATTGTTTACTTGGCTGAACATTTTCTTTAGTGCCCAGGAGGCGATGAAGCGAAATAGTGAGCATCAGAATTCGGTAAGGCTCAAGTGCCCACCTCTTGGATATGTTCAGAGTCAAGTTGTGTGTGTCTATGTCTGTGTATTGGTGGGTGGGTAGACTTATTTATTTCATGCTCTTTTTGTCATTCAACATGACTGGAATTCAGTTGGGGATTAGAATTCAATTATGGATGAACTGCTTGCCACTCATGCCCTAGTATCAGAAATGTTCTGATTCATTCTGGTTCATTTTCTTGGACCAATGGTTCCAGAGCTGGCCTGAGCAGAGGGCAAGATGGGCTGTTGGTATGAACAACGAGCTGAAGGGAGCTCTGAGCTAATAGCACTAAATAGTCTTTATATTTTGACCTTTTCCTGCTCAAAGTTCCACAGGTTGTTTTTAAGTATATTTCTTCAGTTTGTAGTATGATGTTGCTTATTCTAAATAAACCTGAATGGAACCTAGCATGACCTCATAAGATTGTGTCATTCTGCAGAAGTCATGCCATGCAATCCCAACAAGATTTCAATACTGACACAGGTGTGTGTGTGTCAATCCTGGGATGCTAATTATTCCACATCTGACTGGCAATAGCCTTGACTGGTAAAACTGAATTTTCAGACTGCATATGAACAGAATCAGATATTCAAATAAACAACTATCTTTCTGAGGCTGCCTTCTAACACCCACAACCCACAATCTTGGAGGGGGGGGGATTGCACTATAAGTGCTGAATTGTCACCAAGATGAGTATAACATTTATAGAAACACGACATGTTAACTTTCATTCCCAACTATTGAACTGTGTGACACTGTGACACATTTGTGATCCCATGAGAATGCCAATGTATTGGAATGTAGGGTCATTATAAGTGGACATTTCTTGTATTTCCTAACCACATGAATTGCCAGTGTTTACTCCCCTCCCATGCAAAAAAAAGGCAGTTTCCACTAAGTGGGGTCAACCTAATAAGCACCAGAGGTTGTCCAAAAATCCATCAACCTTTATTAGGCATATCACCAGAGGTTGTCATTTCTGTTGTGCTGTGTAATGTTGTGCTGAAAAATGGACGGGAACATATTTGGTTCCAATATGGCACAAAAATGTATCCCACTGGCAAAACCCTGTAGATTTTAGCACTGATACACCAATGCTGAATCATATTACACTGTTGTAGCTGTTCTTGTTTTTGATATGGCTCAAATTGTTTTCAGTTGTTCTGGTTCAGTTAAATCATAAGGCAAGGTCCCAAGAAACTGAACCATCTCTATAGCAGCTGTTTGTGAGGGAGAACAGGTATTTCTCCACATAGGTATTTATCCTATAGTTGATCTATGGGAAAATGGGGTTCGTTTTATTTCCCTTCTGAACTAAGAGTTTATTGGTTGTTTGGTTCTTAGAAAAAGGACATGCATTTATTATACAAGACTTGAGATATATTCACTTAGATTTTAAAAGGCTTCTTCCAGAATGTTGAGTACTGAATGCTGAGTACTGAGCCATATTGCAAGACCCAAGGTGTATAAGAAAATTATTCAGATAAGCTTGGGAGGTGGGGGGGACGGGACAGACAACAATTCCTAGGAAGAACTAGAGGTTCTGAGATAAATTATTTTCTACATTATAGAACTGCTGCTGAAACTTTATGTTGTTATTCCTCATAAAAGTCACTGCATCAAAGTGAGACACAATGTTCCGTTGTTATAGAACAATGAAAAAATTGGAAATTCAGATTAGTTCAGAAATTAATTGTGTTTGTGTATTTATCATGGAAGAACTTGCTTGGTTCATTTCTGAGCCAGTCCAGTGTGAGCTAAGGGGGTCTTACCTATTTCTAAATTTTAGGTAGTCAAAACCAGAACAAATGTTGCTCTCAACCATGTTGAGAACCAGAAAATCAGTCCAATGCCTCCCACATACAAATATAAAAACAGTTGCTGTAGGGGACCAAATCCTTGATCAAAACAGCTGGCCTGCTAAGCACAAGTCTATTCCACAAATTTATATTGATACTCTATCATTTATGCAATCGTTGTTACAAAACGTATTTCCAATGGCACTGGGAATTCAGTCAGAGAAATGTAGAGTCTGCGGATGGAAAAAATATTTCAAAATATCCAACAATAGTAAAAAATGTGTTTGAGTGTTCAGTGTTGAATACTGCTCTGCATGGAAAGACACACCAACACAAAAAATGTAGATGGGAAAAGGGAGAAGATGTTATGCTATAAATTATATTTGGGTGTCCTATATGTTCAACGTATATTATATGTATTTGTTAATGTTATGTATGTTATGTTCTTAGAGAACACATTCTAACTATATCTAGCCCTATCATGAACCATGAGGACAGGTTTTGCAATCCAAAATAAACAGATTGTGTGTGTGTGTGTGTTTGTATGTTTCAAATTACAACCAGTTAGCCATGTATTCCAAGTTTCTTTCAGCCAGTGGGAAACTTTATTCTTGTTTTTTCCCATGTTTATTGAGAAGATCATTATTTCTTCCCTAGAGCAATGGATTTTCAAATAAAAAAATTATATAATTCAGAAATGCCTGGTTCGGCATACTTTCTCACAAGGGAAGGAGAATGAGTAATAGACATGTGAATAAGCCACGTATCACCCTCATTAATGATATTTTGGATATTTGATACAATATGGGTACCTACCTAGAAAAGTCAATTTATGTATCCAAAAAGTCTTGGTGGCAAGGAAGAGGACATAGTCCAATGTCAATTTAAAATGACAACGCAAATTTTTCTCAGAATCTTTTCTCCAATGGCTGGGGGAAACCTCAGGGCTCAAGCAGACTATAGCATAAGCTTGTACTAGAGAGCCTAGGGCTTCCGCAAATTACTTTCCCTATGTTTAAATGAGCCCCTCTGTACTATAGTATCCTTCTTCATGAAGGTAACATGAGAAATGGACCTGAGATGGTGGAAGAAAAACCTTCAGTGGCCATTCCAGATGAACAACACTATGGTAAGCTCTGAGGCAGGTTCACTGAAGGCACCAGAGACTTTCAGAAGTATTGGTAATTGCTTAGAGTTTGGTGACCTTTCTGAGTTATGACAAGTTTGACATTTCTTAAAATCACGGCATATTTCTACATTTAGAGCCCCCTCTCTTTTTCCTGCTGTCTTTTTCCCAGCATCATAAATGTACTTGTTTATAACCCTGTTCTCATTGCTCCTGGCTAGTTTGGCCAAAGAACTGTTTACAAGCTCAATGAACATTTTGACAGCACACAATTTACTTGGCCTTTTTATACAGGAATGATTTTTGGTGGGAGGGGGAAGAGAATTAAAAGACCTTTACAAGAACACCTGCTGGAAATACACCTCAAAGCAAGCTGAGAAGCCTCTTTCACAAGGGTAGTGCACAAAGTAGGTTGTTTCAAAGGAATGACAGGAACTTTATATTTGTAACATTTCCCCCCACCCCTAAATGTGCTCCTATTAAAAGATGTAGGAAGGCGAAGGACTTACCCATTTTCTTCCTCTAGCACAGTGATTCCCTGACTCTGACCTTGCACATGTTTTGGACTTTGTCTCCCAGAATCCCAGACAATTTGCCATGATGGCTGAGGTTTCTGGGAGTTAAAGTCCCAAACACCTGGAGGACCAGAGTTTGGAAATCACTGCCCTGTCAGATAGGACTGAACAAACAGGTACAACGTCTTTTAGAATTTCATACCATATGTGAATCTTTCCATGCTTGTTTGGCAGACATGATCATACATGTCAGTGGTGGAGATCTATGCTGATCGTATGTTGTTGTTCTTAGCTGCCTTCAAGTTGACCTCGACTCATGGTGATCCTGTGAATGAAGCATCTCCAAGCCCCCTTCCCCCCCACCGCCTTTACCTCTCTGCTCAGGCCCTGTAGGCACAGGCCCAAGGACTCCCTGATTAAATCTATCCATCTGGCATGCAGTCTTTTCTTTTTGCTGCCCTCTATCTTCCCCAGCATCATTGTCTTTTCTAGTGACCCATGCCTTCTCATGATGCAGCCAAAGTACGACAACTTCAGCTTCCAGGGACAGTTCAGGCTTGATCTGTTCTAGGACCCAATTGTTTGTCTTTTTTGCTATCCACAGTATCCTCAGCACTCTTCTTCAGCACCACACCTCAAACAAATTAATTTTCTTCCTCTCTACATTCTTAACTGTTCAGCTCTCATATGTGTACATGGTGATGGGGAATACAATGGCTTGGGCAATTCTAACTTTAATGTTCTGTGCCATAGCTTTATACTTTAGGATTTTGTCTAGTTCTTTCATAGCCGCCTTTCCCATTCCCAATCTTCTGATATCTTGACTGCAGTTTCAATTCTGATCAATGTTAGAAGTATGTACAACACTGTGTAAATTTACAGCGCTATATAAATAAAGGATAATAATAATAATAATAATAATAATAATAATAATAATAATCCAAGGTACGGAAACTCTTTATTTCCATTTCCTCATTATCTAAGTTGGATTTATATAAATTGTCTGTGGTCATTATTTTTGTTTTCTTTATGTTTAACATTAGGCCTGCCTTTGTGCCAATTTCTTGTGCTGGTCTCTAGAGGTTATTAAATTATAACTCCCATCACACTGACCATTATTTTTCTGGCTGAGGCTGATGGGCATTGGAGTCCAATGTTCTCTGGAGGGCTACAAGTTCTCCACCATACTGTCCACACATGGTGAGAAATGGAGAATATCTGAAGGTTGATAGACACATGGCCTGGGCGTGTGACAGCAGGTTGTCTGAGTGTACCTCTTGGCTCACATGCTGGAACCACACTTATGAACTTTACTGAGAACTGGGATGTAAGCTTATCAACTCCTATGTCAGTAGGCCAAGCTGATCTGATTCAGCTGCAACAGAAGTGGGAAGGAAACTTGTGGCTGCCCCAACTTTTCCAGGCAACACCCACCCGGTCTCATTTTATCTTGAGGAGCAGGATAACAAGCAACAGGGAAGACTCATCATGGAAGTCCCTTATTTATTTGTGGTCTTTAATTTAATTTAAATCCTGCCTTTCTCCTGTTCCCTTACAGGAAATTAAAACAAAGTAGCGCTAATCATAGAATCATAGAGTTGGAAGACACCACAGTCCAACCCCTTCCAATTAGTAATATTTTATTAATGCAGAAGTTAAAACAATTCTACAAAAATTAGAACAGTTTTAAAATACATTTTATTTATAGTAAAAAAAATTAGAAGCACAGCACATGGTATTAAGAGCCCCCTTTTCCACATGACAACACCTGCCCCCTCCCTCCATGACTGGCCTAGGAGGGACTCAGGGAGTGAAAGGGCATGCCCGGCAACACTATCAGGCCTGGCTTCAAGTTGAAGAGCCCTCCCTCCATGACAACACCATTTGGCCTAGGAGGGAGTGAAAGGAAAGGACAGGCCTAGCAACACCATTGGGCCTGGCCTGAAGTTGAAGAGCCCTTTCTCCATGAAAACACCATCTGGCCTAGGAGGGAGTGAAAGGGCAGGCCAAACTCCATCAGGCCTGTCCTAGATTAAGGAACAGAGCCCTCCCTCCATGCCACCCTCCTTGGTCCAGGCATCAGAAGGAGAGAAGAACTGCTGGACCCACCCCTTCCCTTCTCCTTTTGTGTCATGTCTTTTTAGATTGTAAGCCTGAGGGCAGGAAACTGTCTAATTAAAAATAATAATTGTAAGCCACTCTGATAGCCTCTAGGGCTGAAGAGCAGGGTATAAATAAATAAACTGTTGTTGTTGTTGTTGTTGTTGAGTTAAGAGCCAAAGACTTGCCTAAATAAAAAAGGTATTTATCTGCCACCCCTTTGGATTCTATTGTAGACTTTAAGATGCTCTCCAAGGTGCTGAATGTTATCTGCAAAACACAGCCAGCACTTTGAATGGCTCCTTTAAAATCTGCAATAAAACCCACAGCGGATTCATTGCACCCCTAACAGGAAGTCACCAGCTGCCACAGTTTGCCTTGCCAATATGTGACAGATGTTGCTAATATAATCTTTGAACAAACCTGTGTGTAGAGGATGCTGCTGAAAGAAACCTAAAGCATGAAGCATTTCTTTTGGTTCCATAAGAAAAGGCTGCAAAGATATAGTTGATGATAAGAATGAAAAGAATATTCATTATTATTCATTTCCAGGTTGACAAATGAAGTTCCTGACAGCTGGAAACCCTGCTGGGAAGGACTGTTTTGCATAGAAATGTGTATAGGGATGTGTGCACAAAAAACTATTTGTTAGGCACCATGGGAACTATAATGTAGTATGCGGTTCACTTGCCTATACCCTCAAATATGTTCCCAACTCTGTTTTGTGTGAAATCAGTGATATTCTTAGTATTCATTTGATTCCAGTTCAATTGCATAGGGAAAAAATCTGATGGATCTTTTAAAGGTAAAGGTAAAGGTAGTCCTTTGACATGAATGTCTAGTCGTAATAAACTGTAGGGGGCAGTGCTCATCTCTGTTACTAAGCCGAAGAGCTAGCATTGTTCAAAGACAAATCCAGTGGTCATGTGGCCAGCATGACTGCACAGAACGCTGTTACCTTCCCACCGAAGTGGTACCTAATTATCTACTTGAATTTTCATGCTTTTGAACTGCTAGATTGGCAGAATCTGGGACTAGTGACAGGAGCTCAATCCAACATGCAGCAAATGGGCCTCAAACTGCCCATTGGCATCTTAACCATTAAACCACCGCACCCTTTGATGGATCTTTTATGAGCACATACGTAATTTCTTAGGGTGAAATAAGTTGTTGTTGTTGTTATTTGTATCCCACTCTTTTACCAGAACTGGGACTCAGAGTGGCTTCACAATATTAAAAGAACAATACAGTTAAAGCACAGGGCTTCATTTACACCACACACAATTTTCACTAACCAGTCTGTTCTTTTCATCAGGGAAAAGGCAAAGTAATACTTTTTAAAAAATAGCGCTCCTTAAGGAATACAGGATTTTTTTTAAGTTCACTGTTTTCCTAAGAACTAAATCTATACAGATTTTCCCCCACATGCTCAGAGGTTAAAAGGAAGGGCTGGATGGCAGAGCTTCTCAGCTGGCTAAGCCATCAAGATGTAGCCATGCCACAGAAGTATTTAAAAATTGTTCAAAAAAGGTGTAATTTGTCAATGCACCTGGTGTCTCTAAAAGTCCTGATGATGATGACGAGGTTCCCAAAGCAATTTCAATATTTCCACCAAGTAATTAGTGCAGAGTGATAATAAAAAGCAGCATAATAAAACTTTTTTAAAAATTCAATTCCAAATTGCATTGAAAACTTGGCAAGAGACTGTAATTATATGTGCATTTATCTTTCCTTTTACATCTGCTTGCACATGTTTTTATAAATGTATGCTGTCAGAAAAAAAGCAAAGTGAAATAAAACCCTGTCTTTTTATATAGCCCTTCCCTACCTTGCAATTTTGTAACCGAAGGATAGGTAACCAAGAGCAGTACCCAGTTCTTCAGATGGAGAAAAGCTAGTATGAATGTCTGAACCATGTGTCTTGCTAGTTAAAATAACCTACATCAGTACAGGTTTTTTTTTTAAAAAAAGTATAAAATATCTTTCAAAATACACTTGAAAAATATAGCTTTCAGAAATGGCTTCTAACTATAACTCCACACCCTTTCTCTCTTCTTATTACCAGTTTATACTAGTTGTAAGCCACCACCACCATCATCATCATCATCATCATCATCAATCAGTTAGGAATGGATAACCATAACTATATCAGCCTCACACATGGAGATGAGTAATTGCAATAGTTCTCTGTCTGCTTGGGGAGAAATAAAATTTTCCTCCACAGTATTCTCCCCATATTTGAACACCTGAATTTTGCAGACGAATTACTATGTGTAGAGAAGCATATTCTTTAGCTCCATAACCTGATGATGAAATTGAAATACTTAAATATTTTCCATATCTTGGATCAGTCATGAATAAAAATGGAGATTGCAGTCAAGAACAAAGAAGAAGGGCTGGGAAGGACTAGAACTTGGAAGGGCAGCTATGAAAGAACTAGGCAAGATCATAAAAAGCAATGATACTAAAGTAAGAATTGTCCAGGCCATCATATTTCCCATCACCAGGTATGGATGCAAGAGCTGGACAGTGAAGAAAACTGACAGAAAGAAAATCAACTAATTTGAGATCTGGTGCTGGAGAAGAGTGCTGAGGATACTGTGGATGGCCAAAAAGATAAACAGATGGGTACTGGAACAGATCAAGCCTGAAAAGCCACGATGACCAAGTTGATGCTGTCAGCCACATCATGATAAGGCATGATTCATTAAAACAGACATTAATGATTAATGGTTGGAAAGGTAGAGGGTAGGAGAAAAAGGGACAGACTTCACACCAGATGGACAGACTCAATCAAGGTAGACTCAACTTGGAGCCTGAGGGAACTATGTAGAGTGAGTGAAGACAAGAGATCCCAGAGGTGTCTCATAGACAGGGTTGCCATAAGTCAAAGTCCACATGAACACAGTTAACAACAACAACAATAACCTGGGCCTTTTTTTTGGGGGGGGGAATGCTTTTCTGAGCTGGAAACCATGTTTTCTGTGCATAAAATACATTTTTGTATGTGCCTGGTCATGACTTAACTGTCACTCCTACTCTGTAATGATATAGGAACAGCAGAGTGGCTTGCTACTTATCCAATGGTGGCTTGTTCCTGTCCTTAAGCCTTCTGCTGTCTGTAAAGAGTAATGGAGCCATCATTTGGTATTAATGGGAGCTCCCACTAATACCAAATGACATCTCCATTACTCTCTACAGATGGCAGAAGGATGGGATAAGTGCATGGGGATGGCTCCATTACTCTTTATGGACGGTAGAAGGACAAGATAAGCACACAGGGGTGTGATAATCTTCAGCCACTGATTGCCCAATTAGTACAGTTTAAAGATGGTAGCAAGCCGCTTTGCTCCCGTCTCATAATCTCCAATCAATGTAAAATTCTTTCATTCTTCCTCTTTGACAGAACCAGTATATTGTGGTTCTTTAACATCTAGCACACCTCACAAAAGTAGGTTCCACCTGGCTCTACAAGACTCTCCAAAAGAGTTGCACTTTCCCCAGATAGTTTTCAAAGTGCAAGCAGAACTGGGGAAAGTTGCTTTTCTAAGCTATGAATGCAACCAGAAAACTTTTCCTCTGTCTCCTTACTACCTACTGCATTAAATATTCTGTTTTGCTGTATAGCATGGTTAGGCAATCAAGCTATCAGGCTTAATCACATTCTGCAAAGCTTCCCAGACACTTCCTTTGAAAACAAGGCCTTTACACTTATGTCCCTTGTTTTTAAAGAGAAGCCACTCCTTTTTGCTCCTGCCCGATTGCTTAATTTCCTAGTGCAGTGATAAATGCAGTGGTGGACTGCAAGTGGCCTCTGGTGGCAAATTGGCAGTGGGAGAGTACACATCCCTGGAAATTGACAGCCTTTTCTGTATTAAGGATTCCACAGTATTTTCCTTATGCAGTAAATCCAGCATACCTTCTGTCCAGCAGCTACAGCCTTATGACGTGTCCTCTGCTTCTGGCAGCTTTCCCTAATTCAGCCTGGTATCTTAAACTTAGTGCAAGGCATTACATTACTTGCACCTACTTACAAAAACTACTAGATCTTTCAAGCTGCGCAAATCACATGTTTCCGAATGTTAATTTGACACCCCATGCATCCTGTTTCCCAATCAACTCTGCATAATCTTCAACAGCTCATATCCTAATTTGCAGAAAGAAAAAGGTGAGTGGGTGGGGGAGCTGAATGATGTAAGTATAACCCTTCTCTAGTGGCTAAATATACAAAGCTTGCTGATTAAGTACTTCTATTATTGTTACATATTTCCTTCAGAAGGAATTCAGTTTTGCTTTTCCCTAGGGATCTCTCCATTGATTTCCCCTGAAGCATTAAGCTCTATATTTTGACAGTGATTGATTGAAATGCTTTATTCTTCTTTTTGTTAAAATTTCAGGATATTGGGCTGTCAGAAAATTCTGCCTGCACTGTTCCCCTTTAAAAACAAAGTGGGTGTCCCTGTGGCAACTGGCACTTAAGCAAAACAGAGAACTGTGCAATGCCAGAGCCCCAAAGTATATTTGTTATCAACCCCACCTCAAGGACACCAAATAAAGAGGAGCTGGAATGAGAAATTTCACATTTACAGAGGAAAGAGGGATAGGGACGTGAAGGCTTTTGAAAGTTCTCAGGAGGGAGGAAATGCAAGCCATACTCATGATCTCATGCCCAGTGGCATTGTTTTCTCTATCCACTCCCCATCCCAGATGGGTTCTCTAAATAAATGGAGAAAATCTTTCTCTTTCTCTCTCTCTTTTTCTCCTTCTCAATAGCAGACATCAGAACTGGCATCCTGTTAGTAACTGTGAAGGGAAGAGCTGGGCAAGCCTGGTGCCAGTCAATCATAACTCAAGGAATGCTCGGAAGGAGGACCTGTGGGGGAGAAAGGATACGAAACTGAAGTCTGTTTCTGACAGAAGACAGATGGGAAAAGGTGGCCTAGAGATATGGAAAGGATTGCAGAGAGATGGGAAGAAGATGGCCTAAAAATAGGAAAAAGCAGTCATAGAGACAGGACAGTCAGCTGAGGTAGAAGAACTGAACAGGTTTTACATAGCTCAGAAGTTAATGTGTAATCTAATTGTGTACAGTCAACTCTGTATCTGCAGGTGTTTTGTTCTAGATCCTCTGCTCCATACCAAAAACCAGGTGATCTCAAGTCCCATTAGTTTGAATGGTGACACAATGTTCATGTGCTGCCACTGGGTTGAATGCAGATGATCAGATCCATGGATGGCAAGCCCATGCTTGGGGCCAGTGAAAGCCAACTGTATTAATTATGTTCTACATGTTTATTATTTTTTACAAGCATGTCTGGCTGTTCCTGATAAGTTGTGTCTGGCTGTTCCTGATAAGCCCTGATCATATCTACCACAATGAACCCACTGAACAACACAGCCTGGTCCATATATGGATCACCTTGAGGCCCAAGTACCAGATCCAGGGAGGGCAAGTGAAAACAGGAGCCCAAGGGTTTGGAATTGAGGGGCCAGGCTTGAGAGGGGGTCTGTCACAGTGCCATACACTAGTGTATATATGGATATTCAGTACCTCCCTTATGCAACAACCTCAACTCCTTAAAATCCCCCTGTTTCATGTTATCATCCCTTGACCCAGCTATTTACTGGCTAGTGGCAAGTGGAGGGTGGCAGACGAGTATCTAGTTCTGCCCCTATAGTTGGACACATAACAACAACAGCAACCTCTAAAATCTCCTTGCATCTTTCAGAGTTCCAGAGAACAATGTCATTGTTGTGTATCTGGCAATAGAGATATTGCTGGACATTTCTCTAAAACATCTAATATTTCCAAAGAGAGGCAAGGACAGTTTCAACAATGGGCCCTGTATGAGCAGCCTACTCATATATAGTAGAGTCTCGATTATCCAACATAAACTGGACCGGCTGATGGTTGGATAACCGAAAATGTTGGATAATCCGGAAGGTCCAAGAAAAGCCTTGAAATCACTATGAATTTCAAATGTATTGAAGTTTTATTGCAATAACAGTAAAAGTAAATGTAAAGAAATCACTGATCAACATTGTGATGTACAGTATAAACAGTTCAGTCCTATGAAAATTTAAAGAAATTACAGAAAATTAAAAGAAATCACAGCAGCCGTGACTTTGGATAATCCAGAATGTTGGATAACTGAAGTCTGGATGATCGAGACTCTACTGTATGAACAACAGGCAGTTTGGGGTGAGAGTTCCTGGAGGATTATAGGGATTATTTTTGCAGAGTAAAAAATTACAAGATGCAGGTTTTTGAATCAGGGTAGCAGCCATTTCACTTTTCTGTGAGTCCCCATTTTAAAAGTTAATTGAAATGAAGGGGCAAAGACATGTGAAAACATTCAAAACCTAATGCCTGCACTGGCTCTCCTTCAGCAAACATCCTTTGTATTCAGCTTAGTGGGTCACAAGTTCTGGAGACCTAATTTAATAAATCCTGTTTTTTACAGAGTGTATGGCCAATCACGCATACTGCGATTAAAGAATGTATGGCCAAGGGCTATGATAAAGGGAAATGAGATGAATTTCAGAAGCAAATTTCATTTTTAACTGCATATATCCTGGAAAATAATTTACAACAAAATGTTTAAACAGGATTTTAAGAAGTAAGATAAGTAGTTGTCCAATTGGCTGTAAAATGGTACTTTGTTATGAAGAAGAAGGGAGGAGAAAAAAGATCAAAGGAAACTAACCCATTTTTCTGAAAATTCATAGTGTGCAAATACAAATGGGAGAGAAACTATACTTGAGTATAATATAAGAGACTCCTTTCTTTGGCAGCAATAAACAGTATGAACCAAACAAAAGATGTACATATTTTTCTTTAAGGTCTGAATATAATATAGATGTAATAAAAACTGCAGGCTTTATTTATTGTTATGATGAAGGCCTGTCTCCTGGCACTGATATATTTATAGTTAAGGTTTGTCAGAACAGCTGTCATAATGTTTGACTGTAACTCCTTGGGACATAATTGAATTCTGGCTAAAACCTGTTAGTGTGACATTGCTGCTGTATTGGTTATATTTTTAATTTGTTCTGAAAATGTTTGGGGGGGGGAGCTTTGAGGGGTGTGTGTGATCCAGGCAACATTAAACACTTTCCAAGGCCAACTGAATTTTGCCTGTGTGGCCTGAAATAAACCTGGAGCATTCTATATCCCTTCCATTAGTATTGGGTGCCAGTTAATGGTTGCAGGGAGCAAGGGTGGCTAGTAGCTTCCATATCAGTAATGTGATTAATTTGCTCCAAAGAGTCAGACCAGAAGGCCCAAAAAGATGCCTTCGGGGTATCATCGGTACATGGAGTTTAGATGCTTTACAACCTCTAAAGGTGTGCCTACACAGGCCAAATAAAATTGTCTCCCCTGGTTTTCTCAGTGGGCTGTTCAAATGTTGTATGGGATGATTGGGGCCAAATCTGGGCCTTTTCATTGTCTCAGGGATTTAATCTGGAGGGGGAAAAGTGGTGATTTATCCCAGTTTTCAGTGGAAAATCCAGATAATTGTGTATATGTGTGAATGCACTCCATAGCAACATCGGATGGGGGGGGGCATAGATCGGGGGAACTACTTGCATGCAAGGTGAGTTCAAAAGGGAGAACTGTGTGTGGACAGTTCTCCAGAACTCACCTCTATGGTAACTGCGGACTGGGAAATCCAAAAACTGGCTTTTTTGTCAGTGTAGACATGCCCTCTGTGCCACTCTTCCTTTCCCCCAGTAATGGCAGGGCAACCACCTCCATCTCAGAAGGGCAAAACAGCCTACTTTGGCTATCCCTCGTCTTCCCCTGCCTTGAAGCTCTTATCATTCTCTTTGCTGTGGAGAAACATTAGCTCATGGTTTAATGGAGCTGGGAGAAATTTTGCCTGTACTTACAATTAGCCTAGTCAACCAGGGTTTCTACTGACATTTAGCCTAATCAACTAGGGTTTCTACTCACAATTAGCCTAGTCAATCAAGGTTTCTACTCACAATTAGCCTAGTCAACCAGGGATTTTACTCACAATTAGCCTAGTCCGCCTGGGTTTCACCTTTCCTACAGTAAATTTTTTACTTTCTGGTTCTCTTTGTTCTCCATTGACACTGCAACTCTTCTGGATTTCAGTTGGATTCCTTGGGCAGAGCTCAAGTGGGCAGAATTACGGCCTTCTTGCAGAACCCCTTTAAGAGACCTGTGGTTCCTACATCAGGAGATCCAGCTCAGCTCAATAAATAACTGCTTTATTTATGCAGTGTGGCAGCAGCCTTTGTCAGTAGACAGGCTTTTGGCATGGCAATCTCTTGTAAACTGGAAAATAAAGTTAAGGCCAGTTTTAATCTAGCTATGATTTCAAGATTATTCTTCCTTTCCTATGCTGCCCCTCTCCATGCTGCACAAATTTCATTAGTAGTTCAAAGGGAATCAGACTAAAAGTACTACCTTTACTACTAAGTAAAAGCTGGAGTGCAGACCATGGTGGCTTGATTCTGCTATAAGATGGTTTCTTAATTTTATTTTTTATATTTTATTTTAAGTTCTTTAAATTAAAACCACACCAACAAATAATTTTAAAACAAGACATAAAGAACAAGACAAAGGCAGAACCTAAATAACAAATCTTAGACCTAACTTCATCAATAATACCACAACATAAATCATGTAACATAATTCACCACTACCAAACACTTTCCTTCCTTGTCTCTTCATTTCTTCTGATTTTTTGTTAAAATGTTTACACTTCAGATTTTACTATTTTAGAATTGGATTCTATATTTATTTCGATATATATTTATATGTTTTTAAGTTTATAAATTTTAAACAAGACCATTTACAAGATGGTCTTTTAATGCCAGGGTCCTCTCCCCTTGCCTCTGTTATCATTCTGCAGGTGTCCTGTATGATTTTCAGCCTCCAAACCCTTACTGGCAGTTCTCCCTGCCACTTCTAAATGAATAAATTTAGCATAAAGAGAACATTAATATAATGATGTATCCCTTGCTGAGGAACAGTGTTTGAAATTACAGAGCTTTCCTAATGAGCAACCTGACAAACATTTGATAATACTCAGCTGGTGATCGTTCACATCTTTCTCAGAAGAATATGCAAGACCTTTTTATGAGTAGTCTGTTTTTTACGCTAATCTTGAAAGCAGCTGTTAGAACCACTATCTGCTCATGGATTCTGGCAACTCCTGACTTCTTTTATTGTCAAGTGAGCTTTGAAACTTTCCATCTGTTTTAAAATATATGTGTATATATTTCTTTCCATACATATTTATATAAATCTGTAAAGCTATACATAAGCATTCCATGGGGGAGTAGATGGCACTTGGAATTGGCTGGCATAGGCAAGGCTAAAGGATATGTATGCTGAGTAAACGATGATGACTGTAATTTGCCAGGAAAAAAAGAAAACTCTTATTATAGGCATAGTAGATTGAGGTTGGTAGCACAGAGAGACCATGGTGAAGCAACTCCTATTAATCTTTCTCATTGAGAGAATTTGTTTTTGCAGCTGGTTAATTGGGAGAAAGCCCAGTTGCCTTCATTCCCACATCATTTGGAATAAGGAAAGAAATATGATAAATACTTGCCATCAATATACAGTTGACCCTCCATATCAACTGATTTTTATCCACATATTCAACCATCCATAGTTTTAAAATATATATAAATTTTTAATATATATAAATTCCAAAAAGTAAACTATGAATTTGATATTCCGTATAAGGGATACCATTTAACTCTAGGATTTCCCTGGTCAGCATTAACTGTCATTATGACAAAGTTCAGGAAAATTCATCTCCCTACTAAGTATGAAAGTCAAATAACTGTAAGTGTTTAGCCTAAGTGTCTGTCAGCTGGAAGTGGCTAGCTCCATCATTACTGTTACTGCCAAGAAAAATGCACTGCTCTTGTCTCACAACAGAAAACAGTAATTTGAAGGATGTTACATCTTGAACGGAAAAACAACAACAACAACAACAACAACAACAAAAACCAAAGAGCTTTATTCCTGTAAAAACAACAACAATACCTTGCTACAGTCACAGACTGATTAGGTGCTTTGTATAGGGATGGGATAGGAGAGTCAATATAAACTTCTTCTGTTTTGTCTGCATTAAATGAACTGATTTTTATTATTATTTTCATATATTCTGGTTTAGGTCCATTTTGGAGTATTCATATACAGCAGCTGTATATAACTTCATAGAGAAGCAGGTCTCACAGGTGGCACACCTCATTAGGTCACAATCTGAGTAAGAAAACAAAATCCAGAATCCATTTTATGGTGGTACTGTACCTTCTGGCCAGCCAAAAGATGCAAAATACGTTGCATGAGATTTCAAAGCTCGTAGTCTTCTTTATCCACACTGGTAAAATAAAGCAGCTTCAAACTGACCTGAAGTGGAGGTGTACAGATGATGTACGATGCAAAACAAGGTGGAAACTGACATAAAGCTACACTCCAGGGCAAAAAGAAGCTTTGATACTCCACCTCAATGTGGAAATGAACAGCATGGCGCGAGTCCTGGAAAGTAAAGTTGCATATGGTAGCAGTCCAGAGCCTGCACCCTGAGATGGGAGAGATGCAGTTTCCAGAGCCATTGCTTGCATTGTTGGGTTTTCATTTGAGTGTAGTGCATTCATGTCCAAGTGAACCATTGAGCTGTCACACCCCATGATGTGAAAGTATGAAAAATACAGCAGGTTGCCAATAATGCAATAGATGTAATTACAACATACACAAATCAACAATCCAACAGGGAAGCATAAAGCGAAACAGGGGGGAAGGATATGTATGGGGGGCCTCCATGACTGTGCTTTGCCAGTGTGTCACTTGGTGCACCGATGCACTGTATGTGTGGTGTATCACTTGGGCAACTGTGTGGCTGGACGCACAGACATCCAATGGGATGGCAGCTGGGCAGGGGCAGGGAGGTAATTGGCAGCCATAGGCAGTGTATATATGTGCTCGTGTGCATGAATGGTGTGGAGGCAGGAAAAAAAAATAACAGAGCAGTGCAGCTTCACACCATGTGGTGTGGACTGGTCATGGGTGTTCAGCCCAACTTGGGAGCCTGCTGTATGGACAGCAAGGGTTTGACCTGCTTTCAGAAAACCCAGATTGATCTTTTCCTGACTGTCTGTCTGCTCAGCCTTACAGTGTCTATTGTCAGATCTAGTTGAACTCCCCCCCCCCCAAAAAAAATTAACTCAGGCTTCTGTGGATGATCAGCAAGCTTTACTTCTGAAGTAAGGGAGATGCAGCTGGTAAGACATTTTGGATAGAATTAGAGGCTAAGCACACCTATATCAAATATAAGCATACCAAAAGCCTTAGCTCAATCTTTCAAAACTGTCAGGCTCAAACTCTTTCTTGTTCTCAGAACAGTTGGTTCATCTTTGGTTGTTGTCCCCTCCCCTCTTCCTCAGGTCATCCTTGCCTAGTTGTTCTAATTATTGCAGACAGCTGATAACAGTGGCCTAACAAACCTGTGGATTCCTTTTACCAAGCATTCAGTGAAGGCCAATTATTTCTCAAATCCTCTCCCTAAAACTGTGAAGTTAACATACTTATAATATATAACAACATCACACATTTAACCAGCTGTATAAGCATTGATAATCCCCTTAAAATACATGACTAATAACATAAGTTTCTAACTTGTTGAACATACATAATAATCCTGCATCCCTCCTTCATAGGTGAGGCAAACCAGACTCCACACACATACCGCTATAGATAAATATATGTATCAAAAAGCCTATACCGGTCAACAAACATATCAACCGTTCTACACAAAGAATCAAAGGACCAGGTTTGTATCAAATGTGTATCAGTTAGCACATATCCTTATATCCTTGTCATCCCAAAGCATAGCCATATATAACAAAACATCCAAGGGAAGCATCAGGACATGATATCATACCTTCCAGTTAAAACCATACATAGTGTAACACCATATATCACAGTTAGATCATACATGCTCACACATAATACAAAATATGGTTCCCCATCACAATAGTCATGGCAGGATTAGCCCAATCCTGACAGCTACATTTTTTATTTTGAGATGTTACAGGAGGTATACAATACATTAAATACAGTTCTGGAGAGAGTGCTTTGAACTTCAAATGGAGGAGACAATGTTTATTTTCTATTGTACTGCCTTTCTTCCCAGTTAGTTCACCTCAGTGGGGATGCACTTACTTTTCATCTTGGTTAAAAAAAAATCTGGTACACCAAAATGCTGTGAAAAGAAAACGCTTAACTCTATAGGCATCTGTAAAAACAGAGAAAATTACAGTGAGCTCAGCCATTGAAATCTTATTCAGGCAATACTCATTCTAGAATGACTTTGAGGAACTGGCTCCCCCCTCCCAAAAAATTGGAGGGGGTTTATAAGGAAGCGGAATCCTAGACTGGCTGCCATGTTCAACACATTTTATATACATTTCTGGAACTGCTGTCTGCACACACACAAAGCCCTGACCTTTATCTGATGAAAGAAAATGGATTAGTAAGTCCTCAGTATTCTACAAACTGATGAATGAATATCATGAACTTGTCTGGCCATTTCATTGCAGCCCCCTCCAGTTTATAAGACTTTGGGATTTCATTTTGAGCCTTTCAAAGCTTGATTCCTCCTTTACTGCCACATCCTTCATCCTTTGAAGCTGTAAAAGTTAACAGGCACAGAGATTGATAGCATTAAAGCTGTCAGAACAAGCTTACTACTTGTTCTTTCGGCTGATTACATGATTCTTAATGTTTGGTGTTTTATGGATGCATTTTTCAATCTGCCACAAAGAATAACAAGAAAGAACAACAATAAAAAGTCTCCAAACTGTGTCTGGATCTGCCTGTCTACAAGTGCATTTCTACTTCCCCAGAATCACATTTGCAAAATTGGGCAGAAATTGAGTGACAGCTGACAGCTTCCAGATCAGTGGGGCAGGTTTATCTGCTCTGGTCTTTACTCTGAAATTTAAGACATTACAACTATTTGGTTATAGGGGTCAGCACCTTGGATAGATTTTTTTTTTTTGTTCACACTAAAAAGCAGGGCAGATCCACCAACTGTCACCACAGCAGAGGTTGCTTTCATTTATAATTGTCAAGTATGTCATACTTTCTAACTGGAATTTTGTTGGTTAGTCCCAACAAGAGTAGCCCAACTGAATCAGTTGCTAAATGGTGCATCAGTTCATTGTACTTCCCATTGATTAAATGAGTCTATTCTAGTTAGGCCTATCCAGAACAGATCCCCCATGGATACTGAGGGCCCACTGTACCAGCTACCACAGTTCCCCAAAAAGGACATGCACATGGGCACATATCACCAATAAGATGCCAGTCATTTTCAGGGGTGTCATAGCTGCTATTATCATTGTACATGAGGCTATAGGGGCATAACTAGAAGCTTCTTGGATCCTGACCACTCTCCACAAGGCACAGATTGGCTGTGGAAGAGAGAGACTTCAGTGGCTGTATGCTAAATCCAGAAGGGCTGACATGCTGTGGAGGAAGGGAATACAGTGGCACCTCGATATTCGCAGATTTGCAATCCACAGATTTGAGCATCTGTGGAGAGCAAACTTGTGTTGTCCCCAATGGTGATGCATGCACATGGTCACATTGTCATTAGTGACAGCCCTGTTGTCCCCAGTGGTGGTACATGTACGTGGCCACATCACCATTGGGAACAATGAAACTTGTGCATCGACAGATTTCAGTATCCATTCATGCATACCATTGCACAAACACACCTCCTATGACCTTGAATTACCCCCTCTTCCTGTTCGGATGCCATTCCATTGGAGCAAAAAGAAGCTGTGAATCACCACTTTAACAAGGAAAATGTGCATCATCACACCGGCATATAAACAGCTGGTGCAAATGTTGGAATGTAAGAAAGCCCAGGAAGCATATGAAAGTGGTATAGAGCATGCACCTGGGGTTAGTGAGATGTAGCCACTGACACTATTGCTTAGCACACTTTTTTTCATCTCAGCATACAGGCACATGAGTGGTCAGCTGCATAATTGACCCATCACACCACTGAGCTGTCACAAACCCCATGAAGCAAAAGTATGGCAAATATGGCAGGTCTCTAATAATGCAATACATAAGCATACATTCATAATACATACACAATCCAGACAATCCAATAGGGGAATATGAAGTGAAGGGGGAGGGTTTCTATGACTGTGCTTTGCCAATGTGTCTCTGGGCACACCAATGCACCTTATAGGCAGTGTGTTGCTCATGCAACTGTGTGACTGGTCACATAGGGCATCTGATAGGATGGTAGCTGGACAGGATGAGGAGAGTAATTTCAGTCTCAGGTGGTGTATTTGTGGGATGGTGATCATGCATGGGGGGAGGCAGGGGGGAAATACAAGAGGTGCGGCTTGATGCTGCGTGGTGAGAACTACCCATGGGTATTTGGTCCACCTTGGGAGCAGGACATGTAGACAGCAGGGGTTCCAACCAGTATGGGAAAAAGCAAGATCAACTTAGGTTTTCCTCCCTGCCTGCCCAGCAACCCTGTTTGCAGCAGTCAAAATAAACTGGGGATTAAGGGGGAAAGCAAAACTGGGACATTTTAAAAAGCAGCTTAAAAATGGAATGAAAGAGAATTAATGGGGACTGTCCCTGGCAAATCAAAACAGAAGGGTATATATTCAAGGTGCTCAGCGTTTTTAATGGAAAACAACACTTCACATAGCCTTTTAAAAAACTTAAAGGACAGAGCAAGTCCACCACCCCAATGAAGTGGAAGCCACCAGTTGTCACTGGAAAGAGAGCTTTTGTTCCATGTTAAGTGGTGACAATGGAGAGTGATCTCTCCCTCTGCTCCACCTCCATCCCATGCATGTTTGTTGTCTTTCCATATGGGATGTAGAGGAGACATTGAACAAAATAGTCAGGAAATGATCAGTAAAGAGAGTCAAGCCACAGAAACACTGTGAAAATGATAAAAGACTTTCTCCTTCAGCTGCAGATTTCTAGTAGTGCTCTCAAAAGCAAGTGTTTTCATTTTAACACAGCTTGTCTGGCACTGGTGGCTTGCAACTCTGGTCTCCCTTTGCATCCACAGGAAATTGCTGAGGATTAACACATCCCTCCCTCCCAGGGAAAGATGCAATTGACTTCTACTGAGGTGTGACTTTCTCATTTGACAAAAAGGGTCTCTGATGATGCTAGCACCTGGCTTGGCTTTGACTGCTCTTTGCTGCTGGGATCAGTCCTACAGGCAGCAAAGAGCAGGAACCCGATGGCTCCTTTGACAGGTTAAAAAGCCATCCTGTGAGGGAGCTTAAATGCTTCCATTCCTGTCACTTGCTGAATGCCAAAGTATAATTTCTTACCCATCAGAAGACTCTGCTTGATCTCACAACAAGCTGCCGAAAAAGAGAACAATTATTTCTCCTAGAAGCAGGAAATAAAAATTAATTCATGCTACCAGCATGCAACTGGAGCTCAGGATGTGGTATAACTGCACTGTCATACAATTCTTTTTTTCTGTTTCATACGACCAAAGGGCAAAATTAAATATTACTCTTTCTTCACACAAACAGACAGACAGGCACACACACACATATATCCCATTAAAATTTAACCATGTCATCTGCATTCATTTTCTGAGCCAGAAAAAGAAATATTTATATTTGGGAATCAAAGTAATATTTGTTATTAATAAATGACTGAATTAAGTAACTGATACATATGAATCACAGGCTAAGTGATTGGCTGACTCATATTCTTGTCATGCTCAAAACCACATTAAGGCAACTTTTAATCATCATAAATAGAAATAGAAATAGAAATATTTCATGTAACATTCTCAGGCAGGGAAGCTGCCATCTACTTCAGCCCTTTCCTGATTGTTTTCCTTATATATGGCAAGTTAAAATGAAAATCATAAGATTCTTCTTGGACAAGATATACAGCAAGTTCTGCTATTAGATAGAATAAAGAAACATCCTCAGAAGGTGAATGTGGTGTGGGGCAATGAGGATAGCTTCAAAACTGCTTCCCGTAAGTCCCCAATAATCACACTTGGAAGGTGGTGCTGTATACAAGGCCTGTCCCGGACCCCCTCCTCCATCTGCTTCTCTCCAACATGGTTGAAGACCCAACCCCTTTGGCAGTATCTTACAGTCAGAAAACATATCTGAACTCATCATGTTGGCCATATAGCAAAGTACAGTAATATCCAAAATCCACAAAGATTGGGTGCACAGATTTGTTCTTGAGCAAATGTGCACTCAGCATCTTGCAAGCAAAGTTGAGAAGTCATTAATGATTTCGGTGTCTGATCTGAAAAACAATACATTGGCTATTTTTGTCCTCCTCCTCCTCCTTGTTAACTGCTCTCAAGTCAGCTCTGAGTCAAGGCAACCCTGTGGATGAGGCTTCTTCAAGACCCCCTGTCCTCCGCTGCTCTGCTTAAGTCATATAAATTCAGGCCTGTGACCTCCCTAATTGAGTCTAGTCATCTGGTGTGTGATCTTCCTCACTTTCTACTGCTCCCCTCCTTTCCAAGCATTAATGTCTTTTGCAGTGAGTTATGCCTTCTTATGATCTGGCCAAAGTATGATAGCCTCAGTTTCATCATCTTCGCTTCCAAAGACATTTCTGGCTTGATCTATTCAAGGATTCATCTGTTTGTCTTTTTTGGCTGCCTTTGGGATCCTTGGCACTCTTCTACAGCACGACATCACAAATGAGTTGATTTTTCCTCCCATTCGTTTTTTTCACTGTCCAGCTTTTACATCCATATATAATGATGTTGAATACTATGACCTAGATGATTCTGACTTTAATGTTCAGTTGTATATCTTTACTCTTTATGATTTTATCTAGTTCTTCCAGAGCTGCCCTTCCCTTCCCTAATCTTCTTTTTATTTGTTGTCTGCAGTCACCATTTCTTCATTTTCTAGGTTAAATGTATATATTTCTCCTGTGGTCATTATTTTGTGTTTTTTTTATTATTATTAGCATTGCGCCTGCCCTTGCACTTTCATCTTTGACTTTCGTTAGTAATTTTTCCAGATCTGTGATGTTTTCCACTAGTAATATGGTATTATCTGCATATCTAAGTATGTTGATGTTCCTTCCTCCTTATCTTCACTGCTCCTTCTCCTGACTCTAAGTCTGCTGTTCTTATGATCTGCATACAAGTTGAACAAATAAGATAATAGAATGCATCCTTGTCTAACACCTTTGCCAGTTGGAAACCAATCTGTTTCTTTGAATTCTGTTCTGATTGTAGCCTCTTGCCCTGACTACAGATTTCTCATCAGGACTATCAGATTTAGTGGCACTCCCATAGCCTTTAGTGTCAACCAGAGCTTTTGTGATTTATTCAGTCAAATGATTTGCTGTTGTCTATTAAAACACATGGTGATTCTAGCTACACTGCTGAGGTATTTGTCTAAGCATTTAGGGAGACGCCTGTATCTCTGATGCCTGTATATATGTATGGATGCCTTATGTGGGTTTTGTACCATTATGTAGTACTCTGTTAGAGTAATACAATAAACATTTCCTTCTACCTTCCCTATTCTCCTGTTCATCATGTACAATTGAAAGATGACATGACATGATATGTTGTCATTTCCTGGTTCCTTAATTTATTGACATAGAAGTTTATCACATGGGAGGAATTTCTCTCAATTGCGAATGGGGCCAATTTGCAATTATGTGAATTTGTTGTTTAGCAAATTTATGTGAAATCTGATTGCATTCGGAATGTGTTCAGAATGACTTCCCACTTCCCAAAAATGACCCCCTATTGTCCGAAATTGTGTGAGATACTCTAATACGCAATTACGTGAAACCCCATGATTGGGTTCAGAATGACTTCCCATTGCCTGAAATTGCGTGAGATACACTCATTCACAATAACATGAAACCCCATGATTGTGTTTGGATTGCCATAGCATTATACCCCCAAATTCCATCATATGATAAACTCCTTACATTTGAGGAGGGAGTGTAAATATGGTGACATCAAATCGTATATCCTTCCCAGTGGGGAGATGCAAGTAAAAAACATAGTTAAGGTTAACAAATGAATTTACAAGCTGGTTGTCCTGTAACAAATTGACTTTACTTCTTATCCTGTTTGGCTTTTGATGCTTTGAAGATCTTATAACTGGGGTGGACTACCTTTGACCATCCAGATACTCTTGAACTGCAGTTTCCATTGGCCCTAGTTAACACATCCATGATGGGGGTTCCAGACCAAAAGGGACTGCAGAGTAACACGTGAATCATCTTTGCCTTATTCACACTGTTTTATATTATTGGTTAAACTGATTTTATTGCATACTGCACAGAGATCATATGATACAGGATGTGAGGTAAGGAATAGACAGACAATTTATGCATAAACTTTAAATTTTGTGTGGCTGATTTTTTAAAAGGAAACGTGTGTGAGAGAGAAGGGGAGAGAAGGAATGAAGTCAGACTGGGACTGCATTTTGCATTATTTGTGCAGACTTTTTAGCCTCTGTGTGGCTTTTTTTAAAAAAAGTAAGTGTGTGTGTGTGAAGCCAGACTTGGATTGTGGCTTCAAGAGAGACCTTTAACCTGTGGTTCCAGGGTCTCATCCCAGGCTCCCACTGGTATGTTTCTATGTTATACAAGGGCTAAGGTCAATCACATAAAGAGTAAAAACAAGAACATGTATCTAAATATAATGCAGTTTAGACAATTTGTATCTTGCCAACTCAAATGGCCCATGACCTGAACAAGTGGCAACTCCCTTCTTTCCTCTCCCTGTTCCCAAGAGCTGTAAGAGTCTTGCCTTTTCAGTGCCTGTGGTGGATATGTTAAATGAGTTCTTTTTTTCTAGATTGTTGAATAATTGTGGCGACAGAGGAGATTTTCAGATGGGGAAAAAGCTGGGAGTAAAAGGCATACGGCACTGAAGATTTTCAGACGACGTTGCACTGATCCAGGACTTGTCCCGGGAAGAACCAGGAATGCTCCAGCAACAAACCATTCACTGGGAAGTCCTGTGAATGGTTTGTTGCTGGAACATTCCTGGTTCTTCCCGGGACAAGTCCTGGATCAGTGCAACGTCGTCTGAAAATCTTCAGCACCATCATGCAGTTATGCAGGACTTCCCAGTGAATGGTTTGTTGCAGGAGTATTTCTGGTTCTTCCTGGGAGAAGTCTTGGATCAGCACAATGTGTCTGAAAGTCTTCAGCACCATCATGCAGTTATGCCTTTTATTCCTGGCTTTTTTCCCTGCATGAAACTCTCCAGAGAATCATTGATTTAAAGCTTTATTTAATCAGAAAGAAGAACCTTATTATAAGGACTTAAAAGAAGCTATGAAGGATTTCTGTTCTCCAATTACAAATGCAAAACCTCCCATTTATATTTATATATATATATATACACACACACACACCGATAAAAAGAACTAAGGGCTTTGCCATGAAAAGTATACAGTGGCTGTGGGAAATGGAGGTGGAAAAGGTTCCCAGCAGAATAATTTCTTGGAATGTGACCCTATAATTTTTATATATTACATATGGAAAATTTTCCCAAAGGCTGGGAAACTGAGGGGTTCAACTCCTTGCTTCGATTATCATGCTGGATGAAGATCAAGAGAAGCTTTCAGCCCACAAATGCATAATATGTTGTGAAACTCCTAGAGCATGGATTTGGTCAGAATAGTTGGCCAAGTGCTTTTCTAACAAAACTAGTCCAGATGTTGCTGCAGTTAATAATGTAAAACACACATTTTCCATTATAAACATTACGCATGAGCTATTTGCCAGCAACAAACATGTGTGTGTATGTGTGTGTGTGTGTGCATGCAAATATATGTGCGCATATTTCTAAGTCAACATGGATCTTTACAATATGTTTGAAAGTCTCTTTTAATGTCCAATTCAGACATGACCAAATAAAGCAAGGGAGTTGCTTGTCTCATGGTCTAGATGAGTACTGCTCTACAAAAGTCTGCAGAGAAAAACAACCTATGCTGGCCAAATCATGACTGACTTCCTTCCCCAGCACCAGCTCTCAGAAAAGGTTCTATCCTGTTTTGGGAAGGAGCCATCTGGATTTTGCCACCTATCTGCCCACGGAAAAACAAAGCAACAACTTTTAAAAAGTAGTAACCGGTAACATCCTTATATGTTTTTAGAATGAACATTTGCTTTTAAAATGTTGCTTTTAAAAGTATCATTTCAAAGACAGGGAACCATCTAATCAAATGATTGTATGTACAGTGCTGTGTAAATTTACAGCACTAACTAAATAAAGGTGAAGAAGAGGAGGAGGAGGAGGAGGAGGAGGAGGAGGAGGAGGAGGAGGAGGAGGAAGAAGAAGAAGAAGAAGAAGAAGAAGAAGAAGAAGAAGAAGAAGAAGAAGAAGAAGAAAAAGCAGCAGAAGAAGCTTTATGTTAGCAAATGGGTGGCGAAATATGGATTACATGAGATCATACTTTTATCGGAATTGTGAGAAGAAATAAAAATCATATCCCTATAGCCAAAGCAAAAGGCAATATTATAAGACAGTGATTCCTAAACTTTGGTCTTCAGAAGTTTTGGACTTCAGCTCCCAGAAACCACAGCCACTTGGTGAACAGTCAAGAATTCGGGAAGCTGAAGTCCAACAAAACCTGGAGGACCAAAGTTTGGAAAGCACTGTATAAGTCAACCTTTTCCAGCTATTTTTAAAATGTCCCAGTTTCTGTCTCTTCCTCCCATGTTCAAACTGCAGAAGTAGTTTGCACTCAAATAAATCACTGGGTAGGGGAGATGCGAGAATGTTGGTGAGAAATGTTGGGGACAGGGGTAGGGGACCAGAGCTCTCTGGTTCACCAGAGTGTTACCCTTGTGCAGTGCTGGTGCCCTATAATGCCAAAAGCAAGGAGAGGAGGCTGAAGAGAGAGATGAAGAGAAATGATGGAGGAATGAACTTGGGTCTAAGTCTTCATCTGTGAAATGCTAGAGGGTACGGTATGTTTTCCAGAGAACACACATGCCACAAAATGAACATGAAAGTGCTGCATTTACATAGGTCTGTTTAGTTGTCCATAGCTTGCTGTGCATTATAGACAGAGTGAATTATATCCCACAGTGCCATTTCCAAGAGGGAGAGCTCATTTTGATTTTGCAAAAAGAAAAGAAAAATAGCTTATGTAGCAGCAGCAGCAGCAGCAGCAGCAGCATAAGATACAGTGTGTTAATAATAAGCAATTCATATTTTATATAGCTTCCACCTATTCTGAGCACCTCCCTAGGGTTTACTCTGTTTTGCACAGGCACTTCCTTGAGGAAGATTTACAGAGTCTAGGGCAAAATTCATTGTGTGAATACTCCTCGGCTTCAGCAATCAATGACATTTGCCATTGCTTCAGGCAGAGCTATCTTTAGACTGGCCATACAAGTCTATAATTTGCTGCCTATGGAAAGGTATTATTATGTGTTCTGCCATATCTAGCAGAAGTTCCTGGACATTATATTCCAAAGGTTCCTTCACAGAACACTTAACTCTCTGCTCTTCTATGTGGGCCATGTCCTGGGGGGAAAGGCAGGACATAAGTAAATAAAACAAACAAATAAATACAGTGCGCCATCCACATTCCCTGGGATTAGGGGTGCAGGCCCCAATGAAAGTGGGAAAACTGCAAATAAAAAAACCCACTATTTTTTAATAACTGAGATAACAACCCTCTAAGAATCTCTGATTCTTCCAGAGCAACTCTGTAGTCAACATCTGGCAGAAATTGTCCATAGAACCATGCTAGAGGGCATACAAATGTCTAGAGAAGTGTTGTTGTTGTTGTTGTTATTTCCTGTATTCTGTGTTTTTATTGTTTTGTAAAAACAAACAAAGCAACATGCAAGTATGCAAAATTCATAGTCATCTGCCAGCCAATCGTGAGTTATTCTAGTCTCAGGCCCCATTCATACTAGCCCATTTGCCCTGATTAGATCCGGATCAGATTGTGATGCCATTACCGAATCTCTCCGGAAAGAAGTTCATACTACCCTTTGCCCCGATCGTTGCTTCCCTGTGCATTTTACCCCGCTGAAGTTCATACATGCAAAAGTATTGATTCAAGATGGAGCCTCCTAGTTGTCAATCAAATGATGTCATGGTGACATCTGATGCAGCCATTGGCTGTGTGAGTGCTCCATCCGGCGCTTCACTTTTTTAAATACTTTTTTACATTTGACAGATTATGTGCATGAAGCATAGGGCTGAGAGCATTGTGGATTGTGGGGATCCTTCCTCCTCCTCCTCCTCCTCCTCCTCCTCCTCCTCCTCCTCCTCCTCCATTTTTCTCAACCCCAGGAGTGCTTCAATGGGCACTTCTGATTTTTTAAAATTATTTTTACAAGTTGACAGCTTATGCACATTCTACATGGGGCTCTTTAAATGGGAGGGGGCCCCCCAATCCATATATGGATAGTTAGCTTCCATATATGGATTGGGGTTCCCTCTCCCTTCGTTTAAATGCTCAATATGAATGGGGCTCTTTAAACAAAGAGAGAGGGAACCCCAATCCATATATGGAAGCCAACTATCCATATATGCATTGGGGGTTCCCCCTCCCATTTAAAAAGCCCCATGTAGAATATGCATAAGCTGTCAAATTGTAAAAATAATTTTAAAAAATTCAGAAGTGTCCGATGAAGCACTCCTGCTGCAAAAACTATTAGACAGCACTGGGTTAAAGTTGCAGGAAGAGGAGGCATGTTCCGCCCCCTGGCCTTTACCCCTCCCCTGAACTTGACCCGATCATGATTGGAGCCAAGTTCACATTCAATTGAACTGGTTTTTCCAAAAAGAAACGGTAAATACCCCGCTTTCAGAAAAATCGGGTTTAGGGGGATTTGCGCCGTATTGGGTGTGCAAGAGCCGAATTCTCTAGTGAAAAAACCAGCGCCAGTACGAACTTCCCAATTTTAATCCAGGTAACAAACCGGTTTACATTGTAGTCTGAATGGCCCCCTACTTAGATTGAACTTGATGGCACCATTGAGTTTGATGAGACATACTTCCAAGTACATGTGGAAAGGACTGAAATTGAAGTTGCTTACTTTTGTTAGACATGTTCATGGTACATTTGCTATATTCAAGTTTGCACACTGTGTGTTGGTAAAAGATGCCACAACATGAGGGCAATAGAAAGATGAACCGAAATCATTCTTTCTATTGCCAGCTGTCTGGCTGTTTGTTCTGTTGCTAATGTGGCTGAAAAAGCACCACTCATGTGTAAAAGAAGCCAGTCCTTTGGGTCTATCCTATTGCTGCAGTAGCTACTCAGGAAATTGATCATCTAAGCAAATCTTCTATGAGGTTTTTTGTTTAGGGCTCCATATAATGTCTATATGAACACTGAATACATAATAAACAGTAGGCGTTGGCCCTCTTTTTCATTAGGGTAATACAAAAACAAAAAAGATGCTGTATTCAATATGGCAGCATTCACAAACATATCAGCAGACTCAGGAGCTAGACATCATTCTTGGATGTGCTTTTTCAAACTGAAGGATACCATTTCTCAGTAACCCTCCACTTAAATCTGGTAATCTCTTCTCATCAAGAAGAAAGCTATCATGGGGGAGGGTGGGGGATAATCCCCAGTTATCTCTGAGAGGTATTACCTAAAGAAAAGGTGAGGAAACATGGTCTGCCATAAGTTGTTAGTTGTTATTAGCATGGTCAATAGTCAGTCGTGGTGGTATTTTACTTATTCACAGAATCACAGAGTTGGAAGAGACCCCAAGGGCCATCCAGTCCAACCCCCTGCCATGCAGGATCAAAGCATCCCCAACAGATGGCCATCCAGCCTCTGCTTAAAGACCTCCAAGGAAGGAGACTCCACTACACTCCGAGGGAGTGTGTTCCACTGTCGAACAGCCCTCACTGTCAGGAAGTTCCTCCTAATGTTGAGATGGAATCTCTTTTCCTGGAGCTTGCATCCATTGCTCCGGGTCCTGTTCTCTGGAGCAGCAGAAAACATGCTTGCTCCGTCCTCAATATGACATCCCTTCGAATATTTAAACAGGGCTATCATATCACATCTTAACCTTCTCTTCTCCAGGCTAAACATCCCCAGCTTTCTAAGTCGTTCCTCATAGGGCATGGTTTCCAGACCCTTCACCATTTTAGTCACTCTCCTTTGGACATGATCCAGTTTCTCCACATCCTTTTTGAACATTCCCAGAGAAGTTTAAAAGGTAATTAGCATGACAGTCCAGACTCTCAGGTTTAGAATTGAATTCAACACATGACATACTGTACAAGGAATAAGAAAGGGAGAGCAAAGGAGGGGGGGGGGGGGAGAAGTCCTGCCAGATGCCAGGCCCAGATTCCAGAGATAGCCAATGGAAGTGGGTCACAGCTGAGGCAACAGAACACTTCTTTTTTCTCCCTTTGCCCAAATGGCTGCTGCTGGGTAACAGTGGATATTCAGTCACATCAGGAAGGCTTCAATTTCCACATTTGTGGAAAGCCTTCCTTTTTAGGATATCTGTCAATGCCCAGAACTTCCCAAAGACTCTTTCATATAGATATAATGTACATAATTTTATATAAATAGAATACAATACTATGCAGCTATAGCTATGCTTTAACTGCCCTGGCTGCATCTTATGGAATCCTTGAGTCTGCAGTCTGAGGAGATGCTGAGAATTTGAAAGATCCCTCCCTAAATTGCAAATGCCAGAAATTGCACAGGAAGTTGCCATGGCAATTAAAGTGGAATCACAGTGCTATAATTGTGTGGTGTGAAAGCACCCCAGGTTTCCTTCCGTACATGTAAGCAATTTTGACAGGCTGTGCTTGGGGGATTTTTGCTTCCTCCACGCATTATGATTTGTAGAATTAACCTGAGCCACTCCAGTCCATTCTCATGGTACTGCCTGCTGAATATCAGCATTCACGTTGTCTCCGATAGGATATCAGCTTTGAGCTGAGAGACTCCTCCATGCTCCCAGACATGTTTCCAAATCTTTTTGTTGTTGTTGTTGCTGTTCCCAAGAAACTGCTTTTAAAAATAGTTTATAGCCTGAAATCTGGTCTCTGTCAGTTGGCTTTCTTATCTATCCACAAGGACAAGGGGATATCTGTTTGAAGTTGTCTTCCTGTCTGCCAGAAATTTCACAAACCTGCTATATATGCAGATATCCCAGTCTTAAAGGGTCTATTTTAGCTGCAGTGTTCAAACAATACTCTCGTGGCAATATCTGGATCAAAGCCAGAAATCAATAGGAAGTATTTACTGTTGAGATACAGAACTGTAGAGATGACGTTAGTTCTTTAGGACCACTCTATACTGCAGACCTTAGTTTGGGCTGAAAATTTTCAGGAAAAAATTGTGAAAATATCATTTTGGTTGCTGCAGTTGAACAGATGAGGAAGCTTTTTCCCTTCCCCTCATGACCTATGAAATGGCCTCCCCAATTTCTCAGGCTGGGGAGAGAATTTCAGGTCCAACTTTGTATCCTGCTTCAACATGGGAGAAGTAACAGAGTATACTGGTTTGAGTGTTGGACTACAACTCTGGAGACCAGAGTTTGAATGCCTGCTCAGCCATGAAAACCCAGTGGGTGACCTTGGGCAAGTCACACTATTTCAGTCTTAGAGGAAGGCAAAGGCAAACCCTCTAGGAACAAATCTTGCCAGGAAAACGCTGTGATAGAGTTGCCTTAGGGTCTTCATATAACTTGAAGGCACACAACAACAACAACAACAACAACAACAACAACCAGCAATCATTATTTTAACTTTGTCAAAGGAAACAAAGGACTTGGACCTAATTCTTTCCTGTCTTCCTTTCTTAGCCAGATGTTCTCTTCATTCTCAAGATGGATTAAAAGTCAGGTTTCATTCAGCATTCTCTGAATTAAAGTTTCTCAGAGTAATCTCCCCCAAATCCTTGAAAGTTCTATCTCTTGCCACTCCAACCAACCCCCAATAATATTTGCTGCAATGCTCCCATTCCCAAATCACCTGCAAACAGTATAGAGAATTAGAAGGGACATTTTTGCTCAGCAGAAGTGATTGTAAATGGTCCTTGACTGTATAAAAAGTTTGTTGCACCTCTCAGTTCAAAGGTATGCATCACATGTTGCCAGATGGCATGACCCTCCAGATATTTGAATTTTAACTTTCATAATTCCTCACCATTGGTTATGAAAAGGCTATATTGATGGCAGCGTTTGCAGCAGAAATAACTTTGTTTCCTAAAAGATAATATTCTGTGCCAACTGACAGCAAACCATATGTAATGGTTCATTCCCAATCTCTCATCTTATGCTGAAATTATTGAGACATTTTTATATTGGCAGGTCTGGGACCCTCTAGATCAGTACATCAGCAACAGACAGTGAAAGCCCCATACTAAAATCTCAGTCCCAGTTGGGGCCTCATATGGTGTCAATTGGTGAACAATTTGTGCACTCAGAGGCAGAACTAGGGTTGGATCCAGATTTAGTCACAGTTAGATTAAGCCTCATGAAATGAATACTGTTTAAGCGAGTTATGGTTGGGCTCAGATATAAATGTACAGAATTAAAGCTAAATGCAGTTTGATTCCCATTCACCATTCCTAGCTGGAAGAGAACTTGAGGGAGGGAGGAACACCCAGTTCATATAATCAGTTAGTATAATGTGGTAACAAATTCAAATATTAAAGCAGATAATTATGAACTTTGGTCCCATCACTAAATCACAGCTACAGCCAATGTGGCAGAGTAGTCTGAATGTTGGACTATGACTCTGGAGACCAGGGTTCAAATCCCTACTGAGCCATGAAACCCATTTGGCAACCGTGGCAAGTCACACTCTCTCAGCCTCAGAGGTTGGCAATGCCAAACCCCTTCTGAAGAAAGGTATCAAGGAAACTTTGTGAAACCTTTTCTTTAGGGTCACTGTAAGTCAGAAATGTCATGAAGGAACACAGCAACAGGAACTAGAGCTTGGGAGTAGATGGACGGGAATTGGAAAATGGCAATATTTCAGACTGGTTTTTGCCACATTTGTGTAACTTAGCGCTGCCCATTCACACTACCCCTATATTTCACAGCAGCCTATGGAATCCTAGGATTTGCAGTTTAGGGAGGCTTTAAGAGTTCCATGGGGTGCTGCTCTGATTGTTCTTGCCACTTTTTTGTTTCAATCCCACAGGTTTATTAAAAAGTCACTATATGACTTTTGGAGTCCCCTTGGAGCGGTAAGTGCCTTTGGGGTTTTTTTGGGGGGGGGGGAGATGCTGGGAATCTGGTTTAATTAAGAGCTGTTGCTGATGCTATTGAACTTACTGTTGTGATGGTCACCTTTATTTCTATTCCACCACCCCCCCACCCCCCCAAAAGCAAGACTCTGGGCAGTTTACAGATGGTAGGTGGGGGGAAAACCCAATATGGTTGAAACATACCAGATGAAATTATTATTATTATTATTATTATTATTATTAAGCTTTATTTATAGAGTGCTGTAAATTTACACAGCACTTTACATACAATCAGTTAAAGATACAATAGAATAAAATAAATTATGCCTGCCTGTGGTGTACATTCTATAAAAATAATCTAACATAATATACATTAATATATATTAACAATAAATAATAAAATAAAATAAAAATAAACCTACAATAACAATCAAGCTATGACATAATGACATAAATATTAATAACATCAGAAGCAAGTCAGGGCATAACAGCTTTGAATAATAAAAAGTTTTAGAAGTGTTTGAAAGTAAGGGTAAGTAATAGAAAACCCCTCCAGTGAGAAATATCATAAAATTTTCTGTATAACTTTTGGGCAGCAAATGTTAACGGAGAGCATGGAAGGTCAGCTAATAATTGTGTCTTTAGTTCTCCCAAAGAGCTTTAGAAGAAATCAGAAGCGACCTTTTAGTTAGTTCTAATTTTGTCAGAAACCAGAGGTGTAACATCCAGGGTAGGAGTTCTGACTCTCTTGCATTGGTTATTGCTTACTTAGGAATTTTTTAGAGACAGATAAGCCTGCATGGACAAGCTACAAGTGGTATGACTATTCAATGCCCCATCCTAGGGAGCTAAGCATCCTTCTTGTTTCCTTTCCCATCTCCAGTCTTGAGTCCGTTGCCTGAGATGCTGAGCTGGTGGACAAGTCGGTGGCTGATCTGAAACGTTTGGGGGAGCTTCTTCATAACAGTTGTGTTTCTGCCATTCAGGAGTATGAAGAGCAGCTGAAAGACAACCCAGTAGAAAGTAAGAAAAGGACCTATGCTGTTTCAGTCTACTGGTGGAGTAGGGTCTGGAGGTCTCTGGGGCAGAGGTTTGGAGCAACCTCACCAATACTGTTTTTAATTTCCAGGATGGTTCATTAAATGAGTTTTGAGGTTCCACAATGGTGTTTCTGTGCCAGCTAAGTTGGAATTTTTCAACTGGCAGGAAATATGCAAACTGTTCACCTGTGTTTTTGAAGTTTGCACATTCACAATGCACGTGGATGCTCTTCTTTGGACCATAGAGGACTGCAGACCCCTAACCCTTCTCTGGCCACCCTAAAATATTGGTAAAGAATCAAAAATGGCAAATTGTGCTCTCCAGAAGCCTCTGGGGAAGGGTGACATCCATATTTATGTGGATGAGGGACTGCATTGAAAGGTCAATAGGGCTGCATGGGGCCATGCTTTGCCACCAAACAACAAATGACAGCAAATTTCAAAAAGAGTGGGATTAAAGAAGAACAATTACCATCAACTTGACCACTAGGAAACCTGTTAAAAGGCTATATGTATGAAGAGAGTTCTATCTGATAAATCTTGTATCAAGAGTTTCAATTTCTTTTGCTGAGGTTTAACTGTATTTATCTGTTAGGCTGTTTTTAGACTTTTTTTTTAATGTTCTCCAGACAAATGATCGGGAAAGAGGAGAGGTCCCATTGTCAAGATTTCTGGCATCCTGGTGAATGTCAAAGCCATTATTTAACATGAAGAAGAGTTAGCAATGCTTCACCAGACAATTGCTGCTGACTCAGAGGAGAGAGCCAAGTGAGGTTAGGAGACTTTATCCAATAGGTTCTTGGCCTTAGGAGAAAAGCTGCAATATGGAAGAGGAGCTACACTTCATCTCTCTCCTCTTTGGTCAAATGTACAGGTTTTGCCTGACCTGCTGAGTCAAAGCAGCCCATTTTGATGTTGAATGGGGCTTGGAGGATGATTGCTGTTGGGAATTTATGAGTAGTGGAGTTTTACTTCAAGAGAATCTGAAGTTTTATTTTGCTGGCTCCCCTAATCTAAAGAAAGTTTCTAGTTATATCCTGGAGAAATAATTTCAGTTCGTGATTCCCATGGTCCAGGCAATTGGCTGGATTGTCTCAAGCTGCAATCCTATGTCCCATTGAGTTCAATGGAGATGCCATTCAATTCACAGTTTTGTATGGGTGAGTGGTGGTTTCTAAGTCAGAGGAGCACTAAATCCACTCCAAACTTTAGTATGAACTGTAAAGGAGCTAACTAGGTTAATGAACTCTTCTCCCCAATAAATTCAATGCCTTGGATAGTCAAGATTAAAACCAGCATGGATTCACTGTCCCACTAGAATGGAAGCCAGTAGTGAGAGCTGTGCACTGAATTTTATAAGGCAAATCAGTCTTTGTTTACATACCACCTTTCTACTGGAAAATAATAATAATAATAATAATAATAATAATTGGAGGTTTGGAATATCTGTATTGCACACATAAACACAAATAGACACATTTTCCTTTAAATATCCTGCATCTATTTGTAGAAATGTACACAGGATCAAATGATTTGTCCTGCTGGGTGTTGCTATTTTACATGATTTTGAGATCATTGTTGAAACAACTTAGTTTGTTTATTACCTCATTTCCTTTATGTGACTGTTACTTCTCACTGTTGATTTTCATATGTTATATTTTATTAGAATCATAGAATCATAGAGTTGGAAGAGACCCCAAGGGCCATCCAGTCCAACCCCCTGCCATGCAGGAACTCCCAATCAAAGCATCCCCAACAGATGGCCATCCAGCCTCTGCTTAAAGATCTCCAAGGAAGAAGACTCGACCACACTCCGAGGGAGTGTGTTCCACTGTTGAACAGCCCTTACTTCAGGAAGTTCCTCCTAATGTTGAGATGGAATCTCTTTTCCTGGAGCTTGCATCCATTGTTCCGGGTCCTGTTCTCTGGAACAGCAGAAAACAAGCTTACTCCCTCCTCAATATGACATCCCTTCAAATATTTAAACAAGGCTATTATATCACCTCTTAACCTTCTCTTCTCCAGGATAAACATCCCCAGCTCCCTAAGTCGTTCCTCATAGGGCATGGTTTCCAGACCCTTAACCATTTTAGTCGCCCTCCTTTGGACCCGCTCCAGTTTCTCCGCATCATTTTTAAATTGTGGTGCCAGAACTGGACGCAATATTCCAGATGGGGCCTGACCAAAGCAATATAGAGTGGCACTATTACTTCCCTTGGTCTAGACTCTATACTTCTATTGATGCAGCCTAAAATTGCATTGGCCTTTTTAGCTGCTGCATCACACTGTTGACTCATGTTCAACTTGTGGTCTACTTGGACTCCTAGATCCCTTTCATGTGTGGTCTCATTCAGCCAGGTGTCCCCCATCTTATAACTGTGCATTTCATTTTTCCATCCTAAGTGCAGTACCTTACATTTCTCTGTGTTGAATTTCATTTTGTTAGCTTTGGCCCAGCTTTCTAGTCTATTCAGGTCATTTTGAATTTTGATCCTGTCTTCTGGGGTATTAGCTACTCCTCCGAATTTTGTGTCATCTGCAAATTTGATAACTAGGCGCCCAATACTGTCATCTAAGTAATTAATAAAGATATTGAATAGCACTGGGCCCAGGACAGAACCCTGTGGGACCCCATTTGTCACTTCTCTCCAGGATGAAAAGGAACCATTGTTGAGCACCCTTTGGGTGTGTCCAGTCAACCAATTACAAATCCATGTAACAGTTACCTTGTCTAGTCCACATTTTACAAGCTTGTTTGAAAGAATGTCATGGGGAACCTTGTCAAAGGCCTTACTGAAATCAAGATATAGTACATCCACAGTGTTCCCTTCATCTACCAAGCTGGTGATTTTATCAAAAAAAGAGATCAGGTTTGTTTGGCATGACTTGTTTCTCTGAAACCCACATTGGCTTTTTGTGATGATGGAATTATCTTCTATATATCCGCAGACTCTCTGTTTAATAATCTGTTCCAGAATCTGTCCTGGAACTGATGTCAGACTAACTGGGCGATAATTGTTGGGATCCTCTTTTTTCCCCTTTTTGAAGATGGGGACAACGTTTGCCCTCCTCCAGTTTGCTGGGACTTCTCTGGTTCTCCAAGAATTCTCAAAGATTATTGCCAATGGTTCCGATATTACATTTGCCAGTTCTTTTAATACCCTTGGATGTAGTTCATCTGCTCCTGGAGACTTATATTCATTTAGATTAACCAGGTATTCCTGTACTATCTCTTTACTTATTCTGTGCTGATATACTCCTATTCTGTCCCCTGCTCCACTGTACTCAGGTTGAACACCCTTTGCCTTTTCTGAAAAAACTGAAGCAAAGAAAGTAATTCTGCATTTTCTCTGTCGCCTGTTAGTGGCCCTATTGTTTCCTTCTTCTTCCTTTTGCTGCGGGCATACCCATAAAAGCCCTTTTTATTGTTCTTCACCTCTCTAGCAAGCCTGACTTCATTCTGTGCTTTAGCTTTTCTGACTTTATTCTTACAGGTGCTTGCTATTTGTTTGAATTCTTCTTTGGTGATTATCCCATTTTTCCATTTCTTATACATGTTCCGTTTAAAACTTAGTTCAGTTGAAAGTTCCTTAGTAATCCATCCTGGTTTCTTGAGACATCTCCCATTTTTCTTCCTCATTGGAACTGTTTGAAATTGTCCTTTCAGTATCTCCCTTTTGAGGAACTCCCATCCGTCTTGAACTCCCTTCTCTTTTAGTATTTCTAACCATGGGATCACCCCCAGTATTTCTCTAAGTTTTCTAAAATCAGCTTTCCTAAAATCTAGGATGTGTGTCTGACTATGCCTGGCTTCTCCCTTCCATTGTATAACAAACTCCAAGAGAACATGGTCACTCCCACCTAAGGATCCAACCACTTGCACCCCATTAACTAGGTCATCCCTGTTAGTTAGGATCAGATCCAAAATAGCTGACTCCCTTGTTGCCTCTTCCACCTTTTGGACAATGAAATTGTCTTCCAGGCAAGTGAGGAATTTGCTAGACCTTGAAGATTTTGCTGAGTTTGACTTCGAGCAAATTGTCACCTCTGGGTCACCTCTGGGAGGGGTTATATAGAGCTAGACTGCTAGCTCCACTTCCTAGAGTCTCAAAGAAGCTTCACCCCCACTGGAACTTTCTAGAAAGGTCCAGAAAGGCCCTGAGACTGCTAGCTCCACCCCCTAGTGACTCACAGGTGTGACTCGCAGAAGCTCCACCTCCCCAGCAACAACACACTCTCCAAAGAGTTTTCAAAAATTCAACTCTCACCCACCTAAAAGTGGCCACCCAGGAACTGCTCTCTTCTTCTCCTTCTCTCCGGAAGGAACTGGTCTAGAAAGGTCTAGAAAGGCTCTGGGAGGGCTTAATATAGAATGAGAAGAAGAAAAACAGAGCAATCACAGATCATGCGTAGTTCAGTTCCTGTTACACAAGAACAACCAGTAATGTCATAATGACCATGTGAACCAGATGTGTTGGCTACAACCTGCCCCCAGAAAACAGTGTTCACATCAGGTTCAGAATCTCACCTTACAACCCTTGCTTGCCTTGCTCTGGTAGGGGATTTTTTTTAAAAAAATAAAATGCGGGAGTGAGCCCATCACTATCACAGAAGAGGAGGAGGATGATTTAGATCAGGAGACCTTCAGCATTGTAAGTTTTATTAATAATCTGACAGCACACAGAAAGAGTTCAGTACAGGGTATCTATAGAACCACATTTCAGGTGAGTTAATTTTTTCCCTTTCTTCACTGTCCAATGGAATAGGCAGGTTTTAAAAAATTCCTCCCACCTTCTCTCCCATCCTTCACTTCCACAAGGCTAGTGTGTAGCTTCTCTTTTCTGTTTGTTCTCCTCTTCAGTGCAAAGAGAGGATTCAGCCAGTCAAGAAGGCCCTAAACCAGCTGGACAAACCGGAAAGGGGGCTCCCGGTCCAAGAAAAACTGGAGCACACACACAGCTGCCTGCTGAAGATAGGAGACCACATCTCTGAGTGCTTGAAAGCTTATTCCAACCAGGAGCACATCAAGCTCTGGTGAAGGTAAGCCTCACCTCCATTCCTGTCAGGTCTTTTGCCACTGGCTTAAGTGACCAGAAAAGAAAACCCCAAAATGTAGTTTGCTTGGCTGTCAGTGGCTCCCCTTGAGTTCTGATGGACACGACAGATTGCAGTCCGGACCATAGTTCAAGCGAGGAGAGCATTGATGGGTTATGATTTGCATGTCAGGAGTTTAACCTGCTCTCAATTTTATTAGCTCTCCAAGATTCTGAGTTTGAGGGATATGGTTAAGTGCCTTGGACAGTTCCTTTAAAACCTGAAATATAACCCTGAAACAACACTTCCATGACACGGAAGCCCTTAGGAATCCCTGGATGGTGGGCATGGAGTTGATACCTGCTTCTCCTTCCAATTTTGGGCGGGAAGGAGAATCAGATATCAGCCTCATGCCCACCATCCAGGAATTACTTTTTGCTTCAGTAGAGGGGTTCTTTGGGTAGAGGGGCTTCTGTCCTGGCTTCATCGAATGCCTCAGAAGTATGGCCTCATTGGGTCTAGGAGCCACAAATGAGCTATGCTAAAACATTTTGTAGCATGGAGTGATTGTTTTGTTGCCGGCACCAGCTAGCCAGGCTCTCTTCCAGAAAACCCCATTCTACCATCACCAATCCTTTGACTGCTCTTATTTTCCATTGGGTATTGTTCCTATGGGGCTGAGATGGTATGAGTGTTGCTTGCCCATGCTCAGCTGTGGTAATTTGTGGCAACAGTCTGATATATCAGCTCTATACTGCCAGTCAGTCTAGACCAGCGATTCCCAGACTTTCATCCTCTGGAAATTTTGGACTTTAGCTCGCAAAATTCACGACTGTTGCTTAAAATGACTGGGGATTTTATGAATTTACCTGATGAACTAAAGTTTGGGAGTCATTGGTCTGGACCAAATGTGCACAAATCTAGGGGTTAGAAGGCTGCATAGTTGCACCTCCTAAATTGCCCCCAAATGTCACCTACATCCTGGGTATGTGTGTGATTTTGGTACACTTTCAGTAGGACCAGGCTGTTTTAGGGCCAGAAGAGGCCCTCCCCCTGCCCCAACAGATAGTAACCTGGATTTTTCTTGTCAAATGGCTGCTCAGTACTTGACAAGCACCAAGGGAAAATACAATCCATTTTATTTCCCAGGAACCTGTGAATATTTTTGTCCAAGTTTACTGAATTTGACGTGAGGAAGTTGCACAAGCATGGCACACAAGAAGCGGTCCCAGGATGAGGAGGTGAGGTTGAAAATAAGAATGTCCAGGTATGATGTGTAAGCTACCGTGGGGACTCTTGTCAATGAAGGGAAATGATATGAGTTTTCTGAATGAATAAATAAATAAATAAGCAAGCAAGAAACACATCCTCTAGGGAAACAACTAGACACTCCTTTAATTGCTAGCCTGCATAAGGTGTTCCTCTTTTAAAGTCTCTTTAAAAAATAAAATATACTGCCATTTGAAACTGCCAGACTGATTATCTATTAGAAAAATGATAGACTGTAGTTCAAGTGAATGGTAGCCAGGAGAATTCAAGTCAGCAGGCAATGTGTCTGCTCTAGGTTTTAGTTCAAAGTTTAAAGCCTGTTCTGTTGCTTACATCACATCACTTTGATGTAGCACCTTCAAAAACTTCCCTAAAATTCAGATTAGACCCTAGAGTGGTTTCACTGCCCTACTGATATGGGAAGGGGGAATATAGGGAGACCACCAGCTTCCATTCTTACTTTGCCCTCAGGTAGTTCAGTCAGGGTCTAGAAACCTTTTTGGCCAGCCCGCTCTCAGATTGGTCACAACATCTCCCTTTCCACTCTCTTTTGCTTTCAGAAGGAACAGAAGAAGGAGGAGGAACCCGTAGGAGTCAAGAAGCCATTTTGGCCAGAGCCTTCTGGGTCCAGCTGGGATTCCATGGTCCCTCAGATACCTCATGGACCTCCTCAGAAGGTTCACCAGCCTCCACTTCATCCTCCTTAGATGCATGGACACCAACGTGATAACTACAACCACTCAAACAAAAGACACTTCAGTGGTGCAGATAAGAGACCAAATAGAAGCTGATGCTCAGCCCCCTCCATTATTTCTCAAAAAATGAAGTCAGACTTCCAAGGGGAAGGAATTCCACATCAAGGGAAAACCTCACAAAGCTACAATTCCCATGATCTTGGTATCAAACTGCTTTATTTTTACAGCGTGGACATACCATGTGTCATTACAAGTAAGAAATAACTGAATTTGTATGTAACCAACCATTGATGTATAATTTTATAACTGGTGCTTCATAAAACAACAACAACAAAAAAACAACAGCAAAATTATAAAAAATACAATTGCCTGTCTGGTGCATAACACAAGGAACCTGTGAAACAGCATGGAAATTGCATATTACCTAAGCATCCTTACAGGAGATTGCCCTTAGTGATGTACTCTAGCAGAAATTCACTTTTCAGCTTGGGCAACCCTGTTCAGGAAAGGAAAAAAAAAAAAACCCTGAAAATGCTAAACGACTGAGCCTTTTCCCTGCTCTCTTTCTTTATGTGCAGAGTGAGGTGACTGGCAGCGGGGCCACAAGTTCAACTATGGGGGCAACGCCAACCAAGTCTGGGGTGGAGAACTGCATCACCAATACAACCAACACCGGTATAAGGAACATCACTATGGAGACTGCCGACCACGTGGGGAGCCTTACCACAGCTCGAGCAATTACTGGCCAAACAACCAATCCCTCAAGCGGCCATATGAGCAATACAACAGTGACTGAGACCATCGGGGACACAGGGACTACTATGACAGGTGAGCCCTTAATTTCTCCCTTGGGACCTCCAATTTGTGTTATCCAGGAACCAAATTTCTCTCATGTATTTTGTGTTTTTGTGCATTAAGGCACATTAATACGTGTAAAATAGTGTGTTTGTGCACATTGCACATCCCGTATGCATTGCCTATAGTGTAATAACATTGCCTATAGTGTGAGTTAGGTGCACTCCCAATTTTTCCTATGTTGCAGAACAGAGGTATCCAGTATAGGGCTGACATAGCATGGCTCTACTGTCAGATATTTATACTATGCAGATAATACAGAATGCATTATCTTGGCCAGAGAGCACCAGCCTTCTTTCAATTCTCTATTTATGGCAGGGATGAAAATTGGCCACCCCTCCAGATATTGCTCAACTGCAACTCCCAATGTTCCTTGTCTTTGCCTGTGGACCTCTGGGAATTTAGTCCAACAACATTTGGAACCTTTATTTAGGGAAACAACCTAAACATAATTCCAGTTTTCCTGGATGTCTTCTTCTGAGGTGACACCTCTCTGTGACTGTCTCTTGTTCTATCCAGGCACCACCATGACTCCAAGCAGTGAAGATCAGATGAATTCAAGTCTCAGAATTCTCACCAGCAGGATTTCAGATGTATGTTTGACCACAGGCCTCCCGTGAGCTACCACGGCCAGGATCCTTCAGCTCATTACCACTCTTTCCACTCAGAGAAAGCCACTGATTACAAGCAGATGCTCCCTCCTCCTCATTCCCAAGTCTCAGATCCTCACTCTCCACCTGCGCAGAAGCTTCCCCCCCCCCCATGATGCCAAGACTTCCCTAGACAGGTCTGTAGAACAGAAAAATAATCCAGATTATAACTGGTACAGCCAGAAGACATAGAGCCCAAGAGTGAGACCGAGCAGAAGGAAAATTGCTTCTGAGTTAACTTGATCTGAGGAATTAAGAACCAGAGACTCTAAATGTGCTGCTGCGTTGGCTCTGTGTTTCTGAAGGGGAGGAATGTAGGAATTGGATTCAATGGGGGCATCTGGGTTTTTGCCCCAATCCCATAATCCCATGCTGGTTGAACACTGGGCATTGGCTTCTCTGCCCGTTTCTGTGAGTGTGTTGAGGAAAGATCGACCCTGTGCCAGTTTTTTGTTTCTGAACACCGAAACTGGGACTCCTGCAACCATTTCATGTAACTTCGAGAGACAACTACTGAGAACACGAATGGAGCAGAACGCAGGATGGCTTTGGATGCTGCTAGAGAAAGAGAGGCCATTGCAGTTAGGGAGGAGGACAAACAAAAATCCCAACATAGGCTTCAAAGACTTCTGTCATTAGGACTTTTCTTTTGGTAAATGATGCCACCTCAAAAGAAATAGAACACAGAAAAAGGTGGGAACACTTGTCTCCCTCACCCTGACTCCCAATATCCATTGTTTTCCTTCTGACATTTTTCTCTCATCCTCTTTATTCCACTTTTAAGGGAAACCAAGGGTAGGAATGGGATTAGGTGGAATCCTTCTGGTGTTTTAGTACCTTTCTGGACATTCCCCAAAGAGACACACACTCCCTTTCTGCCCCCCTCTTTATTCTTCCTTAAAGAGATGAAGGACCATCACATCTGGCTCAGACATTTTTGCACATGGAAGGAAATACCCCTCAAGGACCAGAGTAGAGTTTGTTGGTGTCTGAAACAGTCCTCTTCTGACTTTTTGCCTAGTGTTTGAAGGCATCACAAGATGGCTACCCTTATGCTTCATAGTGGGGTCACGAAAGCTCTGGTTTGCCACTTCAAAGGACAATGCAAGCAGCAGATGGTTCTTCATCACATCTTATGTGCTGAAGCATCAAAACTGCTAGTGGACATGTTGTGCACTCTGAGCAACAGCTACATACTCCATAAAAACTGGAAAAGCAAGAACTCTGACAGTCCACACTGAGTCCAAAATCTCCTGTTTGGGGTTTAAGTCATTGCTATTGTTAACGTGCGAAGAGGAAGGGAACCAGGCTGTTTTGGAGTGTTCTGTCAACAACAAGCAATGTATTAATACTGAAAGGTTAGCTTAGGAGGAGCACCCCTAAATTTGCTACCGTAACACCCCAGTTTTCAGGCATTTACATGCAGTTTTCCAACACAACAGGGAAAAGCATTCTCTTTACCCCCAATCCAACAGCCCCTGCCCTCCATGTTGTAAGCCAGGTGGGCATGATAGGGACTCTTTCACAAGGTGGCAGATGCCTGTTCACTTCCAAAAGTGTTAAATTGAGGATGGACCTGCAAAGTGAAGGGGTGTAAAATCCAGTGTTTATTGGAAAGGTTTTGGAGGTATGTGTCTGCTTGCACATTAGGGAATCATATTTTAAGCTTTTTTTCGCTCTGAAATAATGGAAGATGGTAGACAACATGATCTGAAGGTCCTTTTATTTTCACATAGGATTTTTTTTTTTTTTTAAAAAAATGTGAATACCTCACTCAACCCAGTTAACTGGGAAGACAGTGGGCTCTTTCAAACGGGAGGAATTTCTCCCAATTCCGAATGGAGCCAATGCGGATTCATGTAAATTCGCTTGTTTAGTGAATTTACCTGAACCCCTGCTCCATTCGGAAGGCATTCGGAATTACTTCCCATTACCCGAAAATAACCTCCCCCTTGCCCGAAGTCGCGTGAGAAGCTTAAATTCGCAATAACGTGAAACCCATGATTGCATTCGGAGTGACTTCCCTTTTGCCCAAATTTGCGTGAGAAGAATTAATTCGCAATAACGTGAAACCCCAGGATTGCGTTTGGATTGCCCTTGGATTATACTTCCAATTTCCCACATCTGAAAGAGTCCAGTGAAAGAGGGGAAGTATTTTATAATTAGTTAATTAGAACGTTTCTTCTTCCATGAGGAGTTGTGGAATGCCACTGTAACAATGAATTTTATGTTCCCGTGCCAAAACATTGCCGTTAACAAGAAAACAGATGCAAGAGAGAGGTGAACGATTGAGTTTTTTCCCCCTTAATTTTAAATCACTTGATCCTGAAAGTATTACAGGGAAGGAAGCTTGGCCCAAATGGAAGAGACCCACTTGGAAGTCATCAGTATGCAAAGGGATTTTGTGTTAAAGAAGTTACAGCCTAAGCTTTCATAGACTGGGTAGGCTTTTTCAGATGCACAGAATGAAGTGGTGTTGCATGTTTTGAAATGATTGGCAGTTGTCAAACTGACGTTAGAGCCTCCCCTGGAAATGTTAGGGACATCCTCTAAACCAGTTATTCCCAAACTTTGGTTGTCCAGATGTTTTAGACTTCAGCTCCCAGAAGCCCCAGCCAAGCCTGGCCAGCAATCAAGAATTCTGAGTGCTGAAGTCCAAAACATCCGGAGAACCAAAGTTTGGGAACCACTGCTATAAACCAGCCCTGAGAAGAAAACATCCTTGGGAAGTCCATCCCTGAGAAGGAGCCAGAGTGAGGCCCTGCCACATTTTTAAAGCAACTTGTTTGACATTTCTTGCAGCACTTCCACCCTCATTTTTCCAACTGCTTAAGTGTCTCAAGGAAGCTGCAGGCATAACCTGAACTTTCATTTTCAGCAATTTGCAGCTGCTCAAGTCAAGAGCAGACTAAACACATACTATTTGCAGTGAGTCAGAAATACAGAAGGAGTGTTGGATTGGTGCCCAGTTTGGATGGATTAGTCCTCGTTTTGGGAGCGAGGAGAAGGAGGGGAAGATTTAGTGACCCATAGCTATCCTAAACATTGCAGTCCTGTCCTGTCCTATACATTTCCCCCAGGATCCAGACCTGAAAGTAGGGGGAAAGACCAACTGGTCCTGTTGCTTGAACAGACAAACAAACAAACAAACAAACAGTACTTAATATTAATGTATATTTGTGACAACATTCTGCCAATGTCCTAGTGGTTTCTGATGTAAATATGTTGTTTATAGAGTATGTATTAAATTTTCCTACACTGTAAAACAGTTTTACTTTGGCTTATTTTATATTAAAATGTGAGGTGGACATTTTCACAAAACTGCTTGCAATCTTGTGCTTTTTTTGGTTATTTGTTGTGTTTTAGCTGTTTATTTCTATATGTATTTATTTCTTGGTCAATGAAAGGGAGATGCAAATGGTGGTTATTATGAGTTCTGCTTTAGCTCTTTGCTGGACAGAATCCAAGTTTTGCATATATGATTTTTATAGCTGGCAGTTTTCAAGCTCTTAATGGCAAAAAGATTGGAAAATACTTCAAACACAGACCATCTGACTTTCAGGTAAGTTGTAAAATGCATAAATAAATAAATACTTGGATGATATTTGAATATATATATATTGAATATATGATATAAATTGAAAATGAAATTCATAAATCTCAAAAGTCAAATCAAGAACTGGACATGTGGAAAATGTGATTGGGTTTCTGTTCACTTTCGTAGTTTTTGTGCATTTCCAGGGGTGCTCCATGTCAGATCCTGGTATAAATTTGACTCCTAGATTCACCCAGGTTGTCACCCCCCCCCCCCCCGCCAAACCCATGCTGTTACTCTATTGGGTTTATTCTGTATAAATTGGCTGATTCCACTTTACAAAGGATATTAGAGAGCTAGACTTTTCTATTCCAATAAGTCTATGGGAACTGATGGTTAAGGAAAGAAGGGGTGTTATAGTGCTGTACTGTTTTAAAGTAAGTTTTAAATTATTTTAATTCTACTCTTAGTGTAATACAGGTTGGACACCTTTTATCTAGAATTCCAAAATCCAAAATATTCCAAAATCCAAAATTGTCCACATGGGGGGGCTAAGAAAATGACACCTCTACTTTCTGATAGTTCAGTGTAAACAAACTTTAATTCATACACAGAATTATTAGCTGTCTTAGTTCCTGGCCTGGGAGAAAAGTGGCAAATAAATATATAAATAAACTTTGTATACATTATTATTATTATTATTATTATTATTTATACAATTACTTTCAATATATGTGAATATCATGGTAAGACTTGAACCCCAATTCTAAGATGTCTCTTTATGTTTAAGCAAACATTTCAAAATCTGCACAAGCCCGAAATCCAAAACACTTCTATTCCCAAGTGTTTTGAATAAGGGAGACCCAACTTGTCACAATCATAATCATAATCATAATTTCATTTATATGCTGCCTTTCTCCTGGAGTGGGAGCAACCTTTTCCAGTTTCTGATGTAAAGACTTATTTCATTCCATTTCTATTCCAAGTGGAACCCAAGGTGGCTCAGGAAAAGAATCAGGTAAAAACAATGAAATTTTAAAACACAATTGAAATCATCCCATTTAATGGAATGTAACCAATCTATTTGGACCTGGTGGGGAAATGGTAAGATGGGATGAAATGGAATGGAATGTTTTTGTTTGTTTTGTTTCCATGGAGATCATGGAGAATCTTGGCCAAGGTGGCAGTTGAGGCTGAGAGGAGGTTGAGAGAGGAGAGACCTCAACAGACTGGAGCTGCACCATTCATTTGGTTTCAGTCTCATTCTTCATTCACGCAGTTCTGTTGGCTTCTCTGCCTATTTCCTGTTCACTGTAAGTGCTTTCAATCCTCTCTTTGTTTAAAGGGTACCTACTACTGCTATGTGAAGGTATCACTTTAAACAAGGTGGACTGCTTGATCTCTCCTGATAGCAGCCTTCTTATTCAGTCATTCATTAGTTACGTTCATTGAACTGTATGGTTGTGTTATTTCTTAAATTTCCTCTCACCTTTCTCCCATGAGTGGGTCTCAAGGTGGTTTAGAATACAAAATAGAGAATGAAAGTTAGCATTTTTCAAAAGTAAACATGCTGGTCAAAGAGAAGGATGGTTCTGTTCTTTTAGTTGGACTTTAGTTCTCAAAGATCTCCAAAGAATAATCTCCAAATGTTAACAGGGAGAGAAAGAGGGGATTGGAGGCCAAAGGTTTGCATTGGTCACATAGATGCCAGTAGGTGGTGACTCCCATGTTAGTGGGTTGATGAATTTCCTCTGTCTCTTAGTCTGAACTGTTAGCGGTGCTGAATCTGTCTTGGAACAAGGATCCAGCACCATGGAGTTAAACCCAATGCCCCAATAACATGGAAATTCAATGCCCCAGTCACATGGAAGTCAATGTCTGCCACAGTGTACATTAAGTATATGCAATGTGAATTTTTGTTTCTTTTTCATTTGTCCTGAATATCCCAGCTCCACTAAATGACCCCAAGTTCAAGTAATAGGAGAGAACAAGAAAACTATATTTCCTTCCACTGTCTCCACGCAATGGATGAAATTATATATCTCTTTTGCAGCCATTCTTATTCACAGTTTTGCTCTTTAAAAACCCAATGGTTTTACCTTTTAATGGAAGACATGTGATTTGGGAGTAAACTCAAGAAAGAAGCTACGAGGAGTGTGCCTTCCATTTCTTTTCTAAGGCATATAGGCAGGTGCACAGTTATAGGGCGCAGGTGGCTGATACCACCTTTGTTGGGGTTGTTTGTTGTCCTTTTCCAGGGCCAGAACCCAATAATATTTGGAGCAGATCAGACCAAGAGAGAGTGACAGATCCAGGTCACTGAATAGGTTTGATGGTTCATTGGGGACTGTATTTCAGGAGGTGACCATGTACATCTCATGTATTTCAGTGAGCAAACCATGAATGGTTTAAATTCAATTTTCATCTGAGCTAGTATTAGGCCATTAAACTCAGAGGAAAGTACAGAAAGAAGGAGCTGGAGGAGATATACATACTTCCCAGAATCTCAGTGAAAAAGATGTTGATGACAGCTTTACAGGACTGCAGATGGAAAGCAGAAGTATCAAAAGTCAAATCAGAAACTGGACATGTTCAAAATGTGATTAGTTTTGTAGTTTTTCTGCACTTCTACTGGTGCTCCATGTCAGATCCTCCTGAAAATTTGACTCCCAGGTTCACCCAGGTTGTCATCCCTTCAGTTTTTTCTTTCTTTTCCCAAATCCATGCTGTTATTCCGCTGGGATTAATCTGTATAATTTGGCTGATTGCACTTGCAAAGAGTATTGGAGAGCTAGACCTTTCTATTCCTGCAAGCCTTTGGGAACAGATGGTTAAGAAGAGAAGGGGTTTTATAGTGCTGTACTGTTTTAAAGTAAGTTTTAAATGGTTTTAATTCTACTGTTAGTATAACACAGGTTAGGAACCTTTTATCAGGGATTCCAAAACCGAAAATATTAAAAATCCAGAATTGTCCTCATGGGGCTTGAGAAAATGACATCTTTGCCTTCTATTCCAAGTGTGACCCAAGGTGGCTCATGAAAAGAATCAGTTAAAAACAATGAAATTTTAAAACGCAATTGAAATCATTGCGTTTAATGCAGCATAACCTATCTATTTGGACATGGTGGGGAAATGATCAAATGGGGCAAAATAGAATGGAATGTGTTTGTTTGTTTTGTTTCCATGGAGATCATGGAGAAACTTGGCCAAGGTGGGAGTTAAGTCAGTTGATACTGAGAGAAGGTGGCAAGGTGGATAGGCCTCAACAGACTGGAGCCGCACCATTCATTTGGTTTTAGTCTCATTCATCATTTGCCCAGTTCTGTTGCCTATTTCCTATTCATCATAAGTGCTTTCAATCCTGTCTCTGTTTAAATGGAATCTGCTACTGCTGCTGTGTGAACCCATCACTTTAAACCAGGTGGAGTGCTTTATGTCACCTTAGAGCAGCATTCTTATTCAGTCATTCATTAGTTAACATGCATTGAACTGTGTGGTTGTGTTACTTCTTAAAATCCGTCTTCCATTTCTCCCATGACTGGGTCTCAAGGTGGTTTAGACAGCAGTACTCCCATGTAACTCCCACGTTAGTGGGTTGGTGAATTTGCTCTGTCTTTTAGTCTCAACTGTCTTGGAACTAGGATCCAGCACCATGGAATAAAACTCAACGCCCCAATAACATGGAAATTCAAGGCCCAAGTAACATGGAAGTCGGACGGAGTCTGCCACAGTGTACATTATCTGTTTGCAATGTAAATGTTTGCCTCTGTTTCTTCTGTCCTGAATGTCCCAGCTCCACCAAATGACCCCACATTCAATAATAGTAGAGAAGGAGAAAACTGTATTTCCGTCCACTATCTCCACCCCATGCAAAAATGTTGTCCCTCTCTCACGGTCATCCATATTCACAGTTTTGCTCCTTAAAAACCTAATGGTTTTACCCTTTCCCAGAAGACATATGATTTAGGAGTGAGTTCAAGAAAAAACCTACCAGGAGAGTGCCTTCCATTTGTTTTCCAAGGCATATAGGCGGGTTCACAGTCAGAGGGTGCAGGTGGCCTATACCCCCCTTGTGGGGGTTGTTTGTTGGCTTTTTCCAAGGCCAAAATCCAATTTCCATCAAGCCTTCAGGTGTCCTCTTTTCAGAATTTAAAGAGTTCATTGCAAGTATAGAGATCCAATGTGCTCTAGTGGTTTGCGTGTTGGACTAGGATGGTGGGAGACTAGAACTGAAGTCCCACTTAACCATGGCAACTCTCTGGGTGACCTTGGCCAACTCCTGCTCTCACAGCCTCAGAGGAAGGCAATGGCAAACCTCCTCTGAAAAAATCTTTCCAAGAAGCCCTAGGATAGGTTAGGTTTTGGGCCACCATGAGTCAAAAAAGATTTAAAGGTACACTACAACAGTGTAAGCAATTCCATGAGCACACATGTTTCTCTTATGCCATGGAGCAAATATTACTTGGAAGGCTAAGTAGTGGAGTAGTACCTTCTAGAAACCATTTTGCTAATCCTTCCTAGCTCTTGCAGGCTCAGGCCCTGATTGAGATTCAGGCACAGGCAGAAATGAAGAGGAATCTACAGACAGAGGCCATGGATGATGCCAAGAGACAAAAGATCCAAGCGGAGTCCAAGAACATCCCAAAAGAAACAGCAGAAGGATTTACAGATGCTGGATTCAACAGGAAAGAAGAGGTCACTTGTGCCGAAACCCAATGGAGAAGCCAAGTGGTGCTGGACCAGGTCTTGTGCCTTCAAAAGAAGTTGTAGCATCAGCTTTTGTAGGACTGATCTCTTTCCACAGATGCATGGAGTGAAGGGCTCTCCATACATGTGAGGAAAGAGACCGAGTCTACAAAAGTTTATGCTTCAACTTCTTTTCCTCAGTTAGTCTCAAAGGTGCGACAAGATCTCTTTGCAAATTAAAACATGAGTGATTGAAGTAGGCGAAAATCATAGTTTTTTAAAAAAATGTCAAATTAAAACAGAAGACCCAACTGCTTGTTAAAACAATTGGAAGCCAAACAATGCACAAATGTGACTTAAATCCAATGGCCCACTAAAGGATCAAACCAAAAGTCATATTTTTACTTGGCACCCAATAAAATAAATGTTGGTGCAAACTGGGCCCCTAAAGGGGCCCAGAAGAAAAGGCTGTCTCTCACATCTTCCTGTTATGCATGGTTTCCACTGGAGGGACACAGCATGTTCTGTACCAGTTGATGTTTCCTGACCCAGTAAGAGGGTAGCCCCATGTAGAGTGCATTACAGAAATCTAGACAGGAGATTATCAGAGCGTGTATCACAGTCTCAAGGTCCCCATCCTCCAAGAAAGGGCACAGCTGGCGTATTAGTCGAAGCTGATAACGGGCACTCCTGACCGTCACATTTACCTGATTCTTCATCAGGAGCGACTAATCTGGGAGCATCACCATAGTGTGAACACACTACTTGGAGGAAAGAATATGGAGAAGGTAGAGCCATCATTGCAGGGCTGTTTAAGCATTAAAATAGGACACTGGAAATCAGGGCTTTATTTTGCCTAAATGAACATAATAAACCCACTGGGTGGCCTTGGGCGAGTCACACACTCTCAGCCTTAGTGGATGTCAATGGCAAACCTCCTTGGAAGAAATTTGCCAAGAACACCCTATGACAGATTTGCCGTAGGGTTTCCATAACTCACAAATGACTTGGGGACACACAACAAGAACACTAACAACAAGGCAAGGCCATGCTCACTTCCCCTCCTTTCTTTCAATGGTCAGATCCCTGATTTTATCGCATCCCTGATTTTGCTTTGGGACTAAGCTGCCCAATTTTTTTCTTTCACAGACGAAAGACAGTGAGGCCAAAGCTGGAGAGAGAGAGAATCCATGGCAGGACGCTGTCCAGGGAACATCCGGAAGCGGGCCATCATAATAGTTGATGACAGGGAGTTGGAAGAAGAGGAGGAAGTTATTATTGTCATATCTGACCAAGAGGAGGAAGTGTCGATTGTCATAGCTGATGAAGAGAAGTTGGAGGAGGAAGAAGAGGAGGAATATGCCGTAGTCCTCTCCGAGGAGGAGGAGAAGGAGGAGGGAGAAGAGGAGGAGGGAGAAAAGGAAGAAAATCCCATAGTCCTATCCTCTGGGGAAGAGGAGGAAGTAGCAGAGGAGGAAGATCCCATAGTCCTATCCTCCGGAGAAGAGGAGGAAGAAGAGGAGGAAGAGCCCATAATCATATCTGATTGGGAGGTGGAGAAAGAAGAGGAGAACACACAATCCTTAGGAACAGAAATCCCTCACCTTCCCTCTTTACCTCTCTTCGTGTTTTCGGATCCGGATGTGGATACATTCAATATCGTAAGTTTTCCTCTATGTTCAACTTTAACTAAAAGTTGTACTAAAAGACCTGGAGATTTCTAGAGAGAACACTCTACTAGGCAGTTGTAGATCCTCCAGTGCAATTCTATGGTCAACGTCTGGCAGATGTTGACCGTAGACCATAGAGTTGCACTGGAGGACAGAGGGATTCGTAGGGAGGTGTTCTCTCAGTCAAAAATGGTCAATTTTTATATATATTTGTTTGTTTATTTGTGGTTTCTTCGCTTTTTTGGTTTTTCCACTTTTGGGCAGCTTGCTCTTGGGTTTCTCACTTATGTCTTCCTTTCCACCCAGTTCTATCGACTCTATCGTGACCAATGGGAGCAGGACTATTTCCTACCTATATACAAAATGTGGTCCCATGGAAACCACCAGGCACACGAGAAGCCTCACTGCAGCTGGGCCAGCAATCAGCCAACCGGACCATCCCACAAGCGGCCATACGAGCAGGACGACAGTGACCAAGACCACTCGGGCCACACGGACCACGATGACAGGTGAGCCTTTTCTTTCTCCTTTGGGGCCTCCGGTTTGCATTGTCCAGCAGCCAAATTTCTCTTGTGGGTTGTATGTTTTTGTGCAAAAGTTCCAACACATGTTGGAAACTAGGAGGAGCCAAGGTCTCAAGGCAGTCAACTTTTCATAATAGTTGGACCTCGCCAATGTAGACATTGTGCTTCCCATACTGCAATTGTGCATTGACTATTCTGCGATTAGCTGATTCTTAGGCGCACTCACCATTTTTCTTACATTGCAGAAAAGAAGTATCCTGTGTAGGGCTGGCTTAGCATGACTCCACTATTATCGGGCGGGCTACGGAGTGGAGACTGCTATGGTCACCCTGGTCGATGATCTCTGTCTGGGCATCGACAGGGGGAGCGTGTCCCTGCTGGTGCTCTTGGACATCTCAGCGGCTTTCGATACCATCGACCATGGTATCCTTCTGGAGCGCCTGGCAGAGGTGGGAATCGGAGGCATTGCGCTCCAGTGGTTCTGGTCCTACCTTTCTGGGAGGTTCCAGATGGTGCAGCTGGGGGACGTTTGCCCCGATAAGAGGGCCCTCAAATCTGGGATCCCTCAAGGAGCTATTCTGTCCCCCATGCTTTTCAACATTTACATGAAACCGCTGGGAGAGATCATCCGGAGGCATGGGGCGTGAGGTTATCAGTACGCTGATGACTCCCAAATAGTCTTCTCTATGTCTCCGACTGATGCAGTGACCAGGGATGGCATCGCTCCTCTCGTGGCCTGTCTGGAATCGGTAATGGACTGGATGAGGGAAAACAGACTCTGCCTGAATCCAGAGAAAACGGAAGTACTCGTGATAGGTTCTCCCGGCCCAGGGATGGAGGTGGTTCCACCTGTCCTGAGCGGGCTCACGCTTCCCGTTAAGGACACTGTACGCAGTCTGGGGGTGCTCCTTGATTCGTCGCTCCATCTTACTTCTCAGGTGGATGCGACAGTCAGGAGCACCTGTTTTCAGCTTCGGCTGATACGCCAGCTGCGTTCCTACCTAGACCGGAGGGACCTTAAAACTGTAGTACATGCTCTGGTAACCTCTCGATTGGATTTCTGCAATGCGCTCTACATGGGGCAGCCTTTGTATCACACTTGGAAGCTACAACTAGTGCAGAACATGGCAGCACGGCTAGTCACTGGAGCCTCCAGGGCCTGCCATATAACACCGGTATTAAAAGATCTTCATTGGCTGCCTATTCGCTTCCGGGCTCAGTACAAAGTGCTGGTTATTACCTATAAAGCCCTAAATGGCTTGGGCCCATAGTACCTGAAGGACTGTCTCTCCCCACATAATCCGCCCCGCACACTCAGATCTTCCGGGCAGTAACTTCTTAAAGTTCCAGAGGCCAGCTTGTCAACTACTAGAAAGAGGGCCTTTTCTATTGTCGCCCCGAGCCTCTGGAACTCATTGCCCATGGAGATCCGCTTGGCTGCCTCCCTTACCCAATTCAAGAAGGGGTTAAAAACGTATTTATTTGAGCAAGCCTACCCCTGATTTTCCCCCGCTCCTACTCTTTTCGCTGCTATTCTTCTCCCACCATGACTGGACTGAACCACCGTTATTCTTGGGCTGAAATTGTAATATTGTTTTTGATTAACTGTTTTTAACTTTTGTATATGTTTTAATTTCTCTACGTGTACACTGCCCTGATCACTGGAAGGGCGGTATATAAATAAAGATTTTTTATTATTATTATTATTATTATTATTATTATTATTATTATTATATCCTCTATGCTGACATAGAGAATATGTCATCTTGACCAGAAAGCACCAGTTTCCTTCCAATTCCCTATTTATGACAGGAGTGGAAATGGTGGATCCCTCCAGATGTTCCTGGATTGCAATGCCCAGTGTTACTTGCCATCTCTTGTGTTGACTGGAGTCTCTGGGAGTTCAGTCCAACAATGCCTGGAACCTGATTTAGTGGAATAACCTGAACATAATTCCTAAGGCTCCCAAGGACAGGAGGTTTTCCTTGGTATCTTCTTCTCAGGTGACACCTCTCTTTGATTGTCTTTTGTTCTATACAGGTACCATCAGGACTCCAAGCGGAGACGAAGAGAGGAAGGAATGTCTGAGAATGGACAACAGGAGTCTTTTGGACGAATGTCTGATCCAGGGCCTTCTGGAAGCTACCAAAGCCAGGGGCCTTCAGGCGATGGCTGCTCTTGCCACCCAGAGCATACCACCGATGACAGGGAGACGATCTCACCTGCTATGTCCGAAGTGTCATTCTCAAGCACTTCTACAGTTCTTTATGACTATTGAAAAAAAGACTTCAAAAAGAATTGCACAGGGAAGGAAATGCCCCTCAAAGACCGGAGTGGAGCTTGTTAGTATGTTGGTCTGTCCTGATTTTTTACCTAGTCTTTGAAGGCATCACAAGATGGCTGCCCTTAGGCTTCGTATCGTGGTCAAGACAGCCCTGGACAATGCGAGCAGCAGAGGGCTCTTTATCACATCTCATGCGCTGAAGCAGCAAACATGCTTGTGGACATGTGCGCTCTGAGCAGCAGCTTCTTCATCAAAACCAGAAAAGCAGGAACTCTGAGGGTTCACGCTGAGTCCTAAATCTCCTGTTTGGGGTTTCAGTCATTGCTGTTGTAAATGTACAAAGAGAAAGGGAACCAGGCTGTCTTGAAGTGTTCTGTCAACAACCAGCAATGTATTAATACGCAAAGGTTACCTTAGGAGGAGCACCCCTAAACTTGCTGCTGTCACACCCCAGTTTGCAGGCATATGCATGCAGTTTTTGAACCCAAAGGGGGAAGAGAGTCCTCTTTACCCCAAATCCAACAGCCCCTGTCCTCCATGTTGTAGGCCAGGTGGGCATGATAGGGACTCTTTCACAAGGCGCCAGATGCCTGCTCACTTCCCAAAGTGTTAAATGGAGGATGGACCTGCAAAGTAAAGGGGTTCAAAATCCAGTGGTTTGGTCCCTGTGTTCTGGAAAGGTTTAAGTGAACCTCATCCAAAATGGAAGACATACATTTCTCTCTCTCTTTTTTTTAATTTAAATTTTTTTAAACTTTATTTATCTCTTCATTTACATATACATATACATATACAAATACATATACAAAACACAAAAGGTACAGAAAACAAAACTAAACAATACAAAACTAAACTATACAAAACTAAACTATACAACCAAACAGTACAAGAAACTCCTTTATGCTTCCTTATAGTCACTAAACTTCTTCCCTTATTTGCTTCTATACTTATTCACTTACTCTTTACTATACTTCTTATTTACTACCCCAAGATCTTACAGTTCCAATATGATACTTTGTGTGTAACCACATATTTACCTCCCTTTCTATATAGTCTATACTACAACATTTCGGTGATTCCTTTGATACTTTCTTAGACCTCTTTACATCTAACTATAAACTCTAGTATATTTTTCTTATTTTATCTGTATTAAGATATTCTATCCATTGAGCCCATTCCTCTTCAAATTTCTTTAACGATCTATTTTTCACTAGTGTAGTCAACTTATCCATTTCATATAAATCCAATACTTTCAGTCTCCATTCTTCTATTTTGGGAGTTTCTTCTTTCTTCCAATATCTTGCCAATACCATTCTAGCGGCAACAATCAAATGAAATAGTAATTTCTCTCTCTTTGCTTCTATATTCAAGTAATCAGTTATATTCAAGAGGTACATCCTAGGATCCCCACGTTCTTTAATTCCCAATATTTTTTTCACCTCTATGTAAATCCTTTTCCAAAAGGGTTTGACCCTTTCACAGTTCCACCAACAATGGAGATATGTCCCAACCTCCTTTCTACATTTCCAACATAAATTTTTCTCCTTTTTAAACATTTTGGACAATCTATAAGGTGTCAGATACCACCTATATTGTGATTTATAGACATTCTCCTTTAAATCCACACATATTGTATTCTTAATTCTTCTTTTCCAAATCCTCTCCCAACATTCCAAAGGTATCACCTAATTCAGATCTTTCGCCCATTTTATCATAAATTCCTTGATAATCTCATTTTCTAACTTTGTTTTAACTATTAATTTATACAATTTAGATATCTGTTTTTTCTTACCCTTGATTATCTCTTCTAATTCTGCTTCCGCTAGTCCAAATCCTTTTGTTTTCTCATCTCTCAAAAAAATTTCTTTCAGTTGTCTATATGCAAACCAATTACATTTAAAACCTTCTCCTACTAATTCTTCCTGTGATTTAATTAATCTCTTACCCTGACTCAATTTCGTAATATCTGCATATGTGATCCATCCATCTTCTCTATAAACTTCTCTGTTTAACATTGCTTCATTTACAGATGTCCATAGGGGGAGTTTGGGGCACCATTTCTTATCAAATTTTTTCCATATTGCTAAGAGCACTTTCCTAATATAATGGTTATTAAAATTACTATCAATTTTTAACTTTTCATTAAAAAGATATCCATGAAACCCAAATTTTAACTCTACTCTTTCTAAATTCAGTAACCTTTTATCTTCTAACCTTATCCAATCTAACACCCAATCAAGTCCACATGCATAGTAGTACCACTTTAAATTAGGTAACGATAACCCACCCCTTTCTATATCGTCCTGTAAATTTTTCATTTTTATTCTTGGTTTTTTATTATTCCAAATAAATTCACGAATATCTTTTTCCCACTTTTTAAATGGGTGATCATTTAATATTATGGGGAGGTTTTGAAAAAGAAAAATCATTTTCGGTAGTATTGACATTTTTACTGTGGCAATTTTCCCCATCCATGAAATGCCCAGGCTTTGCCACCTTTTCAAATCCTGTTTAATACTTTTCCACATCTTATCATAATTATTAACGAAGAGCTCAGTATTATTTGTAGAGATAGTAACTCCTAGATATTTCACTTTTTTTGTATTTGAAACCCAGTTTTTTCCTGTAAAATTTTTACTTCATTTTTACTCATATTCATATTCATGATGTCTTATCCTTATTAATCCTATACCCAGCCACCTTGCCATACTCTTGCAATGTTTTCATTATGAGATCACAGTTTTCCAATGGGTTAGTAATTGTTAATACAAGGTCATCAGCATATGCCCTTAGTTTATACTCTTCTTTCTTTATTTTACAACCTTGTATATTCTGATTGTCTCTAATGTTATTTAAGAGTACTTCTAATGTCATTATAAATAATAGAGGAGAGAGAGGGCATCCCTGTCTCACCCCCTTATATATTTTGCAGGGTCTCGTTTTTTCTCCATTTACTAAGATTGTGGCTTCTTGGTTTTCGTATATTTTTCCAATCCATTCCTGGAATCTACCTCCCACCTCAATTCTTTTCAATATCGCAAACATGAACTCCCAATTAATATTATCAAACGCTTTCTCCGCATCTACAAAGATCATCGCTAATTTCTTATCTATTCATTTTTCATGAATATCAGGTAGGAATCCACTTTGATCTAAATGTATCCAATTCTTCAATATTTTTAAAATCTATCTGCTAGAATAGCCGCTAATAATTTATAGTCTGAATTCAATAAAGAAATTGGTCTATAATTTTTTGCTTCTTCTAAATCCTTCCCATCCTTAGGTAATAATATTATATTTGCCTGAGTCCATGTTTGCAGTATTTGTCCCTTCACGATCTCATTCATGACTTGTAACAATGGTCCACATAATTGTTTTTCGCAACTTTTATAATATTCAGCGCTAAAACCGTCTGGTCCCGGAGCTTTCCCCGACTTACTTTTCCTTATCGTTTCTGACAATTCCTGTAAAGTAATAGGACAGTTTAAATGTTCTCTTTGAACCTCTGTCAATTTTACTAATTTTTGTCTCTAAATAATTTATTATTTTCTCTTTTCCAACTCCTGGTTCTTTATATAACCCTGAGTAATAGGCTAGGAATATTTTTTTTAATTTTGTTTTGGTTTGTAATCCTTTTCCCATCCTCCTTTATTGCAGTAATTATACCTCTTGCTTTTTCTGCTTTCAATTTATATGCCAGAATTTTCCCCGATTTATTTGCTGCCTCAAAATATCTCTGCTTCACAAACTTCAATGTTTTCTCCATTTCCTCCACCAATAAAATTGATATTTGCTTTTGTAAATATTTTATTTCTTGCAATATTTTCTCATTTTTTATCTCCTTCTTTAACAACTTTTCTTTATATTCTTGTTCTTTTCTTAACTCATTCAATCTTTCATTTTTCTTTTTCTTAATTTCAGAGGCTTTTTTAATCAACCAACCACGAATCACCGCTTTTGATGCATCCCACACTATACGCAAAGGCGTCTCCTTGTTCATATTTTCTTTAAAATAATTCTCTATATTTAATTTTAATTCCTCTACCACTTTCTCATCCTTTAACATACTTGTGTTCAATTTCCAATTAAATTCCTTTCTTCCAATCTCCAAATCTATTTGAACCGGATTGTGGTCAGACCAAATCTTTGCTAATGTTCTCATCTTATGTATTTTGGAACTCAAATGTTGTGAAACAAAAACCATATCTATCCTGGACCACGACTTTCTCCACGTACATTGGAGAAAAACGTAAAATCCCTGCAATCACCATATTTTAGCCTCCATGCATCTCCCAATACCAGTGTCTCCATTAATTTATTCACCTCCTGTGGCAATTTCCCTTGGTCTTTTTGGATCTTTTTCTCAGACCGTCTATCTAATCTAGGGTTTAACACTCCATTCCAATCCCCTAATATAATTATGGACTCCGACTCAAATGAGGTTATCTTATCTTTTAATTTCCTATAAAATTTACTTTTATTCTCTAATGGGCCATATAGTCCTATTACCAGTATTTTTTGGTCTTTATACTTTATCTCTACTATCATATAATGTCCCTCCGGATCCCTAAAGATCTCTTTTGCCTCCAATTTTGAACTTACATAAATTACTACTCCTTTCCTCTTTGTTTTAGCTGCTGAAATAAATTCTTGGCCTAATTTACAACATCTCAGATATTTCTTATCTTTTTTTTTATTCTCGTTTCTTGTAAACATACTATATCCAGTTTTAGTTTCTGCAAATAATGAAAGATCTTTTTCCTTTTCTGCGGGGTATTCATTCCCTGGACATTCCAGGTTATAAATTTCAGGCATTCTGCCATTTCCAGGGTGTACCTCTCAAACACAACCAAAATTCCAAATACAGAAGATTAGAAATCAAGTTAAACCTTTATTTGCGTTTCCATATGTTTTAAAAATCTTTAAAAAGACAAAGTGAGAGAAGCGGAGAAAGCGAGGAAAACTTGCAAAATTCTTTATTACCCTCACCGGGTAATCCAAAAAATTAAGGAAAAAAGAAATAGGTATTAACTGCCGCTATTGTTGTCACTTTCTTCTCCTTCCTCCTCTTCTTCCTGTTGTTTTTTCTGTTCTTCCTGTCTCAATCTTAATTCTTCCTGTGCAAATTCTCTTTCCTCTGGGTCAGGAATTATTTGTTCCTCTGAATCTTGATTAGTCTCTCCTTCTCCAGTTAATTCTTCTTCCTCCTCATCTTCTTCTTGGGATCTTAAAGCATTTCCAATTACCACTTCTTGTATTTCCTTTTCTACTTCTGACTTTCCTTTCACTCTTTCTTTGTTTATGCTGTGATTTTTTTTTACACTTTGTCTCAAAAATATTTTTGCCTGTTCTGGTGTAGTGATTTTAATTCTTTTCTTATCCCACCAAAAGGTGAGTCCTTCCGGTAGTTCCCACCAGTATGAAATCTTTTCTTTACGCAGGAATGAGGTTAGACCCAAGTAATCTTTTCTCTTTCGTAATATTCTTCCTGGAATATCTTTTAGAACTTTTAAGTCCACACCTTCAAATTGAAATGCTAATTCGTTATGTTGTTTAAAAAATTGGTCTCGGGTTCTTTTCCTAACAAAATATAAGGCTACGTCTCTCGGTAATCCTTTTTGTTTGGCTACTACGGAACTGATACGAAACAAATTATCAATTTCTCCCTCGAAAAACTCAAACTCCTTCCCCAGAAATTCTGCAATTTTAGGAATTAATTTTTCAGCCAAATTCTCATTTTTTTCCTCTGGAAGACCGCGAATTTTAATACATTTCTCTCTCATCCTTTGTTCCAAAATTGCTTTTTCATCTAGTTCTAAATCTTCTTTATTATTAATTTTAGCAACCTCTGCTTCCAATTTTTCATTCCTAAATTCCAGAATTTCCACTCTTTGCTTAGTTTTCTGTAATTCCGTCATCAATTTTTCCACCGTTTGATTTATTTCTTTCAGATCCGCTCTTATCTCTTGCTTAATTTCCTTTTTAAAATTATTCAATTCTCTAGTTAAATTTGTCGATATATTTTCGATTTTTTCCAATAACAACTGGTTCATATCTATACCGTTTTGTCTTTCAATCGATACTCTTCTTTGATTTTAATTCTGTAAATTTGCCTTCTGTGACTGATGTCTGGTATTTATTCTTTACTTTTACACTAGATATAATCCACCACCAAAATAACAAGCAGAGATTATCAATCAAAAATTTTTAACATAATTTCAACTCCCCCTCCAAATATCTCCCCTTGCTACCCCGCTCTTACAATAATTTACAGTAATTTCTTTCGTTAGCTTTCCTGTTATTCCTCCCCGACAGACGTTACCTTTCACTCTTATATTCCCCTATTCTCTTGACAACAACCCCTCCTGCTTTCTTTTCAATTTTCTTCCCTGTTTCAACCACACCTTCCCGTCAGGCAGCTTTTTATAAAATACTTTGAATCACGATTTCTACCCACTTTACCTAATTACCCCCAGAGGAAACAAAAACGATTACCATATAAAAAGTTACCGTACAAATAATTATCCTTCTTTCCCGTTTAGTTCAATTACCACAGGCGGACGCTGCAATTTTCTGCAATTTTCTATTCAATTTCAGAACCAAGTTCTTTAAGCCTTCTTTTTCTGCTACTTATAAAAGTCCTTTATAGATCCTTTAAGGTCTTTTCCAATCTGTAAAGTCCTTTCCTTCTTCCTTCTTGTCTATATTCCAGTTCAATATTAGTCCAATACCTCCTTAGATATCTTCCTCACTTCCTCTTTCGGCTGTCCCTCTTCCTGCTTCTCATTCCTCCTCTTGCTTATGCCGTAGTAGTAGTCCTTCTTGTCTGTCTCCTTCCCACTTCCGCTCCGACTGTCTGTCCTCTCATCTCGTTTGCTCTTCCTGCTTCTGCCGCCAACTCCTCCTCCTGTCCACTCCGTCTCCTCCCATTCACGTCTCTGTCTCCTTCCTACTTCCGCTCCGACGTTCTATCCTCTCCTCTCGTCTGCTCCTCCCACTTCTGCCGCCAACTCCTCCTCCCCTCTACACCGTCTCCTCTTTCCCACATACACCAGGATCTTCCTCCTTTTCTCTCCACCTCTTATCTTTCTCTCTTCCTCCTACTCTCTCTCTCTCCTCTTATCTTTCAAACTCCTTCACACACCAACTTCAACTTCTCCAATCTCTCCAATCTCTCCACTCCTCCTCCACGACAGACAAGGCACAGCTGCGTCATCAAGGTCATTTGGTTCTCTATTCCAAATGCAGTAATGGCGACTTAAATTTTCCTTTGTAGATACTCTTACAGTCATACAGTCTTAACTTTAAATTCTTTAATTACCGCAGTCTCCACTCATTTGGCTCCTTATTTCGGCTTTATTTCTTTTTCTTTTTTTCATTATCTTTTTTTTTTAATCCGGTCCAGAAAGAAAAACAGTCCTTTAATATTAGCAATAAATTTTCCTTATCTTGTCTTAATTCCTTTTAAACTATTCTTCGGTTTGTAAGTTAATCGTTCACTCTAATCCACACAAGAGTATACAATCACCTTCTTTTCCCGTCTTGTGGGTTATGTTGAAGTAGTTATTCCTCAAAGAAGCGCAGTAACCTTCTTTACTTTAAATCCTTTAACCATGCATAACAAAAAATTAAAATTGGAGGCGCCCCTGTGCGGAAAACCACTACCAATTTGGTGAGGGTGTGGAATGCTCTCCAAGTCCCCCGTTCCAGCGGCTTCAATTCCCCCCTTGGCCGGGTTGAATTTACTCTGAAAATCAGTCCTGGATACGAGTTTTGGACTCTTCGTCAAGCCCCCTCTGATCCCCCTATTCCTAGGAGGAATTTTCCGAACCCCAAACACTGTTTGGAATTCAGCAGCCCTCACCTTTGGAGACGACTCTTCAGAGCCCTTTCAGAGTCCGTCTCAATGAGGCACCATTCCCAACCGGAAGTCCTTACCCCGGAAGACATACATTTCTCAATCATCAGTATGCAAAGGGGTATTTGGTGAAAGAATTTGTAGCCTCAGCTTTCATAGACTTGGTTGGCTTCCTAAGATGCAAAGAAAGAACTGTCAAAATGATTGACAGCTCTCAAATTGACTTAGTCCCTCCCCTGTAAATGTTGGGGACATCTGATATGGAGCATGTGACCGGACCCCAAACCTGGCCCACCCTCTTGATCAATAGGAAACAGTGGTCTGAACCATGCAACTATATATAGTCCTCCCTTGTTATCCAAGGGGCTTGATTCCAGGAGCCCCGTGGATAACAAGACCCATGGATGCTCAAGTCCCATGAAATACAAGGGATATCATACAGTATTAATTTTCACCTTTAAAAAATTGCACAGAAAGTGTATATTGATTTGTAGTTGTTCATTTTTCTCTGCCATAGTCACCATCCATTCCAGATTTACACATTTTTCCAGTGCTTCTTAACCCTCCAAATACTGTTATTGTAGAAGTCTTCAGATAGTACCTTAAAGTGCATGCTTCCACTCCATTTCTCCTGCTTTTGGTCTCTGGATCATACTGATAGATCGAAGATTTATCCATGGTTACCAGACAACTCAAAAAATCCTCTTCATCCTGTTCCAACAGTGTCAACATCTGTCTTGAAAAGTCAACACAATGGACTTAGAGATCAATTTCAAAATAATAACTTCCCCGTGATGGTTATTACTTTACGATACCCCTTGGACAATGACATAGCAAAATGGTGTCCCTTATATAAAATGGATTAGGAAGACCAAGTTTCTTATTTCCAGTGAGTGGTCCAATTGGCCTCAGCGAGGTCACACAGCCTCACTGTTGCCTTGCCCTGCAACTCCTGACCAGTAGGTTTCTGACCTGTCCGGTTCTGATCCATCCAATGGGGATAAATCTCCAACTTGCAGCCAAATTATCCAAATTAACTGCCCCCTGTCCCTGCCCGGCCAGGCTGGACTTTGCTGCCTGGCAGGAAAGGGAGGAAAAAGGCCAAGTGTCCCCCATCCCTTCCCTGATGGGTTTGATTTAAAAGCCTGTCAGGGAATGGAAGGAAAGGCCAGGAGCCCCCCAATCCTACCCTTCCAGGTTTGATTTTAAAGCCTGCTGGGGAAGGGCGGAAATGCCTGACGCCTCCCCCCCATGTCTTCCCTGCCAGGCTTGACTTTGAATCCTGGCAGGGAAGGGAGGGAAAAGGCACAGAGTCCCCTATCCCTTCCCTGCCGGGTTTGAATTGATGCCTGGCAGAGAATGGAGGGGAAAGGCTTGGAGCCTCCCCCCCTCCCTTCCTTGCTGGGTTTGAATTGATGCCTGGCAGGGAAGGGAGGGAAAAGGCACAGAGCCCCACATCCCTTCCCTGCTGGGTTTGAATGGATACTTGGCAGGGAAAGGAGCCAAAATACCCAGCTCCCCCTGTCCTTTCCCTGCCAGGCTAGACTCTGAAATAAAGAGGAAAGCCACATGGAGCAAGGACAAGGGACGCCGGGCCTTCTCCTTCCCTGGCTCCCATGGGTTTATTCTAAAGTAATGCCGCAAGGGGCAAGGAAGGAAGGAGGGACCTCTTTTGGATCTACCACCAAACCCTGCCCACACAAGGACCGCCACCTAAACTAGGTAACACTGCTGTGTGGGACAACACTGGTCCACACCATCCAATAGAAAGAAAGCCATTTAGACCGATACACTATGAAGGGAAACAGCCATTGTTGCATGCCAAAACATGTTCCTTGAATGAGCTTTTGGCCATTCTATGTAAAAAGGAATGTGATATAAAAAGATCCTGAAAATGCACCCCTAGCACTCAGGAGCGAGGGCTCAGACTTCTCTTCAGAGCTGAAGAAGAGCTTCCCAGTTTTTAAACTCTAGATTATACTGAAATAGTTGAGGGAGGTTTTTTTAACTGTGCCTGTTTTAAATCTGTTGTATACTGCCCCGGTTGTTGAGCAGAGGGGCGGGTTAGAAATAAATCTTCTTCTTCTTCTTCTTCTTCTTCTTCTTCTTCTTCTTCTTCTTCGATTTCCGACAACCCATTTTCAAGATCTTTTTATGTCGAATATCCAAAGGTGCCTCCACAAAACATGTTTTGGCATGTAAAAATGGCTGTCTCTGCCAAGGTCCAAGGCCTACCTTCGTATTGGATGTTCCAGACTATGGAGATTATCACACCAGCAAATTGGCCGGCCTGAGCACTGCCTGGGCACTCAGCCTGGACTCAGGCTGGTGCAATAATTTCCTATGTGATTCTGAGCGGTCCAAAACTAAAGGTCAGGTCTGGTAGGGCGAGTTTGTGGAAGGGTCGTTTGATCCTGTTCAGGCCAATTGGACCATGTGTTGCAGATCTACTCCCATCGGATGGACCGACAGTTCTGAAACCAGTTTGTACTGGTCAAGGGTTGCAGGGCAAGACACAGGAGACGTCATGGAACCCCACTGAGGCCAATTGGACCACTCACTGGAAATGTACACAATTGGATGGCTTAGACCACTGGGAGGGCTTGAGTCACTTTGACAGGTGTCAATCATTTTGAAATGAGCCACACCCCCTTCCTAGGCCACACTTCATTGGAAGTAGATCATGTCTATGAATGCTTTTGCTACAAATTCCTCTCCTTGTATCATCAGGCTCTTAGTGTCAAAGGTAGCAGATGACCCCTTTGCATACTGATTTTCTAGACCAGCGGTTTCCAACTTTTGGTCCTCTAAATGCATTGAACATCAACACCCAGAAGTCCCAAACAGGTTGGCCAAGAGTTAACAGTTCTAGCAAACAAAATATATAACTGACCAAAGGTTGGGAACCACTGTTCTAGACGGACACGGCTATGCCTCTGACATCTACATTATGTGTCTTTGATTCTAGTACTAGTCAAGAGACATTCCAAATGGGGTTTAGAGACATTTCAGAAAGACTCTCTCTCTCTCTCTCTCTGCTTTTTGCAACTTGCAATCCAGAGCTTGAAGTACATTTGCTCATTAAAATCTTGAATGTAAGAGGGGAAGACCAACTAGTCCTGTCACCTAAAGGAACAAAGAAACAAGCAAACCGTACTTGACATTCATTTATATTTGTGACAACACTTTGCCAGTGATTTCTGATGTAAATATGTTGTTTATAGAATACGTTTAAATTATCCTACACTGTAAAAGAGATGTACTTTGGATTCTTCTATATTAAAACATGGCAAACACAGTGCAAAATACTTCAAACACAGACCACCTGACTTTGAGGTGAGTTGTAAAATGCATTCATAAATAAATAAATACAAACATGGATGCCATTTTCCATACAGTGTGCAAAGGGATCTTGTAGCACCTTTGAGACTAAGGGAAAGAAAGAAGCTGGTAACATGACCTTTTGTAAACTTGACTCTGTTTTTTCAGATGCAGATGTTGACTCCAGTCTAGGAAAGTTTATGCTACCAGCTTCTCTCTCTTACCAGCTTCTTCTCTCAAAGGTATTTCAAGATTCCTTTGCACACTGATTTGCACACTAACAGGGCAGTCTCTTTGAATCTTCCATGCAGGATGGCAATTCTCTGGGGGACTGTCCAATGTGTAAAAATTCTTCCCCACTTTTGTACACAGGACACAATTAAGTTATGTCTTATGTATATTTGCTATGTCACAATTAAGCTATGTCTTATGTATACAGTGGGCCCTTCTTATACTCTGTGTTTTAGTTTAAGGACCCCCATGGATAACAAAAACTGTGAATGTTCAAGTCCCATTCAGTCCAGTGGCATATCAAAATGGTTTATCTTATATAAAATGGAAAATCAAGGTTTATTATTTGGAATTTTTGCTTTTTCTGAATATTTTCAAGCTGTGTATGCTTGAATCCATGTATTAAAAAAATCATGTATAAGAAGAGCTGACTCTATTTGTTAAACCGAGATACACGGGAGATAAAAAAGAGTGAGTCCCTTGATGTCAGCATCTTTTAAAAAGTGTTTAATATCATCTGTCAAGTGTCTAAGATCCAGTCTGTGGAACATTCTAAAATCCGACATTTTAATCTAATCCTGTGCCTGTCTGATCATCTGTATTTAAGCATTTCCTTGATCAGGTATTTCCCTGAGTGATGTTACTTGGGCTTCTCCTTCTGACTACACTGCTTAGCAAAAGTCTGAAAGTCTTTGGTCATCATTATTTCTAAGACATTTAAATAATGGACCTTTCACATATTGTTCTCTTGCTTGCTTACTTTCGCCAACCACTTATGTATCCCATAAGATACACAATTGAGTAGAGTCACCACTGTTGGATATAATGATGCAGAAATGCAACAGTCAGCCTTCAAATGAGATAGACGGAGATGACATTGTAGAATGGACAGATTCTTTTCTGTGTATTAACAGAACTCTGGATCTGTTTATTATTTACAGTTGGACTTCAGTATCTGTTAAGGTTTGATTTCAGGACCCTACGTTCTAACCAAAATCCTTGGATGCTGAAGTCCTGTTACAAATAATGGGATTGTAATATGGTGTCACCCACAGAAAATGATAAAATCATGATTGGCTTTTTGAGAGAGAGAGAGAGAGAGAACTATGGATGACAAAATCCATGGATGAAGAATCTGTAGATAAGCAGGACTGACTGTATTTTATTGACTAAATAAGTATATTTCACACATTTTTTCAAAAGAATACAAGGCATTATGCCTTGATTTTCATTTCCTTTTCCTCCTCACCCATTTGTTCCACGAATAATATTTGGAGCGGGTCAGATCAAGAGAGAATGACTGGTCCCAGATCACTGAATAGGTTTAGTGGTTCAGTGGAGACTGTGTTTCAGGATGTTAAGCATGTGCATCTCATTTGTTTCTAATTAACAATTGTTTAAATTCTATCTTCATCTAAGCTAATGTTGGTCCATTGAACTCGGTGGTACAGACAGAAGGAGCTAGAGGAGATCTACATTTCCCAGAATCTGCAGCTCAGTGAAAAACATGATGATGACAGCTTTTCAGGACTTCTGATGGAACAGAGAGGTCTCAAAAGTCAAATCAGGAATTGGACATGTGGCAAATGTGACTGGGTTTCTGTTTAGTTTTTGTGCATTTCCTGGGGTACTCCATGTCATGTCCTGGTGAAACTTTGACTCCCAGGTTCACCCAGGTTGTCATCCCTTGGTTTTTACAAAGCCATGCCATTACCTCATTGGGATTATTCTGTATAATTTGGCCCATTGCATCTTGCAAAGGATATTGGAGAGCTAGACCTTTCTAGTCCATCAAGCCTTTGGGAACAGATGGTTAAGAAGAGAAGGGATTTGAAAGTGCTATACTGTTTGAATGTAAGTTTTAAATGGTTTTGATTCTACTGTTAGTGTTATACAGGTTGGGGACCTTTTATCTGGGATTCCAAAATCCAAAATTGTCCATATGGATGGCTGAGAAAATGACAGCTTTTCATTCTGATAGTTCAATTTAAACAAAATTATTGGCCACCTTGCCTCCTGGGAGAAAAGCAGCATATACGTTGCAAGAATAGACAGCCAATATGGTATAGTGGTTGGAGTGTTGGACTAGGATTATGGGAGACTAGGATTCAAATCTCCACTTAGCCATGGAAACTCTGTGGGTGACCTTGAGTAAATTACACTCTCTCAGCCTCAGAGGAAGGCAGTGTCTAACCTCCTCTGAACAAATCTTCCCAAGAAAACCCCATGACAGGTCTACCTTACGGTCACCATAAGTCAGAAAAGACTTGGGGGCATATCACAACAGCACTGTAAGAATATCGCAATTCCATGAGTCCAGGTAATACATGAGGTAATACGTAAGGTGGAGCAAAGGAGGCTAAGAAGGAGAGTAGCCTCTTCTGCAAGCCATTTTGCTGACCCGTCTTGGCTCCTGCAGGCTCAGGCCAATGACAGTGATTCGGACATTGAAATGAAGAGGAAGCTGCAGAGGTCATCTGGCTCTGAGAGTGAGACAGAGGACTCAGATGATGATAAGAGGCCAAAGCTCCGAGGGCAACCCTGGAGTGTCTGAAAGGACATGGTGGAAGGATTCACAGATGCTGAAATCAGGAGGTTGGTACTAAATCCAAGGGCCCATGACTGGGGGGGGGGGGTAGCGTCTTTATTTCTCCTCCATTCCAGAATCTGTGTCAGGCTCCAATGTATCTGTAACTCATTCTCTTCATGAAAAATATAATAATACTAACAAAAAGCTGCAAAACACCTCTTTAGGATGTGATGTGATACAATTCCAAGGTGGTTGTAGATTACCTCATAGTTTATTCTTGGCAGATGTAACCCAACCATCATAATATCCGTTTATAAGACAACAACTGGGAGTTGCAGTCCAGCAACTTCTGCAAGGCCACAGTTTGCCCCATCTTATCTTAGAAGACAAGGATGATGGATCATGAGTAAACTGATGGGTCCATCTATCCTCACTAGCCATAGCTTCATACTGTCCTAGCCCTACAAGTGTGCTCATGCCCTCAATACAAATAAAGCAAATGGGCAGCTGTGGCCTTCTAGATGCTGCTCCAGAGAACAAGACCATGAACAATGGTTGCAAACTACAAGAAAAGAGATTCCACCTCAGCTTTAGTTCTCTCTTACCCCCTTTCATTCTTCATTCTTATTCCAACTCTTCAACTCATTCTTTCAGTCAATGTCTTGACTTAGTTCTTGCTGCTAAGTGTGTCTGACCATCATATAATTTCTTTTACTCTTACTTATATCCCACCTCCTCATCATACTGTTCAGCACCATTTTCGCAATCTTCAGTCTGTGAATTCTGACCATCTCAGTCAGACTTTGAATTCATCTCTCTCTTCTCTAGATCTTGGGGACTCTACTGACTCAGCAATGTCTTTATTTAATTCCACTCTTTCTTCAACTCTTGACAGCTTTGCTCCTGTATCTGTACGTGTGTCTTCTTCCATGGCTGAGCCTCAGCCCTGACTTACTCCCACTATCAGGTTCCTTTGGTCCTGCTATCAAATGGCCAAATGTCTTTGGAAAAAGTCCAGGAAGTGGGCCGATTTCATTCACTATAAATTCATCCTTTTATCTTTTTCACGTGCTCTGTCTATGGCAAAAGAGAACTATAATAAATTGTTGATCTGCGCCAATGAGAGGCACCCACAGCGTTTAAATTCGCTGCTTCAATTCGCTGCTAAAACCTTCCTCTCCCCCTGTCTTCACATCATTTTTCCTCACTGACTTCACCAACTATTTCATCACAAAAGTCACTACTATTCAATGAGAAATAGTTCCTCCTGATTTGCCCCCTACTACTAATCTCCTGACACCTTCTACTAATAAATTCTCTGTGTTTCCACCTGTTTCTCTGGATGAACTGTCTATGGTGCTAGGAGCCCTGTAAAATGGTTAAATGCCTGTACTGCAGCCATTCGCTCAAAACCATAAGGTTGCAAGTCCAAGACCAGCAAAGGGGCTCAAGCTCGAATCAGGCTTGCATCCTTCCGAGGTTGTGAAAATGAGTACCCAGATTGTTGGGGGCAAGTAGCTTACAGTTGTAAACTTCTTAGACACTCCTTAGGCAATATGAAGCAGCATATAAATGAAGCTGTTTTTAAATTCTTCCAAACCTGCAACCTGTTCTCTTGATCCAATCCACTCCTGTCTTCTAATTTCTATAGCCCCTTCTTTTCTGCCCTCGCTCCTCTTTACCTTTAATCTCTCTCTCTCTGCGGGTTCCTTCCCTTTGGACTTAAAATATACTCTCGTTTCCCCAATTCTGAAGAAATCCTCTCTCGACCCCTCTTCTTTGTCAAGCTATCATCCAATCTGTCTTCTTCCTTTTCTTTCCAAGGTTCTGGAACAGGTTGTTTATTCTTGCTGTCTTGAGTTTCTTGAAGCCAACTCCATCGTGGACCCTTTTCAATCTGGTTTCCGCCCATGGCACTCTACAGAGACTGCCCTCACCAAGATCTTAAATGATCTCTTGTGGGCCAAGGCCTCTACTCTATTCTCATTCTCCTTGATTTGTCTGCGGCCTTCAACACCATGGATCACTGTCTCCTGGTTGATATACATTCTGACAGGTTTTCTGACTCTGTTCTCGACTGGTTTAAATCTTACTTGTAAGATAGATTTTTTGCAGCGGTCACAGGCAGTCAGACTTCCTCCTCTGTTCCTTTATCTGTTGGGGTTCCCCAAGGCTCTATCTTGGACCCCCTTTTGTTCTTTCTATACACATTGTCCCTTGGTAAACTCATCAGTTCTTTTGGTTTCGCCTATCATCTGTACTCCTTTCCACCCCTGACCTTTTGCCGGGCTTTTAATAGCAAGTCTCATCTTGTTTGACTTCTATCTTTCAGTGGATGCAGCATCAGCGCTTGAAGCTCAACATGTCTAAGACAGAGCTTCTTGTCTTCCCACCCTTCAATACTCCTTTTCTGTTTCTATTGACAACACTTCAAAAGCTTGTACTGGGTGTGGAAGGGGAAGCAAGTCCACAGGCTTGGTTTCATTTTTTATTCTTCTCTGTCATTTATTCCCCATATCCAGGTCACTGCCAAGGCCCTAGATTCTTTCTTTACAACATGGTTAAAATCCGTCCATTTCAATCATCCTCTACTGCCAAGTCTCTGGTCCATGCCCTGGTGGTATCACGACTAGATTATTATAACCTCCTTCTGACAGGGCTTCCTCTCTCTCATCTCCATCCTTTAATCTCTGTCCAGAACTCAGCTGCACGTATTATCACATCCGCTCGCCGCTTTGACCATGTTTCTCCTCTTTTATCCTCCCTTCATTGGCTCCCCTTCCCCTTCTGCATCCAGTACAAGCTTTTGTTGTTGACTTTCAAAGCCCTCCGTGGACTGCCCCCTCCTTATTTATCTGAACTTCTTTCCCCTCTCACTCCTTCTTGTGCCCTCCACTCTGGTAGTCAAGGTCTCCTGTCCCAGCTTAGGATCTCCACTGCTCCATCCCGGATTCATCCCTTCTCACTTGCAACCCCTCACTCCTGAAACCTCCTTCACCTACAGCTCATTACTTCTCTAGACAGGTTTTAAAACTGAGTTAAAGACCACTTTGTTCAGGGAAGCATTCCCAGAACTGGAACTCAGAGCAGCTTCACAACATTAAAATGCCTAGCCTAAAGAAGAAGGTGGTCCCCCCATGCTATCTGCCATTGTCCGGCCTTGGAGGGAGTGTAAAGGCAGGCCCAATGCCTAGCCAGTGTAAACAGCAGGGTCCACCCTCCAGTCCATCTGCCTTGGTCCAGGCCTCAGAGGGAGAGAAGATCCACTGGGCTTGGTCCCTTTCCCCACCACCTTTCCCTTCTCCTTCTGTCTCTTGCCTTTTTAACTTGTAAGCCTGAGGGCTGGGAACCATCTATTTCAATTGACTGTATGTTCAGTGCTGTGTAAATTTACAGCACTAAATGAATAAATTCTAATAATAATAACAACATTAGGAGGAACTTCCTGACAGTAAGGGCTGTTCAACAGTGGAACACACCCTCCAAGCATGGTGGAGTCTCCCTCCTTGGAGGTCTTTAAAAAGAGGCTGGATGGCCATCTGTCGGGTATGCTTTGATCAAGAGTTCCTGCATGGTGGGGGGTTGGACTGGATGGCCCTTGTGGTCACTTCCAACTGTATGATTCTATGTTTGAACTGCAACTCTCATAACTCCTCACCATTGGTTCCAAAAGGTCTGGTGATGCTTGAAGTCCACCAACAGCTAGAAAGACATGTTTGCCTATTCCTGATATAAAGACATTGTGATACTGGACGTTTTATTTCCAGCCCCTTTTCTTAAAAAAACATAGGTCATCATCTTTTGGCTTTAAAAATATTGCCATCCTGAAGCTACAATATGTTATGTAATGGGTGCAGCATGTTATGTAATGGGTGAAGTATGGCATAATGTGGCGGGCCATAGATTTCAAGAAATGAGATTGATAGTGATCTGCTATGCTGGTAGTTCAGATGTGGATACACATTACCTTCAGAGTGTAATTTTACTTTTTGAACCAATAAAATTATACATAGTTGGGAAACTTCTTCAGAACAATTGAGACAGGCAGTCTGGCCCATTATGATGGATGAGAATTGTTAAGGGAAAAACAAGAAGAGAGGGCATTGTGTTGCATCTCATCTGGAAATGTCTCTTCAAAATCCTTTTAGTGACCTAACATATTAAGATACTCATTAATCTACCTCTGAGATAATTGCAGATGGTTCATCTTCTTCTGCAATCTTGCTTTAATGGAAAACAGAAGCAACCCACCACCCACACCATCCACCCACACCACCCACACAGAAAGAAGCCACTGAGCAGCATGAACTACATTTTTCATAAGCAAAATGTACTAAGATACTTCAATTTCTGAATTCTGCCTGATTCTATTAAATAGCCTCACTGGGCAATGATATGACTCCGAGGACCAAAAAACAAACAAACCAAAAAAGGAAAAAGGGGGGGGGGGGAAACACCCTGCATTTTATATTTGTCTGTTCCCTCTCCTCTTTCCTTCCATCTCCCACCTGTATTTCTTCTTTTTAAAAATGTTCACATTCTCTGTAATGTTAATGTCTTGCTTATCATTTCTTTCTTAGGCAAGTCAATTTCTAAACTATAAAAACTGCAATCTCGTCTCCCACAAATAAAATGGCACCATCTCAAAACTTCACCCAGGCTGCTGAGGAAACCACACTGATTTCATTGGCAGTGTTCATGTCCATTGGGCAGTGTTCATGTCTTTGCCAAAGGTTTTTTCCCCCACTGTAATAATAAACTTCCCTATTTCATATTTTCTAAGCAGCATAGCAATCACACATTACATTTTCAAGTGCTGGTTTATGTACTTTTTCTTGTTATCATTTTGTGTGTCTGTTCCTTCTTTACTCCATCTCCTTTCCAGCTGTCTTTGTGCCATGGACTGGCTCAGACTGGTGAGGATCAAAAGGGCCTCCATCTTGTCTGCTTGAATTCAGGGCTACCACTAAAGTAAACTAAAATGGACAGGAATGGGCCACTTTGACTCAGACAACTTCACAGTGTTCTACTCACGGAATAAAAAGACAAAAAGAAATAGGGTAGCCTAACAAGAGATGTGGCAAAAGTAGTCCAAGGAGACAATGCAAGATCAGACCAAATCATCTCAATAGGCTGCAATGAAAATCTATGAATATCACCATAATTCAAGGATACACACCAACCACAGAGGCAAAGGAGGAAGAAATTGAGACATTCTATGTTGGAGTTCAGGAAGAAATTGAGAATGCCCCACCACAGATATCAAGCTGATCATAAGTGACTGGAATGCCAAAACTGGAAGCGAAGAAGAATCTAAAACAGTAGACAGATTTGGATTAGGCAAAAGAAACTAAGCAGGTGAGCATCTGATAGATTTCTGTGAGGCCAAAAACCTATTCATCACAAACACTTTTTTCATACAACTAGAAAGAAGGCTATACACATGGATGTCACCAGATGGCCAATACAAAAATCAAAAAGATTATATAATTAGAAGCAAAAGATGGAAAAACCAAGGAATTTATCACACAGGAGGGAAGCACCCAAAAACCCATGGATAAACGGGGTTTAAACCCAGGAATATTCCCACAAGAATGGGATTGTTTTCAGATGACATCACACAACTTGGGCATTAACACAACATTAGCCTGTGTAGAAAGCTGCAAAATCATGCCACTTTGGAAAATCCTGATGTTAAAAAGCAGCATGCTTTTGCGGCTTTCTGCATGGGTTAGTGTGGGGTTAATATCGAAGTCACCAGACATGTCTGAAAAAAATCCTGCTCTTGTGAGATATTCCCAGGATTTAAACCCCATTTATCCATGGGATTTGGGTGCTTTGCCTCCCGTGTGATAAACTCCCAAGACTAGACCAGGCTCTGACTGTGCTACAGACCACAAACTATTTATATGGAAGATAAAAGTAAAACTGAAGAAGAAAATAAAATCTGTCATCATACCAAAATATGATCTGAATAAGATCTCAGCAGAATTCACTGACAACATAAGAAACAGATTTGTGCTACTAAGCATAATGGACAGTGAAGCAGAAGAACTATGGTCAGAAGCCAAGGGTACAATAAAGATACTTCCAGTAACCAACAAGAAAAACAAGAAACCATGGATGACAGATAAAACATTACAAGCAGTAAAGAGAAGAAGAGAAGCAAAACAAAAGGGAGACAGGAACAAATTCAGAACCATGACTACTACAGTACAAAGATTAGTGTGAAAAGACAAAGACAATTACTACAATGACCAATACAGAGAAATAGAAGACAATAACAAAAAGAGAAAAGGTGACCTGTTCCACAAGATCTGGGAAATCAAAAGGAAATTCAAACCAATGACTATGATGCAATAAAATATTATGACAATTTAAAAAAAAACATAATTCAAGACCAGGAAGGAATAAAAAGATGCTGGATAAAATATACAGAAGAGCTAGATAAAAGAGGTGAAAAAATGAAGGACACACAGAAGAGCCACGTGAAGATGAACCCCAAATTCTAGAAAGTGAGGTGGAAACTGCAATAAGGGAAATGGGGAAAAACAAATCACCAGGAACAGATGATATTACAATTGAACTGTTTCAATCAATACTGATAGGATCAACACTAGTGCTAACCAACTTATGTCAACAGATATAGAAGCAAAAGATGATTTCAGTTAGCCTAGCCATTTATTGCTCTGCATAATTAATGTGCTGTCAACATTTCATAAATTACATGTTGCACACATTTATGTTTTTATGAAGGGCCCACACCCCAAAATATGGGATTTTGGGGCATCTAATCCAAACTCTTGTAAAAAAGTGAGATGTTTGAAAAACTGTGATTTTTGCTGCAATCTATTCTGAAATAAAAATAACTAATTTATTGTAGGTGGTAATAAAATGGTTCTGGGTTTTTTTTTTTTCCTCAGAAGTGCTCTGAATAGTCCAAGGAAAGGTACATGTTTGGTTTTTTAAAAAAGCAAACACCAAGAACATGAGCAACAGTTACAAGAACTTTTCCTCCATCTGTTTTGCCTCTTCCTCCATATAAAAGGAAAAGCTTTCCAATCCTCATATAGGAGGAGTTAGTGTGTGCTTTCAAGTCATTTCCAATTTATGGCAACCCTAGGCAAGCCTATCACAGGGTTTTCTGAGGCTGAGAGAATGTGACCTGCCCTAGGTCACCCAGTGATTGCGTCACTGAAGATCCAACAGAACTTTAAAATAAGGGGGAAGAAAGGGATAACCCAAAGCTTCAGGAGGCTGGAGTATATTTTCTAGGAGCAAAAGGTGTCATGTCAGATGTGGGGAGAGACAGCTTACAGGGAAAGATGCAACACACTTTTATCATTTCGATTCCTTCAGTGAAATCAATTTTGTGTTGATTTTAAAAAAATTGGAAGTCAGTGTTATGCATGTTAGGCCTCTGTTTATTTCTTTATTTATGGAGTGTAGCTGTGTAGCAGCTGTGGCTGGCATCTTCAGAAGACTCTCCCAGAACACAACCTCATTATTATTATTATTATTATTATTATTATTAATTATTATTTCTTACCTGCCCCCTGAGTGAGCAATTGGGGTAGGGTACAACATGTTAAAAACATATACAGTTAAAATCCTCCAAACATACCCACCTCCCTCCCCTTAAAACAGTATTAAACTAATCATAATTAAAAGAATCAAGATTTAAAATACATATTCATTCAAAGTCCCATGTAGGCAGCCAAATGGGGGTGGGGGGGCATCAGACAGTGGGAAATTAGTTACTATCTGGGAAATTAGTTACTATCATAGCCCAAGAACCCCACAAAAACTACTGCTTGTTTGTTTCTTTCTTAATTCCACACTGCTGTTAACATGAAAAATGAGGGCCTAAGAAATGACCTGAGAATATGTGATGCTGGAGAGTTACTAAAGCTAAAGCAGGCACTTCCTTTTCAGTTTAGGGTTTCTGGATGCCCCTTATCATAAGAATTATTGTCCCTTACAACTCTGGAGATCATGATTTCCCATTTGGTCATGGATACCCACTAAGTGATCTTGGGTAAGTCACACTCTCAGCTGCAGAAAATCCCATGATAGGATTCATCTTAGGGACGCCTTGAGTCAGAAATGACTTGAAGGCACAGAACAACAATATAGGACAAGGAAGTGTTCTTTATTATAAGGAATGTTTTTTTTTTTAAACCTAGCGATGCTATTTCAGTTAAATGAAAAGCCCTAACTTAACAGGAGGACATAGGCATTCTTTCCTCACTCCAAGTATCTCTTTCAGTGATATCCTAAACAGCACATACTAAAAGTAAACTTTTTCTTCTAATTTGTGTTCTTATATTGGCAAACTGGCACCCATGCACAAGTGGGAAATTTTAAAATGCTTGTGGCAATCCCATAGTTTGCAGAAGTAAAAGGCGGGGAGTGCACATGGTTGCCTGGATGGCTGAATAGGAGCACTCTGAGCCATAGCATTTTGACACAAGTCCAGTTTAATTTATTTATTGATAAAACGCCACAGTCACCTTTCCTAATAATAGTTCAAGGTGACACAGGGTGTTTTAAAATATGTGGAAAACATGGTTGGGTGAATATTTCCTGAGTAACCTTGCCCTGAATGCTTCTTAGGAATATGCATGGTCCACAACTCAACACAGCTAAAATTAGTAGGGGTATTCAAATTTCAAAACTATTTGAATTATTGATTTGTTTTCAGAAAAAAAATAATTGAATTTTTTAGCTGCATCCTTGGAAAATAGTGATCGAGTTCAGCAGTACAATGAGGATTTTAAAAAAAAAATACTGTTGAATAATTCAGAATTCAATTTATTAATTCACCACAGGTGGAGGGAAATGTATACTTCAGACTTGCTGGTCCAATCTTTACTGTCTTCAAGAGAAGTTTGAACTAAATTAGCACTATCCAGTATTCAAAGGTTCCCAAAGACAATGTTTGCCTCTTTGGCACATCACTTGTTGATACAACTTACTACCCTCTGGTCCTACATAGCCTGGGTTCATTTATTTCAGCTCATAGCCTTTTTAATATTATAGTGGTAAAATGCCATGCATACATATGCAGCATGGATCCCACTGAACAAAGTCTAGGGACTCTATCACATGGAAGGCAAGCATCATTAAAACATGATTAAAAGGTGGTAATAACGCAATTGGGAGGGAAATTATCACACTCCTGTGTGCTTCTCCCATTGATGTCCCATGTGTAAACTGTAATAGGATGCATCTATTACAGTTTGCACATAGGACACAAACTGCAGAAGTATGCAGGGGTGTGATAATCTTCCTCCCAATCATGCTATCACCATGTTTTAATCACGTTTTAATGATGATTGCTTCCTCCATGTGGTAGAGTCCTAGGAAGATTATTTTGAAGAAGATAGAATAGAATAAAGCTAACTTTAAGCGACCACTGGAACAATGATGTTCTAAGACATTGTTTGCACTACTCCAGGGGTAGCTCAGAATATCCTGGCATGACAGCTGCCCCAGTCTCTCTTCCCTGTTACCTCACCCTCCATTTCACTGCTTCCACATCCATTAGCACAGGCATCCCGCTGGGCCATCTGTTGGGGTTTGGTTCCAGGGCACCCCATGGATACAAAAATCCATAAATACTCAAGTCCCATTAAATTCAGTAGCACAGTAAAATGGTGCCCCTTGTACAAAATAGCAAAATCAAGTACAAATGCATCTGAGGAAGTAGACTTAAGTCTAGGAAAGCTCATGCTGCCAACTTCTTCCTACCAATTAGTCTCAAAGGTATTACAAGATCTGTCTACAGCAAAATCAAGTTTTTCTTTTTAGAATTTATATATTTTCAAAAAAAATTCAAACCATGGATGCTTGGATGCGTGAATTAAAAAAAATCTGTGAATATGGAGTGCTGGCCATAATTGTCCACATTCTGCACTTAGTGGCACTTCACAAGAAATACTTGTGCAAAAACCAGTGCCTGCATCCGATAAAGGCCAAACATTACATGCTACTGTTTATACAAATAAAAATAGTGTGGATTTTTTAAAAAAATAAGATGTGTGTTCTCATCTAGACACACATGGAAATTCATAAGGATGCTTAATCTCTGCTCCTTCTTCCTACCCACCCATGATATCAGTTCAGATCTGGGCCACCAGTGCTATTTGCTTTGGAAGGAAAGCTCTCATTCTTTCGTGTTGGAACTTTCCTTTTGGTGCAATCAGAAAAGCCTGGGAAAGTTATTTCCCAACCATCCCAGAATCTGGTATTGTAGGGCAGCAAACTAACATTTCCAAGCACTCTTGGTTAGCAGCCATGGAGCTGGTGTGATGTAAATGGGTGGTTCAAAAGGCAAAATGTCTTCAACCTTTCTGACCAAGACCACAAGACCACAATACAGGCTGCATATCTTTCATTGGCTAGTTACCTTTTGGGGGGTGGAGGGAGTCATGCAATAAATGATGTCACATTTAATTTAGCCTTAAATTGCCTGCAGAAATATTAGCTTTTCCAACTCACAGAGCAGAGGGATCATATATGACTCAAGCAAACCAAGTTAATAAGATTCAATCAAGTTTCAAGGCTAGGCTTTCCAGCATCTGTCAACATCTATGGGCCTGTTGATGCCCTAGTGACTAAATCTTGTTAACTTTTAGTTGATTGATTCATACATGGTCACTTTATCTTCCTCATCTTACATAAATGGAAGCTCTTCTTGCCATTCTCCCTGACCTGTGCAAGGAAGTCATAACCATTTTCTCCATTGCTCACTTCTTGCCACCGTAAATTTGCTAAAGTGCCTTGCTTTTCCTAGTATAGGTCAAGAAAACTTTTGAAATTCAGTTCAGAATCACTAAGATGGTCCTGTTGGTTTGACAAGTGCTGATCGAAAATGTATAATAAGCATCAGACACTAAACAGATTGAGGTCAAGTGCTGAATATGCAATTAAAACTTCATTCTCTTGCTCTCTGGCTCACACCTCTTCTCTAAATTCTTCCATTTCTACTAATTTGATTACAAGTTCATCATAATGGTCAATGATGTTTTTTTACCATTGGCTTTTTTCTTCCTGCATTTTGTAAATCACACAAGTTTTTTCCCCTCTCTACTTGTGTTGTGAAGATTATTTCTAACAGGATAAAAAAATCAGCTTGTGGAGATGAGAGAAAATTGTCTCCTCCAAACTTTTGCATTTTATACTACTAAGAAAATACCCAATGGAGCATTGCAGCTGAAATTAGTCCTGGGAAATAAAATTCACAGGATGAGCTTGGGCCAGTCACACACTTTCGCATTGCTGCCACATTGCAGAATTAATGCAGTTTGACATGCTTTAACTGACATGGCTCCATTCTACAGAATCCTTGGATTTGCCATTTGTTTTGTAACCAGTGCTCTCTGACTGAGAAAGCTAAATCTCACAAAACTACAAATCCCAGAGTTCCATTGCATTGAGCCATGTCAGTTGAAGTAGTGTCAAATTGCATGGCAGATGCAGTCTCAGACTAACCTATCTCACAGGACTGATGTGAGCATAACATGGAGTGGGGAAGTTCCTTGGAGGAAAAGCCGGAGATAAACATATCAAGTGAGTCAAATGATCACTGATTCCAATGTCCTTGCTTAGGCGGAAGGCCTCAGATTCCCCCATTAAATAAAATAAAGCATGATGTGGCAACAGACTTCCACAGAGTAGAAGTGAGAAAGAAAAATCCATACAAACAGATCTGTTTTTTTCTCTCATTCAAACAAGCTGCACTTTGAACCATACAAATGCCTTTAGTAGTAAAAGATATCTGAGAATGGTCTAGAAGACCAATGTGTGCTACTTTACATTGATCCCATATTCAGTTATATCATGGGGGGAGGGGGGAACAAACAGTAATCCTTGGCCAAAGACCATGCCAGACCCTGAGATTTGGGAACCCTACACCCCATCCAAAAAAGAAGCATACATGCACAGGAGTACACTTGTTTATGTGCTATATCATTGAAAGGAGGACACCCATTTTCTCCTCCAAATCTGTTTCATCACCTTAACCGGGTAGTGTTGCCATCTAAAAACAAAAACAAAAACGACTCACTTTGCTTATAATTCCAGAGGCAAACATGCCAAATTTTTAATAATATCAACAACTTCATCAAATTCCCTCGCCTCAGTCAGGGGTGGGAATCAGGCACCTGTTCAGAAATTGTTAAATTACAACTTCCCTGGGCAGCATATCCAATGGGGAGTAGTACTAAGAGATGCAATTCGATCGCATTTAGATGGCCATATAATTTCCACCCTTCCGATTACTAATACAAACCAGACTAGAGACAATGACTGAAATATTGATGGTACATCAAAGTTTATATAAATTACATTGCTTCAGTGGCTAATTATTAATAGCAACAGGTTTTAGGCCCAAAATTTCTGGATTCTAATCTGAATGAGGCTGTAAGTTTTCCACATGTTGTTGGACCTCTTACCATTCCTCACTATTTGAAATGCTGGTAAGGGATAATGGCTTGGCCAAATGGAATAAAGAACGATGCTGAACTTTATCACCCAGCATCGACCTGCCACTCAGCCACTAAGTTGAGACAATATTGGCTGTTGAAATCAATAGTGAAGAATACCATGTACATCCCCTGCCACCTTGAAAAGGCAGGCTAGAATGGCAATAAGCAGAAGCAATACATGTCCTTGCCACCTCTTGTCTATGTACTAAAAGAACACAGAGTATTGAAATGAACTTCTTAAAAACAAGTTTTTCTGTCTTTAGGAATGAAGGCTGTAAGATATGGTGAGCAGATGTTCATCCGGCTTGGCTCATGGGAGTTGCATTGCCGCACCGATTGGCATTTTTTAAGCCATGGGAGCATTTAATGCTGGAGCTTGCTTTTTTTTGTCATCATAATATTTCTGACTATGGTGCTTTCAAATCTCATGTGCTCACTGGATGAAGAGTTCTACTATACACCTGGGGAATAAATTTTGACTCAGAGAGGACACCACTGGAGTAAAGGAGCCAGAACAAATGTGCACTACTTTTCTGCAGAATTTACTAAATTTAATACGTATGAGAAGGTAATTTAATTAATTTTTTGTCTTAGAAAAAGAAAGGCTGATCTCATCCCTCCCTGCATCATCACCTTTCCAATCCATCACATTCTCAATAGCAGTCATCTGTCAAAAGCACGATCCTTCAAATCTAGTCTTTGCCAGCATTTTGAGCATCCATCAGAAGAAAAGAAGAAAATGTCTAGCCATCACCCACTCCAGAGGAACAGCTGAGTTTCTGGCAACTTATACAACAAGTGTTGAATAGAGATGTCAATCTTTTGTTTTCCCCACTATCATTTAAACTTTTCATAGTTTTCTTCATGCTATGTGAGGATTTCTGTGAAATTTTTAATCACTGTTCACACTTCAGAATGTGTTTGTGGGAAATCTCCCCCCTTTCCCCCACTCCTCAAAAACATATGCAGACTGATTCCTGCACAGAAAACACGTTTTCTGCACAAAATACCATTTTCTGTTCAGAAAAGACAAGTGTATTTCAGTCACAAACAAATTGCCCTGAAAGAACTTCTGAACTGCAAAGAATCTTTCAGCTCTGCTTTTCTTGATGGGGTTTCCTAACAAGTTGTCTTTCCAACCTTTATGTTAAATGGGCATAGTCTCCACTAGCTGTGTCAGTGGAGTTTATTGCATGGTTTAAAAACATGACTTACCTTGTCCAGTTTGAACCCTCTTCCAGGATGCAGCTGGTTTCTATCACATGAACTTTGCTGCTGATGCAGCCTCCCAAGTGCATTCTGCAAAAAACCCAGCTAGAATCCACCCTCAGGTGGCCGATTTCCAAAATCATGAAACTCCCAACTTTGCAAGTCGGCCAGCTAAGGCAGATTCTAGCTGGGTTTTAGGTGGGATGCTGGGGGGCAGCATCGGCGGCATTTTCCATGTGATAATACTCAGATGCATCCCAGATTAGGATTGAAAATAGCAGCGGTAAAACAGTTTATTCTTGAATGCGATAAACTCCAGTATCTTTAAAAGTTTGGGGAATTGCTTGCTTCAAGGACAGTTTGTAAGAGGGCGGGTATCCTGAGGACTGATTCCACCTGTGTATACTGGTACTAATGTGAGAGAACAGGTTTTAAGTGGATAAAGAAGTTTTTATTGTGAATTTAACACACACACAATAGTAACAAACATAGCATTCAGAGCTAATGGAAATGGAAATATGAAAATTGGATAGCAGAGTTTGAAGGGTGCAGTGAGATGATACTTACCTGTTGGAAGAGCAGATTACATAAAAGTGGGAATGACTCCAACCGGGGTCTAAGGGCAGCACAGCTCATACGCAGAGCACAGACTGGGTACTAACTGTGTGCGTACTGGGTGTACATGTATTGGATGCCATCTGTGAGCAAGAACGCTAGGTTTTGGGACCATTACGTATACCTGATAACTAGCCTCTGGGAGTGTGCTTGATGATCTCTAGCAATATAATAAAGACCCGATGGCTTTCCTAGGAATCAACAGTGGGATTCCAGACTGGTTGATGGCTTTAACCTCAGGGTGACAAAAACAGTGATTAGATGAGGACAGCGCCAGGGTAGGTGGAAAGGGTATTTGATTGGAAACATGACAAGGGGTAGGCAGAAAGAGCTGGTTTATTGTTTTTTGTGCAATGAGTTCTCCTTTTGTCTCTGTGCAAGAGAAAATGCAAAAGGATCTGGGGTGAGGAAGTAGTCAGCACACCCATTCAGCTTTCATTGTAGCATTACCTGGATCATACACATGTCTAGGACCTTTGCTCCTTCCTCATGGGAACTTCACCTAGTATTCTAAAGGTCATCATGATCTCTTAAGAACATGTTGCCTCCAGACATGAAAAATGTCACCTCGCCCTGTGCTGGCAGGTGCAGTTACTGCGGGGCAGGGGAGCCCCAAGCTGGCCATTGAGGCTGCATGCGGTGCTTCCCAACGGCTGGTAGGTGGCCTCCAGTGGTGGAGGCATTCTGTGGCCCGTGTGGCATAGCGTCGCGCCCTGTGTTTGGTTGCCTTCTTGGCTCGAGCATGGAAGAGGTAAGCTGGAGAGGCATCCATTTATTTTGCATTGGTGCTTTCGCTTTTATTCTCTGTCCAGGAGGAATTCAAGTGTGTCCTACATTTTCTGCATGAATCAGAAGTATGCATTTATTTTGCATCGGTGCTATCGCTTTTATTCTCTGTCCAGGAGGAATTCTGGTGTGTCCTTCATTTTGTGAATGAATGAGTAGCTTGCATTTCTTTTGCATTGGTGTTTTAGCTTTTTCTCTGGCCAGGAGGAATTCCAGGTGTCCTCCATGTTGTGCATGAGTGAGAAGTGTGCATTAATTTCACATTGGTGTTTTGGGCTTTTATTCTCTGTCCAGGAAGAATTCCTGTCCAGGTGGAATTCAAGTGTGTCCTCCATTCTGAGCATGACTGAGAAACGTGCATTAATTTGGTATTGGTGTTTTGGTTTTTGTTCTCTCTCCAGGAGGAATCCAGCGTGTCCTCTATTTTGAGCAGGATGGAGAAGTGTGCAGTTCTTTTGCATTGGTGTTTTTTAGATTCTATTTTCTGTTCCAGGAGGAATTCCAGTGTGTCCTCCATTTTGTGCTTGACTGATAAGCGTGCACTAATATTGTAGTGGTGTTTTGGCTTTTATTCTCTGTACAGGAGGAATTCAAGTGTGTCCTCCATTTTGAGCATGATTGAGAAGCATTCATTAATTTTGTTTTGGCTTTTGTTTTCCATCCAGAAGGAGTTCCAGGAACTTCCAGTGTGCCCTCAGGCTTGGGCATGACTGCGGAGCTTGCTTTTGCTTCACCTCAATGTTGTGTACTGCAGTAGGTCATGCTCCATTTCTTTTGCCTGGGCCAGTCAGATTCAGTTGCTGGTGTTTCCTGCTCCCTGTGGACAGCTGGCCACCCTGCGGGCTCTTGTTTTCAGGCCTTTTCCTTTCACTATGGAGTTTATCATACGACGGGGGTATAATGCAATGGCAATCTGAACACAATCATGGGGTTTTACATTATTGCGAAAGAGTGTATCTCACTCTATTTCAGGAAATGGGAAGTCATTCCGAACGCAATCATGGGGTTTCACATAATTGCGTATTAGAGTATCTCACACAATTTCAGGCAGTGGGGGGGGGGTCATTTTCAGGAAATGGGAAGTTGTTCTGAACACATTCTGAATGCAATAAGATTTCACGTAAATTCGCTAAACTAGCGAATTCACGTAATTGCAAACTGGCTCCATTTGCAATTGAGAGAAATTCCTCCCATGTGATAAACTCCTATGTTATGCTCAGGCTAGTTGACTTTTGGTCAACTCAATTTTGCCTGTTGGGTGTCCCACCCGGTAGGGCCTTTTTTGCTCATGTCTGGACAGGGCAGTGGCTGGTTGGGCATGCACTCCATCGAGTTAGGTTGCTTTTCGTTTGTCTGATGTCCCCGGGGTTTGGCAGGGGTTGCTATGCAACTTTTGCTTTCCTCTGGATAGTGAATCGGGCTCTCGGGCGATGGGCTTTGTGCATCCTGACAATACGGAGGGCCTTGACTTTGGCCTTTTTATTCTCGGGAAGGAGGACTCTCGACCTTAGTTTGCTCTTGGTCTCGGGACATCCTGTGAGACCACACTTTACTGGAGCCTTTTCTCACAGTTGTGGACGTTCCCATTGGTGATAGAATTTGCCATCAAAAGTGAGTTTTGTGTGTCAATCAGGTGATTGTCTGTTTGATCGATGAGCAGACTTCCTGGTCAGATCGGATGTTGTGCCTGGTCTGTCAATTCATTCTTGTTGTTCTTAACTATATTTCTTTCACAGCTTGCTTATCCTTGGCCTTCCGAGACAACATTCAGACTTCTGCCTCATTTCCAGGTGGACAGCTTACGCCATTTCGTCCTGGAAGTGGACCAGCTCCTTTTCCATTTCTAGATTACCTTTGCGATATCAGATGTCCGTTGGAAGGCAGGGCCTCCCTTGCATCGGAGGCTCTATCCACTCTCAAGGCTTTAGGAGATGACAAGCATTTCTCCTTTGCAGCTGCTAGGCCACTGCTTTCAGCCTACTAATTTTAATATTGTTTTGCAGTTCCAGTTTGGCTTAACAGAGTGGCTCTGCCCCCAGGTTCAAGCTGGCATGTAGCTGATATTACATTCTTGTCTAGGCTGGAAGGGTTTCCAGTCCAGCAAGCCCTTGAGGGTTTGAGGAGAACTTCTCTGGCCAGCAAGATGCTAGGCGTCGCATTTGCTTTTCCCTCCTTTGGCCTACTCAGTTGGTTGCACCTCTTGCTTTGGGGCCATGTTTTTTATGCAGCCTATGTCACAGCCTTGTTGCGGGGCTCTCAAGATTAGTATTTTGGCACGTCTCAAATTTATGCGTTGAGGGCTTTTCAGGTTGGGATTTGTCTTTTGCTCACCATGCTGTTTGTTTAGTTATACACAGATCCAAGTGAGTTCAACTTGACCAGTGATCATTCATCTCCTCAGGCATTGCCATGGATTTCACCTTGGACTTATACTGCACTTGCTGGGCCCTCCCCCTCCTTTTGGCATTTGGATGGCACACCAAGTATACATTTCCTGTTTATTTGCTGTGCTCCATAGGGCGTTGCAGCATATGGACCTTCTACTTGAGACTTGGGCGACATTCTTTCTGTATCGGAGCTGCACAATATGGTTTGGATGCGGGTGCAAGATCCTGGGCAAGTGGAGATACAGAGCTTTTGCTGGCTTGGTTGCCCAAGGAGGACTTATACTATGGACATTCTGTTGGGGTAGGGTTGGCGGAAGGCCGTTGTCAGCCTTTTGTGGCCGCAGTACAGGTACTGGATCTGGTGGGTTAGTTTCCAGGGCCTGGTAGCACTGGATCAGGAGTCCTTTGGACCCGGGAAACATCAGGTGTGATGTGGCCAACAGTGGGTCACATTGGAGTTTATCCCAGTGACGAGAGGCTTTCCTCCAGTAGCTGTGTAATTGCATAATTATGCAAGGGTGTTGCGTTGCCTCAAAGTCATCCCGATGCTTGGTGCAGATCCAGACCTCGTGCTTTTGGACCAACCCTACCCTTGGCATTGCTGGAATAAAGTTGTGGCCTTTTATAATGCCAATCTGCTTCTTGTCTTTCTTGGGGCGTATCCGCCTCCACTGCAATATGAAAACATGGACAACCCAAACACAGCACAAGGTATGCAAAGTATAACACAGGAACATGCAAGCTTGTAACATGTGCACAAATTGAGTGCATAAATAATCAGATTTTGCATCAAAGGTGCATGATTGTCAACAATGGATATCTGTTAATTCAAATTGCTCAGAGATATTCCAGACACATGCCCAGTTAAAATTTACAGCCTTGGAATTAACACTGTACAGTGCCCAGCTACATACCAAACAGTGTACACTGTACAGTGCCCAGGCTGCACACCAAACAAATACATGGATTGACTAGATAACGATGTTGCCACTTGGCAACCTCTTTCATATTACTTGGGATTTAAGTGGAAGCTATATTAAATATATAGCATGCAAGAAAACACTACTTTAGAAAAATGTGTAAGGAAGAATGCAGGGATTGACTCTGGATCAGACCCACTTTGTGTTGGAAGGAAAGGTTTAAAACCCATTGACACCACATGAAGGATTTTTGTGTTTCAAATCCCGCTGCAGCACTATGCTGGTAATCTGTCTGAGGGATCTTAAGAACTATAGTCCAAAAAAGCTATGGGAAGGAAAATGTTTTTTTAAAAAGTCTGTTTCTATCCTGTTTATGTTTTTGTATAAGTATGCTTCGCTCTTCTGTTAAAGTCTCTTGTGAGTACTTTGTAGTGTCTCTTGACCTTTCTGTCTTACATGCAACAGACACATTATTTGTATCTAGACTGACAGCTTCAAACCATGTTGTACATCTGCTGTCACCTTGCCAAAATGTTTCCATTATTCCCTAAAGTATGCCACTTTTAAAATTCTGCCTGCTCTGCAATTGATTTTTAAAAGAAGATGCATTCAGGTCATCTGGAAATTGAAACAAGGAAGTATCAGGATCATGAATAAATAGTCGTCATAAGAATGTATGATCTATAATGAGTAAGTTTGAAAAAATGTCAGATAGAATTTATTTTCACACACATGTATGGTTTATGTGCACAAACTTGCACAGAAGAGTGTATGTGGTTAACCATAAATACATATATAACCTCTTCTAACAGAGATGGGAGATTCCAGATAATTACACTCTATTGGATCATTTTCAAGTCACTGCATAAGTGCTTCATATTTTGTACTCTTCTTGCTTTTGCATGCTATAACAAAATTAAAATGCAATATCAAATATTTCTGGGCACTTCTATGCCCTACTAGTTTTAATTAGGTGTTTTCATGTCCAAAGAGTTTCAATGGGGGAACTGAAATCATACGTAAAACTCTTCCCTAGAAATCTGTGGCACTTTGGTTGGATTTTGCTTTATGTTTCTTGCCCCCAGAATAAGTGAGATCAGATTGGTAGTTTTTTGTGGCACTTTCGGGCTATGTGGCCATGTTCTAGAAGAGTTCCTTTCTGACGTTTCACCAGCATCTGTGGCTGGCATCTTCAGAGAATGAAGCTCCACAAAAAACTAAGGATGCCGGCCATGAAAGCCTTCGACTCCGCATGAGCTCAGATTCCTCAATGACCCAATGGCTCTTCCCTTGCCTTAGCTCCTAACTATTCCATTGACTTTAGTAACAAACTGGAGATGAAATTGGCCTGAAGATCTTTTAAAAAAAATACAGCTATTCAATAAAGCCATGTTCTTTCCTGGCTTATTTGTGTCCAGTGTGTTAGTCCATAATGGAATGACTCCTGCCACAATACAGATTTCTCCCAACAGCAATGTAAAAGTTTAATTCTCTGGACAGCTATTATAACTCCTTGGTATGCGTCCTCCTCCCATATATCCCAGTATCTGTCCATACACAGCAGAAATTTCCAACCTGGCTCACATCTTCACAAAACAGGCAGCAGCCAATGTAACTATGCTGCAACTTCCCAAGAGCAGATCTCTTTTTTTGAGCTCTTGTTGGTGAGCATGGAGAATGACATTTCATGTAGCAGGATGATGGAAAACAATTGTGGGTTTGCAGAATCTACATAATTGTGGGTTTGCAGAATCTTGGTGGACACTGTTATTGCACAAGAACATTACTATTATCACCAATACAAAGGATATTTGTGCACATTTCTATAGAAAACAAGTGATTGAAAGCATGGTAGGTGCTGTGAGAACAGCTGTTCAGTAAGACATGTGTACTGACTATGTATTGAACTTGCAGAAGTAATCTCAGAGCCACTGGCAATAATCTTTGAGAACTCCTGAAGAACAGGAGGAGTCTCAGCAGACTGGAGGAGGGCAAATGTTGTCCCCCATCTTCATAAAGGGGGAAAAGAGGATCCCAAAACATACTGCCCAGATAGCCTGGCATCAATACCGGTGAAAATTAATCTGTTAATATATTTGCTCAGCTTAAAAAATTATGCAGACTCCCAGAGATTCAATCTGCCATATTTTGTCTGCATTTCCCCCACTATCGGAGGCAGTGGGTCCAGGGGCTGCATGGCCACTAGTGCTGATCTCCTTGGGGCCCAAGGGTGGCCTTGTGCCTACCTCAGCTTTGGACATTGTTGGTCTTGGTGGTGGTGGTGGTGGTTGGCTGTGGCTCCTCCAGCTCTGTTAGAGGAATATACATCATGCACTCTTCTAATTCAGTTATTTAAACAGAAAAATAAAAATATCCCATATGATTTCAAAACTAAGAAGGATCAGACCTAGTAAATACTTGGATGAGAGACCGCCAATGAATACCAGGTGCTGTGGGCTGTATTTCACGGGAAAGCAATGGCAAAACCACCTCTGAGGATTCATTGTCCAAGAAAGCTATATGAAATTCATTAGCTCACCATAAGTCAACTTGAAGGCACATATAGACACATATAAGACATAGTAAATATGATCACCATGGGGGGGGGGGTGTCAGTGAGGATAGGTCAGTGAAAATATAAATTAGCATTTCCCATACATAATGTATCAGTCTTCCTCCATTTTCAAACAAAAGCCTTATTAATAACTCAGCAAAAGTATATATACAGAGAGAGAGAACCATCTCTACCATACTTCCCTTCCTCCCCGTTCCTTCTTGGCACACTAAAAATGCTTTTTGGAACTGGTTTTATAGACTAAGTTGAATAGCTATCAGTAAAAAATAAAAACACGCCAGCAAACACAAAGGATTTAGAGAGACAGGCAACAAAAAAGGCTAAAGCCACAGGAATATTAAAGGCCATAGCGATCAAGCTTGCAAAACTGACAGGAGAAGAGTATGAGTACTTGAAAAAAGGAGTTGACCTTTTCTCTCTAACAGCAGAGGTAAAACAGATAAGCCTCATACAGAAGTTGATTGGAAAGCCAGGTGGCATTGAAAGGCTGGCAAAACAAAACTCGAAACATTTTGTTCCACATCACTGATTTGAACATCCCACTGGTGTCATGCACATGCAAGTCTACTCAATAGCAACCTGTGGCAGCAAAAATAATTCTCAAGAATGGAGGCATCTCCTGACTTTGATAAACCCCATGAGTCACCAGAGTAATCCCTTTCTAGTTTTCCAATTGCCTTCTAACTCCATACCATGTGTTTCTGTCTGAAGGGGGTGGGGACTTTCTTGAAAGTAGGGTAGCATTGAGTAGCAATGATCAGAGGGTTAGAATAACTTCATTGACCCAAAGATAAAAAAGGAAAGAGGAGTAACAGCCACAGAGAGAAATACGTGAAAGCAACACCTTCAGGGAGTGGTAAGCTTAATGCTTAGTTTTTCACACACTTCTGATACATGGACCCAAGAAGGGGTATTTGTTGGGGATAGATCATAACCGGGTAGGCTATTGTGCTGCTGTGCAAACAACTAGAGATTGTGCTAAGCAGGTCCTGGTGGACCAAGGCTTCAGTGTTTTCTTATTTATAGCTCCAAATTGCTACGAACAGCTATTCCAGAATATTGTCTCTCCAGATACAGTCTGTCCTGGAACTTGAACAGGACAGAAGTGCTTCATAATGATGGGAAACTTTATTATCAGTATCTCACCTCCAGATTTCCTGGTGGCCCTTTCACACTGCGCAATTATAGTGCTACATTTCCATTTTATCTGCCATTGTTTCCTCTTGCGAAATTTTTGAGTTTGTAGTTTAGACAGAGGCACCAGAGGAGCTCCATGGCTGAGAAATCAGTTGACCCCCCCCCCTTCAACTGAATATCCCAGGATTCCATATAACAAATCCATGGTGGTAAAAGTAGAATAATAGCACTATAATTATATAGGCAATTATCACACGCAGTTTTTAAACTGCAATTATAGTCACAATATTGGTGATACTTATCACATGACATCACTTCTGACCTGTAACTTCTGTGTTTCCTAAGCACAGCTAGGACATCCCTTTTCATTGATGGGGGAAACCTGTCAATATGTCACTGCCATGGATGGCAGTTGTGATATTGGCAGTCAAGTGGTGTCAGTGTCCCCTCCTCTCCCCCTGTCCCCACCCCCCTTGCTATTCCCAAACAGCCTGAATTGTTTGTTTATTTGTTTATTGTCTAGTTCTTTTCTTCTCTTTTACTTAAATCACATTAGCATAACTGTGGAACTGCAGCAAAAAGTTTTCTTAATTTTTTTTTAAAAAGCCCCAAAAGCACACTGGGTAGGGCATAGGGCAGGGAGACAAGGTTAAGGGGATGAGTGGGAGAGTGCAAAATAGCAGAAACAGATGTAGTCAAGCAATTGCAGAGATATGCAATCATGGTTGCTCTCAAACCAGTACGTTTCTGTTTTCTTTAACTAGTGCAAATGTGGCAAGAATGGGGCTCATGTGATAATGTCCATTGTGTGAAAATACCCCAAGTTTCGTATTAGGTTATGAGACCATTTTTCTTCTTGTATAGTAGTTGTTCATTTTACATGTCAGGACAAGGTCAAGAGATTTCACAATCTGAAGCAGCCCTCCAAATGATGCCTCACTCACTTAGATCAAGGAAAGTTTCCAGTACTCCCAAACAGTATTCTGCACATGAAGCAGAACAATTTCATAATTACTTCAGATGTATCATACTGGATTGCATTTTTTCCCACTGACTAAAATGTGTTTGTGTGTATTTTTAATATATACAGAGTTTCATATTTCAGATCTTGGAAACGTGCCCATTTTGAAAACAAGATCTTCTTTGTTCTGCTGCTAATCTCTAGAGGGTCAAAAGGGAGATACTTATTAATAGGGAGATACTTACACAAGTACATCATTCAAGAGCTGTGAACTAGGTAAACGACACAAGGATGTACTGGGGGCATTTCTCCTGCAAAAAGTCTATTGAGTTAAAGCATTACCCACTTGGATCCAATTATTGAAATGGATGACTCTGTCTGACTGTTGTCTCAGCCTTTAAGGAGACAATTACTCAGCTAATTATATTCTGGCTGGCAAAAGAGAAAAAAAAATACATAGGAGTTTTTGAACACATATGGCAATTTTTTGAACCGGATGTACTAAACGGTTGAGTAATGTCACCGTGTCTGCCTGTCAGGGATTAAAAGCCCCCCCACAGCATAGCCTGTCTAGATCAGTTCAGGGGCAGCTCTGTTCTCATTGCTGTGCCAATTCTCCAATGCACTCTGATGCTAGGGAAATCTGTCATGTCACTACGTTACACACCGGAGAAGCCAAACTGATTGCACTCATCAAACCTGAGACATCTATGAGAAGGCATTCAAAAACACAAGAGAGAAAGAGAGGGAAAAACCCATCAACTTTTGCAACAGTAACCCAAAGAATAGATTAAGAAATAAAAGAAAGTCTGTGCCGGGCACTTCCTGAGATTTATTACCTACACATTTCACTTGCTAGTCCATTTAGTCCTCCTTTAGGTATTCCCAACTGGAGATAATGAACACACAGGGGATTGCCTGACTTAGGTGTGCTTTTCAGAAGTCTGAAATTAACCCATCTGTATTATCTGAAGAGTGAAACTAAGGCAGGGGTAAAGCCTGCCATTTCTCTTCTCCCAAACAGCATTTACTCACCAAGTAGTCATTGTAACATTGTCACTGGACCATAAGAAGACAATATACAATAAAATTCAAAATCCACAAGGATTGATACCTTTATTGAGCAAAAAAAAAACCAAAACAAAACAAAAAAAAAACCACCATTAAAATCCCTCAGTACCATCTTAATTGACAACATCTCGGACAGAATGTAGATTTGTGGCTCTAACATCATGCCCATATTGATTTTGTATGTTTTTAAAAACTTCTTTGTCTGATTTTTAAAAAGACAGTGAATCTTTGTAAAACTTGCATGCTACTTTGGAGGAGTCCAGTAAAGTTATCACTTCCTATGGATTTTGGATTTTGTTGTATTTTGCTGCATGGCCAACACAGCTATCCATGAATAAGATGTAGAGAATAATTGTGGACTTGGAACAGAAAAATGAGACATAACAGGTCTCACCCTTTCACCAGTTTTGACTGGACTGCATGATGTAAAAAGGCAGAAGAATCACATTCTTACAAAAGGTTGCTCCCTGCAATTGTACATGGTTAGAATGCACTGCACCCTATTATTTTGTCCCCCCTTTGCTGTTATAAATTTATTATGTTACTATATAATCTTTGTGTTTTTATATTTTTATTTTGTTTTGTTTACCATTTTGAATGGACTTGGTCTAGAAAGGTCACTTTTGATTACTGCAATACATTTATAAAACCAGTAAATCCTTTAGTTCAATTTAAAATATTTCCAGAGGAGCTCACTAAGTTAACCTGTGGTTGAGGTATACACTTTTAGCTTCAAAGTAGTATCTATTTCCACTGGGGATGTGGCTCATCTTACATGTCAACACTGGGATCTCAGGGGAAAATGGACACAAATAGCATCATTTATAGTCATTGTTTGCCTGCAGACTGGCAGTTAAAAGTCATTTGTTCTAGCACCCTTTTGATCTCTGCTGCTTGCTGCCTTTAATGTTTTTTTTATGATTTATTGATGCTACCATCTGTTTTTGTCATATGATATTTGAAGTGGTGTTTCCACGTATGTTAAATGTGCATGTAAGTACAGGTGGTCCTTTGTATCCACAGATTCTGCATCCTTGGATTCAACCAACCATGTTTCAAAAATATTCTCAATACAAATTCCAAAAGCAAACCTTAATTTTTGTTCTTTTATAGAAGGAACACCATTTTACTATGTCATTGTATATTACAGAACTTCAGCATCCACAAATTTTAGTACCCACAGCAGGTCTTGGAACCAAACCCCCAGGATACAAAAGGGCCCAATGTCGTTTAAATAGGGGCAGCAGAATTTAAACACACTGAGGGTCACCAAACAGTGCAATCCTATACATGTGGATGCTAAGTCCCACCCAGTTCAATAGCACTGACTGCCAGGTAAGTAGGTAGGTATCACAGGGGTGTGCAACACATGTTCCAAGGGGCATATGTAGGTCCCTTCTGTTCTTTCCGTCACCTGTTTTGTGTCCTAGACTGCATTTACACTGCAGAACTAATGCAGCTTGACACCAATTTAATTGCCATGGCTCAATGGTATAGAATTTTGGGATTTGTAGTTTTGTGAGATATTTAGCCTTCTCCCTCAGAGCTCTCTGGTGCCACAACAGCTGCAAATCCCAGGATTCCATAGGTTGGGGCTATGGTAGTTAAAGCAGTGTCAAAATGCAGTGTGGCAGCAGCATCAGGTGAGCAGCTATAGCAGAAGACGGGGAGATGTGTGTTTACAAATGCCAGATAGTTGCCTTCTGTACAGGTCTGTGATGGAAATAACTCATCACTGGGGAATGTGGAGGTCCTCCTTCTGTTTCTTAACTTGCCTCCAGCCAGCTTCCTTGTCACAGCCTGTAACCGAGGGAACGCTTCTGCCCCCAGATCTGAATACGTTAACTCAAGTACACAAAATATGGTATTTCAGTCATTATTAGAGTATATATAAACAAGCTCTCCTAAAGTCAGTTGTTCCTATTGCTACTGTTATGTCCTACTTATTTCTGCCCTGAAACAAATCTTATCTGTTTCCCTATTCTTTCTTTCTCCAAGCTTTTATAAAGCATGCTCTATATTCAACGGGAGGCTCAGCACATCTGCTGTTACAAGAAACAAGACTAATTGCTGATGGGATTTTTCCCCATAAGCGTTTCAATCCATCTGTAGGGCACGATTACTGCAGCAAGACCCCCACCACCAACAATTCTCTTCAAGCCTTTTCCCCCACCGCCTCTGAGCGATATTCATTAATCCCATCAATGACATCTCTAACATGTAGGAACTATGCCTAGAGTAATTATGAAATCTTTCCTCTGTGCTTGATTCTAATATAAGAGCACGAGAAGATAATGAAGGCTGATTGTAGTGCCATCATCCCATTGAGGAGCTAAAGGATGCTGTACAAATAACAGCTGGCTGATGAATTGTGAAAGAGAAAAGAAATAGCAGACCAGAATAATCAAGATAACACTTCCTCTTTGACAAAAGGATTCTGTCTTCAGATGTGTAGCCTCAAATTACTTCCTGGATTCTTCAGAGCACACACCGAAACAACAACAACAAGAGTAACAACAGCAACACTGCACCCACGGGAATTCTGGGAATTAATGGTCACAGTGTGAATTTTTCCTGTTCAGTGTTCCATCCAGCCATGCTCTCTTCTGGGATTCTCTATTCCACACACCTTTCTTTCAGCTTTCCTTCCTCATATCCCACTCCAGCAGACCCACAGCATTCTGTGGGCACCTACCATGCTTGCTCCTCATTGCCCTGGCTTGGGAGAAAGGGTTCTTGTTTAATGTTACTTCCCCATATGGCTTTTTTGTATTTCTGCAAAACTTGATATTCTGCCAGGCAAGCAGGTAACCTCCTTGTTCTTTCTCGTTGGTTCCATTTTGGCTACCACACATGATCCAATGAACAATCCCTGGATATCGTGCCTTTCTTTGGTTACTTTCCACTTCTGGCAATGAGGCTTTTTTATAGTCAATATCAATATTATGAGAGCCAGCATGGTGTAGTGGTTTGAGGGTTGGCCTATGAATGTGAATATTAGAATTGGATTCCCTGCTGGACCATGGACATCCCCTGAATGATCTTGGGCAAATTCCACACTCTCCATATCAGAAAACCCCTTGGGGTCACCATAAGTTAGAAATAACTTGAATATTTCTAACCATAAGTTTGAAATAACTTGAATATTAGAATTTGATTCCCTGCTGGACCATGGACATCCCCTGAATGACCTTGGGCAAATTCCACACTCTCCATATCAGAAAACCCCTTGGGGTCACCATAAGTTAGAAATAACTTGAAGGCACACAACATGTGTGTGTGTGTGGGGGGGGGGGGTTAATAACATCTGAAATCCTAGCTTATCTCACCATTCTTGAGAAATGTCAGTAGTCTTACCAAAACTTCACCTGCCTACTTCTCCTCTTCCCCCATCCTCTGAATTCATTGTTCTTTTTCACCAGGAATCGCTGGGTGTTTCTGAACACTACACATGCTACCAACATCTTTCTCTCAGTTGAGTGGTGTACAGACCAGCACTTTGTGCCAGCCTGTGGTTAGAGTCATGGCGCTGGATGCCATGACTCCGCCCCATCATGTCATGATGCCGCATGCCCTTGTAGATGGCGCATGGCATCAAGGCATAACCCTGGCGCTGCATCTAGATGATGCAGCACTGAAAGGATGTCACAAAGCTGCTCCATCGCTTAGCTAATTAAGCCAACTAAATTAGTGACTAGTTTGAGCACATGGGAATCACAGGAATAATTAGGGTGATTGTAAATCTAAAACTGCAATTCTATCCATTCTTAATTGAAAAAAACAACAAAATAAGTGGGACATTAAAAATTGCTAGGACAAGGCTACATATGAACAAAGTATCTGGATAAGTGCCATGTGCAATTATCTCCCGAGCTTTTAATAAAATAAAGAATGATTATTAAAATGAGCAAGCCCATGAATATCAATGTGGACTATACAGAAGGTTGTACATTGCTCTGAAGTGTATTGTTCCTATTGACAACGAACAACAAAAACTTGCTCAATAAAAATTATTTTGGAACTATCACAAGTTCTAGCAAAATAAATCAATTTTGTCATCAGAAAAATTGCCCAACTATGTGCAACCATTCTGAAACTACAGAAATGGAAGCTTCTCTATATTTTATTATGTTGGGTAGAGAGAGAGAGAGCAGGATAAGGATCAGGACGGGGGAGGAGAGAGATGAACATATTGATGCTGTTGATAAGCCCACAATCAACTCTAGGTTTAACCTTACCAAATACATTTTTCAAAGAATCACAAAGAAATTTTTAGTGTTGCATGGTGTTAAGTGACTTGTAAATTATTGTCTGGTATTTCATTCCATAATGTACCATAGATAGATTCAGAACTTACGATAGAAACCTGTATGAAAATATTGACAATGTTTATCTGATGCAAAGAAAGTACACCTCTGTTTCTGTTTAATAAATGTCATATCATTCCTCCTCTTCAAATTAATATGAATCATCACAATAATATTAATATTGTTTCATATCCACTTCCAGAATTCTGTAGTAGTGTTGACACTAAAACCACATTCTGATTTGTGTATATAATGGACACCCATGCACTACATTTTGGTCCCATAGAGAAAGTTTTCTCTACAGCAAAGGTCATTTGGACAACACTATCGCTTACATAGTTGTAAAATGTTATTGTCAATTGCTGTCAGGGTAACTTCAACTTATGCTGAATGAAAGAGTTCCAAATCAACAGCCCTGCTCAGGTTTTTCAGACTCAGGACTGTTCTGACTTCCTTGACAGAGGTCCAAAGCACATTGTAGAAATGATCCAGTCTGAGACTGCTTTAACTGTCTTGATTCAGTGCTAAGGAATCTTGGAAACTGTAGTTTCTTGTGGGCCCCAGAGCTCTATGACAGAGGCCAAATCATAGAATCATTGTGTCTCACAATACTACAGGTCCCAGAATTCCCTAGCATTGAGCCAGAGCAATTAAAGCAGTCTCAAACTGCTTTACCGGTATTTCTGCAGTGTGTTTTGGACCTGAGTCTATCCATCTGTAATGCATGCACAGGGATCTTGTAGACCTTTGAGACTAACTAAGAGAAAGACATTGATAACATAAGCTTTCATGGACTACTTCATCAAATGCAGTCTTCCTTTTTTCCTACTGTCTTTGACCTTACCAAGCTTCATTCTCTTTTCTAGCGAATCATGTCTTCTCACAATTTGTCCAAAGTTATGACAGCCTCAGTTTAGTCATCTTGGCTTCTAGGGAGATTACAGACTTGTTAGAACTCCTTCATTCCCTGAATTGGATTTGGTGTTCCCATATTTTCATATTTCATATCTGGGGCCAGCATGTCCTTGAGAGATTATGATGATTTTTAGGAATACTAGTTAAGGTTCCCAGTAGAAAAGGACCAAAGACCTGAGGCATATGGACAATTCAGGTAATAATATAATCATGGCTAAATGAGTGTACTAATGGTTCCTTCCTTCCCCCCAAGTCATCTGCATTTCCTCTTTTACCAAGAGACAAAGGATGTCTCATTGCACCATACAAGCAAAAAAGTAAATGCGATATTTTCCTAAGCAACATCTAAAATGCAATTAAGGAATATTTGTTTGGGGTTGTTGTTGTTGTTGTTGTTGTAAAGTGACCTTCAACTGAATAATTATGAGGGGGAATGGGCTCTTGCTTTTTAAGAACAAAACAAAAAAGTCCAGCCCTGTGGAGCCAGGTTCCATACAGGGCAGATGCTAAAGGAAATCCTCTACCCTCATCTTGGAATGCTTCTACTTTATGCTCATTTTAGACTACCTGGGAATATTGGTTCTCAGAATTAAGCCATTGCTTATTAACTCAGTAATTTTGCCCATTGCTCTATATTAGAAAAGCTGCCTATTACACTGAGCTCATCAATTTTAATAACTTTTAATTTAAAAAGGATACACTATATATCTGCCAAAGCTTTAATAATTCAGATCGCTAGCATTATTTAATACATGGTTTCAGATAAAATATTATTTTATCTGAAACCAAGAGTACAATCAAGATTTTAAAAAACCAAAAAAGTACTGGTAGTTAATGCAGGACCGTTACAGTGAATTTTTAAAATGCAGATGAAGAAATCTGCTTTCAGGACACTGATATATATGTGTATGTATCATCCGAAAAAAAAGTAATAACCATTAATTTAAAGTTTGACATTAGTTTGGAACAACATATCACTCCACAAATTGAAGTGGGATGTGAGATGAAACAGGTTCATTATCAACATCATAATTTTTTCCACTGACTTAGGGATATATGTACAGTTCCTTTCCAGATGGATGTGATTTCAAGTCTGCATCTAAATACTCAAAGCAAATCCTTCTTCAGGATTCATTATCTCGAGGAGTCCCAATGCTGCAGAGAACTCAATTAACTGATTAGTGACAATTATCCTCACATTCCTTTTGAATCTACAGTTTTTGAACATCCTACTTAACATTGTCTCTGTGTAAACTTGAAGGCCAAGGAGCTCTTGTGTACTTTGGAGGATTCAGGAGTGTATGCATACCAAGTTCAGACAGAACTCTGCCCAGACTTATTGGGTCTCACTGCTACACTGTGTGAACCCGGAGCAAAAAACGGGGACACAAGTTTGGGATCTTATTGCATTTTTAAATAAGCCGACTAATCCCTGCCACGTTGAAGTCTATTTTAGGGTGCAGTCGAGTATTATCACAGAGAGAATGCAGCTGATGTCACCACCCGACTGCATCCCACCTAAAACCAATCTTCAGATGGCTGATTTGCAAAGTCAGGAGCTTGGCCAGCTAAGGGCAGATTCTAGCCGGGTTTTAAGTGGGATGCAGTTGGGCGGTGGCATCGGCACCATTTTTCCCGTAATAATACCCAACTGTATCCTGAAATAGACTTCAACGCGGCAGGGGTAAATCAGCTTATTTAAAAATGCAATAAGCTCCATATAAAGTACTGCTTTAAACTAACATTGCAGACACAGTATCTTACTTCTTCTTCTTTGTCCTTTAGAGACTGAGAATAAACATACTTTGAAGAGAACACATGGAGCTGTAAATTATCCTCTTGTTAAATTTATGAAGATTGTTTTCAGCCTTTGAGAAAAAATTGAACATTCTATCTCAACAGCCGCTCCTACATCTATCAACATAATCAGAGATGTGCTGTTTTAATGATCTGTTGGTATTCTGAAATGAGAACAATGACCTTTGTTTTAATTAGTCAGTATGGAGAGCCTACTGAGAGAGAAAGTGTAGAACTTAATGGGACCTTAGATTAAGTATTCTTCTCTTTAATGTTGAAAGTGATGTTTAATTTAAATTATGGCCATGGGATCAAATAAACTTTCCAATTGTACATACTAAGCTGCATCTTAACTCCTTCATTCATTGCAACAGAATCAAATGGATTTGTCCTTTGTGGTAAATGAAGAGAAAATCATAGAGTGGATTTAAAAACAAAAACAAAAAACCTTCCACCAAAAACCACAAATAGATTACTTCATGTCAAAAGAGGGTGATGATGATGAAGTGCATGAACTTCCTGCTCTTTATGGAAAGTAGACATTGTACCACTGCTTATGAACGTGTAGCCACCAAACCCAGTTTCTTCTTTGAAACTGGGCTGACCTGAGTGGTACAGGATTGTAATGTATGAGACAGGAACACTTTTAGCAAGCCTCTGCTGCTTGAAGCATTAATAATAGGTTAGGCACAAGAGGAAGATAGTCAGTTTATTAACTGCTACCCTCTTCCAAGGATCAATCCAAGTACCTTTTACTAAGGATTCAAATTAAAGCAAGGGAGGGTTTCAGTAAATAAACCAAGCAGTCTCTAACTTTGTTATCCACATGGAGAAATCCTAACTTACTTCTTGCAACTTACACTTAATCCTTGCAAGGTGATTATCTTCCTGTCTATCAAATGCATGGATTTGTCCAAAAGGGGCTCCACATAGTTTCCCAAGACAGAAGACAAGGTTTGTTTCTGTTGTTAACTCTTCTGTTGAGTCGACTTCAACTTATGAATGAGAAACCTCCAAGTCTCCCTATCGGCAACCTCTCTGCTCAGATCTTGCAAACTCAGGGCTGTGGCTTGCTTGCTAGAGTCTATCCATTTGGAATCAGGTCCTTCTCTTTTCCCACTGCATTCTACCTTGCCAAGTATTATTGTCTTTTCTAGTGAGTCATGATCTGGCCAAGGTACAACAGTCTCAGCTTAGTCAACTTAGCTTCTAGGGAGAGTTTAGACGTTGTTTGCTCCAGGACCCATATATTTGTCTTTTTAGCAGTCCACAGTACCCACAGAATTCTTCTCCAACAACATATCTCAAATGCGTTGATTTTCTTCCTATCAGCTTTCTTCACTGTCCAGCTTTCACAGCCATACTTAGTGATGGGAAATACAATGACATGGACAATCTCAGTATTCAAGTTTTACATTTTAGGATCCTTCATAACTGCCCTTCCAAGTCCTAGTTCTCTGGTTTCTTGTCTGCAGTCTCCATTCTGATTAATGACTGAGCCAAAATATGAAAAATCTGAAAGTCTTTTTTGGGGTCATACAGACTGCAGGCCCCAGTCGGAACAGGACCATGGTGACAGCATGGCCCAGTCCCAATCCAGGCTGCCACCGTTGTCCCAAACAGGATACCAGCAAAGAGTAGACTTTCCTCACTCCTTTTACTACTGGCTTTTTCCAGCCAAGCAAGCTTTCCACACAGCGTTCAGCTGCTCTGGGGGCATACATCATCTGCACACCCTGGCCCAAAAGTGGCCAGAAGCTGTTCTTTCGTGCCTGTCTGTTTCAGGCCACTGTTTTCTTTAATGTTATGCAAATCATCTGTGGTCATTATTTTTGATTTCTTAATATTCAGCTATATATCTGCATTTGCACTTTCTTTCTTGCCTTTCTTCAACAATCATTCCAGGTCTTTTCTATTTTCTGCTGATAGTATGGTGTCATCTGCATATCTTAGATTATAGCTGTTCTTCCTTCCAATTTTCACACTTCCTTCCTCCGAGTCTAGTCCTGCTTTAAGTATGATACTTTCAACATACAAGTTAAACAGTTGGAGTGATAAAATGAAGCCTTGCCAATTGAAAAACATTCTATTTCCATATTCTGTCCTAACAGTAGCCTGTGGTCCTGAGTACAAGTTATGCATCAGGATAATCAAATGTTTTGGCACATCTATTTCTTTAAGAGCAATCCATAGTTTTTCATATCTACGCAACCAAAGGCATTACTATAATCTATAAAGCACAGGCTGATTTTCTTTTGAAATTCTTTGGTGTGCTCCATTAACCATCGTATGTTTGCAATATGATCCCTAGTACCTCTTTGTTTCTTGAACCCAGCTTGGACATCTGGCACTTTGTTGTAGAATTTTGAGCAACACCTTGCTTGCATTAAAAATTAATGTAATGGTTCTATGGCTAGTGTAATCTCTGGTGGCCCCTTTCTTGGGGAATGGGATGTATATTGTATGTTTCCAATCTGGGTTTTTCATTCTTTTCTATATTTGTAGACAGATTTTGCTTAGAACTAGAGCAGATTCTCTCTCTTTAGCTCTATTGGTATGCCATCTGATTTTTGTGTTTTGGGTCTCTCTTTTTTATTATTTTATTTTTATTGAAAGATTCCTTATATTGTAGGTATAGTAAATGGGTTCCATATATTATACAGATTTGTGCTTTCTTCACCTAATCTAATCTAAACATTATTTTAATAAATATATTAATATCTGATTTAATTATATTTCTTCTTTTTAAGTATTTTGTTCTTATATAACTTCCTAAGTTCCTCTGTATGGTAAGAAATAATTTCTCTATTTCTCTGTTTAATATTGTAAATGATGTATTTCTTCAGCATTTCCTGCTGCCTTAAGTTAAACTGAGATACTGATGTTTGTTACTTCTATTTTTTTTAGTTTTTGACCATTCATTTTGGCCATTTCTGTTCATTTCCAACTGTTTTTGCAGAATTCTGTCAGTACTTTCCAATCTTTTTCTACTTTTCCCGTAGGGTTTTTGTTAATTGAGCATGTAAGTTTATCTATTTCAATAGCATCTAGTGTACCTATAAGCCATTCATCAATTTCTTCATTTCTTCATTTTTCCATTTTTTAGCAAAATTAATTCTCGCTATAGAGATCATATACAGTATTCCCCCCCCCCCACTGTTTTCTTGCTTGGATTTCATTTATGTGTCATATTTAAAAGATATACCTCTGGGGTCACTTTAGAGTTTATCTTTAGAATCTTACACATGGTGTTATGGATGTTCTCCCAAAACCTCTTTGATTTTGGGCAGTACCACCACATATGAATTGAAGAACCTTTGGTATTCCACATTTATATATTATATATTTTTGCAATTCTTTCTGGTATCAAATTGACAGGGGGAGGGAATCCCTGAGCAATGAGACGCTTGGGACCGACGCTGAGAGAAAGACATCCAGTGATAGCTATCACTTTTTTCTTTTCTTCAATTATAGGTTTTATTGATTTCCATTGTTATAAAAAAACCCTAAAGTAAAAGTTACACAGCGACAACACAAAATATATCATTTCAGTCAGTTTGTTTCTAGATACAATTCAAGGAGCTAGTTGTCACCTATAAAGCCCTACATGGCTCAGGTCCACACTATTTGACAGACCGTTTCTCCTGGTATGAACCGGCCCGGATTCTGAGATCCTCTGGAGAAGCCCTTCTCTCCGTCCCAACATCATCACAAACACGGTTGGTGGGAACGTGAGTGAGAGCCTTCTCGGTGGCTCCCCCTAGACTCTGGAACTCCCTGCCAGCAGATTAAGACCTACCTGTTCACAGAGGTGTTTAAGGAATTGCTATGAAGACAGGCAAGGATGTGGAATATTTTTTAATGTTTTAATTGTACTGTTTTTAATGTTGTGAAGCCGCTCTGAGTCCGACTCCTGGAAAAAGAGTGGGATACAAATAAAGATAAATAAATAAGAATAAAGTATTCATATTGTATCCATTTACTTTCTAATTTCTTCTGGTTGTGAATAACTTTCTGGTTATGTTTTGCTATACTTTCTGTAGTTTCTTCTTAACTGATTCAATACTAATATTTTCTCACTCTTATCTCAGATAACTACTGTAATACTAATTCATTGGTAACATATAAACCATAAATTCCTGTCAATTTTACATGTTTTTCCATTCTAAAGCAATACTCATAAAGTAACCTTTTTCTTCTTTTAAAAAAAATAATCAGAGCTTCCCATTCTTTTTAAAAAATTCCTCCAATGATTTCTTTTTTGAGCAAATAAGTTAATTTATCAATTTCCATGGAATCATATTATTTTAGGAACCATGCTATAAAGTCCTGGAGTTCATTACTTTTCCAATAAAATGCATATAAAATTTTCACTGCAGTTATCATAAAGATATTAGTTTTTCATGTTTTCTTTCTAAACATTCATCTCCAATCATATTTAATAAGTACATTTTGTGATCTCCCCCTTTGTTTATCTTAATTATTTTTAACAAATAACCATCAACCAGTACTTTTTTGCTCTTTTACATTTCCACCAGCAATGTAAAAATGTACCAACTAGTAGTCCACATTTCCAACAAGCATTTTTTTAAATTTTGTTCATTTTTGCTAATCTGTAAGGGGTTAGATACCAACAAAATTGCATTTTTAGTTAGATTTTCTTTCAGATCATAATTCATGGAATATCTTCTTCTTTTTTTTTACAATTTTCCCCCATTGTGCCAACTGAATATTTTGTCCGGTATCTTCTGCCCATCTTATCATGCAATCTTTTATAGTTTCTTGTTCTAATTTTTATTTCAATAACAATTGATACAGTTTTGAAATTCTGTGATTATTTTCATCAGCATTTTTTTTATTGAATTCACTATTTGCTTTTACTATGCAAAATAGCTTCATATCTTGGTTAAATCTTCCCTTCATCTGCTGGTATAGAAAACAATTACAATTGTACCCCTCATTAATCAATTGTTTCTGTTCTCATTATTCTTTGACTTTGTACTACTTTCGTTATATCAGCATATGCTGGCCATTTATTATAATGTAACTTTTCATTTTTGAACATTGCTTCATTTACCAATACCTATATTGGTAGTTTAGTATAGCTTTTTGTTTCTACATTCAGCCAAATTCTTAGTAGGGGTGTTCTTATAAAGTGATTATTAAACTCTTTGTTAATTTTTAATTTGTCATAAAACATATAGCCATAAAGTCCATATAAGAGTCCAGGACTTCCCCAAATTTATTGTTTTATTCTTCTTACGTTTAATCCAGTCTAGCACTCTAGCTATTGCTTTTTGAAAGTGAGAAACAGGGTTGCTTTTTCCTGCCAGATCCTCCCTATTAGTTTTGGGTGTGAGAAGAAGTACAATCTATGGAGATTATTACACAGGGGACGAAATGTCCTTGTCCCAGACTTCTCCTATTCTTATAGCATGGTCGCGAGATTTTCATATGATGCACTTATCCCATCATTATCCTGTGTAGAAAGCACAATTGGCCATGATTGCATAAAACACTTTCAAATGACATCACACAGATCCCATCATTGTCCCATCATTGAAGCAGCATTGCCCGGCATTTTGCATTAATGGGAGTTTGCGTTAATACAATGCCGCTTCAATGACGGGACAATAGTACTGTGATCTAAAAGCCTTTCATGGGATCACAGTCAAAGATAGGATAAGGATGGGGGAACGATCCCATCCTTATCTTGTCTGTGTGTGATAATCTCTTTTGTGTGCTTTCTTTGAGGATTACGGCTGATTATGCCTGGTGATCTTTTCAGTTGACTGAGGGTTAGTTCACTGTTTAGCTTCACAAGTCCAAATGGGGTAAGGATACATAAGCCTTCTGGGACAACTGTTCAAAATCCTTTCATAGTTCTTCCCAACACACCTCAGCGGGATGCATAGCTTTCCCATTCCTCTCTTACTAGACAAAAGCTTACTGAGACACTCCATAAAAGGATCCTGCCGCTGCATTCTTGCTGCAACCCAAATGGCATCATAATTCAGACCTGCTGTGCTTCTTTAATGGTAAATGCCACAGAGTCAGTTAGAATCAGTGGGTGGTGGGCATGAGCTGTGATTGAAAGGAAGCCAAGATCATTATCCAGAAGAAGTTGTATCCAATGAAAGAAGGAAAACAGATACCATTCCTGTCCAAGGGTGAGAATGTTTTGAAGGTTGTCAGAATTCCAGGTATTAGTTGTAGAACCAACCAAGACCAAAACGAAAACACAGCAAGGAGCCAGGAGGTGCAGCGTTGCTCCCAAAAAATGGCAAGCATTTCCATGTAGCTTATAAAACTGGAGATTTCCAGCTTCACACAGTTTCCCAGCTGCATTTACTTAGATATTCTCAGATGGACTGTTCCCAAAATCTTGACTGCAGCCACATGCTGCACCTGAGGAAGAAAGTCTGGGCCAAACATTAAGTGTTCAACTTTCCCTGGGAATGGGGGGTGGGGTGGCTTTTGCTTTTTCTCCTCACAACTGGTTTGCCCAGAAGAATCTTAGAGTCTTGGTTGGTCTTAGAGTAGCTTGAAAATATATAAATAAATTGAATAGATACGAGGGGGTATCCAAAAGTTTTAATGATCACCTTTTAAAAAAAATTAACAGAAAGTTTGTTTTGATTTGTAGTTGTTAACTTATCTCCATGTAGTCACTATCTAGATTTATACATTTTTCCCAGCATATATTGACTCTCCAAATACCTGATATTGTAGAAGTCTGCAGATTGCGCCTGACAAGGATTTTACACTTTAGTCACCTCTGGCAGAGCTAGTCACAAAAATAAAGGACGCAATGAGTTGATTTTCTCAGCAACGTGCACTTAGGGACCAACGATGACACTGACAAAATTTCATCAATATGCCATAATAACTTCCAGGGGATAATTATTACTTTACGATACCCCTTCATAAGGCGCAATCTGCAGACTTCTACAATCAGGTATTTGGAGGGTCAAGATACACTGGGAAAAATTTATAAATCTAGATAGTGACTACATAGGGATAAGATAACTACAAATCAAAACAAACTTTCTGTCATTTTTTTTAAAAAGGTGATCATTAAAACTTTTGGATACCCCCTAGTAAATATATGATACAGATGTTTCACTATCACCATTTCTGTTTCCTGTGCTTATGAGTCATGGAAAATTAATGACAGCATGCTGTCATATATAAATTTGCCATGAATTTCCCCTAATTTGACATCCACATCTATCAATCCATTTGCTGATTTAGACAGTCACACTCTTTTGATGAAAAGGTCTAAGCAAACAAAAGGATTGGATCGTGCTCTGGGCCACCATACTTAGGACATCCAAGCTCCATATCAGCTGGCGGTTCTATCACTGTAGTGGCAGTGAAATCACTTCTTATTTTACCTCTGCTGCTCCTGCAGCTGCTCTGAGTTGCACAGGAACCCTGATAGCCCTGGACCCTGTCCTACCAAAGTTTCAGCCCTGGCAAAGATCCTGGAGCAACTCAGAGCAGCTATAGGCAGAATGTGGCTCTCAAGAGTGGCAGATCCACCAGGTGCCAGCTCTGGCCCATTTATGGAATAGGTGTCAGGCCTTACCTCAAAGAGGCCTCCTAGGATGATGAGTAACAGGCATAGCAGGAGATTGATGGGAAGCCAGAACTAGAAGAAGCTGACAGCCCTCTTGTGGCAGAAGCAGAGCTTGGTCCATGACAGGTAGCATCTGGAAATTTGGAGGAGGAGTCAAAAGCTCTGCCTTCTGTTTTCAACCAACAGCTCAAAGGCAAAGAACAGAAATGTTGGAGATACTTTTCTGGTGGTGAAACAGATCACAGCAGAGTCATGGAGGTACCGCAACAAAAATATGGCTCTACTCAGCAGAGTCAAAATATAATCAAAGCAAAATACATGGCAATATGGCTAGCTACAAACAAGCTTAGCAAAAAATGCAAAAACAAACATCACATAGCTTCCTGCATATCAGCATGCAAACCCAGGATGGAGAGCGCAACAACCCCCAGCAGCATGGAGAACAGACATTGCCAGCATGGCCCCAACCCACATGGAGAACACACATAACCTAGTATGTTCCCAAACTCTCAGCAGACTCCTACAGCAGTTATAGTCTGCTTATTGACTATTGTAGTCACCTGGCCTGACTGGCCAATTGCTCTACTAATTTACAATGCAGGCTTACCTAGCATGGTTACACCTGCCATTTACCACACCTTCATCCTGTCACAACTTACAATGCAAATGGCATACCCTGACAACTTTTTCTGCTTTAAATAAACTATGATGTTTCGACGAGGCCTTTTGCATAACCCATTGCACGTTCCATAACTCTATTACACGTCTATCTCTACAGACACCTTGGGTATCACCTCGGGACTGGCTTGGCTTTTCTCTAGTCAGCCTCTATGGGCTGTAGGGTGACACTCTTTGGGGCTTGCTTGCTTTAAACAGGACAATATGGGACACCCAATTTACTCCCCAGATCCATTATGAGCATTATTGAAATAATATATGTGACCATTCTGTAGAATCTTATTTCATTCACTTCCATCACAAGAAACCCATTAAATTTAACATCACTAGATCACAGACAAAAATAATATCACAGTATGATATTTCCCTGCTTTTATCTCACTGGTATGACTTTAGGGTTTAAAATAAATAATCTTGATTCTTTTTAGTTTTTCCTTGCAAACGTCCCTAATTGATTTGTATTTTCCTTTTACAGTGATTTAAACAGAACTGGCATCTTATTATTGAAGATGCTTCCAAGTCATTAAAACACTCCAGATAATGACAGATTATGTTGTTTATGCAGGAATTGCCAATATGAGTGATACAACTCTATTTTGTTCATCTTTCTTTAAAACTCTTAGTGTATTTTCTTTTCTGATTTTTTCCTCCTTGAATGAAAAACACAAACATTTCCCAATATCATCTGACTAGATAATAACAATTCAAAGTAATTACTGTCCTTTGTGCTGTAGCAGAAGGAATTTTAATAACAGGCAGTGATTTGCATTTTAGTTCTTGGATCCAAGTAAACCTTTAAAAGAAAAGCCTGTCATCAGGCAACAAGTTTGAGATGTTGTGATATATAGTCTTGATGCAGAGTGAACTGGTTGCAATTTATGGTGACAACTTACACATGAAAATGCGTTAGATTTTTTAAAAATTATTTTTGTTTTTGTCCTTGTCACATGAATCCAACTCAACTTTTTAAGTTAATTTAAGGAGGCGTGATTGACATAATCAGAGCATGTCACTAGTATAAACAATCAACAACAACTATTGCTATAGGGATAGTCACAACATTTCTCTCTCTCTCTCTCTCTCTTTATCTCTCTCTCTCTCTCTGCCTTGGAAAGCAACTGTCATTTGACTGCTAATAATAATATCATTTTACATCATACAAACCAAGATGTTCAATTTTATAAAGTAAATTAAAAATGGAAGGACAAATGAACAGCATCATGAAAAAATATCATTCAGCAAAGCTGATTAAAAAGAATATAATGTCCTTTCATGAAGTTAGGAAGAGAAAAGTTAATAATAAATTTAGCTAATGAAGGGACAGAAAACTCCATAAATAGCATAGGTCTGATGCCATAAGCATGCCAGATTTCTGCAAACTCTGTCTGATGCCACAAACTCTGTCTGCTGCCATAAGCATGTCAGATTTCTGCAAATTATGTCAGAGGACAGATTGAAATATGGACAATTGTGCCTAGTTTTTGAAGTCCCTTACCCATTGTCCTATCAAGTGAGTTCCATAGAAATATGACATTCCTCTCCTTTCACTTTGGAATAGTTCCAGAATATTTAAAAGTTTCGATTTGAGTTTGCATAGTTATGTGGAGATCCAGTCTGCTACATGAATACCGTGTTACACTTGTGGAGGCACACTGACTGATTGAGCTGGTGTGCTGTAAAAATGTTGCCCTGAGCATTCAAACTACTCCGGAAGCAAAGCTGTCAGAACGTTTCTAATCCAGCCTCTATGGAGGAAGACACTTGTCAGTTTGACTAGGATAAAAGGCTCTAGGAGAAAAGTGACAGATTTGAGAGGAAGGCTGAAGACTGGGAAAAGTCCTAGGAGACATGGGAGCTAATCAGCAGGTGGCACAAAAACAAGATAGCTGGAGTAAGGGTGCAATGATCTGAAAAGCAAAAATCTGAAGAAAGGTGAAGGAGAAGGCTCTGTCAGGAGAAGGGCAAAAGAAGACAGGTTGCTGGGGTAAGAGACACCAGAAGAAAGATAAGGTACTTAAGGTCCATAGGGGATGTAGCCTATTGTGGGGTCTGGTAGGAAAAAATAGAAATGCTGAAATAGCTTTCCAAAGGTAAATATGACTGAGGAAAATAGGACAAGTGCTCTGTAAAGCAGTAATTTGAGAAAATAATGGATGATAAGGGAATGATAAGAGGAGTGAAGAAAGGAAGTATACAGGAGAAATTAATAATGGATCAAAACTCCATGATGGGTAGAGAAACCAAAAGAAAAGAGAAAGATAAGGGGTGTGTGGAAGTACATATTCTTGTTTGGGAGTAAGGGATCCAAGAGTCTTGTGTTTGGGGTGCACATGGTAAGACTATGTCTTTAAAAACTGTGCAATTCTTGATCCTAGATGTCATTGGCACTGCAGTGTCACAACATCAAAGTGGGCAACATTGTTTTGGATCTCCAAGTCATTTCTGACTTATGGAGACTTTAAGCAAAACCTATCCCAAGTTGTTGTTGTTGTTTTGTTTTGTTTTTTGTTTTTTTGGCAGAATTTGTTCAGAAGGGGTTTGCCCTTGCCTTCCTTTGAGGCAGAGAGTGTGACTTGCCCAAGGTCATCCAGAAGGTTTCTATGGCCATGTGGAAATTTGAACCCTGGTCTTCCAGTCCAAAGCACTGATGGCAAATATTACGAATAAGGAAGAGCATGCAAGCTAGGAGAGGCTTCAGCATTTTGCTTCTGCTTAGATCTACAGAGAAGGGAAAAATTCTGCCGCCTCCTATTTTCTTTCCTGATACACTAATGGAAGCAATCTATTGTTGACCTTTAACAAAGTTTGCAGTCATTAAAGTACAGCAAGATCAAAGGGGAAAAGTGGGAGGAGGAGAGAGAAACAGGGGCATTTCAAAAGCAATTTAAAAAGCAGGATGATAGAAGAATAACCTGTAGTCCCTGTCAAATAGGAATAGTTGGAGGGTTTACTACACTTGGGCTCAAGATACTGATTTCCTTCCTTACTACCTCACCAGCACAGGATGTGCTCCAAGAAGACCACAGAGTAAAGGAGTAAATCCTGGTACTATATTTCTCAAAAAAGGAAAGAAAACATGGTGAAGGGCCAGATGGAGGCAGAGGCTCAAAAGGCCTCTGTTCCCCTCAAGCCTTTATTATAGTAGCACTGCCACTAGACAGGCTGGGCAACACACTTAATACAGTCTCATTCTTTGAGGATTAAGTATACTTGTGTCAGTTTCATTTTTGTCTAGTGGAAGTCAGAAGCTAGACAACTATGGTAGTTTAGAGGAGGGCTTTGCAGTTTGTAATCATCATTTTTTGCAGCCTCTTCCATTGCCAATATTCATAGTAGCTCCCCTCTGGCATTCAAAGAATCATAGCATCATAGAGTTGGAATAGACCATGTGAGTCTTGTCTGGGATTCTAAACCCCGTCCTCAATTATGGGAGCCATCTTTCATTTTCTGTGAACATCATACAACTCTGCTTCATGCATACTTGATAATTCTGTACCTAGCCCTCTGTGAGACACTTTGCACTCCCCAGGATCTGATTATAACATCACAAGGCAGCAGCTGAATGCAGCATTTCCTTTCCCCATGGGTAGGTAGACTAATGGCATTTTTACAATTTTTATGGGGAAGCATAATAGTAGACTTTGTACCATAAAAAGAACAACTCTGGTACAAATACATACTGTAATCAACACTGTGTAAAGGCAATCATAGATGGATGTCATTTCAAGATGAAAGATAACTGGAAAGAACTTTCATTATAAACTGGTGGTTGGTAAAAGTGAAGAAAGGTCAGTCTGGAAGTAATCATTAACGCCACTTGATAATGCAAGTAGCAGATTGGTAACATTTTTAGAACAGTGTTCTCCAAAGTTTGATAGCTAAAACACAATTTTTTTTTCTTAATTAAGTTTTGGGTTAACTGTGGCTCAATCCTTCCTTTCTTATTATTGGTATGACCTTCTCTCAGAGGTGAACCAGGAATGAGAAATCTGTGGCTGAGATATACCTTCCCAAGCATCATTGGTCAAAAGTTCCTTTAAAGCTCTCTTCATAAATTGTCTTTATGCATGGATTAAGTCTGTGAAAGGGCAGGAGGCCTGTCTCTTCTGGCCCCAACTCCAATATTATGGCCCTACCCATCCACCTCAGATACCACAACTTAAACAGGACATCTGGAATAGGGAGTCTACATGTATAACTCTATGCATTTGATCAAAGCTTTGGAAAGTTACTTTTTAAAAAAATTTCAGCCAGCTTAGCCAATAACACCTAAACTCTTTTGAAGCCCTATACATGATCTTCCATATGATTGCTGCTGCCACTCATTCATGGTTTTCAGTCATGTGCGGAGTCTGCACCAGCCTTTTTCAACTTTTTATCTTGGATGAACCCTTGAAATAATTTTCAGGTTTCAGGGAACCACTGCATAAAAATAATTAATCTTCAGCTCCAAAAAAGGTTGTTTTTTTTTCAATCAGAGTCTTTCACAGAATCCATAGCAACCTCTCATTAAACCCTAGTGTTCCAGAGAACTCTGGCTGAGCAACCCTGGTCTACATAGTGGTGGTAGTTGCCTTCCAAATCAGTGGAAGAGTGAATCTGCTTTGGGTTTTGTTTTGGTATTTAGACTTTTAGACTTTTTTAGACGTTAAAAGAATGGTCAAAGGTGCTGAACCTATTTTGGGGGGCTGGGTTCAGCACCGCGGATAGCTCCCTTACAGTTCTGACTGAAGCCCAAAGCAAATTCACAGCCCACAGACAAAGAAACCACCAGCTGTCAAGGAATGTATATACGTGCAGTCAAACACAAAGATAATGGTGGAGTGTTGGGGGAATACCACATCAAGGGAAATTTTGATTATTTAATTCATTCATCCTCAGTTCCAGGTCTGTGCCCTTCTCTGCCCCAGGATGCTGCGCCCTAATTATGTGTTAAGAACCCGAGCCCTCCCTCCAGTCCATCCGCTTTGGTCCAGGCCTCAGAGGGAGAGAAGAACTGCTGGACCTGATCCCCTTCCCCACCAACATTCCCTTCTCCTTCTGTGTCGTGTCTCTTTAGATTGTAAGCATGAAGGCAGGGAACTGCCTAATTAAATGATTGTATGTACAGTGCTATGTAAATTTAGAGTGTTATATAAATAAAGGATGATGATGATGATGATGATGATGATGATGATGATGATGATTGTTTGCTGGTCACACTGATGTACTTCAGAACACCATTTAGTGATTATTGTCTACTCTGCCATAGGTGGATGCTAAGCAAGGGTTCTAGTGTTACTGGCCCTTTTGGAGCAAAACAAAGATGTTCCTTAGTCCCAGCAAAATATACATGGGGAAAAGGGTTTTCATTTTAGGCTCTAACAGGCGAAAAATACATAGGACCCCAAAAACATCACTCCCAGAGCCCTCTTCTTTATGGGAAGATAGGTAGAAACCATCAGCAGTACTTCTTTTGTTGATGCCAACCAACCTGGGAGTGGCAGTGGAATTCTTGTGGTACTCCAGATGCTGTTGGGTTGCAGCTACCATAATTCCATACTATTGTGTGTGCTGACTAGGGTTTCTAAAAGATACAATACAACAACACCTGGGAGTTCACATGATTCTCACCCTTGATTCAAATGAAACTTCTGTTTAAAACTAGAGATACCTAAACATTCATTTCTACATCACAGAAATGACCACCATGGTTTCTTTTTGGCCACTTTACATGCTCCCCAGCAAATCCTATTTGCTAGTCCCAACTAGAGTACATCCAATGGATCAATTGTAGAATTGTGAGTCAACACATAGGTATATCCCATTCATTCAATGAGTCTGCTCTATCTGTAACTAACTATAGGGGAATATATTATTTCCTTCACAAACATCTTAATTAAGATTTGAGTGAAGTTGCTGTGGGAAGTACTTCATGGTTCACTTACCTCACACAATCATAATTTATGAATATTATCAAAACCATGTGGGATGGAGCCCCATGGAAGCAGAAACCATGGCTCTTCTGTAAAATAAGAGTCAACATATATATATATATATATATATATATATACAATCATGAATAGCATGAAGAAAGCTGTAGAATAACTTTTTTTCTTTTTCCTAAAATAACAATGAAATGAGTGTTCAAAAACACACACAACCAAAGGAATCTTGTGCATAGTATATAGTTTGAGGAACAGAGTGCCTGCATTATCTCTGGGTTGCTGTTTTTGTTTTGTTTTATTTTAAGATAAATATATATTTTTCAAAGTAGCACTGCAGAGAATATCTGTATAAGTATGCCCAGTATCTGAGTAAAATGCAGCTATCCAGGTAATAGAGCCAAGAAAACAACAACAACGTTGGCTGGGTTTTTAATACAAAAGTAGCTTGCACTCAATTAACAGAAGAGAGAAGAGGAATGGGTGAAAGCTTGTCCTTTCCTGTAGGATGAGGCAAAAGCAAACCACTTCAGCCTCTCCTAGCTTGTGTGTTCTTCTGCACTAATAACTTTTGCCATTTTGACCACACTCTGATGTTGGTTGGGCACATGTGTCACAGATTTCGTTGGTGAAATGTTATGGGGTATGGGACTAGAGCTTTCTGGCTCAGCACAAAGGTATCTTACATTACACTTGTACAATGCTAGTGCTCTGTAATGCCAGGAGCAAGGAGAGGAGGCTGAGGAGATAGGTGAAAAGAAAGGGTGGGGAATGCACTTGAGCCCACTGAACCATTTGGGTCAAGATCGGGAATGGAGTACCAGTATTGTGGCTGGTGAACCTTCTTGCTGAGCAAGTCTTGGCAGATAAAGAAGGTGCAAGACCCAGCAGGAATGGAGCTACGAGGTACATTGTGCTACCTGACCAACTGCTGAAAAATCCTTTGATTTTTTCCCCCAATAGTTCTGAGCTGCCACATTAACTGGTTTGAGGAATTTTACTCATATTCTTAGCCCTTTCACTCAGACTGCTTTAGGCATATTTCCACAATTAGAGGTTTCACAGTTGGATTGCCTTCCTTGGGTCTGGGTAGCTGGCTGCAGCTACAGGGAGGACAAAATGAAGACATTCTCCTAAAAATAATTCTACCGCCAACAAAACCTTCCCCTAGTCCTCCAGTTTCCAGCATTGCAGTAATTTAAAACCTGAGTCGAACATTTATAAGTTAGTCATCCAAAGAAAAAGGCAACCAAACTGACCATGAGGATGCAAACACAGCAAATATAAGAATTCTAGGTGTGAGCTGTTTTCAGTGTCTTAGTTCCACCAATGCTAGAAACCAGGGGACTGAAGGAAAATTCTGCTGGTGGGACAGAACTCCCATATGAAGAGGGAATGCTCTCATTTTCACTTCTATAGCTAGACCCCTATCCCAGGACCAACCTCTCTGGCCATCAGACTTCTGGCTTTCACACTGATTTCTTCCTGCACTGCAAAGTCTAATAGGACAGTGGTTGTCAACCTTAGAATATCTTTTCTTGGCGCTTTACATGCTCATCATCCCCAGACAGCATTGGCGAATGTGGTTTTTGTAATCCAATGACATCTGGGTTCAAGATTTGGAACCACTGCTTAGAAGACTTACCACTATGAACAATTAAATCTTTGAAATATCTTGCTCTGTTTTGTGAAATCCCAGGTACAAATTTGCTGCTTTTGAATTAAAATAGCTATTGAGCTTTTAAGATATGGAGAAGAAACATCACATCCCTTCACCTCAGTTCAGTGACAGAGTACAAAGTCTCAGATTTACTCTCTGGCATACCAAGGTAAGGAGAACCAGTGTGGTGTAGCGATCTGAGGATGCCGCAAGATCAGGGTTCAATGAGACTGAAGTGCTGAATAAATAAGCAATATGTATTTAGAGAATTTCCAAAGAAGAACAGACAAATGCATGTGGTTAAAAAATAGAATGATTCACATCTGTTATAACATATATGTGGACAAACTATGATTGGGTCTGAAGCAAATAAATTACAGCCAACCTTTCCCATTAGTTTGCTGACAGACTATTAAAAAGTTACTCCCACAAGGCATAGCCAGCCTACACCAACTAATTATTTATTGTAGAAGTCTGGCAAAACATACATCTGTCAGAAAATGGATTTGGATTCACGTCCCGTGCAGACACACACAGTTGATAGAAAACAAGACAATGATTACCATTTATCTCATAAGAAGGTTCCTCTAGCTATTATTGTAATTTTGTTCTTGATGACAGAGGCTAACCTATTTCTTTCCTGTTAAATCAAAGAAAGGTGCATTTAGAGAATATGAAGAAAGGAGAAAAGACATCTCTAGTCTGCAATATCAGCTAACCATGATCAAAAAAGGATGTTAGGACTGCTTTATAAAGTAAACATCCAGATAAGCTTCAAAAGAACATTTTGGAGGATTTGACAAGTAAGCTGTGCAAGAAACCATTCTTTTTGGCAACATAAAGCAATTCCTCAGTACCATCCTGTTTCAAAACACTGTTTTCCATACCACCAATAACAACAAATTTCATCAGCATATTTTGGGGAAACCTCAATTTAAAATAACCATTTCCCTTTTACTACTGCCCAGGATTTCAAATTAAGATAAAATACAGTTGTCCCTCTGTTTGTGTGCATTTTGAATCTACGTCGCTCAGTTACACATGAGGGACAAATGAAGAGACATAAAATGGGGCGCATGCCCACAGAGTGTGCCTATGGGTGTCTGCAGTGGTGCGCTGCCATTCAAGTCAATGGGGCTTGAATACTGGCAGATTTCCATTTTCACAGGAGGGGGGTCAGGAATGGATCCCCCATGAAAATAGGGGTGACTGTATATAGATTAATCATCTTAATTATAAGAATTAACATATGTCTCACACACATCTGTAATTCTGATTCAAAAATATAGTTGCATAAAAATTCATATTCTGACTTTTCCTGTGACCATCCTGCTTCAATCAAAGGCCCTTCCTTCTACAAGTATTTAACACTGGACCTCTTGATGAAACTGAAGAAATATTCACTAATTTTTGTAAATGTCCACCCATATTTAATTCAATCCTGTTCCATTACATTTGTGGCTCCTAGTGGTGGCAATAGTGACAGTTGTTCTTTTAATGACAATAGACATTTTTAATTTCTTCAGATTCAAAAGCATCGCAGAAGAGGCCTCTCTGGGGAATAAATGAACTGAAAAGGGGAACATCTTCCATTCTTTTCCTTCCCAAAGAATTTTGCTTCCTGAAATCCGATGGAAACAAAATTGCCCATTTCAAGGTCAGTGAAATGGCCAAGGAAATGATCCTTGACAATTCAGTGCAGTTCCATTTGAATATTCTATTTTCTCTTATAAAAAAATTGCTACCAAAGCAGGGAGACTAATACATATTGCCATTCAGTGTTATTCGGGGTTATTCCACATCTAAATATATGTCTTCCTCTCATATTGCTTCATATTGTTTCAGTCTTTGTTTCTTCTCTGGACTATTTTGGGCTGTAGTTGTTGGTTTTTAAATGTGGGGATGGATGATCCTAGCTCACTACATCCTACTCATTTGCCAGCCCCCTTTCCCTACCCACAAGCCCCTAAGACCCCACCACCAGCAACAAAACTTTTTGTTCAGGGAGGAAAAGACAGAGGTGGGCTTTCTCACTTGAAGATGGCCAGTTGGCAAAGCTGTGGTGGTGGTGATGGGGATTATTTTATTACTATACTCAATTACAGTACTATGTCTCACTGCATTAATGCATACTAATCCTGTACAAAGATGGGAAATGAACCTCCTTATGAGCAAAACAATAACAGCAGCAGCAGCAGCAACAACAACAGCAATAGCAACAGCAAGAAAGCACTGGCATCTATTGGTACTTAGGGTGCCATGGCACTATGTTAGAAATAGTGTCACAAGGATTCTGGAACAGTAATTCCCAAATTTTGGTCGACCAATTTTTTAAAAATTATTTTTTTAGTTATTATTCTTATAATATACAATGCAATACAATACATACCATTTTCCTTTGCAATTATATATATATATATATATATATATATATATATTCTTTGCATTCTTACAGCTTATATCTAAATATCTTTAACCAATGTTTTGGACTTCATGTCCACCAGTGTTATGGACTTCATCTCCCAGAAGCCCAGACAGCGTAGCCAAAATTCAAAAATTATGGGAGCTGAAGTTCAAAATACCTGGAAGATCAAAGTTTGGGAACCATTGTCCTAGGAGATAAATAGAAACCATGGCAAAGTAGCATTTTTAACTGGTGTTCCTTGTCTAATGCACTTTTTAAATAAATCTACAAACTTATGCACATTGATCTGGGAGTAAGTCTTATTGAACTCAATGAGGCTTACTTCTGATTGTGTTTTAAGATTGTATATAATCATAATCTTCAGTTTTAGGTTCAGTTTATGATCCTGATATATTTAAATAAACTATAGTTAAACATAACCACATTCCCAGATTGGGCTGTAGCAACTAACTGTGGTTAGCTGTGGTTAGTTGAAAACAGGAAACAAATGCTTCCTTTTTTTTTCCTTGAAAGAAGACAACAATCACCTAGGAGTTTATCACACGAAGGGAATTGAAAGTATAATACAATGACAATCTGAACGCAATCACGGGGTTCCAAGTTATTGCGTGAAAGCTGATCACATACATTTTTGGGCAATGGGAAGTCCTTCCGAACGCAATTGTGGGGTTTCACGTTATTGTGTGAGAAACTATCACACACAATTTCGGGCAGTTCTGAATGTGATGTACTGTCAATACGCAATCACGTAAATTTGCTGAACTAGCAAATCACTCAATTCTGAAGTGGCTCCACTTTCATTTCTTTCGAAACTGAGAGAAATTCCTCCCTACTCTTCTTTTAGAAAGGAAAGGAAGTGTAGCACATAATTCTGTGGCTCTCCCAGGCTCCTTCCTTTAGTACCAAATTATAATCTAGTTTTACATCTGAAGGAGACTAGGGTTAAAGGAGACATGTACATGGAAGTATATGAGGGATCTCACAGCAATAGGATATCTGAAAGGCTAGTTACAAAACCTAAACAATTGTAATTTTGGAAGAATCAAGTTATTGGTTGGCTTGATCCTGCAAGCAAACTGAAATGTGTTCTTACCATTTTGGTTTGCATTTTGGAAATTCATTTTAATTAAGAGTTTATATTTTGGTCATCACCTTGGGGGCTTTTACAAGACAAAATGGGAAATTTATTCCTGTGTTTTTAAAAAGGTAAACACACAGTTCCCTTTCCTACTCACAATTTGCCAGGTGCTGCCATTTTGAGAGTCAGCTTGATGTGGTGCAGGGACAAGGACCCTCCAGCTCAAGAGTCAGTTGTACTCTACAGACATTGTTGTTGCTATCTTTAGTTATATCCCACTTTCCCCTGAAAACTGAGACTCCCGGCAGCTTACAAATTAAAATGATTACAAGAGTTCGAAACATTCAAAATGTCAAAATTAAAATAGAATTAACTCTCAGCAATATGAAAACAATATAAAATGCACAGTTAAACAGGATAAAATGCAGGTAAAAACAGTACATTTTAATACAACACAGCACCCTCATAAAAGCTCTTTCCTTTAATTTTTTTTCCCATCCTAAAGCTTGTCAGAATAAAAAAAGTATTTGCCTGGTGGCAAGGAAGAAACAAGAGGGTATGTAAAGGTCAGGAAGCCACAGCATGAAGTTGAGCTGTGCTTTTATATTGGGGCATAAGCAATACTTTTTGGCCTAAAAGCTGTTACAGTGGTAAGAATTACCTCTGGTTCTGTCCACTTTGGTTTTGCTCCACTGCATGCCTTCTGCCCACCCCATTGCTGGAACATGATCCCTAAGAGTTTTGCCAAATCCCACCTGCTGAAGATGGCTTCCAGTTCCTGATGTAGTGTTGAGAATGGAGATTGTCACATGGGGTAAGGAGGGATCATTCCTGTCCTTACCGCATCCTTGTTTAATCGGCCCTTGTCCCATCAGTGGCCCCATCACTAAATTAACATGAGTTTCCATTAATGCAAATTGATGGGGGCATGCCACTTCAGGGGCAGGAAAAGGACTGGCTAAGTGGAACATCGTCTGAAAATCTTATCACAATTGCACAATAAGCATCAAGTCAACATTAATGTGATCATTCAGGAAGGATGGGACAGGAACAGAAAAAGGATGTCCCGTCCTCCGTGTGATAATCTCCATCTGTTTAGGATCTAGGTTTAAATCCCTGGTTAGTTCTTAGGGTGATCTTGGGCTAGGCTTTCAGTCTAACTTAGCTTTCCGAGTTGCCCTAATGATAAAATGGCATTGTCTCCTTAGACAAAGAGTGGGAATTCCATAAAACAAAGTCTGGTTGTTTTGTGCCTTCATTTCTGACTTATGATGACCCTATCATGGGGTTTTCTGGAGCTCAGGGTGTTTGCCAAGGACATACCGTCATAGTTCAATGCTCAAACCACTACACCATGCTGGCTCTCAAACAAAGTCTAACAAGCATTAATTATGGTATTTCTGAAACGCAGATGAGTTCCAGCCCCTAGGAACACTTTGCATCCTGGGGTTGCTGGCCTGTTTGGTACCTGGGTTACTACTGTAGAAGATTTGTGGCTTTCTACGCAATGCTCAGTTTAAATACATTTACCCCTTGCACTTATATGAGTAACTGGATGTCAATCACGTTATTCATAGGATATAATAATAGATTTAATTAGCAACATAATACATTCCCAAGTTTGGAAATGCAAATGAATTGATACCATTGTTATGCAGAGCAAGAGAAAGGGAACATCATGGATAGTTTCATATCAGTGTTGCCAGAAATGACAGACCCACATAAACAAGTTTGATAGATAGCATGTAAAGCACATTTCAAGACAACAGAAATTGCCATGACTGATAAACATCTTTGGGTTAAAGCACAGCACTCCTCCTATATATAAATTAAAAATTGCCTCCCAAATCAACATAACTACCTACTGAGTGTTAGGAATGCATAGCTGGAAATGTTAGAGGTATCTGGGAACAATCTAATAATATCCATTTTCTGTTCAAGAAAGTCCATCTCTTCCTCAATTCTAGGTATCCAGCTAAGTGGTGGTCATTTCATTAGTCCCAACTAGATTAGAATCATTCTATCAATTGTTGAATGGTGAATCTTACAGATTTTACTCTCATCAGGACTAGAAGAGTATTTAGGCCAATCTGTGTCCCTAAAGACTGAGTTGTTCCCAGCTTTGAATTCCCATATAGTTTTTGATTTCAGAGAAGAGATATAGGTAGGCTTACCATATGTATCATTTTAAATACTTTAGGCTTACTTCTGGTGGTCACATATCTATTCAGGAAAGGCCTGCCAGAAGAGATCCATCTTAAAAGCTTTTTAAAAACTGTTTAGGGTGGTAATATGACAGATCTCATCCGGAAGGCCATTCCATAATCTGGGAATGGTTGCCAAAAAGGTCCTTTGGGCGGATGCAGATAATCTAGTTTTTATTGGTTGCAACAGGTTCCTCCCAGAGGACCTGAGCAGGGCATTGGATTATACAGAAGGACGTGGTCCTGAAGATAGGTTGGACCCAAGCCATTTAGGGCTTTAAAAGTGATAACCAATACTTTGTACTGGGCCCAGAAACCGATAGGCAGCCAGTGAAGCGATCTTAAGATCAGTGTTATGTGATCTGTTCTTGTTGTACTTGAGACAAATCTGGCTGCCATGTTCTGTACTAATTTAAGTTTCCAAACCAAGCACGAGGGTAGTCCCATGTAGAGCACATTACAGAACTCAAGACGGGAGGTTACCAGTGCATGCTGTTTCAAAGTCCCTAACTTCCAGGAAAGGGTGCAGTTGGCATATCAGCCGAAGCTGATAACAGGCACTCCTGACGCATTTACCTGATTCGTCATCTGGAGCGATGGATCCAGGAGCACCCCCTGACTGTGAACACAGTCCTTTGAGGAGAGTGTGACCCCATCTAGGACTGGGGGTTGTATACCAATACCTGGGTTCAGGGCTGCTACTGTAAGTATCTCCTTTTTGTCTGGTTTCAGTCTCAATCTGTTTTTCCTCATCCAGTCCATTACTACTTTAAGACAATCATTGTCTTAACGTTTTTTTTCTTTAAAAAGTACTTGTTATGCTCAAATTGTGCTTTTAATTACATTTGCATTGCCATCAAAGTGTTCTGGAGCATTTTCAGGAAGAGTTTTATCAAATAAAATGAGCCGCTGGCTGAGATGTGAGAGGAATGGGTTGTTCAGATGCAATTTAATGCATTTAAATGCTCATCAAATTTATGTCTAAATGGGTCTTGAAATGTCATTCATAGCATGGAAGAAATCCAATCAAAATGTCACATTGCTAAACATGATGAGGCATCTAATAATAAATATTAACAATCATTATATCATATTTCAGTTCGGGTTTTCAGATGCTGTATTTTTTCATCCTTTCTATGACTACAGAAACCTTCTGGCCAGGTGCCATCAATTTTCATTTCTAGCTCTTTGGACATGTGAAACTTCTTAAGTCAGAACAATTGAACCACTGGTTTTCAGAAATGCTCTGAGGTTATCATATTGTGAATATATATATATATATATATATTTAATTTTGAAAAAAGCTGGCAGTATTGCTGTACCATTAAATTATTTTCTTTGGCCTTAAATGTGCCCCATATTCATTCTAAAAAAGCATTTTTGCAAAATAGTGTTCAAGTTATATGCAGGGGAGGGAAGATCCCCTGAAATGAATTATTCAGAGTGTGTGTTATTTAAAATCTCCTAGGCAGATGTCATATAGCACCGGGGGGATTACTGGCCATATTATTTAATATACCAGTCTCCCCAGCTTTACAAAGTTTGGTACTGAGGTGACTTACTGATAAGGCAAGGAGTTTTGGAAGGACACAGTTTGGAAAATATATCTTTATGACTACAGTATCCCACAACTGTCAGGGGATTTTGGAAGCTGTTGTACAAAATGTAACTTTCCTAGACTCAGGGGTATGATCTACCTTATTGCAGGAACCTGCCAATGAGAAATGAGCCACTGCTAATGGATACAGATGGTTAGTTTTGGACTCAGAACACTGTCTCTAAATCCATCGCTTTCATTACAAAATATAATGGAAATTTTTATATCTTGGTAAAGGTATGGGGTGGTTTTGGAGACCTGACTGAGGTAGCGATCCAAGTCATCTGGACGTCAAAGCATGAAGTACCGCCTGGAGAGAATTAATCCTGCCTCCTGTTTCTTTGTTCACTCTATTGGGAGTTTGGGATGGGATGCTTGGAAGTATTATTTTTCACTTTTAGGGGCAGTGGTCACATAGATTGATTCACTCTGCTCCATGTATGTATAAAAACAACAACAACAACAACAGGCAAGGACTGAAAAAGATGAATGCCCCTCCCTGACTCACTGGTTTGTATCCCCATGCTTAAGATACCTTCTCTTTCAGCCTAGCTCAAAAGTGAGCCAAATGTAAGTGAAGGGACAAGCCAAGTTTTAAATCTCAGAGTCTTTCTAGAAAGTTCCAGCTGGGGGTAGAGCTTCTGTGAGTCACTAGGGGATGAAGCTACCAGTCTAGCTCTATATAACCTCTCCCAGAGCCTTTCTAGACCTTTCTAAAACATTTCCGGCTGGAGAGGAGGTGGAGGGGAGCAGTTCTGGGTGGCTATTTTTAAGTGGGTGAGATCTGAATTTTTGAAAACTCTTGGGAGAGTTTATTGTTGCAAGGGGGCGGAGTCTCTGCAAGCCACACCTGTGAGTCACCAGGGGGTGGAGCTAGCAGTGTCAGAGCATTTCCAGAAAGTTCCAGCAGGGAGTAGAAATTCTGTGAGTCACTATGGGTTGAAACTAGCAGTCTAGCTCTATATAACCTCTCTCAGAGCCTTTCTAAAACATTTCCTGCTGGAGAGGAGCAGAGGAGTTCCGGGTGACTATTTTTAAGTGGGTGAGAGTTGAATATTTCAAAACCCTTCACTTCATTTGGAAATTATTAAAAATCAAAATTCTTCTCATTGATCGAGAAATGCTGATCATTTCTTCTCTTTAAAAAGCTTACGAAATCTTCGAATAACAGATATTTCTTCTGTTTTTCGAATTTTGGAGAATATTCTTTACATCACTATCCACAGTTTTTTAGCAGTTCCTTTCGCAACTGCTCCCAGTTAACTGAGCTCTCCTGGTACCAAACCTCTTTTGGGAGTACAGGCCAGCATCTGAATGATTCTGGTATAATCCAGAATAGATGTGTGGGCAGGAGCCGTAAAACCAAGAATGGATTCACCACCCCAAGGCAATGGATCCACCAGTTGACCCTGTACAAATCTCAGTCTAAGAAGTCTGTGCATGTTTCTTGTTCCTCAAGAAATTGCTTCTAAAATTTCAGCATGTTTTTCTTGCATGCTTAGTTAAAATCTGTGTTTGGATCTAAAGAACTGTGAGCAGAAGGAAGATTGCCACCAGCATTATTTTGCAAACGCTTACAAGAGAGTTTATGCAGGGCAACAAAAAGCTCTCTATTAGTTTTGGTTTTCTGTTTTCTTTATTTAATTAGAGATTATTAGGTGCATGCTGAAATGTCTTGGCTGAGTCTTGCTTGGGATAGCATTCCAAATACAAAGCACCACAGTTAAGAAGACCATCCTTTCGATCCACTCCTCAGATAGCGGTGGGACTTGGGGTGAGCCTCCAAGCAAGACCATGACCAATAGGCAGGCCCAGATAGAAGTCAGGTTTCCACAAGTGTTTGTGGAAATGCAAAACTGTATTTGGATTCATCTCTGTACATTTTACAGATTGTTCTGCCGTGAGACATAAAATGGCTGCACAATCAGCAGAAGATGACTTCTGTGTGCTTAAGGGCATCTTTAGATTCAACCATAGGTCTGTAAGAAGAGCCATAAATAAAATTTGGGTCTGTGTTTCTCTGCTAAAACTTGAAAGCAGCAAAAGATGAAGCTTTGATCTATTCCAGATTTGATCAGAATACACCAAGGGGAGCAGAGGAATCAAAGGCAATCATTGGTTTTATTTAGTTGTCTATAACTTATGAGAAAAAGCAATTTGGTGTCAGAAATTTTCAGTTTAATGATATTCCAGCAAAGTCTGCCAGAGAGGTATGGAAGCCTTTTTTTTATGTTTAAGGTATCTTGAAGCTTGCTTTCAATTTTTTTTATCTTGGTTTTCTCCCCATTCCCCAATGAAGTGAAGCTAAACAAAGAAAAAATAGGGGTTTTTTTTTTAAAGTTATGTCTGACAGGTCCACCATACAGTGTCCTAAAATTGAAAAGACAAACTAAAATTAAACATTTTTCACAACAGGACAGAGATATTATGGGATATTTAGTTCCCATAGTGACAGAACAAATGTAGCACTGTTGCTAAGTGCAGAAACCTAGAACACATAGAAGTACACAGTACACTGCAAAACTGCAAACCTACGGTAACTTCAGGAGAGAGGGCTGCTTTCATGTCATGCAGGATCTATTCAGTGACTGAACCAAAAACCTCATAACTCAGCAAGACCTAAAAATGGCATGGATGGTGAAAGGTATGTATTAATTGTATGTTAGGAATAAAAAGTCAGTGTAAAATATTCCCTTCACAAAGCAGGGATAGAGTTGTCTTTGAAGCTGACCACCAGGGTTTTTGACATTATGAGTGTATTCAGACAGATGTTGTGGATAATTTTAAAACTTGATGAGTTAGAACTGACTTCAAACAAAAGCATTGGCCTTTTTTGACCTAGGACTTTATTGCATGCACTTTCTTAACCGTTTTAGGGATGGGGATGGGACTCGCAGGGGTGAGCGTGAACGAATTTTCCAGCACACGTAAGTGTCCACAAAGAGGTCCCATTCCGGCACCTGTACCCAAGCCGTCCCTGTTCAGTGCTGGCGGGCGCCATTTTGTCTGGACGGAAGTCTTCCAACCAGAACATTGAACGTTCCGCAGGGATGGGTGCCGAAATGGGACTTTTTTATGGACACTTGCATGTGCGGTAAAATCCATTTATGCTCGCCCCCCCGAGTCCTGTCCCCAAAATGATTAAGAAAGTGCATGTGACAAAGTCCCTAGCTGAGAATATTTGCTGGCTTTAGAGCAACCTCTGAAATGTGCTTTCATAGGTTTAAAATTTGCACCCACTGTCCCTAGTTCCATTGTTTTTTGCTGAAATTCTTCAGGTTGAAGAAAGGACACAAGCTGACCACACTGCAATTAAATTAATCCTACTGTCTGGAGCAGAGGAGGTGAGGGAAAAGTGAAAAAGGAAGTACAAAGGATCTGAAGCAACAGCAAGTCAGAGTCCAACCCTGTGGGTGAAATCATCTCACACCAGAGGTGCAAAGGCTGCATGCATGGAAAATATCTTTCTTCACTGTTCCTACCCAAGGAGGTAATGAAAAAGCATGAGAGAATATTAGGAAGAACAAGAAATTAGTAGGCAGCCCACATAACCTTTTCCAGCCCAATCCATTCTTCTGCCTGATGCATGTTATTTTTGCTCAGGGCATGAGGAACTTTTAAGGATCAAGGAAGGGCAAAGATACGGAAGGTATCTCCCATTCCAACAGATCACCCATTCCCCCAAATCCCTTCATTCACTGATTTTTATTACTTAGTGGATTATATTCCAATCTAGGGTTATTGCTACCATTATACAAAGGTATGCAGCCACCTAAGGGAGACAGTTTGGGTGCTATGAACAAATAGCATATTGCTATTCATTTAATGCATTATTATGAGGCATGTGTGTATGATTTTCTGCTTCAGGCATCAGAACCTGGACATAGCTTACTCAGATCTGTGAAATTCTACTTCTCCCACAATCCCTCAGTAATCTGTCTAGTGACCATTTCTAATGGCTGGGGCATTCTGGGAATTGTGGTCTACAAAAGTCACTTGTCCCACCTATGCTTTGGATACCTTGTACCTTGATGCATAGAGAGGGCAAACTATCAGCCCTGCTGGCACAGTATCAGCCCCAGTGGCACAGTGGTTAAATGCCTGTACTGCAGCCACTCACTCAAAACCATAAGGTGGCGAGTTCAAGACCAGCAAAGGGCTGAAGCTTGACTCAGGCTTGCATCCTTCCGAGGTCGCTAAAATGAGTACCCAGATTGTTGGGGGGCAAATAGCTTACAATTGTAAACCACTTAGACACTCCTTAAGGGTATGAAGCGGTATATAAATGAAGCTGTCTCTGTCTCTGTCTCATTTAATGCATTCTTTCAGGCAGGAAGACACTTGAGATCAGCCCTGATCCTCACCTTTTTCCCTATGAGCCAAAGGCAGCATAGATCCTCCTATTTGTCACCATTTCGTTTCCACAGCACCACTAACCACAGACTGAGAAACAGTGACTCAACATTACCCAGTGAGTTTTGCAGCTGAATAGAGAAGTGAACCTGTCTCTCCTCTCCTGCTCAGATGTCCAGTGGCAATTGCTCAATTTCATGTTGTCGGCTCATATGCCTCCATAAGTGGAGGACATTGGAAAGAATGGATTTTTATACTCCACAATATGTGCAGGCAAATGGTTGATTTGAGTCTGCTGGTAGATCTCTGGGTGATGTACAGCAAACCAGCAGGGCTTCTTACTAACAATTGTTTAACAAAATCAAAATGATCCCCACCTCAAATTAGACCACAGAAATGAAGAACGCTTGGGGTAATTAGGTGTAGATGTTTGTATGGAAGAGACATGAGCTTTGTTCAGTTCTGTTACTCAGAATAAATCCCTGTGCTCAACAGCTACTCTATGGCATCAGATCCTTTTAAGTGTATGTATTTTGTACCTGTTCCAGTTACTTGCCTGCCATGTCTCTGTAACTTCACAAGAACCCAAAGCTGTGACATTATAAGGACTCACACTCTGGTCTCATGTTTTGGCCCTGAAATCTCAGGGAATTTGATACTGCAGGACTGGCAACCCTAAGTCGATTTTTCTTTTGAAAAGCCTGTTGGCTCCTTCTGCAAAAATCCTGTAAATTGCACTTTACAGCATGAAATATTCTGTTATTGTATGTAGAAGCTAGTGTTTGGAATTATCAATAGAATGCTACCTTCACTGAAGAGAAAAATGTTTAGTAAATGTTTACTAAATTTAGGTACAAAGAGAAGGATAGATTTGCTATCCTGGCTACATGACTAAGGATCAAAATATTAGAGGGGAAAAGGCACAATTTATTTTTAAAAAATGTACAGTGGTCCCCCAGGTTACGAAGGTAATGCGTTCCGGGATTTCCTTCGTAACCCGGAAGCTTTCGTTTCCCGGGGGACCGCTTTCGCGGACGGACCGCGCGGCCATTTAAAGGGGCCGCGCGGCTTTTTTTCTTTTGTATCCCGGGGGATCTTTCGGATCCCGGGGGATACAATGGCGGTCCCGCCGCCTTCGGATCCCGGGGTTTTCGTAACCTGGGGGATTCGTAAGGCGGGGGACCACTGTATAAATACCTTTTGTAATGGAGCTTATATGAGGAAACGGTTAAGCCAAATATGATCAAGTGGGCACAAAATATTGGAAATGAAATATCTCTTTTGAATTGGGAAAATGTTTGGAAAAAGAATTTGAAATTCACCAACTCTGTCAGGTTAAAAGAGAATTATTCTAAACTCTTCTATAGGTGGTGTTTAACTCCAACAAAAATGGCTAGATTAGGGAAACATAAAAACAATAAGTGCTGGAAATGTAGAGAAACAGAAGGTACTTTTTGCCACCTGTGATGTGTAGAAAAGCTAAAAAGTTCTGGAAAGGAATTCATAGGCGTATTATATCAGTAACTAAGAAGAATATTCCATTAAGACCAGAACTTTTTTGCTAAATATAACAGATAGAATCTTAGATAACATCACACGTGATCAAATAGATGTTCTGTTATATATGATTACAGCTGCCAGATTGATTTACGCAAAATATTGGAGAACTAGATTGATACCATTGACAGAGGAGTGGATAATGAAATTGAATGATCTTGCCACCTTAGAAGTACTTTTGGCCTATGTAAATAAAAGAACTAATCAGCAATATATTAAAAAATGGAGAGATGTGTCCAAATTATGGGAAAATAAGAACATTGAAAATTAAGTATTATATAGTATTAATGTAAGAGGATATTTACCGTTTTTTCTTCTTTGTTTGTAATAGAATGTAATGGATGCATATCTGATTTAATGAATGATGTATTCTTTCTTTTAATAAAATAAAAAAATATATGTATTTATATTATATTGTATTTATTTTATTATATTATATTGCATTTATATGTATTTCATATGTATTTAGGTGCTCTCTCAAATTGTGAAAGATGTTTGACTGTCACAGTATACAACTGTCCTTCTTTATTTTGCATTTTGCATGGTTTCTTTTGCGAATGGTATTTGGAAGATAACCATGAATATAAAATGCAAGTCTGATTATTTAAGTACAACACTGTACCTCCAAATCTGGCTCTGAAAAAAAGAAAATATGTTGATCTTGTGGAAGAAGCATTCCTCCCAACCTCTACTTTGACCCTTAGAGTGAACAAGTGGCGGGGGAGAACTGTGTGGAGGGAGTAAAAGCAGGCCTAAGAGTATCACTCCCAAGGAAGCAACAGAGCAGAAAACAAAAGCAACACAATGGGGAATGTAAACTGCCTTTCCTTCCCTCCTAGAGGTACAATAATTTGTGCGAGCATGGTTGCATATTTGTCCATTTGCATCAAAACTAAAGTCGCTTCTATAGATATAGTTAGTATCCTATATATTCCAGACATAACTCTCCAGACTACAAACCAGTTACATGGGCTGAGGTATCCCCTAGTCCCACATATGGAAAAATGCAAATGGACTGCAGTTTAAAATAAAACTCTGGAAAGGCAAAATGTTTATGAAGCACATTTTAAGGCATATATATATATGTATGTATATAAACACATAGGATATACGCACAAGTCTTTAGATACCTGCTTCCTTTTCCTATCCAAAAATAGAATGCTAGAAGTCACAGCTGCAGAAGTAAGCCTGAGGAGAGGAGAGCAAAGATGCTAGTCAGAGAGTTAAGTAGATGGAAGCCAAAACCATTTTATGTGTTTGTACCAAGTTGATGATACATTTATTTTTCATGGATTTAATGTCTTTATGTTCTAAGTGTTTAAATGCAGAACAAGATGCAGCTCATGAAATACTATGCATATTTTAAGCAACTAAAAATTGGCAATGGCATTTTGCCTCACTCTGTGTTTCCAATGCGGCTTTTAATGCTTTACAAGCTACCCACATCTGCTTCAGCTACAGTCTTTAATATGAAATATAATGTTGCAAAAATTGAATTTATGATAATTATGTGTTAATAACATTGACTCTGTACTGCCATCTATTGATTTTTTAAAAAATAATTTAGTACCCAATTCTTTCTAAACAATATTGCTTTCCTCTTTTGATACACTGCTCATAGTTAGACCAAAAATCTATGTGAAATACCAAGGTATTGTCCTTGTGATACCGGGTGAAGGGGGGAAAAAACAACCATAATTTCTGCTTTTCTTCCCTGTATGTTTGTGAAAAGATATGCATACAATTTATGTTGCTAGAATTCCCCCCTTCCCTGACACATACACATTATGTCTCATGAATTCAGAGTGTATTATGGACTCCTTCCCTCAAACACAAGCATTTCTATGGAGTTTATCATACAATGGAATTTGGAGGTATAATGCAATGACAATCCGAATGCAATCAAGGGGTTTCATGTTATTGTGAATGAGTGTATCTCACGAAATTTTGAGCAATGGGAAGTCATTCCGAACGCAATCATGGGGTTTCACATAATTGCATATTAGAGTATCTCACACAATTTTGGGCAATGGGGGGGTCATTTTCGGGAAATGGGAAGTCATTCTGAACGCATTCCGAACGCAATCAGATTTCACGTAAATTCCCTAAACTAGCGAATTCACATAATTGCAAATTGGCTCCATTCACAATTGAGAGAAATTACTCCGATGTGATAAACTCCTATGTCTAGTGGGCTTACTAGGTCTCATTGTAAGAGAATATTCCACTCAGATTCAAGCAACACCAACAATTTCCAGAAGCTCATATGACTTAGGTTTTGGGTACAGTTATTGTATGTGAGATTGGCAGTGGAGTAGTGATGGAATTGCAAGAGCTCATAATTACATGTCTATAAACATCACCTACCCACCAAAAGTCCAAAAATGCTAGCAGTCTGGTCAATCTGTGCAGTGTCAATCAATTTTTATTATTGCAGTCAGTGATCAACTTGGATGTTGTAAGTGATACAGTTCAGTAGATGCAGACTTGGCTCATGATTGTCCAATGTTATTTTTCACTTTGTGCAGCTTGAGGATGTGAACAGGATCCTTGGAGAGGTGACAGCCACCACACGTGTGCTAGATTCTTCTCCTTCCTAACTTATTAAATGGGTCAGAGGGGCACTGACTAAGTGGGTGAGGGTATAGTTAATGCATCCTTATAAGAAGACAGAGTTCTACCATTCCTGAAGGAGACAGTTGTTAGGCTCTTGTTGAAAAAGCCATCCCTGAATCCCTCTATAATGGATAATTATCTTTTACTGTCCAACAAACTCTGTCTTCCCAGAGGCGTAGTCATGCCACTATACCACACTGGCCTTTCACAAGTAACTACTTATTAGTTCCTTTCCCCATTCACCAGCACATAATTGCATTACAAATGTAAGTTAATAAAGGATAATATCTCTACTTGTGTGGTATAACTATAATTTTTTCTTAATTTAGGGGCTTGGCAAACTGGCGGTTTATGCCGGCCTGCGTGCACAGTAGGGCTGCGGTAGGACTGAATGTTCACACACTCCAAGCCCTTCTTTCTCTACTGGCATACCATCATGACATGCACCCATCCAGACAGTGTGCACCATGATGACGTCTGTGTAGCACAGCACCCAAACACTGCTTTGTGGAAGGTGCATCATCATGGCATACAAGCATGCCTGTGGCACCTCTTCCAGGAAGCAAAAAGAACCTGCTGGGAAGCAAGTTCTTTTTGGTCCTTCCGGAAGCTGTGGCATCTGGTTGCTGCAGCCTCCATCCAGGCCTCAAAAGGGCAGCATTGAGCCTCCCATCTGTAAAGTCCCTTAGTTAGGTTCCAGAGTTTGAGGCAAATGCACAGTCTGTAAAGATGCAGTAATATACACACAATAAACTGCAGCAGTCAGCAACATTTCTGTGGCTTATGGCTATATCTGCACTGCAGAAATAATCCAGTTTGACATCAGTTTAACTGCCTTGATGGCTCAATGCTATCAAATTCTGGGAACTGTAGTTTTATGAGATATTTAGCCTTCTCTGTTAGAGAGCTCTGGGGCAACAATAATAATAATAATAATAATAATAATAATAATAATAATATTCTATCCCACTTCTCAAAATGATTGAAGCGGATAAGACTAAAAACATCCATAAAATACAATAATCAGTTGTTACCATTGTATCCCAAACACTCCCTAATCCTCCCATCCACAATAAATTACACTGGTCCCCCGGGTTACGAAGGTAATCCGTTCCGGGATTACCTTCGTAACCCTGGGACCGCTTTCGCGGACGGACCGCGCGGCCATTTAAAGGGGCCGCGTGGCTTTTTTCCCCGCTTTTTTTTCGTATCCCGGGGGATCCTTCGGATCCCGGGGGATACAATGGCGGTCCCGCCGCCTTCGGATCCCGGGGTTTTCGTAACCCGGGGGATTCGTAAGGCGGGGGACCACTGTACAATTAAATTGTTAAGCAATTGAAACAATTATTAAAAATATAAGGCAAAGGCAGTTAGGTTAGTTGTAGAATGATTAAATATGAGGTTATTAGAATTTAATCGGGGGAAAGCCCACTGGAAGAGATATGTCTTGATTGCCTTTTTAAAGCAGTACTGTGCCCGGAAATTAATAGGCAGCCAGTGAAGAGATTTTAATATAAGTGTAATATGGTCACGTCTAGATCTTCCAGTGTTCATCAGTTCCTGGAATTCCATAGCATTGAGCCATAGCAGTTAAAGTGGTGATAAAATGGATTGTTTCTGGAGTGCATATGCAGGCAATAACCTAGGGAACCAAGTCTTTTTTTTATTTGTCACAGCTCATGTACAGAATTATATAAGAGACAGCCAAAATGACTGGGATTTATTTGTAGAACTTTACGTTATTTCCAGTATATTGGCAAGATTTCTGAATCAGTTATTTAACAGCAGGGATGACATTATGCTCTCACAACCCATCTTTATTTTATAATGCGAAATAAAGAAAGCTTGGGTTAATCAGGAATGGATTTTCGTTGGATCATGAACTCTATTTGATTTTGGTATTCAAAAACTTCCTAGGCTCTTGAATTCTATGCTCCACTATATGGATCTTGGAGTTTTAGGCAAAACAAAGTCACTCTCTGTTTTAGTTTACATTTTCTTTCATCTGTCATATGGACAATTGGAAATAGCAAGTAAATTGTTTTAAATGAGAGAGGAAAAAAAGACTTATGTAATCCTCTTAGTTATTAATTCCGCTCATAAGGTAAGCATTCCAATTTTATACAGATCCATACACAGCTTGCTCCATAGGGATCTCCATCTGTGTTCATGTATTTTTAATAATTTAACAGCTTTTGTCATATTTCAGGGATCTAACGTTTTTATTTGCCTCACACAGAAAAGATGGGTGAACTGCTGGAAAATGCAAGGTGTTTTCTTTTTTAAATTATTTTTATAGCTACTTTAAAATTTACAATGTACTTTTAGAAAACATCAGATATCATAACATACATTCAAAAGACATTTAACTGAATATAGTCATATACAGTGGCTAAAAAATCTTGTACCTTAATCTGATTTTTTTTTTTTTCAGAAGTGAAATTTTAGATTTCAAAATGGTTTTAAGGAAAGAGGTGTTTACCATGGTGGCTGCTGTGTCTTTCTATTTATTCCCCCATTTTCCCTGCCCTGAAATTTTTTTGAAAGCAAATATGCTTCTATCATTCTCTGGCACACTAAGACCAAACAGCTCCTGCCATCTCTGCTAAAGCTGCCAGTTTTGCAACTCTTTAAAAAGTAGAAAAAAAACATAGAAGAAACTCCTGGGAAATAGCTGTGTAAGTCTGTGAAAAATAAAGAGTTATGGCACCTTAAAGACTAGCAAGTTTTATTTGGCATAAGTTTTGATGGATGTCAGCCAGCTTTATATTGATGACATGGGCTGCCATCCAAAAATTTATGCCAGCTAAAACCTATTCATCTTTAAAGTGCCACATGGTTCTTTATTGCTATAGAGCAAGAATGGGCAACTTTCCCTGCTCTGACTCTTGAGGGCCACAGGGTGCATCTACACTATAAAAATAATGCAGTTTGACACCACTTTAAGTGCTGTAGTCTATCCTATGGAATTATGGGTTTTGTGGTTTTACAAGGTCTTTAGCCTTGTAAAGATCATATACCCTCTTCATACCTTCCCTTACCCATGACATGTTTTAGGCCCTGCAAGGACCTCCTTTCAATATTGGGAGTGTCCAGAAATAACTTATAGAGAGAGCCACCTTACAATATATCATAAGGTATTATATAGTAATATATTGTATTGTGTATTACAATATATTACAATATACTATCAAGAAACTGAGAAAGTTGTTCACTTCTATGGTGAACTGCTTTCTCTGAAATACTGTGAACAGTTGTAGCCCCAACTACCAACTAGCCTAAAACTTATGAAATACTGTAAGCAATTCAACAATGATGGAGTAGTAAATCTCATGAAAGCACGTTTTTTGGAGTCATGTCCAGCAAGTATGTCAGCATCAGCGACTAGAGTGGGACTAGAAGGATTATCCTACCCTCTCCTTTGTTTTATAACTGGAGTAGAAGGTCTGGATTGACCAGACCTGATTCTAGTCCCCATGATCACAGAAATCATCCTGCCAACAAAATGACAATTCTGTCATGCTTACTAATCAGTTTGGGGTCAGCAGAGCAAGATTTCCATTGTTTCAAGGAAATGATTATTATACTTCTCTCCTGAACCACTTCCTGCCCCACCCACCTTAACTATTCAAAATACAGTAATATTTTGAAAAGTAACATATTATGTGATAAGTACTATGTTAATTTTCAAAGTACAGTGGTCCCCCGGGTTACGAAGGTAATCCGTTCCGGATTACCTTTCGTAACCTGGAAGCTTTCGTTTCCCGGGGGACCGCTTTCGCTAACGGACCGCGTGGCCGATTTAAAGGGGCCGCGCGGTTTTTTTTATTCGTATCCCAGGGGATCTTTCGGATCCCGGGGGATATGTTAGCGGTCCCGCGGCTTTCAGATCCCGGGGTTTTCACAACCCGGGGGATTCGTAAGACGGGGGACCACTGTAATAAGTATGTAATATTACTTATAAAAAAAGTAATAAGGCAGCTGTACAGACCACCCAAAAGGGAGGGTCTGTAGGCACCCAGAGAAGCGCTGGAATGGGGCCAGGGCTGCCTCACCGGCAACCCCAGAGGCCCCATTCCGCCGCTTCTCCAGGCTGTGGAAAAGGGGCAAAATGCCCTTCCCCACAGCCTAGAAAGGGCTGTCCTTGGGGCTTCATGCCCCAAGGACAGCCCGACTGGCAGAGGACAGGGAGAAAGGGGCCTCCTGCCCCCTTTCTCCCTGCCTTCGTTCCCATGACAATTTATGTCGCCATGGAACAACGCACAGCTGGAAAAGGAGCTACCTAGGTGCCCTCCACTCGCGCCATGACGCCACGTTGTCTAAATGCGGTGCGTGCCATGATGCTATGGTGCGCGCATATGGATGGTGTGCAAAAAAAGATGGCGCCGTTCATACGCGGTAGGATTGAGGAGGGTCAAATGCTGCGCTCTCCCCAACCCTACTCATACCCTGGAGACGGGCCGTCTGTACCGGGTCATGGATATATTATTTAGTACTCGCCCCAAAATGTAATAAGTAATATATTAGTATATTAATTTTCTATTAAATATTCTTCCTGCGTTAAAAGCTGCCCGATTATCATTGCAGGCAGGTGTTGCTTGTTCTCTGATTGCAGGACAAGCAATGCATGATAAAAATTTTCTCTTCTGCACAACCATTAAAAGTGCTGGAACTCTCTCAAGTTTTCAATCGCCAACTCTTTTTTTTTTTTAACCTGCTCCCAGCTTGTCTGCTCTCATCTCTGCATCCATAGTATTTTTAAGCACTACACAATGGGGGAATGTGGAATGAAGGAGCCCAGAGAGTAAAAATAAAAATAAAAATCATTAACACTATTGCTCTTCCCTGAGCACACGTCTTTAGGAGTCTTTAGGTCCTCTAGTGTGATTCTATGACCTACTTCTGGCAAAAATGGCACAGTGGTGGCCATTTTTAATAAAGGCATCAGCTTTGTTGCAGAGAGACTGTGGTGGCCATTTTAAATATTGTATCTCTTTGCAGAGTATCTCAACAGTCTCCCTGTGGAGAAGCTTATACATTATCCCATTATTAAAAATGGCATAAAAATGGCTGATCCCCTTCCACCAGAAGTAAAATAAAATAGAATAAACCACAAATAATTAAATCTACAAATGTTGAGCCTGCAAAAGTAGAGGGCAACCCCAGAGTAACAAGGTCTCAGGCGGAAAAGTAACAGTAATATTATTACTGGCTACAAAAAATTAATGCATTGTACTACATTGGAAAGCAGAAGGTAATATGATTACATAACTTGTTATATTCCTCTGTTATGTTATATAACACTGATTATTAATGCTACACTTCTATCATGTCCTTCAGTCTTCTCTGCTTCTGGCATTTGCCTGTATTTGCCTCATCCTTGCCTTGTTATTCCAGAGCTTTGAATCCTGACCCAGACTCTGTAAGTTAACTAAATTTACATGGAGTTTCATATTTTGTTTTTTCACGACACCAAATGTGAACTTAACATACAATTTGCTTTATATTTCTAACCAAAGGTGTCTGGCTGCGGTTGTCAGTAAGTTTCATACTGATTGACTGCAGAGCTCTGCCAATGCCAAGTGCTGGCTTGCAGGTGTGAAGTGATTCCCCCACCATCTGAACATGACAGTGAGAATTTTGCAATATATTCATCAAGTGCACCTGATGATCCAGATGATGCCAAGAAAGCAAGTGAGCCCCAGACTATCTTCATAACTTATAAGAATTCATACAGTCCTAACTCTAAACAAGTCTGACCAGAACACTGAACAATTTCCTGCTATATAACCAAATTGGTTCAGCATGGCAAACCTGAATCAGAAACATGTGCTTGATTATTTTATCTCAATTGTGGTAACAAAACCCAGATGCTTACCATAGTCTTTCCCAATCTGGTGCCCTCCACTTGTGTCAGACTATAACACAACTCATGAAGCTCAGTCATTCAATTTGAGAATGGGGGAACCGTGGTAGCAGATGTTTGAAGAGAGACCAGGTTTGAGAAACATGGCTTGCACAAAGCACATTTATATAGAACAGAAGGACTTTACTTAATGTTTTGACACAGAACATGCCCTACTCTACAGATCTGAGGAGTCCTTTGTGTTAGAATTGTAGGAGATCCAATGCTAAATGAACTTTCATCAATAACAAAAATGAAATGAAACAGCTAGGCATTAAATTAAAGATTAAAATTAAAATAATAAATGATTTTAACAAAGTAAAAACATGTTAAACATAGTAACAGTTAAAAACAGCTATTTTAAAACAGCTATTACAACCACATTAAAACTACACATGTAAACTTGAAATGCATCAGTGTCCGAAAGAGCCATGTTTTAGCTTGGCACCAGAAAGAAATCAACACTGACTCCAGTTGGACTTTCAAGGAAAGGGTATTCCATACTCAGAGCACCATCATTGAAAAAGCCCTCTTCTATGTCCTCTCCCTTCATATTGTCCCCAGTCAGTGGCATCACTAGGCTTGGTGTCACTTCATGTGGTAAAGCAGCAGATACCCAACTTCCTAACTGATTCCCATGGGTGCATTGGGTGACACTTCCCTCTGAGGTATCACCTCGTGTGGTCTATACTCCCCGCATTCACCTAGTGATGCCAAGAGGGCCCCTCCTGCAAACCATATTTTAATCCCATACTTCACTCCAAAAGGGTGACAGAGAAGTGAACAAATATCAGCGATGATACAGTCCTGCCAGCAGACACTTTTCTTCCACTTAAAAGGGCAAAAGATTTATAGGATCTGAAGAGAAACTACTTAAAAAAGGAAAAGGGATTGGGTGGGAGTAACAAAACAAAACAAAAAAAAACCCTCAGACTCAGGCACTTGATTCTTGATTACAAAGTTCAATAAGGCCCTACTAGTTGATCTTCTCTTTATATGAACAGAGGAAGCCAGAAGTGCATCCTCCAGCTCCACCCTCTCATTCATATGGCTGAAGAAGATCTGAAAAGGAGTTATAATCATATTCAAGCGAATCTGGTTAAAAGAACTCAACACTTTTTGAAGCCTTGCCTTATTAGAATTTCTGATTACAGGGAACTCTGTAATCACAGTCAAACAGAATTATAGCTGCTATTCAGATCTCTGGATCTTGCTCAACAACACATGAAGGTCACAAGTAACGGAAACAAGGATGGAACACATATCCCCAGCTCCCTATATTTGTCTACAAAAGAATAATCAAATAGAGATTAGGTAGTAAATTCAGTTCAGCAGGTAGTAAATTCAACAGATCATAGAAGTGGGTTTGAGCATTACAGAAAGGGTGCTGTTTCCTCACTCTGCCATGGCAATTGCTAGCTGCACAGATGGAAATTGGATCCACTCAAGATGAAGGGCTATCATAATTCAGTTTGCTGGCATCTTTAAGAAAAACTATAGGATTGCATTTGTTTTACTGTCTATCTCAGTGGGCTGGATCCAAGCTTAGCTGGATCATGATTAATTCGAATCTCAAGATCTGACTATGACTAAGTCTGGCTCCAGCCTCTTGCTTTTAGGCAAATTTTATGTCATGAATTTATTTTGGTTATTATTGTCATCAGCACTACAAGGATGGCTCCATTGATTGGTTCTGAGGCACAGATATAAAAAAAGATAAAAACACATTTCAGCAGAAAACAGGCTGGTGGTACTCGACACTGGGAGCCGTGAATCAATACTCAAGCCAGCCTGTGCAATGAAAGAGGGATGAATAATGTATGAAGTCAAGTGATTGCTATAACCCCATTCAGAGCCTTTTTTATTTGTAGAACTGATTATATTTTACGGGACTTTTTTATCAAGAGAAGGAAAATAATCATGATTTTACCATATAAAATACTTTCCAGATATGACAGAAGAGGCTTCAAAGCATGAATGTTTAAGTATTTCCTGTGCTTGAGAAGGAGCAGAACTGAACAGAGGAATGTTTGTTTATTTTTATTTTTATTTTATAATAAGAATACTGTACATGTGGGACATGGTGAAATCTTAAATATTCAGTAGCAATAAATTAATTCATCAGAAGGAGAAGGTGTATATCATTCTTATATTATGAATTTTGAGCTGGGATTTTACCATGGATAATCTTTGTATGCAACATTTATACCATGTTTCCATCTATTGCACCATTAGATAACCATATTTTAAACGAAGGAAGGCTTGGGTTAGCTAACAGGCCTGGCTTAAGACATTTTCCTAAAGGAGGCAGAGTATTCTACCAAGCCAAGGTACATATCACCCAAGCCCAGCTTATTACAGTGTGCTCTTGGTACATGTGGCGTTTGGTTCCAAGCCCTCCTCCCCCAGTAGATTCCAAAATCTATGGATACTCAAGTCCCATTATATGCAATGACATAATAAAACTATGTATCTTATATAAATGGCAAAATCAGGGTATGCTTTTGGGATTTTTAAAAGAATATATTTTCAAAACATGGATGGTTGAAGATGTGGATGCAGAATCAGTGGATAGTGAGAATTGGCTGTATTTCCACAGCTGAGAGTAAAAGCCCACAAGCATCCCATCCCAGTTGTAATATGCAGTAATAAATTAAATAACTAACCTTTTTTTTGCCTGTTCATGGCAAGTCATCTGGGTGTTTCCGTTGAAGTAGCTGTCTCACTCTGACTTATGGCAGCACAGGTGTTTTAGCCAAGGATATTCATGTGTTTGAGGTTTCTAAAAAAAATTCTAATCCCTGTTCTGGTTATGTCATGAATTCCAGTAGCAGATCCTAGCCCCATCATGCATCCTACTTTATAGAGTTGCTGAAACAATAAAATAAGTCCCATGCCTTGTTAAATTTCTGTGGATAATGAAAATAGCATCTACAGATTGTGATCCTAAGTACATGTAATTATTTTCATTTCAGTAAGGTTTTTTGACAATAATGTTTTGCAAACAAGCTAGTAAAATGTGGGCTAGACCATGCTACTATCAGGTGGATTTATAATTGGTTGATCGATCAAACCCAAAGGGTGCTCACCAATGGCTCCTGTTCATCCCGGAAAGAAATAACTAGTGGGATGCCACAGGATTCTATCCTGAGCCCAGTGCCATTCAACATCTTTATTAATTTCTTGGATAATGCAATAGAGGGCATACAAATCTGCAGATGACACCAGATTAGGAGAATGATTTTAACAAGTTAGAGAATTGGGTTTTTCAAGTATAGTTATTTAACTCTCAAAAACATAACCAATTCTATAAACTTCGTATAAATAAACCAAGGTGAGACAGCTCAAAAACCAACATATGAGAGAGGGGGAGGCAGTCCCAGGGAATGACAATATTTTTAAGCGATTTAACTTCCAAAAAGGCCAACTTGGATTTTGCTCTTTTCAACATGGGACCTTTTTTTATTTTATGCTTTCATGGTTTTTATTAGAATTTGATATAGAGTGAAGTAACTATAGCTATATAGTTCAGTAACTAATAATAATAATAATAATAATAATAATAATAATAATATTATACCCCGCCCCTTTGAGATCAATCGGGGCGGCTAACAACAATAAAATACAATTACATCAAATAAAACAAGCTACATCTCTCCCCCCTTAAAAAATTAATAAAATTAGTTGTAACTACAAAGAGTAATAATAATAATAATAATAATAATAGTTACTTTTGTAAAGTAGTTAAATAAATATAGTTGTGTAGTTCAGTAACTACAGTTATGTAGCTAGATAACTTTTGTTATATGGTTATATAACTAGTTTCAAGTAATTACCACAGTTAGGTAACTATGGTTACAAGACGTTTGGTAGTTTTTATGTCATTATAATATGTTATAGTTTTATTTTAGCCATTTTACACCTATACACTTTCTTTTGAAATGATTATACCTAAAAATGTGGAAAAGGGAGAGGTGGCCAACAGACTGGAAACCCTAGATATACCAATCCACAAGAAAGGAAATAACTTCCAAAAAGCCAGCTTGGATATTTCCCTTTTCAAAATGGGACCCTTTTTTATTATTGCTTTAGATGTAGCTATACATATGAGTAACTAGCTGTAACTACTTTTGAGTAACTCAAGTAGTTATGTAGCAATTAAATTGATAGTTATGTAGTGGAATAACTATAGTTGTGTAGTTAGATAACTTTTGTTAAGTAGTTATATAACAGGTTATAAGTAATTACCACAATTATGTAACTATAGTTACAAGTAGTTTTCTAGTACAGTAGTTTTCTATAATACAGTTATAGGTTTATTTTTGCCCTTTTACATCTATACACTTTCATTTAAAATGATTATACCTACAAATGTGGAAAAGAAAGAGGTGGCCAACAGAATGGAAACCCTCGATGTATATATCAATCCACAAGGGGGAAAAAAACTTTCCAAAATGGGAAGTTTTTTATTTTTACTTTCATAGTTTTTATTAGAAATAGATATAGAGTGAAGTAATTATAGCTATATGGTTGAGTAACTATTTGTAACTACTTATGAGTAATTCTAGCAGTTTACTATCTATAGTTAAATAGTTAAACAACTATAATTGCGTAATTTGGTAACTTTAGTTATGTAGTTATATATCTTTGTTAAGTAGTTATATAACTACTTATAAGTAATTATACACTTTCTTTTAAAATAGTTATATAACTACTTATACGTAATTATACACTTTCTTTTAACATGATTATACCTACAAATGTGGAAAAGGAAGAGGTAGACAACAGACTGGAAACCCTCGATGGCTATACCAATCCACATGAAAGGAGATAAAAAAGTTAGCAGTGACTATAGGAAAAAAGCAATAAACTAATGTTTCATAGACAGTAGCAATAAACTAATGTTTCATAGACTTCAGCAAAGCTTTTGACTAAATAGATTTCGACTGTATAGATTGGACCAGAGAGAAGGATAGAAGTTTCTGGGCAGCCATTTTGAGTGGGTGAGTGTTTGAATTTTTTAAAATTCTTCGGAGAGTGTGCTTGTTGCTGAGGGGGTGGACCATGGCAACTGCACACCACACCCCCAATCTGGCCTTTGAAGGTCACAAAAAAGGATCCACAAAAAACGGCTCTTTTTTGTGCAATCATGTTGCTGCAGCTTGGCGGTGCTCCTTCAGGGCTGCATTGCATGTATGCAATGTGATGTGATGCTGCATGTCATGCGCTGTGGTGCATGGCATCATGCCACCCTGGGGGAGGAGCCTGGGCATGCATCGTGGAGGTGTTATGCCCCGACTCCACCCCCAAGCCAGCTCAAACTGCCAGTCTGCGCAGCCCCTTAGCTCAAAGATGCTACAATAGTCTTTTGCATACTGATACTCCATGCTAACACAACTATGACTCTGAATTCTACGGCCCGTTTTAAGGTACATTAAGGATGGGATAATGTTCCACAAGAAAGAAAAGTAATCTTAAATGCAATTTACTTATGGTTGTATTCCTCCCTCAGTTATGGATCACAGTTATTCTCAGCCATTATTTTCTTTCTCTACAGCTGCATTAGCATGGTTTCAGGGGTTTGCTTTTTAACTGCTGGGATCTCAGCCACTTTTAGATCACACAGTAATTGTGATGGTGTGATATCATATAGTGGATTAAATGTGTAGCATATACCTGTGAACAATGAAAGCCTATTCAGAGTAAAGGTGTGCCTTGCCACATCACATTCACCTTGCTATGAATCAACACACACTTTCCTCTGCCTTTGAATTTTCCTCAGAAATAACCGAAACGAGCCACTTTATGCTGCTGTTGAAAGTTATCACATAAAGCTCTGGGCTGTTTCAGCTTAGGCTCTCTTCTCCTGGTTTAATTACAAGCTCTTCCTCCATAGGAAGAAAACAAGCTGCTAAAAGACCTCTGTCAAATAAAACTCTTCAAAATAATACTTAGATTTGATCCTCAAGCACATCATATTTACATTGTAGGTGTGTGTACATACTTTTTCCATTTTTCTTTTGAAAATGTGCATATACAAGGAGCCAGACTGTCAGTCAAATTTATAAAGATATGTCTACCGTTCAAAGACAACCTGTGGCACATGGAGAGAGAGAGAGAGAATTAGGCCCAGTACAAACCACCCCAAAAGGGCAAGCTGGCAGTGGCCAGTTTGGCTGCGTCCCTCTGCCCCAAAAGGAACCCCCTAAAAAAAAGGCTTTTTTTAGGACCGGCGCTGATATGTCACAAGTGTGCTATTGGCACACTCTTCACGTGAGCAGTGCACAGCAACATGCATATGCTGTGCTTCTCTTACATTGAAATGGCAGCGACCATGCGGACAGTATGCCATCAGGATGCTGCTGCTGTAACACCCTAGGGTTCGGGAGCATGTGGTTAATGTGCGCTCCCAAACCCTAGTATCAGCAGCAGCAGCATGCCCCTTTTGGCCCATCTGTCTCGGGCCTTAGAGTCATTTGAGGTAGCCCATGGCTTCCTTGCCAGGGCTGTCATATATTTCCTTCTCCGTAATGGTAAAATGTAAAGCAAGGATTTCAAATATGTGTGTTGCCATTTTAAAAATAAACAAACAGAGAGGTCAAAGCATCTCTGAATCATCAACAGGCAAAGAGAATAGTGTCAGATGCACAGGAAAGATATTTGGCCAGTGGAGAAGCAAGATAGCAGGTGCAAGTGCTCAACTTGAAAATAGTCACTGAAGGAGAAAATAGAAAGTGATATGCTTGTGGCAATGGTTGCCAGGATCATTTTAATTGCTTCTGCTTGGGAAAAAAGAAGAAGAAGAAGAAAAAGAGTAACAAAGCTCACTTTATCTGAAGAACAGGTACAAATCTTTCTAAAGACATCACTGCCTCTAAGTTGTCTTTTCCAGGGTTATTCAGTAATATCAGCATACCCTACAGCCCTCCTGCTGGATATGTGATTTCATAATTAATATCTAGAGTTGGGCTTGCTCCAAGACTATAATGACCTGCAGAAACTAGACATTAGTTAGTTAGGCTGACTGTAGGACATGTGTGAGACCTAGATAAAACTAAGGAGATTATCAGATGGGGGACTAAACATCTTGTCCCGTCCTTTTTCTGTTGTTATAGAGATATCGCAAGAAGATTTTTATACAACAACATGCTTATCCTGTCATTATCCCATCCAGAAAGCACAATTGACCACAATCACGCAAAAGACTTTCAAACGATGTTGTGCAGATCCCATCATTGAAGCATTATTGCCCAGCATTTTGCATTAACAGGAGTTTGTGTTAATGCAATGCTGCTTCTTCAATGAAGGGACACTAGCGCTGTGATCTGAAAGCCTTCCACAGGATCGCAGTCAAAGAGAGGATAAGCAAGCCAACAAAATAGGAGGCTTACATAGTAACTGGTCAAAAATGGGAGAAAAATAGGAGAAAGAACCAATAGGTATATTATATATCACCAAGTACCAATGTAAATAACTACAAGCAATTCTAAATCATTATATATGTATAATTAAATAATTCAAAATGAATATGAAATGATAAAATTACAATATGAGAACAGCAATTATAAATGCAAAGTCCAACCAAAGAACACCTTGCAGGGATATAAGGTGCTGCAAAGGCAAATCCTTCTGTCTATTCCAGTGCCTTCATGACAGATAATAAAGACTGAATATCCCAATAATACTAGTTCAATGAAGAGCCCAGCAATTATGGCAGTGTCCCAGAAAACCAAAATAAATCACCTTGGGGCTTTCTAGATTGGCAGGAGAGGGTGACATGAAGTTGCCTTTTCCTTAATACTTAGCAGCTACACTGCAAGCCCCAGGTGTGTATTTAAAAGGTACAGGGCAGCTAGACTGAGGGGATGTGGGGACGACTTATCTGAAGTCTTTTCTTTTGCTCAGCAACTACATTGGAAGCTGTCAGGACACTACAAACACAGGCGGAGCAGCTGCATCGGCGGCAATGAACGCGGCATTTAGCTGTGCTGAACCTTTAATTTTTTTTCCTTGCTGGCTGCGAACTGTGCAGCTGCGAAGTTTGCGGCTGCAAACTGCGCAGTTGTAAAAGAATTAAAGGGGAATCCCAAGTGACGTTGGCATTCTTGTGGCCAGCCACAGACTGAGCATGTGCAAGAAGACAAAGGAGGACTGCTGCCCATTGACCCGCTGACATTGGCATTCGTCAGCACAGGTTCACTGTGGGCATCATCACCAACATGGATGCCTCCTCTTCTTTGTGGCCTGCAGTTCTCGTCAGCATTAAATGCACAGCCAAAGCTGCTGGCCTTGCCGCTGCTGGTGCTGCGTAGATGTACCGAATTTGTCATTCATTCTCCTGCTTCCCCCCCCCCCCTTTTTCCCCTACAGATCATGGAAGGATTCAGCCAGCTTGGTTTCTCGCAAGTAGTGGGCGCTGTGGATGGGTGCTACTGTCTGATTGTGCCACCCCTGGGGCAGAGGAAGCATTATGTGAACAGAAAGGGGTCCTATTCTGTTGTCCTGCAAGGAACATGCGACCACACAGGACGCTTTGTGGATGTGGAGTTTGGATGGCCAGGGTCAACTCATGATGCCAGGGTGGTCAGAAATTCTGTCATTTTTGAAACTATGGAAGCTGGCATCTTTGTGCCAGGCAACTCCAGCATCACCATCAGGGGCCAGCAGATTGGGCCCCTCTTGATTGGTGATAGTGCTTATCCATTAAGAAGATGGCTGATAAAACCCTTCAAGAAGCCCACCACTGCCAAGCAGAAGCTTTTCAATAAGAAGTTGAACAGGTGCAGAGTCAAGGTGGAGCACTCATTTGGCCGGTTGAAAGCAAGATGCCTGACTGGACCACTTATTGTGGCAGAAGAGAACGTGGTGCCCATCATCGCCTCCTGTGTCATCCTACACAACATCTGTGAGACCAAGGGAAGGGTTTTGGATGAGGGGCTACAGTACAGGCGCTGTTTTGTATTGCCTACCCTGGGGGCACCTATGCAGGAAGATGCCACTGGCATGCAAGAAGGGAAGGCTGTGTGGAATGCATTGGCAGAGTTCTTTCACACAGGGAGAATTTGAACTTGGGCTCCTCCTCCATTTGTGATGCCAGAGCACAACTGTAGTGTCAAAGCATATCAGCACTTGAATAAATGTATCCCATCAGTCACAGTCTGTGTCTGCCCATCATTCATGGTCTGCCATGTGGGCAGTCTTAGCCATGTGCTTGTTGGCTTGACACACACAAACACACTAACAAAAGGTCATGCATAGTTTGCCTGGCGCCAGCTTTCCTGGTACAAAAAGATACAAGAGCCCTAACTGCCAACCATCAACTCTGACAATGTATCAATACTCTTGAAATTCAGGTTTCCCTAATGGCCTATTCAATTGAAACAATTTGAAGCCCACAGGCATCTATTGGAGGAGAGATTCAAACTGCAGCTCTGAGGGGACTCCATTGGCCTGGAGCCACCTCTGCCCACCTTGCTCTCACCCACAGATTCCCATAAATACCACAGTCACCCTGTGCAGGTCCCCAGGATGGCGATCATGGCTCCACGGAGGAGGCCTCCAGTCCAGAGGGCATACTGGAAGGACCAGGAAGTGGAGATCCTCCTGGATGCCCTCATGCCAGAGGAGGCTGCTCAGAGGGTGATGGCTTCTACTAACAAGCCCAACCGGCAATATTTTATGGATGCTCCAGAGCCCTCAGGCGACGAGGGTTCCAGAGAACCTTCTCTCAGTGTCGCATTAAATTTAAAGACCTGAATGGAAGGTTCTTTGAAACCCTTGAGGACTTTGGACCACATCCCCCGGTTCAAAAGAAGCCACCTTTCTTTGAGCAGCTTCGGGACCTCTGGGGCAGTGGCGACCAGCCGTGCTGTGAAGATCGCCGTCCTCCAGGTATGTCAGGGCCCCTTGCATAGTGCCAATGCCACTAAACCTTCCTTACTGCTCCCTGATGTCCTCCATGGGTCCTCATGCCTGTCCTCCACATTTGTAGGCATGCGGCCCAGGCGAGGACGGAGGGTGCCTGAGCAGCCACAACAGCATGGCAGGAGGTCGCCCGCTGCTGCACCTCAGGGAGAGGCGAGGGATGTCCCTGAGGATGCAGCACAGCCCTGGCCCTCTCATGCCTCCCCTCCGCCTAGAGGACGGGCTCCTCTGGCAGCAGGTTAGTGCCCAATGGGGGGGGGGGTGGACGTTGCAAGCCTGCAGCCTCCACAACACTCCTGTCCTGTCCCTTCCCTTCATGTCACTGTGCTAACTTTTGTCCTTTCCCCCCTTTTCCAGCAGCTCCGTCGCCAGGTGCTGCTGCTGTCGCTGAAGATCTAGAGGAGCCTGAGCCTGTCGAAGCCAGGGAGTTGAATGAGGTGCTGCAACGGAGGCAGAGAGGTGAGTGCAGGCGGCTGAAAAACCAGGGAAGGGAGGGGGATGCCCATACACCCTGCCTGTGGGAGTGGGTGTTTGGCTGTATTGCCCCCTCCTAATCATTCTCTCCCTGTCTCTCTCTTTTTTGTTCTGTCCTCTACAGATCACCAGCTGGAGCAGAAGGTTGCTGCATTGGAGGATGGCCAGAGGAGGATCATGGAGACTTTGCAAGCCATCCTCCAACGTCTGCTAAATCCACCTACTCTACCTTCCTCCTGAAGCTGCTTCCCCCCTTCCATTCCCTTTCCTTCCCTTTCCCTTGTTTTCTGTTCCCTTGCCTTACCCTCCCCTTCCCTTGTAAATATTTGACAATATGTAAATAGTTGTTAATAAAAACAAATGTTTAATTTTTAAAAAAATGTCTTTTTTGAACTGCGCAGTTGCGCCAGTACACTGGACACACATTTGTATGAATGAAATTATTTGTTTTATGAATGAATGGAGGTTTTCTGTGAAGTTGTGCAGGTGCACCATAGGTTTGGGTTGGATCTAGTGTAGGACAGTGGTGTTCAAACTGTGCTGTTGAAGAGATGTTGAACTTCAGCTCCCAGAAGCCTCAGTCCTACATTTCATCAACAGCACAGTTTGAACACCACTGCCATAGGGAGTTAGTGAGGTGGCTGTGATGTGGTGGCTGGTGGGAAAGGAAGTGCTGGGAGGGAAGGGAGACCCTTAGGAGGGGAGATGAGTACTTTAGGGGACTCCACAATGCTTAATGTGAAGTCAGTGGTTGTCACAACATGTCTTCCCCCCCCCCTTTACCTCCCCTGCGCCCGGGCTGGCGATTTCCCCACCCTGCTGCCCAGATAGCCTCCCTACAGCCAGGGGAATGGCCTATGTGTAGCACTCTCCTGCTCACCGCTCCCTGTGCCACCTTCACCACCCAGGGCTGCTCTGAAGATATCCACCATCTGCCCCAGCAGACCAGTCTGCACTTGAAAAATGGAAATGAGTCGCCTCTGCTCCTGGATTGCTACTTCCTGCTGCTGAAGTGCCCTCTCCTGTAGCTGGACTACTCTCTCTTGATATTGCAGGGATCTCTCCATAAACTCCCTGCGTGCCTCTGCCTCCCTCTCCCTCTGCTGATGGGCACGGTCTCCCTGTTACAGGAGTGCTGTCATGTGCTCTGAGGTGGCACTAATGAGGCGATCAATAGCCCTGGCAATTTTTGCTGCTGCTGAGCGACGCAGCCGCTTCCTTTTCATGGCAGCGAGGCGCTGCTCAGGTGGCATTGCAGCTGTGGGATTGGTTGGTGCTCCTTCTCCTTCTGAAGAGTCTCTTGCTGCACCTTCTCCTCCTTCTATAGGACAAAGCACCAGAAAGAAACAAAACCATAGAGTTAGCACATACACCAGAGGGCATCCAGTCCAACCCCATTGTGCCATGCAGGAACTCTCACTCAAAGCACCCTCAATATGACACATGGGAACTTGGGGAAAGGTATAGGCAAGGGAGAGTTGTGGAGAAACACTACATACATGCACATCAGAGTCATGCAAAGGAGACCCTAAAGCATACACTGACGTAAACGTTGCAGCCCCCACCCAAAACATGCCATCATGCCAACAAAAACCCTCGCAAGTGCCTGTGTTCTTCTGCTGCAACTGCCCCACTATGCATTTTTTTTCCCTTGCCATGCCACACAAAGGTCTTACCGTGCACAGTCTCCTGCCCCTCACTGTCATCGCTGACTCTTAAACTGCTCGGTCTTACAGGCGACCGATCACGCTGGCTACTGAGGCTGGGAGATGTAGTTCTTGTACAAGAGGGTGGCCTGCTTGTGGAAGACGTGGATCCCACCTCCAGAGCACGGGCTCTTTCTCTCAGGAGATTGATGTCCATGGCTCGCTGACTGCAGGATGTCTCATCTGAGTCAGGGGAATCCTCCCATTCCTCTGCATGACAAGGGGACAGAGTCATCTCTGCCCTATGCCCACCTTGGTGCCACATCTTCCCTTAGTCTCCTGCATCCATTTCCCCCAGGAGCCCTGGCACATCTTATCTTGAGAAGGCAGCAAAAGTTCCTGGGCACACTCTGACTCTGGGGTCTCCTCCATAGGTTCAGCCCTAGCAGGCTGGCTGGCTGGGACCCTCGCAATCTGTCCGCTGGTGGACAGTCTGTTGGGTCTGATCTTCCCATCCTTGCCAATGAAGGCATGGAGCTCTTTGTAAAAGAGTGGCGGGTTGCCACTCTTCTCACCTCTGACTTTGTTGTCTCGATATTGCTTGTACTTTGCATTTTCAGTGACACTCTTCGCAAATGCGCCGGTGGCCCTTGGCCTCCATGCCTTTGGCCACCTCCTGACATGTGTCTGCATTCAGGTAGGTGAACTCCAGTTTCTCCAAAATATGTGGCTGTGACCAGATAGATATGAGGTCCAAGGTTTCCATACGAGACCAAGAAATCCCTCTCCCTCTTCTCGGGGTATTTGTAGAAGGCTGTGCCATTGTGCCAAAGCAGAGCCGTGGCAGCAGTGTGCCAAGGACCTACGGAGCTGAACAAGCAAAAGGGGAAAATGGCACTGGAATGTGTGTCATCTGAAAAGTGAAAGTTTCCCCTTATCACTTTCACCTAGCAAAACATCCGCCAGCAAGAGTTACAGCATCCTAGAGCCCCTACTGCACATGTCTAGGGTTTGGATTAGGGCTGGAGCTAGGGTTTCGGATCTTTAAAAAACTGCACAGTTAAACCGCAGCTTTTACACCTGCAGGGCATTAAGCATTTTAAATAGAACTGAACTCCACACCACACATGGTCCCAACCCACGATCCATTTTGATCCGCACCTGTATCACTGTCTTTAAATGAGTGCTTTAAAGATACAGTACAGTGGCCCTTTAACTGCGGAGCTACACCGCAGCTTTTAGATGTAGCTGCGCTAATACACTCTTTTTTAAAAAGGAGTGGGGAAAAGCAGCACCTTTTTAAAGGTGCTTCTTCCCCGCGAAAATGCCAAAGAAGCGTTTTCATGGCACACTTTCACTTTTAGGCTACACTTTCATGCAACCATGAACACACCTCTGTTTGCCAATCTAGATCAGCCTCTTGAGAAGATTTTGATGTGCTGGTATTTCAAAGCTGTAGGTAATCAAGGTGGTGGTATATACCAAGTAATTGAAGCAATGGTAGCGTTAATACAAGAGGCATTACTATTTCTGGTAGCAGACAGCTACCTCTGGAGTTTTGTGGCCATTTCCACTTAATTGTCCTCTTGAGTCATATTGGAGTTTATCACACGGAGGAAATTGGAAGGTTAGTGCAGGGTCAATGCGAAGGCAATCATGGGGTTGCATGTAATTTCACAAGAGGCTATCGTATGACGTCGAACGCATTGCAGCATCCATCCAAACGCAGTGAGGAGTCAGTTCGCAAAAGTCAAATTTGCTAAACAATCGAAATTTACAAATCCCTTTCCCCTCCAAATACGAAGTCAATTCACATTTACCTGGTGTGGAATGTATGTGTGGATCGCGTTCGGTGGAAAAGCCCACTACAAATCCCAAGATCCTTTGGGCTCCAGGGCCAGGGGTAAGGAAGGAGAGGAGGAGGGAGGGAGGGAAGGTGCCAAGAAGAGACCCTCGGAGGGAGCCTGGCCAGAGCGCGCCTGGCTCCCCTCCTCTGTCTTTCTCCTCCTCCTGTTGCCAGCTTGCCATGGTCCCAGCTCCAGGAGGACATGGAGCACCTCCGCTACAAGTAACACTCTCTCAGCCAAAGGGGGGAGGCAGCAGGGAGGGAGGGAAGGAGCCAGGAGAGCCCTGGAGCCTGGCCAGAGTGCACCTGGGCCTGCCTTCTCCTCCCCCCCTTTGGCTGAGAGAGTGTGACCTGCAGGGAAGTAGGGCAGCAAAGGTGTTCCATGTCCCTCTCCTTCTCCTGTTGCCAGCTTGCCCTGGCCTGGCTTCAGGACATGAGCACCTCCACTGCCCTGCCTCCCTGCAAGTCACACTCTCTCAGCCAAAGGGGTAAGCAGCAGAGAGGGAAGGAGCCAGGAGAGAACCCTGGAGTCTGGCAAGAACGTGCCTGCGCCTTCCTTCTCCTCCTCCCTGCGGCTGAGAGAGTGTGACTTGCACCAGGGCAGCTGGCAAGAGGAGGAGGAGGAGAGGGACATGGGGCACCCCTGCTACCCTGTCTCGCTGCAAGTCACTCTCAGCCGGAGAGGAGGAGAAGAAGGAAGGCAGGAAGGTGCAGGCGCAGTCTGGCCAGGCTCCAGGGCTCTCTCCTGGCTCCTTCCCTCCCTGCTGCCTCCCCCTTTGGCTGAGAGAGTGTGACTTGCAGGGAGGCAGGGCAGCAGAGGCGCCCCGTGTCCCTCTCCTTCTCCTCCTCTTATTTCCAGCTTGCCCTGGCCCAGCATCAGGAGGACCTGGAGCACCACCCCTGCCCTTCCTCCCTGCAAGTCACACTCTCTCAGCCAAAGAGAGGAGGAAGGCAGCGGGGACGGAGGGAGGGAAGGAGCCAGGAGAGACCCCTGGAGCCTGGACAGAGCGCGCCTGGCCCCCCTGCTTCCTCCACAACAAGAAATCTGAAATGTAGGAGGTGTCCTGGCAAAGGAGAACATGCCTGGTCACTTTGGGAAAAGGGAACATCTTCTTAAGAATGGAGGACCTTTGACAATCCCTCCTGGACAGAGAGCTGAAACCTCAAGGCAGGTCAATATAATGCTCTGACAGGACACAGACTACAACTTCCCAAGATGCCTTAATTCGCAACAGAAAGCCGACCGGTATATACACACGTGATGAATTCTTTCGTATTGACTCTGCATTTTCTTTTTGTGTAGATGCTGCTCTGGTCTTGTGTGTGATGAGCTTGTGCGTAATCACATGCATTCCGAACTGACCTCCCTTTCTCCCTCTTTTGGAATGGCCCTCTACTCCTCCATGTGATAAGCTCCATTGTAACATTTCAATTCCAGATGATTACAGTTCAGAAGATATAGTTCCAGAAAGCTATTCCATGCCTCTAAATATGTTAAATTCACACACACTAACAAAAAAAAAAATGCAATTATCACAAACCAAAACCACCAATATATAATTCCTTACATTTAAAATGCTTACCCATATTTTAGGATATTCAGCTTACAAGTGACAGAATCCAGGGGTGCAGAGTAATGGTAACTGGTAGTGCTCATATATACACTTACTGCTAAATATCCTGCAGGTGGCTAATTCATGTATTGGATTTCTTAAAGTAACATGAATATATTGTAAGAAAACCAAATCTCCTGACATGCAAGAGCTAAGAACAGGCTGAATTGCATTGTAATCTTCCAATACATATGCAAATAAAAATTTAATGAACAGTAATGTGAAAAAAATTATCCAAAATTACAATTGATATTGATATAAGGTTACAAACTCTGATATAAAGTTACAAACTCATGAACAAACATAATTATATTGGTGTCCTATATTCTAGGTTTGTACTTATAAGTGAGTATTGTACTTACTGCCTCTATAAAGCTACAGCAGTGTATCTATGTCCCATATTATAAATATATGAAAATACCTGGTTTTACAAAAAAAAAGAAAAAAAAGTTTAAATCAAGATGTTCATTCAAACCCAAAGGTTTACTTGAGGCTAATTTGTGAATCCAAAATGCCTCCCTTTGCAGAAATTTACTATGTATTGATCCTCTATAAAAGGGACTAAAATTAACAGACTCAGTAGCAATTTTTTTATAAAAAGAATCCAGAGAATGGCTCAGCTGTGAACAATGTTCTGCCAATGGGGTGTCTAGACTTCCATTTCTCATAGAACTTTTATGTTCACTAATTCTAATCCTCAAATGTCTAGAAGTTTGTCCTACATAAATCTTGGGGCAGGGGCATAAAATAACATAAACACCATTCTTGGAGTTACAATTGGTGAAGAATTTCAACTCATAATGATCCTGTAGTGTGGAATGTATAAATGTTTTAAAATTCAATGATTGTCTACAACATGAACAGTGTCCACATTTGTAATGTCCCCTAGTATGAGATGACTCTTCTTTGTGTGAATAAACGTCAGTATATACTAATGTGTCTTTAATGTTCCTGGTCCTGCGTAATGCTATAACAGGTGCTTTGGAACAACCAGGAATATTAACAATGTGCCAATATTTCCTGATAATACATTTGATATGATGAGAAACATGATTGAAAGCAAAGGAACCTATGATTCTATTACATATCATTCTATTAGAAGGAAGAAATAATGTAGAACAATCATTCAATGAAGCTCTTCTCCTGGCATCCTGAACAATTCGATCTAATTGATATTGATCTGCTGCCATTTCATAGTGACTGTTATTGGCAGAATTCCTTTTTAATCTTAAAAATTGAGGATAAGGTAAATTCTTTTTTTTTTTCCATTGGTAGGGATGACAACTGGAAAAATGTAACATGGAAATACGATCTACTGGCTTATGAAAATTACGAACTCCAGTCTTGGAATCCTGGATGTAAACTTCAACATCCAAAAGAGAAATATGCTGAGCATCAAACTGACAAGAAAATTTGATATGTGGGTTAATAATATTAATCCATGTAAACAATTCTTTAACTTTGGAAATACCTGCAAAAAAGAATAAAAATGTCATCAATATATCTACCATAATATTGAAAATATTCGAAAAATGGATTAATTCCTGGATTAGTAATGTGTGTAGGTTCTAAATGAGACATCTGCAAATTGGCAATGAAAGGAGCTGCTGGACTGCCCATAGCTACCCCTTTAATTTGCAAAAAGAATTGAGTATTGAACCTGAAATAGTTCTTTTCCAAAATGATGTCCAAAATATCCAATAGGAAATGAATGGGAGGTTTTTCCCCAGAACCAGATTGTAAGTAATGATCAATTATTTCTCTAGCTTCCAAATGGGGAATAGATGTATATAAAGAATTTACATCTAAAGTGATTAAATAATCCTTTGAATTTACCTCTCTGTTCTCTAGATTCTGAATTAAATGATGAGTATCTTTAATATACAATGGTGCTTTTACTACTAGAGGAGCCAAGAAAGAATCTAAAAATTGTGATAGAGGTTCCAAGAGAGATCCTGATCCTGAAATTATAGGTCTACCTGGTGGGGGAAAGCCTGCCTTGTGGATTTTTGGTAAAATGTAAAAAATAGGAATACATGGATGTTCTTGCATCAGAAAGAGTACTGTGGAAGAGTCTATATAACCTAACACCTCTGCTTCTTGCATCATAACTTTAATAACAAATTTGATGGAATTGGTAGGATCATTTTTAAGAGCTTTGTATCAGTGAGTTGGCATTCTACTTCTATAAAATAATCTTGCCTGTCCAAGAGGACAATACCTTCCCCTTTATCTGAAGGTTTGATTATGATGTCATGTTTAGCAGCTAAAGACTGTGAAGTACTGTGCTCCTGGTAATTTAAATTTTACCACGGCCTCTTTAAAGAATTCTCTAATTTTTCAACATTTCTCAGTACAACTTCTTCAAATGTGGCCATGTTATGGTTTAGAACTGAGGGATTAAACTTGGAAGGATGTCTAAAAGTACACTGAAGATCATGAGAAGGTTCCCCCCAAAAAGAACTGTAATTTTAATTGTCTGATTAATTTGAAAATATCAATTCTAGTTTGAAATGAATCATCACTAGGGGTGGGTACAAATGAAAGGCCTCTATTCAATAATGCATGTTCTTCTTGAGTTAATGTATATGAAGACAAATTAACCACTAGGTCCATGCTTTTTTTTTCTTTGATTGAATCTGTAACTGCGTGGACCTGTGCGAGTGGATCTGTGTGGTAGTGGACCTGCCTGTAAAAAAACACTGTAAAATGATCCTACCTGGTAGATGTGTCAGTGGAGTACCCTCATTCTTCAGAAGACTCTCCTTCTGAGGAGAAGCAGGGTGAGATGTTTGTCTTAAGTGGCAGATGTTGGTAGATGGACAAAATGGATTTGGTGAAGAAGGTTGTGTATGTCATGTTGCCTTCCTGTAAGCCCTTTAAGGACAGTATCCCATTGCCAGTTGCCATGAAATGTCAACGGTCAGTCTTGTTAGATTTGTCACATGGAATAGGAGGGGATGCCATCTTGTACTTTGCCTCAGACATCAAATGTCTTGGGCCAGCTCTGGGGAAAACAGAGTAGAGGGCAAATATTACACTGTGGTTTAATTTTTCAAGGCACAGTCCACAGTCCACACGCGCACACACACCACCACCACCACCACCACCACCCCCTTCATCATATTTGTATGCTCTGATACACAGTTTGAAAATCACTGAGCTGAATCTATCAGTAGCCTCAGAATACAAGGAGGAAGCTGTCAGTTCAGAATTTTGCTTTTGACTGACACTCTTTGCCAAAAGGGAAACAACAAATGGAAAAGTAATAAGGTTTGGAGTGTTCGGAGATTAACACAGAGACCCGATTCAGAACTCATCTCAGCTAATCCTTATCAAGTGTAGCAGAGCTTAAAATGTCAAACAGCTGCTGATGCCTGGATAGGTGAAGCTATCATGAATATGATATAAGAAAGAATTAATAGGAGTGGGTGGGAAAAGCTTTAAAAGACAAGGAGAAACAACACATTCCACCTAGCATTTGAAACAACAACCTCACATTTGTTGGCACTACTGTCAAATAAACATCACAGATTTCTAAGTGGCCTTTTCTTGTTCCTAGATTTATATTAGTGGTTATTCATGGCTTGCATCTAGAAATTACTTACAACATTTTATAAGGCATTTAGCAGAGTAAAATATCCCTGATTTGTCCAGCAGTTGGGAATATAGTATTTCATAAGGATCTTCTAGTCGTTCCCAGATTTAAAAAGACAAAAGAAAATAGTCAAGTAAATCTATATTTATAGTATATGCAAAGCAATGGCATAAAAATGTAACAGAAGCTTGGAACAGCTCAGTCTTTTGCAGAACAGCAAGATAGAATTCTACAAACATTCATAGAATTAAAGCTGCAGAAATTAACCTTAGCCAGAAATAAATAGAAATGTATTACTTTTTAACTACTTTAACATTTAGTATTAAAACAGAGCTAAGTTCAGAGTGTTTTAAATGAGGCCAAGATGGGGTGGGGGGAATAGATGTCAATCTCTATATCATAAGAGCATAGAAGGAGTGAGATCTTAGTTTCATCCCATCAGCATCTTAATAACATTCTGACTAATGCAGGAAACTTGCAATGGCAAATGTATTGCCCCCAGCAATGAAATGGAATGAAATAAAAGACATCAAATGAAATGAAAAAGACTTTTTTAAAAAGAAAAAGGAAAAAAAAAGAGCCCTTCTTCTGAAAAGAGATGTTTATGGTTTTGAAATGACTGATTGGGAAAAAAATGCCATGGACCTGGTATTTTGAGGTCAGCAAGGTAACTGTGGAGTTTCCTTTCAAATGACCAGTTCCACATCTGCTTCTGTCCCTTTTACCATTCATGATTTACTTATAGAGGTGGAACGAGAACAGTACAGCAGCTGACTTAGTTATTATGAGAGCATCCATTTTAACAAATTCAGGTAATGAACTGGACATAACTCTCTTCCATCCAGCTGCCCCACTCAAGGCTGTTGTTTCTAAAAAGGTGCCATTGCAAGGCAATCTTGTAAAACTCAAGGGGAATAGTCAAACATCCTGAAACCAGCTGCAAATCTGCCCCGTTTTATGCCATGTGACTTTGGTGTACTTAAGATGGTGTTTAATTTGTCCAGGTATGGTTGTCTTGTTTGCTGCAACACACAAACACAGAGACACTAGTAGCAAGCAGAGCTGCCCCACTTTTTTTCAGGCAATCAGGGAAAGAAACCTTTTTTTATTCTCTCAGAATTTTTAGATTTTAGGAATGAATGAATGAAGTTGATTACAGTCAATGAGCAGCATAATCAATATAAAAAAGTACAATATAAAATATAAAATAAAACAATAAGACAATATTACAATGCAAGAACAAAAGATTTTAGGGCTGACTCTTGGTTGGTTCTTCTGCCTGCTGGTTGTTTCATTTTATGTTTTTATTATTGTGATGGTTTAAACGTATTAAATGTGCTGGGAGCCAATTTCCAAGAAAAAACAGCAGAGAACACTCACAAAAAGTGTGACTGAGAAAATGAAGTGATCACCAGCACCAGCCACTGTGCAGTAACTCATAGTGTCACAGACACACCCCATTGCATTTAATGGAACTTGAGCATCCACGGATTTTGATGTGATTTCACACCATACAGAATCCTTAATAATGCTTTTTTACACTAATGTAACTCGTAAATCATAATCGCCATATATCACTAAATGTAATGCTAATAGTTGTGACATAAACAGCAAGCAAAATTAAAATTATACCTGCAAATTACAATATCATACAGAAGATTGTCACACATGGACTTACCGTCAGGGAATCGCTGGGGAAAATAGGTGTTAATTTAAAATTTAAATTAAAAATTTAAATTTTGCAGTAATAGTAAAGTCACTCTTCCTGAATGATTCCAGGACGCTAGAGGGAGCTCACGATTCCCTGCCACTGGAGAAGCACTTCAGGGTTACACACACGCACTTCCCTAACGTTTCCCCAGCGATTATCTGATGGTAAGTCCATGTGTGATAATCTTCATACACAACATAAATGTATTTATATATACACAGTGAAGATTTAGTTAAAATGTGATGTTTTAAAAGAAAGATTTTAAAGAATTTAAACATTTTAAAAATTTCAGTTTTTAATTTTTTTAAAAAAAAATTACAATCTTGAAATTTGAAGTTTTAATTTTAAAAAATTATGGGGCCTCTCATTTATCCTCCCATTGAGCATCACCCCACTCCAACGATCTTTTAAAGCATTTTAAAGGGAAGCAGATGAATTCCACAGCTCTTTTCTGCCAAAAGGTAGGTGTTTGAGGAGCAGCGGTGTCACTCTCCCTTAGTGTGTCACTAGGGTTTTCACTAGGAACTGTTCTATCTGTGGTCACCTCGTACATCCCACACTTTCCAGATGGCTGCTAGAAACTAAGGCAGCAGAAATAATCCATGTTGACACCACTTTAACTGCCATGGTTCAATGCTATGGAACTCTGGGAATTATAGTTTGTTGAGGCACTAAAACTCTCTTGATAGGGAAGGCTAAATATCTCCCAAAATTACAATTCCTAGAATTCCACAGCATTGGGCCGTGGCAATTAAAATGGTGTCAAACTGGATTACATTTGGCCCACTGTATCCACAGATTCTTTATCCACAGATTCAGGGCAACCTTTTGAAATAGGGATTGCATCTTAAAAGCTGGGGCATTTGGAACCACAAAGCAGTATCTAGACAGAATCCTGGGGTTCTATCTACAGAATATATTCTCCTGCCAAGTACTAGAAGACTCTAGTTATTAACTGCTGTCAAGTGGACTTCAACTCACAGTGACCCTATGAATGAGAGATCTGCTATCATTAACAACCCTTCTCAGGTCTTGCTAAATCTGGGCCGTGGCTTCTTTGACAGAGTCTATTCACCTGTAATGCAGTTGTCCTCTTTTCCTACTGCCGTCTTCCTTGCCAAGCCTTGTTGCCTTTTCTAATGAGTCATGCCTTCTCATGGTATGTCCAAAGTACAACAATCTCAGTCATCTTGGCTTCTAGGGAAAGTTCAGAATTAATGTGCTATAGGACCCATTTATTTGGGGGTTTGGCAGTCTAAGGTATCTGTACAATTCTCCTGAAATACCACATTTCAACTGAGTTGATTCTCTTCCTATCAGCTTTCTTCACTGCCCAACGTTCACAACCATACACAGAAAATGGAAATACAATGGAATGTACAATCCTGATTTTAGTATACAGTGGAGCCTTGCCTTACGCGGGGGATCCATTCTGGACCCTTCCGCATAAGGCAAATTCTGCCTATGCTCAAGCCCTATTATAGTGAATGGGGCTCATGCATGTGGCGATGCGGTGTGGGTGCGTGGCAGGGGTGCATGCCATTGAATGTATTACAGCACGGCTTCTGTGTAAACCAGAAGTCGTGTATGGCACGCCCGCATAAGACGCGGGTGCACTGTACAATGATGTGTACTTCAGGTATTTTTACATTTGTCTAGTTTTTTCATAGCAGCCCTTCCAGTCCTAGCCTTCTTCTGATTCCTTGGCAGTAGTTCCCATTTTGGTTAATGACTAAACCAAGGTACTGGAAATATTTCACTGTCTCAGTGTTCATTGTTTTCTTTAAAGTTATGTAAATTATCTGTTGTTTAGCTGTAAACCTATCTTACCACTTTCTTCCTTGATTTTTTTTTCCCAATAGTAGTACAGTGTCATCTGCATATCTTACATTGTTGGCGTCCCTTCCTCCAATTTTCACACCTCCTTCTTCAGAGTCTAATCCAACTTTGTGTGTGATATGTTCAACATATCATTTAAACAGATAGTGTAACAAAATGCAACCTTGCCCAACCCCCTTGCCAATTGGAAACCACTCTGTTTCTCCATATACTATCTAACAGTGTCCTCTTGTTCTGAGTATACATTGCCCTGGTTACACATCCCACCAATGGCACTATCTTTCTATGGTGGTGGGATTGTATGCTCCGGTGAGACAAGAAGCTATGCTACTGGTAGCAGTGCTGCTAGTTGAGTCTCCCATGTGAAATAGGCTTTGCGAGGAGCCAAATTAAATTTACCGAACAGGTACTGAACAACAGTGGAGGGGGGGGGGTTGACATAAATATTATTATTATTATTATTATTATTATTATTTTATTTATAGCCCGCTCCTCTGTCATCAATCAGAGAGGGTTACAATAAATTAAAAGACATCAAGATAAAACAATTCCAATAATCCAAAACCCTACCTCCCACCCCTTAAATTAAATTAAACCAATATCAGATTAAAATCCAAGAACAATTACATACATACAACATAGAACATAAAGAGCAGCCAGTCAATTCTATAGACACTGTAGATGTAAACTTCCTAAATAAAGTGCTGGGAACTGGTAGGAGTGCACATCCCGATATCGTAAACCAGTGTCAGGGCCAGGAGTTAAGATGTTTCTGGGAAGGCCTGCCGGAAGAGATACGTCTTTAAGGCTTTTTTAAAGCTATCAAGGGATGTAATAAGACGCATCTCATCCGGCAGGTCATTCCATAGCCTGGGAGCGGCAGCAGAGAAAGTCTCCCGGGAGGTCTGCGACAGCCTCGTTTTCACAGGCTGTAATAAACATTGGGGAAGGATTTCTCAGTACAACATCAATGGCACCATATCTAACATTAGTACTGTACAGAAAGAGGCATGATAAGCCCCCTTTGCATGTATGTTACCACAAAAAAACCTATGACGAGAAAATCAAAAATGAAAGAAGACAAAGGGTGTATCCACACTGCAGAATTAAAACAGCTTGATACCACGTTGATTGCCATGGCTCTATCCTACAGAATACTGAGATTTCTAGTTTGGTGAGGTATTCAGCCTGGTCTGTCAGAGAGCTCTGATGCTTCACCAAATTACAAATCCCAAGATTCTGTAGGACAGAGTCATGACAGTTAAAGTGGCGTCACACTGCTTGAAATCTGCAGTGTGGATACAACTATAGTGCTAGAAGATGAAACTCTCAGTTGGATGGCACTCCACAAGCTATTGTGGTACAACAGAGGACAACTACAGGTAATGATATGGCTAATGACATAACTGGAGTCAATAAAGACAACATTCACCTGTTGACATGCTCAGAGGTGAAAGGAACATCCAAGGCTGCACAACATGTTACAGGATGAAGGAACGTTGTGAAGCATGAATCAGGGAAGCAAGATATAATAAAACAAGAAATGGAATGCATAAATATTGCAGTACCTGGAGTGAGCAAGCTAAAGTGGACACGAATGGGACATTTTGAGTCAGATAATTACACAATGTTTTACTCAGGAAATGAAAATGTAAGAAGAAATCGTGAGGAGAGATGTTGCAAAAGCAGTCAAGTTATATAACACAAAACCTGACCAAATCATAGCAATAAGACTTCAGAGCAAACTGTCACTATAACCATAAACTAAGTTTATGTTTCAACTGCAGAGGCAGAAGAGGAAGAAAATGAAAGAATCTACGCTGGAGTCCAAGAGAAAATCAATCACACTCCACAACAGGCCAAGCTGGTAATCATAGGTGACTGGAATGCAAAAGTAGGAAACAGCAGGACCAAAGCGTATAGAGATATTTGGCCTAGTATCAAGTAATGGTACTTCTGTTGGGAGACTTTGTTTTGGCCCATAGATTCTCAATCATTAGACTTATAAAGGCTGCTCACTTCCACGTTTCAGAGGGGAGGGACCTTGTAAGAAAACCTGGACATTTTTAAAAGCCCCCCTCCCTGGTTACATAAACTTTAGCTATGAAAAAGAGGACATATCTGGAAAAAGGAGGACATATGTTAAACTTACTATAAGAACAAATAACACTTAAATGACACTTTGATATTTCCATGCCCCCCCAAAAAAGTTTTTCATTCAAACTGTTTTTAAAAACTAAACACTGTATGTCCTCTCCAGAAAGTTTTTCTACAGCAGCTACCTGCCTGTCTGTCTGCTGAATGTGTGTCTATTTGTTTATTATACCCCAAAGTTTCCTCCAAAAAACTGGGACTCAAGGTGGCTTCCAAGCAAAAAGTGGTTAAAATGACACCTTTTTACTTTCAGGAACTGCGGGTGCTTTATTTTCCCATTACTGCAGTTTGGTGCAAACATTTCTGAAAAACCTCCTGCATTTGTTGGGCTTTTTTCTACTTCTAAAATCCTGTTTCTGAGCGGGATCCGTCTAGTGCGATACAGCTTTTAGTCTCAAATTCCCTCCTGTCATGCTTTATGGCCTATGGGAGGGTTTAATCTCATATTGACAACTTTTCTTTCTCTCATAGAAGACAGATTGCAAACATCCTGACAGCTTTGCTCCAGAGCTATTGACATATTTGTGAAGCTAAGCCAATCAATGGTAAAGACTTCACTGTCATAACAAGAGCAATACAATGTACTAGAAGACTGCTATGTGTTATTTGGGGATATAATGAAAAGCATGAACATAAGGTTAGGCAGTTGCATGTGGGTTTTAATACATTTGTATTCCAAAAATATCTCAGATTGACAACTGCTCATCAAAGACCATTCCTTCCAAATCTATATCTTACAAGGGGTACAATGTGGCATCTCAGTAGTATAGTTGGATCAGTAGCCAAGTAAACACTTTTTATATGCGGAAGTGACTAGGTAGCCTGATCAGCAATTCAGATGAATGCCTAGTTCTACAGCAAAGTAACAGAGATTTTTTTTTCAGTCTAAGGACTTTATGACACACTGCAGGAAATAGCAGTTACCTCAGGATAACAGCATCTTCACTTGGGCCTTATCACATGATGCCTTCCTCTTCTGTTGTTCTCCTGATAGAAAAATATTTGGAAGATTTTTATTATTATTATTAATGCAAAAAAATCTCATCAATGCCCCTTTACACTACTTTTCTGCTAGGTTTTCCAGTGTGACAATTCAATTCCACTTTAATACCAATTTGGGTGTGGTTTAGGTGCTTGAGTGATCAGGTGAAAAGGAGAAGTGGAAATTTCAATTCATTTCCTTTCCATTTGCAAAGTAACTGAGAAGCTTTTAAACTTATTCTCTCTCTCTCTCTCTCTCTATATATATATATATATATATATATATATATATATCTATTGGCATGAGAAGTGTCTGGTGTGATAAGATCCTAAATGTCCATTTTCCCACACAATCGAATCCCTTTAAAAATAATTCTTTATCAGTAGCCAAAGAAGGTTTTTTGTTTTTCAAATTGTTTGTTTGAAAGATGAGAATATGTAGGCAGGTCATGAACCCAGGGGAGTGGAGGGCTTGGCCTTATCAAATTAATCTAGAAAGATGCTAAGCAAAAAGCTAAGTGCCAGGCCACCTTTTGGGGAATCAATCTATTTTGGTTATTTTGCTTTGAGCATGAAAAAGCAGGTGACAGAATAAGAAGGAACAGATTAAATTATGGGTGTATACAAGGCGAATCCTGGCCTCACTCCACACAGAGAGTTGTGCTTAACCATTGCCAGATTTTTTTCTGGTGTGGAACACTGCTAATATTTTTTCACCACCACAAATATTATTGAAAAATAATACCATACAATTTGCAACCATAAGACCAAGAATGGATGATAAATGCAGGTTAATTGAATTATAGTTACAAAATTCAGGTGGAATAATGATATTACTCGTTCTCTGAAAAACATGTTGAATGGAAATCCAGGTTGCTGAATTTTAATAGCAATTGATGGGCAATGTATTCAGTCTTGTTTTATTTCATACTATTTTGGGCTGTTTAAAAAATGCTTATTGTTTCTGCAATACAGTTATATTTACCTTGCTAATATTATTGCTGGATGGCTTATAAGTAAATATTGACAACAATGCCGTACTTTTTCATTATAACATAAATGAATGCTAACCTTTTCCTGGTTTCCTGGAAAGTCTGTGAGTTGTGTTTTATAAAAACGTAAATCTTCCTTTATTTTATTTTCAAGGAAGGGCACATTTTCTTGGATGATATGTGGAGATAATATGGGAAACATTGTTTGTGTGAGAGGCTGCATGGCATAGTTGTTTGAGTGGAGACCAGTGTTCAAATCCCCATTTCCTATCTTGCCATTTTCCAGCTCAAAATCACTTCCTTCAAGCTGCAAGGCAGCAGATACAGATAGATATGAGAATCGTTTCTTTTTATTTTTGCTGCATGAAAAGATCAATTTGGAAAGGGTTATTTTGAGCTAAAAACATAACCCAAGATGTCAGATGGGCTCTCTCTGCTTGCCCTTTCAGCTGAGACTGAGTAAATTAAAATCTTATTTACAACATTTAAACAAGAAATAAATAACATTATCTTAAGAGAGCTCGGTTAAAACAGTTAAAAACACAAACACAATTACTAATAAAGTTTTTTTTAAAAAAATGTAGCACACCACTTCACACACGCTACTGCGATGTAAATCCATGCCTCCTACCATTTCACAGATTCTCATGTCTCTCTCAAGCCTTGTGAATGAGAGCATGATCATTGCAGCCACTGTTTCAAAGCATCAAAATGTTTCAGATTTTGGGGTACTGTATTTCAGATTTTGGATTCTCGGATAAGAGATACTCAGTCTGTATTAACAAATTTTTATAGTTAGAGATGGAGAGGTCTGCTTTATAGTTAGAGATGGAGAGGTCTATTCAGCATCTTACGTGTGTGCCAGTCTAGGACAGGGTCAGGGATAATGTTTTGGAGGAGGTATTGGGTGGTATTGGATGGGCAGTCTCAAATGTTGCATGTAATAAGCTTTTAGTGCAAACAAAGGTTACAATCTTAGAAATGTCCCAAGTGTAAAAGGAAGTGTTTGTGGGGTTTTCTGCCTCTTCTGCCAAAATAAGTTGGCTGGTTGTCAGTAGTACATACGAAAGCTTAGGTGGGTGGGGATGTCATTTGCTACTCTGCTTCATGCAGCAAAATGCCTTAGGTTATCCCTAGCAGAGTGTATTGGCAAAAGAGCAATGGAAAAGAACTCTGCCAGCCTTCATGTTCAGCCCAGTGTGATACCCAATAATATGGAGTTGTGAATGGATGCTTTCCATTATTAGTACTAGGTATAGATTGATTCTTCATTGATTCAGAAATGGCTGCAACTAGATTGTGTTGGAGCTCATAAAAACAAGATATACTCACTGATCTACTTTGCACACATAACTGCAAACGTGAATTTCCAGTATATATTTGAAACAGACATTTAGGAAGTGTGAAAGTCAAGATTAGTACTTTGCATGCTGGGGCTACACAAGAATCAAAGTGAAGGCACATCGTGGAAGGAATCGACAAAAGAAACTTTAAAATGAACAATCAAAGGAAATGTCACACATCAGAAGTGTTTGATGGCTGGCATTAGAAAAATATAGGCAGATAAGGCAAGAAGAGCATCTATTTAAGCAAAGGTTCTTGAATAATTCATCTGCAGGCACATCAAAGGCTATCTCTCCCCGCCGAGATAAATAAAAGAAGTTCCTAACATCTCAGGCAAAGGTCTTTTTCAGCCATGCTAACCAATATTATTTTAACTGGAGACAAAAGGATGGCACATGTGATATTTGCCAATGTTGTTTTTCCCTGTAGCCATTGGCCCAGAAGCATTTTAATCCAGATGCAGCTAAGGTATACAGATGTAAGGGGAATTTGTACCACATTCAGTTGACCCTGGCTCCTTCGTGCCAAATGATCTGGTCCCTTTTACAGCTGTGTGGATTGGAGTGGACAACTGGGACAAAAATGTTTCTTTAAAGTGTACCTGCTAACATATGCTGATCACACAAGGTGAAAGAAAGTGAGGGACATGAGAAATAGTGTTTTAACAAGGGAAAAGTGAAACCTGAATTAATATTGGCTAGAATGGTGTCTGGTTTTTAAAAAGTAAGAGTAATTACTATATATACTCATGCATAAAATCTAGCAATTTTAGTAAAACAATTGACCCCCCTCCCCAAAAAAACTGTTTTGACTTAGCCACAGGTCAATGTATGTACTGTACTTTAACTTTTTTCAACAAACGAATCACCCCCTTCTCTGAGTAGAATGGTGAAAGATGAGAGCTTAGTCCATTCCAGGAGCACCTAAAAGATGCGCTGATCCACCGACTCTCTCCACTGTGGCACCACTTCTAACCTTTCTGAATGCCTGGACAGGGAAATGGCAGTGTTGGCAGCTCTTTAGCACTTCCCTTCATAGGAGGACCAAGAGCAATTGGGATTTGAAGGATCTGAATAAGGACATTTGTTGTAACCCACCCCGATTGCTCGTTCAGAGGGGCGGGCTAGAAATATTATTATTATTATTATTATTATTATTATTATTATTTGTGTATGTTTGTCAGCTATTCTGGATTAAAATCGGGCAAAGATGTCACATTAAAGACTATAATCATTGCTAAAATAGGGCCAGAACAAACCAGCAATATACGCTGGCTTCCTGGCATGCCCCCAAGATGGCAGGAAGCCGCTGTGAAGCCACCCACCTGTTTACATGATGGCAGCTTTTTGGTGCTCCAGCAGCGCCGCGTTTAGACACTGCGCACCTTAGGAGTGCCAAAAAGCCACAGTGGCGGCAGAAAGAGAGCCCTTTTCCAGTGCAAAAAGGAGCGGCATATTGCTGCTTCTTTTTGAGCTGGAAAAAAGCCAGGTCAGGGCCACAGTGTGCAGTTGCCACAGCCCTGATCCAGTGCTCAAAGGGGTGGCATCAAACTGCCCCTATTCAGCCATCTATTTTGGCCCATAGTCTTCATTTTCTTGGCTTTGACTTTTCATCCTTTTTTATAAGTATGCATTTTCTTAACCTCATTTCTTCCCCCACACAACACAGGGCCACCATTTACCATAGTTCCCTCTTCATGCATCCAGGCTTTAGGGTGAGCACTTTATGCCTGCTGAAATTGTGTAGTTTCTTTGGCATTATTTTCCCTTGCTTTGTTTTTTGTATCCTTTGTCACATGCCCCTATTTTTACCCTCAACTTATCATAGTCATATAAAAATCCATAATTTTGGCCACTGGACCTGTCCTAGATTTATACATGAGGTTGACTTATAGGGCTGATCTAGACTGGCAAAAAGGGGTGTGTTCATGCCTGCATAAAAGTGTAGCCTTTAGATGACCCACACTGAAAGTTTGGCATGAACGAACTTCTTTTGCATTTTAGTGGGGGAAAAGCAGCTTTAAAAAGGACCTGCTTTTCCCAGCTTCTTTTTAAAAAGGGTGTAACAGTGCAGCTGCGTCTAAATGCTGCAGTGCAACTGTGCAGTTTTTTAAAGCTCCCAAACCCTAACTCCAGCCCTAATCTGAACCCTAGACACACACAGTAGGGACTCTGGGATGCTGTAACTGTTATGCAACTGTGCATAAAATGTCAATTCATTCATAAAATAAAGAAGTTTATTCATAAACTTAAATTGTAACAGATTTAATATCTTTTTAAGGGGGGAGGGATGCAGTTTGTTTTATTGATGCAATAATATTTTAATGTGTAAGCCGCCTCGATTGATCTCAAAGGGGTGGGGTATTAATAATAATAATAATAATAATAATAATAACTATTATTATAAAATAAATGGGTTCATTCATGGTGCACCGATGCAACTGCACACTTAAAAAGGGAAGCAAAACCACAATGGTAATTTGACAGATCTTCATAACTGCACAGTTTATGTGTGATGTACCTGCACAACTACGCAGTTCACAGCTGGCAATACAATTGCCTGTATGATGTAGTGGTGCAACTGCGCAGTTCGCAGCCAGCAACAACACCAACAAAAATTAAAGGTTAAGTGTGGCCAAAAGCCCCATTCATTGCCACCCATTCAGCTGCTCCGCCTGTGTTTCTAGCATCCTGACAGCTTCCAATGTAGTTGCTGAGCAACAGAAAAGACTTCAGATAAGTTGTCTTCACACGTCCTCAATGTAGCTGCCCTATGCCTTTTTATTACACACCTGGGGCTTGCAGTGTAGCTGCTAAGCATTAAGGAAAAGGCAACTTCATGTCTCCCTTTCCTGCCAATCTAGAAAGCCCCAGTCATTCATATATATATATATATATATATATGGTACTGTCTCTCTTTGTGTCTATATGCCTTCAAGTCCTCTGTCAACTTATGACAATTCCATGAATTTCATAAGATTTTCTAAGACAAGGAATACTCAGAGGTGGTTTTGCCAATTCATCTCCTATAGTAATACTGAATCTGATATCCTGAAACAAGCAGATTCATATTGAGTTTGGGCAGCAAGCATGCTTAACTAGTCCCAATAGATCTGCAGAAGGTTTACTTTCTTTCTCTGGTGACATTCATTAAAAAGCTTTAATGAGATCATAGAGGGGAGATGAAGTCTCTGAGATAAGATGGACCCAAGCATGTAGGGCTTTAAAGGTTAAAACCAACACTGTGCACTGTGCCCGGAAACTAATCGGCAGCCAGTGGAGAGCCTTGAGCACAGGTGTTATGTGCTCTCTCCTGGATGTTCCAGTAAGAAGCCTGGTTGTCATATTTTGAACCAATTGAAGTTTCTGGGTTAAGCAGAAGGGTAGCCCCATGTAGAGCATGTTACAGAAATCCAGGCGTGAGGTTACCAGAGTATGTACCATAGATTCCAGATTCTTCATGTTCTACAACTTCTTTTTCTTCTGGTCTGGACACCAGGCTACCTTTTAGCTGAAGATTAAGCAGCAATGTTGCCTGGATGCACATTCACACTATTTTCCATACAGCCATCTGTTCAGTGTTTCTGTTCTGTTCCTTTCCTGATGCTGACTGATTTCCATCTGAAGCCATCTTTCTTCGTGTGCATTCTTCCATTCCTGCTGTATTTTGTGACCTCATGCTCCACCTTTCACCATGCCCTTTTTAAAAGCCTCAAATTGCAATTTTGACTGTTCAGATGGGATTTGTAGATCTGTTAGCTCACTATCTCCCAGCCTATTTTTACAAAGCCAACCATCTCCATGGAACCAATTCTATTTGTGTGATAAAGTGAACTATATTGATGATCTGCATCTGCTCCAGAATCTAATCTGCAAAGTTCAACCAACAGCTTCCAACAGCAGACTGTTTTTCTCAAGTGCAATGCACTCAATATGGTTGGAATAAAGCTTTTCTTAAGATACAGTTTCTGACAAACTTTCTGTATTCTGTCATGTGCAACATAAAAATGCCTATGGATTTTGGCTCTGGACCAACTACAGTTAACACACGGTCCAATGGTTGGCCCCAGTCAGCCTGTCTGCCTCTCTTTCTTTCTCCCACATTTCTCTCAAGACTGGAACTCAAGGAGTTTGGCAAAAAAAGATGCTGATAAAAATACTAAAATTAAAATATAAACATGCAATTTAAAAAGTCTATAAAATCTAAGCACAATTGGTTCAAAAGCAATTAGACGTACAGACCAAAATGGAAATAAAGAAGAAGCATGTGTTTATTAACAGCCTTTTTCATAGGAGCCACTCTGTTGTCAGAAGCTCACTTGAATGAAACGTTTTTGCTTGGAGGTGGAAGGCCAAGAAGAAGGGGGCTAGCCAAGCTTGCCTTGAGTTCACAGCCTAGCAAGAGTTGTACTTAGAAGACCCCCATTGGAATCTGTAATGCATATGATAGTTATCATTAACCCAAGTTCCACTGATTTTAATGGGTCCACTCTAAGTATGTGTTAGTCTGGATGTCCAAACCTAATGTTTTTTTCTACTCCTTATCACTGGTAAATGCCTAGAATTTGTTCCAATCTTAATAGCATATTAAAGTTTTGGTGCAGTGAGTTCTTAAAATTGTCTTTCTTCAACTTTTAGCTCATCCTCTCCATGTCTCCAGTACTGGTGTGGAAAACTTTGGAAGGCTTGTGGGCCCACATTTGTCCACCAGGAAACTTCAGAGGGCCACACATGCTCCCAGACTAGTCAGAATATTTTTGTTTTCAAATCCCCCCAAATGCCCTCTGGGGCATTTTCATCATGTTTTTAGGCCCAGGAGATGGTTTTTAATAACACAAAGTCAGTGAAAGTCACTTCTTGTTCATTTTATGTTTCAAAAAAAGGCCTCTCTGAGGGGAGTGGTAAAAATGTTCTTCTCCCACCCAAGGGCATCTGAGGGCAACAATTTGTTTTTTTGGTTTTTGGGTTTTTTTTAGTAATCCTTTAATCCCTGTGGGCCCTGGGAGTCACATGCAGCCCATAGCTTGCCTACTGCTGTTCTGAAACTGGAGAGAAATGAATTTTGTATTTTTCATACATGCATATAAATGTTGATGCATGAATTTTACAGCCCCATGTTGTTTACTGAATGCCAAGACTAGCTACGCTACAACAAATTATGCAAAATAGCAAAGGATGCAGAATAACTTAAGCAAAGCTCAAACATCAAGCTATGCAAAATTTCTCTGCTTTCATAATTTATATTTGACCTAGAATTCTGGTTTTCTTTCTGCACAATTTTAATTGATTGTTGTTGTTTTTTCAAGCATGGAAAACATAACAGTGTTGGTTATTTAAATTCTTACAAACCTACTTGGTAAACTCATAGAGAATGAAGAATGCCAACACTGACAAAGACCTATAAAAAGTGTGTGTTCTCAGCATTTAAAACCACCATTGAAAATACTGTTCTCCCTTTTTTCACATTGATTGATTCTGGGTGCCAAGAGTGGGTGATCTCAATAAAGTGAATACAGCATATAACAGAACATCATCTTGTCCCACGAACAGACTCTACTGAACTGCACTTACATCAAATCCTCCAGACTTTTAAGTGATTCCATACCACTCCATGCTATTAAAAATACATTTTTACAGACCCATAAAAACAACAATAACAAAGTCTTTTAAATTATCTGCTCTTGCAGGAATTCTATACTTTGCTTTATACATTCAACAAAACCGTCACATAAATTTTTCCATTTCCTTTTTCGTTTTGTTTTGGTCTCTTTCCAACACATTACTTTGTTGGAACAAATGAGTGTTTGGTATTGTAAAGTCTGATTTTATCTCCATTGAATTTCTCTTTTAATCTCTTCTTTCTCTCACCTTCTCCCCTTTTCCACAGCAACGAAGCCTTCTTATTTAAATTTAACTAGGAAGCGTAATTTAGGTTTTGTAGTGATACAAAGAGAAAGACTATTTTCCCCTCTGAATTAAATATGTTACAGATACTTACACTTCTACATGGGTAGCAAGATAGTTAACTATTAAAAGAAAACAGCCTAGACATAGTAATAGCCAGACTTCAATCAGATTCCCATTACAGAATTGATCCATTAAATATGTTAATGTTGAGTATGTTCACTAGGCGTGTGATTTTTTAAAATCTGTTCTCTTGCTGTCATGATCTTCTCATGTAGCCTAAATGATGCCCTACAACCTGTGTCCTACCCACTATGAAGGGGACTTTCTTCCTATGTTTTAGAATAAGTATTAGAGAAGAAAGACAGCTGATGCCAGAAAGGGTGCTTACATACATACCTGCCCACATTTCACAGATGAAAACTGAGAGTTTGTGGCCAATCAACATCAGAGTTTGGTCAAGATGGCAAAAGTTATTGATGGGGAAGAATAGACAAACTAGGAGAGGCTCTTCCTTTTGCCTGTGTCTACAGGGAAGGGCAAAATTCTGCCACTTTCTTTGGTGATTCTCATTGCACAGCACAGCCTCTGACCCATAGCAGCCCTGTCCCTGACCTGTCCATTTTCATCCCTGAGAGAAAGCCATGAATGACCCGGAAATTGCACAAGTCCCTAGGTATACAATCGCCAGACATGTGGTGTCACTGTCCCCTCCTTCCTGCTGCCTCCCTCCCCCTTGCTTTTCTGTAGAATCTGGTTTAGCCATGCATTCACCATAGTCCCACATCAATTGGGGGATGTTGCCAGCCTGCATAGCCCCCATTTTAACCATTTTATTATTAAATTGAATAACTGCTCCAAGAATAAGACTTGTTCAGAAGAGTCCTTAGATTCTGCTGAGCATGTGCAGGACATCCAATGTGGGCTTTATGGGATATGTGGCTCACAACTATCATGGACAATCATACATACATAAAATTTAATTGCTTCGTTTTTTAAAAGCTTGTAAACATCTTATTACCTGGTGACCTTCCTTGCCAGTATGGAAGGTGCCATCTTTCCCACTCTGCTGAATAATAATAATAATAATAATAATAATAATAATAATTTTTATTTCTTTCTCCTCAAGGTTCCATAGCACAAATTCAGGGAAGAAGTGAAAGCAGATGGCACTCTCTCAGTGTTTCCACTTTCTATTCTTTGACCCTGGTGCAGATTCTAACATAAGGCCCTGTAGTGACTGGGACCCACCAGTCACTTGGGGGCTTTCTCAGACTGCAAAGGGTTAATCTGGGGGTGGTACATGCTAATGAGAGCTGGCAATGCATGCTAATAAGTAATTACATCACAGATAACCTATAGCCCTTTAGCCAATCAGTGAATTGGACCGGGACTTTTCAAGAACTTCTATCTGAAACCTTTAAAAAGCCTTGAGCCCATGTGCTCTTTTGTCTTCAGTCTTCGGTCTTCAGTCCGTCTTCTTTTTCCTGAAGTCCAGCTGTTGGACCTCTGCCAACAGGGCAGGCTGGGATGTGGTCTGAGCTAGCCAAAAAGGGGCCAGCTCCCACATCAAGGGACTCCTCAAAGACTGCAAGTCCATATCTCTATGTGAGTAGCTTAGAGTTATGTTAGTTAGTGCGATTTAGGCCTTTTTATTATGTTTCTTATGGCTTGCTTGAACTAAACAATTGTATACACTGCTCAGGCCTTGCATGAATGAGATACCTTTATGTTCTATTCTTGTGTAGTTAGAATAAATCCATTTTCTTGAAACGCATCCGTTTGCTCTCTATTCCTACAACACGTGCCTTAGCTCGGTGGTTGCTTGCTGGTAGCAAGTGAGAAGCAGGAAAGAACTATAGATCCCTTTAGCAAGCCCTAGCGTGTGCTAAGACAGGGGAATTCAGTTGTAATTCGCTAGGTGGTGGCAGCTATAGGTAGGTTTGGAGGACCTCTAAGGTGCCCATTCCACTCAGCAGGGAGTGGAAACAGGGATCCAGAGGACTCCAAGGGGAAAACCCAAAAGAAGATCCCCTGGGGTTAAGGACCAGGAGCAGGGTGTTGCTCGGTTGCTTAACCCCTCGTATCATCACAGGCCCAGAATGCAAACACATAACACCTGAGTGGGTAGCAACATGATCTGGATCCATGCCCACACTAACCAGAATTATAACCAGGCACAGCAACATTGGAAAGCCAGTATAGTGTGGGGGTTTTAGTGTTGGACTAGGAAACTGGGAGATCACCCATGGAAACACACCGGGTGGCCCAGAGTAAATCATATTCTCTCAGCCACAGAAGGAGGCAAACACAGATGCTGCTCAGAACAAATCTTGACCCCACAAAAACCAAGTCAAAAATGACTTGACAGTATGTTACAGCAACAGGAGCATCCCATTGCTATTCAATTGGCTGGAGTCACCATCATCACAGTGGAGCAGTATATAAGCTGCTAGTGCCCCTTTGTGGATTGAAGGGGAAGAACTGGCTACCCTACTGCCTATTAAGCATTCCTTGTGTGTAATTTTTTTCTGTTAAATCATATCCTAAGCCTGTTTAAACATTTTGTTGTTGATGTAATGTTCTTTGTTGAACTGAAATAAATAAAAGTTGAAGGAAGGAAGGAAGGAAGGAAGGAAGGAAGGAAGGAAGGAATCCATCTCTTGTTGTAACTGGACACCTAAATATATTGCAGCAATGCTACCTTACCTGATCGACATCAGGAGCTAAGTGTCTAGTACGAAACATCACATCCCAACAGTCTGTTTTTTCACACTAGGGGTCAAACAGGATTTAAACAAGAGTTAAACAAGAGTTAAACAGGAAATGTCCTATGATAAACAGAATGTCATTTAGAACCCACTCTGGTTCTGCCTAAGCATATGTGGGTGGATTGTTACGGTACACACGTGTGTGAATGGGGTGACGCCCAGTAAGAACTCTAGTTTCCCAGTGTATAACAATCATTGTTAAGTCCAGCATATATACTCACCAATAGGGATGTGAATCCTCAATTCTCTGACGCTTGTGTGTGATAAACAAGAAAGTGCATGCCTTTTTCCTCATCGTCGACAGAGCGAGATATTTCCTTCCAATAACAATGAGAATCCCCACATCTGCAACAGCAATTTTTATGTAAATAGTATACATGGTGCAAATTGGGTGAATCTATAATAGAATCATAGAATCATGGAGTTGGAAGAGACCCCAAAGGCCATTCCAGTTCAACCCCATTCTGCCATGCGGGAACTACAGTCAAAGCACCTCTGACAGATGGCCATCCAGCCTCTGTTTAAAAACTCCAAAGAAGGAGACTCACCACTCTCCGAGGGAGTGTGTTCTACTGTCAAGCATCTCTTACTGTCAGCACGTTCCTCCTAATATTTAGGTGAAATCTCTTTTCCTGTAGCTTGCATCCATTGCTCCAGAACCTATTCTCTGAAGCAGCAGAAAGCAAGCTTGCTCCCTCCTCAATATAACAGCCCTTCAAAAATTAAACAGGGCTATCATATCACCTTTTATCTGTCTCTTCTTCATAGCTCCCTAAGTCTCTCCTCATAGGGCATGGTTTTTAGACCCTTCACCATTTTAATCACCCTCTTCTGGACACGCAGGTGCCTTGCTGCATGAACTTCTAAAACTTAGTATGCAAAGGGATCTCATAGCACCTTTGAGATGAAGAGGCTAAACAGATGGCAACCGCACGCTGTGGCCCCAATCCAGCAATTTTTTGGAACAAAAAGAAGTGGAAAAATGCTGTTCTTTTTTGCGCCAAAAGAAGGTGCCCCTTTTGCCGCCACTGCTGCGGCTCTTCTCCACTCCTGCGGCCTGCAGCGACTAATCGCTGTGCCACAGGAGCATTCCCATGCTGCCCACCATCTGGTTGGGTGAGCAGCGGATTCTGGCTTGGAGGCAAAGGTGGGTGTGCAGCGTGGAATCGCCATGCCACTCTCAAGATGGCTCTTACTGCCGGTCTGCTTTCCCCCTTTATGAAAGAAAGAAGCTGGTAGCATGAGCCTAGGCTCAAGTTACGAAAGCTCATGCTACTAGCTTCATTCTTTCATTTAGTCTCAAAGGTGCTATAAGATCCCTTTGCATACTGATTTTCCAGACTAACACAGCTAGCTCTTTGAATTCTAGAACTTAGATTGTTTGCCTGTATTATTTTGATAAATCAGTCTCTTCTTCTGTGAGTGCCCTCTCTGTGTGCGCTCTCTATCCAATTATAATGCTATGATTCTGCTTTAATTGCTGTGGCTGCATCCTCTGGAATCCTGGGATCTGTAGACACTCTGGCAGAGTATTCTAAATGCACCTCCCTGAACTTCCAATATCCAGATTCCATGGAATAGAACCATGGTAGTTAAAGCGGAATCATAGCACTATAATGGTGTAGTGTGACAGAGACCTAATTTTGCATAGAAACATTCTGCATATATCGTGGAAACTTTAACACACTGGCAACCATATTGCCTAGGAAGCCAAGGTGCACTCTCATAAGTCCTCTACACTCAGAGCAGCAGAACAGCATTAATCATCATGCTGGGGAATCATGGATTAGCTGAAGATGCACTTACATTATAGGACTTCTCTTCAGTGTGTTTCTCACATGACTCATCTCTGCTCATTTCTTTTAAAGTGACAAAGGACAGGCACATTCAATGTGCCTGTCAGAACATTCTGACTGTCAGGCACTGGGCAAGTTGGCAGAGAAAGAGAGGCACAGAGAAGAAACATGTTTTCTCTGTGTCATATATCCCATATATAAACATAAATCACTCTATGACCAGTGAAATGGCTGTAAACAGGCCAGTATGAAGTGCCACCGTCGAGCCAGTCCTGCTGTGCTAGCACTGCTATCCAAAGTTGGTTTCTGCCTTGTGTAGTGGAAAGAGCAGCAATAAAAAGTGGGTTTGGTATTATCTGCTGCTGACTCTTCCTCACTGCAGAAATAATCCATTCTGAGAGCACATTGACTTCCATGGCTTAATATGGAGCTCTGGAAATTGTAGTTTGTTGTGGCACCAGAGCTCTCTGACAGAGAAGACCAAATGTCTCACAAAACTGCTATTCCTAGAATTCCATAGAATTGAGCCATGGCAGTGAAAGTGATATCAAACTGGATTATTTTGGCAGTGCGGATATAGCCCAAGTCGTGAAAATCCAATCCCCCTTCCTAAAGGGATTTATGTAGTGTGTGTTGTATGGTGTATATGATCTGTTTACTGTATTTTGGTTCTGCTTGTCAATAAAATATATATTTTTAAAAAGAAAATCCAATTCCCCCTTCCTTTGTGTAAACATTTACACTATTAAGTTCTTAGCGGGTTTAAATGCAATTACCTAATTGACTGCAGTATGGGAAGGGCTCTCAGTAGGGGAGTTTGGCCTTATTTTTTAAAAAATAAAGTTGTTGAGAGTTGAGAATCAGCAAACAATTCCTGTTTTGTAGGAAGAATTTCTGCTCAAGGCAAGACACTCCACCAATGCTTTGGCTCCCTTTTACATTCTTGTTTTTAAAGTGACTGTTAGTGAAAGAGTCAAAATTTCCAGGATTTCTGGAAAGCAATGTGATATATCTCTCTTCAGAGGTAAGTTTTCCTAACTCATTGGGACTTGCCCATGGTACGTATGTAAATAGATGCAGTCACCACTTTAATACCTAGCAGAAGCTGGTGTGGGGGTTGGCAAGGAAAGAAAGTTCTATTTCTCACAGAAAGAAACCTCTACTTTTAAACCCTTATTTTTCAGACTTTAAAGGAATATTTCAAATGTTTAAGGGAATACAGTCTGATACACACACACATCCATAAGTGGGATCTACTGACACAGTGGGATCTACTGTGTGGCAAATATGAATAGGATTGCCATGATTAATGGGTAGGATAGAGAAAGGGTAATGGGGAAAAGAAAAGAATGGCTGCCTTCTGGCTGTTTTGCATAGAACAGAAAAGGCACCGTCTTTTTTCCCCCCTGTGTTTGGTCCACAACAATGACAAACCTACTATTCTATTTCTGATGGGTTTCTTACAACAATGTTTTTCTTTTAACCAGAGCATGCTGCATATTTCTGTCCTGTTTAGTACCAGAAGCTCATATTGCACTGGGACACACTACACTCTGCTTAATATAAAACAACAATGTTTCCTACATAGGGGGCCCCAGGATGTCCCTGCAGATGACATGCTTGCAGCACATCCAGCTACAGGAAAATAGCTGGATGAATCTCTGCTGACCCCCTGCAGTGACATGGGAGTTTATCATACGACGGAATTTGGGGGTATAATGCGATGGCAATCCAAATGCAATCATGAGGTTTTACGTTATTGCGAATGAGTGTATCTCACACAATTTTGGGCAATGGGAAGTCATTCCGAACACAATCATGGGGTTTCACATAATTGCATATTAGAGTATCTCACACAATTTCGGGCAATGGGGGGGGGGGGTCATTTTGGGAAATGGGAAGTCATTCTGAATGCATTCCGGACACAATCAGATTTCACGTAAATTCGCTAAACTAGCAAATTCATGTAATTGCGAATTGGCTCCATTCGCAATTGGGAGAAATTCCTCCCATGTGATAAACTCCATGGAAATTGTTGTGTGTCCCTTCTTTCCAGAATCCAGAATGCTGGATTCATTGCACAACCAGTAAAGGAGTCTGACCTGTGCAAGGATCCAAAAGTGAGTTGTGATAGCATAAATCTGACTTTATGCCATTGTGATTCACCAACAGGCTACTAGCCACTTGTTTTGAGTGAGATGCAATGAGGAAAGTTCTGACTCTAAAATAATAAACAAACATAAAATAAAGCACAACATAAATAAATAAGCATGAGTAAACATCTTCCCTCCTCTTTCCACTGAGCTGAAGCAGCAGGGGCCTTGGCAAAGCTAAATCTGAAGGAATTTATTTCCCCAGAAGGGGGAAAAGGCTGCCTAATATAGATGAGTGACTATGTCCTTCCTCCTGCTTATTTTCTGTTTTGCAGATGAAAGTTCTCCTCCTTTTCCCAGCTGGTTTTTGCTTTGAAATACATTCATCTTCATTCCACCAAAGGGGAAAATGTGAAACGCAGGATGGAAGAAGACGTGTGTAGACTAAAAGAGAAAAAAAATCTGTGTGGCGATGAAGAAAGACGCACAGGCAGGGTGATTGTTGACGGGTAGGCACCCTTTGCTTTTGGTGCTGCTTCCTTTTATTGATTTCCAGAGTAGCTGACTAGTTGCTTCTGACCACGTGGTTTAAGCAAGGCTAATGGGTGACCATGTAGATAATTTACGAGTTCCTCCTGCAAACAATGCCATTTTGCCTACGTGACAGATCTCCCATCCAAGAGGTCTGCTAGCTACTGATAAGACAATCATTCCCCACCAGGAGATAATGGTTACGGTTGCCTCCCCAGGTGGTTTGCCAGCGACTGGGAAAAACAACCGTCCCAACAAATCTGTCTTTTTTACTTGCTCCTTTTCAGATATTCCTTCTGTGCAAGGGTTCCTGCTAAAGAGCAGCTCATTCCTGTGCAGGTCTACTCAGAAATAAGAACCACTGAATTCAGTGGGATGTACTTTCAGGCAAGTGCTCTGCATCCACACTGTAGAGATTATGCAGTTTGACATCACTTTAACTGCCATGGCTCAAGGCTATGGGATTCTGGGAACTGTAGTTTGTTGTGGTGCCAGAGCTCTGCTACAACAAACTATAGCTCCCATCATCCCATAGCCTTAAGCCAAGGCAGTTAAAGTAGTGTCAAAGCAGATTATCTCTGCAGTGTGGATGCAGCCCATTCTATAATTTGTTAAAAATCTGCTGAGTTTAACAGGGCTGTATCCCCGATACACTGGACTGCAGCCTGAACTCACTGGAACTGGAATATTCACAGTTCCAGTTCACACATAAAATTGGTTTATGTTAATTATGGGTTATAATTTGTAAGCCTTATGATCTCAATAGTGTTTGAGAATAACAACAGTCTCAATAGTGTTTGAGAATAACACTGCTCTCTTCTTTTCTTATCCACTGCAATGACTTAATTAATTAAGTTTGCAATCATTTCTACCAAGAAGGAGGTATACCAAAGTTCAGGAAAATTTATTCCAAAATTTATTCCAAGGTAACAGCTGATGGGTCAGTGAGAGATGTTTAAATGTTGTTCATATGTGAGAGATGTTTCAAATGTTCATGATGCTGAAGCTGAAAGCAAGTCTGATGATGTGCTACTTCTGATTTCTTTGTATGTTGGTATGTGCCTTAAAGTTGCCTATGGAGTTATATGGCCCTGTTAATTTTATAAGATTTACTTAGATCAGGAATACTTAGAGGTGGTTTGTCATTGCCTTCCTCTGAGTATAGCCTACACTATCTGATATTCCCTGTTACTAACCAGCAGTACTAACCAGCTGGGAGTGTGTGGGCTGTGTGGACTGCATTGGGTGACACCCCAGAGCAGGGTGACACCCAGTCACCCCCACCCCTCCTCAGAGGAGAATGAAGCCATAGCAAGGAAGTGCAGGGGGTACACATGCTCAGCCTGGTGCTTTTCTGTACCTCCTTCTCCTCTTGTGGAAAACAGAGCTGTGGCAAGGCAGGGCATGCACTCGACCTGGCTGAGCCTGCCCCTTCACCTCCTTGTGGAAGCCTCCCTCCCACAATGGGTGACACCAGGGGCAGGGACACCACTGCTAACCAAGCTTGAACATATCTAGTTTCCTTGATCAGACAGGATCTCACACCTTCAAGATATTTAAGTCTAGTTTCTTGGTACAGAGAGTTATAGAAACAAATTTACTGTACAGCAAAGGCTAAGATAGATTCTGATGTTCCAGCTAACCTTTTCCTTCTTTCCTGCTGTTTTGGGGAGTGGAGGTGGGATGGGGTCCTTTACTTGATGAGGAAACTTGCAAATGTAAAACAAGTGGTTCTGTTTTTTTAAAAAAAATCTCTGGTAGCACCTGTGCATGTACTAATTAAGGGAAGAGGATCTTGGTTTGGCTCTTGTCTCAAGCTTGCTCCTTGAGCTCAGTGGTGAAAGCAAAGATGCAACCCAGCAGTTGTTAAGATCTAGTGGAATACTAATGCTACAAATGAGCAAATGAAGCAGAAGCAATGTTCATTCACAACCCTGTAATTAGAGCACGAAGAGGTTGAAAGTCCACCAGTCCTTTCCTTGACTGCAGGCTGTAGGCATAAGCTTCCAGTTATTTATGGCTAGAACAGGAAAAGATGGGTCCAATGAATGACTTTGCTATAGGTTCTCTGGTGTGAGTTGCTGGCCAACTGCTCCAGTGGCATCTTGGTTCCAACTATGATAACTCTGCCTTCAGATCTACCAGTTCCATTAAATACCAGATAACACAGCTTCAGCCTGATCAGAAGGGAGCATTCCTTATCTTTTTCTTCCAATGGAGATAGGAAATCTTGTGGGAGGCCAGCAATTTCTCAACAGGCCAGCTTGGAGTATCAAGACAAAAGACAAAGTTACTTTGTGATGATTGTTCACATCCCTTATCATTTGATGTCATGATCTATATATGGTTTTCCAGACCATTTCTATATAAAAATTGATTCCAACAAGGCATTTAATGAATCACAAGGCAGCTGTTCATTATTCAAGTAGAGACATACTGAAAAAAGAGACATGACACCATTAAAAAGGCAACAATTGTTTAGGTGCAGATTCCATGTAAGCACATCTAAACCATTATGTTGATAAATGCGTACCTGATTATATTTTCCATATTTACTGCTGCTGTGGTCTATGAGAAAGAACTGGGGGAAAACTCCATCTTTAGAAATCCTTTTAAAAAACCTTTTTAAGATCAAATAAAGGCAAAAAGAGTCTATTTCCACTTTGTTCTCAAATTACATTTGAACTAGCATGAAGAGAAAATATACTCCCTTCAGAAATGATTTTTAAATGCCTGCTCTTTGATACAAAGTTTTCTGTTCTCAGGAGGAAACACGGCACTTGAAAATTATATTTCAGTCAAAGTGGTATCATCTGTAGCAGAAGCTGCTTCTGAAAAGGAGCTATTGAGGCAAAAAGGTTTGCTTTCAATTTTAGAAAGTCATTGAGAACTTTATGTAATATTCTGTGCACTTTTATTGAGAAGTAAACCACACTGGAGTCAGTGGGGCCTATTCCTAAGTAAGTGTTCAAAGGGTTGGAGCTTTTGGCATGAAACTCAGACTCTCTGACTTTGCCTTCCAGGATAAGAGGCTTTCATTCCATCAGCAATTTCCATTGAAAGGCCATTTTAAAAAAGACAATAGTTGCGATATCAAATACTGTTTCTGGCAAACATTTTTTTTAAAAAAAAAAAAACTACTTTTGCAACTTTAGCCATTGCCTTTTCATTAAATGCATACTTTTCTGATACAAGAAGTCATACATGGCATTCATAAAAGGCACACAAAGAAGAGATAAGACATGTATGGTCCTCCAGAGTGCAGTTCTCACCATCCCTTACTATTGGATATGCTGTCTAGGATTGGTGGGAGCTGAAGACCAACAAAATCTGTAGAACCACCATTTGTCCATCTTTATTTATACAGAGGCAATCAGGCTTTTCAGTGTGAAAAAGACCATGCTGGATAAATCTTTGGTCTCATGCTGTAGGACTTTTTTTGATGGCAATATGTTTTCCAAGAGCTGACCCCTAATTGTAAAATAGGTATACATGCTCCTGTTTCCTTTACTGCTAGCTCAGAATGGGAAAATATAACAATTTCTGATTCTTTCACATTTAGATTTTTTCTCCATTCCAAATAAGATGAAATTAGCAAATTTTGGGAAATTCTTATAAAAATGAATATATAGCCATCATTTGTAGAGTATGCACATATGCACTTTGCTTGGCAATTGTTTCCTGAATTCAGACTTTAAATACATGGTTTGAAATGTTAAAATGAGCATTGATTTAACTTGCCTCTACAGCCTCTACAGCCTCTGCATTCAAATTACTCTGACTTATGATGACAAGATTTGCTTGTCTCTCTCAGCCTAAGGATTTCCATGACTGAGTAGGAATTTGAACCCTGGCCTCCCAGAGTTCTATAGTCCAACATGCAAAATATTACACCATTCTGCAGTGCCTCTGCATACTACACAGAATATCTCTTCATCTGATCTGTCATTCATTTAAGGGCTCTAAGAAAACACGGATGTTAAAACCATCTTCCCAAGAGACTGACTTTAAAGCAACATCCTGGATGAAAACCATTAAGACACTAAAGCTAAAAACATCAGATTCTTTTTTTAAAATGAAAAGAATATTTTTCATTAGCCAGTTATAAAGAAGGACACAGATACAAAACTCTGTTTGGATGCTGATTTGTTGTTTTATTTTGTTTTTTACCTGGGCATTTATATCTGTGAGTTCTTCATGAGCATCAAACCAGACTGAAACCAAGTGTCAATCAAGTGGTAGCTGTATCTTGAGACTGGTAAATTTGAAGCTGGAGTTGAGTAGACAGAAAAGGATAAGTATAACCTTTCCTACTTTTATGTTGTTCATTTAGTGTGTGATTTTAAAAAAAAGGTCAAAAGAATGACAATATTTAGAATCTTCTGCCAACAGAAAATGGAAATATGGATTTTCTCATAGCACTACGTGTGCTATTCTGGTTTTCCTCAAGAAAAAAATTCAGATGTTTTTCCCCAGCTGTGTTTCTGTCAAATGACATAAAGGGCTTGTAGTTTTAATGTTCACTAAAACTGAAGTTATATGGATGAAATGGGATTTTCCTGAGTTTATTCATGTAGGAATTGTAGGATTCATAGAGAATACAATTCATGGGAGCTTAGCTATGATGTTAGAGTAGGAACTGATGAGTCCCTTTTCCCAAAGAGGATTAAGTGCCCATTCCAGAAAAGTTTTCAAGAGCACAAAATTCATAGATTATTTATAGCAATAGCAACAGCAATAACATTTACATTTCTATACTGCTTCATACTGAACTAAGCAGCCTCTAAGCAATTTACACTGTTTAGGCCAATTGCCCCCAACAAGCTGGGTGCTCATTTTACCAACCTACAAAAGGGTGGAAGGCTGAGTCGACCGTGGAGCTCCTCAGGATCGAACTCACAATGTTGTGGATGCAGTAGTGACATTTAACCACTGCGCCACCAGGGCTTTTTTTAGTACCAAAAATACATTTTTAGGTGGAACATATGTTTCTTTCATGACAGCGGTATAAGGAATACTTGCTATTTTTTTCTGCTTAATGAAAAGGGGTGTTTCAATAGATTGGGATAACACTCCATAAAATTGGGAACCACTGTAAGACTTCTTATGTTTCATAACTTTTCTGGATGACAAATTAGTTGTGCAAATTTGCAAAGAACAAATTTCTGTCCAGAACACAGCTTCTTTTACACAACAGATATTGTTTTCTGCAACCTTATTTTTTTTTCTCTGCAAAACATGCTTTTTCCACAAGTTTTCACAAAAAGATCTTGGGGGGGGGGGCAAAATGTGCAAAACCTCTCAGTCTTGCTCAGAGAGAGGAAAAGTCTTGAAATCCTTTGCTCTTTTTTGCAAGAATGGAGTAAATGAAGATTTACAGCCCTACTTGACAATAGCCTTCACCTGTCACATCTTCAGAACAACCAACTTTGATTTAAATAAATTAATCCATCATTCAGCTAACCTTTGCTTTTTATGCTACAAAACCATTATTGCTGCTATTAACACAGATATTTTTCCAAAAAGTAAAAGCCCAACTAGAACTCAGCAATGAGATAAACTGCTTTCTTTCTTTTTAGCTAGAAATTCTCTTGTGGGTACTTCAGCTTGGCTTCTGTCAGAGTGACTGCACATTTATTATCCAAACATTATTGGAATCCAGGCAACTGAAACAGATTAGGTGTTAGCTGAACTAATGGTCATTTCTAGAGAATAAAAATGCAAAATCCAATATGCACTGCTCAAGTGCAGCAGAGCATTTGTATAAATAGAAATTAGTATGTCCTGCCTTGAGGACTGGCTTAGGGTGCATCTGCACTGTAGAAATAATGTAGTTTGACACCATTAACTACCATCCTACTAAATCCTGGGATTTGTAGTTTTGTGAGGCACAGCACTCTTTGGCAGAGAAAGCCTTGTAAAACTACAAATCCAAGGATTACATAGGGTGGCACTACAACACTTAAAGTAGTGATGAAATGCATTATTTCTTCAGCATAGATGCACCCTTACATGTTATTAAGCTTAAGAACAAGCTAGAGAGATATCCTTAATCATGGTGACCGTAGAGGAAGGACATTCGTGTATCCTGCATAACATGCATTCAGTGGTAGGTGTAATAGCAGATAATGCATAAACTGACCTGAGGTTTCTCATTGATGGATGGTTGATTTCTCATTGATGGATGGTTCCAAACTCACTAAAAACAAAACAAAAATATTGTGTTTGAATCGACCTGAAACCTCAGCTTTATTCAATTTGTAATAAGTTCATTCATGCATCCCAGCCTCTGCCCCCTGCTCCAGTTTCATGCTGCAGCGAAGGGATACATATACCTCTGTGAACTCAGTCTCTGCTGCTTAACTTTCTCTGTGCTGAAGTAACAATGTGAAGCATAACACAGTGAGAATGCATGGGAAACTAGGAACTATGATAGTTAGAATACTGTTTCTAGTGGTGGCATGTAAAAAAAAAAGGGCCATTGAATTTGCATTGTCAATGTGGCAGAGCCAAATTGCACAATGGCCTACTAGAGATGGAAAAGACCAAGGGTGGATAAATCTGTTGTTCTCACCCATATTTGAATTTATAACCTCTCAAGCTCACTTGCAAATGACAGGAAGGTCTCATCAGAATATCAAACAAGTAAAATTCTCACCCAGATATATAGAGATCCGTATCAGTTGTTGAGTTGATGCTCTTATAAAATAGTTTCCATGCTCTGATATAGGCTATGAGGGTTCCCCCGCCCCTATGAGAACATGCAATCTGTGTCTACTAGGAAAATTAACAGTATTAATACCACTGATGCTTAACAGCCACATCGCCATCATCTTATTCAGATCTGTACATGTGATCCACTAAGCCGACCACATAGCTGCCCCATTCACAATTGCAGTAAACCCTCTGTTTTGCTACCTGCTTGGAACTGCAAAACAGTGCCATTCAAATGGGCCTGGCAGTGGCAAACCTCTGTCTGTTGTTGGGTTTATATTCATGAAAGTTCATATGAAAATAAAAACCAGTTACTCTTTAAAGAAGTAGCCAGTGTGGTTTAGTGGTTTGAGTGTTGGATTGTGACTCTGGAGATCAGAGTTCAAATCTTGGCTCGGCCATGTAAACCCACTGGGTGACCTTGGGTAAGTCACACTCTCTCAGCTGTAGAGGATGACAATGACAAACCCACTCTGAAGAAGCTCGCCAAGAAAACCCCATGATGGGTTTGCCTTAGGGTCAGCATAAATAAGAAATAATTTGAAGGCACACAACAACAACAGAAGTCATAAAGGTGCTGCCACATTTCTGTTTCTTTCTTTCTTTTTTTCTTTCTCCGTCTTTTTTCCTCCTTTTTATCCCCTCCTTTGGATGAGAGGCCATAAACCTACTGTTTTTCAGTATTGGCTTTCATCTGATACTTTCATGTCTCTCAGAATTTGAGAACCTGTGACTTTCCAAATATTTTAGATTTCAGCTCCCAGAAGCCCTAGCCAGCATGATCAATGGCATGGTATTATAGGGAATGTACTTAAAAACAACTAAAGGGCCAAAGATACCCTTCTCTCCCTCTGTCTTGGGTATCTTTCCTACCCCCATTCTAATTTTGAACAATTCAATTTTTCTTCATGGCATTTTAATATATTTATCTGCAGACAAATATCTGCAAACTAAGCAATGCTCATTGTTCACACAGTCCAAAGAAGAGACAGGGTGATGACAGCACCAAAATGTCATTTAACAAAAGGTTACTATTTATGAATCCCTTGCACTGCAAGGATGGGGGCCAGTGACTCAGGAGCAGCAAACACATGGAGGAACTGTTGAAAGAAAGGAAAGCAGGGAAATGATGAACCATTGGCATTCCATAAAAAATTCATTAACATCCCTTTCTTGTGGTATTTAAACCTATGTTGATGGGGGCAGAAGGTTTCCATTAGGAAATGTGTTTTCTCCTAAGATGACATTTATTTGTATTTAGGAGAGATTGGTTCAACTAATAGAATATCTAAAGGGTCATTGGGCAAACCTGATTACTGAAGAAAGAAAAAATGCAGGCCTGCCAAGTTTGATCTGTTATACATATTTAGTGCCAGTTTCAAACAATCCATTCAAAGAGAAGTACATGCAAAGAGATATCTTCAGATCTAAGCCCTTTTGTTTGATGCAGGGTTCAGAACAGAATTTTCATCCAACTGTGAACTGGTAAATTTATTCTTACAGCTTGTCATTGCAGCCCTTCAAGCAAGAGGTGGCACAAGTTGGTTGTCATAGAAGGAAGCAATGAGGGAGATATTCACATGGCTTACCACCAGGGGCCCTGGAAGTGTTTTTAAATGGAGCGGTCAACACTGTCAGGCAGGTTGTTATTAATTTTGCCTACATCCAAGTACTTGCAGAGGGAGGGCAAGTTAGCAAATTACCTTTCCATCCATTATAATTTAAGCATCCTTACAAGTCACAATGTGTACAGTCTGCCCTCATTCAAGGGGGCTAGGGGCACCCACACAAAAATGGGGAAACTGTGAATATAAATAAATATAAATAAAAAAGTGAGTGCTATTTTTAATATTATTTTTTAAAACCTGAGAGAACACTTATCTTGCAATCTCTAAGTCCTCTGGTGGAAGTAGAATCACACCAGAGGAACCAGAGACTCCTAGAGAAAACATATTAATCAAATCCACGAATCATCAAATCCATGGATCATCAAATGCACGAAAGGGACAACATTTAATGTGTGTTACTGTAGTTAGAAGCTCCCTCCATGTGTTTAGTATCACTTATCCCTGTGTAAGTGGGCCTAGGATAGACTGCAGACAGCTTTTATTATTCCTGGAAGGGGTCAGTTACTAAAACTTTCTTAATATTTCTTAGTGCTTGATCATTTAATAAAGTTGTGATTGATAATGCCTGAAGAGGCTCAACTAATTTTTGCCAAATCAAAATGGGGTGGAGGTAGACGATGCTCATCTCCCCTCCAGCCTAAACTTAGGGACGGCTCATTCCAGATAATATTCATAGACCCGATACAGATTTCTCCTTTGGATTGTTGCTGCAGCAACCACATGGCTGCATGGGACGTGAGGTGATGTCATGTGCATGCCACACTGTTTGGACGAGGCACATGTGTGATGTCATTGACATGCACGCCATGTGGATGGCGCTGCGTAAAGATGGTGCTGCCGTCACATGCTAGGGTTCTGAAGTGTGCAGATGCTGTGTGCTCCGGAATACTAGAATTGACCCCAGGCCTCCGCAAACCAGCTGTCTGTACTGGACCATAGAGAAGTATTAGTACATAAGATAAGCATTATGCCACTCTTCTGTTCCTTGAGTGATACATTTTCCCATAGCACTTGACAAATTATGTTGATGTTCACACTAGCCAAGACAAGGATAAACCACAGCAGGGTGACTGGTCATTTGTAAACACTCATACTTAAAACAAGGCAACCAAGCATAGCTGAAAACGACCATAGTAAGAGAGAGGGAAGAATCATTATTGTGCTAAAACATTGCTGATCCTTTTAATTATACCAGTCTTTCAGCAGAGAAATTCTGATTTAAAACATCAGTTCTGAGGGGTGATAGCTTTCAAGATAAACACTCCTTTTTAAGGTACATTTGTCTGTGCAAACTAAGGGTGAAGTAGAGGGGTGAAATGGAGCAATCTGCAGCTGCTCTGGCCATTTTTGCTCTGGGACTGTGGTGACTGGACGGCCTGCTCCCAAAGCAGGGGATTGCCAGCAATCTCAAGCTGCCACCTGCAGGAGTGGTTTTTACCCACTCCTTTTCCAGCCAGATTTGGACCGCCTCAGGCAGCCTCAACTCAACTTCCATCTGCTTTGGGGGCATGTGTTGTCTAAATGTCACACCCCCAGAGCAGGTGGAAACCACTCTATTTGGACCATCTGCTTCAGGCTTTAGAAGTTTTTCCCAGTCAGTCATTACTGATATAGGTTTTGTAAACAGATCAGCTTCATAGACATGGCTGAAGAAGCTTTATTTTGACAAGAAATATTGAAAGGATGGCTCAATTCACTTTGTACCATTTAACTGCAAAACCAACTTCCCTTGACAAAGTGTTTTGTTTTCAAATATGCGAGAAATAAATAATGTTTTGGTGCCCGCCAGCTGTCCTTGTGCATATGTTCTTTTTTCTGAAAACTTTTCTTTCTCTCCTCAGGAGCCAAAGATTGTACTGAGGTGAAATGGGTGTATGTAATAGAAATGGAATGGCAGACATCCTACTATTTTTGCCCCTGTGGCGACCCCTGATAATGCCCTTACTCAGTAATTTAAATAGAACTTGTCAGTGTTTCTGACAATTTTTGATCCAGCTGAAAGGCCAAAACCTTTTAAAAACAAGACACTAAATAGCTATCATTCTTGCAGAATGTTGTTAGGTAATGGTAACTGAACTAGTATGAATGGATTACTTCCTGAATTACAGCCTATAGTCAAGAAAAAACTCTCCATGTGTTAGAATTGAAGGAATTCACAGGAGATTAGTAGAGCTTCTATACCAGCAGAATTGCTTCTGAACTGAAGCTTCTCTCAAGCAGATAAGGAAACCACAGTAATTGCTACAGTTTAGTGCCGACGCTCCAGATGTTTTCCATCATAAAATGTCTCACACACATATTCTTAAAATTAGGATACCTATCCAGATTATGCTAATTCTGTTGGGGGAATTCGTCAAGTTTTATCAAAGGGATTTGTTATGTTTTGAGGGACCAGTTCACAAAAAGAGAATAAAGAATATGGGAAGGAATTCTTTTGAAGGCACTGAGGCCTTACAGCTACATGAAACATATGGTAGGCCCAGTAATATTTCCTATTGAAAATACTTTATGAAAGTTACTTATAGAACTACTTTAATTTAATACAGTGAGCTCTTGGTGTCCACTAGGGCAACTTTTTCTATGCCCCACATCCCTATGCAGCCCCTACAAAACTCATCATCATCATCATCATCATCATCATCATCATCTCTATTTCGCCTTTTCCAGGTAGGGAATCAAAGCGGATTACAACAAGTATTAAAACAGGATACTATAAAATCACAATGAAATTAAAATCCCCTTCCCCTCCCTCCTCCCCTCAAGACATATAAAATTTAAAACATTAAATCTAAAAGAGAATTAAACAGTAGAAGGGATTAAATTATCTAATACAAAAGATTTAAATAGAAATAAATCTATGTACAACTTCTAATGTGGGAGGAGGAAGTATATTATCCGGGGAGGGGGGGAGGCAGAGATGGTCGTCAGGAGGAGGGGGAGAAGACCGAATAAGGCTAATCTGGAAAGGCCTGCTGGAAGAGATCCATTTTAATGGCCTTTTTGAAGGCTTCTAGAGTAGTAATATGATGGATCTCATGTTAGGTCATTCCTAGGTCGTTCCAGAGCCTAGGAGCAGCAGCCGAGAAGGCACACTGAGTCACTACTGATAATCTAGTCTTTTTTACTTGTACTAGCTTCTTCCCAGAGGACCTAAGAATGCGGGGTGAATTGTATGGGAGGAGGCATTCCCTTAAGTAGTCAGGACCCAAGCCATGTAGGGCTTTAAAGGTAATAACCAACATGTTATACCTTGCCCAAAAACTGATGGGCAGCCAGTGTAATGATTTTAGAACTGGAGTAATGTGGGCTGATTGTGGAGTGCCCTCGACTAGTTTGGCTGCCACGTTCTGTACCAAGGCAACCATAGGAGACTCAACTCTATCCTGCCTTGAAGCCGGCTTGGAGTTGAATAGCGACCGCCTTCTCAATCACCTTAGTTAGAAAAGGTAAAAGTGAAACTGGCTCGGGAGAGTGGAGCTTCTGCACACTCCGCTCCCTCCAGGTGCCATCATGGTGCATGCATGTTCACACGGTGCGTGCGCCAATGACATGCCTTGTGTGCTGTGTCCAAATAGTGCAGCACACAAGAGACGTCACCGTGCTGCTCCAGGGCGCCAATGGCACCTTGGCAGCAGTGTGGAAAGGAGCTGCATTTTGTGGCTCCTTTTTCATACCACACCATGGCCGCACCATTTGGTTGGCACAGCCACAATCCAGGGAAGAAAGGGGTAGCCTCTGTCCACCTCTCCCCCCCCCCATTTGTACAGACCCGAAGTCTAATTTTTAAACTGCAAATTGAATCACATACAATACTGCAGATGAAAAAACTGAACTTTAAAAAATTAAGCTTTTAACTCTGTGCATAAAATGCCAATCTACATTCAGCAATTAGATTCTACTTTATTCAAAAAAAAAATATGGTAAACTATTGTAAAATTCTCTTCTTATGATTAAATAAGCAATTTGACTACTATTCATACGACACAACCACCTACTACTACTTCTCAAGGCACACTGGCAGCTGGATGAGTGATGACTTGTAATTCATTACTCAAGGACAGAAACCATTCTTTGTCACACCCCCTGAAATTCCATCTTGCACCCCTTGGGGGTGTAGGAACCCCAGGTTGGGAACCTCTGCACTAGGGTTTGGTTTCATGACCCCTCATGGATACCAAAATCCGTGGATGCTCAAGTCCCGTTAAATACAATGGTGTAGTAAAATGGCAACATTTACTTTTTGGAATATATATAGCCATGGATAGTTGAATCTATGGATAAAGAATCCATGGATACAGAGGGCCAACTGTACTGTGTATTTTGGTTTTATTACTGCTATTTATTCAACTGTTCTCTGCTGGTATTCGTCAGAAATATTTTCCTCCCAGAAACTGGAACCACTATGCTGATACTAATTGTGTTAGCATTTATGTTAAAACACTGAAAACAAATCTCCTTAGGTTGGAATGTAAAGTTTCTTTTTAAATAAAACTCCATGTGGTGTTAAACTGCTTTAATTCTGCATGTGGACATGCACTCTATTATGTCGTTAGTTGTTCACTTAGTATTTGCATCACTCAGTCCATTTCGCTTATCTTTGGGGCGGTACAGACCGCCCAAAAAGGGTGGTCTGGTGCCACCTTTTTTTGTGGTGCAACTGCGCCGCAGCAGCTAGATGCTGTGGCACAGTTGTGCCACAGAAAAGGAGTGGATAAACCATGCTCCTTTTTTTGTTGCGCAGTTGCGGTGCGACACAGAAAAAAGGTGCCATTATGTGCTTTGTGCCACTACAACTACACAGCTCCATCCCGAAGCTGCGCAGTTGCGGCAGCACCATTACATACACCGTGTAAACAGTGTTACATAATGGCGCCGGTGCCATTACATGTAAGGGTTTGGGAGTGTATAAATGATGCATGCTCCCAAACCCTAATGACGCTGCAACGGCACCTCTTCGTGCACGTCTGTTTCAGGCTTTTGAGTTATAATTCTCTGTTATATACTTTGCCTATGGAAGAGTTAATATGGTTGTATTATAGGTATTCCATGGCAAAACCATAGACTAGTGAAGGGTTTAGACCTAGTCTAAACTGTATTTCTCCCCAACAGAAACATTGATATATTGGCCACTCAGTATGGATTCCAAAATAAGTGGAAGTTTATTGAGAAATACACATATATAGATAACACATTAAACCCTGAATAACTTAATCAATCATAGCTCTCCCAAACTATAAAAAATTTTTTGCTCTGGCTGATTGTCCTTTCTCTATTACAATCGTTTCCCTTTCTCAGTCTATACGATCATTTCTCCGTCTGCCTTCTGTCAGAGATAAACCTCCATTTTTTTAACATTTCTTCCCTGCAGGCCCCTTTTCGCAGCATTCCCTGAGCTGTGACTGGCTGGCTCCAACCAGGCTTTCCCAGCTTCTCCCTTCACAACCCCGTTGAACATAGTGGGAAAAAAGCTGAACACGCTCAGGACTGTACTTTACATTTACTAAGGCTCCAATGTTATGTCAAGAAATGGAGCATGGGACATGCAGTAATTGAAATGAAAAGATGTATGTGAGAAACAAAGGGACAGAAGATTTCCAATTAGAAAGTTTCCAGCATGGCAAGGCACATACACAAAATCACAGGTGCAAATATAATCAAAACAGTAAGTCTTGAAAGTCAAGGTCACTAAAGAATGTACATTGAAAACACCTGGAACGTGACTCATGGGCAAGACCACCATAGTCAAGGGTTGGATTTAAGTCTGGGGAGAGAAAAGTCAGCCAATCAATGTGGATATGCACACCCAGTGGGTGGCAACTAACAATAGGAATAATTGTCAGTCTTGTCCATGATGATGATGGTGGTGGTAGTGTTTTTTGAACTGGGTGAGCTGTGAGGATTTGAAGTGAATGTATAGTGTTACAGAAGCTTAGTCAATGTGTTGCAAAATTGTTTGTTATTTTATTAGTTGTATGTAACCAGATAGCGGAATAAAAGTAGTTCTATTGTTTAGACTACAAGTTGTGTGGATTCTCGACTGTTTGAAGCAGGAGTGCCAAGCTGTGAAAACAAGGACCAGCAGTTCCTGAGGTGGTGATATCCAGATGAGAGAGAGAGAGTGCAAGAAGAGATTTGTCAGGATCTTCAGCACCTACTCTGCAACTCTGCTATATTTGCAACACAACAACCACTAACCAAAACTGGTCAGCTCTGCTTTACCAAGTTGGTGAGGAGTTACAGCCAGAAGTTATGTGCAACAACTCCCATCATCCCTGACATGTTATACCCACCTACCTAGAAGTAAGCCCCATTAAAGTAGATGGGACTTATTTCTGAGTAGATATTTGTAGAATTCTGCATTTTAAAAGGTGTTATTTACTAAAATATTATATATTTTAAGAAATATAAGCTGCCCTTTATAATGAGATCGCTGTTAGAGAGCAATACAAATCTATGACAAAGAGAAACAATCTCACAAACTGATAGTGGTAGAGGAACTGCTGAAACTCCCCTCAGCATATTACTAGTTTCTCGAAATCTGTTCTTTCCTTGATCATCAGAGATTAGCTTAATTAACAATGATGTGCTGTGCATGCATTGAGGAGAAAGATCCTTCTTTTTGCACCCAGTGGCATCATTGTAGATGGGAGGGGTGGGATGTACTGGGTGACACACAGTAAAGGATGGCACCCAGTTGGGCCGTCCTCTCCCTTTGGTACGGGAGGGGCATACATGTGCCCCTGTTGGCTACTCTGTCCCTGGGCTTCCCTTCCAAGGAGAAAGTCTGGGAATGGAGGAGTGGACCCTTCACACGCCAGATGACACCATATTTAGTGACACCACTATCTGTACCTATTCTGTGTCAAATTAAATTTAAATGTGCAAGATGTCAAGCTATTTTAGTGTCTGGTGCCCTCGATGGCTCTGAATCACATACGTGCGCGCACACACCCAAAGCTGCAGCAGCTTTTTTGTTTCTTTGTTTTGTTCACTTTTGTGTTGCACTATGAATACAAAAACCCTGTTGGCCAGTAAGGACTTACAGGCTCTTGCTCATCTTTTGATAACACACAGGGGCTTCATTAGACATCTTTAGATTGCTTCAAAAAAGCCCTAAAGACGCATCTCTTCCGGCAGGCCTTCCCCTGAAATTCCCTATCCCCGGCTTCGGTTCCAGACTTTGATTTCCTGCCTACTCCCATGTTTCTGATCCCCACTTATGACGTGGCCGCATAAGGAAGGGTTAGGATGTAGTTACAGTGGTCCCCCGCCTTACGAATCCCCCGGGTTACGAAAACCCCGGGATCCGAAGGCGGCGGGACCGGCATCGTATCCCCCGGGATACAAAATATCCCCCGGGATACGAAATAAAAAAAGCCGCACGGCCCCTTTAAAATAGCGGTCCCCCAGGAAACAAAAGCTTCCGGGTTACAAAAGGTAATCCGGAACGGATTACCTTCGTAACCCGGGGGACCACTGTATATGTTTTTAAATAACTGTTTTAATCACTGCCGGTTTAATCTATTTTTAAGGGGTGGAAGGTTTGGAAACGGGTCATGGGATTGTTTTAATCTATGTTTTTTTTTACTTGTACCCCGCTCTGAGTGTATGTACAGAGGAGCGGGCTATAAATAAACTATTATTATTATTATTATTATTATTATTATTAATGGCTAAGAGTGCATCCACACTGCAGAAATAAAGAACCACTTTAACTGGTATGACTCAATGTTATGAAATAGTTTTGTGAAATATTTAACCTTTCCTGTCAGAGAACTCTGGTGCCCCATCAAACTACTAATTCCAGAATTCCATAGTACTGAGCCATGACAGTTAAAGTGGTGTCAAACCAGATTATTTCTGCAGTGCAGAAGCAGCTTAAGTCAGCTGTAGGAGCTGCTTGCATTCTCACCATGCCATTGTCAGAGGAATAGAACTTGCATCTGAAGAGCAGAAGAGAAAGCTATCCAAATATATTTTAAAACAAAACAGAGAATTTGTTCAACAACCTTGATCAGAACTGAAAATGATATGGCAATATGTGTGACAAAATGGGCAAAAACTTAGTAATACTGAGTTTTTCCAAGATGAAGTCATAGGTTAACTAGTGCCCATATTTTTCTCCTCTCTTTGCCAGTCAGTTCTCAAATGAATTGTCAGCCTTGTTAAGCTGTAGAAATCACTCTGCAAAATTGACAGCTCTAAAGGTCGGGTATTTTGGAAGAAAATAAAGTTTTCCCCATTTATCCAACATTTCCACTGAGATAGTAGCTAAAGGTCATTCAATTTAGGTTCCTTACTTGAAGGCCATTGAAGGCAAATGTGTTCTTTATCATGGCAAAAAATACTTATTGAAAGAGAGGAAGAGGGGAGGGAAAGAGAAAGACTGATAGCATCTTAAAGACTAACATTTTTACACTGGTTTAAGATTTTATGGATTAGACAAGGGCAAGGAGTCAAAAGTGGATGGGGCCATCCTGTCTCTCTGAGTGTCAGTTGCCTCTTTCCCCCTCAATCTCATTCTCTCTTCCTTTTGTAGAGGATCACCAAAGGTCTGGTCACTTATCAACAAGGGGAATCCCCATCCACCATCCCTTCCAGGGTTTTCCCTCATTTCCAGGAGTATCATTAGGTGTAGGGAGGGGGTTGAAGCCCGCACCAGATGACACCCTAAAGGGGTTGTGACACCACTGCACCCCAAACATCTGCCTTTTGGCAGAAACTGGCCGTGGTGTTCTCCTGCCTCCCTTGAAAATGCTGGCAATTGTGTGACTGGAGTGGGAGGGAAAAGGACAGGCCTAAGGTTTTATTTTTTAAAATAAATAAATAAATAAATAAAATTAATGTGTTTTTTTTTTAAAAAAAATAAATTTAATTCTTTTTTTAAAAAAATATTTTTTAATTTTTCCTTAAAACCATCACATTTTACCATATTTTACCTTTAACCACATGAAACTGTAGCAACACCTTGTAGCACCCTTGGGAACAACTGATAAAAAGAAGTTGGCAGCATGAGCTTTCATAGACTTAAGTCTATTTCTTCAGATTCATTTGAGGAAGAATCAAATGCACCTGAGGAGGTAGACACAAGTCTACGAATGCTCATGCTGCCAACTTCTTTTTTCAGTTAGCCTCAAAGGTGCTACAACATCACTCTACATATTGATTCTAAAGACTAATTATTCTACTTGATTCTAAAGACAGTTATATCTTTGAATCCTACCACATGAAACTATATACATGTAAATACATGAGGGCTGTACATATGATATTGTAATTTAAAGGTATTTTAATTTTGCTAGTTGTTTATATTGCAACTATTGCCATCACATTTAGTGATATATGGGAATTACAATTTATGAGTAACATCAGTACAAACACATTACTAAGGATGCTATATGGTGTGCTATGGAGGTGGTCATGGAGGGGTGATACTATGAGTTACTGCACCGGGTGACACCACCCCTGGTGTTGCTTATTTCCTCTTTCCTTGTTAGAGGTCTGATGTATGGTAATCACCTGCAGAGAGACGTCTCCCCTTTTGTTGCTCTGTCCATTTCTGATTCCTCCTCACCCATTTCCCAATGTAAACCTGCCTTCCCCAGTGCACTTTACCTACCCACATACACACTTGAAGGAAGTTAGGCCAAAACCAATAGGTTTTTTGTTTGCACGCTACAAGAGCTTTCTCAGCTACACAGCCACAATGTGGAAACTCCTCAGTCTATCCCCAAAATATGAAATTGTTTTGTAGCGTTCAGCAACACCACCAAGACTGATCCATCACACCAGGGTTCCTGGTGAACATCCCCAAATCTAACATTGCCCTGTTTACTCAAAACTTTACAGTAGCTTTGCGCCCATTTTCAAAAGCATACATTTCCCCAACAAAAGCATACATTTCCCCATCACCAGGCAAAGTGTTGTAAAGCTACAAGCAAAGTCAATCCAGCCAACCACATGGGCATGAGTGTCTGAATTCAAGACCTTCTGGGGCTTGGGATCTTGTCCATGAATTTCAAGAGTTAGAAGGCACATATGACCTTAGGGATAGGGCCAAAACTAAGGTGGCCATGGACAACTTGTCTTCTTTTTATGATTTATTTTCTCTTTAATCAGAGAAAAAACAAGGCCCGGCCTGCATCCCTTTTAATTATGAGATATATACCCTTCTGGCACATAACTGTGAAGGTGTCTACAGTTTAAAAAGGAAACAGGAATTAAATGCAAAGTAGGGTAATATTTAAAGGATATCAAAGAATTCTCACTGATCTGCTCTTCGGAGGTTAAGGCATAGTAAGACCAAACCTTGTTTACTTTTGTATCTCGTGGATGAAATTTCAGCTTTATTTAAAAACAAACACGTTTCTACAATTACGGTATGCAGCTGGATAGAGCTAGTAAGAGCGAACTGTTCCTTTCATATCTCAGTGGTTTCCACTTTCATTTTTTGATGATCCTATAGCTTCTCCATCATTCCCTTTCTTCCCCACTGCTAAAATGCTTTCCAGCGTTTAAGATAACGTACAACTGCCTTCTGCGAATGGTTTGCTGTAAAGGAGATTATCATTTGCTGCCACATTACTCTAGCTCAGTTGAAAGGCCTCTGGGCTTCAGTGACTGTTTCAGTAACCCTTCTTAATTAGATCACCTGCGAACTTCATTTACAAACACTAAATACACACTTCTCCTAATGAGAGAAAATGATACATGCAAAATAACACGTTTCCTCTGCAAGTGCAGTAAATAATACATCAGTTCTGATTTCAGGTATCAAAAGTGAGAAGTGTATTCCTGAAGGCTTTCCATTTTTCTCTGCTCAGTGTGTTTCTGTGTCTTCAAGTTGCCTGTCAACTCAAGGTGATCCCATTAATTTCATAGGGTTTTCTTAGGGAAAGAATACTCAGAGTTGTAGCCAAAGATCTATGTAGGGGAATTTTGCCTTTAGCTCAGAGCTAAAGAGACAGTTGCAGCCGTCTTTTGAGTCTCCTTTTTTGTAAATTAGGATGTACATATTTTGATAATTTCCTCTCTGTTGGCCACTGTTTTGTTTTCCATATTTATTGGCATATTTTGGTTATCACTACAGTTGATTCTGTTTGTGCGGACTATAGCAATTCTATTAGACTATCATTTATTCTTCCCAATATCTCCTATTTCAGCTTTCATCTCACTCTTTAGGATTTGGGGTTTATCTTCATTTGGATCTTCATTCCATGTGTTGTTCATTTTTTTCTTATCTCTTATAAAGTTGTTCTGTGCATTGCTTCCATCGTCTTTTTATTTCTTCTTGATCTTGTACTATGTTATTTTATTTTACTGTAATTATGGCCTGATCTAGATTGGCAAAAAGAAGTGTGTTCATGGCTGCATGGAAGTCTAGCCTTTAGATGAGAAAAAGGGAAAGTGTGCCATGAAAACACTTTTTTTGCATTTTAGGGGAGAAGAAGCACCTTTAAAAAGGTGCTGGTTTTCCCAACTTCTTTTTTAAAAACTGCGGAACAACGCAGCTCCATCTAAAGGCTGCAAGCCTTTAAGGAAAAGGCAACTTCATGTCACACTTTCCTGCCAATCTAGAAAGCCCCTATGATGCATCTCTCACAGCATTCAGATCATCCAAGGGTATACTTGTTTAGGAAAATAAACACATGGTACATCAAAAATATATTTGGAACAACACACCAAACCATTCCCATACAATTATTTTAAATTACACTAAGTACAAAGGGAAAAAAAAACTCTCAGCTTCAATCAATCCTCAAGGGATTGCAGTGGAAACTAACACAGTATATGATGGGTTGTGGGCAAAATCTTACTTTAAAAAAAATATATATAGAACATTCATAGTAGAATAAAATAAAGCCTTCCATTGTTGCATCTGAGCCATTTACTAGCGGAGGAAAAGACATTTTTGAGGCATATAGGGCAACACATGACACTCATGCCGAGCCTATTGTGGCATTTTAAAGCACAGTCAACTTGAATTGCAGCTGCTTATAGTTTTGTTTTAAGATATCCATAGAAAACCCCTTATTTCTAAATGAATAAACTATGATGCTCACTTGTCCAAACTCCTAACACCGAAGATCTAAAAGAAAAGAGAGTCAGTTCACTTACACAAACAAAATTAGTCATTAAATGACACAATATAACCACCACCTGGAAGGAAAGGGCCTGGACAAGCATCAAAGTAATGTATTGGACAGTGCCCAGATGAAGCAATGATTCCTGTAAAATCAGTAGATAGAAAACGTGTTGCTGAGGCTACAAAAAATCCTTTCGGAGTACAGATGCCTCATTATCTGGACAGGCTCTAGATGGGAAGAGTGACCACATTAACCCTCCACTAGTGTGGACAGATATCCTCCTTTTCCAGAGCACATCCTACATTTCAACCTGTCCAGGAAGAATGCCAAGATGTCTTCCATTGGAAGCATGACTAAGAAGTATGAATTTATATTTATTTTATTGCAATTTCATTGTATTATGTTTTTAATAATGGCTGTAATCCGCTTTGATTCCCCACCCGGAAAAGGCGGAATAGAAATAAATCCTATTATTATTATTATTATTATTATTATTATTATATTAGTGCTTTTAGCTTTTATTTGGTCATGACCTACATTTTTCTTGCATGTCCTACATTTTGCAGTGCCTTGTCCTCCTTTGTGGTTATGGCATCTGGTCACCCTGACCTCCAACCACCCAGTTTTGCCAGCCTGTGCCCTCAGTGACCCTTCCTTGATAAAATACTTGGTGATTCCCTTTTAAAACAGGACTCATGACCCACTTTACCCTTTTACCTCCAGCAAGAAGGTTTCTAATGAAACCAGAAGTGGACCTCTGGCCACTTCCAGTCTCACTTTTGGAGTTGTACAGCATCTGGATTGGCTCTTGGTCCTCTGAAGCTTACCCACCTCTGATTTTGAGTCTGATGAGTTTTACCATGCTTTGCCTCTCCCCAGGCTATTTTAGTCCTGCAAGAGGCCTAGGACTAGGAAACTGACCTTCTGATTATTTCCTGTTGAAAAAAGGCCCTAGAGGAAGCATTTGGAGGCATTTTGACACCAAAAAAAAGTTTCAGAAACTTTTCTCTGAGGGAGCATAGGTGACCCCTTAACTGTTCTGGATGGGATCAAGGGTTCCTTGCTTTTTTACTACTACTACTACTACTGTAAAAAAATCTTATAACAAAAGTCATCATTCCATACAGATATTTGTCATATAAAACAGAAAATAATTACAATAATAAATATGAACTTAACTTCCCACCCTTCAGACGTTGGCTGTATTTGTTCTATTATTTGTTTTTCTCAATATATTCAACTACTTGTCCTTCTACTATCTAATGCCTAGTACACACTGTATACTATATATGCTATATGCTATTGTGTAAGTGTGCCTTTGCATGTGTATGTATCTTGTCTTTCTTTTTTTATAGCCAAATTATAATGTAGATGTTAAATACTGTATATACTCATGTATAAGTCTAGAAATTTAGGTCAAAAAAATTGACCCAAAAATCCTGAGTCAACTTATCCACGGGTCAAAGTAAGTACTGTATCTTGACTCTTATTTGAGAGAAGGAACCATCCCCTGGTGAAAAGCAAGAGTATAATCTGTCCTGACCCCCTTTACTCTCTCATCCATCCAGTCTTAAGAATAAGCACAAAGAGATATGTCTGATGGACTTTTGGAAGTTACTTGACATTGTTTAGCTTTGCTTCATCCTTTATATCCTTTACTATATGCCCCTAAATTTTACCTTCGACTTATCCACGGGTCATAGCAAAATCCATAATTTTGGCCCCAAACTTGCCCTTGACTTATACATGAGGTCGACTTATAGTTGAGTATATACGGTATCCTATTTTCCTTTAGCCCTCTAAGCTCATCATAGAGAGATTCCTCTATAGTTCTCTCCAAAATATTATTAAACAGTTCCAATCTTGCTTGAGGTTTATCAGTGATTTTTCTTTAATCAATGTCAGACATTTGTCCATTTCTGCCAGTTCATATAACTTTAGTAGCCACTCTTCTTGTGTCAGAAGTGTATGCAATCCTTGCTTTGAACCATATATCCAAGACATGCGAAATCTACCAAGACCCATTCACACTACGAAAATAATACAGGATGAATCTAGGTTGAATCCTTGTTGTTCACACATGTCCTGAATGCACTCAATGCACTTTTTGGGGGGGCTGGCGAAAATACCACTTAAACAGGGATATTTGATATCACCACCACCCTGAGTTTTCCTGAAAGATCTACATCAATCCACATCTTCAGCAGTGTGAATAAGCTTCTGAATCAATTTGGATTGCTCTGCCTCATTCAAGTGAATGGAGGCAGCTCCATTTTACCCTGAAACAATGGTATATATGAATAAAACAAGAGCTGCAATGATTCAAAGAGATTTGCGAACCCAAAACAAAATGAGAACAACAAACCTGATATGCATAAGCATGGTGATCCACATCTCCTTGGGACAAAAAAATGAGTATGAATGCCTCCCAAGTCTCTACTCCACTGCTCCTGGGATAAGGAGCCACATTCTATCTTACATTAAGGGTGAGGATCTTGGTGCCCTCATTATCTATTTACTGCTATTCCCATTATACCTCACCATTGGCCAAGTTTCCTAAAGGTAATGGGAACCAGAATTCAATGGGACTTGGAGGATCACTTATTCCCCAGCCATGTATTAAATGAACGCTTTGCAAATCCTACAACCAGTGCTGACGTTTTCCTATTCCTGACATTTTCCTAGGGTTCGATGACCCTTGTTTAGACCTTAATGTGTCCAGCATGGACTTTGACTGAGTCCATAGAGCACTTGGCTTGAAGTCTCCTGTATTAGGAGCCACAAGACATATACCGTGTTTCCCCAAAAATAAGACAGTGTCTTGTATTAATTTTTGCTCCCAAAGATGCACTAGGTCTTATTTTCAAGGGATGTCTTGTGTTTCCATGAAGAAGAATTCACGTTTATTGTTGAACAAAAAAATGGGCATGCTTCCAAACAAAAACTTTGCTAGGTCTTACTTTCGGGGGAGGCCTTATATTTAGCAATTCAGCACAACCTCTACTTGGTCTTATTTCAGGGAAAACAGGGTTGTACAGTAATACCATAAATAACGTTTTCTGTGAGAAGCAGTTCAGTGGTTTTAATATTCTTTCTTTATTTGATTCCTACTTTGGCCCTTGGCGTGGCAAACGGTGTCTTTGGCTGCTCTGTGGTGAAATGTGTGTAGATATCTGTACCATTTTCCCAAATGCCGAAATGTAGTGGATTTGTTGGGGCATTTTTTTTCTTTTTTGGTTTGTAAAACAAAAACAGTAACATAAACAATATGGTCATGTGTCTATCCAGTTAGCTCTAAAGGATTAAACTATTCTATCTCACTAGATGAATTATTAAAGCTTAGACTATGATGTTCATATGTAATAATTATGTAGTGTTCTATGAGTAATGCAAGAAAGTTTGTGCTAATGGTTTCCATCTTTTGCATATAAAAGCAAAGAGAGAGAGAGAGATCATATTTTATTTTGCAAGTCTTATGTTCTGCTTTTTCCCAAAAAGTCAAATTTCTGTATTGGACATTCACCTGAAGAGGGAGCTCTTGTTTCAAGTTTGTTTCAAATTGGACTTTCCATAATTAAAATAGAAAATCTGAAAAATAACCATGCTTGCATTTATCTACAGCACCCTTCTCTCTTTTTCCAGTAACCCATCTTATTCCCCTCCAATTAGATTTTTCCAATTATTTAGCAAAACAAATAAATAAATTCAAAACATTCTGATCTATAGTTGTCCCCAGCTCAAATACACTTCAAGGAGATATATTAATAATTTTAAAACACAACTGGTACTCAGCCAGTTAGAACTGGTTTTTATTTAATTGTATTATGGAATTTGCTGTTTATACTGTTTTATTATTTTATTCTTCCATCTACTGTTTTATTGTGTCTCTTTTTATTGTTAACTGTTCTGGGTGTTCTTGTTTTTAATAAAAATCTAAAACAAATATCCTCATTATCCATCTCTCTCCCTCTGCGTGTCATGTCTTATTGTAAACTGTAATCCTGATGGGAATGTCATATTATCTATCTTACAAGATGATTTGGATCCCGTTCTGGCTAAAGCTTTTTGGCTGTTCTATGGCTTGAAGTCAACTCTCACTTATGGCACCTGATCACAGGATGGTGAGATTTACTCAGGAGGTGTTTGCCCTTTCCTTTCTCTTAGGCGGAGAGATTGTGACTTGCTCAAGGACACCTAATGGGTTTCCATGGCTGACCAGGGAATTCAGACCCTGGCCACCTAGATTTCTCTTCCAGCACCCAAACCACTACACCTCTTTCCCTCCTCAGTGTTTGGAGATACCTGGTTTAGTCTTATCCTGTTTTAGGCTTGTCCTGGAAAACCAGCTGGGCTGGCCGAAGAAACAAATTACAAACCCCAGAAAGTAAATGGATGACAATATATAAATAAACAACAAGTGAAATACAGCAGGACCTTGAATACCAAAATCCATGGTTGCTCATTTCCCATTATATAGACTTTCATGGTCAAGTGATTCCCTTTATATAAAACAGCAAAAACAAGATTTGCTTTTTTGGAATTTGTATATTTTAAACTATTTTGAAGCCATGGCTGGTTGAATCCATGAGTAGGGGGGTTGACTGTATGCAATGTTAAATATCAAAGGGAGGGGGCTTTTTATAGTTGGCGGGATTAATAAACTGTCCTAATCCTGTCTTGCATACTTCTGTCCCAGTTTTGTGGAAGAGGATGATAGCAATCCTAACCTGGTTGGAGTGGGGATGATGGTGCTGATTGGCGGAAGGCGTGAGAGAGGAAGAGAGGGAGTATGAAGGAGAGTGGGAGAGGACAGTTCTCCATGACATTTGGTGCCAACTTGTCAACACCTGTACTAGTCTTGCTCATGCAGGTGCCTCTCAGCAGCTTTGCCAGGTGCCAGCAGGGTCTTCTGAAGAAATCTGTGTGGGATTGTCTGACCCTCAAGAATTGAGGAAGTGATCCTTTCACGGATGCGTTGGCTAGTTGCTGATAGTAAAACAGTGCTTCCAAGTGCCCATCCCAGAGAGGGAGGCCAGAAGAATATCATGGTTGATGATATCAAAATAGACTCGGTCCAGCAAACCCAACAGGACACATTTCCCCCATCCAATTCCCTACAAATATTAAAGAAGAGGAAGCTTATTGCCTGGCTGGAAGTTGCACTTTAAGATTTCACACAGAGTGAGATCTTACTAATAGCTGCTCGCTCCTTTTTCGCTGGAGAATCTGGAGTTGGAACCTCGGACCTAGTGCCAAAGAAATGTATGAGCGAAATAAAGAATCTAGGACAAAGATTCCAGAAAGAAAATTATTCAGTCATGCCTTTTCAGCTGTTAATGACTTAATCCATGTTTTATGTTACAACCACTTCAGCAGTAACATAGATTTAGACATGGCAAGATAAGATATTGTGCTAATTCCTACATTATCCATTCCTTTCCTCATTTACAGGCCAGTATAGTAATTAAGTTTTGGACCACTATAATTAATGTTGCAAGCAAAAACGATGGAAAATTACTATGTTTTTATTTGACTCAAGTGCTGGACCATTGATTCTTCACATATTCAAAATCTATATAACTAAGACTTCTACATTTTTTCCCTCTTCCTTCACAATTAATGTAATTTTGTCTACATAAATGAGGAAGATTACTCCTGAGCTTGAATTATCCTCAGGTGGGCACTGCTCTCTGACATGGTTGCCTGCCAAGTTAAAAGGTCTAACTGAGTGTACATTTGCAATTACAGATTAGAAATGCCGTTTTATGAGCAAACAGGTTCTCCTTTGCCTCTGTTCTGCAATAACATTTTGGATTGGAATTCTTCCATAATATGATAATTATCTCTGTTAACACTGAAATGTGTGAAGGTGACCTTCTCTAAAAGGTTCTAAAACTTAAAAGGCGAAAAGGGGAAAAAAAGAAATAGAGTTACTGGTATCTAAGCTTGGCTCCCTTTTCTTAAGTCCATCTGCCATGGAAATTATGGATGGAATCTTGTATGGAAGTTATGCCTTTGCAAAGGGACTTATGTGTACAGGAATTAGAGTTGGGCAGTTTTATAACATCTGTATCCAGTACAGGACTGGTGTTCTGTTACTATGTAGCAGAGCCAACAAAGTTTCCATTGCACAATGGGATCGATGTACAATAAAACCAGTGCATAATGGGACCAATGCACATCAGGCACCAATGAGCATTGTCCTGATACACATCTTCACAATCCAGTAACAGGGTTTCTTAGTGCTTCTGTTACTTACGGATTTATCACATGGCGCTCCAAACGTCACCCAAATGCCACGCCTGGCACTTCTAAAGTGAAACGGAAGAATTATCGTCATGGAATGGAGTTATCATCAGGAGAGAAGCCTTTTTCTTATTATGAACGCATTAATCTGTTAATAAAAGAAAGGCCTGCTTCCCTGATGTTTCAATGGTGATTCGATGGCGATTACACTTCCGTTTCACTTTAGAAGCACCTGCAGCATGATCACACTGGTGACGCTTCCGCCCATTTTGAAGACGTGGAAGCGCCGCTTGTGATAAACTCCTAAGTAAGCTCCCTGCAATTTTTTTATCATGTTAAATGGAATAAAAATGTTAAGGGATGGGGGAAAGAAATCTAGCTGGACCTTTTTTTTTGGTACCATCAAGCATGATGTAGAGTTCTAGATAGACAGAGAAATAGAGAAAGAATGAAGTGTTTTTCTTCTGTTCAGTACATATTAGGAAAGCTACATTAGTTATTTTGATCTGGATATTGTAGGAATATAAGAAGTGAACTATTAGATCAGACCAAAAGAACTTTTTACCCAATATCCTATTTCCAACAGTGGACAGCCAGAGCCTCTAGGAGGCCAACCAGCAGAATATGAAGGCTTATCTTATTGCTGTGATACTATTTTCTGTAACACACAGTGTTAGCCTTAACCCTACTATCCAGACAGATAAGTTATATAAGGATTAGATAGGAATAAAGAAATGGAAAGGCAGGACAGAATTGTAATCATTATCACTGTTACCACTATCACCACCACAGTAGTCATGTGCACATTTCCATGGATTCAGATGTGTTTTAATGAAGATAAAATATGCATAAGCCATGAATACATTTGAAAACTTGCACAATGAAATGTGTATATTTGAAAAAGGTACACAAACATACTTATGTCAATCTCCTCTCACAATGTTGCTGTCCTCATGGCTCTAAAGCTCCCCACAAAGCAGAATTTGATTGATTCAATTTGCTGAGACTCAAACTGAAAAAATGCTTTCATTTTACAGTGCCTTGTGTAGTATCCAGTTCTTTTTGACATTTCAAACCACTACACCATTCTGGCTCCACAAAGCACAATATTACTGATAAATTTGTACAATTGATTCACAGTCGTTCTTCTTTCATAGAGCCAGCATGATGTAGTGGTTTGAACATGGGACTATGACTCTGGAGATCGGGGTTCAATTCGCCACTCAGCCATGGAAACTTACTGGGTGACCTTGGGCAAGTCACACACACTCAGCCCCAGAAGATCCCATAATAGGGTCTCCTATTCCATCATAAATTGGAAACAACTCACAGGCACACAACAAAAAGATGTTATTTCATTGTTTATAAAGACAATTGAGTTGTTACGATTTTGTAAATTGACAGCAAAAAGGATGATGGAAGTTTTTGAAAAACGAAAGACACAATCTTCCCACAAGCACAGTAATGAGGGAGCTGACAGTAAAATCTGCCTACCAGCAGGATGCTTCATTTAAGAAATGTGTATGCTTCTTAGAATTATGTACCAATGCTGTCCTCTGCTGTTCATTTTCCTTGTTTCCTCTCACTCTTTCAGTCTTTTTTAGATGTTACACTGTTTCATTATATTTATGGACTTTATCACATGGGGCGTTTGCTGGAAAATGCTGGATTAAAAGGGCATTTTCCCATCAAAGTCCTGAGATTACAGTGAGGATTTTCAGACAATGTCTCAAACCTATCATGGGTTTTTCTTGGTAAAATTTGTTCAGAGGTTTGCCATTGTCTTCCCCTGAGGTTGAGAGCATGAAACATACCCAAAATCACCCAATGGGTTTCATGGCCAAGTTGGGAATTGAACCCTGATCTTCAGAGTTGCAGTCCAACACTCAACCACTAATCAATGCTGGCTGATAAACTTCCTTTAAATCTTGGACTATCCACAACAGATTCATTGCTCCACTACTATGAAAGCCACCAGTTCTCCATGGAGGTCTTGCTTAGAGCTCAGTTCTGTTTTAGTTGTGTCTAAATTGGATTTAGCCCCTCGTTTTTGATGACGTTTTTGGTTTAATGTTTCCTTTCTATTTTTGGCATGTCTTCCTTTTGTAATGAAATTTCACCAAAATAATCTGCCCCCCCCCCCCAAATCTAGTTGTAATGAGCCATTTCACTTACCTTAACCGATGCTTTAGACAGCCTATTCCACACACAACACTCTTAGAGGCTCCCAGCTCACCAGACTCAGAATGTTAGCCAGAGGTCCTTTGTGGCATAGAGAAATTGCACAACAATCATGTCACAGCATCAACATGACAAAGCTGACCTGCACTAGTCCAACAATGTCTTTTCAGGAGGATTTTGCAGCAGGGAGCTTACAAGTGTAAGTCATTACTACCTTTTGCTTCCTGGAGTTTAGGCTCAATTATCCCATTTGATCTTCACAACCCCATGTAACATTGTGCTCTGAGAGACAGCAATTGTTTAGACTTCCTATGTTCCAGGCAATGGCTTCAAATCTGATATCCCCAATTCAATACTTTATCCGCTGGATAAAGCTGGATTTCAAACTGGAGATCCAAACCCATGGTGCTGGCTTAGCATTCTATTAATCTATAATATACAATTATACAACCTGACTCTCTTCGTATTTAGTAATCATACCTGTGAATTAGCTAGGCTATGTTCCCAACCAAAGCAGGTATGAAGTATGATTATTCACTGAGAAATATTCACATCCAAAGTTTCCCCAACATTGTTCACCGTTAGGCAAGGTATTGGCTAACATGGAATACTCTCACTGCTTTCTATAACATGTCTACTGAGAATGTTATGGTGATGTTTAAAAATGACTTGGAAGGGGAAAAACTATGTTTTCTACATGGTTTCTTCACTGTTACTTCATGCGTTGTTACTAAATAATCCCATTTACTTGGCAAGTGACAGTATAAGGTACAATAAAGACAGTTTTCACGTCCCAAGCCACCTGCAGCCAGTAATACAAAGATGTGAGATTGAAGAATCTGGGAAAGGGCTTTGTTTCTGTTGCAGAGAAGGGGCTAAACATGAGAAAAGTTTTATGGGAAAGGATAATTTTGAGAAGAGATCTAAAGGAAGAGAGAAAGTTGAAAGGCTCCTCTGGAAAACAGTAGATGGCGGAAAGGGGAACAATTTCCTGTTTGTTCTCTCACACATCTAGATTTTTTAATCTCAGATTCTTGCCACCATAAATATGATGAAATTTCTGGCTCTTGGCAAATTCTTATCCAAACCAACCCAAAATGCTATTCCATTCCTAGCAGCAGGATGATGGGACAGAGAACTCATGAGAAGACCTTGGTTAAGCTCAGGTTGCTAGACCCAGATTAGAAAAGGCAACCAAAGGAATACGTTGGACTATAAAATGAGTAAAATGACTGCAGGTCAGACCGCAATGAGTTTCCTTGTCTTAGGAAAATACAAGCATTGTGGACTGTTCTCTTAAACTCTTACTTGATACACCAATAAAGTAACTTTGCTCACTTACTTTTGAAACATGAATTTATTACACTCTCCTTACCCCAAAGTAACTTGACACAGGTTGACATCATGACTTCCACCCACAGTTGCTCATAGCAAGTCATCCAAACATAAAACGCAAAGAAAATATTTCTTTGCTTGAAAAATGTTCAAACCTCTGTAATGAACAGGAAAACAAGCACTTTTTAAACACCTTTGTAAGCAGTGCTTTTGTCGACACACAGGAGCTGTTGTCTAGATAAACTTTTTCCAAGCAAGAAAATTGAGCAAACTCTGTTTTAAATGAGTTATTTCCATGGTTTTCTTTTTATTTTGTTTTGTTTTATTTTAACAGTCAGGTTGTGGAATCTTTCCTCACCCAACAAACAAGCAAAGTCATCATCACACTATTAATAACCACCAATATTTGGGGCAGTGGGGAAACATCAGGTGATGATGTCCTAGCTCTCCAGGTCTGTTCCGAACTACGTGCATTTAAATGCTGCCATCTTGTGTCTGAACGTATATTTGATTTGTTATTGAAAGGTTTTTTAAAACTGGCACACACAGAGACTGCATTCTGAAATATTCCACAACCACATGGACACATTTGGCCTATGTAGTTTTAAACCAGGTCTCAAATAGTGGCTTTGGGAAGCAGGGAATAAATGCTACTTGAGAAGACAGCATAGAGCTTTATCACACTAGCGAGATCCTGCAGAACAAGATTTAAACGAAAGTTAAGTTAAATTCAAATGTAAACAGAACCCACAGATTTGGGAAGATTATCACACCCAATAGCTGGTAAACTGAAATAACGCAAAGTTAAACCGAAGTTAAAGTGGAGAAAAGTGGCAGCTTTTTACTTCCATGTTGTTCCAAATGTAAAACTTCGGGTTGTTCCAAATGCTGCTGTTTTTCTCCACTTTAACTGCGATTTAACTTCACGCTATTTCATATTAACTGCAATGTTGTGTGATAAACTTTGGGCATCTCTGCATTTTCTTCATGTTTCATCACGTTTCATCACGTTTCATCACAATCCCATTTGTCCGCGAGATCTCACTAGTGTGATAAACTCCATAGGAAGAATGATCACTATTTTATTTGGTACTGTTCTGATTCAGTTTCCCTGTAAGACAAATCAACTTTTACATGAATGACTTTTCATCACATCAAGATATGTTTCCAGAATTTACAGGTTTGCATAAAAGACATATGGTGAGAGCCATTGCAATGTGGTTGTTCAGAGGGATGGATTTGGACAGCAGGAATTTGGTCAAATTTTAAAAATGGCTGCTATCTAATTACACTTCCGTTTCCAGTCATAGCAAACCACTGCTGTTCAGAGCATAGCAACAGAGGAAAGGGAGATGAAGTAGGCTGGGCTGGGATCTAGCATGGCAGAAGTCTAATTATGCAGTCTAGTCTACTCTGAGAAATAAACTAATGGTATTAACTGAAAACAAGGTGAGGATCCTAAGTTCCTATCAGCAACCTCAAGGGTTTAGCGGATGCTTTCCTTGTGTGCTTCAGTTGCCCTCCTCTGGAAATGTTCCAGCTTGTCCATATGCTACTTGAACTACGGTATACAGAACTGCACCCAGTATGGTCTGAGGAAAGAAGAAAGGAATGGTACTATTATACCCCTTGGTCTAGACACTGTATCCTGTTGATGCCGCCTAGACTTGCATTAGCTTTTTTGGTCACTGTATCACACAGTATTGTGTAGAGTTTGTAGTCTTTTATGAATCTTGTTTCCTTTTCACTTGTACTGCTGCCATGTGTACCCACCCAACTTATATCTGTGCATCTCACTTCTGTCTCAATTTCATCTCCTATACTTATCCCTGTTGAAATTCATTTTGTTAGTTTTGACATTCATTTTGTTAATTTTGGCCTTACTCTCCAGTCTGTTGATGTAATCTTGAATGCTGATTCCTTCTACTGAGCAGTTAGCTGTTTCTGCCAACTTGGTGTCATCTGCCAATTTGATGAGCTTCTATTCCTTCAGAGAGCCAGCACGGTGTGGTGGTTTGACTATTGGACAACAGTCTGGAGAACAGTTTGAATTCCCACTCAGCCCTGGGAATTCATTCAGTGACCTTGGGCAAGTCACACTCTTGCAGCCTCAGAAGAAAGCAAAGGTAAGCCCCATCCAAACAAATCTTGCCATGAAAACCCAGTGACAGTTTTTGTTTTAGGATTACCATAACTTGGAAACAACATGAAAGCATGCAGCAACAACTACTCTTATTTCATCCAAGTCATTTATAGATATGCTGAACACCACCAGTCTGGGATGGCACCCTGTGGCACTCCACTTGTCATCCCTCCTGGAAGATGAGGGCCTATTATTAGTAAGTACTCTTTGGGTACTTGAAGGCTTTCATGGCCAGCCACAGATGTTGGCGAAATGTCAGGAATAAACTCTTCTAGAACATGGCCACATAGCCCGAAAAACCCACAAAAATCTTCTTGGGTAGAATCCATCAGCTAGTTATTAATCCATCTAATTGTGTTAGCATTTAGTCCACATTTTACCACTATGTTTGCAAGAATATTATGAGACAACTTGTCAAAAACCTTACTGAAACCAAGATAAATTACATTCACAGCATTCCCTTGCCAAGTTTGTAACACTATCAAAAGAAAGAAAACAAAAGAAAAAAAAGAGATCAGATTAGTCTGGCATAACTAGATATTAAGGAGCCCACTCTGTCTTTTTGTAATTGCAGAATTCTGTTCTGAGAGCCTGTACAGACTGGCCTGAAAGGCTGGCCTGTGGATGGAGTTGGGGCTTCGTGTCCTGATGACACACACCCTGACTCCGCTCACAGGGCACTAGGATGCCGAGCACCGCTCCACATGGCACGTGGCATTATGATGCTCCACACGGCATACAGCGCCGAAGAAGCACCATATAGCCATGCCACCATGGATGCAATAAGGAGCTGTTTTTGTGGCTCCTTTTTGATCCCTCAAAAGGCCAGATTGGCTGTGGCCTGAGGTTGCCATGGCCCCAATCCAGTTAGGAAAGGGGCGGTGTCCTGCCGCCCCTTAGAGGAACATCTGTCAAGCCCCTAAGTACTCATAGACGGATGTTTAATGACCTTTTCCACCAGAACATTTCCTGGCATTCAGATCAAACTAAGGGCTGGTATAGCTCTTCATTCCTCTTTTTGAAGATAGGGACATTTGCTCACCTCCAATCTTCGGAGATATCACCTGGCAGACAGAGGGAAACTAGGCGTTGAGAAATTTTCTCTTTCCTCTGTCACCCTGTAGCATTCTTCAGGCAACACATCTACTTTCTTGTTCTTCCTCTAGCTACATGTGTTCAATCTCTCTTGCAAGTCTGAGCTTGTTCTGCTGAACTTTCACTCAATAAATATAGCAGGCCCTTTCTGTCCACTGTTCGAGGACCCATGAGGCCAAAATCTGTGGATGCTCAAATCCTATTATATACAATGGAACAGTAAATGGGTGCTTGCTGTTAGCTGCCCTAGAGTCGGCTCCAATTTATGGCGACTCTGTCAGGATGAGACATCTCCAAGAGTCCCTGTCCTCCACTGCCTTGCCCAGATCCTGCAAGCCCTTGCCCAGGATCCCCCTGACTGAGTCTATCCAACTGTGGTCTTCCTCTTTCTTCTACCTTCTACCTTTCCTAGCATTAGTGTTTTTTCTAGTGATCCGTGTCTTCTCATTATGTGGCCAAAGTACGATAGTCTCAACTTGATCATCTTAGGGGCTAATCAGACAGGAAAAAGAGGTGCTTTCAAGCTGGCCTGAAGGTGTGGCATTTAGATGACACATGCCTTGAAGCCAGCAGGCGCCTTATGCAGAGAAAAGCCATTTCAAAAAGAAGCAGCTTTTTCCATTTCTTCCTGGCTTGAGCACTCCTGCTGCCTTGGGAGCCAGTGGTATGGTTGGTGGGGTTTCAATGTGGCTTTAGAAAAGTCAGCTTCAAGCCACTTTTTCCTGCCCATCTGTTTTGCCCCTTAGCTACCAAGGAGAGCTCTTGTCTGATCTGTTTAAGAACCCATTTGTTTTTTACTTCTTGACTATCCACAGTATCCTAAGTACTCTTCTCCAGCACATTTCAAAATGATTTTTTTCTGGGTTTTTTCGAGCCATGTTCTAGAAGAGTTCTTTCTAGGAAGAAAAGAACATGGCCACATATCTTGAAAAACCCACAAAAAAACTATGGGTGCCAGCCATGAAGGCCGTTGACTTCACATTGAATTGATTTTCTTTCCATCTGCTTCCTTCTCTGTCCAGCTCTCACATCTGTACATGGTACTTAGGAATACAGTGGTCTGTGTGATTCTGATTTTAGCACTCAGTTGTATGTCTTTGCTCTTCAGTATCTTTTGTTGTATGTCTTTGCTCTTCAGTATCTTTTCCAGTTCTTTCGTAGCTGCCCTTCCCATTCCTAGTCTTGATTGCAGTCTCCATTTTGGTCAATGTTTCATTCTAGATATGGGAATTCTTTAACTGTTTCAATTTCCTCATTGTCTAGATTGAATCCCCCCCCCCTTTTTTGGTCATTATTTTTTTGTTTTCTTTATGTTCAGCATCAGACCTGCTTTTGCACTTTCGTCTTTGACCTTCCTTATTAACTGTTCCAACTACTTAATGTCTTCTGCTAATATTATGGTGTCGTCCGCATATCTTAGGTTGTTAATATTACTTCCTCTTATCTTCGCTCCTCCTTTTTCTGATTCTCATTTTGCTTTTCTTATGATGTTTTCAGTATGTAAATTAAACAAGTAGGGTGATAGCATGCAGCTTTACCTGATCCTGTTGGGAACCCCTCTGTTGCCCTGAATTCTGTTCAGATGGTGGCCTCTTGTACTTTATACATTAAATGGTGTACCTCATATAAAATGGCAAAATCAAGGTTTGCTTTTTGGAATATATATATATATATATATATAATATTTTCAAGCCATGAATGGTTGAATCCATGGATAAAAAATTCATAGATACAGAGGACCGACTTTGATGTCTACTTATTTCTACTCCTCAGCTTTCTTAAAGTCCAGACTGTGCATCTGGCTACATTCACCTTTTTTGTTCTTCTGTACAAGTCCCAAGAGGACATGGCCACTTCCACCAAAGGTTCCTACAGCTTCTGCCTCATTAACCATTTATTCCCTGTTGGTGAGAATCAGTCCAAAGAAACTGACAGCCTTGTTTCTTCTGCTTTCTGAAACACTTGGGTGCAGAACTGTTACCAACCAGACAATACCAGCACTGATGATATTTCAGAGAAACCATATAGGCAACACTCCATTCCTAGTATATACACTCTACTACTGTATTAGCAAGCAACAAAATGTAGCAAACCTAAGACAGCAAAAAACACCACCAATAAAATATAAAGAATTAGTAAAAATTAAGGCAAAAGCAAGCCATCACAATTAAAAAAATAAAATAAAAATGAGTTATAATTTACTCAACAGATGAATCCAACCATTATGCTTTTACACAAAAGGAAATTAAAATATTTAATTTGACTAAGCACAAAATTATAGCATTCTTTGTAAAAACCACAAAAAACAATATGGCACCCATTTTAAAAAAAACTTGTGAAAATGGTAAGATAACTGGCTTCAACTGAAGCATATGTACATCTCATGTAGTTTTATTTCTCCTCATAAAAAAGCCATCCTTCTGGCCAGAATATTACTGGCCCAGCATTGGAAATCAAAGAATGTCTCAAATATGGCTACTGAAGATGTTAGATATTATTATTATTATTATTATTATTATCATCATCATCATCATCATCATCATCTTTTACTTATATAGCGCTGTAAAATTTACACAGTGCTGTACATACAATCTTTTTAATTAGACGGTTCCCTGCCCTCAGGCTTACACAATCTAAAAAGACACGATACTAAAGGAGAAGGGAATGTTGGTGGGAAAGGGGATCAGGTCCAGCAGTTCTTCTCTCCCTCTGAGGCCTGGACCAAAGCAGATGGACTGGAGGGAGGGCTCAGCTACTTAATGGATAGTTAAAACAAGGCATTGTGGCACAGAGAAGGGCTCACACTTGGGAATGCTTCCCTAAATAAAATAGTCTTTAACTCAATTTTGAGAGTGGTTAGAGAAGTGATGAGGTGCGCATGTGGGGGAAGAAGGTTCCAGGAGTGAGGGGCAGCAAGTGAAAAGGGATGAATGGAGATGTGATGGAGCAGTGGAAATCCTAGGCTGGGACAGGAGACCCAGACTACCAGAATGGAGGGTACGAGTAGGAATGTAAGGAGAAAGAAGTTCAGATAAATACAGAGGGGCCAGTCCATGGAGGGCTTTGTAAGTCAACAACAAAAGCTTGTACTGGATGTGGAATGGGAAGGGGAGCCAATGAAGGGAGGAGAAAAGAGGAGAAACTTGGTCAAAGCAGCGAGCTGATGTGATAATAAATGCAGCTGAATGCTGGAGACAGATTAAAGGATGGAGGTGAGAGAGAGGAAGCCCTGTCAGAAGAAGGTTACAATAATATAGTCATGAGACCACCAGGGCATGGACCAGAGTCTTAGCAGTGGAGGCTGAGAGGAATGGCCGGATTTTAGCAATGTTGTAAAGAGAGAATCTACAGGCCTTGGTGGTGACCTGGATCTGGGGAATAAACGACAGAGAAGAATGAAAAATGAAGCCAAGACTGCGGGCAGGAGTGAAAGCTAAAGCCAGAGGTAAAGAGGGAGACTGACGCTGAGGAGAAGGAGGAGAGAAAGCCAAGGTCAGAAAAGGGGAAGGAAACAGACGCGGAGGTGAAGGAGAAGAGAAAGCCGAGGCCTGTGGCAAAGAAAGAGTCAAAGCTGAAGCTGAGACTCGGGTCTGGGGAGAGAAAACTAGTATTGGTATTGGTAATTTGCTACCTTAGTTCATAGCTTATGGAAACCAGAAGTATAACCAGACGCAAGGAGAAAGTAAGGAGAATTTAAATTTATTTAATCTGTTTGTAGACTCATTATAATCTTGGGGTAATTTAATAATTTAGACTGTTGATATATCTTATTCTCATTCATTAAGACAAGATTTATTAACCACAGTATTAACACATTACTTTACATATAGAACTACTTTGGCACTGATATTTAAGTTGTGTGCATAATATCTTCAAATTGTTCATAGAAGCTTGGGATATTTTTTTTCCTATATCGCATATATGTGACATTATAGGGGTTAAATCTGGAAATGGAGGTTTAAAGAGGAAAATATAATTATAATTTGGGGGGGGGGTGAGCAAGTGGAGAACCTTGTGTTTTTTGTATCTTTTCCTCCATTTTCTTATATTCTATAATTGAATTTAGAACAGCAATAGTGACATCATGTCAATGCATAAGAAAGGATGGACTCAAACCCAAATTCAAACAACATCCAATAGACGTGGGTCAATTGAAGAAGGTATTAAAGTAACAGACCCCAATCTATTGGTGTTGGAAGAAATAAGGAAAATTAGACAGGAGATGAAGGAATTAAGATCTGAAATGAAGGAGGATTTAAAAGAATCAAGTGAAGAAACAAGAGAAGAAATAAAGGAGACAAGAGCTGAAATTCGGAAAGATCTAAAGAAAGAACTGGATTGTCTAGGAAAAAAGATGGAAAAGATGTCATCAGATTTGTCCAAAACGCAAAAAGAGGTTGAAGCTGTTAAAGAAAAAACGCTAGCTTTGGAAAAGTCTACTTTGGAACTAAACAGTAAGCAAGAACAACACCAATGGAAGGATTTAAACCAAGATCTTAAACTTTGGGAAAAAAGAATTAAAATTAGAGGTGTAACGGAAGTGCCAAGAGAAGATTTGTATGAAAGAGTATTACAACCATTGGCAGAATTTTTAGGATTCTCCTTAGACAAAATGGAATCAGAGATAGACAATATTTTTCGTGTTCACTCTAGTCAGGCCAAAGAAAGGGATATCCAAGAGATATTATTGTATGTTGTGTGAGAACTAGAATAAGAGACCTTATTATACAAGTTAGTTATGAGAATAAACTGATCATTGATAATAATGAGGTTAAAATATTTAAAGATATTCCTCCTTCTTTAATGATTTCGAGACAAAAATATAAACCTCTTACTAATCTGTTGAAGAACGTGAAGATAGACTTTAGGTGGGAAAGGATGGAAGGTCTATCTTTTCTATATAAACAAAAGAGATATAGGATAGATAATATTGACAAGGCTACTGATATTGAACAAAAAATAAGGAAAAAATTTCGAGAAAATAGAGCTGTGCTAGAAGATAGAGTGTCAAAGGAAAAAAGTGGAGTAGTCGAGATAGGAAGGGACAGAGTAGATTTGACGGAAGAAGCTATAATAGGAAAAGAAATAACCGAGAGTAAAGCAGTGCAAAGATAGCAGAATAATATTCTAGTACAGATTTATCTGGCTCTTTTTATTTAGATTGACCAGGAAAAGAAATTGTGTCTTTTGAATTACAGCACATTTAGAGTGTATACGTGTATTGAGGGATTTTTTTCTGTATACAATTGTTTATTGTATCATTTTGATTGATAATCTCGATTTTCTGCCTTGTTAAGTAAACATTATAAACTAAACATTATAAACTAAATAAGGGGCAGAAGGGGTGGTATTAAATATTAAATAAGCAATAAACAAAAGAAGGATTTGTTTTATTTAAACTTTGCTACTTGTATTTTCTCCTCTGGCAAATATGGTGAAGGTGATATCTTGGAATGTGAAGGGAATCAATTCAAAATACAAGAGAAACTTGATCTTTCATTATTTAGAAAAACTCAAATCTGATGTTATCTGTATTCAGGAAACAAAAATCAAGGTGAAAGAAGAGAGATTGTTAAGGAATCCGAAATTAGGAAACTGTTTTTGTTCCTCCCAAGATAAAAAGAAAAAAGGTGTGGCTTTATATGTAAACAAAAAATATGAGGCAAAAGAGATTTTTAAAGACACTGCTGGTCATTATATAGCTGTAGAAATTATTATGGGAAGCTTAACTTTCTTAGCTGTTGGTATTTATGCTCCGAACGAAAAGAAAGAACATTTCTATACTCTTCTCCAAAAAGAACTCAACAAGGTCCAATATCAAAATATTTTGTTGCTTGGAGACTTTAACGCGGTACCCCAACCAAAAATAGATAGGAAGTCTAATAAAGGAAGATGTTATAGCAAGAATCATGGCAAACTCCCCAAATTGTACTTTGAATTGATTACAGATTTTGCTTTAGAGGATGTGTGGAGATACAAATATAATACAGCCAAGAATTTTACTTTTTACTCTGAAGCTCATTCTTGGGCTAGAATAGATTTATTTTTGGCGTCAAAAAATCTTCTCCCAAAAATCCAATCTATGGATATTCTTCCATTATCCTATTCGGACCATAGTCCTATTGTGATGGATCTTATTATTAAAACACATGAATTTGTATGGAGATTACCTCAGGATATATTGGAGGATAGACATATCTATAATAAAATAAAAGAGTCTCTGCAACACTATTTCAAAGAAAATGTAACAAATGACATGAAATATAAAACTATATGGGATGCCAGTAAACCAGTTATAAGAGGGATTTTGATTAAATTAAATTCTGAAAAAAGAAAAGAAGAATTGAATAAAGTGAAGCATCTAAAAGATGAAATAGAAAGGAATGAGAAAGAATGGAAGTTAAATGGTGACAAAAGCATAAAAATTAAGTTGGAAATATTAAGACAGGACTTAAAAACTCTGGAAGTTGCCGAGATTAAACAGAAACTGTTATGCTTAAAACAAAAATATTTTGAATATGGAGATAAGGCCGGGAAATTGCTTGCTAACAGATAAAGGAAATCAAAGGATAAAAAGATAATAACTGAAATTGTTAATGATGGGAAATCTATAAATAAACAATCTGCTCTTAAGAACCTCTTTAAAGAATATTTTGAAAAACTTTATGTAGGAACAGATTATAACTATGAGGATATTAGGAAAATCCAAGAATATTTAAGTGACCAGAAGGTGCTGATATTGGATAATGAAGAAAGAGATAGTGTGAATCATGATATTACGGAAGAGGAAATTAGAAAAGCTATACAGAATATGAAAAGGGATAAAGCCCCAGGCCCTGACGGTTTTCCGTTAATATATTATAGAAAATTCGATGATATCTTGGTCCCACACTTAAAAATTGTTATGAACGATATACTTATTAACGGTACTCCCGAATCTTGGAAGGAAGCGGTTATTGTGTTAATTTCGAAGAATGATAAAAATAAAAAGGATATAAGTAATTATAGGCCAATATCTCTTACTAACACAGACTATAAAATATATGCTAAGATAATAGCAGAAAGGCTTAAAAAAATATTACTGTCACATATACAATCAGACCAGTGTGGTTTTTTGCCAAAACGACAATTTAAGGATAACATAAGAATTGTTCTAAATATAATTGAACACTATGAACGAAATAATGATAAAAAACTGGCTTTATTATTAATTGATGAGGAAAAAGCTTTCGACAGATTGAATTGGGTGTTTCTTATGGAAGTCTTGAAGAAAATGAGTTTGGGTTATAAATTAACTAATTGGATTGAAGCTATATATAGTGAGCAAAATGCAAGAATTTTGGTTAATGATGAAAGAACGGAATCCTTCCCAATTACGCGTGGTACGAGACAGGGATGTCCCCTTTCTCCACTACTATTTATCGTTGCTTTTGAAGTTTTATTAAATAAGATAAGAATGAACTCAGAAGTGAATAGCATTAAAATTAAAAAGCAAAAATATTGTGTAAGAGCTTTTGCAGACGACCTTATATGTTTTCTGGATGACCCCTTAAGCAAAATAGAAGTATTGAATAAAATCTTAAAAGAGTTTGCAGAATTATCAGGCCTAAAGATAAACCAGGATAAGACTGCAATAATCACAAAAAATCTCTCCGCAAAGGAAAATCTGGAACTTACTATTAAATCAAGTTATAAGGTGGTAAATAAAGCTAAATATTTGGGTGTCTATCTGACTAATAGTAACATAGACCTATATCAGAATAACTATGGGAAGGTTTGGAAGGAGATCCAATCAGATTTAATATCTTGGACCAAATTGCATTTATCTTTTTCAGGTAGACTTGCCACTATAAAAACAAATGTACTTCCCCGTTTAATGTATCTGTTTAATAATCTTCCAATTATATCTGGAGAAAAATGTTTTCTTTTATGGCAGAAAGAGCTTTCTAAGTTTCTCTGGGAGGGTAAACGTGCCCGGGTGAAATGGAAAGTTTTAACGGAGAACTGTGATAAAGGTGGTTGTGCCCTCCCTAATCTCAAATTATATTTCTATGCTTCTTGTATGTGCTGGCTTGATGATTGGTTTAAACTTTATAATGAGGAATTATTATCTGTTGAACATTCTGGGATTACATTTGGCATACATGGATATTTGTGGTACAATAAAGTTAAACAGGATTCGAAAACCATGTTATAAGAAGAGCATTATTACGTGCTTGGCTTAAAATCCAAAGGGCCTTATATAGGCATCTCCCTTTATGGGTCTCTCCTCAAGAGGCTTTTTTTGGGAGGACTAAGGATAATGTGCTTAAATGGGTAACTTATAGAGAGTTATTGACGTGGGATAGAAATGTAAATGTACAGTTTAAATCTAGAGAGCAGCTTGGACGTGATAATAACTCAATAGATTGGTATTTATATCGTCAATTATTGGAGAGATATAAAATAGATGCAAAAGATCCAGGGATCTCCAATACACGTAATGAGGTTGATAACATTATTTTTGATAATGGAAGTAAGCATTTATAGAAATATTATAAGGTTTTGTTAATTAGAGACCTGGAGGATGAAATAGTAAAGCACCCGATGATAGTCTGGGCTAAGGATATTGGGAAGCCTATTCAATTAGAAGATTGGGAGTATTCATGGAAAATAACAAAAAGATTTACAGTATGTCAAACATATAAAGAAAACTATACCAAGATGTTTTTCAGATGGTATATGACGCCTGTAAAGATTAATAAAATATATAATGCGGGTGATTCTAAATGTTGGAAATGTTTAACATATGAAGGGAACTTCTTTCACATTTGGTGGAAATGTAATAAGGCAAAGGAATTCTGGAATGTTATATGTACATTAATGTCTGAGTTGTTAAATGTAACTATTCCTCTAAATCCATTATTATTTCTTCTAAATATGACCTGTATGCTTGATAAATCTGTTGAAAAAAAATATTCCAGATTGATTCTTTATATGGTGACTTTAGCGAGAATCCTGTATGCTCAATACTGGAAAAGCAAATCAATTCCAACAAAAGAAGAATGGCTATGTAGACTATGGGAAACTAAGAGATTGGATATCTTAACTTCCTCCATCAGGAATGATCCTATTGATATAGTTGAAGAAGAATGGAAATGTGTAGAAAAATATTGTTGGGACATGCTAAGAAAAGGGAGTGATGTCTGGGATGAACCCAAGGTTTAATTTTTTATATATAGATATATACCGCAGAACCTGACTGAAATTTGGTATTAAGGATACTTACGTTACCTAGGAAGTGTGGTAATAGTTTGTATTCTGTTTTTTTGGTATAAATATCTAATTATATATGTTCTTGGTGTTGATTTTGTATTTGTATTGTATTTGTATATGTACTGAATGTGTAATGAATGTGTATGTAGTGTATGGACTGTACTTGTGTTTTTGTATTGTATTTTTTTTGTAGTAATATTAATAATAAAACAAAATGCACCAATAAAAAAAAAAAAGACTGCGGGCATGTTGAACCAAACAATAGAGATGGACAAATTGATAAGTTGGATAAATGGTAAATTCTCTAAAGAAAGAAAACAAGGATGGATCATATTCAGTGGCTATCGTATAAACAAATGGAGATAAATAATGTTATAATAAGAAAAAAAGACAAATATTTTAAGCTATGGCAACTAAAGGGAAAAAAATCCTGATAAATTTGAAGTAACAAACGACTATAACTTTTGAAGAGAAATAGTAAAAGCATAAAGAAAATTAGTCACATCAAACAGAAAGAAGTTTAGGAAATTTAAGACAACACTACATACAACAAATTCTGTTTATTAACAAACACAGAAGCAGAAACAATCAATAGAATAAGCATAATCAAATAATGAAATAGGTATGTCTTTGGTAATGAAAGGCATTTTCTTTATTAACGACAGCTAAACAGTTTTGCTTAGTGTCAAAACTGTAGATATGCATGTATGTATTTGTATATCATTTGTATTTGTATATGATTGTATAAAGTATGTAATGTATGTGTGTAAGAAAATGTGTGTGTTGATAAAATAAAAATTTAAACAAAAAGAAAAAGGAAAAAAAGGAAGAAAAAAACCCACATCCCTCCCAGATCTCCAGAAGACAGGGAACTTGGGTCAGGGAATTCAGTTCAGGAGCCAGTATGCCATTATAGTTAGTATGTTGCATACTGGCTGCTATAATACAAAGGTTATATGATATAGTATTACCTTTGCCCAGTGAAAGCCACATTAACCCACACCTATACCAATGATTCTCTATCAGTAAGTCATCCGTAAATCTTCAAATTATTCCTTACAATGAAATCACATATTCAAAGCAACTGCATCATCACTTGTTGCCTTTAGCATAAATCCAATTGCTAGTCACAACTACAGTAAATCTATTATGTCAATGGCAATGTGGTAAATCAAGATTTATTTTAATTTCACTGATTTAATGGGTGTACAGTGGTGCCCCGGGTTACGAATACCCCCGGGTACGAAAACCCTGGGGTACGAAAGAGCCGGGGCCAGAAAAACGGCCCCAGCTTGCGAAAAAAAACCCGGGGTACGAAAAAAAAAGCGCCGGCCCTTTAAATTTGCCATGCGGCGCTACAAACAAAGTGGTCCCCCGGGTTACGAAGACTTCCGGGTTACGAAAGGTAAGCCGGAACGGATTACTTTCGTAACCCGGGGGACCACTGTATTCTAATTGGGGTGAGACAGCATGGCATAGTGGTTTGAATGTTGGACTACAATTCTGGAGACCAGACATGAAACCCAGTGGGTGATCTTGGGAAAGTCACACTGTCTCAGCCTCAGGGGAAGGCAATGGCAAACCTCCTCTGAACAAATATTGTCAAGAAAACCTCATGACAGGGTCACCTTAAGTCGGAAATGACTTGAAGGCACACAACACACACACACTATAGTCGGGACAAACAAGTAGATTTAGGCGTTATTATTGTTCATTATTGTGGCTGCCATTTTGACATATTTGCCCAAAATGACCCTAGGAAATCCATTGGTTATTCAGTGCAGTGGTGACACTGTACTGTATCTACCATTCTTAAAACTCATCTCATTACTGCTCAAGATAAGTAAAAGAGCTCTCATCTCTACCTTATGTAACAATCTTAGGGCAGTCAGGTTCAAAGAATATATGAGGGAGTCCTTGGTTTCCTAAACTGGAAGAATTGTATGTGTTCAGTTCTTCACAGTCCATATGACAAAAACCAACAGCTCTGGCCAGTGCTTAGCCCTGGAGCGCCTTCAGAACAATACTTGGAATCCTCTGTAGGAAAACATGTGGTTTCACTGACAGTTAACCTAGGGTTTCTCACTGAACACAGCTAGATTCCATTAAACTAAAATTATTTCAAATTATTTCTGACCTGCACGCTCAAGACAGAGATTCATGCTTTATTTCTCAGCCCTTGGCTTCTATTCTGAACTTTTAAAGTGACCACATAATTCTGTAAAAAAAAGTTTGCTTCACAATATGATTAAGATACTGTACGTGATTATAAAGGAATACTATTTACTGATTCCAAGCCATGTTATGAGTTACTGTAGTTTCATACCTTTTCAAAGCAGAGATACTGACATCAAATACAAGTACATGTAAACAAACTTTGGTGCTTTTAGACAGAAAATGCTGATTCTCTTAAGTCAGAAAATTTAAAGATGCAAGCCTTTCATTTGAGTGCAGCATCAGCAACTTTATTTACAAATACAAAATCAGTCAACATAAGAGAAAAAAGTCTGCTGTCTTATTAACTTGTTTGAGGTGCAAGTCAAGTTACATTTTTCAAACATGGAACCAAAAAAAAAAAAAAAAAAAAGCTTCACAAATAATTTCCCCAATTGGATTTAAGTATTAAAGCACAATGAAATACTGAACCCCAAGCAAACAGACTGAAATTTACATTTTAGTTTTAAAAGGATAATATTACTTAAACTTAGAAACTGAGATACAGACAGCAACCACCTCTGTGCCTTTTGATGCCGTTTTCAAAATATTCTGCTGAACTCCATAGCAAATACATCAAAAATAGAAATTGCAGTTACAAATCCATATTATCACAATAATGCTCATTTAAGAGCATTAAAAATAGCATCTTTATATATAATTGGAAAATTAAAGCTGTTCCTCATCAGCCTCCAATATTCTGAAATAACCAATTGAACATTTTTCTTCCTGTTTTGTAAAAGGATGAGGATTGTTCACTGAACTTAGGTATTTTGTATTTTTAATCCTGAAGAGTTTCTTATTGTGATTACTTATTCATAAATAGCACAAAATAAGTTTAATGAAGGATACATAGGATCTACATAATCTAAACAGGAAAACATATTTAAAAACCACACACAGTATGTATTTATAGATCTACAGCAGCAGCTTCCTCCTCTATCTGTAGCAGTGGTTTCGTATTTAGGCTTGGATCACATGATGGTTGGCTGTCCAGCTGCTGAAATGGAAGAAGAGAAAGATTAGTTAAAGGATGCAGGGAGGAAGAAAAAAAAAACTCATCTCAATGTACTATACATTAAACAAGTAGTTTGGAAAGAGAAAAATCCAGATTTATTGCATTCTATTTATTTACACAGTTTTTTTCTCCTTTAGAACAATAAAAATGTTCATTAAAACCTTAACAACTTTTATAGTCCTAATAATAGAATGGTCTTACACATGCATGAACAAGTGGCTTGGTTTAAAAATTGCAATTATTACTATTTTGCAAGGCTGATAGAAGGAGCTCTAGTAGCAGCAGTTTACTTCTGGGCATGCAAGATATCAAACAATGGACAAAGAAAAAGGACTGGGATGTAAGAGAGAGCAATGATCAAAACAACATAAAAAATTGAAAGAACAGCAATAAGACTTCAGAGTGAAAGTTAAGAATGATAGGAAAACAAGAATACCTGTCTGTGATAAATGTTATGTCCAAATATTAAAAATAATATGGTTGCACCTGAAACACTAGAAGAAATTAGTATAGCAAGTCGTTTATTACAGAATATTTGATATAAAATGGACAACAATTATGATGTACGGACTGTGATGTTTAAAAAAGCTATGTGTTAAACACAGATAAAAGAATTGATGTAGATTTAAACATAAGAGAGAATGTTGATACATAATAGATTCAACAATATGCCAACTGAAAGAAAAGAAAATTGTATGCGAAAGGGGGGAAGGGAGGGGGATTTTAATAATGAAAATTACAACACAACAAATAATGAAAAGTAAATATTATTTGAAGATATGAAAGATGTATCAAGTATTGATCTCGGATGCTTTGTAAATCAAGGATTATTGTATTCAAATATATATGTATATGTATATAAACAAAACAACATAAAATCAGTGGCTATCTGCTAAACACTAGTGGAGGCTTCCTTCCTGACATAAATAGCAGCTTTTGTGTATGAGATGAACTCTCCCACCCTATTCCCTGAAGTCCTAATACTATCTCCAGGCTCACCCAGAACTATTTATATTAAAGACACATTATTGAAGTAATGTCTAGTTTGAATCTTAGGACACTAAGGCAGTACAGCTAGCCCGTAAAAAGTCTCAATAGCTCTGAAGAAATGGAAGACAAAGGTGTAAAAGCATATAAGGACAGCAGGTCAAAGTCTAAGGGCATTCTCCAACATGATTTTGCTTAAAATTGCCTTTTAACGTGAATGTCAGATAGGATGCTCAGATGCCTAGCAAATCTCTCTCTTTCTCTCTTTTACACAAGCAACATGAAAGGCCCAAGCTGAGGTGGCCAAGCATGACAGAGCCAAAGGAAATTTTTCAAATTGGTCAAGTCCATGACGGCTGCTTGAAAATGGTCATTTAAATCTTCCATATGCAGCTGGTCTTAAAGATTCCCTTTCAGAATGCACCCTGTGTGCCTATTAGTTCAAGACTGCAATATATAGCTGCTTATAAACTATAACAAGCAACCTCTGTGAGGACAGCTTTATTGGAAAGCAGTGATAGAAACCCATAATGTCTCCAGATGTTGCTGGACTGCAGTTCCCATCATTCCTCAACTTTTGTAAATGCCAATGGCATCCAGGGGGCTACAAGATTTTCCCTGTTGCTGTAAAGAATAGTTAAACCAAACATACAAGCCTACTTCACTCTCTGTCATTTTATGTGGACTACCAAAAGAAAGCATGGACTGGTGTGTCCTGCTGAATAACTGGATGGGACCACATTCTTGAACCCTTGAAATCTTTATACATTCTCAAAGAAGAAAGCAAACAGCCAGAGTCAAAAAAACGGGCATATTCAGGGATTAAGATATGGTTAAGGATTAAGAGCAGATTATGTAGAGACTAGTGTATGGCAAAAGCCAAACAGGCATCCAACGAGAACTGAACACAAAAGCAGTCTCGATAGGAGAAATAACTCACAAAACCTCAAGACTTCCTTCTTTTCCAGATGTTCCAATAAAGCCAAACAACTAAAGATATGAAATGGCTGCAGTGAAAAGAAAAGTAGTTGCCCCTCCTTTCTCAGACTTGAGGTCCATGGTCTTGAATATTCATGGAGGGGCGACCTCCATTATTTTTAATGGGGCACGCCCCTGCAGTGCACACCCCACACACCCTCGCGGGAACGTTCCCCATTTAAGCCTGTGGGCTTGAATATACACGAGTCTCCGTTTTTGCAGGGGGGTCCAGAACAGATCCCCTGTGAACAAGGAGGGCCAACTGTATTATTCTGTAGGACTAGATGTTCAATGTTTAGCATGGATAGCATCTTGAGGAAAACCTTTCCAAACAAGTTTGGGATTTCGATTAGGATCCTTTTAAAAATAAATCTGTGACCATCCAAATGTCACAACTAGTTATGCTGCTCACTCTGCAAAGCAACATACTTTGGAAGAAACCAAGGATTGCTATATAGCTTAAGAACTTTCCCTCTATGTATAGTATAAGAGAATCTCTAAAATTAAAGATGCCACCTAGTGGTTTCATAAAAGCAAAACTGTGTTCCAAGCAAGGCTTGCTGAATAAAAACAGCAGATGGCACTAAAAAAGAGCGCAGCTATTCCTATGGTTCATTAAAACCTGAAAATGAGGGAGCACCATTAATATGGTACATGCAAATCCACCTTCCCCTTATAAAGGTGCATTTCAGATGCCACAGAGGTAGAAAGGGTAGAATCTTCACTATTGTATTGAATGAATGAAAAAGTAAGCATTGCTAAATGTTTAACAAATGACAGCCATATAGTATGATATATGATGAACAAACAAGCACCGCTATTTCCTTTCCTTCATTTCAACATGGATGCAATGTTTCACTGAGGCCATGCAAGCTGGTGGGATGGGAAAACAGCTTATAAACGTTACAGTAAATACTAAACTTCAGCAATCTCAACTTCTAACTCTTCTATATACTAATTTTAAAGTGTATAGGTTAAAGGATCACCACCTAAAACTTGGGAGAATTTTTTTGTAAATATAAATATGGGAACACCCCCAGTAAGAAAATCAGAACTGAGGAGCTGTCCAGATCTCCAACACAGTAATATTTTTTTTTTATAAATTCCTTAAAAGTATACTTAAACAACGAAGATCATTTTTCAAAGTTCTGCAGATCAAGTCTACTTCCAACTATGACTATGAGATCTGTCCTTTTTCTCAGATAAGGATGGTCACTATATGTAACTAAATAAAATTTCTTAATTTTTACCACCACCACTTTAGTACCTTATATTTTATAGTATGTTCAGACATAAAGTTTGCCCTCCTGAATTTTATTTTTTGCAACAATTATTGCACAAAGGAACACTTAATTATCATGGTGACTGCCAGTGTGTGAAATACTGTACGGACAATACATGGTTCTATTTTTTTTCTTTATTCTTCCACTCAATAATTTTCTCTTACTATGCAATTTGATACTGCTGTATATATGTATGTATTTCATTTATAGGCCTCCTGTCTCCCAGTGTGGGAACCAAGGCAACTCACAAAAGGAACAGTCACAACAAAAATTAAGCAATATTATTCTATCACACATACAAGGAGCTGATGATTTTAATCACATCTGACAGCAAAAATTTTACTTCCTGGGTCATAATCAACACTCAAGTAATAACTTCTTATAGAAGACATTCCTTACTTTTAAATCTGAGATAGCAGTCGTTGCAAAAGAGTTCATTGTTTCGGATGCGGACTTCTGTTCCAGCCTGTGAGCCCCCAAGGTCACATTCACATGCAACACACTACACAGGGGAGAAAAAAAAACACAATTAGCAATCATGATAGTGATGGTCAGAATGTGAAATTTGAACCACTGGCCCGCTTGAACAAAAATATTAGTATGTTAATATGCCACGGTCCTGTAGAGATTGCAATGCTATAAAGCAAGCAGTCTAAAGAGTTGCAAAATCTAAGCAGAGAAGAGGAACGATCCAGGGATTAGTTATTCAAGCCTTGTTTTCTGAAACAGAATGAATTTATATGACACAAAAGTAATAAAAAATTAAAAATTTGGCACTGTGCAGTTTTAATGGATCACATCCAGGTTCCTTGCTGATCTATCTTACTTGGGCATATGTGTGTGTGTGATCAAGCTTTACATTTCCAATTATACCCAAACTAAATTTCAAGCATCGATTGCTGAAACCACTTTACAATGACAAGGGTTTGTTTTTTTCCTTCCATACAGGAAATGGTTTGTTCTGCTTGTGTTAATTTCCTACTCTGAAAACCTTTCAAAAGGCTCTTTTTCCAGCCTCACAAGCCCACTGCTGTATCTCAGAATAACAAGAGTCACCCTATTCAATCCTTCTATTAAACAAAGTTGCACATTTTCCAGTCTTCAGGAGAGGGTTTAGCCTATAATTGTACACATTTTTTTCTAGGTGTAAGTCCCACTGAGGTCAGTGGGGCTCACTTCTAATCATGGATAAGGCTGCAATGTTAAGGAATATATAAAACCTGTTTTCTTAAAACCTTGTTTTAGTGATTGTGATGTCTGCTGGTGAAGGTACTATTTTAATATTATATAACTATTACAAAACTGTGTGAATGCATATTTAAAATACCGGTAGATGTTTTAGCCCTACATGGGTTTTTTAAAAAGCTCTCAGAAGGCCTAAAACATATATAATTAATATAGATTTAAATCTATTAAAAATATATCAAAATAAAGTAGCATAATTCTGAAGCAACAGTAGTCATGCTTTTTTCAAATAAAGCTGCATTAAAAACCCACATAATCTTGTAGGCTCAATGCAATAAAATATATTTGCTGCCTATTTCAAAGAGGCCATAAATAAACAAGCCAATGAAACCTTACCAAAGGGAGAGTTTCTGGATGTCACTACAGAAAAGCACTTGGCCTTTCTGCCAGCCCATCTTGGTTATTTGAAGCGAAATTCCACCTAACAAGCACAGTGCATGTGGAGGGTTATGGGCAGGGTGGGGTGGGGTATTCATAAGTCATGAGCAGGGAAAACATTATTACTTTCTCTGTGCTTTAACTACTCTGATTATATGTTAATGCAAAGGATTAAAGAAGCACTGAAAACATGTGATTCCTCACATGCCAGATGCTAATTCTGATCTGTGCAACTGAAGAATATTGGCAGGGGGGTAAGTTGTAAAATATTAATGATAAATTTATCAAGAGTTAATCACAGAAATATCCCACTAAAGCAATATGTGGACAAAGTTGCTGAATTTGCTAATTAGCAAAACCCATAACTAGATGTTCTAAGTTGCCATGCAAGTTGCAACACAAAGCTCCTGCTTCTCCGTGGCGTTTTGGCCACCTCTCACCTTAAAACAATGTAAATGATAGCAAAGACCAAGAGATTCGATGATCATGGCTGCTCCTTTGCCCAGAACGTTCCTACAGTATGAACACATTCGCTTTCCACTGACCGACCTAAATACAGAACAAGAAGGTGGCTGAGAAACAGGTTTTAGAAAACTAGAAGAAGATAAACGAAGTGAAAGCATTATGATAGAATAAGCAAAGAACCCGTCCAAGATTGCTAGAAGAAATCTGAAAGTTGCTATACTACAATTAAAAATTACCATCTAGAAATGGGGGAAAGAACAATTGGAGGTATTAAGCAAAATACTTAAATCTAACACATCAGCAACATTGTCCTAATATAAATTGTTTAACAGACCAAAACATTACAAAATTTAGAAAATAGTAACATATGGTTTATGCTCCTGTCTCGTTCTTTATCTGCTTACTAATGTGTATCACAAAATAGTCCTATCCAAACCCTAACAGCTGTATCTTTTTAGGTACCATGACATTAGGCTGAGATGTACAACTGAAACCTTCTTTGAAGTCATGCCATATGAAACTTCTGGAGATAATATTGCTGCCAAGACCAGACATCATGTTGCTGATTGCCAATAGTCTGGAAACTGGGAGCTCCTTGCTAGGCTCACAAACTTCTTTCATGCAGAACCCACATATTTTTTCTCTTTTTTTTTAGTGAACAAGTGATAAGATATACCACATTGTATGACCTGATGCAGTTTCAGTACACTAATCACTAAAATGGACCAAGCAATATTCTACAAATGTCAGACAGGCTAATACCAGAATTAAATAATAGTAAGAGAAAGGTGTTTCTGTTCATTTACATGATGTAAACCTGTTCTTATAAAACAAAATGCCCTGTATTAATCAATGTTCAACAACCTGGAACAAGGAGGGGTGAACATGAAATAACATTCTGCTTGTACTTGCTGTGTGCATCTATGTCCAAAATACTATTTAAAATGTATGTTTGCTCTTTTGTTCAAATAAACATAATGAATAAAGCCGCACAACAAGCACCATTTAATGAGTCAACTGTATGTTTTTCCTCCATGTTAAAATATAATTCATACATCTTGATTTAAGTATTAACCTACTTAGTAACATATTTGTATTATTTACTGCAACATTTTGGGATAGATCTTATGACCCACAAAAATGTTTTAACCCCAATCCACCCAGCCCCCACAAAAACCTCACACAAATAAAATGTTTTAAAAAGCCATACTAGGCATGTGTCTGAAAACCATTAAATGTTTCTGGCCAGCTATTTTGTGTAACCAACAAATATAAGAATGGATCTATTTGTTTTTGCCCTGCTTCTTTCCTCCTGGAACCAATCCAATGAGGATCAGAAGTGGTTTCAAATAGGACTGAAGGCCATTTGCCCTGAATCCTGCTTTGGAGCAAAATAAATGGGAATGACCCCAAAGAGCAAGGAAGGCATAACAAATGCAAAATACTGTCTACTACAGGGATGGGAAATCTGTGACCCTTCAAACAATGCTGATATTGCATTACAAATTATTATAGCTCTAGTCATTCTTGACAAGTAGTCATTCTGTCTGAAGTTGATGAAAGCTGGAATCTGATGAAATCTGGAAGGCCACAGATACAACAGATGGGGAAAACACACTCTGTGCTATTATGAAGAATTCATAGTACATCTGTGGAGTTTACAACTAATACCTGTATTTATTTTCTGCATGGAAGGAACAGAATTCCATATATTCTCCTCTGTGATGTTACTTACAAGAAACTAAACTGTACCAAAACCCTGTACCAACCCACTCCCCCCCCGACAAAAAAACCCCTTGTACAAACGGTTTTCATCACATGCATATTGTACCTGTTGCGTTGTTGTGTTCCAGACTGAGAAACAGAAGTTGGTGACTGAGCCCGGGGAACAGGAGATGGTGCAGATGGGAGAATATGAGGCAAGGATGAACTTTTCATAGAACTGGCTGAAGGAGATGGCAGGCTGGAAGAAGGAGTGCGCGTGTAGGCACGATTTGAAGTGGATACCACAGGAGGCACATGGCGACTAAAATCTTGATTAGATGATAAAGATGTTGAAGAGGCAGATTGACTCATCCAAGAATGAGGCCTCCAGGATGTTGTTCTTGAAGAATCAAGATTATCTAAACTCTCACCCCTGGAACAAAAAGGTTATAGCAAGTATAGTACAAGTATAGTACAAGTTATAGCAAGCATAGTATAAGACAGCTCATCATTGTTGGAAGAAAAAAAGGCAAGGCAACTAAACTGTGCCCTGTGGTGTGGGCAGGGTGTGTATTTCACAAGGGTTACCAACACTCTACACTAAAACAGCTATCTGGCTTGAGTTTCATGAACATTAACCCTAAAGAAAATGGCTAAGGGACCTTTAAAATCAGGTCATGAACATGAACATCTGCTTTTCAAAGAAAATCAATAGGTCATCCCACTGGACATGCCCAAACCCTTGGAAAGAAGCTGAAACCGATGTAATTCAGAGAAAGTACATTGTGTCGAGGCTAATTTATTTTCACCAAATAATGTAACCCTTTCATACTCCTTTTGTCACTGATAATCATAAGCTACAACAGGAATGCTTACTGATATCATATAGAAATAACATCTTGATAGTCTTTGTTATTATTTTCTTTGCCTATAGCATCTACATACAAACTGTTTAGTGTAGTGATTAGTGTCAGGACCAGAAACACCTATTATTATTATTATTATTATTATTATTATTAACCTTTATTTATATAGCGCTGTAGGTTTACACAGTACATATAAATTTATAATTAGACGGTTCCCTGCCCTCAGGCTTACAATCTAAAAGACACGACACAAGAGGAGAAGGGAAAGGTGATGGGGAAGGGTATCAGGTCCAATGATTCTTCTCTCCCTCTGAGGCCTGGGCCAATGCAGATGGACTAGAGGGAGGGCTCGGCTTCGTAATGCACAGTTAAAACGGGCCAGACAAAGTCACACATCTGGGAAAGCTTCTCTAAACAATATAGTCTTTAACTCAGTTTTGAACCTGGTTAGAGAAGTGATGATGCGTGCATGTGGGGGAAGAAGGTTCCAGGAGTGAGGGGCAGCAAGTGAGAAAGGACGAATCCGGGACAGGGCAGTGGAAATCCTTGGCTGGGACAGGAGACCCTGACTACCGAGAAGGAGTGTGAGGAGAAAGAAGGTCAGACAAGTAAGGAGGGGCCAGTCCATGGAGGGCTTTGAAAGTCAGTAACAAAAGCTTGTACTGTACTGGATGCGGAAGGGGAAGGGGAGCCAGTGAAGGGAGGACAAGAGGGGAGAAACATGGTCAAAGCGGCGAGCAGATGTGATAATACGTGCAGCTGAGTTCTAGAATAGGTACTGTTGAATTTCCTGCTGTTGTAGGCACAGTGACTCCTGGTTTAGGAGAAAAGGAAGGATATAAACAAATAAATATCATGGGGTGGTTATTAGTAGTATGTAGAGCTGCACATATATTTTGTTATATAAAGGAAGTTACTGTATTACTGTTCTCAAACTGAAAGAAAATCACCGTTTTTTCACTATGAAAAAACAAAAAGTGCCAAAATTAAGTGTATTAAGAAGCTGAGCCCATCTGCCTTGGTCCAGCCCCAGAGGGAGAGAAGAACCACTGGACCTCATCCCCTTCCCACCACCATTCCCTTCTCCTTTTGTGTCGTGTCTTTTTAGACTGTAAGTCTGAGGGCAGGGAACCGTCTAATTAAAAAATTATATGTACAGCACTGTGTAAATTTACAACACAATATAAATAAAGGCTAATAATAATAATAATAATAATAATAATATAACAAAATGAAAAATAGCTCAAAAGGGTGTGTTTTCCCCCCTACAGCGAAGTGACATTTAGTCACCAGTGATAAAGTGTCATGAAGGATATGTAATTACATGGAGAAATCTAGGTAGCAACGGCAGGGAGAAAATGTGGGAGACAAATTTGTGTATTTTATTCAAAGCTATTCTGTCTTTCTTTTCATAATTTAAGGTCTCAGAAAAGGAAAGGAAGACATGATCCCAAGATCTGCTCCCAGGCTTGATACAAATAAAAGCGAAGAAACGGGGGGGGGGGGGATACTTTTTCTGCTCTTGACAGCCAGGATGTATAACATATTTGGCCCCTCCAAATAACAAACAAAGTCCAGTTTTTCATGGATCTCTCTCCCACTGCCCTCTGCCGTTATGACCCTGCAAATTCATCCTAATTTTGAAAAGGGAAACAGCATGTCTTTAGCTACGTTTTGTTAGAAGAGATTCCAATGCTATATAATTTATGCTGTTTGCTCTTATGCTATTTCATATGGTGGTAGCCTGCAGCTTATGGCGGTAGCCTGCATCATCTCTTAAGACACCAAGATTGATAAAGAGATCAATCACAGATTAGCAAAGGTATTTGGAAGGCTTCACAAAAGAGTCTGGAGCAACAAACACCTGAGACGAAGAACAAAAATCAATGTGTAGAGAGCCATTGTACTGTTTATTCTCCTCTATTGGGCTGAAACATGGGTTACCTATCGCCAACACCTACGGCTCCTTGAACGCTTTCATCAGCGCTGTATACATAATCCTAAATATATACTGGACTGACTATGAGATGAATGTTGCTGTCCTGGAGCCACAAGGCATCACCAGCATTGAGACCATGCTATTGAAAATGCAGCCATACTGGGCAGGGCACGTTTCTAGGATGGAGGACTATCACCTCCCAAAAATAGTACTCTGCAGTAAACTTGCCATGGGTCAGCGTAAGAGGGGCCCCCCAAAGAAGAGATACAAGGACTCTCTGAAACAACATCTCAAGCTTGGCCAAATTTATCACCAACAATGATCCACCCTGGCCTCACATCGGGAGGCATGGAGACGGACTATCCACAGTGCTGCAGCCTCTTTCAAGAACTCATGCCGAACGAGTCTCGAAGAGAAACGACAACGCAGAAAGAACTACAACTTGGAAACATCACCCAAGGAGACTTTCTGCTGTGCTTTCTGTAACTAGACTTGTTTTTCTCGGATCTGCCTTTTTAGTCTTCAACGCGCTTGTAGAAAGTGTAGGATGAGTCCTTCCTGAATCTTTGTTAGCGAAGAAAATCCAGAGAGAGAGCCTGCAGCTTAGATGGTGTTAAAAGGGGGCTGAGTAAATTCTGGGAGGCCACTAGTCACAAGGGCCATATAGAATCTCCTGATTCTGGGGAACAGTGAAGGAGAAGAAAGACATCTTTAAGTCCTCTTGTGGACTTCACAGAGGCATTTTGTTGGCACTGCGGGCAAACATTAAGCTAGGCTGGTTGCATGTTTGATCCAGCAATGCTCTTCTTATCTAATTGACAATGCCAAGCTCTTTGTGAGACACATCATCATTACAAAACAGAATAATTAGTTGAAGAAACCAATCTCAACAATCAGCAAATGACTTTTGATATCACTTGCGCAGAGGAATGAGTTGCCTTCTACATACAGAGTGATTTAAAAAGAACGGTGCAAAACTGAATAAGAACAGTTTTACTTTTGTACCATTTTTTAAAAGTCGCCCAGCATATAAAGGGTTTAAAGAATCAGGCTGTCATTCACTCCACATGCCCATAGTAATTGTTGATCTGTGGGGCTGCCATTCCAAAACAAAACAGAAATCCAAAAGCTTACTCAAGCTCTCTGGTGTTGCTCTTTCAATCCCAGCCAGGATGTGCATGCATGCATATACATGTCTGAGTAATTAAGGGAATGAATGTACCAACTTTTCTCAACAGCTTATTTGAACTCATCTCATACAGGCAGAAGAATCTGAAACACATTCATTCATATCCTCACTTGAAATATCAACAAATCAAACAGGAGGATCTGTTTATTGCCACTATCAGTGATTTCTCACTATACTTGGGAGAAGTTTTTTTAAAAATAAAAATATACAAAATAGTATCTGTATGTTGGCACCTAAAGCTAGTAAGTCCAAGTTCCAGAATGGCTTAAGTATCATGAAGCTTAGCAAGCAACATAAAGTGAATTTGTCCTGAAGTGTCCATTACCTCCTCATTTTACTGCCAGGTAAACCAACAGGTTCTTTATGCATACTGGAACTGCGCTGCCTGATCCAGCTGTTGTCTGTGTGCAGTGATGTCTTCTTTCTCATTTCCTGAAGAATCTGTTGTCTTTCCAGTTCAGCTGGTGACAAACCATGTTCTTTCTGAGACCTTTTCTGTGAGTCACCAGCATTCCAGGGTTGTTCAGAAAATTTGTTCTTTATACCTATATTGAACAACAGTAACAACAAAAAGCTTAAATGCAGAAAGAGCACCTGCACTGAAGATGTGAAGGGCAAAGAAAAAATCAAAATGAATGTCTTTTTTACAATGCATGCTAGTTTATGTACTTTACAGAATTAGTCATGATTCATGACAGTAAGGTGAAGCACTGTGCCTGTGTTTGGAATGTAAACACAGACAGCTCTCTGTATCCATGGGTTCAACCATCCACTGGTTTCAACCATCCACGGCTTGAAAAAATTTTTTTTAACTCCTAAAAGCAGACCTTGATGTTGCTCATTTTATATAAGTGGCATCATGTAGGATTTGAGCATCCATAGATTTTGATATCCACAGGGGGTCCTGGAACCAAATCCCAGCATATATCAAGGGAACACAGTAACTATTCCTGTGGATAAGGGTGTTACAGTGGCAGATTAGCTATGACTCACACAGTAATTTAATCTCTCAGGGAAATGACAAGGCATAGTGTTCAATAATGCATAATACTGCCTGGCACACTCACACAGGTCAAGCTGTTATCTACGTGTACCTGTAAAGCAGAGGGATCAAAGTCCTGCAATAATCTAAGCTTTCTGTATGGTTAGTGGCAAAATAATCCAATATCTCCAATTATATTAAACACAGAACTCATTACTCATCTCTACTGTTCATATTCTAATATTACATTTACAGTATATAGCACTCACCATTTCTATTGATATGATGATCATCTAGATCTGTAGTTGATCGGGATTTATTTCTAGAAATAATTAAGAAATTATATATATTTAAAATATTAAGTCAGTAACATAGAGAGGGAGATTGTGTGAACAGCCTACAAGTGCATAAGTACAATAAACTGCCACATATACAGTTGCATGTGAGCACTAAAGGATATGGACTGGAACGCCTTTTGGTGACTTATGGGTTCTGCTACATGGATATTAGCATGCACATGAATACAGAGGTGATCTGGAAAGGCAGAATGTCCCCCACTTAATCTACTATGACAAGCAAGGTGTACAACATGTACAGTCTTTGACAAAGAGCAAACTTATGTTGATGAGGCATAATTTTGTTTCATTTCACAATCAGGAAGTAGGATTAAGCAAATGCTTAGCAAAGTCAGTTAGAATATTAAGAGGACAGTCTGATGGATACTGAACAGGATTCTTGAATATTTCACCATAACTTTGGCTTGGTAAGGAATAGCCCTAGAATATGGAAGACTAGAAGGAAATTATGAACCAGAAGATAACTGGATACCAACAGGAAAAAAAAATCTTCCACTACAAATACCAACATATGAATTCTTAATGATAAATGCAATAAATATATGTGGAAGAGGAAGACTTGGTTTGAGTTCTTCCAAGCTGTATATATTAACAGAACTATATGAGTAAAAAACTCAAACTTGGCACTATCAGCATCTCTATTTGCTTACACACCCACACTTTGTTTTTCATCATTCAGATTTCACAACCATGTTGAACAAGCTATGAAAAAACATGATGTAATTACAGCAGTAATAATAGTGATGTGATAATGATGACCACGATGACTGAAGAAGAAAAAAATAGTAACTCAAATGATTTGCTTTCTTACTAAGTTTTTTTAGTCTAGAAAATGCCCCTCTGTTGAAATGTCTATGATAAACTTCCAGAACAGTATTAGTGTATATATGTTTCTATTCTAAAAGCCTACAGATTGAAACTCTGAACTTTATTGCAAACATTTTCTATAGTGGTTATGATTTAAGGCAACTTTGCTGAAATGACATCTTGGCCACCAACCTTTCATCAATGGCTATTTTGAAATTTAAAAATTATACAATAAAACTAAAATACAATAATAGGGAAATGCTCAGAATGGTAGATATGTTATTAAAATTCTATAGTTTTAACACACATCAGTGTTTACGATGCCAAGGTGCATTTATTAGCTTAATTGTTAAAAGATTAACAATCAACAATGAATGCAACATTCCAGGAAACAACCACTATTTCAGCAGGCAGGTACATAATTATAAGAGATACTAAAAAGAATTAAATGAATATGTGTTAGTCTGTAATGATATTTCCCAGTAGGGGAAAACCATAAAATAACTTACTCTTATTTTCCAATCCCACAATATCTGAGTTTATTAACAGCAGCATACAGTATTTATTAATTTGAATATTTATATCCCACACTATATCCAAAGATCTCAAGGCAGCTTACAATAAAATGAATTGAAAACAATAAATGATAATTTTAAAAGACATAATTGATGTAATAAGTTTTCAAAAACATAAAATTCTGCCAACCATAGCACGAGTCACAAACTAGCTAGAATTAATTAAGCCTGAGGACTTTAATAATAAGTCATATTTTGACTTAGTATCTTAATAATGCCAGTGCTGGTGCCAATCAGGCCTTTAAAGGGAGGATATTCCACAACTGAGGGGGCCATTGCAGAGAAGGCCCTCTCCCACAATATACTATTTCTATTAGTAGGGCACAGAGGAAGGCTCCTCCATTAGATCTCAATTCTCAGACAGGACAGGCATATATGGAGGTGCTCCTTCAAGTAAAAAGATAACAAACTATTTGGGGCACTACCGTATACACAATAGTTATATACTATATATACTGTATATTAAGTGCCCCAAATGGTTTGTTATCTTGTCTAGAAATTTTAGTCAAAAAATTGACCCAAAAAACCTGAGTCAGTTTATCCAAAGTTCAATGTAAGTACTGTAATTTAAATCTTATTTAAAGGCAAGAGTGTAATCTGTTATGGAAGCACTGAACCACTCTAGTCTCTCATCTGTTCTGTCTTTAGAGTGAGCACAAACAATTGTGCCAGCTGGAATTTTGTAAGTTCTTTGGCCTTTGCTGCACCCTTTAGATCCTTTGTTAAATGCCTCTAAATTATTCCCTTGAGTTATCCATGGGTCATATCGAAATCTATTTCGGCCCCAAACCAAAACTTATACATGAGATCAACTTATAGGTTACGTATATGCAATAATTATTACCATTACTTTGAATTAAGATGGAAAGCATATTGGAAACCAGTGCAATACCTTTAAAATCAATGTTATGTGCTTTCTGAATGGTTTGCCAGTCAGCAATTTAGCTGTTGCATTTTGTACTACCTGACGTTTCAGAGTCATCTCAAGGGCAGCCCCATGAAGAGTGCACTGCAGAGGTCTAATTAGGAAGATACTAGTGCATGAATTATTGTGGCTAAACTATCCCTGACCAGGAAAGACTCAAGCTGGCAGACCAGTCAAAGCTGGCCCCAAGCCAGTCATCACGTTCCCCCTGTGCCTACAGTGTCATCAGTGGATTGAGGAGTACTCCCAAGCTGTGCACCTGCTCCTTCTGAGGGAGTGCAACCTCATCCAGGCAGGTAGCTTACCTAATTCTCCAACCCAAGAACTACCAATCCATAGAGCCTCTGCCTTAATGAGATTCAATTTCAGTATATGGCCCACATTACAACATCCAGGCATTGGCCTAGTACCTGCACAGCCTCAGTTGAGGACAAGCAGAAACAGAGCGGATGATCATAAGCATACTACTGGCAACCTACCCCAAAACTCCTAATGATCTCCCCCAGTGATTTTATATGGATATTGAACTGCATGGGAGACAATTCAGAATCCTGGAGTGCTCCACTGTGCAATGGCCATGGTGCTCCACTGTGCAATGGCCATGGGGCTGAACAGAAATCTCAGATTGCCCTGCTCTGGAACTGACCTCATAAATAAGAGTGGCACTGTTATAACATAGTGCCTCCTACTCCCAGTCAATGAAGCCAGTTCAGTAGGATGCCATGATCAATAATATCAAAAGGGGCTGAGAAACCCAGAAAGACCAACAGTCACACTGTTTATGAGACACCAAGGCTGTCTGATACTCTGGCCTGAAACCAGACTGAAATGGGTCTAGATAATCTGTTTCCTCCAAAAACATCTGAAGTTGCCTAGCCGCCACACATTCCAGTACCTTGATCACGTAAAAGATACTGGTGATAGGGAAGTTCTCCAGATCCAGGGAGATTTTCTTCATGAGAGAGTGCACTACAGCCTCCTTCAAGACAGCAGGCACCTTCCCCTGACATAGTGAGGGATTTATCACCCTTCAGACGCACCCAATCAGTCTATGTCTGCTCGATCCTAATTGCTAAGATGGGCAAGGGTCAAGGTTGCATGAAGTGGGAGGAACCAATTCAAGAGTCTTGTCCACATCATCAGACTGCAGCAAGCAAAACTGTCTCAAGAAAACTGACCAGATGGCACACTGTGGACAAAGTACCTAGCAAATTTATCACAGCAGGCAGCAGAGATTTCTTACCTATCAGGACTGAAGTAGCTTGGTTGCTCATCAGAGTTTCTTGTTGCTTCATAATGTCTATGATAAATATACATAAGAATGAATAGGTTATATAAGAAACCTATTTGGCTTGTGTTACAACATGATACTGCACCAAGAACAATAGTTTCCTATCATTTGAACAAGAAATTCTTGCAGACCCGGATTTGAAGCACTGAAACAGGAAGAAAAATAGTAGATTAGGAAGTCAGACCTGTTCTTTATTGCACAATTTATGGCCACAGGTTGATTATTAGCAGGAATGCAAAGTGCCTAGTTTTTAGCATTTGCAATTTAGAAACAAATTGCTTCTATAAGATGAAATCCAAAGCCATGCACTGTAATATATTTTTAGGTATAAAAGGACAAATGCAGGAAAGAGACATTTCATGGAATTTGATGGTACAAATGAAAAGCACTTGTATTGCCAGTGCCATTCATCTCACAAGACATGCAACAATACTGACACTAGTAGTAGTACTTGTAAAAACAACAAATATGCAAAATAATATAAGACACAAAATGGCATTTTCAGAATTTACTCTTTCCCATCTGCTGTTTGTGCATCCCATGAGGAGGAAAGGAAGACAGCTGGGTGAATTCTAATTCAGCAAGAAAATAATTTCTTAGGGCCTGCTTATGATTTATTTGCCCCAAGATGCAAACTATGGGAAGTCCTTCCTCGTGACACCAGCAGCCACAGAAATAAACATTAGTGGTCCTTGCAGCATATGACCCACCTGATTGCCATGATCCTCCTGAAAGACAAGCCCTACAAACGCTACAGTCCATATATGCTGTGAGACCTACACAAACTCTCATGAACTCTGCAATATCTATGCTAAGATCTGTCCTTTTAAGCCAAGTTGGTTTGTCTATCATCTGTCTACAAAAGTCATACACTGACTTGCAGACCATAAAACAAATAATTAGTATTTGACAATCAGCTGTTTTTGGAATGCAGAAATAAAGCGGATGGCAAATATTTAATCCAGCTTTTCAATGGCAAATTTTGCTTCAGTAGCTGCAACAGTTTTCAGATCAGGATTTTGCTGGCGGCATACCTGACAATGCTGCGGCTGTAGCCTGTGAATGCAGAGCTTAACAAAACAGTCCTTCTGCAAATCACTCACTCAATGTAGCATCATGAAGAAGAGATAATCCGAAGTGTTTTAAATGAGGTAATGGGACAGGGTGACTCACTCTTCCAGTTTATCCCCATGCTACAAAATAATTTAGCGCAAGAGGGCAGGACAGACAGAGCTGGGGCAAAGTTAGCTATGGTTTAGTGATGAGACAGAAATCTAAATGATGTGAATATTCTGGACAACAATATTATTTTCCTCAATCTCAGATCCAGTTGGGGAAAGTAGGGAAGGCTCAAACTACATGTTGTGACAGGAATTCCATTAGGTCTTGGATGTTACTGCAAACATGCACATGGTGGAAATCACGGGGAACACAACTTTGTTTCCACTAGTACCTAAGACCTAACAGAAGGCTTGCTGCAGATTTCAATGTAAGCCCAGCCAACAACCCCTCTTGCCTTGGATGGCACTACAGTAATGGTACACTCCATCCCAGGACCAATTTAGAGGCAATATTATTTTCTAGATAATCCTCACAAAAATATTTCAGGTTCATATTATTTTCAGAGTAGAGATGCTTTCTGATACCAGACAAAAGAAATCATAAAAAACAGCAGATCATACTGCTTGTTATGTGTGATGGAGGAGCAGTGCTCAACATAAATCCTCAACAAAACCTGAATGAATTGAACTGACAGTTAACATTTTAGTAGTTTTGGTAAGTCTACTGATCCATTTTATCCATTATACTTTACATGCAAAAATATATTAATGCACATGCATATATTTATGGCTAGGTATACCACCACCGCTTCCCAAATCTGTAGCAAATATATACATTCAAAATGTAATGCAGACCTGTGATACTGGGGCCTTTGTAATGAAACATCCTTGACTTGGTCTGTCTGCAGTTTCATTTCTGCCTCTTCCTTATACTTTGATCCCTCTGCACCATATGCTGTGTCCCATACATTATATTCCTTCTCTAGTTCGAGCTTTCGTAGCTTCCTCTCTTGTTCTGCTTGCAAGGCTGCTTCTTCTTGCAACTGCTGAAGCTTCCTCTCTTGTTCTGCTCGCAAGGCTGCTTCTTCTTGCAACTGCTGGCGCTTCCTTTCTTGTTCTGCCCGCAAGGCTGCTTCTTCTTCTTGCAACCTCTGTGACTCAAGGCGCGTCCATTCCTTTTCCTTATTCTCCTGTTCTCTTTCCTCTTCCCACTGTCTACTAGCATCAGGATAGTCAGTTTTGTCATTTCCATTTGTTCCCCATAAGAAAGCAGGTGGTTCTGGTGTAATTACAGATACTGTATTTGACTGCAATATAGTCTGCTCCTAAAAGAAAGTGCAAGAACAAGACATACGAAAGTTAAACATAGACAGAATATTTTGTTTTATTAAATCTTTTGCAGACCATGTAGTTTAGTCCTCTGCTCACTGCAAAAAATCCATCCTTTGCTTGGAAACCTCAAGTCTGTGGTTATAGGCTGAAAGAATCCAGACAGTTTCAACGCTGCCTAACAAATCCTAATAATAATAATAATAATAATAATAATAATAAAGATCTTGTGTGGAACTTATGCACAAGTGAAGCTGAGATGAATAAAGGGAGCATGATCTATAGAGCCAGCATAGTTTACTGGTTTGAGCATTGGACTATGACTCTGGAAACCAGGGCTTGGAATCCCTCTCAGCCATGGACACCCACAGAGTGACCTTGGACAAGTCACACCATCAGCCTCAGAGGAAGGCAAAGGCAAATTTCTTCTGAACAAAACTTGCCACACAGACCCCATGATAGGTTCATGTTAGGGTTGGTATAAGTCAGAAAATACTCTAGGCAATGGCTCCTTGGGATCTTTTAAAACTGAGTTTTAGTCTGTAAACCTTACTGAGGATGAGTTACAACACAAAGGTCTCAGCTCATCCAGGCATTTCTGAGTGCCACTAGATCTGTTTCATTATAGACACGCTACTGTTCGTTTTACCATTAATTTATTTAAAATAAAGATAATATGATTATATTCTACAGTGGCTAGAATGAAGAGTTCTCTCTTAAAAACAAATATGCAAACAATCAAACAAAACACCTGACAAGCCCTAACCCTGATTTCTGGAAAAAGTTCTTGACATATGAAAGCTGGTCCTCAAGTGTTATTTGGTCCTAACAATACTTAGGCACACCATGGCACTACCTTTCTGTGCTGCTGGGATTATGCACTCCTATGAGGCAAGAGGCCATGCTCACAGTAGCAGTGTTGCTAATAGTGTCTCCCATGTGAGACAGGCTTTTTGCTAAGGAGTCAGACTAAATTCAAACCATTTCAAACCGGCTTCAGGAGGGGATATGGAGTTGAGACGGCCATGGTCGCCTTGGTCGATGATCTCCGTCTGGGCATCGACAGGGGAAGTGTGACCCTCTTGGTGCTCTTGGACATCTCAGCGGCATTCTATACCGTAGACCACGGTATCCTTCTGGAACGCATGAAGAGGATGGGAATCGGAGGCACTGTTCTTCAGTGGTTCCGTTCCTACCTCTCGGGTAGACTGCAGATGGTGCAGCTGGGGGACAGCTGCTCTCAAAAAAGAGAGCTGACATCTGGCGTCCCTCAGGGCGCCATTCTGTCCCCCTTGCTATTCAACATTTACATGAAGCCACTGGGAGAGATAATCCGGAGTCATGGAGCATGGTGTCATCAGTACGCTGATGACACGCAAATATATCTCTCTATGTCTCCGGCCGTTGCAGCGACCAAGGATGGCATCTCTCCTCTAAATGCCTGCTTGGAGTCGGTAATGGGCTGGATGAGGAAAAGCAAACTCAGATTGAATCCAGAGAAAACAGAGGTACTTGTGATAGGCCCACCTCACCCAGGGATGGAGATTTGTCAACCTGTCCTGGACGGGGTCACACTTCCCCTAAAGGACAACCTTCGCAGTCTGGGCGTGCTTCTGGACTTGTCGCTTCAGCTGACTGCTCAGGTGGAAGCGACAGCCAGAAGTGCGTGGTATCAGCTTAGGTTGATACGCCAGCTGCGCCCCTACCTGGGCAGAGAGAACCTTGAAACATTGATACATGCACTGGTAACCTCTCGATTCGATTTCTGCAGTGCACTTTACATGGGGCTACCTTTGTACCAGGTTCGGAAGCTTCAATTAATTCAGAACGCGGCAGCCAGATTACTCACGGGGGGATCCAGACTTGATCACATCACCCCCATATTAAAATCCTTACACTGGCTGCCAATTAGCTTCAGAGCGCAATACAAAGTGTTGGTTATCACCTTTAAAGCCCTATATGGCTTGGGCCCGAGTTACCTGAAGGAACGCCTTCTCCTGCATAATCCGCCCCGCACCCTTAGAATTTCAGGTAAGAACATCTGGAAATTATGAAAACTAGGCTGATATCGACCTCTAACAAAACCTTTTCTGTAGTGGCTCCGAAATTGTGGAATAACCTCCCGGAAGAGATCCGTCTAATTACCACCTTAGAGGCTTTTAAGAAAGCAATAAAGACGGATCTCTTCCAGCGAGCCTTCCCATCTGACTCGTTGTAATTATTACTGATTAAGAGACTAAAAACGGACAAAGGAACTTGACGCATATTAGATCAATAGATTTTAATGATTTTAAATATTTTATGATTATAACTGGTTTTTAGAAATTGTATTGACCTTGTAGATTTTACTTGTTGGAATCCCGCCTCGATCCCTGGGGAGAGGTGGGAAATACAAATAAATTTTATTATTATTATTATTATTATTATTATTATTAAATGTGCTGAAGAGTTCTGGGCAGCAGCAGTAGGTGGGGGATGACAATGGCAGAGAATCTCTCAGAGACATCATCAGTGACACCATACCTTGTTAGTACTGCACAGAATGGGGCACAATAAAATCTTTTACTATGAAAACCTAGACACAGTAAACTAAGAAATGGAATGTATAAACATTGCAATACTTGGGATGAGTGTGATAACATGGACAGGAATGGGACAGATAATTTGAGTCAGATAATTACACAGTGTTTTACTCAGGAAATAAAAATCCAAGAAAAAATAGGGTGGTATTAATAATGAGGAGAGATGTAGCAAAAATAGTCAAGGGATATAATGCAAAGTCTGACTGAATAATATCAATAAGACCTCAGGGAAAATCCATTAATATAACCATAATCCAAGTTTATGCTCGTTACCAAAGCAGAAGAGGAAGAAATTGAAAGATTCTACACTGTGAGCAGATTGTGGGGCAGACCATGACCTGCTAATATAAAGAAGATCTGATTGGAAATGCCCAATATACATTCCAATCCCCAAGAAAGGGGACACCAGAGATTGCAGTAACCACAAGACTATTGCATTACTCTCCCATGCAAGCAAAGTGATGCTCAAAATCCTACAACAAAGTCTTTTACTATATATGGAGTGAGAAATGACAGATGTCCAAGCTGGATTTAGAAAAGGAAGAGGTATGACGTATCATATTGCAAACTTAAGTTGCATAACAGAGCACACCAAATAATTTCAGAAGAAAATTAGTATGTGCTTTATAGACTATTAACAAAGCTTTTGATAGAGTAGATCATGAAAACACAATGGATCACTCTTAAAGAAATGGGTTAAGAAATTGGTTAAGGGGCCCTGGTGGCACAATGGTTAAATGCCAATAGTGCAGTCACAACGTTGTTAGTGCAAACCCGCAGGGCTCCAGGTTGACTCAGCCCTCCATTCTTTGATAGGTCAGTAAAATGAGTGCCTAGCTTGTTGGGGGCAATTGGCAAACACATTGTAAACCGCTTAGAGAGTGCTTAGTTCACTATGAAGAGTTACAGAAATGCAGAGTGCTATTGCTATTTACCACAACATTTGAGAGACCTAATGTGCAAACTGTACTCTGGACAAAAAGCTACGAGGTGGTTTCCAATTGACAGGGAGTCAGACAGCTGTGTTCTATCTCCATAATGGCCACAGATGATTTACATAATTTTAAAGCAGACATTGAATACACTGAGATAGTGGAAAATTTCCTATACCTTGGCTGAGTCATTAATCAAAATAGAGACTACAGCCAAGGAATCAGAAAATGACTAGGATTTGGAAGGGAAGGTATGAAGGAACAGGACAAAATCCTCAATTGTAAAGATATATAATTGAATTCTAGATCAGGACTGTCCATACTACTGAATTTCTAATATCTATGTATGGTTGTGAAATGTGGACGGTGAAGAAGGCTGATATGAAAACAATCAACTCATCTGAGGTATTGCTGGAGAAGAGCTCTGTGGATCAAAAAAGAGAAATAAATGGGTCCTTGAGCAAATCAATAATGCTTGACAAGGTGGAAGAAAGCAAGAAAAAAATGAAGACTGCATTTCAGATAGATAGATTCAGTCATATAAGCCACAACCCTGAAACTAAAAGACCTGAGCAGGGCTGATGGTGTTAGGTTGACTTGGAGGTATCTCAATCATACAATCATCATAAGTTGAAGTCAACTTAATGGCAGTGAAAAATGACAACAATGGCATTCGTATTAAACTGTACCCATTTGGAGTTCCTATACCTTGTAAAGGACAAATGTGGCTGGTAATATTTGGAAGCCAGTTCCAATTGCCAGAAGGTTACTTTGGGAGTTCCCTCCTTTCACTAACCTGCCACCTCCCAGATTTGTTGTGAGGTTAAAGTTAGTGGAGGAAGAAACAGGTACACAGCCTTGAAGTCACTGGAGGAAATGTGGGGATATAAAGGTGATTGAAATAGCCAAAGAGATTCCATACCTTGGATCAAATACTGATCAGAACGGAGCTTGCAGTCATGAAATTAGGAGACTAGTATTGGAAATGGCAGTTATGAAAGAACTGGACAAGATCCTAAAGTATAAATATATTAACTGCGAACACTAGAGGATTGTCCAAGCCACTGTATTCCCCATCATCATGTACAGATGCAAGAGGTGGACAGTGAAGAAACCTGATAGAAAGAAAATCAGCTCATTTGATATGTGGTGCTGGAGAAGAGTGGTGAAGAAACACTGGACAGCCAAAAAAATAAACAAATGGGTCCTTGAACAGATCGAACTCGAACAATCCCTGGAGGCCAGGATGACTAAATTGAGGCTGTTGTACTTTGGACACATCATGAGAAAGCATGAATCATTAGAAAAGACAATAATGCTAGGAAAGGTATAAGGCAATAGAAAGAAAGGAAGACTGCACACCAGATGATTGGATTCAATCAGAGAGGTCATTGACATGAGCCGGCAGGACCTGAGCAGAGCAGTGGAGGACAGGGGATGTTGGAGGTGTCCCATCTACAGGATTGCCATGACTCAGAGTTGACTCAAAGGCAGTTAACAACAAAAGGGTGATTGCTAATACCAGTATTACTGGAATTATTAATACTGGTATTACTAATACTGTTACTTATCTTCATCATCATTATTTTGTTTCAAAAAATGTCAGACTACAAAAGGATTATATCTCACCTCATTTAAATATTTGGTATTCTCTTTTTCTGCCTCTTGTTGAGCTTTCAGCCATTCTTCCTTCAGCCTCTCTTGTTCACGCTTGTATTTTTCCTAGTTTGAAAAAGAAAGTACAAAAACATTTAATTACACTATCATCTGAATTTTCTTTCAGAATAAATATAAAATACATTCTTTATATAGCCCTGCTCATGAATATATATATTTTTAAAAAATGGGGCCAAAATCATTTTCATTTTAAAATTTCTGGTTTAGTCTCCTCAAAATTTTTAACCTAAATCCAGGATTGTGAAAACTGACTGTGACATCTCAGGAGTGAGGAAAGAGACTCTGCACATACCTAGAGGCATGTTATTCTAGGTAACAGTGGTGACAAAAATTATGCAGTATTAACACTGTACTCTATTATATGATACTGAACCACATACTGTTTAAAATGTTAAAGATATGGAAGTATTTCTTGATTTAACTTTTATTTTTTTCACAGTGAGACACTTTTCCCAATAAGATGCAGCAATGATTCATCTTAACTACTGCTAAGGGACCAAAAATAGATGTCAGGAAAGAATATTCAGACTTCTAGCAAATTTTGTTTTGTCTCAAGTGACTAGTTCTTAGGGATTTCTATATTTAAAAATTACATAAACTTTTTACAATAATAAATCTGACAACTCTGTTGAAACCATGAATATCCAGATTACGTAAGAACATATTAAGAATATGCATACTTTACAACAGAAGCTGTCTACTCTAGTTAAAATCCCCACCTGAAGCAAGCGCTCCTGTTCTGCCTGCCATTTCTCTTGCCTTTTTCGTTCTTCTTCTTGATCCCAGGTCCAGCGGCTAGGTGCACTGATGGGTGGCACTGGAAGCTGCAACATATTAGAAACAAAAGATCAGCTACATATATGTACTTTCTTTAAAAACCTTTAAACAGAGAAGGGTTTTAAATCAGAACTAAATAATCAATATGGTATGAGGATTCCCAAAACTTGTGCTTCCCTTAGATGTCCAAAATGTGAGAGGGGAAGGAAGCATTAATGCTTTTAGTGGGGAACTTTCTTCCTCTTCTACTAGTCCCTCCACCCTCATTGAACTTATTTGACTAAGAAACTAGTCTTGGAAGTAGAGAAGAACTCAACATAGAGGGTGGATTGTAGAGGAGACACTGCAAGTGGAGGAGGAGTCCTGCCCCTCCCAGGATGATCTCAATTCCAGGTCTGCACATAAGAGGCCGAAGGGGTTTGGGAAGCCAGTATTTGATACATAGACACCCTTTTTTTGACATTCCAGGAATAAACAGAGATTCACATTATGCTGACTTTAGCTTCCAAGATAACGAAGTTGAGAACAACAAAATCATTTGAAGAGGCAACTCATATGCCACAAAAATCTGAGATTTTGTTCACAAAATTAACCTATTTCATGAGTTGTTATTTTAACCCTGAAGTGGGTGTGAGAGCGAGGAAAGAGAACAGTACCTTTTCTTAAGGGAGAGGTGAGGATTTTTGGAATAATTTTCATTATTATGTGCAACTACATGTTTTTCTTTCTGTTACAAAAATTACAATATCTTATAACTGTTTTTCTATTCATTTTCATTCATTGAAGCATATTCTCATTGCATTCTGTTACATTTCTGTACTATTCTTTATCTTATACAGTAAAACAGGATTACTTACATCAGGTATTGCAGATTCTGAGCCTCCTAGAAGATTACAGGTAGTTAGGAGAGTGTTTAAAAAGAAAAAGAAAAACTGTGTTAGTGTAACCCAGAAGATACTGTAGAAGATATAACAAAGAAGTTGCACTGGGACCCCTGGTTCCTTTTATTAGCTTAAAGACTCAGCAAGCACCTTCAGATGAACAAATAAGTGTCTGGAGTCACATGTCACAGGAAAGATTATACAGGCTTGTTTATGGTATGGATTTAACTTTTCCACCCCATTATCTGGACATACCAGGCATGCACAGTACTATACAAGGAAAGCAATAAGACAGTGATGGTATGTATAAGGGCCACCACATCAAAAGAAAACTCAGAGAATCTGTCCTTTTCCCAGACTGCCTCTGGGATTGCGAAAGCAATATTTTTTCAGGGACTTTATACAGTATTTTGTTATTTTCCCCAGCTACTCTGCCTTTGTAGACTTCTGCCCATATTATGTGATCAAAATAGAAGTGAAATAGGAGTGAAAGAGAGTATGAGTGGGTATGGGGTAGGATCAAGGCTTTCCAGATGCTCTGAAATGTATAATAGAATATTTGAAGACAACCAGGGCCTCAGGCGGGGGGGGGGGGGGGACAGCATAAAGTAAGATATTTTGTGACCACTAATATATACTAAGCCCAGTAAAGTAGAAGAACAGCAGGAGGCAGAATGAAGTCTCTGCCAGGCTGGGAAAGCTTCCCTTCCGATAATAATGATATTTATTTATTTATACCCCATTCTTCAGCCTTAAAGGCTACCAGAGCAGCTTACAATTATTCCAACTCAGACAATATCAGAATGAATGGACCAGACTGAGTTCAATGCCTTAAAAAGGTGGCTGTTGCTAGCAGTGCAAAAATAAGATGGAGCACAGACCCACTCCCTAATGCCTGAATGCAAGATCCTTCAGCTTCAGTAATCCTCAGCAATGAAAACAATCTTTCAATCAAGTCTCCATCAATAAATCCTTCAGATCCAGGATTCTGGGAGTTGAGCCCCCACCCCACTCCTTTCCTCCAAATTTTTTTCCAAGCTCTTGTTTCACTGGACAGTAGAGAAGAATAGCACAGGTAGCTTTTAACATATAGGAATATTGCTTAACATTGTTTCTTTTATTTAAAACATTATTCGTCTCAGCTTTAGCAATACAATATACTCTCCCTGCCCCCATCTTTGTGTTCTTAAAAAACATAAGTGGCAACTACAAATCCACCATGTGGATAAGCAAGGAAGGCCTTGCCACAAAACAAATAATGCACCAGTATACCTAATAAAAAAGGACTTTTATCACAACAGAATACCACAGAGCTGATGGACTATGCAAATGTACTACCGTACTTTTGAATTCAGTGATCACACTCTTTCTCTTTAAAAAAGCTGAGCACAAATTTATCTTCCCACAAAAGGCCATACATTAAAATATATTTCACTTGTCTAGCAGTAGTTCACCACATCTTAACTTTTATATTATCTTCCTACATATCCCTTTATGCAGTGCCAAACCCAACCCTGTGTAACAGATGGATGGTGTGCTCTTTGCTCCCTTTTCAATAGTCTTATTTTGATTTAGTGGATCTGTAAGTCACTCTTCAGCAAAAATCTCATAAGGGACTTTAGATTTAAAATAATAAGTGCCCCAACCCCACCCCATCCCATAGTGGATCTGTCAATGGAAAAACTGCTCAACTTTCAGAGAATTACTATGGTACTTACAATGTTATCAGTCGTAAATAAATAAATAAAAGTCATTAAATCTTGTGTTATAGTGAAATGTCTGCACAAACAATAAGCCAAAGGGGACTACAATATTTGTGTCATCATTTCCAAGCAACATAAATGGGTACTATTTGTATTTAGGAAAACTAATACATTTTCTAAAGATGCAAAAGTTGCCCTTTTGAACGTGGGTGGAATGCAGAGTTCCTGAAATGGAAGATGAAATCATGACAGAAGGTATACAGAATCTGCACAAAGAACAGACATGCATTTTCTAATCAATATGATCATAATGTGGAAACAAACCAAATTTCCTATTTTTTCAGCAGCCTTTCCTCTGAAGCACATCCTGTATCTGGCAAAGTACTACTGGTACTACCAGAGAAGCTGAGGGGCAGGTATGAGTAGCCTCTGCTTTAATTTGCCATTCAGTCCCGCAGTGGCTTTGTAAATAGTTCAGATTTATTGCTGTCACAATAAAGGGACTCTCCAGAGGTATGTGGAGATGCTTGCCTTACTCCTATAAAACACATTCAGTGGTACAATTTATTCAAACACATATTACTATGGTTCTTCCAAATGAGGTCTAAGACAATTTTGATTTTTTGTACCCAAGAATCTTTTGTCTTTTCAAGAAAATTAACCAGTTATAAAAAGAACTAGCATAGTCAGGAAAAACAAACACAAGGTAATACACAATTATGCTATAGTAAAAGTGATGTGTCATCTTAATCACTACTTCAAAACACTCCAGGTGCAGAAAAATGTTGGAATATATAAAACAGCTGGATGCAAATTATTGAAGTGAAAATGGATAGAGTGAGATGTAACATGCAAAGCACACCAGCAGCAGCCTTGGAGGACTGTGACAAACCATTCACAGCTGAGAAATCCTTCCATTTTCATTATTTACTTGTTTTTAGGAAAGTTTTTCAATATTTGCCAATTATATGACAGATATGTTTCATTCATTATTCCACACTAATTTGGCAATTTCACAATTAGTATAGATCACATCAGCAATAAAATTACATCTGAAAGCCGCTTTCAGCTTGGAAATTCAATACAATAATATCTTAGCGATTTGCTCAGCATTGTGGCTTTTTGTAGAAAAACTAGAAATCTGAACAGGTTTCTGTACTCCACACTTTCCCACACTGGGAACAGCATTTGAACACATCAAGAGTATAAAGGTTTGAGATACAGAGGAACAAACAAAGCCCATTACCACAAAGGTAGACCCATGAATTGTAAGAAAAACCTGATGACCCTAGGAAAAGAATGGAAACAGATTAAGCTAGTTTGGCATGAATGCAACAATCAATGATTGAAGAAACTCAGAACCCAACACCAGAGACTAGCTAAGAAGGACGTATAGTGGGGAACAATTTCATGAAAGTACATGAAATGTTGGCTTTCAGGGGTTGTTTGTTTTTACCTTGTTCAAAAAACTGTGATCGTCTTTTTAAGTTTTTCAAAGAAATAGGTTCTGTGTCTATTTGGAAAAAATATGGAGATATAAAATAGGTCAGACTGGTGTGATCTGGTTTTATTTCATCTCGGTCCACTGGATAAACAACTATTCAGAGCAGCCAACTGAAGACGCATTGAAACAAACATCTTAACCACCTGTGCTACACAGATTCTTGTGCTACTGCTAACACTACAGCTCCCAGAACATTGCTAGAGCTTAATCCACTGTCTCTTATTTTCTACATCACTGTTCAGAGTTGAGACACAGCCACGGTCACTGTTTGGGATAGGAAAACTGGAGTTTGGGCCACAAAACTTTGGTTTAAATCCTTTATCTCCCATGAAACTCCTCAGATGGCCAATCATTATATCTGAATTGCAAGTCTTTGTCTTGTAGGACTTTGTCACACAGGCTTGTAAGGCATCACAATCATGTTAGTTTATGAAATGCAAACATAGCAAGTTGGGGACATTCATTATCGCACAGTTCTTCCAAATCACTATGGCGCTGCTTCTGTCCTGGCCACTGCCTTCCTCATGACAGCCTCCATAGACGTAACCCCTTTCCAGCATGCCTTTCAGTCTATATTTATTTATTTATATTTTTAGCACAATTGGATGATCATGGCAATCCATTAAGTAAGAAAAAAAAATAAAGAAAATAAAAGAAACTGAAAAGAAAAAAATAGCCTGCTTGGGAATAGTGAGACAGCTTTAATCAACAGTACAAAAACAGACCAACTGGAAAGCACTGATGGTTATTACCCATCAATGAAAAGAAGCATTCCAGCAATGGATGGACTACATACTAGCTACCGCACAGAAGGAGTGTCATGTGATAAGATGCTACTATCTTGTTCTAATTTTACTCTGCAAGCCTCTTGTGAATAAAATTCTTAGTCTCAACTACCTGACAGGTCTGCTAGGACAATGCCACAAATATTGCCCTGAGTACCTTAAATAAACCATGGTATACAAAAATGTGGAAACCAAAGGGAAATGCTGTCTTCAGAGTGGAAGGATATTTGTCATAACCAAACACCAATATTATTCATGAACTTAATGTTTAAAGACTGTTTATTCTAGTTATCTTTCAAGAAGCTGGTATCAGCTTCTACAGGACTACCAAGCACTCTCCCACAAAGGCTGAGTTCTGGTCAGTTTTTATAGGAACCAGCCCTGTGTGCCCTTGGATCTGCAAATGTGAATCTGCCTTCTAAATATGGGAGACTTCATTTCAAATTCTTAACACATGCTATAATGCTGGAATCAGAAGAAGGAGATTACATGTGCACAGGCACTATTAGAATACCAGTGAAATAAATGGGAACTGCAAAGGATCAGCTCCCTCATTGAAATATGCTCTAGTTCTCTCTTACAGGTCAAGGTACTCTGCTTTTGTGTTACTTAAAAAACTAGGTTTTTAGAAAGACACATTACCAAGTCATATAGGAAACACTCAAATGCACAGTGTAGACTTACTTCTATGAAAAGGCTTTCAACTTGAGTTCTGTCTTGTCTGTTTTTGCAATATTGATTACTTCACTTTATCTTTCAGAATGGAGGCTTACAGGATATTACCCCTTCTCCAGCAAAGATGTTGTAGCATGCACAGCAAAAGGCACATAATCCCATAAACTTGTTTACCTCTCTCTCTCTCTCTCTCTCTCTCACACACACACACACAAACCTTCTCGAGTGATGCAGAATAAAAGAACTAGCTGTAATGCTGTTAGCAGTTCTTTACAAATACTTCTTGAAAAGAACCTTTCTTTGCCTTTTGCATGCCACTGCACTTACAAAAATTAAGTTTTCATGAAAAGCTTATGTTGTAAGTGTACCCAAGTCCCAGTATATCATGACTTCAGGTATAAAACATTTCAAGCATATATTTCTCCCTTTAGAACTGATGCACTCTATAACAAGCAAACAAAAACTCTAGAGTTTTACCTTTTCGCTCATTAGAACTTGCATCTACTGGCATTCCATTGACTTTTGCTTCTGAAGCCTGAAAACATAAATTTAACATACAGTATCATCATAATTCCATGACTCTAACTTCACCTTTTATTGCATTGTGCAAGGAGATAACATCTGGTTGTGGCACTTCTGAGACGCCATGTAACCCAGAGTATTAATGACTTGCTGAAAGGTGATGCCCTGAAAAGCTGTAATAGTAATTTCTGTTCTAACCCCTTAAGGAATCCATTTAATTTTTATGCACATTTTAAAAAAAGTTACATGGAGCAAACACATCATTCTGAATTATCACTATAAAAATGCATGAGGGCAAAGGGAGGAAAAATCTGGCACAGTATTTTTTTATTGGCTTGATGATTAGAGTAAAACTTCATTATGTGTTGCTCAAGGTGAAACAAAACAATTCAGGGCATCATCATGCTGATGCAGACATGGTCAGCCCAAGTATTTTGTTGCCTCAGCTGACACACAAGATGGTGCTTCATCCTTATCCAGGTACTGGCTGGACTGGCTCCTCAGTTAAATCAATAATTTCCCTTAGTACATTAGTCTTAAATTAACTGTCATATATTAGTAAAACACATATCAAAATTTTCTGGCTACAGCATGCTTCCATAAGCTAGAACAGTGTATAACTTCACTAACTTTTGATATGTCCAGAAAGATATCCCTTTACTAATAAATAGCCATCTCTATTTGCTTAAATAGTTAAGCTTCTGCAACCAGTTAAGCTTCTGCAACTGCCCATTTGAAGAAAACTTCCATTTATTGTTTTCTTATGCAGAGGAAAACATACATTAAAAATAGCTGGGGCCAACTTAAAAGACAGTTCTATCCCTATGCAAATTCTATAGGGATGCCTAATTGTCTCAAAATGTATAGAAAGTGTTATATCTTGCAATTCACTTTATCAATGTCCATAGAATGAGGAACCTCTCCCACAAAGCAAAACAGACACACATATACACAAGCACTTACTTCATTCTGTATATTGTTGTGGGAGTCTTTTTGAGATGATTGACTTTTGGTTGAAGTGTGGTCTCCAGACGTTGCATCAATCCATTTGTTTTCAGGTGTACCTACAATGTCGGTAGCCCTACTGGTCAGATTGAGGATTTTGTGCCTTGCATATGGCAGGGAAGGCTGGTCTTTGCCCCAGTCTGATTGGTATGTGGAGATCAAAAAATTAAAAAAAGTAGATAGGGGATGTCAAAGTATAAAGGGGGAAAAATAACAAAAATGCATCCAAACAAAATAGAAAAAGATAAAGGTAGGAGGACAGCTGAAGAAAGAAGTAAATTGGAATTTTATTGTTTAGGAACTGGTTAGGGCTTTTATGAATAGACCACCTTCCCTCAAAAAAGCAAGAGTTAGTCAAAAGCTGGCACAATATACAGTAGCAAGTTTACTAATATTTTACATATACAGAAAAGAACACGTATGTACTACAATGTTATACTAGTTTTATCTGGGAAGAGCTGGAATTTCAAAAGATCAGGGGCAGGAGAGTAGATCTTAATTACAGTGCTTCACACAGATACTAGTCCTGCTCATGGAACCACATAATTAATAAATGCATTCCATCCTTTCTTTATTTCTGTGTAAAGGATAGAAAAAGAAAAGCCTGTTGTCACAAGAAACACAAAGCACATTTCTTCTTAACAGGTTTCTCTCCAGTTTAAGAAAAGTAAACTTGCTAGTGCAGGCATTATCAGTTTAAAATGCAACAAACATAAAACCAAAAAACTTTAAGAACAGCAAAAGCTGTATGCACTGAAGCAATGATGTTAACAGAAAGCTTTTTTTTTTTTTGTCTTTAAAAAGTTGTTGCAGCAGGTACGTAGGATTCCTTCACCAGATGTTTACAGAGGAAAAACAGACACCCACAGATCATGAAGTCAGCCCAAGCAAGAACTCACCTTTCTTTCCATATCGCCTGACATCCATGACAAGGTATCCTGTTTCTAGTGCACTTTTGATGACTGTGTCCCACTGGCTTCGGTCCATGCATGAAACTTCTGCACCATTGAGGGACAGGATCTCATCCTCAACGTTCAACTGGCAAAAGTCTGCAGGGCTACCTGGAATGATGGAAATAAAGGACAATCATATCGACAACTGCAACATTGTGATAATAACTAAATGAAAAGGGGCCTATTGAAGTAAGGTGATTCCTTTTGTATTGGGAAATAATTTTCTCTTTATGTAAACTGCTATAAGAACCCTCTGGGCAAGATAGAGGGATAACATTATTAGACTCCAATGATTACTAGCAACAGCTGTCTTTATTAGCAAATCTACCATTTTGAAAGGGTTGGAAAAATAACCAAGAAAATATTTTAAAAACCCTTCCTTGAACTAAAAAATGAGTGCTATAGTTAAAAAAGAACATTAATATGAAAATACAAGGGGTAGAAAACAATTGTAATAATAGTACTATAGAGAATATATCAACAGATAATTGGTACACCAAGACTAATTATACATTTTTGTTGGCAAACAAAATCATTTACATATGTGATTGAGTTGAGTTAGATGCTTTTATTTTTCTGAAAGTGGTGACTATGGACTCCTTCCTTGCATAAAAAGAAAAAAAAATTGGGAAAGAAATTAATAATAAAATAGCTCAGCCATGGAACCTCACTAGATGACCTTGGGCAAGTCATACTCTCTCAGCCACAGAGGACAGTAATGGCAAACACCCATTGAAGAAACATGCCAAAAAACCTTGTCACAGGTTCACCCTAGAGTTGCCATAAGTCAGAAATGACTTGAAGGCACACAACAACAACAACAACAAGTCGTCATTTTTCCAGATACCTCTTAGCATTATTTAAGAGATTTTTAATTGAGAGAATTTTATGACTACAATTTAAACAAAATGGGCTTTGAAAATGACTTCAACCATCAAATCATTGCTATTCTGTATCTGACTAGTAGGTATAGACCCCCACCATGGCACGACCCTTTCATGAAGGTGGGATTGCTTCTGTGAGGCAAGAGCCTATGCTGATAGTAACAGCATAGTGTCCCATGTCAGACAGGATTTTGCTGAGGAGCCAATCTCAACATTCCAATCCCCAAGAAAGGGGACAGTAACCATAGGACCTCTGCACTAATCTGCCACACAAGCAAAGTGAGGCTCAAACCACTACAACAAAATATTTTACCATAAATGGAGTGAGAAATGCCAGATGTCCAAGCTGGATTCAGAAGTGGAAGAGGTAGGAGGTATCATACTGCAAACATAGGTTGGATAGTAGAGCAGACCAAATAATTTCAGAAGAAAGTCAGCCTCTGCTTTATAGATTATAGCAAAGCCTTTGATTGTGTAGATCATGAAAACACCATGGATCACTCTTAAAGAAATGGATACTTAGACAGGAGATGGTTGACGAATACCAGTAGCCTATATTTCAGAGGAAGGAACTGGCAAAACCACATCTGAGTATTCTTTGCCTAAGAAAACCTATAAAATTCATGGGGTTGCCATAAGTCGACAGGTGACTTGAAGGCACATACGTACAGCGTGTAACCTGTACTCAGAACAAAAAGTTAGGTCAAAATATGGAAAAACAGGATGGTTTCCAATTGGCAGGTATTCAGGAAAGGCTGTTTGCTGAATGTATTACATGCAAACAATTTAAGATATGCAGATGACACCATATTGCTAGAAGAAAATAGTAAAAGACTTGGAACAATTACTGAAGAAAATCAAGGAAGAAAGGCAGAGGCAGGTTTACAACTGAACATTAACAAAACAAAAATAGTGGCCACAAATAATTTTCTTAACTTTTTAACAGAAAATGAACACATTGAAAATGTTCCTGTACCTTGAGTTAGTCATTAATTAAAATGGAGACTACAGTCAAGGGGAAAAAAAACTAGTACTTGGAGGGAAAATTGTGAAGGAACTGGACAAGACCCTCAACTGTTAAGATATAACTGAATACCAAAGTCAGGATTGCCCATACCCTTGCATTTCCAATTTTTATATACGGTTGTGAAAGCTGGACAGTGAAGAAAGCCGATAGGAACAGAATCAACTCATCTGAAATTTTGTGTTGGAGAAGAGTTCTTGTCCTGGAGAAGAATCATGATCAATACCGTGGACTGCTAAAATGACAACTAAATGAGTGCATGAGCAAATAAAACTTGAACTCTTCTTTGAGCCCAAAATGACTAAGGTGGGGCTTTTGTTCATTAGGCATATCATGATTAGACTGACTCACCAGGAAAGACAATGATGTTTGATAAGACAGAAGGCAGTGGGGGGGGGGGGGGGAGGAAGACCCCATTACAGATGGATAGACTCAGGGCCTGAACGGACAGGCCAAAATAAAGCTGCTTTGGATCACTTTGGAGGTATGCTGTTTAAATGCTGCATGTGTCCTAAGAGGCCAGAAGCCGTGCCAAAGCCATGCTCCAGCCCTAAGGACTGGAGTGCAGTTTTGGCACAGCTTCTGGCATCTTAAGATGCACATGTCATTTAAACAGCATACTTCCAAAGAGACCTGAAGCAGCTTTATTTTGGCCTGTCTGTTCGGCCCCTCAGTCACGAAAGCCATGGCCCTGAGTTTGCAAGACCTGAGCAGGGCTGTTGAAAAGTTATTATGATGCTGACCACTGTGAAGTCTAATTTTTAAACTGTATACACCCCCCCCCATTTTTCCCTTTATTTTTAATTGTATTAAGAAGTTAATGATAAGTTGGATGTATCAAAGAAAGATTTTAGAGCACATTTCCACCCGACAAAAAGAATGTGCTCATATCTTGTAAAGACTACACAGCAATTCAGTATTTCTATGCTGGTGAACACCTTCTGTTTTGAAGCTGAAGGATGACTTTACTGGCTCAAGTACAGATCTTCATTAGAATACTTTATGTCCTTTCTATCTCTAGCAGACAGATTTCCCATATTATTTTGACTACACATTTCCTACCACCACCCACTGTCACACTGTGTGGTTTCCCATGTTTCTTGCCCAAAGCTGATAAAGATGTGGGGTATCCAGTTTTCTCTGTGTTAAGAAAATGAGCTTGCCCAACCAACTTGATAATTAACCAAGGATCTGAATCCAAGCTTTATCCAGTGAAATCTAATATCATAATGGCTCCTATATACTTTATCTAAAAATAAATACGGGTCCCAAGCCCGTCAGCCCACAGTCTGAGATAACACATGATTCTTATAGCCAGCATCTTTGGTCAAAGAATGGCCAATACTGTTTAGAAAGACATGTATGAAAAATATAACTAAGTGGACACTGGTGGGTATTGTGGAATGCTCAGAAGACATCCACTCAGGAAGACAGGCAAGAATATATCATTGTCGAACACAAATAGAACAGCAACAAAAAACTGATTTAGATACAGCTAGGTCCAATGTTCCCTGGTGACTAAACTATATAATAATGGCACTTTCCATATACTCAAGGTCTGTCTTGGGAAAAGACAGCTGCATGTGGGAGAGGTTTATTTAAATCTAGGATTTCATGGTGCCTACTCATTCTAAAAGCAATACAACAAAATTATTAAACCACATTTCCTGCAATAACTTTCAAAGATTGAGACACTCCCTCACACTCACTTCAGGCTAAACATGAATACATCTTAGTTTCTGAAACAATTAAATTAAGCCCTCAGTAACCATAAAGTACCAGATACTATTTGATCTTGGAAACTAAGCAGGGTCTGCCTGGTTAGTACTTGGATGGGAGACTGTCAATGAATACTAGGTGCTGTAGATGGTTTTTCAGAGGAATGAACTGGCTAAACCACGTCTGAATATTCCTTGCCTAAGAAAACCTTGTGAAATTCATGGGGTGGACAGGCAACTTGAGGGCACATGTATACACACACACAGGATAAACTAAATTTGAATAATAAATCTTAACTCACTGTGTTAAAGTTTATTACTCAGGACTTTATCACACTAAGGCTCTTCTCCCATTATAACAGCATTATTTCTAAAAAGAGTATGCAATTGAGGTTGCTCTGTTTTCTATTATACGTAAAGCCTTTCTGGGATCACAGTGTTAGTTTGAACTACAAAGCTATCACATACCGCCAAGACATCACCCCTGCCCCTTTGGAGATAAATACACACACACACATTGACACCTACACCCACATATTATAAATGAAATATAAATGAAAACAGACTTACGTTTCAAAAAATAGGTTAGACCAGACTAAGCACTGGCAGATGAAAGCAAGCAGGAAGCAGCTACTGATCTATCTGGCAGCACACAGTTTGGTCTAACTGATCAGAAAGCCTCAATCAGAAAGTTCAGAAAGTTCTTTTTAAAGGTATGACTGTTCATTTCACATACTTCATTTATATTTGAAGGTAGTCTGAAGGAAGACTGAAGGCAGAAAAAAAAAAGAAAGATACTGAGGGTTAATGAAATAAATGCCTTATTAAATTGTAAGTCGGTTTTGCACTTACCATTCCAATTGTGCATGTGTGTGTGTGTGTGTGTGTGTGTGTAAGAGAGAGAGAGAGACCCTAAAACATGGCTGGAAAAATGGGAGGCAATGAACCAAATTTTGGCTTCTCTTCCCTTCTCCTTCACAACTTATCACTAGAGCATCTAAACCACAACCAAATCACATTCACTCACCACCCCCTCCCCACTCAAGATCAGCATTAAAGCAGAACCAAACCATAAGATTATAAAATGAAACACAACAGTAGAAAGAAAGGATAATTAACAGCATTTTTAAATTAATGAAAAGAAACGCTTTCTAAATGGTCTGCCACCAGGAGAATAACGAAGAGGGCCATCTTCCTATGATAATCCCCAGACAAGGATGTGATTATCCTGCTCCAGCTACAGTTTACTGCCTTATGTGATAAAGTCCTCATTCTTATACAGCAAGCTGCACTACTGAATTGCTCCAGTTAATTTGGTTTGGAGGGCTGAAGGACCCAGGCCCAAATTGCACATTATGATCTGCATTAGAGTAGTAGGTCTAAGCTCTTCTATAATGTTTATGGTAGCTGCACTCCAAATGTTTTCTACATTAATAAACTTTGAAGCAAAGTAAAAGCAACACTAAAACTAGCAAAGGGGCGGCCTTCAGCCACCTCCGTCTTCACCAGATCAGGGCTGCAGCAACCACACACCGCAGCCCCAATCTGGCCTTTCTGAGGTGCAAAAAGGAGCTGGAAAAAGCAGCTCCTTTTTCACCCTGGAAAGGGCACGGTAGCCACCAGCACCACAGCTTTACAGCGCTCCTTTGGCGCTGCATCTAAATGCAGCACCTGAGAACCGTATTGCTGCATGCCGTGTGGTGCAGCATGAGGCATCAAACCACCATGGGGGCTGAGTCAGGGTGTGCATTGTGTGGACACCCCACCCCAACTCTGGACTCCTTAATGGCCAGTCTGCACAGGCTCAAAGATGTTAAAAGGGAGAAATGAGGAGGCAGTGCTCTCTACAGATTCCTCTAAGAAAAAGGCATAAACTACTAAGTAGTATAGTACAGGTAATTTACAAGTAACTCACTATATAAAGTGAACAAAACTTGGCTAGAGGAATAATCCCCAGAGCTGTTTCATTGTTTGGAATTATAACATTATATTTTATGGACCGAGTTAGGAATATTAGCAACAAATTGCAGTAACTGTTATTAAAGCGTCGAGGTGTTTCATGCAAGAGGAAGAACATTTGTCACAGAAAACCATTCCATCAGCTACCTTTTCTCTTCAGGATTTGATGACTGGAAGCAATGACAAATGGAAAAAAGTAGTTTCAACAAAGCAGTTTGATAAGCTAAGCACAGGTTCAACAGGTCCACTTTCTATTTGCATTCTAATACAGGGGTAGTGATGTTGTCATATCTAACATGAATTTCAGTTTCAACTTCTGCAATGTTAAAAAAAAAAAAACTACCTTTAATTACAGAGGTATTATTTGTCATTATATATGCAAAGCTTAGGAGAGCCAGCACAGCATAATGGTTTGAGTGTTGGACCAGAATACTGGGAAACCATGGTTTGATTCCCAGCTTGTTCATGAAACCACCATGAGCAACTCATATGATCTCAAGCCTCAGGGGAAGGCAGCGGCAACCTCCTCTGAACAAATCGTGCCAGGAAAACCCCAATATAGGTTTGCCTTAGGGTCACCATAAGCCAGGAAAGACTTGAAGACATACAACAACAACAACAACAACAACAACAACAACAACAGCAGCAGCAGCAACAATGCAAAGCTCATACTTTGCAAGGAAGATGTGAATAAAATCTTTCCTGATATATACAGATATGTAATTCTTGTATGACAAGTGATAAAACTTCTTATTGGAGAAAAAGTCCTTAAATATTGGAAGTACATCGATGATGACGGGAATTTTAAACATTCTAGTTCAACTAGCACTCAGTTTGTCTGATTTAAAACAAACTAATTCCTGCAACTGTCAAGACTATGGGGCTTTCTAGGTTGGCAGGAAAGTGTGACATGAAGTTGCCTTTTCCTTAATGCTTAGCAGCTGCACCACAGCCTTTAGATGGAGCTGCGCTGTTCCGCAGTTTTTAAAAACGGAGCTGGGAAAACCAGCACCTTTTTAAAGGCGCTTCTTCTCCCCTAAAACACAAAAAAAGCATTTTCATGGCACACTTTCCCTTATTCTCATCTAAAGGCTAGACTTTCATGCAGCCATGAACACACTTCTTTTTGCCAATTTAGAAAGCACTTATATTCAGAAAGAGATAAGCAGTAGCAGTGTTTAAAGTAGTTTTCATTTATAAACGTGTAAATAACATAATGGAACAGCCAAATATATTTTGTTCTGTAGTTCTCCTATGCTATACCACAGGTCAGGAACAGCCAGCTTTCTCTTCTGTAGTTCTCCTGTGCCATTCCACAGGTTAGGAAAGGTATTATGAAGTCCAAGAAGTCAACAGCATGACTAACAAGTGGCATGATGGATGCTATTCAAGGATGAAAAGGCCTTTCTTCAGACTCTTGCAATTTTACAACTGTTCCACACTCCAGAAACAAGTGGCACCACTTTGACTGTCATGGTTCCATCCTGTGGAATCCTGGGATTTGTAATTTCATAAGGTACAGCCTGGTCTGTCAGAGGGGTCTGGTGCCACAACAAACTACAAGTCTCAGGATTCTGTTTGATAGAGTCATGACAGTTAAAGTGGTGTCAAACTACTTTGCAGTGTGGATACATCTTACTCAAATGAGGAAAATTAAAAGAATGAAAGAACAAAAATGAACACAAACATTTACAAAGACAAGGCAAACACAACGAGGGATGCAAAAACAGATTGTAAGGAGCATATTGATAAACAAGAAGAAATTATTTAAATACACTGGGAGCAGGAAACCAGCTAGGGAGGCATTTGGGCACAAACAGAATAAAATGGACATTACACAAACCACCTACACTGAAAAATGATACCATATAGCTGCAAAGGGTTAAGAAAAGGACAACCAAAATGATCAAGGGATGAGATTAACTGTCCTAAGAGAAACTGTTTACAATATCTGGGACTGTTTTGCTTAGGAAAATGTGAGGACAGGAGAGGAGAGAGGAGATGGAACGAGCCAGGAAAAAGGTGCACAAAATTATGTGTGGTGTGTAGAAAGTATAAAGGAAAAAAGGTTTTGTTCCTTTCTTGTAATACTGGAACCCACAATAAGGAACCTAAGTAATTCTGAGATTGAGGAAAGATAAAAGGAATACGTTTTCAGTAGAATTTACTACCATAAAATGTAGGAGTGGCTGCCAACATGGCCAGCTTTAACAAGAGGTTGCACAGATTCATGAAGGACAGAATTATTAGCAGTTACTAATCCTCATGCCTACATACATCACTTCCAGAACAAGAAAGCAGTTTGCTTCTATCAGTTGATGGGGACCAAAAGGGTGTGGCTACCCTTGTGTCCTGCTTCTGGCCTTTCAATAGGCATCTGGTTGGCCACCGAACTATCAAACTATTGAATGAAATCAGCATTTGACCTTCTTTACCCTGCTCTTATGCATAAGAATTTTTGACTAAAATTTGGAAAATATGGAAAAAAAGGTATCTGAATTTATAAGAAGAGAAATCTACTACTTCTTATAGAACATCCTTCATAAATGATATAATTCCATATTGGTATGTGAATAATAAAAAAAAGAATAAAAATTAATCTTAGAGCATTTCTGCTATACCACTCACAATTCTTGTTCTTTTCCAACAGAAACACAGTCCAAGTTCTTCAGATTCATTGAAGTCAGCAGTCTATTTTTTAGTTAATTTTCTAAAAACAAGATATAGATTTTTACCTTCTTCTACTGACTTTACAAAGACTCCAGAAGGATTCTGATATATTTCAAACCCAAAGCTCCGATTGCTGCCTGGTCTCTGGTTTATACTGATTCTCATATCGCTGTACTGCTCCTGAAAAAATAAAATAAAAAAATAAAACATGACACTGTAGTATCTGGTGTCACAGTCACCTGCCTGAATGAAAGTCTATCCCCTAAATAAATTAAGCTGCTCACAAACATTGGCATTTTAATTATCTATGCAATAGCAAGAAGTGTTTTCCACAGGAGGAAAGCAGGCTACTGCTTTTCTTTGGCAACTAATCATAAAAGCATATTCATATAAAAATATATTAAGTGATGTCATGAGACTGTGACCAAGGAATTCTTCAAAAGATAGAATGCTAAGTTTAATATGAATACCAAAGACATGCAATTCAGTTAATAGAAAAACTTGAATATGAAAATGTTTTATCTCTTCCAACTAAAATTTAGGACATGAAATATATTTCAAAACAGAAAATGTTTTTCTTATGCCTTAGCAGTTCTCACATAGGCCGAGTTCAAGCAGCAGCCAGAAATACTTTTATGCATGGAACAAGTAAACTGTAGTTATTTTTAATATGTAATTTCTGTATTATAGAACCAGTATCCAAGCTGTTTATTATTATTATTATTATTATTATTATTATTAATAATAATAATATAGTGCTGTAAATTTACACAGTGCTGTACATACAATCTTAAATGAGACAGATCCCTGCCCTCAGGTTTACAGTCTAAAAGAGACAACACAAAAGGAAGAGGGGAAGGTGGTGGGAAGGGGATGAGGTCCAGTGGCTCTTCTTTCCCTCTAGGGCCAGGACCAAGGCGGATGGACTGCAGGGAGGGCACAGCTTCTTAATACATAGTTAAAAGGTGGCATCCCGGGGCAGATGGCACAATCCTGGGAACGCTTCCCTAAACAATATAGTCTTTAATTTAATTTTGAATCTGGTTAGAGAAGTGATGAGGCCCACAATGTGGGGGAAGAAGGTTCCAGGAGTGAGGGGCAGCAAGTGAGAAGGGACAAATCCGGGACAGGGCAGTGGAAATCCTCGGCTGGGACAGGAGACCTTGACTACCAGAATGGAGGGTACAAGAAGGAGTGTGAGGAGAAAAAAGTTCAGACAAGTAAGGAGGGGCCAGTCCGTGGAGGGCTTTGAAAGTCAACAACAAAAGCTTGTACTGGTTGCGGAAGGGGAAGGGGAGCCAGTGAAGGGAGGAGAAAAGAGGAGAAACATGGTCAAAGCTGCAAGTGGATGTGATAATATGTGCAGCTGAGTTCTGGACAGAGATTAAATGATGGAGGTGAGAGAGAGGAAGCCCTGTCAGAAGAAGGTTACAATAATCTAGTTGTGAAACCACTAGGGCATGGACCAGAGTCTTGGCAGTGGAGGCTGAGAGGAATGGACAGATGTTAGCAATGTTGTAGAGAGAGAATCTACAGGTCTTGGCAGTGGCCTGAATCTGGGGAATAAACGACAGAAAGGAATCAAAGATGAAACCAAGACTGTGGGCTTGCTGAACTGGTTGAATAGAAGTGCTGTCAACAGAAACAGAAAAGGAGTATTGAAGGGTGGGCTTAGGTGGGAAGATGATAAGCTCTGTCTTAGACATGTTGAGCTTCAAGCGCCGATGCTGCATCCACTGAGAGATGGCAGCCAGACAAGAGGAGATTTGCTGTTCAAGCCCCAGCGAAGGGTCAGGGGTGGAAAGATACAGCTGAGTGTCATTGGTGTACAGATGATAGGAGAAACCAAAAGAACTGATGAGTTTACCAAGGGACAATGTGTATAGAGAGAACAAAAGGGGACCCTGAGGGACTCCAACAGATAAGGGAACAGAGGAGGAAGTCTGACCACCTGTGACCACGGCAAAAGATCTGTCTGACAAGTAAGATTTGAACCAGTTGAGAACAGAGTCGGAGAACCCAAGGTCGGAAAGTAAGTCAAACAAGAGACAGTGGTCCACGGTGTTGAAGGCTGCAGACAAATCTAGAAGAATGAGAATAGAGTCCATTCGCCTTGGCCTGCAAAAGATCATTTGCGATCTTGGTGAGGACTGTCTCTGTAGAGTGCCGTGGGCGGAAACCAGACTGAAAAGGGTCCAGGATGGAGTTGGCTTCAAGAAACTCAAGACAGCAGAACCTTAGAGAGGAGAGGAAGAAGAGAGATTAGATGATAGCTAGACAAAGAAGAGGGGTCGAGAGAGGGTTTCTTCAGAATTGGGGAAATGAGAGCATGTTTGAAGTCAGAAGGGAAGGAATCCGAAGAGAGAGACAGATTAAAGATATAGAGCAGCAAGGGCAGAAAAGATGAGGTTATAGAGATTAGAAGATGGGAGGGGATAGGATCAAGAAAACAAGTTGTAGGTTTGGAAGAATTTAGCAGCATAGAGAGTTCACCCAGAGAAACAGGTGGAAACACAGAGAGTTTATTAGTAGAAGTTACCAGGACAATAGTGGTAGGGGGCAAATCAGGAGGAACAATTTCGGATCGAATAATAATGACTTTTGTGAGGAAGTAGTTGGCGAAGTCAGTTGTGGAAAATGATGAGAAGACGGGGAGAGGAAGGTTTTAGCAGTGTATTGAAGCAAGAGAACAAACACTGCAGGTGCCTCTCGCTGGCGCAGATTAATGATTTATAGTAATTCTGTTTTGCCATAGATAGGGCACGTGAAAAGGATAAAAGAACAAATTTGTAATGAATAAAATCGGCCCACTCCCTGGACTTTTTCCAAAGATGTTTGGCTGCTCGAGAGCAGGACCGAAGAAACCTAACTGTGGGAGAGAGCCAGGGCTGAGGCCTAGACGTAGAGGAGGACGTGCGTACAGATACAGGGGCAAAGCTGTCAAGGGTTGAAAAAAAAGTGAAATTAAATAAAGACATTGCTGAATCAGCAGAGTCCCCAAGATTTAGAGAAGAGAGAGAAGAATCCAAGGTCTGACTGAGATGATCAGAATTAACAGATTTAATTCTGTTACTGTTTACTGGTGTTCCCTCCCCCCTCCCCAAACACAAAGGAACTGATAGGGATACTGACACCATTAGGTTCTAGTTTTCCATGTTTGGTGCACATATAGTCAAAGAAACCCTGATTCCTGTTTACAACACAGTCTCCCAGTTACAATATCATTAGCATGCCCACTCCCTTGAACAGCAAGCTGAAGCTTACATATGTTCCCTTCTGCTTTGAGATCTGTCTAGCAGAAAAGCTAATGCATGTGTTCTAGATGGTTTCTACTGAGTTTTCCTTAACAATGTTTTTATTAATGCCTACCGTAACTGTTTGCTAGATCAAGCACTCTGAAGAACTGAAACATTGACAATGTAATATAATATATTACTGTGCAAACTGGTGTTCCATGAATACTGTTGCTGTTATTATTGAAGTACTTTTTGGAGAACCAGTTCCAAATTTCAAATAGTTCCAAATAGAAGTTGCAAACAGAAGTTACCTCCTACATTCATCACTTATCTTACCCAAAGCAGAATGCCAAAGCATATTAGCAAGAATTAAATATGTTAAAAGACAGTATATATATCTAATGGTGCAAAAGTAAAACTGTTCTTGCTTGAATTCACACCATTCTGTTTGAATTATCCTGTACTGCTCAGCAGCTTTAAAGGAAGAGAATATGAAACCATGTATTAGAAAAAGAGAAATATAAATATCAAGAAGAAGGCTACGACTGGGAAAGGCAACTATGAAAGAACTGACAAGATCGTAAAGTGTAAACCTATTACTCTGAACACTAAAAGTGAGGTTCATCCAAGCCATCATATTCCCCATCACCATGTATGGATGTAATGGCTGGACAGTGAAGAAAGTTGGTAGAAAGAAAATAAACTCATTTGAGACATGGTGCTAGAGAGGATACCATGGACAGTCAAGAAGACAAAGAAAGAAGTTTTAGAACAGATCAAACTCCTGTTGGAAGCCAGTATGACTAAACTGAGACTGTTGTACTTTGGCCACGTCATGAGAAGGCATGAATCATTAGAAAAGACAAGAATGCTTGGAAAGGAAGATGGCAATAGAAAATGCCAGATGACTGGACTCAGTCAGAGTGGCAATGGGCTTGAGCCTTCAGGACCAGAGCACAAAAATGGAAGACAGGGTATCTTGGAGAGATTTCATCTACAGGGTCACCATGAGTTGAAGTTGACTAGAAGACCCTGAAGAAGAAGAAGAAGAAGAAGAAGAAGAAGAAGAAGAAGAAGAAGAAAAATTTTATAAGATAAATGCAAAGGATACTTTTTTGTGAAATATCCTCTCCAACTGAATACACATTTAAAAACAACACTCCCTCTCCAGTAATAAGTGTGTGTTACCTTTGTCTGAACAGCAGAAACAATTCTAGCCTCACAGCATTATTTGGCATGCTAAAGTGAGCACAGGTTCAAATTTCTGTTTCTCAGAAGCTCAAACACAATAGAACTACCTTTTATCCTATCAATATTCCAACTTTGTCTACTTAACAATGACACACAGTCAATAATTTCTTTATGACTGCAGCTTTCAGAATGTTTACACATAGGCACACACAAAATGTTTGTAGAGAACAAGAAGGGGAAGACTTCTTATTTTCACATGGACTTCCTGCAGGCATTTGACTGGCTACTGACAGAAAGAGAATGCTGGGTCCCTGAGGCATTTCCCTGCTCCAGGAGGGATCCAGCATTCTTTTACATTCTTAAAATGCATCCACTACTTTTACATTCATAAAATTTCCACTAAATTTCTTCATTGAATGTTCTCTATGCACACATATATGAATGCTGAAAGTGCACACGTCTATATGTATGTGAAATTCTAATTTAGCATTTTCTGTGTCAAATCAATATGCAAAGAGATCTTGTAGCACCTTTGAGATTAAAAGAAAGGCATTGGTAGCGTAATCTGTAGACTTAAGTATACTTCATCAACGAAAATTTATGCAACAAACTTCCTTTTCTGTCTCAAAGGTGCTACAGGATTCCTTTGTGTACTGATCTAGACTAACACAGCTAAGTTTGTGAATTATGTTAGAGCAAGTTAATGAAACTTCGTGTTAAAGAATAAAAACAAAGGAAGAGGTAGCTGTGTAGCTCTGAACAAGGCAATGCACAGATCTTTGAAGTTTAGCAAGCCTTTTTGTCTCCAAAGAGAACAAGCAGTCAATCGTTATGCATTCTGACAAACAGTAATAGGAGTAAACTGATACTTTCACACCTAACTCTTCTTTACTCAGCCTGTTGCAATCTCCATCTTGAGAAGCAATCTAGTGGCAGAGTTAATGGCACATCATCCATACATACTGGGACTTCTTGTTTGTCTATCCCCTAATTTTTCTACCATTCAACCTGATGATTTTTTTTTTGGATAATTTAGTAAAAACTTGGCTCAATAATAAAGATATCATTCAACTCTTGATTTTTGTATGGAAAAAAGTAACCACTGAATAAGTCAGTGTTCAACCCAAAACCTTTGTCACCTGTTTCTGGCTATATTATCATGTAAACAATCATGTACTTAAAAAAAAAAAAAAAAGAGGGAGGGTTGAAGTAGGGTGGGAATAATTAAGCCCTGCTCAAGGGTGAAGAGTTGGTGGTGATTTGAAATTGAACTCCTTCAGCAGTCCAATGAGGCTGTATTCCTTATGGGGCTGAAAGGAAAGAGGTGATTTCTCTAGAAAGTCTGTAGTTACTGTTAGGTTTTGCATGTGCTTTGAGGACAGCTTGTAATGCTACTTTTAATATTCATTAAATGCAGTTCTATGACCTCCAAAAGTAGCTAAATAATTATAATTATTATAAATTTTTAAAAGTTGCTATTCTCTATTAAAAGGTACAAAATAGGTACTTTAAAAACACTAAAATGTTACAAAACCCTGGCTTATGATACAAAACATCATTACGAAGTTTGGGTACACACCAAATGTAACTATGAAAGTTAAAAACAATTACAGGTGTGCCTCAAAAGAAATAAACATGTCCCTTCTTACTTTACAATACTCTAATTGTAGTTTAGCTTAGTTGTTGCAAAAAGAAATCAAATACAAGTAGCTTGTCATTTGCAAGTAGTTTTGTCATTTGTCAGAGGTCTCCCTCCATTCCATCTGGTGCCATCCGGATACGGAGGGAGAGATGCAGGACCAGCACCATTGGGCTTGGCCTGAGCTAAGAAGCAGAGCTCTCCCTCCAGTCCATCTGCCTTGGTCCAGGCCTCAGAGGGAGAGAAGAACTGCTGGACCTGATCCCCTTCCCCACCACCATTCCCTTCTCCTTTTGTGTTGTGTCTTTTTAGATTGTAAGCCTGAAGGCAGGGAATCATCTAATTAAATTTTGAGTCATTGACAAATGCTATTCCCCTCTCATACATTCCTGTATTTATTCTGTAGACTGAAGGAAAACAAATTAATATATTTTTGAATCCTCTCATCTCGGCTGCCCACATGACGGCCATTGTGCAGAAAATATGGTGACCAGCAATGAGCCCACAAGTAAAAAAATGTGGCCTGTATGGAATGTTGCTCACTACATATATAAAAGGGATGGGGAAAGTGTAGCCCTCCAGATGTTGCTGGACTACAACTCCCATCAATTTTTGACAAGTGGTTGTGCTGCAATACAGTCATCAGCCGTCAGAATAGCACAATAGCACTCTCACACAATCTGTATTGTTTACAGATCTTGTTTAGTACCCTTTGATTCCATCTTGGCTACTCAAACTCTACCTAGATTTTCAGATTCAATATTCACTCACACTGCCTTGCTAATGCCAAGCAACACTCTTCTAAGATTATTTTGTCAAGGTTCATCATTTTATTGGCATCACCTGCAGAATTTCCCTCTCCCGTTACCTTAAATGACTTGACAAAAATGGTAAGGCACCACTAAAAACTAAAATTAAAACTTATAACTAAATAAAGAACCAATATGACCTAAGAAGGAGTAACAAACAACTGAGTTCCCAAATTTCCACAAACCAGTCAAATTAATTGACCATTACAATTTTACATACTGCCATTTATTTCCTGAATATGAATTTACCTATTTTCTTTTTCATTCAAAAGCTCTATTTCTAACTTCTCTGGAGGACAGGATTCTGAACAATGGTTTTACCAATAAATCTTAGTAGACTGTGTATATGTCTTATCTAAACACCTGCCATTTCTCTTTGTTGGGCTGGACCTTTTCCCCTCCTCAAGAGGCACTCTCTCTAACAAAGTCATAGAATCATAGAATCATAGAATCATAGAATCATAGAGTTGGAAGAGACCACAAGGGCCATCCAGTCCAACCCCCTGCCATGCAGGAACTCCCAGTCAAAGCATCCCCGACAGATGGCTATCCAGCCTCTGCTTAAAGACCTCCAAGGATGGAGACTCTACCACACTCCGAGGGAGTGTGTTCCACCGTCGAACAGCCCTTACTGTCAGGAAGTTCCTCCTAATGTTGAGGTGGAATCTCTTTTCCTGCAGCTTGCATCCATTGCTCCGCGTTCTGGTCTCTGGAGCAGCAGAAAACAAGCCTGCTCCCTCCTCAATATGACATCCCTTCAAATATTTGAACAGGGCTATCATATCACCTCTTAACCTTCTCTTCTCCAGGCTAAACATCCCCAGCTCTCTAAGTCGTTCCTCATAGGGCATGGTTTCCAGACCCTTCACCATCTTAGTTGCCCTCCTTTGGACCCGCTCCAGTTTCTCCACATCCTTTTTGAATTGTGGTGCCCAGAACTGGACACAGTATTCCAGGTGGGGCCTCACCAAAGCAGAATAGAGAGGCACTATTACTTCCTTTGATCTAGACACTATACTTCTATTGATGCAACCTAAAATAGCATTGGCCTTTTTAGCTGCTGCATCACACTGCTGACTCATGTTCAACTTATGGTCTACTTGGACTCCTAGATCCCTTTCACACATAGTTTCATTCAGCCAGATGTCCCCCATCCTATATCTGTGCATTTCATTTTTCCTCCCTAGGTGCAGAACCTTACATTTCTCCGCATTGAATTTCATTTTGTTAGCGTTGGCCCAGCTTTCTAGTCTATTCAGGTCATTCTGAATTTCAATCCTGTCTTCTGGAGTATTGGCTACTCCTCCTAATTTGGTGTCATCTGCAAATTTGATAAGTATGCCCCCAATTCTGTCATCCAAGTCATTAATAAAGATATTGAATAGCACTGGGCCCAGGACAGAACCCTGTGGGACCCCACTGGTCACTTCTTTCCAGGATGAAAGGGAGCCATTGTTGAGCACCCTTTGAGTTCGGTCAGTCAACCAGTTACAAATCCATGTAATGGTTACCTTGTCTAGCCCACATTTTACGAGCTTGTTTGCAAGAATGTCATGGGGAACCTTGTCAAAGGCCTTACTGAAATCAAGATATACTATATCCACAGCATTCCCTTCATCTACCAAACTGGTAATTTTATCAAAAAAAGAGATCAGATTTGTCTGGCAAGACTTGTTTCTCTGAAACCCATGTTGGCTTTTTGTGATTATGGCATTGGCCTCTAAATGTTCACAGACTCTCTGCTTAATGATCTGCTCTAGAATCTTTCCTGGAATTGATGTCAGACTAACTGGACGATAATTGTTGGGATCCTCTTTTTTCCCCTTTTTGAAGATGGGCACAACGTTTGCCCTCCTCCAGTCTGCTGGGACTTCTCCTGTTCTCCAGGAGTTCTCAAAGATTATTGCCAATGGTTCCGATATTACATTCGCCAGTTCTTTTAATACTCTGGGATGTAGTTCATCTGGTCCTGGAGATTTATATTCATTTAGGTTAACCAGGTATTCCTGTACTATCTCTTTACTTATTCTGTGCTGAGATTCCCCTATTCTGTCTTCTGCTCCATTATCCTTAGGTTGACCACCCTTTGCCTTTTCTGAGAAGACTGAAGCAAAGAAGGTGTTGAGTAATTCTGCCTTTTCTCTGTCCCCTGTTAGCATTTTGCCATCTTCTGCACGCAGTGGCCCTACTGTTTCCTTCTTCTTCCTTTTGCTTCGGACATACCCAAAAAAGCCCTTTTTGTTGTTCTTAACCTCTCTAGCCAGCCTGAGTTCATTCTGTGCTTTAGCTTTTCTGACTTTACCCCTACATGTGCTGGCTATTTGTTTGAATTCCTCTTTCGTGATTTCCCCATTTTTCCATTTCTTATACATGTTCTGTTTAAGGCTTATCTCAGTTGAAAGTTCCTTAGTCATCCATCCTGGCTTCTTGAGACACCTCCCATTTTTCTTCCTCATTGGAACTGTTTGAAATTGCGCCTTCAGTATCTCCTTTTTGAGAAACTCCCATCCGTCTTGAACTCCCTTCTCTTTTAGTTTTCTTGACCATGGGATCTCCCCCAGTATTTCTCTAAGTTTATTGAAATCAGCTCTCCTAAAGTCTAGAATGCGTGTCTGACTATGCCTGGCTTCCCCTTTCCGCTGTATAACAAACTCCAGGAGAACATGGTCGCTTCCCCCTAAGGATCCAACCACTTGCACCCCATTGACTAGGTCATCCCTGTTGGTTAAGATCAGATCTAAAATAGTTGATCCCCTTGTTGTCTCTTCCACCTTTTGGACAATGAAATTGTCTTCCAGGCAAGTGAGGAATTTGCTAGACCTTGAGGATTTGGCTGAGTTTGACTTCCAGCAAATATCCGGATAGTTGAAGTCCCCCATCACTACTACATCTCTCCTTTCTGAGTGTGTGCTCATCTGTTCTAGAAAGGCATCATCCAATTCCTCTGCCTGAGTCGGGGGTCTGTAGTAGACTCCCACAGTAACATCCCTGTTGTTTCCCTCTCCTTTAATGTTTATCCAGATGCTCTCCACCTGGCTTCCAGTATTGACTTCCTGGATCTCTTCACTGGTGTAAATATCCCTGACATATAATGCTATTCCTCCTCCTTTCCTGTTTGGCCTGTTTCTCTTAAAAAGGTTATATCCCTCTATTTCTACATTCCAGTCATGAGACTCATCCCACCAGGTTTCAGTGATGCCTATTATATCATATTTGCTCTGTTGTGCTAGGAGTTCGAGTTCATCCTGTTTATTTCCCATACTCTGTGCATTAGTGTAGAGACATCTAAGAACATGTGTTCCCTTTACTTGCTGCCTGTGCAAATTTTTTTGCTTCCCACTGTTGGGTCCTTGCACTGTTTGCCTTGTTCCCTCTATGTCAGTTTGATTATTTTCTCCAGCCCTTTTGCCTTCCAAAATAATGTCTCCCTCCCCCATATAACTCAGTTTAAAGCCCTCCTGATCAGATTTTTGAGACTTTTGGCAAAAATGTTTTTGCCAACTGGTGTGAGATGCAGCCCATCCCTTGCCAGAAGTCCCTCCTCATGGAACCGCAGCCCATGATCCAAGAATCCAAACTGTTCTTGGCGGCACCATCTACGGAGCCAGTTATTCACCTCTGCTATTTTCTTCTCCCTTCCTGGACCATGCCTTTCTACTGGGAGAAGAGATGATATGACAACCTGTGCATCCATCTCTTTCAGCTTCCTTCCTAGAGCCTCATAATCCCTTATGATATTCTGAAGGCTGTGCCTTGCAGTATCATTGGTCAAGTCATTCTTGAGCAGCCACAGTCTAATCCACTTCCATACTTCTGGCCAGTTCTCTACTGTCCACTGGCACATCCTTCCATCCTACTCTCATCTGCCAAATGGAGACTGTGGTTAATACTGGATTGGATCCATATACATCCTCTGTCCAGGTCCTAGGAAAATTATTGGCACTTAATAAAATGTAGAGAACAGAAGTACTGGCATCTCTTCATAATTCAATAATTTTTATTTGGCATTTCAAGAAAAAAAGAAGAAAATCATATATATATATATATATATATATATGATTTTCTTCATATATACACACATACATGACACAAATAAACAAAACAAAATACATACACGATGCACATAATTTTAATTTATAACATTGTCCCTCGCTGCCTCCCAGCCTTTCCCCTATTAAAAAGACTATATAAAAAATAATGGCATCTCCTCATACTTACTTGAAATCTTGAAACCTCAGTCCCTGGAAGGCTTCTCTCTTCTGCTTTTGAAGATACAGCTGTAACCGAGTCATGGGTAATATGATGTTCTGATTTAGAACTAGGATGATTAGTATCTGCAGCTTGACTTGTAGCAGAAGTATTTTCTGAATATCTTGTACTCATCTTGTTGTCCTCTGTACTTCTTAGGTCAATTGTGGATTGACTTTGCCCAACTTCTGGCTTAGAGAGTGAATGGCTGGTGAACATAGTTTGATCTCTCTTGGAGACGTCTATATCTCCATTATATTTTTGAGCATCATCCATCTAGACAGAAGGATATGTTTGAAAGGCATATTTTCAAAATTTGTTTCAACACAGATTTCATTTAATCATCATCATTTTCTTCTCTAGGTGTTGCTAATCAACAGTGTAAATGCTTAAGATGACATATGAATTTATCAGACGACGGAAATTGGAAGTATAATCTAATGGCAATCCGAAGACAATCATGGGTTTTACGTTATTTCGTATTAAAGCATCTCATGCAATTTCGAATTGGCTCCAACTGGCTCCGTTTGAAATAAAGAGAAATTCCTCCCGTCTGATAAACTTCATAGTACCGGTCAGAATAAAAATAACTGAACAGACTGCATATGATCAAATTCTTCAAAATCAGAATTTGCAGTACTCTGAGGTAGCTTTTCCAGAAAGGAACAGATCCAGTTAGAAGCCTGAAAGAAAAACTCCTATACAAACTGCCTGCTATGCAACACAAATCCACATGCCTAATCAAAAGAATCATCAAATTTTCTGTGTTATATTCTGGGACCAAGACCAAGATTCAGGTTTTGAACCTGATCCATCAACCACATTGGGTATCTGCCAAAGACACACTTTGAATTTGTGTATTTTTTGCTGTAGAATGCACATTTATGAACTGATTTTGGCCCAGCAATATTTAGACTAAGGATGACATCTTGAATATTAGTGTATAAGTTTAGAACTGACTGGAAAACTTCAGATTTTTTTGAAAAAGGGCTGTTTTTAAGTCCCTTTTGCACAAAACTGCAAAACAAATTAGAAGGGCTGCCATGTCTACCACTAAATCTTGTGTTTAATTAAAATAATAAATGAAACTATCACTTATTTATACAGTTGGCAACACTGTATAAATTCCCTCATGGTATTCTTAAGCAATGTTTTTATTCAAAGATATAGCTGTATTAGTCTGTAGAATCAGAATTTAGAGACATCTTGTAGCACCTTTGAGACTAACTGAAAGAAAGAAGTTGGCAGAATGCGCTTCCATAGACTTACATCTACTTCCTCAACTTCTTTCTTTCAGTTAGTCTCAAAGGTGCTACAAGATCTCTCTACATACTGATTCTAGAGACTCACATGGCTATAGCTTTGAATTCTTAATACTGATTCTACAGGCTAACATGGCTATATCTTTGAATTATAGCACTACTTCTTCAAGAAACTTGCCCAGGTACAGACACACCAAATGTATCTGAGGAAGTAGACTTAAGTCTACGAAAACTCGTGCTGCCAACCTCTTTCTTTCAGTTAGTCTCAAAGGTGCTACAAGATCTCACTACATACTAATACTGAAAGGACAGCCCAACACCATTGGGCCTGAAGAAGAAGAGCCCTTCCTCCTTTTCAACTGTCATCTTCTGGCTTGCAGGGAGTGAAAGGACAGACCCAATGCCATCGGGCCTGGCCTCAGTTAAGAAGAAGAGCCCTCCCTCCATGCCATCTGCCTTGGTCCATGCCTCAGAGAGAGAGAAGAACTGCTGGACCTGATCCCCTTTCCCACCACCATTCTCTTCTCCTTTTGTGTTGTGTCTTTTTAGATTGTCAGCCTGAGGGCAAGGAACTGTCTAATTAAAATAATAATTGTAAGCCATTCTGAGAGCCTTAGGGCTGATGGGTGGGGTATAAATACTGTAAATAAATAAATAAATAAATAAAATATTTATTTTTGTACCTGTTGCAAATTTATCTGAAAAAGCAGGTAAGAATTTTAAAATATATTAATTAGCATAAAAATACCTTGACAATCGAACAACTTATTCACTGCTGCTCATTATATAATGCCTTAAATATTTCTGCAGAAAAAGGTGAAAACTTTTGACTTAATTAGCAAGTGCTACTCACACAAACATTTAAGAAAACTATGAATGTTTTTACCGTAAATGACCTAGGAAGTGATGAGATTCCTCTCGAATGGACACCAAAAGGCCTTGGTGTAACCACAGACGTTAGCCTGGCAGTATCAGTTTTCTGGTAACTTCTTGGGAGAGTAGCTGAAACCCGAGCTGACCCAGTTTGTGCATTTCCTGAATAGTAAGTCGACAAAGGAGGCTGGCTCTTTTCTTCTGTCATATTCTTTGGTGGAATTTGCATTTCAACCACTGCATAGCTCTCTGCTTTTTTATCCTTACTGTTTTCTTCACTCTTGGTCATGCTGTGTGGAGCATCATCTTCAACAATTTGTTCTTTTGAAGGCCTTGAAGGCATTTTCTCTTCACTAAATACATCATCAGTTGATTCATACATCCTCCTGTGTTCTGCTTGCCTCTGACTGCTGCTATAGAGCCCTTCATCTCTCCTCTCCCTAGGGACCGAAGCAAAAAGCACTGTGACATCAATGACCTAAAGAACAGGTGGGCTTTCAGTCATCATTTTACTATTAGATGCATTTCAAAGTGAAGACAGAACAACTGAAAGATTTATGGCTATTACACCGCCTTAATCCATGCACCACTAACAGAGCTTACATTCATCTCTTTTGCCTAAACCACACTATGTATAAATATCATCTCCAGGATGCTAAATGTTGTTGTGAACAACCCATCTCTTTTGCAAAGTTGAAAAAACACTTTCTAAGGTGGATGCCTGATTTTAATTACTTTTCTTGAAACTGAGTTTCTATTACCATTAAATGAGGGTTTTAAAAAGAGGGAGGGAGGGAGGGAGGGAGGGAGGAGAGCTAAAACTTAAATGCAGAAAAGATATAAAGCAATACAAGCATCCAGTTTAGCACATGTAGTTACATATTATATACAGTAATCTTATGCTTTTATTCTTAAGAAAGGCTCATATTTGCTCCTGTTTCTCCTAGGAACATACTGGGTTTAGAGTATTATGATGCCATTGTAGGAGCTTTATAATGGTCTTTTGCAAGACAAACAAGAGTCTTTGTTGTTGTTATTTTAACCAAGATAGCTAGACAAGAAGATAAATTCAACAAAAACAAACAAAATACCAAGATCTAAAGTCACAAAAGCTTTTATTCCAAGAATACTTACCTAGAAGGAGGTCATAATACATACAAATTATATAGGTCTTACTTTGCAGTAAATAAGTTTAGGATCTAGCCCTAAATTACATGACCTTCTAATTATTTGAGTCTTGGTTGACAACTAAGTTAAAAATTAAAACGGTAAGTAAAATCAAGCTGGAGCTTTCTTACACACTTGTGTTCTTTTTTTTAAAATTCTAAGATCATTGACAAACAATTGTACTATTAGAAAATACAATAATTACTTAAGAATTCCATGCTCATGGGAAGAATCAAAAATAAGGGAGAAAACTGGAACAAAGTAGTTGTCTTTGAACATTAAAATGGCATAAGGTTTCTCCTAAACAACTACAGAAGAAGTCAATTCAACTTGAATTCAAAGTAAATGTGCTTAGGACAGAGCTCCTAGAAGTGCTAAACATTGTTCATTAGTAACATTACCTCTCTCTCTGCATTTCTCTCAACGATTTGCTGCGTCTTTCAGAACTTTCAGAAGTGCGCCGCTCGATTTCTTCTCTCTCCTCCTTTTTCTTCTGCAGATCAGATGTGTAACTTTTCCTCCTGCTTTTCCATTTTGCCAAATCCTAAAAATTAGTTGCAAAAAATGGGTATTACATCTAGAGACTCTGGCAAGGGAGGTATGACTGAATGCTCAAGTATCTCATTACCCACCCATGTCTGCTCATTCTGACTGGTGCCCTAATTTCACTTTGCATGCCTGGTTTTCTTGTGTTCTCAAGTATCTTTCTACAGAGCTGTGTCTAAAAGATCTGGATGGCAATCACCTTTAGTGGCCATCTTTAACTGAGGAGGCCAGTTTTATGCATAAAGCTAAAAGATATCACAAAGAGAAAGCAGTATGCTGATATTAAAAGTGAACCAAAACTGATACTTTATATTTAACCTGAGAGAACACAGCATAGTATATTTTTTTAAGTGTTCTCTTCAACATGGACCAGTACTTTGGCTGTTGTTTGAACAATGACATCCAAGCAAAACAAAGTGTCAACGCTGCCTCAAGCCAATACAGAGTCGAGGCAGCTTGCCTATGATATTGAAATTTAAGAAGCATCAGGTTTTTGAAAACTATCAAAGAAAGGGATATAATCCCCTAAACCCATGAATAATAGTTTCTTCCTGGCACATAATTCCCCCAATCTGAGGGTGATTTACATAGGGTCAGAGCTTTGAAAAGTTACTTTTGGGGACTACAATTCCTTCAGACAGCATGGTCAGTGGCTTATGGTATTGACAAAGAGGAACAGAATTTCCCTCTTAATACTCTGAGCTAACACTATCTTTTCTCAAAACAGACTTTTGAAACTAGAAAATGTGCTGCCCATAAATATATCTATACACACACACTCCATAGACTGTTAAAACCAACATGTTTAGATCTTTCAGAGCTGCCCTTCCAAGTCCTAGTCTTTTTCTGATTTCCTGACTGAAGTCTCCATTGTGGTTAATGACTGAGCCAAGATATGGAAAATCTTGAATGATTTGAAGATCTTCATTGTCCACTTTAAAGCTGTGTAAATCATCTGTAGCCATTTGTTTCCTTCACATTCAACTGTAAATTCTTCCATGACTTTGTTCAGATATTTTTCCAAATCTCTGCTATTTTCTGCAATAGCATGGTGTCAGCTGTGTATCTTAAATTATTGATGCTTCTTCAATTTTCACATCTTCTTCCTCTGAGTCTAATCCTGCTTTATGTTATCTGTTCAGTATAAAAGTTAAGCAGATAGGGTGAAAAAATGCAGCCTTCCCTGACTCCTTTCCATTTCTCCATATGCTGTTCTAATGATAGCCTTTTGTCCTGAGAGTACATTAAGTATCAGAACAATTCAATATAACTGTACACCCATTTCTTTAAGAGTGATCTAAACTATGCAATCAAAGGCTTTGTTATAGTCTATAAAGCACAAGTTCATTTTCTTCTGAAATTCTTTTGTGCACTCCATTATCTAATGTATTTTTGTAATGTGATCATTTGTGCTTCTTCTCTTTCTGAATTCAACTTGGACATTAGGAAAAAAAATTTATGGCAGAAATTTGAACATCACTTTGCTTGCATAGGAAATTGATGCAAAGTTCCCATGGTTACTGCAATCCCTAGTGTCCCCTTTCTTGGGGATCGGAATAATTATTGAATGTTTACAATCTGTGGGTCCCTGTTTTTTTCCAATATTGGTTGACAGATGTTAGTTAGAATTTGCATGTACTGTGCTTCTGTCGATTGAAAGAATTCTATTAGTACGCCATATATTTCTGGTGATTTATTTCTTTCAAATGCCCTGACTGCAGCTTCCACTTCACTTGCTAAAATTGTAGGTTCATTTTCAAATGATTCTTTCTTGAATGAATCTGTCATCCTTTCATGACTAGTCAGGTGAATGCGATGGTCAGGAGTGCCTGTTATCACCCTGAAATCCCCTAATCCCCGGCTCCGGATCCAGACTCTGATCTCGTCTACTCCCATGTTTCCGATCCCTAACTTATGACGTGGCTGCTCAAGGAAGGGTTTGGATGATGTCTTGTGTTTTTAAATATTGCTAGTTTTAAATTATAGCTGGTTTAATCTATTTTTAAGGGGTGGGAGGTTTGGAAGTGGGTTATGGGATTGTTTTAACTTATGCCTTTTAACTTGTTGTACCCTGCTCCGATTGTCTCTACAGAGGAGCGGGTTATAAATAAACTATTATTATTACTACTACTATTACTATTATTATTATTATTATTATTATTATTATTCTCTTTTATAGTGTACCACTGTGTATTGTTTCCATAATTTTTTTATTTCTACTTGTTCATGTAATGGTCATAGAGCGCCCCATTCTTGGATTAAATTTCTCTTTGATTCATTGGATCTTGTGGAAGAGGTGTCCTGTTCTTCCTTTTTAGTTTTCATCTTATATTTCTCTGCATTAATTATTATATAGGCAGCCTTCCATATCCATGGATTCTTCATCAACTGATTCAACCAACCATGGTTTGAAAATATCTACATACACACACACACACAATCCAAAAAGGAAACCTTAATTTTGACATTTTATGTTTTATACTTCCTCACTGTATATAATGGAACCTGAGCATCCATGGATTTTGATATCCACAAGGGGTCCTGGAACCAAACCCCAGAAGATACGCAGGGACCACTGTAGTAGTTCTCCTTTTCCCTACTACAAGTCACTGGACAGTTGCATTCATAAAGTTATTCTGACTGTGTTTCTGTCATCTTTTAGTTTTGTTTCTTGCCCATCCTTAATTGCACGAAGAGTTTTATCTGTCTTCCACTGAAGCTTCTCTTTCTTTTTGGCTTCAGATAGTGTCTTTACATTCCTCCCTGACAACGTCTCTGGCTTCAGTCCAGAGTTCTTCTGTCTCCTAGTAAATCAGGTTTTAATACAGGCATCTCTTGCTCATTTGACAGTTAGGGACCAGAACACTGCCAAAAAGTGGAAATGGTTGAAATGCAGCACCACTGTGCCACTGGTCCCTAACTTGTTGAATAAGTAGGGAGCGCCTGTCATAACAAAAGCACTGTTCCTCCTTCGCCACCCTTCTTACCTGAGGCTGTTGGGAAAGCGGGGAGGGAGGGAAACTGTCAGAGCCCATTTTAAATTCTGATTCAAAGAATTTAGTAGAGGAATGAAGAGAGACAAGAGGAACAGATTACTACATTGCCACCTAATGCCAAGTCAGAAAAGGGAAATAATAAAACAAAGACTTGGGGGATACTATTGCATTATTTCCATCCAGATGGTAAGATACTGCATTTAGGAGTAGATGACACATTTCATTTTCTCATTTTCTGTACAGGACTTGTTTTAATTTGATTTGCAATTTTCTGTTCAGGACTTGTTTTAATTTCCTAAACAACCAGGCAGAGTGAATTTGTTCATTTGGATCAGTACCACAACCACATAGGGTGAGATTTAACCTTTCCTTTTGAATTCATTTACCTGTGCCACCACCTGCTCTTTACTTCCCCAAGGTGCAATTTTCTGTAACAGTCATAATCTGGAGGCAACTAAATAGGGTCAGGTGGGGGGAGTGGATTTTCAGCAAAAAACACGGATTGGGAGGAACAGCCAACCTCTACACTCATAAACTTTTCCCTTTTTTGTCAACCATCTAGCCCAGTCAAATACTTTAAAACAGAAGTTAATTAATTAATATCACAGCTTTCTCCCAAAATAGGATTCAACACCACATACAACCATTTAAAGTAAAGTACAATTTTAAAATGGTAATACAAAACTTTTTAAAAAATTAAACCACAATTCAGTTCAAGAAACACATGTTAAAATAATTTTAAAACAAAATTAAAATATAATAAAGCACAGTTACAACACATTCCATTAACATTTCCATTTGCTGCAACAATTTAAGAGCCAAAGACCTGCCTATATAAAAAGGTCTTTGCTAATGGAACAAAAGTAGTAAGGAGGCACCCAACCTCCTGTAGAAGGCAGTTTCACAATTGTGTATGGACTTCCCTATCTTTTGTTTTGCTATGAAGTTTGGGACACCGTGGCTCAAAGGTTAAGACGCTGACTCTGTTGACTGCAAGATTGGCAGTTCGAGATTCAAGTGCCACACAGTTAGCCCTGGTTAGTACTTGAATTCACAACCATCAAGAAATACCAATTTTGATGTTGTTGTGTGTCTTCAAATCATTTCTGACTTAAGGTGATCCTAAGGCAAGCCTAGCAGAGGTTTTCTTGTCAGAATTTGTTCAAAGAAGATTTGCCCTTTCCTTCCTGAGGCTGGAAGAGTGTGACTTGCCCAAGGTCACCTAGTAGGTTTTCCATAGCCAAACAGATAACCTTATCACACAGGCCCTGGAACAGGCCTGTCACATTACAAAAAGGGGCATTATAGGAAAGGGAGGAGGCATAGAACACAGTTTACCACACAGGAGAATGCCGCCGCCACCTCCAGAAGTTCTCATGGCGTTCCAGAGGGGACAATTTCAGGAACACTTCTAAACAGTTCCTGAAAATCACCTCCTGGGGAATGCATCCGGAATGCAATGAGAACTTCCTGTGGCGGTGTTCTCCTGTGCGGTAAACTGCATTCTATACCGCCTCCTGTTCCCATCACACCCCCTTTTGTAATGCAATAGGCTCGTTCCAGGGCCTGTGAGATAAACGCCAGAGATTCAAACCCTGGTCTCTCATTGTCTTAATCCAACATTCAAACCACAACATGCTGGCTCTCAATACCAGGTGCTATATACTATATTTCAGAGGAAGGCAATAGCAAACCACCTTTGAGTACTCCTTGTCTATGAAAACCATAGGAAATGCACGAGATTGCCATTAGTCAACATGTAACCTGAAAGAGGGGAATGTACACACACACACACAGACACACATACCATTTGTAGCTTACCCAGAAGAAACAAGCCTCCAGTATACTTACATCTTGCCACTGTTCATCTTGTTCTTGTAGCTGAGTCCTTATTCTCTGCAGCTCTTCATAACGTAGTTGGCGGATAGTCTGCAGCTCATCTGCACTGACATCATTCAAGGACTTACTCCTAAGGATAGACATATTGTTATATGAAAGATCAAATTTTCTTTAATGGAAAGAACAACTCTTTGGAAAAGGAACTGAACTATCCAGCAAGGAATAATAGAACAACATTAAAGATAGGGGTTAGGTCACTGTCAGTGCTCTGGTGTTTATATTCAAATGCCATCTAGGACCTCAAAGGATTATAGACAGAATATATTTATTTTCACAAGAAGACTATTCAAGTGTCTGTGACATGATTTGGAAGGACTCATCCCTAAATTAGATGTCAATAAATTGTGATCATAGAAGAAAGCAATGTTTAGTTTCCTGTAACACACTTCCTGGAGAGCTGAAAAGTTCTCTCTGCAACTAGAGATTAGTAGTGCTGCCTAGGCATAAACCTAGCCCTATTTTAAACAAGAAGTGGATTTCAGTTTGAAAGGCTTTCAGACTAAATAAATATGCGTACCACATTGTGAAAGTACTAGAGTGATACCAAACAGTTGAGACTGGATTTTATAGTTATCTGTAAATTTCCAAAGTGAATTATTGGTCATTTCCTGTTATTCCAAAACAACTTTCCCACAAGATGTCTATCTCAATCCTTTCACTGCTGATTTCTACAGAATACCTAAACAAATGAGGCTAGGACCTTAAGACCTAATAACAATTACTGAGGAAAAAGGCTAAAAGATGATGACTGAATTCATATTAATGCTTACTGGGAAGAAAGTCTCATTAAACTAAGTGGGATTTACTACTCTGTAAACATAATTAGTATGAAACCGTGTATGATAGAACAGAAGCCCTGATTCCCTCTCCCCCAGTTATTTTCATGCAGGTGCTATGACTATCATGCAGTTGCTATGGCTAACTTGAAGAGAGAGAAACCTAAGGAGTTTTAATGCATTTGTTTTGTGTGTGTCTCTATGTGTATTTAATAAGTTTTTTAAACATTTTTTTTAAAAAAGAAACCAACTGGGTAATGTATTACATAAAATAAAATCCATCTTTGGGAAGTCAATTAATAACCTAGATACATTCACCTGCTATCTATACCATTATCATTAACCACTTTTAAGAAACAATCTACAATAAGCTTCAATAGTACTCTTGCTTATTTTGGCAGCATATAACCAGTTATTATGGAGTTATCTGAATACTTATCACAAATCTGGTCCATTTCCAAAGTGTATTAGCCAAAAAAAAAAAAAGGCCACAAGACACATTAGACAAGATTGAGGAAAAGTTATAAAGTATCCATGCATTTTCTAGTCTAGAGTACAGCATTTCACACCCTAGTGACAATTCCGTGCATACAATAAGATAGCATTATCTAAACTAAATGTCAAAGCCATCCATCAACCAGCATTTCGGTAGTAACAATGCTCCACATTTTCCACTATTTTAGAGAATCTGCTCACATACTGTTTCACAGGTGAACTGTGTACATCTTTTATGTAGCATTTGCAATATGTCATTGCCAGGAATCTAACTCCAAATCCTTCCCTGGTAAAACTTCCCATGTCTTGACAGCACAACAGTAAATACTTCCCTCTTATTGTTGTTGCCATCAGCCAGTGATTCTACTTTGTGTAATATAACAGTAGGTAAGGGAATGAATTAAGATGTGTAGCTGCAGTGTTTGTCATTAGCCACACTGTCAAGTTCCCTATATATAAAACCAGCAAAACCCAAATACTGGAAATATTTGAAGCATTTAAAAGTATTTAAAAGATGCAATTTATGCTAAATAGGTATCTCCTTAAAAAGTGGTAAATCTTTCTCCTGATTGTTTATTTTTCCTAATACATATGAATATTTACCTATACTCCTATACTCAATGATGTATTGTTTATTTAGCACATTCATAAGTCTACATATTTTTTGGTCTTAACTATAGGCCAGTCAAGGAACATAAGCTCTTTAAGACCTATACAGGATCTTGCAGCTGAAAACCCACAACACATCACACTGATATGTCAGTATAACACCTTATGAAACTTTGGTGATATAGAATCAGATGCATCCTATACTCAAGAATTTATTGTTTATTTAGCACAGCTGTTGGTATCTCTGATAAATAGTTACCAGCTTCTGTCTGGAGCTACTTATGGGCAGCCTGACTTCTCAAGCAGCATTCAAATGCAGGTCTCTTTCACAATAAAAACACTTTTGAAATACATTGACTGCCATAGCTGCATCCTATGGAACACCTGGATTTGTGGGAAGAGAATTCTAAATACCTTGTGAAACTGTAGATCCTTGGATTCCATGGGATAGCACTACAGCAGTTAAAATGGTATCAAACTGCTATAATTGTGTAGTGTGAAAGAGATCATACTCTTTAACATCAAGTCTATATGAAATGTGCTACACACAAGGCTTCTGCACTGGAATTTCAACAGCTGCCCACTTTGTTTCTTTCAACATATGTGTAACTTTTTTGCTATTTGGAGCATCTGTTAAACAAACTGCTGGAACTGCTGTGCAAAACCATCAAGCACTGACGCATAAAGCAGCATGCACATGTCACCTCAAGCACATATCTTCAGCCAGCTTGAATGCATAAGACTAGATGGTTAATCAACTGTGTGTTTTAGGGCACTTACATTCTGCCATGCTTTTATCATTAAACTTACCCATGATCATCAGAAATCTTTTGAAATAGCCTGAGAAAAGTCAGAAAACCAGTTCATATTACCCATTTTATTTTCACCATAGGCAACAGATGACTACAACATTAAGTAAAACACAGTGACGAAGACCATGAATGAAATTTAGAAAGAATGTAAGATGTTCCTATGACTATTTCAAAATTCAGATTAAGGAGAATTATATTAATGGAATGGAAAGCTCAGCATATCTACGGTAGCAATTTACTACTACTTACTTCTTCCGTTTTGGTATGGACCCACAGTACATGCACAGTCATGAACCTTCCTTAAATGAAGCTTGAAAATGCAAATATAAAGGGCTTCTGTATATTATTTTTCCCCATTTCATTGTATCAGCAAATACAAAAAAGATAGATCAGAAGCTTAACACATTAGAACAGCCTCAGTCATTAACTCCAAATTTATATTTACAAAACTATTTTAAAACAGATACTGGATAAAATGTTGGGCGAATGATTGAGTTCACACCTTTGAGTGTCATTCAATGGGCACAGGGCACAACTCACAGCTGCAAAGCCAAACGAGAAGAGATTAGTTGGCAGCAAAGAATTCCTCATGTGAGAGAGGAGAAATTAAAGCACTGGGTGCCTCAAGTGTTTAATTCAAATTATTCCTTAAATTTATTGACTGTGTTAAACTTAAGTACCTGATTAGCTTACATTTACTTGCTTTCCAATGAAACATGCATAACCAGTACATTAGAACTACTGACTTGGCAAAACATACTTTTACTTTTAAGGATGAACAGTGATACAAGCAGAATGAAATGAATGATTGTATTTCAAGATGAGAATCATTTTACCATGAGAACATAAGAAATCTCATTAAGATTGACCAAGGATTGTCTCTTCATGAAGACAGGTGCTGTCAACAATTGACACCTTAACACCCACTAGAGTTCAAACATCTTCTCAAAAGGTAGTAAAATCTTCCCACAGTAGGGCTAGATTTCAGTGCCTGGATTGGCACTGAATATCTCAGTGGGAGTGTTAATATCATAGAATCATAGAATCATAGAAATTTAGAGTTGGAAGAGACCACAAGGGCCATCCAGTCCAACCCCCTGCCATGCAGGAACTCCCAATCAAAGCATACCCAACAGATGGCCATCCAGCCTCTGCTTAAAAACCTCCAAGGAAGGAGACTCCACCACCCTCCGAGGGAGTGTGTTCCACTGTCGAACAGCTCTTACTGTCAGGAAGTTCCTCCTAATGTTGAGGTGGAATCTTTTTTCCTGCAGTTTGCATCCATTGTTCCGAGTTCTGTTCTCTGGAGCAGCAGAAAACAAGCTTGCTCCCTCCTCAATGTGACATCCCTTCAAGTATTTAAACAGGGCGATCATATCACCTCTTAACCTTCTCTTCTCCAGGCTAAACATTCCCAGCTCCCTAAGGTGTTCTTCATAGGGCAAGGTCTCCAGACCCTTCACCATTTTAGTCACCCTCCTTTGGACCCGCTCCAGTTTCTCCACATCCTTTTTGAATTGTGGTGCCCAGAACTGGACACAGTATTCCAGGTGGGGCCTGACCAATGCAGAATAGAGTGGCACTATTACTTCCCTTGATCTAGACACTATACTTCTATTGATGCAACCTAAAATTGCATTGGCCTTTTTAGCTGCTGCATCACACTGTTGACTCATGTTCAACTTGTGGTCTACTTGGACTCCTAGATCCCTTTCACATGTTGTCTCATTCAGCCAGGTGTCCCCCATCCTATATTTGTGCATTTCATTTTTCCGCCCTACGTGTAGGACCTTACATTTCTCTGTGTTAAATTTCATTTTGTTAGCTTTGGCCCAGCTTTCTAGTCTATTCAGGTCATTTTGAATTTTGATCCTGTCCTCTGGGGTATTAGCTACTCCTCCCAATTTGGTGTCATCTGCAAATTTGATAACTAGGCTCTCAATACTGTCATCCAAGTCATTAATAAAGATGTTGAATAGCACTGGGCCCAGGACAGAACCCTGTGGCACCCCACTTGTCACTTCTTTCCAGGATGAAAAGGAACCATTGTTGAGCACCCTTTGGGTTCGGTCAGTCAACCAGTTACAAATCCATGTAACGGTTACCTTGTCTAGTCCACATTTTACAAGCTTGTTTGCAAGGACGTCATGGGGAACCTTGTCAAAGGCCTTACTGAAGTCAAGATATACTATATCCACAGCATTCCCTTCATCTACCAAGCTGGTAATTTTATCAAAAAAAGAGATCAGATTTGTCTGGCATGACTTGTTTCTCTGAAACCCATGTTGGCTTTTTGTGATTATGGAATTATCTTCCAGATATTCACAGACTCTCTGCTTAATGATCTGCTCTAGAATCTTTCCTGGTATTGATGTCAGACTAACCGGACGATAATTGTTGGGATCCTCTTTTTTCCCCTTTTTGAAGATTGGGACAACATTTGCCCTCCTCCAGTCTGCAGGGACTTCTCCTGTTCTCCAGGAGTTCTCAAAGATGATTGCCATTGGTTCCGATATTACATTTGCCAGTTCTTTTAATACCCTAGGATGTAGTTCATCTGGTCCTGGAGACTTATATTCAATATACTGTAAATCTATCTGTGCCCACACTATTCTGGAGAGATGGGGCTACAAAAATAATAATTAATAGAAATTATACTACCTATTTCCCTCCAATAATATGCTACTTCTACTATGTTCTTTTGAGTTGGCATTTAGAAACAGGAGAGAGGATAAAATATCAAAAAGGGTAGGGGTTAAAGAAATGGGCAGCGGGAGAACAAATAAAGGATTAAGTTGTTGTGGTGGCAAAAATACAAATCCTTAAAGGAGGAGAAGGGGCATAAGCATTAATTTGATTGTAGGAGACAAGATGAATAGTTACTGAAGAGAGATTTGACATAAAAGATCCAGGCCCAAGGGCTGTACCCAGAGGTTCTTCAAGCAGTCCCCATGCTAGACAAACTTCAAGAAAAAAGTGGGACAGAGGAGAAACCACACTATGGGCATGAAACTCCTAGCCATATCTAAAGGCATTCTTTGGTGGACATTTGGGTTGGATCTAGGATCTTTTAAATTGTAAGCCTGAGGGCAGGGATCCATCTAATTGTAAGACTGTATGTACAGCACTGTGTAAATTTACAGCGCTAAATAAATAAATAAATAAATAATCTTCCTAATGTGGATTAATGTATTCCACTTACAGGAATTACCCCCACCACAATTTAAAAGGACTCCACATTTTCTTCCACACCCATTTTCTCCACATTTTCTTCCACAGCCCATTATGCATTCTGAAGGGATTGAAGAGCGACAAGGGTGGAGAGGGGCACTTCAACAACCTATTTGCACATGGCTAAATCTGGCCTTAACCCACAGATTGTGGTAGATTTATACATCTGCCACCCCCCACTCAGCCATAAGTATCTCTTAATGCTACATATAATTGCTCTGTACCCCAAACTGGACCCTATATTGGCCAATAGTCTCGAATTCTGGGAGCTGAAGCCCCAAATCCCTTAAAGAGTACAGTTTGGGGACCACTGCTCTATATTATCTTTTGAATGTTCAAAAAGGTGGGAATAAGAGTTTTATTTCTATATAGCTACTAGTCCTCCTTAAATAGATATATTTTCAAGAATATCCACACACAGATGGGGACAAGTGGCGGTTATCTTTGTTATTAGAAAAAATGTTTGTTTTTTGTTCTTTACTGAAAGCAAATTGTATAATCTTGGGGGCTACATTAGTCCAGTATTCCAATATGTTGGAACACTCACAATGTTCAGAAATATGACATTTGCACTGCAAATGAGCTAGATAAGCAACACAAGAATGTATGGGAGTACTGTATATACTTGACTATAAGTAGACCTCATGTATAAGTCGAGGGCAAGTTTTGGGGCCAAAATTATGGATTTTGCTATGACCCGTGGATAAGTCGAGGGAAAAATCTAGGGGCATATAGGAAAGGATCTAGACAATGAAGCAAAGCAAAACAATGTCAAATAACTTCCAAAAGTCCATCAGACATAACTCTTTGTGCTTATTCTTAAGACTGGATGGATGAGAGAGTAAAGGGGTCAGTGCTTCCAGGACAGATTATACTCTTGCTTTTCACCAGGGGATGGTTCCTTCTTTTAAATAAGAGTTAAGATACAGTACTTACATTGACCCGTGGATAAGTCGACTCAGTTTTTTTGGGGTCAATTTTTTGACCTAAATTTCTAGACTTATACATGAGTATATACAGTTTACACAAAACACCAGCAAACTGTGAAGTTTCACATCAAGACATGCATGGTTGAAAACAAGATGCCACCTCTTAATTACAAAACATATTTCAGAACATCCGAACACAAGCACAATCCATGCATGGTCATGAGCTGACCTTTCAACCATTTGCCGTTTCTTGTGTCTGACTTTGCTGGCCTCTCTGATTGCTTCCCATTTTTCCATATCTTCTTTGTTGCACTCTCCTGGAGCAAAGCTAATTGTCTGCACATTAATTCCTACATTTAACAGCTCAATCTTGCGGACAAGCATATCATCCTTCTTTTGTCGAGACGAGGGAGATAAGATCTTTCCCCCACTTCCTCTCTCATCTGTCATGGTGGTCTTTTCAAGCAAACAAAGAAATTTGGCCTGAATTTCTGGTGGAAGACTCCATGGATCCGGAAAAAGAGCAGGTTGATATCTATCTGGGGCACCCGACAAAGGCACTTGTTTCTTGTGTGGTTGAGTTTTGCGGACTGTAAGATCATCCTTTTCTAAATCTGGAATTGCAGCTTCACCATCTCTGGGCTGGAGAACTATTTCCCCTTCCAAGCGAGGGCCTTGGTTATAGGACTTTCTAAAATACTCAAAATCTTGAAGCATGACTGGATTCATATGGGAAGCACCAGTCTTGCGAACAAACAAATCATCGTTCTCCAAATCTGGATAAAAGTCTCCATTTTCATTGTTCCTTTGATCAGACACAGGCCTAAAATAATTATTTTTTCTGCTTGTTACAAGCCTAGGCCCTGAAGCAGGATCAATTTTGGTTCTAGTTTCAGAAGACAAGTAGTCATCAGAATATTTTTGCAGAGCACGAAGAAATAAAAACTGACTGGGATATAAAAACACACAAAAATAATTAGAATTTCATTAAAAAGTAGATATCAATACCTAGTTCTCACTAAGATGATAAACCTGGGGACATAAGTAGAGTGTCTGCAAGTGAGACTTCCATGGAGAACTTCTTCATACACAATAATTCTGTCCATTTTGGAAATTAACATAAGAAGGAGACAGCTAGACTAGAATCTTTTTGTCGGAGTCTTCAATTTTTCATTTACAAAGAAAAATTCTGTAGAGCATTCAATCTAGTTAGCTAACCACTACACAGATCTGGAGTACAGATCAAAATAAGGTTTGCCAGCTCATTGAGAATTAGGCTTGAAATGTAGGCCAGATATATGGCATAAATTCTGCGACTGGAATGTGCACACACTGCAACACTGAAATGTGGCTGGTTTGTAATCCAACATCTTTAAAAAGAAAGCATTCATACTTCAGAGCAGTAACAAAGCATGCCAGCCATTGTAGAAGACATGACAGCAGGGACTAGCACAGACACAAAAATCCAGTTTACTTTAGTAGGGTGAATTCAGTAAGCAAACACAGAATGGACAACATTTTTTAAAAAAAAAAGAAATTAGGGACAGGTTCCCATGTTAACTTTTCATTTCCACTTTTAGCAAACTGCAACTGCCTCACATACAGGATAGCATAGCTCATGCAATATCCAGCAACCTTGGCAGATCAGAAGAATAACTAATTTTCTCTTCTCCAACTTGTGGTACTGATTTTGCAGCATATTCGGCTGCTTGTTTAATGAAGTCTGAGTCTTCTCTGCAATGGTTATCCAAGATATTGGTGATGGAACTGTTTTGTTGGATTCTTGCAATATCCTCTTCAGAATCTGTGCTTTTACTACACAGTAGTACACAAGCAGAAAAGGGGAAAAACACATAAAAATTTGTGAGCTCTGGCACAAAAAATTATGTGCAATATTCTGTTTCAAAATACAGTTTCAATAATTGCTATATGAAGAGGAAGCATGTAAAAAAAACTGAATAGAAAAGCTATTTAAGTTTCAATTTCCACAAGCAGCAGCACTGAAGATTTTACCCAGAGCTTCCATTAAATGGCACATTGATTTCAGTTCACTGATGCACTGAATGGTACTGTATTTCAGCCATTAAAATTTCAGCCATTAAAAGTTTTGGTTGCATGGGAAAAGGAGCATGCTAGATGACAAACCTGAATCCTTGTATCTCCTTATACCACTGTTTGGAAAAAGATATCCTCTTTGCTTTTTTCCAGTGCAATTCTTCCCCTGGAACCCAAGACTTAGGAAGAAACTTATGAGAAGAGACTTTTACGTTTGACACTGCAGCATTTATTTTGCGAACATAAAGGTCATCTGTTTCGATGTCTGGAGTGCCTATTGTCCTTTCTTCTTCTTCCTCCTCCTCAAAATAGTTGGAGAAGTCTGAAAGAACATTGGCTGTTGACTTGCATTCCATCTCTCGCTCCAAAGCTCTTCTCTGGTGACTGTACAAAATATCCAGTCAAGTTATACATTCAAACACAATTTGTTGTTAACAACACAAGACAATTTTTTGTGCAAACATGCCTCAATTTAAGAAAGACTAAAATGAGTTTGCAGTATAATAGTACTATAACAGAGTAACTAGGTAGTTATTATTTAACACTTACTTTCCTTTGACCAAAACAAAATTTTAGGAAAGAGATTACAAAATCAAAAACTGACTGTCTACCTTGGGGGCAGATTTTATTTTCAGAAATAAACTTTCACTAAGGTATTTTTCAGTACAATTGCCCCCTTCAACCAACCCTGGCCCACCTGGTTTAGTGTTTTTGAGTATCAGGTTTAGAAGTATCATTGATTGGACTCCTTTAAACTAAAACATGCATTACCAAGTTATCCATATTCACACTCAGTCGCTTCCTCATTGTAATTCCAAATCTGAGCTACCTTCATATTGCTAGATAATCTGTGAGGATGTGCAATGGCACATTCTTTTCTGCTATTCTGACTGAAATCAGGAAGTATATTTCCCTTGTCTGTTAGGATGAGCAACAAAATTAAATTAATACATCTTATGACCAGCTCCAGTACAACCTAAAGTAAAATATAAAGCCATTTTAAAAAGAGACTCCAGGAAAAAAGGAAGGTTTTACACAATGTCTGGGGCACAGGAACCATGCTAGGGGAAGAGAACAGGGCTACAATCATTCAAAATTTGAAAGCAGGAAAACTTTATTTATACCCAATTTAAAAACTGCATGATTTATGTATATTGCAACCTTTGTTGGTCACTTACGCTAAGACAAACTTATCATGGGTTTTCTTGGCAAGATTTGTTCAGAGTGGGTTTGCCTCTACCTTCCTCTGTGTGTGAGTGTGCGTGACTTGCCCAGGGCACCCAGTGGTTTTCCTGGCTGAGCAAGGATTCAAACCTTGGTCTCCAGAGTCCTATCCCAACACTTAAACCACTATACCATGTTTGCAGCCACTGCCTCACATTCCTTTGGTGACAGGCAATGGCTTGGATATTATGGTAAACTTAATTTAAGAATATTTTACTAACATCTCTTTGCTCCTGCAGCCTCTCCCAAGAATCTCTGGATGATTTGGGGAGGGGATCCAGCTTCGATCTAAGTATGGTGGAGTACAGGGAGAAGAGAGAGTTGCCCACAACTGATTTAACCAAATTATGGTCAATTCTCCCTGCTCAGCAGGCCACTACACATCATATATGTTTCAGAAGCCCCACTCCAGTCCCCTGGAAAAGCTTTACAATATGAAGGAGCAGGAAAATCTTCTTCTGTAAATCTTTAGCCTACTTAATTTAAAAACTTTATCTTAGAAGCAAAGCCAATGAACGGGTTTGCTCTTAATTATCCACCTGAAGAGCCAAAAGCAATACAGTATTACAAGTTACATAAGAGAGCAAAGTGTGAGTTATGTTTCAATAATGATTCATCATTTTAGTAAGCTTTAAATGGAAACTTACAGGATACCTCCTTTAAAAAAAAAGAAAAAAAGAAAAATCCCCTCTGTCTCAAACTAAAGTTAAATCTTTATTTCATGGTATAACCATGGTTAAGAAACAGAAAAGTTGGGATCTTAAAAGAATATTGCAGATTCATGAACAACTTCTAGACAGAATCCCATTTTATAATCCATGATATGTTTTAACTATAGCCCAGTATTGCATCTGCATAAGGTTTCCCTCATTAATTAGGTTTTGAAACCCAGGGTGTGAAGTCTAAGAGGAAATCTGCTTAGCATTACTGAAAATCCACCATGGTGAAAGCAAATCAGATAAGGAAATGGGAAGAGAAACTGCAAAAGAAGGAAAAAAAGATATCTATGACCCCATCACATTTTTGATCTCCAAAGGCAACATTATGTTTGCATCAAGCATTTCTGTAGCATTACCCCTTGGCCCAATGAGAGTATTTAAAGTACCAAACAAATACCTTGAAAATGTTCCATCTGGCTCAGTAAACAGAGGACTTGCCCAGCTTCTTCTATTATCCTCATTCTTCTCTGTCCTTCTTTTCCTCAAGGGTGCTGGCATATATGTTGGGGGTTTGGCTTTGCTGGGTAAGAAACGATTGAACTCTGCAGCAGGCTTGGGTTCAATTAAGGCAACTCTGCGGTATGACATGTCATCTTTATGGGGGTCATGCATTCTTGCGTGTGTTTCAGAATCTATGTCACTTTCACAATCTTAAAAAAAACAAAAGAAAAGAAATCCTCTGAGTTGAAAATTCAGCAATGGTAGCTTATCATATTACAAGCTATGTAACATTGGCTCATGTGGTCTGAGATTGTTGCTGCAAATGTGCAGGACAAAATGTATTTTCAGAAGCCTTCTATGACTCTGTGTGAAAATCTGCCTTGCTAAACTATTATTTAAATAATCACACTACATTCATTGCATTATTTCTTCATTCACATCTTACATGCAAAATGATCATTAATCTTCAGGCATGTGTTATAGTTAAAGGTCATTCTTAGTAAAACATGCATGGCCAACATCAAATAATATTCTATTTCTGAACTGAAATATATTTGTTCAGTCAATTTTCCAGTGCCAGAATAAATTGTCAACTGCGTGACAAAAACTGTGGCAATTGATAGGGAAGAGATAAAGGTACACACGTACAAAGGTATTTATAAAGTCTTTGATAATATTAGCAATCTTGAATTCAATTGTCAATGAAAACTGCAACATAACTTCAGAAATCTCAGTAAGTAAGGTCAAGATGTAATGTTATTTTCTCTGTACAGGTAATACATTTTTAAAATAGAATAAAAATATGTTTTTAATGCACTGATGGAGGATTTGTATTATCTTTACAACAAGTACATTACTCTATGGATACTGTGGACTACTAAAAATACAAATAAATGGGTCCTAGAGCAAATCAAGCCTGAACTCTTCCTAGAAGCCAAGATCACTAAACTGAGGCTGCCTTTTTTTGCCATATCATAAGAAGACATGACTCACTAGAAAAGACAATAATGTTTGGTAAGTTAGAAGGCAGTGGGAAAAGAGGAGAACCTCATTACAGGCGGAGAGACTCAATGAAGGAAGCCATGGTCCTGATTCTGCAAGACCTAAGCAGGGATGTTGACAATAGCGTGACTTGTTCACCATAAGTCAAATTCGACTTGACAGCAGTTAACAATAACAACAGACAAGTGCTAAAGGTCCCTCCTGCTGTACTCTACTACATCACTTAAATCAAATGCTACACTAACATGTCAGGAGCAGCATGACAGAATTTTCTTTCCCTCCTTCTTGTAGCTCTTAGAGCTACTTGAAAATAGCCTCTTGTTAGGTTCCCAGCCCTATGGAGTAGATTTGTGAAGTTCATGAAGGAGTGCAGTGGCGAAAGAAGACTGCCTCCTCTCAAAGTAGTTTTATTGGTGTATGTTCCCTACTCATACTTAGACCTATCTATATCTGCATAATCCCTAAACAAGACCATGGAAAACAATTAAAAGCTCTGAAGTAAATTTCAGCAGTCAATCTAGAAGCTCCTGTGTGAGCAAGGGATGCTATCTTCACCTCAGTAAAATGACTTCAGCTAGTTCTGATAAGTTAAGGAGTGTTTCTATTACATAAACATGCAGGGGTGGGAAGCACAAATATGTCAAACACATTCAAGGTCCTAAAAGCAGATTTAAAAGGGATTTTTACATAGATTTCAAGAGGACGTTATGAGTTTCAGTGATCTGTGCCAGGGTTGTTGTTTCTTAAATTTACAGGGTAATAAATATGTGGCTGAGTTTTATGACTTTACACTGCAAACTCACATGAAGGAATGCTACTCAGCTGTTTATTTTTGTAATGTTTCTTGCACATTCCAGCACAAGCTCTCACTTTTAGTCTGACATGGTACAGTTCAGGTACCAGTTTCCTATCTTGGTGAGTTTCACCCTATATGCTAAATTACCTGCAAGCTATTTGGATACAAACTATAAGAAAATACCAATTTCTCCCATAAGTCTGCTTTAGAGAGCGTACCAGCACACAATGTGGCTTTTTGGTACAGTACTGTGTATTTTCCCATTCCAGAAATCTCAGTTGATTTGCCTACTGTTTTCTTTTTCAGGGACTGGTGTTCAGAGGATAGCTTTCCATCCAACACTTACCACATATTTTCATACAAATCCTTGCTGTGGGAGCAAGGGTGGGAGAATTTTTTTGTGAAGCTGCGAAAAAGTTTAACCCATACACAGCCTAAGCATACTTTTCTCACACAGGCTGGTTCGATTTACACTACTGTCAGAAATCTATAGTCAGAGATCCTGCTCCAGCCCACAGTACCATTGTTTCCGAAGTTTCTTTCCCAAATATCTAGATCAGCCATGGGATACAGTCCCTTCTGTCTTAGGTCCCATCTGAGTCTTTTCACTTTTTCTTTAGCTTCTCCCCTCAAGCACTTTGTTGCCCTCCTTCCAACCTCTGGATCTTCCCTGCATTTTCTTTTTTAAACCATCAATTCTTTGTACAACCATGTTTTGGCTGACTCATTTTAGACCTCTTTTCATGAAGCATTTCAGATTGCTTTCCCAGAGCTTGAAAAAGTTACACTTTTGAACTACAATGCCTACTTGGCTAATAGCCATGCTAGCTGGTTATTTCTTGAAGTTGTAACTGAAAAAGCAGTACTTCCAATCTCTGACTTTTTTCCTCCTCTCCTGTCAGGAGCATCTCTTTTTCTCAACCAAACAGACCTACCTTCTCCTCCACAAAACAGTAACGTTTCTATACTTTTATTGTTTTGGTGTTCCTGCACCTCACTTCATAACCCAGTCCACTTCAGACTAATTTTAAAAGCCATTATTAAGGCACAGATTACTGCTTGTAATATCAAGACATCTATAAGTCTCTTTTGGTCTCCCACATATATATTATAAAATAAGGGCACACTATTCCTAAACCTAACCTGTGTCATGAATTGCTGGGCAGAAGAGGCTGAGATGAAGGCTTATGGCTAAACTAGAGCTATATCTTGGGGATTATAACTTTCAAATTCATTGCACACATTTTTAACTATGTTCTGGAAAGCAAAAAGTATACAGAGAATAGCTGAGAAATGTTTGTATTGCCTCACTAGCTATTTTCAGTTGGTTACTCATCAGCTAGCAAATACTTGTTCAGGAAACTATGTTTTGTTATCAGACATTTCAACAAAAAAACTCCCAGAGGGTGATTGTTTGGGGATTTTTTTTTTTGAAACTGAGAAGAAAAGATAGGATAAGTTAAGAAAGAGAGCCAGCATGGTGTAATTGTTTGAGTGCTGTACTAAGACAGTGGGAAACCAGGGTCTGAATCCCTGCTCGGGAATGGAAATCCACTGGTTGACCTTGGATGAGACACACTCTCTCAGATTTAAAATGAGACCATAGCAAACCTCTTCTCTATAAATCTGGCCAAGAAAAACCTATGAGAAGGACACCATACTTCCAAGTCAACTTAAAGCACATAAGCTAGAAAGCAGCAAGATTTAATTCATACATTTCTTCTCTGGTCAGTTCTCTCAAACAAGTAAGCTAATGAGATTTATCTGAATATACCTTCACTGCCACCTTTCAAAGTTATGTCTGATGAGAAACTTGCAGAAGACCTTGAGCCAAAAGAATCCAAGCTGTCAAATGAATCGTCTCTCTTATGGCTGCTAGATGAAGGAAGTGTGTCACTACGTTCCAGGTACCAAATATCACCGTATCCGCTATCCCTTCCACTTCGCTTGGGACTACAGGATTCTCCAAGAGCCTGTAAGGGCAAAGATTTTATTTTAAGCACATGTTCAAAAAGGTCATTTTGTACTTTAATGCTAGTTTTGCAATATCTGATACCAACATTAATTGTATTTTTATTTGCAAAAATGAAAAGGAGCATAAATACACTTTCTGCTTTATAAACTGAACACATTTGAAAAAAAATTAATAATAATAATAATAATAATAATAATAATTTTTATTTCTAGCCCGCCCCTCTGAGCGAGCAATCGGGACGGGTTACAACAGGTTAAAACAATACAATATAAAAAATCCCATCCCTTCACCCAAATCCCCCCCTTAAAGCAAGATTAAATCACAGCAAGATTAAAATAGTAGACAATCAATTAAAATTAAAAAAGAAAAACACCAATTTCAAATTCCAGCCCGAGAAATCCTGGCTGTATAGGGGTGAAAATTGCAGAGGGGAAGGATGGATAAACTCAAGCCTGCATTTCGGAGAAGGCCTGCCGGAAGAGATGCGTCTTTAGGGCTTTTTAAAAGCCTTCAATAGATGGAATAAGACGCATCTCGTCCAGCAAGCCATTCCACAACTTGGGGGCGACAACTGAGAAAGCCCTCTGGGAGGAGGTCTGCACCAATCTAGAGTGTTCTGGAGAAAATTCTGTGGTAAGTAAACCTGTGAGTAATTGCTAGGGATGAGCCAATTGCTAGGGATGAGCAACCTGACATCAAGGCCAACCCAAGTTCTCCAACTACTCATGTTCTTGCCTCCTTCCCTGTCCCCAACTCCAATTACTAATACCAAAACTGAGTGTCATGGATAAAATAAATGGTGTTACAAATAAACTTGTTGGCAATCCAGCTAGAGATTAGGGACAGAGGTATGAGTTGACCCACCACTTTTCTTCCATTTCCCCTTCCCCTTCCCTGATAAAAACAAAAAGCAAAAAAGACCCCTGGTTAATGAATAGGATATTACACAGATATAAGAACAAATATATTCAGTCTTGCTAAAATTCCTTTTTCTTCCTTCATTGTCTTACCTTTGTCAAGGCTTGTCCTAATAATTTCTCAAAGGCTTTTAAATTGAGGTGTGGTCCATTATAATATGGGTTGCTGTGTGCTTTCCTGCCCAACCAATATAATGTAATCAAAACCTAGGTTAAAATGAAGTGAATAGAAAATATTAATGAATCATGATTAGGCCCAAGAATGGGGAACATTACAAATATTAACACTCCATTCTAACTTTTCTGCAACAAATGGTAGCATCATAAGAGTTATTTTCTCACTTCCAGGGTAGACATTTCACCTTATTTCAGCGATTGCCTACTGTTTTTCATTTTTATGGTCCGCTTATCAGAAGCTTTCTTCAAAGCGATGGCCCAATCTAGTACTTTATATCAATTTAACTTTCATCCCAAAGGTCCTTCTTCTGTCTTTTGTCCTCTATAGAACACAGTATCTTCTATCCATCTTCTATCATTCTCACTCAGGGGAATAGTGGTAGAAGACATTAAATATTATTGACGTTGCAAACATGAAGGAACTCCTTTATAAAAAGTACTGCAGTTTTATTATAAGTACTGGAGTTTCTTCTGTGCAGAGCATATACACTTGCTGTTCCCTTATAGCCTCTAGATTTTTTCCACCTAATATCTAGAATGAATGGACCAAGAGGAAGATATAATTTGGTGGGGAGAAGCAGAGGATGAGGAAAACATGCTTAACCTCCCCTCCATCCATAGTAATCATGCTAGGGAAAGGAATGCAGGGAAATGGTTAAAGAACAAGTTCTCAGGTTCAGGTCTTTTGCCATGTGACTAGTTTTCCCTTCAGCCACTGCCATTCCCTGAACAGCTTTATTAATTTCTTGCCATGTGTAGGTCAGGTACATGGAAAACCTAATTGTTACTCTACACACTGTAGTTTATAATTCATATAGTTTGGAGGATTGCTTGTAAAACAGAAATAAACTCAATAAGATAAAAACCCAAGTCTATAGTATTTTTTTAAAAAAGCCTTTTCACATATCAATCAAATAATAGAAAGTGAGAAAGATCCTTATCTTACATTTTTCACTCTTCTGTTGGTCTCTTCTTGCCTGCAAAACACATCCAAAAGAAAAACAGAAGTCAGACAAACATTGATCATTTAGAGTTACAAATACTGAACAGTAACTATATAGCAAAACTACCCAAGTATATGAACATGCATTAACATAGGAAGAACAGGTCAGAAATACAGAATGTGGCATTAAATCATGATTGTCAGTAAACAAAACCTTGCCTTTCCCCTCCAGTGATAGGACTCGAGGTGGCATACAAATTATTAAAACCAGTGAAGGTTAAAAACACAAAAAAGGAACAATGGACAGGGATTCTGGAGTTCAACATCTGAGGACCTAAATTTGGGAACCACTGTACTAGGAAATTTTATCACAAAAATAAAAAGGGAACAACCTTCACCCAAAAGCAAACCATTAGCAAAATCATCACACACACACAATTTATAACATCTGAGGTTCTTTTATGTTGGAAACTTGCAATAAAATTTGTATTTTGTTATTTCAGTGAATGCTTGGAAGAATAATACTTGCTACAGAGACTCTCATGCAATTAATAACTTTTTCTTCAAGATTTTTATAACTTTATTGTAACTCTGATGCTTGTTTGACTGTAGTACAAATAGAGTCACCTGACAAGATCTCAAATCGTAATTTTTTTCATTGTGAAGTATTATCTTATGCCATATACCATGTGCCTCCTCATGTCCATATGAAATGAGTCATCATGTGTTTGGAATGTGTGCATCTGAGAGTTGGATAGTGTACTATTTCTCCTCATGAGAGATGCCATGGGGATCAGAAAACTGACCTCTCTTTGAACAGCAATTCCAATCTATGAAGTTTGAAATCATCAGAGGCTGGGGTGGGGAAGGAGAAGGTCACTTGTTACAGAAAGGCTATTTCTAGCACCAGCCTCATGATAGTTCAACCCTTCATGGCTGGTAAATTAAAAAGAAGTTGTATCATTTGCATGAGTGAGATGTATTTAGAAATGCACCACAGAATTAGAAGTCTGAAGCACAATTGTGGTCCAGATGTCAATTGTTTCCATTAATTAATCAAATGAGGCAAACTATGTTGTTATAGTTCATTTCTCCTATAAGTCCATTAAGAAACAGTAAAAGTCAATAGAAGGAGGCAAGTATGCATACATGAGCATGCGTGCACATATGTGCACACATGAACAGTACCATCTTGGAAAGCAGGAACCCTTCTTCAAATCAAGCAGTATGCCTTTAGAAATCCCAAGGTTGTCCCTTATCCTCATGTAAGAGACATTCCCCATCTTCTTAATATTGTACAACTTTATTGCATCACCACCTGATGATGAGTAGTTAATTTTAACTGTTAATTAATTATTGATGTGTTTTTATCTGTATTTTATGTATTGATCTATGTATTTTAGTGAACTGTAATCCCACCTCGATCAATCTGGGAGAGGCGAGAAAATATAAATAAATAAATAAATAAATACTATTACTACTACTACTATATAAATACTTTCCACCATATTTACAATCTGAACATGAGAATGTTTTGGGTTGCTCTGAACCCAGGGGCTAGTAACTATATGGCATAGTTAATACAGATTTCACACTGATTTCTTTTAAGGGTTAGAAATTCACTTGGTTATGATTCAGAGAGAAGGTGCAAAGGGCATCAGTTATATACTGTTTCGTCCTTTTAGTCCAGCAAATTCTAGATAGTCTCATCATTCATTGGGATCTAAATAAATTATCGTGATCACTGTAGAAGAATGGGGATCTAGACACACAAATTTAAACTACTAAATATAGAGAGGTGAAAGATACACATTGGCAGTCTACTACCCATAACCTTTAAACAGGAAAGTAAATCTTCACTTGCTTTGTTCTTACATCACCTTGCTTTGTTTTTAAATCAACTTGCTGTGATGTTTTTTCACATTTCAGATTTTTTTTAAAAAAATGAAAATTTCATTTATTTGTACAAATATTTGCAAAATTCATGAAGTCCCAAAAAAGAAAAAAACCTTGCAGCAGCTGCCTGCTTTTTGACAGAGTGCCTTGATGTGTCAAAGACATCCTCTTTTGATCAAGAAAAAGAAAATCTGCAAATATGCTTTACATCCCTATATTAATTTCAGTCATGCTCATTAAAGTAACAGGCTGGGGTGAGATAAAAAGTTCAGAACTATTCTTTGAATGTGCTCCATAACTTGTACTATTTGTTCCTTTGTTTTAAAAGGACACATGATATTTCCTCTTGGCTTTCACAGGAAGCTGTTTGTTCTCAGAGACATTTATAAAAACCGAAGACAACAATATTATTGTGGTGTTTTTTTTCAAACATTCAGTTTTCTATACATTATAAAAAAAAACACTCCACCTATATTGTCTTTTGCCTATTACCGGTATGAACATAAGTCTTGATAATAAAAAGTAACATGGCTCATGAATAAATGATATCCTTTAGCATGACTTCTGAGGAGCTGTAGCATCTCCACCATCTGCAGTGATTTTTAAGATCCTTACATTCTCTCTTAGCAGGCTAAATCTGTATAGAATAGGAGCTTGGGGTGCTCATTACTCTCATTATTTCCTTTCATGCACAGTTATGTCCCTTTAGCCACCTTTCAGTTTCTATGCATCACTGTCCAAACAGCTTTTCAAGTTCATCTGCCCACACTATCCCCACCCCTGGACAGCTGCACATACTTTTCTCCCACCAACTGCTGATCTCTGACAAAATGGCTAGGCAGCTGAGGGGATGGGGCTGCTAAGGCAGCTAACCATTTTTGGTCCATACAGCAGAAGCCCCTTGGAGGGGATGTCAGGCCAGCAAAAATGAAGTAGAAACACTCAGCCTCATCACACCAGTAGTTTTTTTTTCTATTTAATGTAAAAAGGAATTTGACAACATGTATAAAGCAGAGCTATAACAATACAGGAAAGGCACTGGGACTGGATGAATTCAAGGTATTTTAGTCTGCTTTAAAACCTTCTATCTTGGCTGCCTGCGATTAGAGTTCATGGCAGTGGATTTGGGGGGGGGGGTGATTTCACAGAATCATAGAGTTGAAAGCAATCCCAAGGGCCACCCAGTCCAACCCCCTGCCATGCAAGATCAACCAACACCCCCCCAACAAATGGGCATCCAGACTCTTGTTTAAAAACCTCCAAAGAAGGAAACGCCACCATTCTCCAAGGCACTGTGTTCCACTGTCAAACAGCTCTTACCATCAGAAAGTTCTTTCTAATATTTAGGTGGAAACTCTTATCCTGTAGCTTGAAGCCACTGCTCCATGTTCAAGTCTCTGGAGAAGCAGAAAACAAGCTTGCGCCATCTTAAGTATGATATCCCTTCAAATATTTCAACATGGCTATCATGTCAAAGAGAGCCAGCATGGCATAGTGGTTTGAATGTTGGACTACAACTCTAGAAACCAGGATTTGATTTGATTCCCCACTCAGGCATGAAACCCATAGGTGATCATGGGCAAATGTTCTCAGCCTCAGGGGAAGGCAATGACAAGCCTCCCAAATCTCCTAACAAATCTTGCCACCAAAAACAAAACAAAACAAAACAAACAAACAAAAACCCATTCCATGATAGCTTTGTCATTAGTTCAAAATCACTTGAAAGCACACAACAGCAGCAACAGCAACTGTGTCAACATTTCTTACAGTGTATCTACTAATTGTAAATTTAGTATTCTTTGTTTTAATTCACTATTCATCTTGAGATCAGACATCAAAGACAAATTACGTATCACATTCAACCAGCTGCTTTTGTCAATGAATAATTAATACATGCATTAGCTTATATACCTAGATACCAGCATATTCCAATCTTTCTCCAACATAGCAAAGGGTAGCAAAATGAGTATAGGGATGATCCTATTGTAGTCAAAGCGGTCTGTAGGTGAGGCTATGATAGTGGCTTGCCAAAGGCCACTAGCGAGTTTAGCTGGAATTGAATCCAGTTTTCTCCAGTCTATGTTCAGCACTCTGTTGGCAACATTGGTTAAGACAGGCACATTTACTTCTGAGTCATGAAGTCTACAGTCAGTCAGTGATACAGTTACATCAACAGGAACAACAAAACCTTGAGACTTCAGTGAGGAAGAAAATGACACAATACATCCTCCCTCGGTATCCGTGAGGGATTGGTTCTAGGATCGAAATCCATGGATGCTCATTTTCATATAACCTATGCACATACTTTAAATCACTTCTAGACTACTTATAATATCTAATAGAATGTAAATGCTGCATAAACAGTTATTATACAATGCAATATAATAACTATTTACATAATTTATATTCTATTACGCATTATAAATACAGTAATCTAGAGATGATTTAAATTATATGGGAGGATGTGCTACTCTCTTGATAACTCTCAGATGATGGCTATGACAAGTGCTATATGGTGCTTACATTGCCAATGTGGTGAGGTAGAATCATAGAATCATAGAGTTTGAAGAAACAACAAGGGCCATCCAGTGCAACCCCTGCCATGCAGGAAATCACAATCAAAGCATCCCCGACAGATGGCCATCCAGCCTCTGTTTAAAGACCTCTAAGTTAATGAGATGTGTGGTACTGTATGTAAGCAGTGAGACATCAGACTAGCTTGAACATTCTGACAGATCACGAGAAGGATCATCTACATCAGAAGAACCAGGTTCTGACTGCAGATGCTGAAACTTTGGAGGAGGCTCAATAATACTAATGTCAGGATATGTGGGGGTTGAGGATCTTCAAGTATTGAAGGTTGAGGCTTCACAATTGCAAATGTTTTAGTTAGAAACATTGGGGCTTGAAAGACAGGCACTTGAAAGACAGGCACTTTGTGCCAGCCTGGGCCCGGATTAGGGGTGCACCCCAGGCTTCATCTTGGCATGCCTCCATACAGACAGGGCATGCTACAATAACGCCCGCATGGCGCAGTGCCCAAACGGTGCTGCACCGCTCAGATGTCATCATGGAGCACAAGCATACCAATGGTACCCTGCGCACAGCCTAAAAAGAATCCTCCAGAAGCGAGTTCTTTTTAGACCTCCCAGAGGCCGCAGCAGCCTCCATCCGAGGCAGAAAGGGGTGGCATCTCACTGTCTTTTTCTGCCTATCTGTCCAGCCCCATTGTTATAAGGAAGCTGTTTCTTCTTTTTCTCTCATCATCAAACAAATCTTGTGGTGGCTATAGACATGTTGTTATCCCTTGGATGACACAGAGTCTTTATTTCACTGAAGGATCTTACTCGAAGATCATATCCTTTGACACTTGGACCTGTTGGAAAACTACTGCAAGGATTCAGACTCCAGATCGCTCTGTCTCTTCTAAATCTTTAGCATCATCATCATCATCATCATCATCATCATCACCACCACCACCATGATCTACTTCATCAGATCTTTGAGTTCTCACTGATAGGGGTTTCTCTAAATTCTTCTATGTGTTCCTCAACCTCAATGTTGTCCTCAATCATGTCAGAGAAGCCTTTCCCACCATCTTCCCTTGAAACATTCAAAATATTCCTGAAGAAATATTTTCAGTGTGAAATCACTGACTATCTCACACCATAACAGTTTCCAACATGCATTGACTTTAAAGCACCTACTGCCTTTGCAATAAACACAATTGCATCTGCAATTATGAATCTCTTCCATGAAACCATGATATTGCAGTCAGATTTAACATCAATAATAATAATAAAGAATTTTTTATATCCTGCCCAATCACGGAGAATCTGGGCGGCTAACAACAGTATAAAAATACAATACAGGAAATACAATAATACAAACAATCCCCTCCCAATCTACTGACCAATATTTAAACAAAACAAAATCAATAAACAATATAATACAAATGGAAAACATAAAAGCATTACAAATCAAATGAAGTTCATAAATGATTCCTTTCCCATTCCCTCAGCACAAGTTCAAATCCAAACAATATTAATAGATTAACTACAATAACATAATACCCGGAAGAAGAAAAAAAGGGGGGGAAAGGAAAAAATACAATATATCAAAGAACTATAATCCAATTAACCTGTCAAGCATTATAAAACACACTTTAGCATAATATCAGTAAAAGAGACATTTATAACAGTTCAAAGTTCACAAAAGGCCAAGCACATCAAGAGCAGCACAAATCTTCCTGAAGGTGTGGTGGGTACAAGTTACCTTCATGCAATTGACGATGCCTTGATCAAGTGGCTGCAGCAGTAATGTAGTGTTAGGAAGCCGGAACATCATTTCCACATTCTCGTCATCAAAGTAGAAAGATAAAGGATGGTTCAGAGCCTTGTAAATTATGAGGTGGACCTTGAATAGCACCCCTTTCTCTTCAAGTTAATTCTTCATTTTAGGAATGAAGCACTGGTAGAGGCGTAAAGCCATTCCAATAACAGGATGGCAATCACTCAAGCCCTCTTGTTGTGTTGGTTTTTGTTCTTAAGGCCTGGATATTGTTTGTTCGGTAGATAAGGCCTGGCTTGATCATGTCACCTGCTGCATTGCCATACAACACCAGAATAAGGTGATCTTTCCAGGCCCTGAATCCTGGGGCCTATTTGGCACTATTACAAATGTAGGCACAATTTGGCATATTCTCCCAGAACAAGCCTGTTTCACCACAACTGAAGACTTCCTCTGAAAGTTAGCCTTTCTCTTCTGTGGGTTTTTGAGCATTAGTTGATCCCAATTCTCCTAGGAATTTTAAGGTCTCGAGGCTATAGTACTTTACATAGCTAGCCTTAAACTCTTTCCTCTCAATCTTCTCAATCCCCTTCACAATAGTGCTCATCGAAGCTAAGTGCTTTTTCACACATATCATTGCCATCAACAAGAATACGCTTCTGTGACATGGCCTCTAGCCACACACTTAACGCTTTCTCAGTCCTTGTGAGCATTTTCTCACAAACCAAGACCATTTTGCCATTGAAGAGGCAGCACAGACACTTCCACAAATTTCAAGCTCTTTTGCTTTATTGTAGGAGTGCTTGATTTTTTTTCTTACCAATCTTATGGTCCACCTCAGCAAACCACATGCCACTTTTCAAAAGATCTTCTTGTCCAGAGATAGTACATATATGAAGGAGCATAACATACTATCTCTGGACAAGAAGAGTCTGTGAGGGATTGCTTTCACCACTTAATTGTTTTTAGGAGGTAAATATTCATTTTTTAGGAAGTCACAAAAGCAAAGAATGCACATAACACAAGTAGTGAAAAAATGTGACATGAGAATTTGTGAAATGGAAGGAGGTATGGATTTGCACCAATCAACATGCTTTGATTCAGCCTACTGCTCGGAATACACCAAATTCAAGTTTTGCTTTTTGGAGCATTCTGGAATTCTGTACTGTATTTTCAACCTGCGGTTGGTTGAATCCACTGAGACAGCGGGGCAGCCATATTTGGCATGAGCACACTGCATGGTGGTAGTGGCAGCAGGACCCAAAATGTTGGCAAGAACGTCTTCCTAAGATAATATGTAAAAATAAAAACAATTGTGCCAAATGGTGAATGAGGCTTCTTAGTGAGCCATTTCTCAGCTTCCTAAGAGTGAACCCCTGCCAAGCCTACTTCCCTCCCACATTTCCATATATTGTGAATATGAATACTGTTCAAGATCATTTTAAATGGAACCACTTTGGTTTTTGTTTTTGTTTTTTTGTGCCCTTTCCTCTAGAACAATAATCAAGGCAATGTCAAATCACAAAAGAACAGCTGTGTACTGCGGTGATTTAAAAAAAATAAAATTGGAAAACCCTAACATAAAGCTGTGGAAAGAGCAACTCAGATTTAAATTATTGCTCAGTGGAAAGACTAAGCTTGTGTTTGAAGACAATAAACCATTTTAGTTATTTTGCTTTTTAAACAACTTGAAAGACCGGGCATGCTGGATTGCAGAATCTCTGTACACTTCTTACTTTTGATGCTTGGATTCTTTCTCTTTGGCAACTACTAAACCTCACTGAAGGTTAGAGCTATCATGGTCCATCAGTCAAGATGGCTCTATATCATCTCCAGTGTCAGAGGCATTATGCTCCATGTACACCAGCTGCTGGGGACCATGATGTAGAGGGTGCAGCTGCACTCATAATAAGTTTGTAAGCTTCCTATAAACATCTGGTTGGCCACTGTATGAACAGAACATTGAATGAGACAAGCTTTTGCTCATATCCAGCAGGGCCCCTTTTCTTATGTCCATTCCTCATTCTGACCAGGCTTCAATGGATATAGTGCTGCTGGATTCCACATCTCGAAGAAGAATTGGGACCTTTGTCTTCCTGCAGCCCTCTATTGAAAACTAGGGGGCTTTCTAGATTGGCAGGAAGTGTGACATGAAGTTGCCTTTTCCTTAATGCTTAGCAGCTGCACCGCAACCTTTAGATGGAGCTGCGCTGTTCCGCAGTTTTTAAAAAGAAGCTGGGAAAACAGCACCTTTTTAAAGGCGCTTCTTCTCCCCTAAAACGCAAAAAAAGCGTTTTCATGGCACACTTTCCCTTTTTCTCATCTAAAGGCTAGAGTTTCATGCAGCCATGAACACACTTCTTTTTGCCAATCTAGAAAGCCTTTATGTGTTGCGTGAGTGAAAGAGAATGCACCAAAGAATATTAGAACTGTATTTGTCAGATGGTAGGTTTTTCACTAAGAGCACAGACAAAACATTTCTAGATCAACTTTGTTGTCAACTGCTCTCTAGTCAGCCCCAACTCATGGTGAACCTGTTCTCCACACCTCTGTTTAGGGTCTGTACATTCAGGCCCATGACCTCCCTGACTGAGTCTATCTGTCTGGTGTGCAGTCTCCCACTCTTTCTACTGCCCTCCATCTTCCAGTGGCCTAGTGGTTACGATGCCAATTCTGACGACTGGAAGATCGGAAGGTTGGCAGCCCAAGTGCTGCATGATGGGGTGAGCTCCTGTCACTAGACCCAGAATCTGCTAACCTTGCAGTGTGAAACCATGTAAATACAGAGAGATAAATAGGTGCCACTTCAATGGGAAGGTAACAGCATTCTGTGCAGTCATGCTGGCCACATGACCACTGGATTTGTCTTTGACAATGCTGGCTCTTAGGCTTAGTAACAGAGATGAGCACCGCACCCTACAGTTGACTAGAAATTCATGTCAAGGGACTACCTTTACCTTTATCTTCCCTAGCATTATTGTCTTTTCTAATGATTCATGCTTTCTCATGATGTGGACAAAGTATGAGAGCCTTAATTTGGTCATCTTGGCTTCCAGATACAGTTCAGACTTGATCTGTTCAAGGATCCATTTGTTTGTCTTTTGATTGTCCATGATATCCTCAGCACTCTTCTCCAGCACTACATCTCCAATGAGTTGATTTGGGGGGGGGGGGGGGGGAGTCAGCTTTCTTCTCTGTCCAGCTCTCACATCTTACATGGTGATGGGGAATATAATGGTTTGAACAATCTTAGTGATCAGTTATCTTTACACTTTAAAATCTTGTCTAGTTATTTCATGGCTGCCCTTTCCATTCTTAGTCTTCTTCTTATTTCTTGACTGCAGTTTTGACAATGTTTGATCCACGGCACAGCAAATCTTTAACTATTTTGAAATATCTTCATTGTCTAGGTTGAATAATGTAGATCCTCCATGGTCATTATTTTTATTTTATCTTCAGGAGTAATCCTGCCTTTGCACTTTCTTCTTCAACCTTCCTTAAAAGTCTATATTTTCCATTCGTTGTATGGTGTCATCGGCATATCTTAGATTGTTGATGTTCATTCCTCCTATCTTCATTTCTCATTCTTCTAAGTCTAAACCTGCTCTTCATATGATATTTCCTGTGTACAAGTTAAACAGACAGGGTAATAGAATGCATTTTAGCCTGATCCTTTTGGCAACTGGAATAATTCTGTTTCTCCATATTCTGTTCTAACTGTAGCCTCTTGTCCTAAGTACAGATTTATCATCAGTCTGGACTATCAAATATAGTGGCATCCTCAAGTCTTATAGAGTATTCCACATCTTTTCATGATCTATGAGGTCAAAGGCTTTGCTGCAATCTATAAAGCACAGGCTGCTCTTCTTCTGGAATTCCTTGGTGCTTGGTCCCTAGTGCCTCATTCTTTTCTGAACTTTGCACATCTGGGATTTCTGTCTCCATATATGACTGGAGTCTATGCTGCAAAATTTTGAACATAATTTTGCTTGCATGGGAAATTAACAGTATGGTCCTATAGTTGCTGCAGTCTTTCGTGTCTCCTTTTTTGTAGATGGGGATTAATATTGATCGTTTCTAGCCTGTTGACCACCATTTTGTTTTTCATATTTTACTTATCATAAATAATCAGAAATAATACTACTTTCATATTTTGTTTGGAATAGTTTACTTTCACAAGAATTGATTCTGTCTGTGCAAACTGTAGCAATTCTATTGGAATATCATCTGTTCCTAGTGATTTATTCTTCCCAATATCTCTTATTGCAGCTGCCACCCCATTCTCTAGGAGTTGGGGTTTATCTTCATTTGGTTCTTCACTCCATGTGTCATTCATTTTTTCCTTTCTCTTTTATATAGCTTCTGTGTACTGCTTTTATTGTCTATTTGTTTTTTTCTTGATTTCCAGTATGTTTCTCTTCCAATCATAAAGCATCCCTGCAGTTGGTCTGAACTTTCCTTTAAGTTCTCAGATGTCGAAGAAGATGTATCCAGATCCTTGTTTTTTGTTGTTGTCTTCTATTTCTTTGCATTGGTTATTATAATAATTTTCTTTATCCTTACACATTAGTTGCTGGACAGTTGAATTCATGGTTTTGTTTTTGTTCCCATCTCCCTTTTCTATTACTTCTCTTCTTTGCAATTCATATAAAACATCTTGTATGTTTGTCTAGCAATAGTGTTTCATGTAATGAGGTCAGTGAGGCTGAAATATAGGTACCAGGTCAAGGTGAGACTGTGTGTAGCAAACCCTATGGCAAGCCTCTGCCAAAGAAGAGCAGCAAGCTGAGTCTCACTTTGGCTCAGGCCAAAGATCAAACCTGATGCAATATCTTTGATAGGAGTAATTGTTCTAGCCTATCAAGATGTTTCCTGTAAGTTTGACTGGTTATCATGTACTCTTCATCTCTGTGCCAATCTAACCAACGGAGAGAATACCTGCTTGAAATTCTACAGATACCATGTACAGAAATCATTGCTGGATGAAATACTGACATTCAGAAAAGACACATAGATCTTCCCTTTTATAAGAGCTAGCAAATCTGTATATACACCATGTTGTTCCATCTATAAAATACAATTTGCCCTGAAAGTCTTGATGAAGAAGTGAATCAAAACATTAGATTTCAGCAAATTCTGCCCCCACCCCCAATTTTAGTACTTCTTAATTTTTACACACAACACAGAGCAAATCTTGCAGCTCCCATTCTTTTCCCCCTGGTACAACTTTCCCCATCAAAACTGCATCTTAAGGTTAAAGATTTGATACTTATTGTTGACAGCTGATTTTTGCTATTGGATTTTTTTACTTCCTGCTTGTCTCAACCTGTTTGTGTGTTGCAATTTGATCAAAATCACAGATCACTTCACAAATGAGGCAAGAGAGAAATCGAAACTCCACACCCTGAAACTACAGGGCAATTCTTACTTCCGACCAGTTAACCTATCCAATTGTTGAATTAAATTATGCAGTTTGTTCAAAACAGTAGCATGCCTTTTTAAATACAGGTTGAATCTCCCTTATCCAAATTGCCTAACACTGAAGTGTTTTAGATTCAGATTTTTGGATTTTGGAATACCTATATTTGCATATACCGGGAGATACCTTGGAGATGGGACTCATGTCTAAATACACATAGCCTGGTGGTAATTTTATAGTATACTTTTAATAATTTTCTGCATGAAACAAAATGTGTGTACAATGACCTATCAAAAAGCAAAGATTTCACTATCTCAGCCACCCATGGCGCAAGTTTTAGTTTTTGGAGTATTTTGGATTTTGGAATTCCTGATAAGAGAAACTAAATTTATATTAAAATTAATATTCCAAGTTGCCTGTCTGTCTGGAGGCTAAAATTTTGAAATCAGTTTTGCATAGCTAAATTGTCTGTAAACATAAATAAGTCTGTGCTGGGTAAAACCAAAGCAATTTCTAGTGAAAACTGAGTTGTTACTATGTGCTGTATGAAGGCTATCTAAAACATCTAAAATCAAAACAAATAAACAAACATAAACAGAAGTTTGCTAAACTGGAATATCCTGAAGTATATTCACAAAAGCAGACATTTCACCAGTTGGTAAAGAAGAAAACAAAGTAATACCACTGAATTTGGGAAACAGACTGTGAAAGAAACACATACAAACGTATGCCCAGCATGTCCATTTTGTCCAAAAACAGGAAACAGAAAGTAACAGAAGAGTGTATAGATTGAGAATATGGAAAATTATTGCTTTAACTCAGTAGAGCTTGATAATTTTTAAACGTCCAAAAGCAGCCTGATTTTCAAGAAATGAATAGCTGGGGAACATAACATTGTTGTGGTTGTTTCCTACTCAAAATGACAGCAACAGATAGCTATTTAGTGTTCTGGTGTGTTTCATTCCACGCCCACTTGGTGATGAGAAGCTGACTCCCACTTAATTATGAGATTTCAAAATGTTATGCTCAGTGCTTTCTTTGCTTTGCATTACACATTTTTTAAAAAGCAGGATAATGCATTTGTGGGCCCTGCCATTAGGAAGATGTGACATGACCACGTTTAAGTACATTAGACAGTCACAAAGGGGCATCAAATAATTACGTACTTAATTCTTACTGTGTTTTTGCTCTAAGGAGAGGGTGAAATACTTCTGGAATTTTCTGTCTCAGGTTCAAAACAACTGGATGGGCACTGGGTACTATGCACACTGTGAGAATGCACATGAACATGTTTTTGTAGTTCTTTGAAAGTCTCATAGCAATTGAAAGGGGACCTGACTAAATCTAAATGCCTTGCATTGCTTAGTTTTCAGGTTTCCAAGAAGAGCAAGCTATACTATGTAGGTGCTTTACCGATCAGTTAATTTGACTGCTATTGTTGGGTAAAACATACAGAATACTATGTTTTTTCAGAGTGACTGATCAAATTAAATGTTGTTAGTTTAACATATCTTTTAAGTATCCAGAAACCTGGAAGAAGAAGTAATACAATGCAACCGTATCTTATTATGTGTCCATTTAATATATGACTTTAAATGTAGGCACTCAGTCACTGTGTTGTGTACATCCATGTCTGGGTTTTAGTCTGAAAAAACAATCCAAAACACTGGACGCCACCCCCCAATACAGGTTCTGGACCTTGAATCGCTCCCTAGGTTTTGGTCTGAAAGTAGAGTGGATTCAATATAGCAACTGAATGGCAGTCATCAGCTGCCACTGGCATCTATTGTGCTAGGTCTAATTCCTATAAGCTTATTATTATTATAATTATTATTGTCAGTGGACATACATGTACATATGAATTAAAATGCATTGCAAATTTGAGGTTTTCTTAAATTTTGCTAAATGTGTTGGGGCCAAAGAACTGTATGGAAATGTCTTTTTTCCTTCTCTTTGCAAACATAAAGGAGGGAGAAGCCAAGGCATATGCTGGTTTGCTTCAGAAGCAGAAAGCCATGGTTTTCCTTTATTTCTCAACAGAGCTATTTGAAAAGTTTCTGTGATGCTCTCATCTGACAGACTGAACACATGCTTTAGATACAATGACACCAAATGTAAGACCACCTTTTTGTTTTTGCAAAGCAGAACCCTGCCTCCTTCTGCAACTCTGTACAGTTACTGTCATTCTAATTATACTTAGAGCTGACAGACATATGCCTAAATAGTTTTCAACCTACTCAGATTCTGAAGTTATTAACTACTGAGTCATCCATCTCTGATCATGTTTTAAAAACCATGGATAGAACCTTGAGGGCATTTATAAGATTTAGCTGCAACCATCTGCTACAACCATCACATAACTATTCAAAAGCAGGCCTTAAAAAACATGTTTGTCGCTCCCAAAAGGAGCAGACTACTTTAAGTAAAAATAATAAAAATCCCATGCTGCATAGATAATGCAGAGAGTTCGAGTTATCTATTTTAAAAATTACATTTTTTAAAAGAAATCCTCATGCAGAAAGGTCCATTCAGATTACATAGGTACACACTGTAAAGGCTGAAATTAGTGTCTACATTCTAACTGTGAGCCTATGAAGTTCTCTAAACAGACAAGGTTCTTCCCTTAATTAAAACAACTCAAGTAACATTCAGCTTGAAAGGTGGGATGCTATTTGCTCTCAAACATTTCCCCTTTTCCTGTGGGTCCAAGGGATGGAGCACTTATCCAAGCTTCCCTGTCCCCAGAAGTAGTGCTCTCAAGAGAGCACTCAATACACATAAGATGACGAACAGTTTCCTTTTTACTAAGAACAACATGTGGAAGCCCAATCTTTTGGCAGCAAAGCAGTGTATATAGGTTTCCACGTGTTCCAATAAACAGAGAGAGATAAAACAAAACCAGAACAACACTTTGCAGTACTGAACCATACCAGAGAAGTATCAGGGAGAAAACTGGATGGTTCTATTGCAGGCTTTTAAAGCATATGCCGTAGCGTCACTAGGGTTGGAATCACCCAGTGCAATAACTCATAGCAATATAGCAATAGCGAGTACATTTCTGTAATGCTTATCAATGAACTAACACTCCCTAAGTGGTTTGCAATACGTAAGACAACTGCCCCCAACAAGCTGGGTACTCATTTTACCGACCTACAAAAGGATGGCAGGCTAAGTTGACCCTGGAGCCTGGGACTGAACTTACAACCTTGTGGCTGTGAGTAGCTGCAGTAGCGGCATTTAACCACTGCACCACCAGAGCTCCTATCGCTATTGCAAGATGGAATTTCAGGGGGTGTGACCAAGAGTAGCTTGTGTCCTTGAATGACAAGTCACCACTCAATTTCTTCTGACTAAATTAGAATCTAATTGCTCAATTTAGATTTGCACTGACTTAAAAGCTTATGTTTTTAATTGGTTCACCCATAGTCTTGTATGTGTGGTTCAATTTGAGGTTTAAAATGAGAATACCTCATCTTCAAATGTGATGTTATTTTTGTAGAGGATACAAACATTAATAAAATACTGGGAACCACTGATTTAAAAAGAATTTTAAAAAATTAAAATCCTTTCTCCTCCCACTGAGCAACCATCTCTTCTGCTGAGCTCCAGTGTTTTAAAGAGGCACAGGCAAATGCCACACCCCATTTCTGCCAAAAGACAGACGTTCAGAGAGCAGTGGGATCACCCACCTTTTGGGGCTCACCTGTTGTGATCTGCACTTCCCAGACATTCCTAGTAATGCCCCTGGGCACTCCTTTCTACCGCTGGAAGCCAGCAACTGAGACAGACTCTGTACTGCTGTTGTGAAGGGACAGGGAATATACTATAGTCCAGACACTGTTGGACTGAAATTCACATCAGCCAGCATAGCCAATAGTGAAAGATGGTGTTTCAAGCCAACAATATCTACAGGACAACACATTCCTGTCCCTACTTGTTTTCTAAGCAGAGTGGGGAATTATTCCACCTTTTCCCAGGGGGACATAAGTAAATCTCAGCTGATAATCACACTCTTTTTTCCCCCTCCCAGTTCATATCAACTACTCGTAATCATCCTCTTGGGCAATTTCCTCTTTTATCCTGTAGAACAGCTAGAGTTTAAATAGCATCTTATGACTCCAAGGAAAGTGTTTTGCTCATCATTCTGCTTTCCTGATGATTCACTGGCTATAATGAAGTTCACTTTCAACTAATATCCCAACTATTTCTCCCTTTATTACATTAAAAATGCGTAGTTTCAAAACAGCTGGCCTCCAAAAGTTTTCCAAGTGAACTATTAAGGGAAGTATTCATTGTCAGTGAAACACAATACTTACCAGTTTAAAACAATGTTAAATGACGACTTAATTCTATAAACCTATGATGCATAGACATCCCCACCTAAAAGTTAAACATCAGTCATCTCTCTCCAGTGCACCTAAATACATAAAATCCTCAAAGTATTAGATATGCATAGATATGCATAGGCCACCTACTTATACATGTAATCTGATGATCCTACAAAGTCACCAAGGTGATTACTTATGCTTTATAGCCACATGTCATTAAACAGCCATAGGACACAAGTAGCCAGTATGGATGTTGAGTAATTTACGTATGGTCTAACTGTTTGCCTATTCAGAAGTGGTATTTTACCATGTTTTATTAAATCAGTTCAACTTCATTTGATTTTTATATTCCTGTGCAAATATTTACACTACCAATGTTTTAGTTGTGGTTGAAGATACTACAATGTTCCAGGATTAAATATCTATTGTACATAAGAGGAGAGCTAAAAAGGAAGCAAGTATTACTCTAGTTGCTTGTTCAGTTTAACTTTGTGAGCATTCTTAGAATGTTTCCGTAGGTTCAAGCACAGTATCTCCTCTTTATACTTAGAGATACTATTACATATCACATTTTACCAGTAACTTAAATGGTGAGACAAGTGTATGCTGTTTCTGTGCCAAACAACCATTGTATGATCTTAGACTTTCTTTTCCTTGTCTATTTGCCTCTCTTTAATTAAGACAATATGTACCACTAGCAGAATCAAATGGTATATTACTACAAAATACAATGATATTTATGAAAATCTAATTTACCAAGGGGATTTCTTTCTAACTTTTTTCAATCATCACTAGAAATTTGAATTGGGGATGTGGATAGTATTTGTCTCCTGGTCAATCAAGAATGTCAGGTGAAGATATCACACAGTCATAACAACTGGCACATAAGTATATGTTTGCCAGCCTGCCCTACGAACATTTCACAGAACACATCTCTACAGAAGGATTTTATACTGTTATTTCAAACTATAAAAAACAAACTTCCTCATTTATTACAAATATATGAGCCCACTGATGAGGTGTCCAGTAAACCCATTTTTGAGATTAAACTGCATGAGTTGATTACCAATGACATGGACAAGATCCTTGGGAAAGTGAAAAAGACAACGTGCCCCTTCGATCCCTGCCCATCATGGCTGGCCGTCCAGGGGGGTGATGCCTTGATGGCATTTCTTAAAAGTGTCATCAATGCATCCCTTAGGGAAGGCCATGTTCCAACTTGTCTTAAGGAAGCGGTGGTTAGACTGCTCCTTAAGAAGCCTTCCCTGGACCCCCTGGATTTGAAAAATTATAGGCCAGTATCACATCTGCCATTTTTGAGCAAGGTGATCGAGCAGGCCGTTGCCTATCAACTCCAAGTGATCTTGGAGGAAACCAATTATCTAGATCCATTTCAAACCGGCTTCAGGACAGAACATGGGGTGGAGACTGCCAAGGTTGCTCTGGCTGTCTAGGCATCGACAGGGGTAGCGTGACCCAGTTGGTGCTTCTAGACCTCTCAGCAGCTTTCGATACAATTGATCATGACATCCTCTTGAAACGCCTGAGAGAGTTAGGAATCGGAGGCACTGCTTTGCAGTGGTTCTGTTCCTTTCTCTTGGGTAGATTCCAGAGGGTGATGCTCAGGAACAGTTGCTCCTCAAAAACGGAGCTTAATTGTGGCGTCTCTCAAGGCGCCATCCTGTCCCCGATGCCATTCAATATTTACATGAAGCCGCTGGGAGAAATCATTCATAGACATGGGGCAGGGTGTTACCAATATGCTGATGACACCCAAATATATTTCTCCATGCCTCGGTCAGCAGCCATGACAACAGATGGCATCTCTCCCCTCAATCAGTATCTTGAAGCGGTAATGGACTGGATGAGAAAAAAACTGACTCAAGCTGAATCCAGACAAAATGGAGGTACTCACAGTTGGGACCCCCAAACCAGGCATTGGGTTGCAACCTCCAGTCCTGGATGGGGTCACGCTCTCCTCTAGGGACTGTGTTCGCAGTCTGGGGGTGCTCCTAGACCCGTCGCTTCACATGAGAGATCAGGTGAATGCAATAGTCAGGAGCGCCTGTTATCAGCTTCGACTGATACGCCAGCTGCGCCCTTTCCTGGAAGTAAGGGACCTAGAAACTGTAGTACTTGCACTGGTAACCTCACAACTCGATTTCTGCAACACACTCTACATGGGGCTACCCTCATACCTAGTTCACAAACTACAATTAGTACAAAATATGGCAGCCAGGTTGATCACTGGTAAATCCAGGTGTGATCATATTACACCAATTTTGAAATCTCTTCACTGGATGTGTATTGCTTTCTGGGCAAAGTATAAGGTGTTGGTGGTTACCTTTAAAGCCCTACATGGCTTGGGCCCAACCTATCTAAGGGATCACCTCCTCCCATATAATCCGTGCTGCACCCTCAGGTCCTCTGGGAGGAATTCACTGCAGCCTATGAAAAACAGACTAACAACAACCTCCCAGAGGGCGTTTTCCGCTGCCACTCCCAGGCTATGGAATGCCTTGTCGGATGAGATCCGTCAAATAACAAGCTTAGACAGCTTTAAAAAAGCTGTCAAGACGGATCTGTTCCGGCAGGCCTTCCCCGAATAGAGCATTCCAACACACTCTGAGTTCTCCCTACTCCATCCCAGACTTCCCAGAAAGCCGCTGTTTTAGTTTTAACATTGTGTTGCTGTTTTAATGGTTTTTGTTCTCTTTTAAATTATAATGTATTTATAATAAATAATAATAATAAAATTTTATTTATATCTCCCGCCTCTCCCTATGGATCGAGGCAGGGTTACAACATATTAATTTATTTAATTAATTCTCTTTTAAGTGTGGGGTTCTCTTTTTTATCAAGATAATGTTTTATTTCAACCTATTTTATTTGATGTAAGCTGCCCTGATTGCCCAGGCAGAAAGGCAGGATACAAAAATAAAGTTGTTGTTGTTGTTGTTGTTATGGTGTTTTTATTCAGCATTTAAAAATAATAACTGGCTCTAATCACTAAAAAATACTCTCACTGAATCCCAATACACTTAATTCTCATACTTTGCTTAGTACTGCAGCTCTAGCCATTGGTAGAAGTAATATAATTCACAGTAGCTAGTAACTTGATTGTGTAAAAGTTCATAATTAAAATAGAGAGGTTATTGTACTTCTTTCATTCTTTCATGGCACATTCCAGGTCCTATACTACTAAAGACCACTATAATACATTGTGCTGGTCTATGACCATAATAAAGATGAACTGAACACTGGAATAAACAAGTGAATGTAATATACAGAACATACACCTGCATAAGCAAGCATTCTGTATGAAGAAACTGTATAGCAAGCTGTGTTTTGCTCTTGTGCATAATTCAGATATAGCACTTATTGCACTGCACTTTTACATGTATTCAGAATTGAGCAGCAAGCCTGCAGTCCCATGATCCTCACTATCATTTACTTCTGAATAAATATTCTTAATTTAAGGGCACAAGTTCTGTTTACACCGACAGTTAAATAAGCATGTGTATATGATCCATTTTGCATGATGTAAGACCATTCTACATAGTGATATTAACATGTCACTATGTAGAATAGTCTTACATCATGCAAAATGGATCATATATGCATGATCACTATTTTAACATACCACATGATTAATATATACATGAACACTATTTTAACACATCACTATTTTAAAATATTTTTGAACATTTACACAAGTTATAATTTAAAAAACACAACATAATAGGGTGCTAAAACTCCAACAGAGTACCTCAAAGGAAGAATTAAGAAGTTGAAGTGCACTGTTTAGCTGTTCCCAAGCTACTGTGAGTATTTTTAGCAGGAGTTTCATGTTGCACCCTATAATAATCTCAGTTGTATGACCTCAAGACACACTTCCTACCCAAAGAAGAGATTCACATTTCACCTCCTTGTACAGAAACATATCTAAGAAATATTTGAATACTTTTCATTATCATTGCCTAGATTCTGAACCAAATTCATCCAGCTAATAACATAAACACGTATCAAATTTCAGTGTTTGCATACCTGAGATCTTAGTGTTAGCACTAATCAGAACATGAATTGTCAAATTTCCTTTTTTGGGAGAGTGAAAATACAGATTAGCAGCTTGTCAGTCAGTTCTGTAATGTTTGTTACTTTTATCCCCTTACACTAAAACAGGCCTGTACAACATATGGCCTGGGGGACCACATGCAGCCCTCCAAAGGATTTTGGGTGGCCCACAAGGATATGGAATGACTTCAAGGCTCCTCTGTCTCTCTGCCTCCTCCTGAGGAGATGACCATGCGGAGGAGGACAAGGAAGGGTGAACGCTTGCCCTTGCCTCCTCCACTGTCTTGGTTTGTACTGCGGAGTATTTTGGCCTCTAGTTTTAATTTTGGCCTCTTCCTCCTGTCAAGTTGTGCAGGTCTACACTAAAACTTGCTGCAGCAGAAAATACCTTCTGAGGCTGCAAAAAGAAGAACATAAGCCTTATACCAAATCAGATCACCCAACATAGCACTGGCAACTCTGACTGGCAGCAGCCCTTCAGAATTTTAGGCAGGATCCTTTTCCAGCCCTATCAGGACATCCTGGTTGTCTGACCTAGCACTGCTTGGCTTCCAAAATCAGACAAGATCAGGGTGGTATGATAGAAGATTAGGAGCAGAACTGGTTCTATTCCACTGTCCGTAGCTCCATGAAAGCCTTCTTAAACTATTATGCAATAGCTTCTCTTTCTCATAGGGAATGCAATTCTCTATTACATGTAAAATATGGTTAAGCATACATAGAAAAATGTGCAACATAGAGAAAAGGACTGTAGAAAATATATCCTGTCAGTACAAAATCAGAATCACTGTGCTATAGCACAAGAAGCTATCTGGTAGTACTGTAATTAAAGCAAAAGCTGTGTTAAAGGGGGGGGGGGGGAATCCAGTCTTCAACAGGATTTTCCTAAATAAGGGTAATTACTTCCAATTATGTCATGTACAGAGTGGCTCATCCTATCAATGAAAACATCGCTATACGAAGAACAGCATCCACCAATAAGTCACTTTGCATTAACCCTATTGAAACAAAGTTCTGCCACAACTCCTGTTAATTTAATTGGGACAAGAGAACAGTACAAAGGATACATGACATGTCGCTTTGCCCAATTTTTCTCATAACTGAACCCTTAAAAGATGTCACAATCTGGTTTATAATGCAGTTCAAAAAAGAGAGACAGTGATATGAAAAAAATCTATGTTAAAGTAAAACTTCCATGTGAGACAGCATGTAGGAAAATGCTGTGCTTTCAACATTACTTAAAATGAACTGGGACCATAGTGATGTTTGGCAATTATAAATCAGCTGAAACTATTAACAACAAAAAAAGTTGCACTGTCAAACCTTTGTGGGTAGAGCCCTTCATAATGACTGGTGGTTACCTACTCTAAGTCCTATAAGGGGCAGCAAAACAGTACCTGAAATTCCCAGGTTTGACAGTTTCACCATGTATCTCCTTACCAATGACCACACATCCTCATCATTCATTTTGGGGTGTGTCTCATGCTGATAAATTTTAGGGCACATCATGCTGAACTGTTTTCACTTAACCTATCTTGGATTATTTCATATCCTAGTGACTGCAGCTAAAGAAGAGCTTGTGGCATTCCAATCTAGCTTGAAATCATTCCAGAAGGAAAATTACCACTGTAGACTTTCTTAATTACTGCTGTATTACAGAAGTATAATAAATACTCTTACATGGCCTGCAGTGGAGCCGGAATAGTTCCTTGCCCTAACATGATTCAATTAGTTGGGTTTTTTAAAACCGTGGTGTCTGCAGTCACTCTAAAATGAAGAGGGCAGGTACGTGGCAAATGGGGAAAAAAAAGTTTATTAGTTGAACACAGTACAGTTAAGCCCTCCACATCCATGCATTCCTTATCCAAGGATTCTATTACCCATGGATTGTAAATATTTTAAATATATATAAATTCCAGAAAGCAAACCTTGATTTTGACATTTTATATAAGGGTTACCATATTACTATGCTAATGTCAAGGGTGACAGAGAATCTATGTTAGCAGAACAGAAACTACACACTAACTGTATACCCCAAAGAGAGAGATACATAGACCTTATTTTTCCAAAAGATAACTGTGTTAGTCTGCTTCAAAATAAAAAGGAAGAAGGGGAAGGAAATTAGTGGCATCAGTAAGACTAGCTAACTAAAATAAATCAGTCTTAAATATTTCTTTCCCCTTTCTGTTTTCCTCTTTACATACACATTACATGAGAGAGAATAAAGTAGCTGCCTAGCTAAGATGAACACAACACACCCTCTCCTTGGAGGGTGAAGAGAGAAAAGTTTACAGCCAGTTCTACAGGATTTGCAGGAAGAGTAAAGGATCCTGAATGCTGTTTATATTCCCCTCTCCAGCAGTGGAAGAGAGGCAGAAAAGGGAATATTGAATAGAACCATATTAAAAAGTCAAACCACAGCTCTGGGGCAGTAGATGATGGGATTGTCCCCCACCAGAGCTAGGGGCCAAGCTTGGCTATTTCCCTCACTCTTCCAGGAAAAGCAGATAAGGGAGAATGATTCCACAGACCATTTCCAAAGGTGAGTTCTGTTAGGGTGCTTTCTTTTCTGTGCTAGTCCTTTGCCTCAAACCCCTTTTTCTTCCAGAGGGAGACAGCTTCTGCCTTCAACATAGAAACCTGATCACTGTGCTCTCTCACACACCTGGTCACCTACAAGCAGTTCTTACACATCAATAAAAGTGGTTTACCTGCAATCCTGATTTTGGTTAGTGTTAACGTTTTTGTCTAGGCTGCTGCAAGTTTAGCAAGGCTAGTTTCACAACACTGTTTACCATTCTTCAGCCAACATTCTTGGCGACGGCAGTTGCACGCACAGTGCCCTTCTCAAATGTGCGGAGAAGGCCACAGGTAAAAAATGTATCGAAACCTTACATTTCTGTCTTGCAGATTACCGCCCCACCTCCTTTTCCACAACCTGTAACCATCAAGGTAGCAGGACTGACACACCTTAACAGCCCAAGGAAACATTTCCTGTATGGCATATTTACCTTAGTAACACTTGTTAACGACAAAATTCTTGGCAACGTATTAAGGACTTTGTCCTGCTCTTTAGTGAAGCTCTTAACCCACCTGCTTTCTCTCCCTATCATACACACACACAAACGTGTGAGATATGCCACAGCTTTCAGATCTCTCTCTCTTTCTTCCCTGAAAGCTCTGGCAGGCATAAGAGTTTAGAAAGCAAGATGAAACAGTCTGCAATGATAGCAATATTCTTAGTCTGAACACAGTGTGCTTAGATTTTCTTTTAATGACAATCCTTCCTCCTTACCTTAGACACACACACAATGTACATACATGGCACACGCCAGAACTTCTCCAACATAAACTGAATTAAAAAATGACTGCCTTCATAAATAATAACATAATTCCTATTTATTCCCATTATTAAGCAATATTTATACAGCTGTTTGCCTACATAACCCTTCTAAATGAATCCTTATATCATCTCTTGAGTAATGTTGCTATTATTATTATTATTATTATTTACAGTATTTATACCCTGCCCTTCAGCCCTAAAGGCTCTCAGAGAGCTTACAATAATCCTCATATCACAGCTGTGGCTCAGAAGTAGCCAAGACAGCCAGGGTGGATGATGGGAGCTGTAGTCCAACAGAGTTGGAAAGCATCAGGCTGAAGACTTCTGCCTTACACAGTACAAGCTCTCAAACACTTTTAACAATATAACACATAACATACTAACCCCATGTTTATCAAGGACAAAGCATATACCATGGGTTCACTTCTCCAGATTACAGATTTCAATGTTTAAATACTAGCCCAAAGGCAAGCATGTTCACATGTGCCATGCTATACAGATATACATACTATACTTCTGGCTATTAGGAGCCTACAGTGAAGTTTACGCACACACACACACCCTTTTTTAACCTTCAAATTTTTTTAAAAAATCCAACAACTTTGGAACCTTATACTTTGCATTTCTATGCAACATAACCATTAATTAATTCCTAGGGGACATAACCATTAATTAGTAAAGCAACTCAGTAAATCCTAAAATTCATCACATAACCTTCTTTATAAACATTTTCAGAGAATGGATGTTCTGGGAGAAGTGTGATCAAATCTGAACATTTTATAGGCTTTTCAATCTTAAGACATACAGTACATGAATATAAAATACCAAAACCAATATCCTAATATTAACTGATAAAACAAGACACTTACTTGACAGTAACACGATTAGATAAATCCTGAAGGTCACCAGGATGAAAAAGCTGAGCTTCCTTTAATCCAAGATTTCCACAAGCTTTCAAAAACACATTTATATTATCCTGTAGAGACAAGCAGAAAGTGACTGCTTAGTTAAGCTACGTGGAAGAATAGGACTGCAAGCTGTTTAGCCAAAGTTTCAAAGTCCAGCATGTGGAGATCCAGAAGACCGGTCTTTTGTATCATAAATACTAGCAATATTTCATACAAATCCTTGGGCTGAGCAGTGATCTCTGCAACTGACAAAGCATGTTAAAGATTACCAGGTATAAAGCAAAAATGCCTAGCCAGTACACAGCAATCTACATTTGATGTCAGCTCTGCAAACAAACGCCCTTTTTTTAGCTTTGCATGACAAGCCTCACTTCTCGCATTTAAAAATAACTCATGCTACTGACATTCACCACCGAGAAATGGTTGGCAACAGAAGAATAAAGAGGAGGAACTCTGTTTCTATGATTACAAATTGATCGTAGAATACTGCACCTGGAATCTGGCTTCAGTTCCTGAGAAGGGCAATGGGGGGGGGGGGGAGAAGAAAATAAAAAGCTCAAAAGAGCAAAAGGCACAGCACAAATGTGGTTTTCATTGGGTAAACCAGAATATGTAGGTGTGGCTTTACAGATTTCTACACCTGCTCTGGGTTAACTGCTTACTGAGTCACTAAGAGAAGCATACATGGAACACGACGGAGAAACTCTGCAGTTGGCGTCTCACTTTTTGTTCAAAGAATACGGACAATAAACTGAGAGTGGTCAGCATGTTAGTGTTAAGTCCCATCAACAGTTGCCAAATAATTTCTCATACACATTCCAAATAAGCCATAGAAATAAGCACCCAGGAAACACAGCACAAATGTACTTTGCCCTTCTTCTAGGATCTTTAAGCTCAGCTATTCTGGAAACAATGGGCTAGTTCACAGGTAGCATTAAATTGTGGTTTGGCACAGGGGTGAGCAACATGTAGCCCTTCTGGACTCCAACTCTCATAATCTTCTGGGGATTACACATTCTAACATCTGTCCTATAAACTTTCCATTTTAGTGTCTGTATCTACCAAGGTGACCACAGGTGACAGGGAATCTGGATTCAGTTCCAGAAGGAGAGCCTGAGAAATATATCTACCACATCCAAAGAAGGCACTTGAATACTTTTACCACATCCAAAGAAGGCACTTGAATACTTTTACCATATCCAAGGAAGGCACTTGTAAATGTTATCCATTGGGAAAGTAGCTATGAAGAAAAACAATACAGGACTCTTTCAAAGCTCTTTAACTGGAATGAGTACACTCTAAATTGTTTAATGAAAATCCACTGAGGCGCAAGTTTGGTGCCAGCAGCCACGGTAGTTCTAGCCCCAACTGTATATATTAAAAGCCTATCTTAAACCCTGACTACCAGCTATGCTGGTTGAGGATGATAGATTGCTGTGGTCCAGCAACAACTGGAAGGATGTAGGATGCCCATTCTGGTTTAACGCAGCATCTGTCAGAAGTAATGAACCTCAGTTTCATATTCTCTCCCTCTTCTCTGGCACAATTGAGAGGATAGTTAAGAGAAACTTTCATTTCTACATGTGCTTAATCATATCGTCTGTCATCCTCTTTCTGAAAATTGAAATAGGACAAGAGATTATGACCATTCATTCCTAACCTAAACAAAATAGCATTTAATGATTTGCAAAATGTATTATCATTAGATACTTGGGTTTTTCTATACCTTGGCTCAATTATAATTAAAAACTGAGACTACAGACAACAAATCAGAAAACTAGAGCACGAAAGGGCAGCTATGAACAAACCAGAAAAGATCCTCAAGTGTAAAGGTATTCAATGATATAGGAAAACAGCATATGCCATCATATCTCCAATTTCTATGTATGGCTGTGAAAACTGGACAGCAAAGAAAGCCAATTGGAAGAAAATCAACTCATCTAATATGTTGTACTGGAGAAGAGTTCTGCAGGTACTATGGGCTTCCAATAAATAAATAAATAAATAAATCTGAGAGCAAATCAAGCCTGAACTCTCAGTAAAAACCACAATGACTAAAGTGTGGCTACTAAACTTTGGAAATAGCATGAGACAACATGACAAAATAGAAAAGACCATAATGCTTGGTGAGACGGAAAGCAGCAAGAGAAGAAGAAGACAGCGTTACAGATGGGTAGAGTCAATCGAAGAAGCCAGGGCCCTGAGTTTTCAAGAATATGACAGGGCTGTTAATAACAGGGTGCCTTAAAGGTCTCTCAATCAAAGGCTCACCATAAATTGAAGCCAATCTAACAGCAATTAACAAAATACTCAAAGTTATTCTTGGTCGCAATACTTTTTTTGACACAATGCTCATTTTGCTCCAATGATTCAGTGTGTGGCTGAGATTTGCATTATTTGTTTAGTGAGAAGGTGGATAGTTGATGTCATTTAATTATCAGATCACTAATTATGAGGGTCTTTTGAATAATCTTTTTCAATATTGTTCTCATGTCATTAATTGCACACAATCATTTGAGCAATCTATTCCTACTTTACAACTTTTTGAGCTATCATACATGGCATGCTAATTTTGCCATGGTTCTGCTTGGTAACAGGGTAAGTCTCCCTTATCTGGAATTCTGAAATCCAAAATACTCCAAATACCAAAACTTTTTTGCATAGGTGGTTGAAAAGGTGAAATCTTTGCTTTTTGGTGGTTCAGTGTACACAGACTCTGCTTCGTACACAATATTATTTTTTAAAAATTGTATAAAATTACCTTCAGGCTATGAGTGTAAGGTATATATAAAACATAAATGAATGTTGTGTTCAGACTCTGGTCATATCTCCAAGATACCTCATATATACACAGATGCTAATACAGGTATTCCAAAATCCAAAACACTTCTGGTCCCAAGCATTTTGGATAAGAGAGATTCAACCTCTATTTTCATATTGGTTCTCCCAGTACATTGTTCTCATGCTAAATAACAACTATAACTACCACCATAACTACTAGGGACTATAATTTTACTCTGATGTACTTCTATTCATGACTGCCAAAAGCTGCATTCCCTTATCAAGCTGACCCCACTCCACTGTCCAGACAGGAGGATATACACAGAAAACCAGGATTACTGGGCCTGTGCACTCTGAGACAAGTTATCTAGCAATCTGGGGAAACACTTGTTCTTCTGATTCTATGAATCTAACTCCTATTTACATAAAAAACAGCTTAAATCATCAAGAGAGGGAGTTCACATAATATATAGCAGCTAAAACTAAACTGATCATAACCGTAAAATCCCTGGCTTCCTGTCAGCTCCATCTGGTAGCACCCTCCAAACGCTTCAGGTGTTGTTTAAACAAACAGTTGGGGTGGGAATCACATGTTCTCCTTATGTAATAAATGTGAACTTCAATATGCACACCTTAATGAATTCAGCCGGTACAAACAGCTTTGTAACACTAGAAAAAATGCAAGTTATGGCACATCTTTACATTCAACCCAACACATTTGGAGAGAGAAAACCCTAAGCTAATCAGTACAATTAGTTTAAGTTGGAAAACCATGCACATTTCTCCAGGCCATAGGAATACTGATTTATCTAAAATACATTTTGTACTCTTTTCTACCTTCAATTACATTCCTGTCATTCCAGTTTATGTACTATGACAATACATTATGCAAGCAAAACCAGAATTACACTGAATAACTATGACTATATTAGCATGAAAGGTATGCAGAGTCTACTGAGCCCAAAGTTATGCATGTACAAGGACTTTAAGTGTTTATTTTGTCCACCTTATGTTCCCCCCCCCCTCCATTATCTTCAAAACCACTAGCACATAAAGGACTGGATCTACAATGACAACTAAACAGTTACACTTTAATAAATAATGACATTATAACAACAATGTACCAATATTAGTTGGAAGCAAATATGCTAGTTCAAAAGTTCAGTATTTCTGTTGACTGTTTAACCCTCAGGAACCTTGCCCTACCATGTATAGTGTAAGTGGCCTGGTGCAATGCTGCTTTATGATTGCCACTTATGATTCCCACAATCTTTACATTGTAGTTTGTTTAATGTAATATGTGAATCGAAATGTATCTAACAAAGAGCAGAACAAGCTTGGGCTTTTGCTCGGGCTTATTAGGACAGAAACAAACCAGAACACCAGTTGCTCCCAGATCCACATACCAAGGCTCCTGCCACAAGGCTCTTGCCACAAATGAATCAGTTTCACACCACTTTAACTTCCATGGCTCAATAACACAGAACTGTGGCATTTGTAGGTTGGTGGGTCACCAGAACTCTGACAGGGGAGACAAAATGCTCCACAAAACTAAAAATCCCAGAATTCCGTAGCATTGAGCCATGGGAATTAATGTGGTGTGAAACTGTTTAATTTCTGTAGTGTGGCAGCAGTCCCTGCTAAACAAATCCTGCAGGGTGTTTTTCATTTCTTTCTTTTTTGCTGGAAAAACATAATCGCTTATCTTACCAAGACTCTGAGTAGTCCAACAATCTACAATATATTATAATATTCACAAGGAAAAAAAAATCAAGATTGAGATTATTGTTGTTGTTGTGCTTTCAATCCACTTCTGACTTATGGTGAATCTAAGGCGAATCTATCACAGGGCTTTCTTGGCAGATTCATTCAAAGGAGGTTTACCTTCGCCATCCTCTGAGGCTGAAAGAGTATGACTTCCCCAGGGTCACCCAGTGGGTTTCATGGCTGAGTAGGGAATTTGAACCCTGGTCTCCAAAGTCATAGTCCCCATGCTCAAACCATATTTGTGCCTATTCCAAATGTTTATAAATTGATACTGTCAGCAAAAGAATGTTCAGTTTTGAAAAGAAATCTAATGTGTCATGCCCCTGTATGTCCCACAGGTAAATCCGAACTGTCGTTTTGCAATTGCTTAATGTTATAGCCAATATGCAGTTCTAAAATAGTAGGTCAAATTAAAAGGACAAGCCGAGAATAGAACCTTTCCCCTGAAACTATTCAAATGTTTACTGTATTCATGCATTAAGTAGTTTTTTTTTTGTTTTGTTTTTTTGAGGAATGTCTTGGTTCTCTGAAGCATGTGGAATCTGATTTATCATGGTTGATATATTTAATTTAAAAAAGAAAAGGCATAGACAAACTAGTAAATTCAGTCTTTTTGTCAAGATGGGTGACTAATGAAAAATAAAAAAAACATATATTGCTTACATGTAGTGTTCATTATTGTTATATTTAGTTGATTATCCATAAAATTCTAAGGCATGATAACTCAGTAACATTCACTTCCTCTACCTTTTTTCAAATGCTTTGAAAACACAAAGGCACTGAAAGCTGCAAACAATAATTTTGGCAATCCCAAACTGCTATGTACTTTTATTACATTTGTGGACATATCTTCCTAGGGATAAACGCCTTGATAATAGTTACAACTTTAAAACTAACCGGTCTGGCTATTAACAGTAAGGGCTGTTCAACGGTGGAACACACTCCCTCGGAGTGTAGTGGAGTCTCCATCCTTGGAGGTCTTTAAGCAGAGGCTGGATGGTGATCTGTCGGGGATGCTTTGACTGGGAGTTCCTGCATGGCAGGGGTTTGGACTGGATGGCCCTTGTGGTCTCTTCCAACTCTATGATTCTATGATTTTCATTTCACTTCATATTTTCATTCAATATACAGTCGTCCCTCCATATTCGCAGGAGTTAGGGGAATGAGACCTCCGGGAATATGGAAAATTCACGATTAACTTTGCCCCCCACTCAGAAGCCAGTTAAAGGGAGGGGTGGGTGGGGGAAGAGGAGCAGGAGCCCACACTCCTTTTTTCCTAACTCCCATCCCTTTAACTGGCACCATGCCCCTTTCCCAACCTGACAACTTCTTTCCCCAGGGGGCAATTGGGTAGGGAAAGAGAGGAGAAGTCTCCATCCCCCCAATTTCCCTTCCCAGATGGATTGCTGCCTGGGCTGCTCAGGCAGAAATACAGCTGGGAAGGAGTCTGGGGGCGGGGGGGGGGAGGTTCCTCCTCCATTTGCCAGCCCCATTGCCCCATAGCCCCCTGGACAGTTCCTCCCTTTCCTGGCTGGATCACTGCCTGGCTGGCTGGGAAAAACATAGGGGCTTTCTAGATTGGCAAAAAGAAGTGTGTTCATGGCTGCATGAAACTCTAGCCTTTAGATGAGAAAAAGGGAAATTGTGCCATGAAAACGCTTTTTTTGCATTTTAGGGGAGAAGAAGCGCCTTTAAAAAGGTGCTGGTTTTCCCAGCTTCTTTTTTAAAAACTGTGGAGCAGCGCAGCTCCATCTAAAGGCTGTGGTGCAGCTGCTAAGCATTAAGGAAAAGGCAACTTCATGTCACACTTTCCTGCCAATCTAGAAAGCCCCATAGAGTTGGCTCCAGGACTTTTACTCCAGAGAAGAAAAATCCACGAGGGAGAGGGAGGAGGAATGCCTGGGCTAGCAGCCTTGACTTCATGAATAATCAAAACTGCAAGTATCAAGGCCATGAATATGGAAGGCCAACTGTATTACACATTTTATGAAATAATGCAGTTACAGATACAGACGTTTTTCTACTTCACATCACAACATTCGTTGTTGTTGTTAACTGCCATCAAGTTGACTTTGACGTACGGCAACGCTATGAATGAGAAACCTCCAAGTCACCCTAATCAACCATCCTGCTCAGGTCTTGCAAATTCAAGACTGTTGCTTCCTTGATGGAGTCTATCCACCTGTAATGTGGTTTCCCCCTTTTTCTGCTGCTTTTCACCTTGCCACACATTATAGTCTTTTCTAGTGAGTCTCATCTTTTCATGATACGTCCAAAGTAGAAAAGTCTCAGTATTTTACCATCCCATTTTCTGCAAGATCTTTTCCCAACCATCTGATAGTACAAAAATTTATTTATGCCTTTATAAAGTATGTCAGTACATTAATAGTCTGAATTAAGAGTATAGTTCTTATTTAGTGGATTTCAAAATAACATAACATATATCAGTGAGAGCATTAATATTTTTATTTTCTGCCTTTTCCATCTCTTTTCACAGTGATGAGTCAAAGCACTGGAGTACAACAACAACAACAACAACAACAACAACAATTTTTATTTATACCCCGCTCTTCAGCCAAGGCTATTATATACTATTATAAAATTATTATTATTATTATTATTAATAATAATAATAATAATAATTACACATGCCTCCTAAAGACGCCCTATGTTTTTGCTTATTTTTCAGGGGAAATGGCAGGCAGCAACCAGACAGGTATTCCCTATCTTTCCATGAAGTGCTGGTAGGCAGTACCTCTGGCAGTACACCACATAAAGACAAAAGTGTCATATCCTACTTGCTAGTAATACTTCGTTCATTTTCTCCAATAATGGAGACATTGTTACATTGCATTAGTAATGCAAGAAGGGGTAACATCAGTCCTCAAGGCATAACTGTAATTTTTTTCATTATTCACTGGGCGGAGGAGAGGAAATGTTAAAGGAATGTCACATGGCTCAAATGCTGTCTCATGTTATACCTTCTGCAATGTTGTGTGGGAAGAGAGTATGGCTTCTACCACAGGACAAAACTTCACAGCATTCTAAAATTGTGGGTAGTTCTTTAATAATCTAAAAATAGCCATTTTGGCAATTTTTGGGAGACCATCAAGTAAAGTTATTTAAGGAGGCTCACAGCCTTATCAGAAATTCTGAAGTCATCTTCAGCTTCACACTGAACAAACGTTTTATGCCTGAAAATGCTGCAGTTTCTCTACTTTCACCGGATAGTAGGAGCAGGTAATTTTATTCAATGTTCAGGAGCCTATTAAAAGGGCAGGGCCCCACACCGCCAAGCCTTAAATTACAGAAATGTCCCTGAAAATATCTGAAAAATCACCAAAAGCAGAAGCAAGGTAGACTCACCATCACACATTTATTGCCCAAGTGTATCCCTTGATTATTATGAGGATGTGTGACAGGGTGATACAGTTGGCCATCCATATCCATAGATTTTTTTAATCCAAATTCTTGAGTATCCATGGCTTGAAAATATTCCCCCAAAAAATAAAATTCCAAAATGCAAACCTTGATTTTGCCATTTTAGACCATTTTAGTATGCCTTTTTATTTAATGGGACTTGAGAATCCACAGATCTTGCTATCCATGGGGGTCTGGGAACCAAACCCCAGTGGATACTAAGGGCCCACTGTATTAATAATGATGAGGACTCAGTCATTCTTAGTGGCTGAATGACTTAACTGGTAAAAGATAACGATTAAATATTAGTAGACATTCCACTGAAAAGGTACCAAGACTTTCATGCACCCAAAGCAAAAGCAGAACTTTCTACCAACCTAGGACCTACACATGTACATTAAAAACATGTTGGCCTGCCTACAAGAGGTGTCTATTGTATCCCATTTCCTTCCTAGTGGTAAGAGTTTTCCCAAGGATTCCCCACCTCTTGCCATTCTAGTTCACAGGAAGTGCTTATAAAACTGGATTAGAAGGTAGTGCGAGAAGACACACCTACTGAAATTAAAACAGACTACAGCTGCTTGGCAGCAGAGGTATGTCAGTCAATCCGTGTGAAGAAAATGATATGCTTGGTGCCAACCACTGTTGGTAGCAGGCTACTTTTTCTACCCATTTATCCTATTTTGGAGAAAAACACTAGTTTACATGATTACTTTTAACATGCAAGTACTTTCCAAATTTAGTCACTGCAGCACTATGAAGACAGTTTATTGTTAGAATGAACATTATTCTGCTTGCCTCAGAAATAATAACAAAGATGTCTGAAAAAAATGGATTCCCCCCCTCCCCTTTGGCTCAGGGGAAAGTGTGCTTTTCTCACTAATCTCTTAGTGCCACATAATGATTTCTTCCATACTCTTCCTGTCCTAAACATGTCTCCCCCCATTCTCTGTTAAAACTTTACCTGTCCATCAGCAACATGAATGAGAAGCACAGAAGAATGGAAAGGACTTTGTTTTCTTCACAGTTGCCCCACACTCTGGTATCCTGGCTTGGTATCCTTGTCTGCCATGACTCACAGCAGATATGTCAACAGCTGTTATGACCCTTTGATCATACATGGTCACCAGGCCCATTGATACATCAGGTATCAGCAACCCAACCACAAGAGGTGGGTAATGGAAAATGGAAACATCTCTCAGCTCTTCCTCTTGACCATGTGCAAGCAGCACTATTCCTGTCACTTCTGGATAACGGAAGGACAGTGCTCAGAGCTGGCAGAAAAATCTGAGATTTAGGTTGAGTTTTAAACAAAAATGGAAAAGAATTTAAGGCCTCATTAGTTTACAACTTTTTTGCAGTTTGCTTTCAAAATCTCCAAAGCTTATTTCTGATCCTGGCTAGGGAGAACTTTGCCAGCATCTCCAGTTACTGATTTCCTGTTTCATAGATAAGGAACCAAAGAAAACTTGGGTAAAGCTCAATTGTTCATCCATTGCAGTAACTGGTATAATGTATTAGAATTAGTACAGTGCAGATGTCAATGATTCTGACTAAGGAGCAAGACACCAGTGGCTAAGAGAACACACTGAAGTCTTTACTATAGGAACTCCATTCCTCTATAAGAAAGTTACTGAGGGAGCTATTCTAATCTAGCTACATCTCTAGGATGGTCTACATCTTAATCTAGCTCAAAGAAGAGATGGGATGAGAAGAGGAGTGAAAACATCCCTCAGAGTATCAGCTTAATCCCACAGCGGTCAGAAGAGGGAGACAGAGAAGCAGATCACTTCAGGGTACTCAAACTAGTTAGCCCTGTTGTTACTGCCCACTTGAAGGCATTAGCTCTTTTATTGCAGAGTACTATTGTCATTATGCACTAAATGAGACTAGGGGAGAAAAAGTAGAAGTTCCAGCTTCCTGACTATCTACCCTGTTTCCCTGAAAATAAGACATCCCCCCCAAAAAAAGACCTAGTAGAGGTTTTACAGAATTGCTAAATATAAGGCCTCCCCCGAAAGTAAGACCTAGCAAAGTTTTAAAATATAAATATATATACAGTATATAATAAATGTTTATTTTTTTGGTTCAACAATAAATGTGAATTCTTCATGGAAAAAATAAGACATTCCCTGAAAATAAGACCTGCCACGTCTTTGGGAGCAAAAATTAATATATGACATTGTCTTATTTTCGGGGAAACACGGTAAAAAAGGCCCATTGAAATCGTACATTTTGCCTTTGAGCAAAATAATTTTAAGGTCAGCTCAGTGGAATACAGCCAAATGTTTGTTTGCATAATGGTAAACGACAGCACTTCCAAGGATGCAGTGGAACCAGGGGTCACAGGCTTAAAGTTCCAGGACTTTTTGAGTAGAAGGGATTAAGACATCATCTACCATCCCCGACTCCTTTGGACTCCCCTGTTCCCTCTGAATTCACCTGCAATCCTTACAGCTGCTGGAGAGAAAACAGATTTTTATAGCCACAGATTTTTATTGCTACACAATATATTTCATTGGAAAACCCAATCCAAAAGTATTTTGCCTGTTTATGATGTGGATCAAAATAGCTAGAAATGTGCTCATTTTTATATAGATTACCACAGGCCCCTGCATTTTGGGATTGCCCTTGACGGTGTTGCTATAGGCACTGTCATGATGAGGAACTGCACTTCAAAATTTACCACTACACCACTAAATATATTTCTAGTTGGTGTAGGTGTGTTAATTTCTGCATGTTTTAATTACTGAAAATGCGGTTCCATAGCCCTTATGATTTTGAGAACCTAAACCACAATAATGTTTATGATTCACTACTTCTTTTAACTCAGCAAATGCAGTTCATAACTGTACAAGGTGGGGAGAAGGAATAGATTCCTAGGCTACATACTCGGATCTGCAAAGTTATAAATAAGCTCTTTTATACATAAGGAAACCATTATGTTGACCACAAAAGCTTATGATTCCACACTTAATTTGGGACTTTGCTCGGACCTGCATGTGGTAACCAGGCTAGAGCTGCACTTTGCTACTCACACCCTATTTATATAAAAAAAGTACAGCCTATAAATGGCTTTTTTTGTATATTAGGAGGACAATAAGTCTTTGTGACTAGCTGTACATCACACATGTTTTAGGATTACTTATTGTCTTTACAGTATATGAGAAGAGACAGGGGGCTGATCACAAGACTAGGAAGTCCAGACTTCTCAGACACTAATCTCAGCTTACTACAGCATTCCATCTCTGTAAGGTAAAGTAGGACCAAATTTACTTATATGCATGCTTCAGTACAGAAAGATGCAAGCAGCTAACAGAAAATGTCTAATTAGTCCATTACATGATTAGCATACTGAAGGCAACTGAAATTTTCTTCTCAAATATTTGACAGAGAGAAAGAGTGGAATGAGAGAGAGGCAGAGAGAGAAAGATGTGAAACCCCCTCTTCTCTTCACATTTCTTGACCCCTTTTGCTGCATTTTTTCCAGATCTGTTGGTGATTGCTTCCCATTAATTCTCTCTCTCTTTTCTCTTATACATATTCACCATCCTTTAATTCTAAATTATCCAGTCTCTACCAACACATTCTGCAATGATATGACAAACCCACAGTTTTGAGCTGTGGGCTTACTCTTACTAACTACAGTTTAAAGAAACTTCAACTTCCCAGCTTCATGTGTTTGGGGGATTCATGCTTTTGTTTATCAGAGGAAGCAAGGCACTTTATATATTCTTACACGGTGTACAAAAGAGAAGCAAAGCATAATATGGAAGCCCGAGGCTTGTGCAAATATGTTCCATTAATGTAAACCATGGTTTCTGATTACATCTGAACTAGGCCTTATGAGCAATTGCATGGTGTGTGTGTGATACAGTTCTACAGCATTTTAACTAAATGCATAAAACACTGAAGAAATATATAATATTCAAATCTGTGTGCTTCTCTAGCATTCTGAGACTCATATCAAAACGAGCTGTGCAACAGCTGCCACAGATACAAGTCCTCTAACAGGAGTTATATTCATCTAAATGAACTACGGTATTAAAAATGTAAAATTGTCAACTGAACAATAAACACCAGTCAGACAGATTGTTGTATTTTTAACAGCAAGTTGTTTTTCAGAAACTAACAGGCACGTTTTCAAAGGCATGGATATAAGTATTTTCATCTGCTTGTAAATTAAGCATGGTAAAAGTAATAAATACAGGAATAGGCTGAAACCTTGGTAAACAATTTCATTTGCCCACTAAAGTAACCATGGCAAAGAAGGTAAGGAAGGAGACCTGGAGTTATGGTGAGCAACGAGATTTTTGGACTTCATACCACAGAAGTAGTAGCCAGCATTCTCAATGGTGGAAATGGATTTTTGGAGCTGTATCTCAAAACATCTGAAAGGTCAAAAGTTCTCTATCTTTTGGTTAGGCAATGTACTGAACTATGCAGAATGAAATTTATTGGGCTTACACGTGAAAGTTCATCTAATACTATTACCATATAATGTTTCTGTATATTTGTTATTTTGCTAGCAAGCATTAGTAAAAACTCAAAATGGCACTAAGAATGGCGAAATGAATTCCACAATACTGCTAAATGTTGTCAGGTTTTGTGTAGAAAGCCATCTTATATAAACAGTTTTTAAAAAGCTTGCAAAATTAGCACACAAGTTTCCCTTAATCTGTACAAACTATAAAAGTATGCCTTTTTAAAGTGAGAACTAGACACATAACTTTTATTTAATGAATGATTACCACTGCTGTGATATTACTATAAAAAAGAGCTGTCAACACTAGGCACAGGGAGTTTTAACTTTCCTTCACAACACAGTTTAGCCACTTGTCATTTCTTAAGACCCCTAGTAACCTTGCTTAGAAGCTTCCAGCCTGTTCCTCAGTGACTATACAAGGCAGGTGTAAAATCGATAAACAGGGTCAGGTCATTTCCTGGCCAAGTAGACACATAGTGGGAAACACAAAGAAATATCCCTCTCTCCTCCATTTATTATAGCAGCCTCCTTTCCCATATGCTCTACATATAGTCCAATTTACCATCTCAGACTGATGGATCTGAGAGGAAAACAAGAATTTCATATCTTATCCCAGAACCTGCAAAATCATTCTGAAATTATGCTCAAGTATAATTTCTGAACAAATTTAGGTGGCTTGGGATAAGCAAGGGGCAGTGCTTGGGGGGGGGGGGGGGGATACTGTTGTATTTATAAATTGCTCTTAAGTGTTTTAGCATGCCAAAATCAGGATCTCCCAAAAAAGAAGTAGACCCTGAGTCTACACATGATCACAGTAAGTACAAAGAATTCTGTTAAGCCCTTCTCTGTGATTGTGATGCAAGACAAATGATTTCAGTGTGCACAAGGAATACAGTAGGTTAATTCTCAAGGTATCATATTCTCTACAGGTGCAGAGATTAACTCAAAGGCCAGAGGTTACTTTCACTTCATTAGACTTATCCTGGATTTTCTTCCTATTAACAGCTACCACTGGTATGCTGATAGGTTTTTATCACTATCTGTTTTTTTTAAATAAATCTTGAGCTCATACACACATAGCCCACACATAACAGCACAGCATACAGGAATTTGTACTTTCACCATCCAGTATCAACAAAATTGAGGTGAATGTTGACAAGCGATATGAGATGGCACATCATGAACACCCACTTGTAGAACCAGAGTTAGAGAAGAAATACAGGCTGAGAGATGCCTGAATCTATAAAACTGCCCAGGAAGTGTTAAGGGCAGGGCAAATGTTGCACATTCCTGATCCACCCACTGTCAGGGTTGCCTACACATTGCCTCCAACACTTAAGCCAAGAGAACATTCAACACCTTGCCAGGAAGAAAAATATGACAGGCCCTCTGTTCCTCACCGTGTCCTCTCATATTAGAAACTACTCTGGCTTAACCGGTTTGTGGCTCAGATCTGCCAAGGTACCAGCTGCCAGTGTCAGTGATAAGCAAATCAACAAGAAGACAGAATGATCAATTAACATGTTATGTGGTGGGCAAAAGCAAGCAATACCTTAAAAAGTAATGCCTTACTTGATATTCCCAGCCTTTGAATGCTTTAGCAGCACCGCTGTGTTTAATCAACCACAAATACCATTTGTTGACTTGTTTGTCCTTCCACTGTGAACACTACTCAGACACACCCACATTTACCAAATATGCATGAAAAAAGTAACTACAGGGGGAAGTTCAAGCAGTTTTGGTTTTAATTTGTCTTAAGGGAGTGACAAAAAAAACCCTTCAGGTTTCTAAGGGCCTTTACATTGGTATGTAGGTTGCCAAGATCATATATTCTTCCCCATGCACATTCATACATACAAGTTCCACTGCTTTAAAAGTGCCATATACAGTGTTAGCACACCCTGCATTATTTTGGGGTACAAACAGCTTGTTACAATACCAGTTACATAGAGGCCAAAAGCATGATCCTGGAAAGGTCATAATAACCTTTAAGTGAACTTCTCATGAGCAATAACACAAGGCCTGAGGGCATGTGGAAAGAACCCATGTAACATAATGGATGTAAGCACTGCTTCTTCCCAACTGCTTGCCATGTGCGTTTCCTCTGGAAGGCCCAAGACAAAGAAGTCTGTCAGCCAAAAGCAGTAAGCCAATCTCCCTGCTAGCCTCCACTGTATTTCCCAACACCTAATCCTGTCCCAAACTCCATGGGGATGTCCTGATTTTATCATTGTTTAATTAAATCAATGTCACTGCCATCAACAAAAAATATTCCTTTTGTAACTCTGAAGTTAAAACTATTAACCAGCTGGGAATCCCATTGTTTCTGGGATTCCTGGAAAATCAACTTAAATGGCCTCAAGACACAGATTACCCCATAAATATTCCCACTTAGGCACTCCCACTTTGGTCCAGTTTGGAATCAGGCAGAAACTCTGTCCAATTCATGCTAGACCTCTCAGTATTTCTGGCTGCACAACAAAGCAAAGCCCCATCCAACTCCCAGCTTTCCCTCAGGTTGGAGCCTGGCTTCTATATCTTCGTTCTTATATGTCTGTGAGAGAGAAAGATTTGTGTGAGTGTTGATTCCCCTTTTTATAAATAAACCAAACTAATTCGGAACCTATCTTTGCATCCGGAAACTATATACATAGGCTGAAAGTCCCAGCCAGAATTACCTTGGTCCTCTTGCTGCTCCCTATTGAGCTAACTTGATTTCCCCATTGAATTCCATTTGTGGGTGCCCTCCCATGACCAAAGCTTTTTGAGTAATGTGTGGATCTTTATGTGTTACTAGACTGAAAATCTCATTGTCACAAGCAATGCTGCCTGTAACTGATGTGAGTTACAGCACAATAATTTCTGGCACATGTATGCCGCACAACCTTGGGTCATATATTTGAACTTTCCTTCTGTATCTGTGCAGATATAGAACATAATTACTTGGGTAGAAGAACTGGCTCCAAAGCAGAAGGATGTTCTGCCTTACAAGTTTCATCCATAAACACACAATTTGTTTTAAAACTTTGGTCATAAGGGCAAATATTACTTAGTACAGAGGCATGGATGCTACTTCTATATTATTACTTTTTGGATGACAACTTCAAAAATTCCCATAACCATTTCCTTGAGGACCCCACTGACCTTGCTGGCTGGGAGTTGTGGAAGTGTTCATCCAAAAAAGGAAATTTTAAACTTCTAGTCAGGGGTGATGTTGGCAGGGAAAGAACAATGTGATTTGGCTGGTCCTCCTCGCCATCTATACATTTCGAAAACAGCACAGAATAAATAGTTCATTGGAATGATACCACAGGAAACAAAGGGAGAGAAAAGATCCTTAGACAAACAAAAAGGGGGAAGAGGAAAAACTTTCCCCACTTCTTGTTCACTGTATGTGACATGGAAACAGGAATATTGTTCTGTGCCTCCCTCAGCCTAAGGGATGTCTTGAAAAAATCATCCATTACCAACATTATGGTCCTCACTTGTTCAAAGCCTCTAGTGCCTTAAGCATAGTGAGCATTTCATAAGTATACATCTACTTGCATGATGGGGATTTTCTAGAGTTACTAGAAGTAGGGCCCCAAAGGAAGGAACAAACTATTCTCTACTAAGACTAAACTACTCTGTCAGCAGGTTATATGACTAGTGGCCTTGCCAGGAGCAAGTGTCAGACAATCTCACAGTCTAATGAAGTTCTATCTATTCCCGACAATCAGCAGCATCTCTTCTGGCTCCCAAATTATTAGTTGTTCTTCTCTGAATAACGTGTTGCCTAGACACAGCCTGATTCTGGATTACCCTCAGCTTGCTTCTAGACCACTAGCAAAGAAAATAAATCTCCTGCTTATAAAAAGATGCAACTCAAGAAGAGCGAAGTAGGTGGGCCAAAAAGTGGAAGTCCAGATGCAATCCTTCCAAATTTATTATTCCCCCCACTAAGCTTTCAAAGAACAACTCCATTATAAGCAGGGAGTGTACTTAAAGTTTAAATGTTATCAAATACTGCCTTATCTCTGATCATTCCTTGGTGTTAACATCAGAAGGTGTTTGTAGGCCAGACAGGGAACCCCTATGTGGTCCCTCTGGCCACGGACTAGCAGTACAACACCCACACCCCACTCCATGACTGCAGGACACTGCTTCTATGGCTCGGAGTGACACTATTTTGGGACAGACTGACCAAGGAGTTAGAGTATGTGGCAATGGGGGAGAAGTGGCAAAAGGGAACTTTCAAATTTGGATCCCTTGTGGCTCAGTGCTTAAATGCCAGTACCGCAGCCACAATGTTGTATGTTCAATCCCAGAGGATGGCTCCAAGGTCCACTCAGCCTTCCATCCTTTCAAAGGTCTGTAAAATGTGTACTCAGCTTGTTGGGGGCAAGTGGCTTACACATTGTAAACTGCTTAGTGAATACTATTTGGGACCCTGCTTAAGCTTTGTGTGCTTTGCTGGGACTTGGCTGGCAGCATGTCTCTGGTGAAGGAGAAGGAGGAGCATCTAAAGTTGATTCTTGCAAAAAGTCCTTCACCTTGAAATGGCTCCTGTAGTTAAAATCTCTCCCTTTCCCCATTCATACCAGTCACCAGTCCAGGGCATGTGGCCTCTGCAAACTGCCTACACACACACACCGGCTGTGACTATGTCTGCCCCAATGAAGAAAAACTGCAAGTCTTCTCTCGTCAGGGAGAAGCTTCTCATTTTGTACAGGTTGCCTTGGGAGCTGTCATCAAGCAGCTGGCTGAGAGGTCTCTTGCCCGCACTGGCCTTTGCTGGAGGGGTGGCACAGGTGAGCGGCTTCTCAGTTGCTATTCACTACATGCAAAGGAAGCAGTGATCAAGACTAGTTGTTTTGAATCTGCAGTAGAACAGTTTGCCTAATATCAAGAAATATCACCTAATATATCACCCAAGACAAAAGGGGGCGGTAGCCAGCAAAAGTTTGGGGCCCATTGATCTAGTCCATTTTTCCCTAGTGTATGCCATAAGTATGAAAATAGTAATCAGTGTCCTCCTGCCTGGCACCACCTGCAGAATTTTTCAACCACATCTATGCACATGAAACAGCAGAATCTTCCTCTAAGCAAATGTCTATGCTTTTGTGGAGTTTTCTGGCTATGTGACCGTGTTCTGGAAGAGTTTATTTGCCAGGAATAGTGAAGCATCAGGAATAAGCTCTTCCAGAACACAGCCGCACAGCCCAAAAACCCCACAAAAAAACTATACTTTTTTGCCTTGAAAGCCTTCGACTTCAAAATGTCTATGTATTTTCCCCTGGGCATGATCTTTATAACAAAGAGACAGTGGCTCACTGAGCTACATGAGTAGGGAAACTGTAAGCTCCCATCTTGAGTACAAGATATGAGCTGCCATCTTGTGCATGTGAGAGAATGACAGGCTGAACAAAGAAAGTAACATATGGTTGATATGGCTTGGCCACAATGAAGAAATATTCCTGACCTCTCCTTCTCTCACAAAATAAAGTCCCAGATAGATAAAAAATGATTGCATTTGTTTTCTCTGAGCATTGCAAAATGTGTCCATAGATCTCATGCAGGGCTAGAAATCCAACTAAAATGTATTGCTGCCTTTTTTTTGAAAATATGTAGAACTACTGTATATACTTGACTATAAGTCAAACTCATGAATAAGTTGAGGATGAGTTTTAGGGCCAAAATTATCGATTTTGCTATGACCCGTGGATAAGTCGAGGGCAAATCTTAGGGGCATATAGAAAAGAACCTAAAGGATGAAGCAAAGTAAAACAATGTAAAAATAACTTACAAAATTCCAGCAGACATAACTCTATATGCTCAGTCTTAAGGATGGATGGATGAGAGAATACAAGTGCTTCCAGGACAGATTATACCTTTTCACCAGGGATAATTCCTTCTTTTAAATAAGAGTTAAGATACAGTACTTACACTGACCCATGGATAAGTCGACTCAGGTTTTTTGGGTCAATTTTTGACCTATATGTCTAGACTTATACATGAGTATATACAGTACTTACTTGAACAAGAGGTATGTACTTTAATCAAAATTCATGATCATGCTTTTTGTTTGTTTATAGCTCCCAATTTTCTTGCAGAAATGCCTGGCTCATTAATCTATTGGTTAATCATCTGTAGTTTCAAAAGCCCAACTTTCGTGGGACTTTGCCTAAAAAGAGCATCAGACAGATGGAATTTGCCCATCGGAATGTTGCTCTTCCTGCAATATACAATGCCTGATTCAAAACATCCAAGAACATTATTAACATGTTCAAGTGAATAAACAGTCAAGTGCGCTTTGTGTCACAAATGGTATTTTGAATAATATTATGGTTTCTGTTCTTTAAACTATCCTCCCTCCCCTGCAGAGCAAATGAAAACACTATTTCTGCCTCAGTCTGATTTGTGAGGGAGGCAATCTCAGGTTTAGAAATAAGTGGCTACTGCCTTTGCCTACAGACCCAGGGTGGACCCTCTGCCTCTCCAGACCTTTTTGCTCTGCAGCTCCCTTAATTTCATATCATGAGGGGGCTTTTAGGAAGTACATATTTTTAACATAACTCATCCTCTGAGAACTAAACTAGATACAAAATGGAACATTTATGACAAGATCCTCTAACATCTTCCCACCCTCAACCCCATTGGGTTGAAGTACCCCAGGCAGATGGCAATATAGATTGGGGCCACCAAATGGATAAGAAGGAAGCGTGGCACCCCTTCCTTGATTATAAGCACCACCAACAAGTCTTTTTTTGGTGCAAGTATGTTTTGGTTTAGATACAAAAGGACTGAAGGCCAGAAAAGACTCTACTGTGGTTCACAGTAGTGACTGGTATAAAGAACATTTTGCTTGTATTTGTCTCATATACAAGGAAGTAGGTTTATAAGGAATTACCTTATAAAAGGGCCCTCGGCCTGCAGTTCCCTAGCTCTTCTCTATGATCCTCTACTATATGCTTTCAAGATTGGAACTTTACAAGGAAACACTAAACTCCTGCTTCACAACAGAATTTATTTACTTCTCTGCAGAAGAAAGGTTTGTTAACTTTAATTGGATATCAACCTTTGGAAGCAAGCCAGTGGATTAGAGGTTATGTGGCACTGTGACAGTTAGGCCAAGTTGTACAAAACTTTGGAGAAGTTCCTTTGAAACTGGGCCAAGGTGTTTCATTTGGCAGCAGGATGCAGAGAGAAAAAGATTACATTTTTTTTACAGCAAGATTAGTATCACTTGGTAATGGTGTAAGGATGAAGGATGATATAAAGTCTTATTCAAGCAAATAAAGAAAAAAAATGATACAAATTAATAGACTTGATGTTATGTTCTCACTGACAGCCAAACAGATATTGTGAGACTCCAATAAGTCTGTAACAGACAATGGAGAAATATTACACAATTAGTGTTAACACGCTAAAGCCTTTATCAGCATGAGCTCTAAAAATCCTGACACACCAATGCTAATTATTTGAAGTAAAAAATCAGGAAAATCCAGACAACAAAGCTGACAATACAGAAACATAATTTTTAGTACTTACCAGCCCAGCTATTGGTGTTGACAGACGATTAATCTTTTTAATGATGCCAGGTTTGATCTTGTTAATTAGACTACAAAAAGAGAGAGAGAGAACTAGGTTTTATCAAGCAGTTTACTCGAGGGCTAAACATATAAATTACAATTATGAAGTGTTATATATTTTCCCATATAAAATACTTAAATCAATCCAACAAACTTAAACTGGTATTCCTTCAGGTTTTGTACTGACTGACATATGCAAGACCTAATGTGAATGAAAATATACCAAAACAAAAAACAAATTTAAACCATAGCAAAATAAATGCCAAAGAAATAAAGTACATTAGTATAAAAGATTTAAATTCATGCCAGTAACTTCCATATAGACAAAGGGATTTAATTCAAGATTTTAATGAATCAGGGTTATAAAATAGTGGTTTTCAAGCTTTCTGCCTTCAGGGAAACCATGAACTTGCCTGCCAAGGAACATATACAGTCTGCAAATAATTTTTCAGAGTACTTACACAGCCTGTGCAAAATGCTAGCCACCCCTTCTCTAGTTCTCACTCCATGTAAACTGAGAATACACCCAGGACACTGTAGGAGTAGAGGAGACTAGAGAAGGGAGGGAGGAGCTGTTTCTCAGTGGAGGTTGTGAGTTATTTTTTGTTTTGTTATTGAAATGAATGAATACACATCATGAAAATCCCAGGGTTCCTTGGAAAATAGAAAAGGAACCTTTGGTCCTTCAGATGTTTTGGATTACAACTCCCATAATCCATTACAACTGATTATGATGTCCAGAGATTCCAGGAACCAAACTGCTCCATGCCTCAGGTTTTACAGAAATAAGGGTCTATACAAATTGGAAGAAAGGGGCAGACAGAGGCCTCCCCTTTCTACTCCTATCATGGACGCACCAACCAAACAGTGTGGCAATGATGTGCTGGGAAAAAGGAGCCGTGAAATGCAGCTCCTTTCTCCACTGCTGCCGAGGTGTCATAAGTGCCCTGGAGTGGCACTGTGACGTCCCTGGTGCGCCGTGCCATTTGGACGAGGCACGCCATCATCGCGTGTGCCATGTAAATGGTGGCGCATCAAGATGGCACCCACAGTGCACAGCAGGGCTCATGAGCATGCGGACACTCCTCTCTCCTGAGCCCTACTTTTGGCTCCAGGCCGGCACAAAGCACCAGTCTGTACCAGGCCATAGTTAGCAATCTGTCTTCAGCATTGCCAATCCCAAATGTTTGGTTCAAATTAGACCATTATTGCTAACCAATCATTAACCTGTGCATAAACAAGAAAAATGAAAACATTATATGAAAGGTGTCTTGGCACACATCGAAATAATCATTTTGTCATTCAATATTGTCAAGCAAGCAGAGGTGGCATGGATCAGTACAAATGCCACCAAGAACTGGGTATGGAATCTGAGGAAATTCATTATGGCAAAGCTGAAAACTCTCCATACTTAAATTAGCAAAGGCAATATGTGTACTGCTACACAACCTATAAAATATCTGAAATGAGACAACTGATTCTTCCAGAGCCTTGGTAATCTAGAACAATATAATTGAAAAGACTCTACTTTGATGCAAAAGCATGCTAACATGCCAAAACATTTTCCTCAATTTGCTCATGAATGCCTTAGACTAAGTGGAGACAATACCATGAGTTAAATAATCTATAAACCTAAAACACCAGAATTAAACAAGTTAGAGCAATGTTAGGTTTGCATTCTCAGAAATCTTTTCTATTTTTAAAGGCTGTATCATCCATGCCAAAATACATTTTAATTGCAAATGGATACTCATCAGTATGAATGAAAGGAGTTTCAGATAGAAGACCCCATCTGTTAAATGCCATATACTCTCACATTTTTGTTGCCAAATGTGACAAAAGTATTGGGGGGGGGGATTTTTTTTTTCCAAAAATAGTGTCTCTTAGGAATTTTAGGCCTTTCAAATGTTATTGCCAATGCTTTTCAAGTCTCTCCTGTCATAATTATTGGGGGGGAGGGATCAGCTTTCTAGGTGCCCCAATAAATCTACACACACACACCACATTATTAAATAATATATTCTTCTGGAGAAAGAGGGAGGGAGATGTGTAGGAATAACAGAACTGTCTATGTTACATTTTTATTGTAATGTTTTGTTATGCATTAATATTATGCACCACAACATGAGAGACAAGCCAGAAATATTTTGAAAAATATTTAAATACACATGTGTTTTAAAATTGCATTCAGTGTTCTATAATGGAGGAAATCTCTAGAAGGACACCTAAGAAATATAACAGAATACTCCAGCTTAGAAAATGCATCAGCATATGGTGCAACAAACACTACTGCACTAAGCAACTGATCATCTTCAACAGAGGTACTCTACTACTACTACTACTACTACTACTAAAATTTGTACACACAATTTTGTACATCACCTTTTGCACAGTCCTGGCAGTCAAGGTGGCTAAGAATGCATCCACACTGCAGAAATAATCCAGTTTGACACCACTTTAGCTGCCAAGGCTCAAAACTATGGAATCCTGAGAATTGTAGTTTGGTGTGGCACCATAGTTCTCTGACAGAGAAGGCTAAATAGCTCACAAAACTACAATTCCCAGAATTCCATAGCATTGAGCCATGATAATTAAAATGGTCTCAAACTGCATTATTCCTGCAGTGTGGATGCAGTCTTACAAAGGTTAGAACAGATATACCTAAAAGTATACAACATATTAAAGTTAAACTATAATGAAATCATTAATAGAATTAAAAGCAGTTAAAATCTTGTCCATTAAAGAAGAAAAACAACCAATATACACACTGCATCACATCATTAAAGCCCTTTTCCAATCAGCCCTCAAAAGCCTGTCAAAACGAAAAAGTCTTCACCTGGGTACAGATAAGAAAGAGGGCACCAATCTACGCTCTCTAGGAAGGGAGTTCCAAAACATGGGAGCAGCCACCAAGGCCCTCTCCTGTGTTCCTAGCAGATATACCAGTGAAGATGGTGGGACAAAGGGAAGGGCCTCTCCAGTACATCCCAGCAGATAGGCAGGCTCATATATGTGGAAACAAGGTCTGTCAGGTACCCTGGACCAAAGCTGTACAGGGCTTTCTATGACATGCATACTTTGTAAAGGTTTTACAAAAAAATTACATCTTTTTCTTCTCTAAAATACTTACTCACACAGAAGGACTCCATTTTCCAAAGCAGCACGAAAATCCTTGCTTCCAAAACTTTTCCCAGTAACTGCCTACAAAGGAAATATATAAAGAAATGTCTTTTAAGAAAAAAAAAAAAAAGGCTGTGAAACCCAACAGCAAAGAGTTTTATGTGCACGAGAAGAAATAAGAGCGATTTCCAACACTCTCTACAATTCTCCTTGGAATGTCATATATGTGACAAGCTCCAATTCTCTGCTTAACAAAAGAGTTAGGAAGGGGGAAAACTATGATCCCCGCAACAGTGTTCAGAGAGATTCAGAAGCACAGCTCTTCTATAAATGAAGTGTAGCAGCAAGGATATGCCTAGGGAGCAAGAGCTTATAACTGACCCTGTGCCAAGATTTAGAGGCATAGGAAACATAATGAGCTAGATCACTCTTAGGTCACAGTTAACACATATTTTAGATTGTCTATCAAATCCTTTGATTATTTTTTCATTCTGATGAATAGAAATCTATGCTATCTTTGCATGAAGGCATGGCAGATATTTAAAAATATGTTGTAATGGTTTACATGATCGGTTGGGACTTGGGATATCATAGTTCCCACTAGAATTGGAAAATCGTTGGGTGATTTTGGGACAGTCATTCTGTCTCAGTCTGACCTATCTCACAGGAGTGCTGTGGAGAGAAGTAAGGGGGACACTGCCTTCAGTTCACTTGGCAAGATAAATAATATAGTGTAATTACAACAAATCACCACAAAAGAAAACCACAAATAATAGAAGTTGTTCATCAGGATATATTTTAAACATTCTGATCCATTTTTTTACAAGAGCACAAAATTGTGTCCAGGATTACTTCCACTACACAGATATGTGAGCCTGTCTTCTCCCCTTAGTTTTAATGTGAACAGGAAAATGGAAGACACAAGGCTAAGAACCTGAAGGCTTTTGTTAGCACTTGTTCTTGCTGCTTTATTTCCTAGACTTACATTCTGCTTTTCTCCCCGGATTCAGTTTTACTTTCATTAAAATACATAGCATCAGACTATTTTCATTATTTAACAATGTTAGAAATGTATTATAATGATATTAATGGATGGGGTGGGAGTCAGAAGTCTTTTGTAAAATTACCATCTTTCTAATCCAGCCATTCTTTCAGAGTGACACACCTCTCAAGCCTACATACTCTAATGTATGAGGGAGGGAAAACTGGGAAATTCTATCAAGATGTCCAAAAGTGTTATCTAAACAAGAAAGCACAACACAAAGGCAGCAAGGAAGTTGAATGCCATTATGCAATCTAAAGAAAAATTATTTTAAATTTGGAAAAAGGCACTCAGCATTGCTATCCACCATTTTGCATCACTGTACATTTAATTCATTTTGAATAGCGTTTATATAAAGATTGTAATGACTCAGGATCCTGAACTACATCCCTGAAAGAGCAAAGAGCCAATTCTTCTAAAACGAATGAAAGTGCCACTCTTGACCAATTACAGAGACAATGTTAGAATACCTTAAGCTTTTCTGTTTCTAAAGTTGCATCCAACTTACAAACACAAAGTTTTTGAAAACACAATTACAGTAGCTGAAAGTCACCCATTTTTCATCCATCTGTTTAGACTCACTTCGGAAAGGGCACATAGATGTTTTTCTCTGTGACAGCTCAGTACTTCTCATTCACCAACCTGAAGAAGATTAATAGTAACTAAGGGAAACAATCCTTTTGTCTAAGTCTTCTACCTTTGCCTCAGGCACTGAATAATGATATTGTTTCTTAGGTAACATAGATACTCATAAACAAGTTTGATACAACCTTCTTTCCTGTAAAATATATGTTTTCAAAATGTTTAAAAATATGCCTACTACAGTTAACAGACCATAAGCTCTTGTCACTCTGTAGTCAGTCTACTGACTTTTTAAAATGAGCGTTTCATTTAAATGAAAAACATTGGAAAAAAGATACAGTGTCCAGAAATCATACTAAACCTACAGTATTTTACAAGAACAGATGCCTGCCAGATTTTTATTTTATTTTATTTTAACTCCCATCATCCAGGCCTAACTAATTTTGGAAGTTGTAGTTCAAAAATATCTAGAGGACACCAGACTGGGGAAGGCTGTGCAAAACCACAAATGAGTATATCCTTCTCATGAGCACACACACTTCACCATTTCTCACCTGCATGACTGAGAAGGATTTTGTACATGTTTACTTTTGGTTTCCTTTTAATCTTTAAGACTAGGATTATGACTTCTCAGTGACTAAATACAGTAAGCTTCAAAAAGTCAAGACCATGACCTTGAAGTTGGCTTTTTGGGGAACTAACTATGGTTGGCAATATGTTTTGAATGCCAGATGCCGCATTTAAGAAAAAACAAAAACAAATGTAAACACTTCCAAAAACCTCTCCTTGGTCATGGAAAGACCTAAAACCAAATGCTAGGTATGGATTGTGCACTCAATGCAAATCCAAGGATTAGCATCCATGTTGTTATACCACAGTGTTTTTCATATTTACCAAGTTTACTGCTTGATCTATTAAACTATTCATACATTATAACAAGATTGTGTGAAACTATCATCTGTTCATATATGAATCACAATATGAATCATACACACAACATAAGTGTCACTCACCAGCTGGTTAATTCAGAGGTGTGGTGCTTTTCTTTAATGAATTAATTGATCTGAATAAAACTCAGAGAAATGTTTTTCTGTTAAATGAACGATGAGAAGAAATTAATCTATTTATTTAAGTGCATTTTTTGCTCCTTTTCTCCTACACCCAAGTATGGCCCTACCCTCCTTTCTGAACATCATGCCATCTCTGTTTAAATTAAGAAAGCATTTCTGAAATTCCTCCACAATTGCTCACAAGTGCCCTAGTTTGAGCATTAATGTTCTTCTCATTGTTACACCAGTTACAAAGTGAACATTTAACACTAAGGGTTAGAATAGGAGACATCCTGGGCTTCTTTGAAAAAAGATGGATGGTAAATCAAATTTGAATATGGTGTAAAATGCTAGAAATGGAAAGACATTGAGAACATTGTTGTCGTTATTTGGTTTCGATTTATTTCTAATTTATGGAGCCCTAAGGCCAACTTATCATGAGGTTATCTTGGCAAGATTTGTTGGGAGGAGGTTTACCATTGTCCTCCTCTGAAGCTGAGAGAGTGTTACTTGCCTAAGCTTACCCTATGGGTTTCCATGATTCAATGGGGAACCCAATGGGTTTCCATGGTTGAATGGGGATTTGAACCTTGGTTTCCCAGAGTCTGAGTCCAAAACTTAAACCATTACACCAAAATGCTCAACATTTGAGAACATGCTTCAGTTCAGTGCTAGATTTAAATAAGACCAGATTTAAGATATAGGGAGCTCTAGGCCCTGTCCACAGAAACTTTCCAAGGGTGTCAAACAATCACCATCTCTTTGACTAGGGACACTGTGTCATTTTTTTCTCATTTGCAAGAACGTAGAGTTTCAGAAGTATTTCTCTGCCAGGCAAAAGATTTTATATATTTGTCAATTATTTTTTTATTTTGAAGCCCTTTGAGAGAAAAAATATGTATACAAATGTTCTGCACAGAAAGTAATGTATTTGGGACAAAACGACTGCTTTCTTTGTAAAAAGCTGGTGAAAAAACAATTTTCTTCAAACACAATTGTTTTCTCAAAGTTCCAAGCCACAGGTAATCTCACAGAGGTTGACCATTTTTTTTCAACGTAGTGTCTCCGATTTTTATTTTTATATATTTTTTATTCTGAGGATTTATACCCTCACCTGACCCAAGTCTAATGACTTTGCTTTGAAACCTTTGCAGAAGGTAACCAAACCTATTAAGCTAGTGAAAGACAAACTATTATAAAAAGGTCCAATACAGTAACACTGAACAAATGTGTACGGAAAAACCTGCCTGGAAATGCTTCATTTAAATTATCAATAAAAAACCTGTTACATCTGATAATATATCATCATTATTATGTCTGATAATATACTATCATGTAATCATGCTTGTACTCAAAACAACCATCCCATTTCTAATGATGTGTCACAGCATTACATATTTTGCATGCCTTTGCAAGTAGTGGATTTTGTAACAGACTATTACAACTATTGTGTTTATATATTTTGCATGGCTGGCTATCCGCCTTTTCATTATGGGATAATTAAGCAAAGAGTAAGCCACCTAGAGACCCTATGGTGATGAAAAGGCAGGCTAGAAATAAAATAAAATAACCCCCACTGAGTAGAGTAGTCTCATCCATGCTATACAGAACTCTGGAGTCCAAACTACCTCTCCAGCTGGAGCGCCTGCATTTTTAAGGCTTTCCCATTGCTATAGCGTGAAGAAAGCAGGGCTGGTGCAAGACATTTTGATATTTGAAACAGATCAGCCAATGGCACTCTTCACCCTATCCAGGTCACACTGCACAGGATCCAAAACCAGCCTGGTTACCTTGGCACAGCACAGGAAGACAATTCCATAGCCAACTCTCCCTGCAGCTGGTATAATAAATACAAATGTGAGAAATTAAATACATGCATAATGATCATCTAACATCTGCTGTCTGAGGAGACTGCCGCCTCACTCTGCCTAGGTCCAGCCTTTCAAAGGGTCTGATGATGTTATAAGCCACTATATCTCAAGGAGAAGGTTTGTGTTGCTTTTTTCCTGATGTTTACTACACAAAAGATCTCTTCATAAGACAGAACATTACGGAAGGATCTTTCTGCTCCCTTGTGTTATGTGGGTTATGTGCCTTTGAGTTGCCTTTTGACTTATGACTCATGATGAGAGTTTTCTTAGGCAAGGAATAATCAGAGGTGGTTTTGGCAGATCCGGCCTCTCAAATATAACCTACAGCACCTGATATTTCTTGGTGGTCTCCCATCTAAGTATTAAACAGGGCTGACACTGCTTAGCTTTCAAGATCAGGCAGGATCTAAGTGTATTGATCTCTTCTTGTTGTTGTTGTTGCTGCTGCTGCTGCTGCTGCTGCTGTGTGTGCCTTCAAGTCATTTTTGACTTATGATGACCCTAAGGTGAACCTATCATGGTGTTTTCTTGTCAAGATTTGATCAGAAGACGTTTGCATTGTTTCCTGCTGGAGCTGAGAGCAAGCGACTCCCCATGGTCAGCCAGTGGGCTTCATAATCAAGGTGGATGTCAAAACCTGGTCTCCAGAGTCATAGTCCAACACTCAAACCACTATGCCACACTGGTTCCCTTACAGTCCATGATTCATTCATCTCAATCTGCAGTATGTGTAAAACTACTCTAGCTCTTACCTTAGCAGCAACAAGATTTAGCCTCAGAGATAAGTAGCATCTAGAGTTTAGCATGCAGTTCCAATCTTAAAGTAAATATTTAAAAACCATAGAAATATATAAAGGAAGCACTTCTCTTGCAGAGAACTCATGCAGCAAAAACCCAAAAAGTTATACTAAACATTATCCAAATAGCCCCTGGCATTCTGAATCCATTTTCTTGGGAATGACTGGGACTGCAATTCAGGAAGAGCCAACCATAGATGTTCATGGTTACTATTCTAAAATTAAGTGCTTTCTTTGTGATCATGTACAGGCAAAAGCAGTTTCTGATTTGGATGGCTGGTTCTTGCCAGCCTAACTAAAGCTTTCTGGTAGGATCCTACAATCCTTTCCAGAATGGAGAGAGAAAAGCAAAGGAAAAATAACATGTAAAACTACCACATGTAATTTGGAATGGATTTTTGGAGCCAAAATTATAGTCTTCAGCAATTTTCTGTCAGAAGTAGAAACTTAACAACACTCCAGGAAGTATTTTAATAGTTTTCATAGTTGCTCCAATACTGAAGCCTATAACATTTACTGTTTATAAAAGTGACGCTTTGGGCTAAATGAATACCTCCTCCCTCTGAAAGAGCTGAATTTAGGAGGCATAAAAACACACATATATATACTTTGGAAAAAGTAGTGGAAAAGTTCACATAGAAAACACAGCATTTAGATGCAAAAGGAATGATACTGGTCAACCAGAATGCATAAAATACATCATACAAGCTCCACTGGCCTCTTCATCTGACAAAAGATGTTAAAAATTCATACAGAAGGAAAAAAGTGACAATGTTAGAGTCACAGGCCTACATTTTGTTTCAGACATTGATCGATGATGGTATCCCTTTTTTTGTGAATTTTGGATTTTGTTGTATTTTTCTGCATGGCTAACATAACTACCCTTGAATCTGTTTCAACCATTTAGATAGCTGCTTTTAAAACTTTTTCTTTCTTATTCAAAACTTTTTTTTACAGTTCAGAAGCAGCTATGACCTTAATTGCTAGTTTGTTTGTTTTTTCCTTCAGTACTCAGGTTTTAAACATATCAACTCTCGTCTTTTTTCTGCTTCTCACTCAATAAGTGTCTTTTTGGGTTCTCTACATTTGGCTGAAAAGAAGGAGGCAAGGACCCATTTCCTATCAAACCCAATTCCTCTATTCACACACATAGTACTCTAGAACCTCCATCTCCTCTCTTGCTAAAGCTGATTTAGTGCCATTTCTGGGACATTGTGAAATATTTTAAAAAGCAAAATCAGGCTTCAAGGCAGCTGAAATATGTATGGAAATGTTTTAACCACCAGTGTATACTTCTAAATTGCAAGTATAAAACAAGATTTGGGTACATTTGGATATAATCTGAAGTAATCATTTTTGCTCTGGTCACCTGACAGAAAATATTCTGGGATATGCTAGATAATAGTTTAATTTCATATATATTTGTATGTATGACAAAAAGTTTGAGATTTGTACATAGTTCATCATTTACAGTCTACTGCCATTAGGTCATTATTTAATTTTTCAGAACCTTCATGATACAGAATAGATTACAAATTAAGAAATAGCAACCCAACAAGTGCTAAATTCTCATTTTCCCAAGGGAATGAGCTAAAAAAAAAAAACCCCAAACAACACCCATAAAAAAGTGTTGAGACCTGTTCTGTCCCTCACCCTACCTCCACAGCTTGGCTGACATCCCACATCTTTAGCCATGCCACTCCCATGACACAGATGAGTATTTTACTTAATGTAGTACACTTCTCACTATTTCCCATGAAATCAGCTTCAGCTTGTTTCCATTGCTGGAAAGTATTGTGACGTACATGGCAAAAAGGACATGGCAAGCGCTGCCCAACACAGCCTAATGAAAGACGCATGGTGCAATATTACAACAGATTCAGAGCCAATGTTAGGGCTCCTTCCCTGGCAAGGGATGAAAGAAGCTGCCTCTGGCAACAGTGTTAAAGTAATTGCAGTCAGCAAGGAGGAGGATGGACACAAATTAAGAAGAAACCTGATGGGAGAAGGGAAGCTAGATCATTGAATTTGAAAGATGCCCAGAAGTATTTTGCTCAAGCCCTACACCATCGAGCTGAAGGGGCGGGGGAACCTAGCAAAATAACGGCAATTGGTATTTAAGAACTACTCGATAACCCAGCTCTTGGCAAATATACATGTTTTCAAAAGAAATGTTTTTCCCTCCCCCTGCCCTTTTTTAAAACTGATTTGTTTCTGGACCGAGCACAATCAGACACCTTTCTACTGCTTTGCTACAAAACACTTTTACCACCTGGTTTTGCTGCTCACCTCTTCATGTGATAGCTTAAGCCTTAGATTCTTGTCAAGTCATGGGGATGTAACATGCACACTCTCACCCTTGCATGGGAATAAAAACAGCAGAAATTTTAAAAAGTTTTTCTGCCTCATCATAAACATGGCTGAGATGAGATGAACAAATTTGACAGAACCCTTTTCTCTTATTAGGGTGTGCCTCCAAGAACAAAAGATCAAATTACCACCCTGCTTGTTGCTAGGTTCATTACCCACATACCAACTATAGGATTAACAAGCCAGAAGCTGGCAAAAGCTATTATTATGTATAAAGCCTCCTACAGAGTTGGAGGAACTGATTTCCAAAACTAAGCATCAAAAGCTTTACTTTGTATATTTGTCACTGTAGGCAGCCCTTCTTGTCCCCTCTTCTGGAAGACATGGTAAAAAGGAACATCCACTTGGAGAACACATGCAGTTAGCGCTTCTTTGATTTAAAAAACAGCAGAGATGTTTCAGTCCTCAGCAGCCATATTTCCACCAATTAAACCATGGTGCTTGGTCCAACAGTTAATACAGTGGGACCTTGGTGTCTGCTAGATTTTGGTTCCAGGACTCCTCGTGGATACCAAATCCGTGGAAGCTCAAGTCCCATTAATTATATTAATTATTATTAATTATAATGAGATGGTGTCCCCTATTTAAAATCAAGGTTTGCTTTTTTCTTTATCTATTTCTGAATATTTTCAAACCATGGATGCTTGAATCCATGGATAAAAAATGCATGGATATGGATGGCTGACTGTATGTGATCAAGATATTCAAAATGACAAAACAACAGTGATAAACAGACAGGGTACCAGTGCTGTAGGCAATCTAGAAAGTGTTGGTGGGCAGTAGTTTAAACCAGAGCTTGGGAAACTTACTTTATGGCCTACCGCACCTGGAATCCAGACTCTTCCAGGCTAGAGAAACTGGGAGTGATAGTTCAAAAAGTTTTCTAACTTCTGGTTTTAAGGGAGCAGCCCAAAGGAGCAAAGTGAGGACACAGTGGGAGAATGAGAACAAATTCATAGGCTAAACCAAACTTGAACTCACAAAATTTGTTGTCCTACATCTCCCATCATTCTAGATTGCACCCTGGGCTGGCTGAGGATTGGGACTGACAATTCAACACCAAATGTTGGAAACCATTGGTCCAGAAAATATAAACACAAAATCAAGACACCTTCAGGTGCATAAGGAAACAATTAGGAAAGCAGTAAAGAAATAAGAGTTTGCCCCAGCAAGGGAGCTCACTGGAGAAAGCTGCAAGATCATTGTTGTGACATTTGTAGGGGATAAAAAGGAGGTTTCTGCCAGCCAGTCATTCAATAAAAGAGAAAATGAATGGCCACAGCAAAGTCATTATGTCCTCTGATGTTTGAGTGGGTTCACTTTCAACACGTGTGACAAGACAGAACAGGTTGGTTTGAAAGGCATTGTCTGACAGTGTGAGGGTTACATACAGAGATGGATCAGTCTTTCCCAGAGGGTCAACTGGAAAAGTTCTCAAATACTTTCAATAAAAGTATAACATGACCATTTTGCACCATTTCCTGCTCTCCTTATCCTGACAATAATCTCCATACATCCATATACGGGCGGGGTGGCTTTTGAAAGACCTATCAACCCTCCTCTGAATCCATCATGCCAAGAAAACCCCATGATAGGTTCAGCTTAGGGTCATTGTAAGTTGGAAACAACTTGAAGGCACACAACAACAATAGCTCCTAACCATATCATTGTTCCCTATCAGAACAGGTCAAACTGAGGATGTCAGAGCATGAAGAAGTGTAGCTTTGGCATGCTTCAAAAGAGGTCCACAGAGAGAGAAAAGGGGGGAACTAATAGAATGTTGTGATAGTCTCCTAAGGTTAAAAGTAACCCCAGGCCATGAAAGCTGAAATACTGAGATGTACATGCAGATGCACGAGTAGTCCCTCCCTTCCCTGACTCACAAAATGCTTGTGGGGAATCTGCAAAACCAAAACCGTAAGAAAAAGAAAAGGGCCTACCGGCCAAAACCCTAAAGCCATTACAGGAAGCATTTACAGGGATCCAAAAATCATACCAGGAAAGTTTGTTAGTATTTGACACAATCTACACACAATGGATAGAAGGTCTGATTAGGCTGCAAATTAATCAGACTAAGAAGTAAGAGTTCCCTTTAATGGGTGGAATCCTTATCTTATGCAGCAGTAGCATACACTCCCTTTCCAGTCAACATATGAGAGGTATTCTTTTACATTACAAAGCAGACTGAAACCAATGAATACATTCAAGAGTTCCTTGCATTGCGACTCTATTTATAATTTTATGGCAGGCAGGGCAATAAATTAGCTCTGATCTGGATGGAATGTCCTTTCAAAACACATGCTATTGTGAAGGCACCACCTCCCTTGCCATAGTCCCAAAACTGCTCATATGAGTTAGACAAGATGTCTAAAGCATTATTTTCTGCCCACAATGGTTTCTATGATCAGCTACCTATTGGAATGTTCAGAATTTAAGAATGTCTGGCGTTTCCCCTAGCAACCCAGACAAAGAGCAGCCTATTCCACGTTAAATACATCTTTTCTCTGCTGCAACATATTTTATGGAACCATGCCCATTTCTGCTGCTTAAGCACAGCAATTATTTCTTAAAACAAAGCCCCCCAAAAGTATTATTCACAGTCCTATAAAGCACCTGAAGGACCCTCTATAATTTTGCCCCATGCAAGAAATTAAAACGAGTTAATAGCTTTAGCATTATGTCATGGCACCATTAGAAGTCAACTCACGGTTAAATAGCAAGATATTGGGAACAATATTATAAAAAAGGACGTTAAGTATTAACATTCCCTGTTTAATCTTTATGTATAAAATCTAGTCTCACTTCTTTAAAGAGATTGAGCCTTTGTCTCAGCACGATAATAAGGTTATACTGTCACAAGACCCTATATGCTAAACACTTTTCAAAGGATTTCTGGTGGTGCTTCATGCCAGTACTAAAGCACACTTCTGTGGAATTCTCACCAGACCTGCTTAGAACATGCACACAAGCAACAATACTGCACTATGCTGTTATAGCACCATTATTCCATTTTTACTGCTATGGCTTCTTCCCGTGGAATCCTGGAATTTGCAGTTTAGGGAGGGACATTTAGTATTCTCAGCCAGAGAGCGCTTAGGCCTCACTAAACTACAAACTCCAGAATGCCACAGGAAGCAGCCATAGCAGTAAAAGTGGAATAATAGTGCTATAACAACATAGTGCAGCACTGTCCTGAGAGACTAGAACCTAATTAATGTAGGTCAGAGAGTGGGCACCTGTCGGGTGCAAAGACCCTCAAGTCCCCCCAGAACATGGAGTGTTGCATCTCAAGAGAAATATACATATATTGCCCCAAATGACCACTAGGGTTTATGGGGGCAACTGTTCCACATTTGACATTTGGGCCATTTTAGACTCATGAGAGGCATGTTTCTGATACAATGTACCCCAGATGTCAAATCTTATGTCATTGCCACTTGGAAAAAACTCCTCTCCTGAGCCTAACATTGGTCAGATGGGCACAAAACATACCATAATAATTGCCTTCCACACCACTAGGAAACATTTGGGGACCTTTGGAAGCAAAGAAATATTTTTTAAAAAAACAAAAATGAGTGTGAATACCAGCCCACAGGTCACACTTTTCCCAACTCTGGTTTAAATGACCTGATATGACAGCTTGAATGGTTCAAGGAATGACAGTAGCCAATTAGGTAGAAAGTGATAACAGTATGGATAATTATTAAAGTTATGCGGTCCTTAGATTTTAACTGTATATAATAATGTATCTACATTTTTATGATGATTTTGTAATGTTTTTAGTCTGTTGGAATCCCGCCTCAATCCAAGGGGAGAGGCAGGAAATATAAATTATTATTATTATTATTATTAAATGAAGATTAGGTTCAATCACTGAAAAAAAAATGCAACCTGATACCATATCCAACCTCAACCAATTCTACAAACTGGTTATGATCTTATCAGTCTGTTATTTAAATATTATTAATGGAAAGGTTCTGGGCCAATGTGTGATAACAGGTAAGGCCAAACATATTTTAAACACTGATATCTTACAAAACACACTTGACATATGAAACTGCCTTACATATCAGACTGATCTAACCCAACTTATTTTGACAAGCATCAGTCCTATAAGGTTTCAGGTTAGAGATCATCTTCTCTACCCAAGATTCTTTTTACTAGAGCACCAGCAACTTAACATGAGGCCCTCTGTATACTCTACATGTATTCTTCAATTAAGGTATGGCATAGCACCTCCACATAGCCACTATTCTCCACCCTGTTTACATTCCTTCTTGATTAGTCCATATCATCAGCATTACAAGATGTGTCATGAGCAATGTCGAGGTGTGAACAAAATACCACTCCAGCAATACTTGCAGAACGAGTTTAATGAAACATTCAAGTGGCTCTAGTATGTGATCTGTGCTACAATCTTAGATATGCCAATATCCAACAACAACTAAAAGCCTGAAAGACCCAAGTATCACCAAGCAATACAACCTGTAAATGAAGCAAATCACTTGGGCACTCCCATTGTGCATAAGGTTGGCTTGGAAAATGGACCAGTTACTTACTGTATATTCAAAGCTTGGTTATCTAAATCAGAACATGAAAAAGTTACTCTTTGGACAAGAATCCCATCCCCAGCCATCATGGCCAGAGATAATGCCGAGCTAGGAAGTTCTGGAATTTTTAGTCCATAATGCTCATTTTACTAACACCCCCTTCTCACTGTGGTGATAGCCAATAAAATCCTGTTCATTTTACTGCAAGATGTCTTACTAAACAATCTATTGAAAGGTGGTGAATGGGGCATTTTGTCAATATTCATGTGACCCATTCAAGTTATATGAAAATACCCCAGGATCCTCTGAATAAGCTGGGGCATTTCTGTTGTACAAAGACATTTCCATTCCCAGTTTCATATCTTAAATACTTTTAAGCTGTTAATATTTCTTAAATATAGCCTTATTTCAGTCCAGGGACCACTGCTCAAAGAATCTCAGTGATTTACTGCTGCAGTGCACACATGCTCCATATATATCACTTGCCAGGAGAACAGGAATTGTAATATACTTCAGAAGGAATCTGACACTTGATATTTATGACATGGTTGTCTCCATTTTAGGTTTTAAGGCAGTAAGACGACAGGTTGTGCAACTATTGTGCAGTCACTCTTAACAAATGCTTATTTGTTCTAACCTTACATTTTAGCTTAGTAGACAACAGTTGATTTCTTCCCTCCCACCATGAAATGCCCAGATTGTAAGAACTATTGCTTTATTAATTTTAGGGCTATCTTCAAACAAGAAAAGCTGCTGTAATTAAAACATTCATAAGCAAGCAAAAGTCATCAGATTATTCAGGCTTTTCAAATGGCAGATTTTTCTCAAAACCAGACAAATTAACAGTGGGTGTACATGCTTAGCCATCAATACTTAAATGTCAGTTGATGTCAGCTAGTCATGCACTATTCATACTTTTTACAAAATCTGTTAAAAGCTTTCAAAATTATCTGACAACAATGAATAAGTTAGCTGAGAGCAAAAACAAATATGAAACCCTGAGGTTCTATAATTAATATGCTCTCTTTAAGCAAAAAAGCACACTGCAATCCCTTATAGTCTGATTATGAAACACATATTTATATAACTGTTAAGGTTTTTTATTAGAATGCCCAACTTGGTTTATATTCTGAATCCAACATTTCTGTTCTTGCATACCCCCAAGCAGTGTGATTGGCATTTTATTATTTCCTGGAGGCCATCCACTAGAAGACCATGTGCTGGGGACCTAGGCTCAACCAATAGGCCTTTCTCACCTTCTTCTCATTTCAGCACACAGCAAGACACTTCTGAAGACTGGGAAAACATCCAGATTGGTACGAGGGGGAAACAGAAAGAGCGGGAATCATGTGGCCTCCAGATATTAGGCAGCTGTTCCCGGAATTCCTCAACATCAGATAGGACTGGTAAGAGCTGCAGTCCAATGACATGTGGAAAGCCACATGATTCCCATTCCTGAAACATGGGGAACTGCAGAGAGTGTCAAAACTGGAGGAGCAGCTTCTGTGAGTAGAAGTACCTTCAGAAGGACATAAGAACAGCCATGGTGAATCAGATCAAAGAACAATTTAGTCTAATATTTCACTCACATGAGTGCATTTTAACCCCAGTTGAACTCATAACATGCTCTCAATCTCTACTATGGTTAGAAGCTCACTAGAATTTCATCTACACTAGATCAGTGGTTTGAGTTGAGGAAGACCACCCCAAGAATCCAGAATGGGGTTAATTTGGAATGAAGGTTTAGATAATAAATAAATAAATAAATAAATGGATAGAACTGGTTCTATTGTGAAGTTTGTAACCAGCTCTCAATGCTTGCTTTCTCTGGGTTCCTTTTTCCAGTGGGTTGTTTCCATGCCTATAACTACAAAATATTGTGTGTATTTATTTTTATACCTTTTTTGGTCACAATGAAAAGTTGATCCTCCTGAAAACAGGGAAGGGAACGACTGGCCTGCTAAATGTTTTTGGCTTACAATTCCCAGCTGTCCCACCCAATGTGGTCAATGGTAAAAGCAGTTGTGGGAACGGTAGCTGAAAACATCTGGATGACCGGAGGTTCTCTGACAACATTTCAGCATTTGTAATCTCTCCCCCGCTCCTCCTTGCACTCAGGATTTCTATCAAACTACTCTGCTCCAAATGAAGCTTTAAATTTAGTATTTCAAAATAAAAACATAGAAGCAAATTATAACTCTGTACTGTAAAGGACTGCTTTCTTTAAAATAAAGTTCCTTGCTACATGTGGATGATAGACTTCTATTCCTAGAAAAAAAACACAGGTGATGAATAGTTTATGTGTGATTTTTTTGCAAGCATAAATGTCAAAGGTCACTTATAATAACACCTAACTTTAAATAATTTGCTCATTTTCATCATATGTACATGAAAAAAGAACAACTTATTGTCTGTTGGGAAATCATTGATATTTACTGTCATAGTCTGACCTCTACTGTTCTTGGCTGGAACTTTAAAACACACATACACACATACACATAAACACACACACCTGCATGCTCATTGTATTACTTGCCTAAATTATACATTTCCTATCAAGTAATTTTATTATTGCTTTTTTCTCATTAAAATCAGAGCCCATGGCTTTTAACCAGTATTTCTTGGGTCCCAAAATATTATCCATTCTCTGCATCTCTGAAACAACCTCCAACATACATGTATGTCATTACACAAACTTTACATAAGCAGGAACATTTTTTCTTTTATACTTTTCTATGAATGCAGATATACTGTATAGATATATACTATTAAAAGGCATGTTAACATTCCAAAATTTATATTAAGTCTGCACCACCATTGCTATAGAACACTGCCTTTAAAATTATATGAATTCTGAAAGCATAAAAAGGGACACTAGGGGCCGTACAGCCAGGCCAAAATAAAGCTGCTTTGGGTCACTTTGGAGGTATGCTGTTTAAATGACACACGTGCTTAGGACTGGAGCATGGCTTTGACACAGCTTCTAGTCTCTCATCATTTAAACAGCATACCTCCAAAGTGACCCGAAGCAGCTTTTTTTTTGGCCTGTCTGTTCAGATTCACTAGTTAAATTTTGCAGAAATGCAACGATTCACCTGTTTCTCTTTCAATATATTTAGTGATACAGGGAGAGAGGGACAGGGAGAGAGGGACTCCACAGTTCTGCCATGTTTCCTTCTTCTCAACTGCACAAGACAATCAATTCCCTGTGTTTAACATTTTACCTTTATTTAATTTGTTATTGACAACAGTATTACTATATCTGTTCTCCCAATCACCATTTTCACTTAATAGTAACATAAAGTTTGATTTAGGATACGATTTCTCCAGAAGGCTCTGTTCATGGACTTTTGAGGAAAACCCTTCCCTGAGCTACAACTCACCTTGTTTAGCAAGGTCCTCCCCAATATCTTCTGTAGCATTTTCAGGGGGCTTGCTGGGCTCCTGTGGTGAGGAAGACATGGGGCACTGTGCTTTCACCAGCCTATTTCCATGCAACTAAATCTGTATCCAGCCCAATGACTTATTCATCCCACTGCATCCTTTCCCTATTATAGACATTATACTTTTAGCCAGAACTTTTAAAAGAAGTAGATTCTTCACTCCTGACACCTGCAAACAAGTTATTTTATAGCAAAGATATCTGACCTATTTGGCCATCTCCTGAAAATACTAAAGGACTGCTGTTTCTTCCAGTCTTTCCCTAACTGAGACACATAGGTATGAGAGCTCACAGAGTTCCTTTTAATGAAAATGATAACCAAATAGATTGTGCCACTAAAAGCAGGGTGGGGTGGATAGGAAAATATGTTGGTTTTCAGTGAAACCAATTTACAATACAGTACATCCATCTGATGTTTTCTTTTCCAGATGTTTGGGGCTATCATTTCTTTGATCCCACAGCCAGTTATACGGAGTATTAAACTGAAAGAACTCTAAAACAATATATCAGGTGCCTATCCTTAAATCCACGTGCTAGCGCCAGCTACAGTAACCACTGAGACTCAGATAACTGCTGTAAAATTCAGCCGTCAGTTCACTGTCTATCGTAGATGCAATTGGGTTTAGGCCCAAGCTGGGGAACCCTGCAGCAAACTCTGTTTCAAATAACATTGTTTTCATTTCACATTCTTCTCAGTTTAAATGTAATCCCGTCAGGAACAGCTAGTCTAGAGTGGCTGGGTCAGCATTGCAGATACATTTTAGGGAAGAGACCTGGAAGACCAGAGGTTCTTTAAATTGTGGGTATCCAGTTCAGTAATGAAAAATAATCTTAACTGAAATGACAACAAAACACAGTTCTGAACACAAGCTTAGTTGCTATTTTAGAGAATTGAAGCAATTAATAATATTCAAGGGTGTTTGGACCTTAGTACGAAGATACCTAAAGATAATGCAGAATCATGGAGAAACAGTCATGTTAAATATTCATTTGACATACTAAAGCTTAAGCTACACATTCTATACTGTACATTTCCTAAGCCTTATTTCAAGCTATTTCTACAGGGCCAAGCCAGACTTTGTTCTCCCTTCTTCTGTGATTTATCTCAATGGGGACAAAAACCACTTGGGTCAATCTGGAAGCTGTAGGTAGGAACCTTTTCCTTAAAGGGATGAATACACCCAACCAAAAAGCAGCTTTTCTACATTTAAACAGCCTGTCTGACAAGCATTACCTATGTTCGTGTCTAACATATAATTAAAGCTTGATCTATTATCAAATAAGATGTGGAACAGTTAAGAACTCACTGGTGTTCAGTCTTTGTACAATATTAATTAATGCTGTGCAATTACTAATACATATGCATGCAATTAAGTGATTATTTAAAATACCTTTTCTAATCCTACCAGTTTAACTGGCACCATGGTTTCAAGATTTATACTCACATTTTTAATGAATAGTTCAGATACCAAGTATACAGTATACAGCAATTAAATTCCTAGTTGTTCCTAGTGTGTTATGCTGCAGTTGAGAAACTTTCATAATTATCTTGTTGGAAGAACAATTATCCTAGACCCTCTATGAATTCTCTTATCAATATTACATAGCTAATAAGGACTGGACATTGCATAGCACACAATGAAGAAATTTTAAAAGGATTGGTATACAAATAATGAGCCCCCTCTACCGTTTGAGGTTATAAATTTTATGTAACCCATATGGTACTTTTTGTTGCAGGTTGCCAAGAATCCACAATATAATAACATAATTCAATCCTCTATTTGATACGTTGTATTTTTGTGACCCTACCAGAGTCCATGAAACCATTTCCCCCCTTTCCTTTTCCCAACTACAATATGCAACCCCCTCTTCCAAACACACACAAGTCACACACCATGAACTTAAGAGGAAGTTCCAAGTAGTCTCATGACTTTTCCAGGTGCAATAATGTCAGCATTGATTGTTATGAAACAATAAAGTTCCGAGGACGATCAACAACTTTGCAGAGCAAAGGTACAAAATTAATCCTGTGCCCAAAAGGAGTAAAGTTCAGCTATGCTATTGACGCTCCCATGGTGGCAGCCACACCTAGGAATCGCTTTTCCTGATACATCTCAAATCTACTACCTGATACACTAGAACTTTATACATCTTGTTTTACTTTGGGATAGAGAATCTGTGGCCCTCCAGATAATGTTGGACAGGGGAGATTATCACATGAGCCCCCCTCCTGGGAGTGAGGAAGAGTACAAAACTGACCCCATGTGTCTGGCCAATGCCAGGACTGAAGCCCAGACATTATCACACAGAAATCCAATGCTGCAGCAGTGATATTGGCAGCAACTGAAAGGGAAAGCCCATCAATGAACAGTTGTGCAATAATCACAAATAGATGATAGACTTGCTACAGGTCAGCTATGGCATCATCTGATACGGTTCAGCCACAGATGCACCTACTTCTTGCTTTAGCCCTGTCTGATAATCTCCTATCACATTCATCAGTCCCAGCCAGCACAGCGAATGGTCAACAAGCTTACCAAATCTCGTCTTAACATCACGACTTTATGATTTCATCAACTATTTGTATTAATTTGCACTATTTTATTCTATTGTGCCATTTTATATAATCTTTTTTTAAATTTTATATCTCCTCGTTGTTGGTTAGATTTTACGCCACAAGCAGGCTTTTATCTCTTTTATTATTATTTTTTATTTTTTGCTATGTAAAGTCTACGGCACTCTATAAAACAAACATAACAACAACAACCATAATATCTGTAGGGCCACAGGTCTCTTTACAAGAGTAAAGATATGGATCTCCAAATCGTCCCCACACACACAATCTTAGATGCCCTCCATGCTTGCTGCTGCCTCTGTAAGTTTGTGTTTGCTGGTTTCTTTGTTTATTTTTATCTCGTGTGTGTTTTGTATGGCCTTCTTTTTATTTCCTTTGTGTTACAAACATGCTACAAGTTACATGCTTCAACTTTCACCAGTTGGTCTTTCATGAAATAGTGATGGAGCAGAATGATGGATTCCAATAGTGATGGGAAGGTAGCCTCAGATTTTCAGACTTGTATTAAGGTACATGCAAGGTTTCTACTATCAATGAAGGTATAAGTAGCTCAAAGTGTTTAAAAAAAACCAGTCCCTAATCTTTTGGCCAGGTAGTGGGCATCTTTTGATTTTGAGTGACTATTTTGAGTACTTTCACAAAAGGAGTATGATGGTAGATGGGGCTTACACTAATCAAAGTTCAAGTATCACAGGGGCCTATAGTAAGTTTAAAACTGAAGTGAAACCTTTCACACTTTACATTTGGAAAAGAGAAGGTGAAAAGAGAGGAGATCATGTGAAGATAAGGGTAGGATTTGTTGATTCTCATAGTAGGAAATGATATCTCTTATGTCTAAATTGAGCCATAGTCTAAATGCAAAAAGGATTACCATATATATTTATACGTCAACCTCACGTATAAATTGAGGGCAAGTTTTGGAAACAAAATTATGGGGTTGGATATGACCGGTGGATAAATCAAGGCTAAAACCTAAGTGCAGTTTAACAAAGGATTTAAAGGATGACGCAGAGAAAAACAATGCCAAAAAATTTACAAAATTCCAGCTGGTGTAACTGTTTGTGCTCATCCTAAAGGCTGGATGAAAGAGAGGGTAGAGGGGAGTCAGTGCTTCCATGACAGATTATGCTCTTGCCTTTCACCAAGGTATGGTTCCTTTTTAAAAAATAAGAGTTAAAGTATAGTACTTTAGGTATTGACCTATGGATAAGATGACTCAGGATTTGGGCAGAGGGGATCAATATTTTTACTAAAATTTCTAGATTTATACAAAAGTATACACAGAGTGTGTGAGAGAGAGTTGTCATAAGTGCTCTCAGGATCAGACTTAAAGTCTATATAGTTTAGCATCCTGCTTCTTTCAGTTGCTAACCAGATGCTTCCAGGAAGGCATCAGGCAGAGTTTGAAAGCAATACCTCCTCCCAACAACTTGATTTCAGTGCCACACAGACTGCTTGATAATGTATAATTCTTAGGACTATTCCGATTCCATTGGCCACACAGATTAATTTAAATTCCACAGAAACAGGTTTACTACTAGAAAAACGAGCCTTTTCTATGTTGGTGCCTTGGTTGTATAACATCCTTTCTCAAAAAGCCCCCTGGGTGCCATGGTTCTTCCAAGTGAAGACCTTCTTGCTTTTCCTGGACTTTCAGTCTTAAATCCTTTTATTATTTGTTATATCACCCACAAACACTACAAGTTTAGACTATGATTTACCATATATATAACATGCACACACACCAAATGTTGCTAGGTTTTCAAAACAGCACTAAGGAACAGTCAAAATTCATTACATGCAGGTTTGACAATCAGGAAGTAGCTTTTAACAAGTATGTGTTCTACCTGAATACAAAATAACCACATTGCTTTCAGTTAACTTTGTCATTTGTTTCTCTTTAAAATTTATATATTGTCTACATTCATCAATTACATATGCATGCAATTAAGTGATTATTTAAAATACCTTTTCTAATCCTACCAGTTTAACTGGCACCATGGTTTCAAGATTTATACTCACATTTTTAATGAATAGTTCAGATACCAAGTATACAGTATACAGCAATTAAATTCCTAGTTGTTCCTAGTGTGTTATGCTGCAGTTGAGAAACTTTCATAATTATCTTGTTGGAAGAACAATTATCCTAGACCCTCTATGAATTCTCTTATCAATATTACATAGCTAATAAGGACTGGACATTGCATAGCACACAATGAAGAAATTTTAAAAGGATTGGTATACAAATAATGAGCCCCCTCTACCGTTTGAGGTTATAAATTTTATGTAACCCATATGGTACTTTTTGTTGCAGGTTGCCAAGAATCCACAATATAATAACATAATTCAATCCTCTATTTGATACGTTGTATTTTTGTGACCCTACCAGAGTCCATGAAACCATTTCCCCCCTTTCCTTTTCCCAACTACAATATGCAACCCCCTCTTCCAAACACACACAAGTCACACACCATGAACTTAAGAGGAAGTTCCAAGTAGTCTCATGACTTTTCCAGGTGCAATAATGTCAGCATTGATTGTTATGAAACAATAAAGTTCCGAGGACGATCAACAACTTTGCAGAGCAAAGGTACAAAATTAATCCTGTGCCCAAAAGGAGTAAAGTTCAGCTATGCTATTGACGCTCCCATGGTGGCAGCCACACCTAGGAATCGCTTTTCCTGATACATCTCAAATCTACTACCTGATACACTAGAACTTTATACATCTTGTTTTACTTTGGGATAGAGAATCTGTGGCCCTCCAGATAATGTTGGACAGGGGAGATTATCACATGAGCCCCCCTCCTGGGAGTGAGGAAGAGTACAAAACTGACCCCATGTGTCTGGCCAATGCCAGGACTGAAGCCCAGACATTATCACACAGAAATCCAATGCTGCAGCAGTGATATTGGCAGCAACTGAAAGGGAAAGCCCATCAATGAACAGTTGTGCAATAATCACAAATAGATGATAGACTTGCTACAGGTCAGCTATGGCATCATCTGATACGGTTCAGCCACAGATGCACCTACTTCTTGCTTTAGCCCTGTCTGATAATCTCCTATCACATTCATCAGTCCCAGCCAGCACAGCGAATGGTCAACAAGCTTACCAAATCTCGTCTTAACATCACGACTTTATGATTTCATCAACTATTTGTATTAATTTGCACTATTTTATTCTATTGTGCCATTTTATATAATCTTTTTTTAAATTTTATATCTCCTCGTTGTTGGTTAGATTTTACGCCACAAGCAGGCTTTTATCTCTTTTATTATTATTTTTTATTTTTTGCTATGTAAAGTCTACGGCACTCTATAAAACAAACATAACAACAACAACCATAATATCTGTAGGGCCACAGGTCTCTTTACAAGAGTAAAGATATGGATCTCCAAATCGTCCCCACACACACAATCTTAGATGCCCTCCATGCTTGCTGCTGCCTCTGTAAGTTTGTGTTTGCTGGTTTCTTTGTTTATTTTTATCTCGTGTGTGTTTTGTATGGCCTTCTTTTTATTTCCTTTGTGTTACAAACATGCTACAAGTTACATGCTTCAACTTTCACCAGTTGGTCTTTCATGAAATAGTGATGGAGCAGAATGATGGATTCCAATAGTGATGGGAAGGTAGCCTCAGATTTTCAGACTTGTATTAAGGTACATGCAAGGTTTCTACTATCAATGAAGGTATAAGTAGCTCAAAGTGTTTAAAAAAAACCAGTCCCTAATCTTTTGGCCAGGTAGTGGGCATCTTTTGATTTTGAGTGACTATTTTGAGTACTTTCACAAAAGGAGTATGATGGTAGATGGGGCTTACACTAATCAAAGTTCAAGTATCACAGGGGCCTATAGTAAGTTTAAAACTGAAGTGAAACCTTTCACACTTTACATTTGGAAAAGAGAAGGTGAAAAGAGAGGAGATCATGTGAAGATAAGGGTAGGATTTGTTGATTCTCATAGTAGGAAATGATATCTCTTATGTCTAAATTGAGCCATAGTCTAAATGCAAAAAGGATTACCATATATATTTATACGTCAACCTCACGTATAAATTGAGGGCAAGTTTTGGAAACAAAATTATGGGGTTGGATATGACCGGTGGATAAATCAAGGCTAAAACCTAAGTGCAGTTTAACAAAGGATTTAAAGGATGACGCAGAGAAAAACAATGCCAAAAAATTTACAAAATTCCAGCTGGTGTAACTGTTTGTGCTCATCCTAAAGGCTGGATGAAAGAGAGGGTAGAGGGGAGTCAGTGCTTCCATGACAGATTATGCTCTTGCCTTTCACCAAGGTATGGTTCCTTTTTAAAAAATAAGAGTTAAAGTATAGTACTTTAGGTATTGACCTATGGATAAGATGACTCAGGATTTGGGCAGAGGGGATCAATATTTTTACTAAAATTTCTAGATTTATACAAAAGTATACACAGAGTGTGTGAGAGAGAGTTGTCATAAGTGCTCTCAGGATCAGACTTAAAGTCTATATAGTTTAGCATCCTGCTTCTTTCAGTTGCTAACCAGATGCTTCCAGGAAGGCATCAGGCAGAGTTTGAAAGCAATACCTCCTCCCAACAACTTGATTTCAGTGCCACACAGACTGCTTGATAATGTATAATTCTTAGGACTATTCCGATTCCATTGGCCACACAGATTAATTTAAATTCCACAGAAACAGGTTTACTACTAGAAAAACGAGCCTTTTCTATGTTGGTGCCTTGGTTGTATAACATCCTTTCTCAAAAAGCCCCCTGGGTGCCATGGTTCTTCCAAGTGAAGACCTTCTTGCTTTTCCTGGACTTTCAGTCTTAAATCCTTTTATTATTTGTTATATCACCCACAAACACTACAAGTTTAGACTATGATTTACCATATATATAACATGCACACACACCAAATGTTGCTAGGTTTTCAAAACAGCACTAAGGAACAGTCAAAATTCATTACATGCAGGTTTGACAATCAGGAAGTAGCTTTTAACAAGTATGTGTTCTACCTGAATACAAAATAACCACATTGCTTTCAGTTAACTTTGTCATTTGTTTCTCTTTAAAATTTATATATTGTCTACATTCATCAATTACATAAAGCAAACATTTCTGTCTTTATGAAAGACCTCCACCCCAAAATATAAAATCTTTTGACATCTTGTTCAGGAAAAGGAAAAGTTTTCTGACACTCAAACAGGGGGCATCCCTTATGGTAACTGATACCTGCAAACCCTGTAAGGTACAAGGTTTCAGGCCTTCAAATAAGGGACATTTCTTATAATATGGAATATCTGGCAACCCTACACATGTGCACACACTGCAAAGAAAAAGAGAGAGAAGAAGAACTAGCATTGGGGCCAAAAGGCCATGACATGTAGAGGGCTACAACAGGCTGAATTCTCAGATGAGAAGTATGCATGATACCAACAACTATCATAAGAATAAAACAAGCACAGCTGGTTGTACATTTCTTGCTATTGAACAAGAACACTGGAGTGGTAACATATTCCCCAATCTCAATTACTGTATAATCAAATTTTCTAATGTTTACAATTAACAACATATAAAAATACAATGAAATATCCCTTCTACCCAATCACCTCTCTTTTAGGTAATTATTTATGATGCAAGCAATCCTAACATTACTCATATAATTACACAGTGCACTCACATCACATTCAACATATAAACAGAGACAGCAAAACATGAAGCTTTAGAAATATTCACAAAACAGATTATGAATTCAGTAAATTTTTCTGATGTCCACATGTCTTTACAAAAAAAAAAGACCAAAACCAAGAGACAACTTCTATTAAAGAACTACTAAATTTCATTTAAAGATGAAACACAAGAATGGAGAGCTTTCATTCTGGAATATTTATTAATTAAACTAAGACATATTTATTTAATTTAGAATTTTGGATCAAAACCTACAGTTAAAAAGAAATACACATTATTTAAACTTTTGGAATGCAAATGCTACAGAGGAGTTTCTGAAGAGTTGGTACACAATATGCCACTAAAAATCCGGAAAGAAATATAATTATGATTTGTGACTGATGTCTGAATCTGTGATGGAAACAGAGGTTGCATTTAAATAAGATATATTTCATGCTTCATGAACAAATTTATAATTAAATTTGTGATACTAACAACCTTCAAGTAGCAAACACACTTTACATCCCAAGTACAAAGAAACACAGCAACTGAGGGAAAGTTTTGGGGGTTTTTTTTACATTTATTGGAAATGATTACTTAGTTTTAGAGTACCTTTGGCATGAACTTGCTGTTGATATAAAGGACGATAAATGCTAGTTATACTTAACGGAAAAATGCATATTTAACTGAGAAGCTACAATATAGTAAGGGTTATTTTCAATGTTGGAATGCAATTAATCTGTGCAATTCAGCTATTTATAAATTATTAACCAGGTATCCCTGGAACAAAATAAAAGGCTGCTGAACCCATTTCCCTTGGCTATTAATAAAGAAATTAACAATTGTTTGAAATTTCATTGGTAAAAATTCAGCACTCACAATACAAATAAAATAAAATTCCAGCATATTAATGCGCAATTCAGGCAAGCCAGACATTCTGCTATTCTCTTTAACAAGAGTACTTCAGAGAAATCATTCCCAATAAAAGGCAACACAAATACTTTTTTAACGGGGAAAAAAATGTCAAGGTTATGCACAAATGCTCTATCCCTCCCTTATGACAAACAGAACATTTCCTTGTTAAGATTTGTTCATCATTTTGATAGCACATAGATTCTCCTCAGGTAGAGTTCTGGGTGGATGCGTCATTACTCTTAACTAGTTATTACCTACCATATTTTTTCTTAGTGCTTCCAAATTTGGTCTTGCAAGACTGCTGCATATAGTGACGCTGCTGAAACTAGTAATTAGCTTGTCTGTGAGATTAATCTCTTGTGTTTTTAATTATTGAATGTCTATAATGAACCCAGACTTTGATTCAACAAATACTACTTTTATAATTCAAACCAAAACTGATGAGGCAGAGTATTTTTGTGTGTGTTTGTGGCTGTGTAGTCTCTGTTAGGCATGCCCAACTCACCCATCTTTGCACATGCTGTAACTCTTCTAGTTGTGTGTGTGCACATGTACGACTTCAAGTCATCTGTCGATTTATGGAAACTCCATTAATTTTGTAGGGTTTTCTTAGGCAAGGAATACTTAGTTACAGAAGGCAAATTCCATTTACAATGGATATATGCAGAATTATTTTACTTTGTCCCTTTCCTTGCTCTTTTTCAAAGAAACCAATTGTTCAAAGGTTTGGGTCTACAACACACAGCTAGGAAATAACCTGTTTCTAACAACTTATCTTAATAACTGAATACCTCTTATACTAATGAGATGGAATACATACACACACACATTCTGCAATAGCTGTGTTTGTACTTCGGTGGAACAGGAGCTCTGCCTGTCACTCATTACTGGGTGTCTATGCTGATTGAAAAGTCATATGGGTTACAGTCTTGTACTACAGCACATATTTCTCATAATTTCTAAAACACAGTATCTGAACTAGAGCCTTATTGCATGAGAAAACAAAGTCAACATGGAGCCATAGAGTAGAGGCTTTCTCTATCCCGTATTGCATGATACTGTAATGCTTCAGTTCTCTTCCAGCAAGAGATGATCGTCAAAGTGAGTCTTTTATCTAAGAGATTTTTCTGGTGAGGAAAAAAAAATTGCTTTGACCATCCACTACCGGAAGGAAGAGAACAAGCACTACAACGTCACGCAACAAGGCACAGAGAAAACTTCTACATTCAGACTCTGTTCCAGCTTTGTTTTCTCATGCGATAAAGCTTTAGGGCACTTGGTGGAACCAAAAAGCATTCTTTGATATTTTCCAATGGCAAAATACTAATGCAAATTAAATATCCCTTAACCAAAGCGCTTGGGACTAGAAGTGTTTCATATTTCAGATTTTTGGATTTTTGGAATACCTGTATTTGCATATACATAGTGAAAATAAACAGAGACTGGGGATCTATAAAATGGTAGGAAGTGTGGATTGCTGCCATTTCCTAGATTTTTGCATTCTCTGTAGCCTCACTACAGAGTTAATATCTGAATACTTCAGATTTTGGAATTCAGGATAAGGGTTACACAGCCTGTAATAATGGTACCTTGTTACAAACCAATGAATTGGTGAGTTACATTCCTGGAGTGTAGTAACAGTAACAAGTAATCAACTGCTGAATGACCAGAGTAAAGAGTAAAATAGCTAGTTCCTTTGAAAAAGTGACCTTTCAAGCTGTTCATAAAACCATGTGTGTGTGTTGTGTGTTTCAAGTTGTATCTGACTTATGGCAACCATAAGGCCACCCTATCATGAGGTTTTCTTGTTTTGTTCAGAGGAAGTTTGTTTTTGCCTTCCTCTGAGGCTAAGAGAGTGTGACTTGCCCAAAGACACTCAGCAGGTTTCTATGGCTGAGTGGGGATTTGAACCCTGGTCTCTAGAGTCATGGTCCAGCACTCAAACCACCACACCATGCTGGCTCTCTTATGAAACCATATAGCAAACTTATTTTGTTTCTGTAGTCCCATCTCTACCTGCAGTGTCTCTTTCTCCATCGGCTATTATAAATGAAGCATGTATGGTAAGAGCCAAATCAGACAAGTATTAATTGTGAGAAATGTTATGTTGTATGGGGAAAGGAAAAAGAACACCAGATTATACATAATGTATTTTGAAATGCACTTTGGCGATATGCATGGGCAAAACTTTAAAGACTTGATTTTAAACTACTGTTTAAAGTCACCATGAAAGACTCTCGGTTTGCCTTGGAACATATCCAAATCATGTTGATTGGTGAACAACTCAGCTCAGAGATACTTAGTTTTTAATCTAATAATCTATTTTTAAATGTCTATAAGACTGTCCCACAATTCTCAGAACACTGATATTTGTTCATTTATCTGAATAATTTGCTTAAATATCTGGAAGTTGGCAAGATTGGCAAGATAAAGTCTATAAAGCTATATGTAAAAGTTTTTACTATTCATATCTGATGTTTTCAATGACAGATGCAACTGTTATGACAATACTTACTGTCAAAGGGCTGGAAAAGACTGGCATAAAAAGCCGGTTTCCAGCCGGCTTGGGGGTGTGGCATACACACAATGCATGCCCCTCCCAAGTTGCCCTGGCTGCCCACACATGGACTGGTTTCCAGGAAATCTGGAAGCAAGGCGTTTAGACACCACACACTGCCAGAGCACCTTAAAGCCAGCTTCTGGCAGCATTGGGACTGAAAAACCAGCTTTTTGCCAGTGTAAAAAGAAGGAGTTGTTTGCTGCTTCATTTTTGGCTGGCAAAAAGGCAGATTGGGGCTGCAGCGTGTGCTTGTTGGGGCTCCAGTCCGGCTTTGTCGGGGCAGCTTCAAGCCACCCTTTCAGGACTGTCTGTTTTGCCCCAAAATGTTTAAATGTCACCAATATTAGTTTCAAAAGAATTAAATATATGCCTAAATTCACCCACTAAAGTTAGTAAAACTTAAGTATGCTTACCATATATACTCATCTATAAGATGAAATCAAGAGCAATTTTTAAGGACAAAGTTATGGATTTTGCTATGTTCAATGGATACATTGAGGGCATACTTGGGGCGTGCAACAAACTTTTCCCTCTCATAAAATACATAGAGGGAACATACTGGAAGATTTTTGTATTTTCTCCTTAGATAGGGAATTCCTGCATGCAATCTCTCTCTCTCTCTCTCTCTCTCTCTCTCTCTCATTCAAACTTACCATCTAATTTAGGTCACTCTCATATTTGGGAAGAGCTAAAACTGTCTAACAGTTTCTCTCTCTCTCAAGATTTTCAACTTAACTGTTGGTCCTCCACCTTCCTCCTCTTTCAACTCTCTTTGGAAAGATGGTGAGATAAAGATTTCTTTTTACCTGAACTATTCAATAGCTAGATAAGGATTTTATGTATTTATAGATTAAAACCATTGGTAAACTTTTGTTTTGAACTACAAGCTATTTATATTGTTTTTGAAGTCTCAGTTCTTAAGGAACCATAGTTACAGAACAGTACATTTCTGCTACTTATATACATAAAATCCAGACCCTAACAGACTTGGCTTTGGTATTTTTTATATTTAAATATTTTTGTTTCTTTACCAAAAGCTCAAGCCTTAGGAAACTTAAATTGCCCTACAGAACATAGGGTCAGAACAGACTGGTGAGAAGGGGTAGCTTGAAGCTGACCCACTGAAGACAGATTGGAGCCATGGCAAACGCACACTGCGGCCCCAATCTGCCTTGAACCCGACCCAAATTGGAGCGGAAAAGACCCGCTCCTATTTGGTCCAGGAAAGATCCAGCTTTCCCACACCCACTGCAGCCTCAGGGTGGCTTTAAGATATTCCGGCAGCATGCAAATGCACTAGATCCCTATTCCAGCACTGACCCATGTGTAAGTCGACCCAGTGTTTTGGGATCAATTTTTTTTACTTAGGACTCTATCACACAAGGGACTTATTGCACGGTAATCGTTGCCCACATGCTCCAGAAGTGCAAAGTTGGGATCATCCATTGCGCTTCTGAAACGTAATTGAGGCATTCCGCTGTTCTTCTATTGACCAATTGTTCGTGGAGAAGCCATTTGGTAGTAATGAAAGATCCCAATATTACAAAAATTGCTTCTCTGCGAATGATTGGTTGACAGAAGAACAATGAGAGAGCTTCAGTGACATTTCAGAAGTGCGACAGATGAACCCACCTCCGCACTCCTGGAGCATTTGGGCAACATTTGGCCTACAATTACCACCCAGTAAGTTCCTCGTGTGATAAGGGCCTTATACACAAGTATATACTGTAATTTTGACTATTACAGGTTGCAGTACAGATCAAGACCAGGGCTATGAAAGTCTCTTGGAAATTATTTAATCAGGAGTTGGGTGGAGAGAACACCTAAGTTACATTTCTAGAGTGATTTAATATTAACACTATCCAAATTAAAACCATGTTCTATAGCAGTAGCGGTCAAAATGTCACCCTCCAAGAATTGCTGGAGTGCAACTTTCAGAATTTCTTTGAACTGGCCTAACTAGAGGTGATGAGAAAACAGCTAAGATGCAGTTTGTCCATCCCTCTTCTGTATAATACATTACTGTAAATCAGAAACAAAAGCATTCTCTCTTCCTCATCCTGTTCTCCAGTGAGACACCGTAACAGAGAGACCACAAAGATGGCTCCATTGCTAAGCAGTAGTAGAGAGAATTAATCAGCATTATATTGTGTTAAATTGTTTAATAAGCACTATCTTAGAACCAATAGTGTACATGCTTAATCTGAAGTGGGTTACTTTTCCATCACACTTCAAGCCTTTACATCTAGGCCAGCATCCTGTTTCACACAGTGGCCAAGCAGGTATGGGGAGTAAGGAGAAGAGCCTCAAGGAAGAAAGTAATTCATTCTTTCTCACATTTGTTTTCTAGCATCTGGTATTTAGAGACACTGTGCCTCCGAATCTGGAAGCTGTATACAGTCCTCAAGGCTAGTAAGTTATGAATTTGTGTAATCCACATTTTACAGGGCTGCGTGATGAAATGGATGATTCAGACCAATTTTGCTCTAGTTTCAGACATGTCTATAAGACAGAAACAGCTTTGATCACATCAGTGACTCACTTGCATCAGGAACTAGACAAAGGGAGTGTGTACCTATTGGTTTTGCTGGCCCTCCCAGTGGCTTTCAATGCCATCAACATGGCTATCCTCCTGGGCAACTTTGTGGAGATGGGACTTGGAAGCACTATTTTACAGAAGCACTTTTCCTGCCTGGAGGGGTGAAATAACAACATGGGAATCCTCGTTTGACCCCTTGCATGTACCAAATCCACATAACTATTACCCTCAATGCTATTAAACATGAAAGTGCTGGGAGAGGTTGTTTAAAGCTGTGGATTGCCAGTACAATCAGCATACAGAGAACATCAAACTCCTTTCCACTTCAATTCATGGAAGCTCTTTTGGTTCAAAATCACCACTTTGCAATAGTAATGGATTGCATTAGGGTGACATTGGTGCTTCTGGTCAATTGATAAGCACATCAGGGAACAAGGATTCAGACTGTGTTGAATAGGGCTGCATTCTCCTTGAAGATACAAGCACCACAGCCCAGGAAAACTCCTGGATTCAACCTTGGGCATGGAAGCTCCTATCTCTTTAGTGACCAGGATTACATTTCCACAGCTAATGCTAGTGTAGTATTCTAGCTGTGACTAATGTGGTTCCAGTAACACATGCCTTAGGTCCAAATTACACCACAGAAATAATCCAGTTTGAGATCGGTTTAACTTCCCTGGTTCAATGCCAGGAAACTATAGTTTTGTGAGAAATTTAGCCTGAGTTCTGGTACCACAATAAAATACAATTCCTGGGATTCCCTAGCACTGAGCCAGGGCAGTTAAAGCGGTCTCAAACTGGATTATTTGTGCAGTGTATTCTGGACCTTAGTTACATCCCCTTTGGATTAGTATAACATACTGTACTTGAGGACTTTTGAGAATATTAGGAACTTCAACTGGTTCAATGAGCTGCAGCATGTGCACTTTTTACAATAGCTCCTTTCTGTTTCTAGGCACTATCCAAAGTGTAGATTATGAATTATAAAGCTCTATCTATGTCCAGGCTATCTGAAATATCACATTTTCCCATATAAGACTGCTCATGTCTTGAAATATTATTTCCATCTCACCACCTCCATTAAGTTCACCTGGTGGAATATGGGACATGGCATTTTTGACAGCTGCTCCCAGAATCTGGAATTCCTTTACTAGAGAGGCTAGACTAGTACTGTCCATGGTGTCCTTCCAACAGCAGGCACAAACTTTTTTGTTTCAACAAGTCTTTGGGAACTAACAGATCATGGGTGAAAGACCTTTAAATAATGTGGTCTACACTTTGTTTTTGTGTTTCTAATGAGTATACTTTTAAATTGCTTTTAATTCTATTTATAGTTTAATTTTATTTTAATCTTTGGATGTTTAACTTTGTAAGCCACACTTAGTGTCAGGGCTGGGAAAAGGCTGTGATATAAATAAATAAATAACACCATCTGAATTAGTGGCAATCACCAAATCTTGTCACAGCAAATTTCACAGCTTCATTTTGCAGCAGGAATTCAGTCTTTTTATTATTATTTTGAACTGAAGACTATTTAATTTCATTGGGCCTCAACTGTAAGGAAGTTGCTATATAAATTAAATAAATATATACATATTGGCTGAACGCCCATCCCTCAATTCTCATATTACGAAAAAGGGAGAAACAACTTTCTACTTTCTTTATACTATGCATAACTCTATACAAACTTGCCATGTCCCTTGCTTCTATTGTTCATCTCTTTTTCTGAACTAAATAGCACAAAATGTTGTAACTTTTGCCTTGTAAGGGAGCTGGTCCAAACCACTGGCTGTGATGACAAGCACAATACATAGCATTCCAAGCATGTCTACATCATAAATTTATATCACAGTGGGGAAGTATTGGCTGTTTTATTAGTTTTGTCCTAATGATTTCCAATATGGAATTCACATTTTACCAGATGTCGCATGCTGAACTGATACTTCCATAATGCTCTCATGGCAGCCTCACAATCCTTTTCATGATCCATCACTCATAGTTCAGATCCCTTCAGTGTATATGTCTAAAGTTACTATCATGCATGTAATATGCATCAGTTTTCACTTAAGAGTGAAGTTCTGTGACTACAATTCTGAACCTTTCTACTTTACACATTATATCACATAGTTCTATATGGGAGTAATTTGATCACAACTGGGCTTTCTAGGTTGGCAGGAAAGTGTGACATGAAGTTGCCTTTTCCTTAATGCTTAGCAGCTGCACCACAGCCTTTAGATGGAGCTGCACTGTTCTGCAGTTTTTTAAAGGCGTTTCTTCTCCCCTAAAATGCAAAAAAAGCGTTTTCATGGCACACTTTCCCTTTTTCTCATCTAAAGGCTAGAGTTTCATGCAGCCATGAACACACTTCTTTTTGCCAACCTAGAAAGCCCCATAGAGTGCCTTTTATGCATGCATAATTTGATTTTGTGAGAAATTGAAAGGATACTATTGGTTTTGTTGTCTTGACTGGAAGAGGTTACCATTAAGATATAAAAGTAAATGTAAAATGGCTTGCAATTTTGACATGTTTTCATAGCAAGAAAAGCTGTACTCCTCCTCCTCCTCTTTCTTCTTTGTAACTTTATACCCCACCTTTTTCTAAAGACTGGGACTCAAGATGCCTTATAAATTAATATTCAGTCCTGTTATAAACATACAAAAGATCAACATCAACACAGAATTAAACTATGAACAATATTAGTAAAATGACGTAAAGCATACACTCATCATGATAAAAACAGCTAAAACAGTACATTTGAAACATTACAGAACCCTTAAAAGCCATTCCCATAAAAATCATCCATTTTAAAAGCCTGTTGTGATTTTTAAAAAGTCTTTGTTTAGTGGTGGACAGCTAGGATTTTCGGAAATATAGTTGTTTTACTGTAGTAAAAAAAAAACAACCAGCATACACATACATAGCTTAAATCTGACTGTTAGCCGAACTTAGATCTAAGAGCAGACCCACTGGTTTAGTGGAAATTACATTAATGTTGATTTATCATGTTCCCAATGATTAAACAGGCTTATTCTACATGTGGATAACTACTGGATTTAAAGTATATAACTTGTAATAGCACTGTAATCCTTGTAAAGTTTTTAAAATCTAAATCCGCAACAGAAATTTTATTTGGTGCATTTATACTTAATATATGAATTTGAAATTACATTAGTATGCTGAAACTGATATTCTCATGTTGATAGTTTTCTAATTTATACTTCATCTGACTCAGAAAGAAGTATTAGCCAAAGCAACTCATGAGAGTTATATTGCCCAACAGTGAAATCCATTCAGGATGTGATAAATAGGAAGCAACCTTGCTTAAAATGAGGAAACCATCTGCATAAACAGAAACAGATTTAAGGTAAACCATATGACTAACTTACTGTGTTTTGTGGATTTTTCTTTATAAGTATTTAATGTGTCAGGCCAAAAAGAATGTAATTTAAAAGTAATCAGTGCAATAGTTAACACAATTCTCATATTGGGTTCAAAGTACTACCAAAAGCTTGTTATAAAGAAATTGCACAAGAAGACATGCTTTTATATATCATCAGTTTGTATCAAACTGAATCAGCATCAAGAATGTTTAAATGATTTTTTAAAATACTTTATCACAGGTCTCCAGTCAACTATGGTGCAAATTCGAAACATGCTGGCAAATGCTAGTCAGGAAGTGACTGAGCAACTTTATTCTCACTAGTCTCTGCAACTACAGTTCAGAGTAGGTGGACATTCCTGGTAGAGACATCCAAATTTAAAACAAGAACTTCTTGGCATACAACCTTGGTCTCTTATTCATACATAAAAATGTTGTTATGGCTTCTAGGTGACCATTTTTTGTTAAGCTGACCACTCTGTGTCCCTCAGTGGGATTCAATTGGAATATTTTCCTCAATGGGCAAATTTACTTGCACATCTGGGTCTGCTACCACTAGCTGTAAAAGATAGAAAACAAAGCAAATTTGAATTTGGAAGCACATAGTGACGGGGGGTTTTTTGAGCTGAGATTGAGCCATACTGGAAGGCAACCTGGGAAGATTAAAAGGGTCCACACCCTTAAGGAATCTGATGCAAGATCAGCAGTTCTCCTGCATGTAGCAGAAGTCTCCTGTTCCCAATGTGCTCTTCTTATATGAGTCTATAACTATAATAAATATCATAAAGAATTGCAAAAGTTTCCAGTGCAGTATTTAATTTTTTAAAGAACTATCCCTGGATTTGTCCAAACTGAGAAAAATGGGAAGATCTTCATAGAGAAATTCACCATCAGGGAAACCAGAGGGAAAGGAAGCAACACACTGATGTCCAGAAGTTATCAGGCGTGATTTCAATAGCAATAGCATGTACATTACTACACCATTTATCAGTGAATTCAGCACTCTCTAGGCAGTTAGGAGTCTGCAAGCTAATTGCACCGAACAAGATGGGTACTCATTTTACCAAAAGGACAGAAGGCTACGAAAGGATGGAAGGCTGAGTGGAACTTGGAGCCCTGCCTGGGATCGAATTCACAACCTTGTGGCTGCAGTACCAGTATTTAACCACTGCATTATCAGGATTCCTATCAAGCTGAGTATGCAAAAAAAAACAAGGCCATTCTGAAGATTAGCAATAATTAACCATCCCTCTTTGTCATCCAGATCCTCTATTTTGTGTGCTCTAATGTTATTTAAGACGCAAGGACATATGGCTATGCTGAAAGACGGGAAGTTCCAGCCACCCAGTAATTCCACAGCTCAAAATGGCAAAGGAAGGCCAGATGAGGTGGCTGCCTCCTTTGTTACCCTCACTGCCTCTGGCCTCCACCCACATAAAGGACAGGGTCCCAGAGATACACTTCTAAATCTTCGTCTCTCTCATCCTCAAAATGTTCCTAGAACAACCATTTATTTAATTATGGGAATGCCCGTTTATTGAAAAAATAGCTGCTCTGTGAACACTTTCAGGGCAAGAAAGAAGCAGGAGGCCTCAATGAAGATTTAGAAGCGCAACCGGCTATCACACCTTCGCACTTCAGGAATGCTTCAGGAACGTTTTACTGATAGGTAAGCCTCCATGTGATAAGGGCCTAAGTCTACAATTAGCTCATTATTAGGCTAAAATAGGATTAAGACCTTAACAGATTTCCCAGCCGGACATAGTTATGTTGCAATGTACCAATAAGTATGAACATACTAACTAAAAGAAGGCAGGGCTCATTGCAACCATCCTGCATTATCTTAAACCAAAATGCATCAAAGATGGGTGTATGTATGAGAAGTGGTATGGTTTTAAATCCTAAATCCTTTTACCCATTCTTCCTTACAGATAAGTCAAGTCAACCAGATGACTTGTCTGTAAGGAAGAATGGGCAAAAGTCTGTGGCAACAAAACTGAAGAACAGCTTGCTGTGTCCAAAACACAGTAACATCAGTGTCTAAATTATTTTCAAAGAAGAGGAAAATAATTTATTTGGGTTATAAGCATTTATGGGGCACATTTAAGCAAAGTCTCAAAGTTGAGGTTTTGATTACCACTGCTAAGAAAAGATGAAAGATCAAAGATGTGATGACTGAACCAAATTATATTTTTTAAGATCTAGCAAACATGACAGAGAAGACTGCTGACCAGTGAGAGGCAGCACTGCAGTATGTCAGAAGAATGTTATTTTCCCCAAGAGAAACATCAAAGCTCCAAATTTAGGAACTGACAGAGCTCTGCATCTTATCTGGTAAGATGTCTTCCAGACAACTCTTACCTGTTGCTCAAATTCATGTTTAGTTTTAAATATGCATTCTGACTTTTCAGTTTAAAAACTGTTGCTTTATTAAACTGGCTGCACTGGGAAATGTAAAGCCCTGGAAACAACTGTAAATGTGAACTGTGGTAGGCAAGCTGTAAAGATAATAATTATTTCAAAATAGTTGTTCAGAGTATCTTATAGCAAGGATAGGAAATTGTAGCCTGCTAGAAATGGCTGAATTGGAACTCCCATAAACCCATAATAGCACAGCCAAGGGTGAGAAATTACAGGAGTAAACGTGAAACATTAGGAGAACCATAGTTGGCTACCTTATACAGAAAACCTTTGTTTTATTTAACCCAGGGGCTGTCTGCACTGCAGAAATAATACAATTTGAAACCAGTTTATCTAACACAGCTCAATGCTATGGAATTTTGCAAATTTTAGTTTTGTGAGAGATTTAGCATGGTCTACAATAAACTACAAATCTCAGACATCCATAGGACTGCACCATGGCAGTTAAAGTCGTGTCAAACTGGATTATTTCTGCAGTGCAGATGCAGCCCCAGAAATGCTTTAAAGTCTATTAGTCTCTGCCACATTGGCCTCAAGCAGCAGTTTTAAAAGATAACATATGAGAATGTTTTAAATGCAAAATTTAGACAACCATCTAATAGCAGAGACCTCTGACCATGAGACTTCAATGTTACACGTAGTTATATAGGAACACATCAGTGCCCTACTGAATTAAATGGGACATTTTTTTCATCAGAGATGGACATAGTGTGCCCTCATAGTCACATAGCGACATCCCAGGCTGTTTTTGCAGCCTTTGACCACAGCTCCCCAGGCATCCCAGTTCTTCACTTTTTCTGGCAAAAAATAAAATAAAACAAACCAACAAACCAAAAACAAAGTTAAGTGCTTCTGCTGCTTTGGATATTTGGTAATGTTAATTCATGCACCTCCCTTCATGAATTAACATTACCAGCTATCTAACCTTGCAAAAGCAGAACTGGAATTGTAGCCACTTCCAAGTGTCTGTCCTTTTGTTTTCCTCTGTAGCACTTTCAGCAGTCTGTGATGTCCCAGGAGAGTCTTGGGGAAGAAAATTGATTTTCCCCAACACAACAGTTGGTTACCCAACCCAGTTCCAAATAGATACGCATAGCTGTAGAGAGTGTCTAGTTCACTAGGTAGCTGAATTAGAAAAAGTATTCAGGGTATTAAAAGTATGTACTTGAAATTTGCTTTCTGATTGTTAGGTGAAGAAATGAAAACTCAACATGGGCACAAAGACTCTTATTTACCAGTTAGTCTGGATTAAACTTTGCAGAATGCAGTACAGTTGTTCCATGGTCTCAAAGAAAATGGAAACATTTTCTTGACAGAATATGCCTGTGTATTTTTTTCTTTTTCACCCAGATTTTATGATCAAGAAAATTATTGAACTTAAAATTCTCAAATATACAGTTTTGTTCCAATGCTTCCCTTTCAAACCTTAATATGAATACAACTTGATCTACTATTAAGATAGATTTGAAATAAAGATGTCCTTAATTTATGGCCCCATTTACATTAGTGTCTATGTCCAGAAAAAACTGCTTTTTACTGAAGGCATACACACACTGTTTTCCCTTCCCCTCTCTTCACAACTCTTATGTTCTACGATGATGAAGCATGGCAGAGTACATATTTGCCAAACAGGATAAGTAACAACTTTTAGGTATTAAATAAAGTTGAATCCAGAGCATAAGTGCTGAGAGTTGGAGGACCATATGAAAAGCAGGATTTCTGGTACGCAGTGGAGTCACTTTCCCAATAAAGGAACAGAATACTTTTTGGTCCTGGTTTTGCCAACATGAAACTTTCATGCAAATAGTAATAACATGAACTGTGCAACATTTTCCATGATTCTGTCAGGATGCATTCCATCAGGCTGAAGCTGAAAGAGATAAATGGGTGACTCTATCAAGTCTACTAAAAATCCAGCTCCACTGGGCTCTGCCTCTCTCTGGGGTTGTCCCCATTTGTAAAATAAAGCAGCTACAAACCAACTTGAAACTGAGGTGTTCAGACAACATGCGACATGAATTACTGACAACATGCATGAAAATTACTGACAACATGCATGAAAAGCTTCAAGGCAAAAAATAAATAAGTAAAATAAACAGAGCAAAAATAAGTTCTGATAATCTGCCTCAATGCAGAAAATGTGCATCAGTGCACTGGCATATAAACAATACACAGCAATGCAGGAATGTGGGAAAGTGAGGTGGCATATGGAAGCAGGCTGGAGCATGCGTCCGGGAACCGGTGGGAAGCAGTCACTGGCACCACTGCTCTGACGCAAAAGTACAACAAATACAGCCAGTAACCAATAATGCAATAGATGTAATTATAACATAAACAAACCAAAGAGTCCAACAAGGAGAATCAGGTGAAGTGTGGGAAAGGGACATATACGGGGAGGCCTTTGAGATTGGCTTTGCCAGTGTGTCAATTGGTGCACCAATACAGTGTATGTGCAATGTATTGCTTGTGTGACTGTGTGGCCAGGGAGACACACAGATGTCCAATGGGATGGCAGTTGGGGAAAGGAGGAAAGGGATTGGCGGTGACAGGCAGTACTGTGCGCTAAAATGCACATGCATGATGGTGATGTGGGGGGAAAATAACCAAGTGGTATGGTTTGATGCCACATGGTGCAGACTGCCCGTGGATTTTCAGCCCATCGTGGGAGCCGGCCATGCAGAGAGCAAGGTGTCCACATGCTTTCAGAAAACGGAGGATCGGATTGGTTTTCTTGTCCTTTCAGAGAGGCTCAGCCCCTCTGAACTGTTTTTATCCCAGATGGTCATTATAAGGACCAGATTTAAGAACTGGTTCCTCAGGATTTTGTTTGTTTCTTCATTTTGATTTATATTATGTCTTCTCCTAAAACTGAGATTCCAAGTGGCTCACAAGATTAAAAAAACACAGCAACAGATGAATACATGAACATTTTAACGTCAACATCAAATAAATTATAGTACTAACACATAACTGAATTAATAGACATTTAAAAACTATATTGACAAATGAGAACATAAGCCCCTTCCTCAGTAGACAGTCCATTGCTGCCTGAATATACCGTAAATGTCTTTACTCATTGGTGGAAGGACAATAGAGGGCGAGGCAACAATTGGATCTGTGAACAGTGACTGTCTTGTTTTGTATGTAAACCATGTGAGAACTCTGATGCTTGAAGAGAAGGGTAATTTTTAATAAATAAATAAATAAATCCATTTATATTGTGATCCAGAGAATTTACCATTGATTTACACACACACACACACACACACACACACAATGAACTACCGTATATACCTGCCTATAATTTGGGAAATTTATGCCCCAAAATTGACCCTAAAATCCTGGGTCAAGTTATATAGGGGTCAATATACTAGTACTGCTTAGAAAGGTCCTAAAACAAGCAAGTCTGATGCCTCTGTGTGTGTGTGAAAGAGGTTCCCAGTCCAATTTTCAAGGCTTCTCTTCCCATGGAATAAACTCCCCATTTAAATCCACTTGCTTCCCTTCCTAGTCTGATCTGCAAGGCTTCCTTTCCTAGCGAAGAAAATCCCCATTGAACACCACCTGCTTCCCTTCTCAATCCGATGTTAAAACCTCTCCTCCAGCACCTGGGAATCAGTGTTAGGTGGTCAGGAGAGGTCCAGAGAAGGAGGGACAGAAGTGGTATTTCCCCCTTTCCATCTTTCATTATAGCCCCCTAAGTTTTTACCTTCGACTTATCCACAGGTCATATCAAAATCCATGTTTTTGACCCTGAAACTTTCCCTCGACTTATACATGAGGTTGACTTGTACATGAGTATATATTCTATATTACTGTCATTTTCTAATAGCTCTCTCTTTTCAGGGATAACTACACATTTTACAATAGTTTAACTAAACGCACAGAAATATTTCCTGCTGCTTTGCATTAATATTCTTAAGGAGATGGTTTAGAACATACACATGCTAGCAAAATGGGCATGCAACTAATTTTAAGCAAAATGAAGTACAGGTATACATTATCCTCTTTTAACATTTCGGCAAAGAATAATAAATTCAAGCACTTCTGGGGGGAAAACCTTTGTTTAGAGCAAGGAGAGAGAGCAAGGTAGTGGTAAAAGAATGTGTTTTGACAGACTGGTTAAACAGGAGAAAGCTCACTCATTCTGAAGTGCTGACAACAGTATGGAAAACATTATCCGACATCTGTTCACTCTTGAACTGCGAGGGAAAATAGCAGTCCCTTACAAAGCTCATGAAAGCTTTAGGTCATAGTTCAAGGAGACAGCAGCAAGATGGTAGTAATAGTTCTGAGACAGATTACAGTTTGCAACCATGTCAACACATAACTCAAAAGATCAAAAGGAAAGGCAAGAACAGAAAAATTATTCTATCATCTATGAATTCAGCTCTGGCCCCCTGGCTTGTTTCTTTGATTTTCTTATGTAGACCAAGTGCATATGCAACATCATATTCTTGCTCGTTGCCTATTTTTAGATTTGATCATTCCTAAATTGCCACCTTATATTGATGAGGCTAAGCTTTTACGTGAGAAAGGCATATGGTGAGGTTTGAGAACTGGACTACAACTCTGCAGATTAGGGTTTGAATCCCTGCTTGGACATGGAAACCCACTGGGTGACCTTGGGCAAGAGACAGGCAAACGCAAACCTCCTCTGAAGAAATCCTGCCAAGAAACCCCTGTGATGAATTCACCTGAGAGTTCCCGTAAGTCAAAAACAACTTGAAGGCACACAACAGCAAAAGCTTTTATGTGACCCACAGTCGAACATAGCCACATATATTAGCTATCACTCAATAAATAACACATCAGACTAATTAAAAAGACCAGTAACTCTCCAATTTTGTTCCTGTTCTTTTTTATTTTGTTTTGGATGTTTGGATGTTATTCATGTTTTGTCTATCCCAGAATATTTTCTGTCAGCTCTCAGTACAATCAAATATACCATCTCCCCAGGTCAGTATAAAATTGGAAACAACAGGAACAAAATCTGGAACGTTTCAGCCCAGATAAACCCAAAAAAGGGGAACAAGGCCATTTCTTAAAAGTGGCCATATGCCTCACATTTAAAAGCTTCATATTCTACTTCAGAGGTTTTCTGCATACAGGTGCAAAAGCCCCAAGACAAACAAGAGATAAACTGCTTGTTCCTGGAACAAAACTTCGCAAGAACATTAAAATAGTATTCTACTTTCAGCTGAATTTTCATGTTCATTCTTTTCTTTCCAAAAAAAAAATCTTCACGAGCATTGTAGGAATTCCTGCATGAAGGATTAGTTAAGATTAAATGACCTCTCTCACTACTTGATGGCTGGCATGAATAAAAATCCTTGCACACAGTCAGGCATTTAGGGACATTTGGTGGACATGGTTAGGATCCCTCTCAAAAGCATTCAAAGAGAAAGAGAGGGGCACCTTGGCAGCAATCTAGTCCAGTTAAGCATGTTTAGGATAATTAATTCTAATATGTTTAAGCACACTAAAATGTGTGCTCAGTTGTGTCACCTGTGAATTGCCTACATGAGGAATTTAATCTCAGCACTTCTTTGCTCATACTTCTAGGGCTCTCTCTGCTCCCTCCACTCCAAAAGAGAATACCATCTTTCAAATACATATCACAAGCCTTCAATAAAAGAAAGAATTAGAGACCAAACATATTACAAATTAATAAAATAAGCTTTAGAAGCTAAAGTGTGGGAAATTATTCTAAAGGTATAATTGGTTACAGTTACACTCACTACCCTCTGTTTGTTGTTTTTATAGTTGCAGGTTTTTATAAAAATTCTTTTCCCCCTCACTTCTTAGTTCAGAAGTAACTGAAGTAAAACAGAATACATATACATGGTAAGATCATTCATTTTGTCTCTGGAAGAAGTAAAACCGATTTAAAATAGCTCATTGTTTGTAAGAATTTACTTCTAAGCCTTAGGAGAAACAAAAATACCACATCAAATCATCTTACAATCCTCGTAGAATACAAAATCCAGATAATGCCCATTTAAACAGGAAATGATGTCTGTTCATGGCTCACATTACTTCACAACCCAAATCCAATGGAATACCCATCTTCTCTCCATTTCCACCTGTATGCTAAGGTATAGTAGCCACATATTGCTCAATTAAAGTACTGCATAAATGTAAAAAGTGAGAGTAGATTTTTCTCCGAAATAACCTATTTTGTACTCATGTAGACTACAAAAAAAAAAAATCAGCAAGATATTAATGGAGTTCATTAATGCCCTTGTTATGAGCCATCCATAAACTAGTTAATAATAATAATAATAATAATAAATATAAACCTTTATAGAGACTCAAGTGACTCTGGAGGCCAGAGGCACATCCTCACAAATAGTCAACTGGCCTGTGTGGGAAAGTCAGAAGCAGACAGCAGAGAGACACGCCATCATATGCCCAACCTTTCTTCAGCCAGACCAGGGCTGAAAAATGTGTTTCTCTGGATGTTCTTAGCCTGTAACGTTCATCAGCTCCTATGATCATAGCTAGCAGTGGGAGATTATGGGAGTGGCAAACTCCTGGATAACTACAGTTGCTCCTGCCTCAACAAAACTGATCCTCCATTACTAAATCAGTCATGCTTGTGAGAAAAAGGACAGGTGAGGAAAGAAGCAAAGGCATCAACACATATCTGTGCCTGCACCAGATAAGTGCTGATGGTACTTCTGTCCTAATATTAGGAGAATCTAATTTTTTCATGTATTTTTGAAAGAGTTGTTGCCAAATTCAGTGGTTTAGAATCCAGTTCTTCCTCTTCTTTTTATTCTGCATTGGAGCCATTAGGTTGTTTTATATTTTTCCAAGCCTTTTAAGAGCAGTAGTAGTAATAGTAACAACAATAAATAATGATAGTAGCACCACTACTAATCTGAACCTGAATTGTATATGCATGAGATATGTAAATCTAAATAAAATTTAATGAACTCACAGAATCTTATTTTGCAAATCTATTGGAGGAAACAAGATTCTAGAATCAAACTAAGAGTCTGTGTTAATTAAGCCTAATATTTTCCCTAAAAAATTATAATCTATAACAATCCATTTCCAACTGGATGAAATAATGCTATTTTATCTCTAAAACTGCTTTTAAGCAGGATAAAATAGAAACACAAACATCCTACTGAACCATCCCTTGCACATTGCTCAGGGGCTCATTCCCACCAACATTTAAACCAGTATGCGATTCACCTTCGCTCCATATTGGTAAATCAATTCCAAAAGGTCCATTGTTCCCACTATGAAAGCGGGTCTTTTCATTATCCCCTTATAATCGCTTTTTTGGCACAATTGTCATCCACAATAGTTTGTGCCATTTCAAAATGCATGTCACTCATTAGTGACGTAAGCGGCAGCCCAGCTTGGGAACTATATTTTATATATATATATATATATATAAATTAATAGAAGTTTTGATTCGTTGGTTTTGCAACTAATTGCCTCAGTATGAGCTGCTGTCAGATTGCCTAGGTTGCAAGTAGTTGCAAAACGAATGAATCAAATCTTCTACAATTTTTTTTTTAATATTGAAAATTCAGTTCATTGCTTTTGCAACTACTTGCCCCACTGGTTGCAAGTAGTTGAAAATCAATGAATCAAATCTTCTATCAATTTTTTTTTAAAAAAGTGCCCATAGGTCACACCACAAGCACAAACGCAGTGCTGTCGGGGGGATATTAGATGTACCAAAAACTAAGAGGGACAGTAAATACCCCTCTGCCATTAGTCCCTCCCCTCCAGAATGATGCTATTCCGATCCATCATTCCCACTTGTTGAACATGGTTCAGAATCAATTCTTTTCAAAAGAACTAGTGTCATGAAAGAGCGGGTTTTTTGGGTTTGCCTGGCTTCATCGCGATTGAAACTGATCACAGTACGATCGGAACTAGTTTCAAATGGGAAAGACGGTCATATAACCCAATCAGCAATTCACTTTAAATCATAGTGGGAATGCAGCCTCAGAAGGTTCCACTGTGCTCAACAACATATGAGTTTAACACACACCTGGATAACACACCTGGACTTCTGCAATGCTCCCATCACCCAAATGTCACCAATCTGCGATGGGAGCCCCTTGGCGCGATCGCGCCTAGCGCTATTAAAGTGGAACGCTTCCGTTTTCATCATGGAAGCATTATCATAATTGTTAGGAAAAGGGCCCTTTTTTAATAATGATTTGATCCGCTATTTAAAAAGGGCCCTTTTCCTAAATATTACGATAACGCTTCCATGATGAAAACGGAAGCGTTCCACTTTAATAGCGCTAGGCACGATCCCACAAGGGGGCTCCCATCGCAGATTGGTGACGTTTGGGTGACGGGAGCATAACAGCAGTCCAGGTGTGTGATAAACCCAATAGGTAGGTGGGTATACAATAATCACCTTTGGCCATCTCATGCTCTTTGATTCCCTTATAAACTATCTCTGTGAATTTTACAGTATTCCATGATCTGACTTATTTTACATATTCGTTCCCAATGACTAGTCACAGTATTGGTTAGAGTATAACCATTAATCAACTCCAAATCCAAAAGTCGATACTGCACATTGTCCTAAACTAATTTGTGGCATTACAGTCATATTGCAAGTGACTCAGAATACAAATGCTGAATAAGACAGCCATTCCTTAATTCCATTGGCCTTTGTTTACATTATGACACTGCAATCAAATTTGTTTGGGTTTCTCCAGGACTAGCACATCTGGGTCTCATCAACAGTCGGCATTGAGTAGCTTATTACATTTTAAAAACAAAAACAGCCAAGTGACTAAAAGAGAAACTTGCAACTATAAATTCTGAATGGATTGCCACAGGGCAACTGAAGGCTAAACTACATATTATATTGCAGCCATGTCTAACATTACCCCCAAAAGTCCCATTTGTTGCTAAGCATGTTCAGGTGGGAAAGGAAAAAAAGTCACTTTTCACCAGAAATTCCTTAGCCAGAACTTAAGCATGGGGGCAGCCTGGAGGAAGGAAAATGAGAATGAATTCCAGATTCAGAAAGTGTATGCAAACTGATTTTCCTGTTAGCTGTGCCAAACAGATTGTGGCATTCAAAAAGAAGGAGGGAGGAACAGGCACTATAATAACTGGGGTCCAAAACACACTGCAGAAATCATCCAGTTTGAGACTGCTTTAACTGTCCTGGTTCAGGGTTAAGGAATCCTGGGAACTGTCGTTTATTGTGGCCCCAGAGCTCTCTGACAGAGAAGGCTAAATGTCTCACAAAACTACAGTTCCCAGAACTCGCTAGAATTAAGCAGGGCAGTTAAAGCAGTCTCAGACTGAATTATTTCTGCACACTGAGCTCACACATAATACAATAGGAGGCAGTCATGCTGATCTCAGATTTTGGAGTGTCAGAAGAATTATCTTGGGCACAGCAAAGACCATATGAAGCTGCATTAACAATACTAAATATATGTCATACTGTAATGTTTGGCTATAATCAGGCCCTGTAGCCAGAACTATAAGTGATCAGGAAAAAAAAAACCTAGGGATGCTGACACCAATCCTTGAATTTTTCAAAACAGAAAAGACCTCTCTGACATTCAGTATGTGAGTATAATACGCACATGTACGTGTGAGCACTGTGTGTTTGTGTATTTCTATGCAAGCAAATGTGTCCTCACGTGGTGTATGCATGTATCAGATCCAGAGAAATGATGTTTTGATCTGTCCTTGACATCACTTCCACATGCTTCTACAAGTGTAATGGAGATCCAGAACTGAAAGGGAGAGGCGTGGGATGACAAAAATTATTGTCATGGGAAAGATTAAATATTTCTTTTCCCTTCTAGGAGCACCTCGCAGTGGAAAAAGACACCACTGGGCTATATTGTATGCAGCTTAAAGTAATACATATTTTGACAACGAGGGGGGGAAAACAGAAGGGAAAACTGCAGTATGAAAAATGTTACATGAGAACTGATTACTCTTCAGAAAAAGTTATCCTAGCATCGTACAGAGGTGGCCACCTGTGACTCTAGTTTCTGCACTCTTACTTATCACTGACTATGCTGACTAGTTGCTATACAGCTACATCTGCCCACCCCTGAAGTAAATATTTAGTGATGACAATATAAATATTGTGACAGTATAAACAGAATTTCCCCCTACACCCTGAACGGAAGAATCAAGAAAATTACACAGAATAAGATCAGGCCACACCTTTATTGAGTTAACTAAAACTGCATCAGCATGGAAAATTTAATCTCAAAGTATGTCCTGCTTTTTTAAAAAATGGATATTAGGGCTCAATAACACATGGTCTCCAAAGTAAAAAGGTGATACTAGCCTGTTTAAAAGATGGTCAACTCTTTCTACATGAAAAAGTAACTCAGGGTGCTTTCCCATGTACGCTAACCTAATACTAGCTCACTCTATCCAGCCTGCACACTTGTCACAAAGGTGACCAGCCATCCATATGCCATATGATAATAAATAGGAGATGAACTGCTCACAACACGTCTGGAAGGAAAAGTTCACATCTAGTGGAAGAGAGATGTACCACATCCACACAAAAGGAAGTCTAATGTTCTTATGTGATTAGATAGGTAGGTAGGTAGGTAGGTAGATAGATAGATAGACAGACAGACAGACAGACAGACATACTCATATACCACCCTTTATCCAAGAGAAAATGGTACTCTAAATATGATACCAGAGGTACAATAAAACCAACTTGACTAATTTAAAATTGTAAATAATAAAAATGTTTTTAAAGGCCAAAAAGTGTTAAACAATTTACCAAATTAAAAAAACAACTGAACAACAGCTGTGTTGATACCAATTGGGTCCCCAATGGAAGGATATTCCATAATGGGCTATAATGGCCATAACACGGCTGTTATTTAATTGTTTTACACATTAGAAAACAAGGCCATTTCTGTTGTAAATCTTTCTCCTGTGCCAACGGTCATATCCACGAATGCTCAGCTACCCCAATAAAATTTACCAAATGTACCCAGATTGCTTACTTTAAAAAAAGAGCATGAATACACTATCTTTTGTGATGATGATATCTGAACCTTGGGCAAACATATAAGTGGAGAAGTGCTCCTTCAAATATCAAGAATCCCCAGCCATTTAAGGCTTCAAATGTCATTATCAACACTATGGAAGAATACCAGCAGCCGAGGCATTTCCTTTTAAAATTCTTTTTAAAAGGTACAGTATTATGTGATCTTCAAGGACAGCCCCGCACAAAGTGCATTGTAGCAATCTAATTGTGAAGATACCAGCATGTTGACCACTGTAGATAATTTATCTCTGTGAAGGGAAGGCCATAGCTGATGCACCACATCAGAATCCACCTGACTGCCCAGTAACAAAGATGGTTCTAAGAGTACTCTCAAGATGCATGCCTGATTCTTTGGGGGAATGCAACACTATCAAAGAAGGTAGCTTACCCAACCTCCAATATTTGTTGTTGTTATTGTTGGATGACTTCAAGTTATGGTGACTCTAAAGTGACCCTATCATGGGGTTTTCTTGGCAAGGTTTGTTCAGAGGAGGTTTGCCATCGCCATCCTCTGAGACTGAGAGAGTGTGACTTGCCCAAAGTCACCTAGAGTGTTTCCATGGATGAGCTGAGATTCAATCTCTAGTCTCCCAGTGTCCTAGTCCAACACTCATCCATTACATTGCACCATGCTGGCCCTCCACCCACAATTTACATTTTCGTAATTTTCCTAACCCTATTTGTTTTTGCTTTTTTTCTGGGTATAAAGCCCATACCTATACTTGTTTTTCCCCCCAACATCTCAATTCATCTAATCAACAAGGGGCAAACGTTTTAAGTAATTCCAAACCTGAATATTGCAGCATGTAATTTTCCTGAAGATGGATAATTGGAATGCTACTCCAGGGGCCAGTATTTGCAAACTCTGTGGCCTGCTCTGAAGCACACACTCAGTTCATGTGAGGCTGACAGAGATCCCACAGGCTTGCCAGCTGCCTCACAGGAAGCGACATACACTCCCTTCCCTGTGTGCGTTTCTCAAAGGTTCCTTAGCAAAGCAACGCAGAAAACACTCTCTCAAGAAACAGATTCTGAAAACTTCTGATGTGCAAAATTCTGTAATTTATACATGGATTGACAGCATTTGTACTGCAGCTTGACTTCAACATATATCACCTTGCCAATTTGTATAACAAGTACTTACCTCCATATCTTTTTTAAGTTAACCTGCCTATGGTTTATAATGCGATCATGGCTACAACAAGATCTGAAGAAGCCCTCACAGCTCCTATGCCCTCAAGTCCCTGTGAGATACTATACATTTTTCTCTTTTGTGTGCGCTAATCCACATCACCATTTCTCTTACAACTATTCCTATTTTAAAGGTTCAGAAGTGAAGCTGAAGTAATTTATCGCACGACAGTGAAAGAGTCTTGGCCAAAACCAGGGATCAAATCCAGACTTCCCAAGTCTAACATGAATGAACCAACATAGCTCCAATTTCTCATAATTTCTTTGCCATTCCGCTTCACTGACAAAAGACTTATATACTTATTGGATACATTTCAAATTAAGCTACAGGGCCCCCAGCCAAAGCTCCCCCTCCCTCAACTTCTTCATCCAGTGAAACAGCAATACTCACCTAACAGAGACTTAAGTGTATCCTTTATTCAGATGTTAAACCAAGCCAATTCCACAGCAACACGGCTATAAAAAGCATTCCAGAAAATGGCCCACCCAGGTTTTACAATATGAATGAGCTGCTTGATTGAGATATGTGCAGGTTGGCTTTTATCTTTCAGATGCTTAATGTCTGTATTCTCTTCCCATGCTGAAAAGTATGTAAAGGGGGGGATCACAGCACCACTTGCTAACAATATTAAAGATTACACAAGATGAATCTCAGAACTCTTTATCCCAAGTTTCCTTTTTCATTTGTCTCCTCTACACAGAGCCATACTGTATTGATTAGTCCCATGCTCTGAGCAGGATTGGGAAGGGAGAGGATGGAGAGGGGGAGACTCTTTATGCAAATTCAGGAAATCCATCCCAGCCGGACATTATTTCTGCCTTGGCAGAAAAGCAAACCATGAAAACATACAGTAGACAGGCTGGCTTTAAAACAAGTTCCAGAAATAGAGGCATGTGGTGGCCACATGTTAGACAACTATTTCCTTAGACTCCATCATTATATTACATAGTGCTTTCAAGCTCCAGGCAGATTTATTTAAAGCAAACGTCTGCTTTTTGAAGAATTAAATCTGTCCCTGAAATGAAGCCTCCACAGCCGTGCAGTGTCCTTCACCCCTGATTCTGATATCCTCTATATGTTACTCAACACAAAGTTCTTCTCAAGTCACAGAAGATGGCCATTTCTGTGAAGATTATGTCTGAAACTAGTTACCCTCACAGCAACAGTTTCTAAACTGTGGAACACAAGTGGTTTCTGGAAATTTATCAGAGTTTCTTCAGTGGAAAGTTCAATAACAGGAGACAGGATCTGGCAATCACTACTGTTGAACACAATCTTCTCTTGCAATACTCAACTAAAGCAAAGCACTTGAGTATGTTCTTCTATTAATTCATTCTCAGTCTATGCAAAGGCAACACTTAGCTCTGAATATCCCTGGCCTATGCTCTGCATGACTCAAAGATTCATACTAAACCAATAAGCTTCTATAGGGCACAATGATCCTCCAACAGACAAGTCAATGTGGGAAGCATTCTTCTATTTCATTTTTATGTCCAAAAATTGACCCCAAAGTCCCAGATGAATTTATTTAGCTTCCAAGTTTTACCATCAGCCTACCCACGGGTCATGGCAAAATCCATAATTTTGGCCCCAAAGCCTAACCTCAACTTATACATGAGCTCAACTTATAGTTGAGTACATACGGTAGTACCTAACCTGTAAAGAAAGCATTGTTTCATCCCATGGGAAGAAGCATCATGACCAGCCTGCTAAACCCATTTGTGTTGCTATGAAAATCCCAGTTTAGAAGAAAGGTGAGATATAAATAAAGTGATGGATCTCTTCAATCAGCTTCTTGCAACATTCATTTCTGAATACTTAAAGTCTGGTTTTAGTGATGACAATTTACCACACTCAGTGGGAGTTTTGCACTGTGTCTTTTTTTTTTAACTGTATTTTTCTTTCATGCACACCAGATTGCTTTGTGCCTGTTGCCTAGCAACTCTGGCAAAATTATCTTGTCTAAAATAAGAACCTGTAGAAATGAAATGTTTCTTCCAAATTACTAGGCATCAGGATGAGTTAGGAACATGATGTCAACTGTGAGTGGGAGACATGGACCCATCCCTCTACGACAATAGCACCACCTACCTTTTCACAATTAAAATGCCAACTAGCATTAAATACCAAGTACATGCATTACCTAGCAAGATTAAAAAGAATCTTAAAAAGAATCTGAGCAATATATGCAGATTATGACACCAAAATATCAATAACATATAAACACAGAAGAGGCCAGTTCTGGAAAAGCCATAAATATAGGAAAAGAAACTTCAAAATGCAAATAACCGGGGACAGCCAGTCTTGGACATCACATCAAACTCCAACATTCCTGGTGACCAAGCATCCATCAAATGTTGTCTGTGGTTTTTCAGATCATTTGACTATTCAGACCTCAGTTGGTTTTCTTTAAAAGCAGGTCACAAGGGCATTTTTCTAATGAATAAGCTGGGCATACTATTTGCTCAACACGCATTTTCGCTAGCCTGCAACAGTCAGAGTTGTTTGCTCCTTTTCTAACTCCATAAAGCTAGGGACACGTAATGCAGCAATGTCAGGAATTTTTGAGCTCTAGCTCATCAATATTTACTACTCTACAACTGCTTCTTATTTGCCTTGGGAGTGAGCTTCTAACCAGGACTATTAACATTGTTGGTTCAGGCTGCAAGTGCTCCCAGGAACAAAGTTCTTGTGGTATTTTAGTTTCTCTTTAAATGGCAGAGTTTAAATCAACTCCAGCAGATGAAAATGTGTTATTTATGCCAATTTTAATGTCTTAGGTCTGTCTAGGACAGTATTGTACAACCGTGTTTCCCTGAAAATAAGACAGTGTCTTATATTAATTTTTGCTCCCAAAGATATGCTAGGTCTTATTTTAGGGGATGTCGTATTTTCCATGAAGAAGAATTCACATTTATTGTTGAACAAAAAAAATGAACATTTATTGTATACTGTATATACATTTATATACAAAAACTTTGCTAGGTCTTACTTTCAGGGGAGGCCTTATATTTAACAATTCAGCAAAAACTCTACTAGGGTTTATTTTTTGGGGATGCCTTATTTTTGGGAAAACAGGGAAGTTGAGATTCATCAAGGCATACACACCAACTGAAATCTGCCAGGTAATGATACTTCCCAGCACCGCTCCCCCATTAAGGAGAGGGTACTTCAAATTGGGATTGTATCCATTTTAGATGGTCACTACATGTAGAAGCTTCAGGGCAACATCCTGCTATCAAAACATTGTTTGAGATACAGCCAAAGACATTAGAAAAGTTACTTTGAAAAAATCATTTATTACATAAATAATTGCGGGAGCCCTCTTCAAAAAATAACTTGTATGCATTACAGAGCTATGTCAGTTCCTTTTAAAAGCACTATTAAAATGACATAAGATATGGGAAAAAATCCCTCCAAAATACCCCAAGTATAATGAAGACCAATATGAAAATAGTACCAATATGAAAATATTGGCACTGAGAAAAATATCAATGTTACTGGTCATTAATTTTAAAAACAATGGATTCTATTATTCTTTTATTACCCCCAAAACCCACAAGTTACAACGACATCATTACTCATAAGGTGTTAATTCCAAGCTCTGTACTGCATTAACAAGAAAGCAAATTTCAGGTAGCAGTGTGCAGGTGGCAACACTTCTAGCATATATAATTTCTCTTCTCTAGATATGAGAAAAGAGATAGTACTTAATCCAATCCTTTGTAAGATAAAGAGGAAACCCAGTTTGTCATGGATGCGGGTTCTCTTCACTACCAGGTTGAACAATACTTACCTTGCCCTTGATAAAATGAATGCTAGGCAAGTAGCGGTTATTCCCTTCCACACAAATACTATGTACTGAGTTAATATTTCTAATGAATTCACCACATTTTGCTCAAGATGCCATAACCTAATAGGAATATTTGAGTTAAGTCTTTAAATACATTTTGCTTGCCATTAAGCACTGAAACACATCTACCATCATATGGCTGTGCCAATTTTGTTAGGAAAAAATCTGCTAGTAAGTTTTATATGGCACTGCCTCTTTTCTTTCAATACACTGGATGATTAGCCAACTTACAGCTGTTTAGCCTTAAGTTTAATCATTTAAAAATAGTTGCTAACCTTGTTAAATAATTGGAAAATATATAAAAGGTGAGCATTTAATATTATTTGTTTCCTAAATAATTATTTCTTAAAAGAAGATCAGCAAGTTGCATCTTCCCCTCCCCCAAAGGCTTTGAGAAAGGACTCTGAGGCTGCATCTGCATTGCAGAAATATTACAGTTTGACACCATGGCTCAAGGCTATGGATTTCTGGGAATTGTAGTTTGTTGTAGAAGAGCTCTCTGAGAGCAAAGATTAAATGTCACACAAAACTTCAATTCCCAGATTTTGATGGCACTGAGCCATGGCAGTTAAAGTGGTGTCAACCTGGATTATTTGTGTAGTGTAGATGCAGCCTCAGCAGTATTTTCACTCATGAAGGCACAGTTGTCATCAAGACACCTGTTAAGCCCAAAGAAGTGCTTACTGCTCTACTTGGTCCAGTTTCTTGGGATTAGTTTCAGCTGTTGCAGCCTGATATGGCCAAGATACTTGAATCAGTCCATCCTGTCACTTGTAACATTGACCCCTGCCCTTCCTGCTGATAAGAACTAGTAGAAATGGATGATCTGGGGTATGGCAAATGCCTGTCAGGTGAATGTGCCTCACATTTTGAAAGAAGCTGTATGCACTTTATCTACAGAAAACATTTCTGGAGCCAGAGGTGCATGAGGACAAGGTGGTTTAACACGTAGTGAGTTGCCACCTTTAGAAATCTTGGAGGAAAACAGAGCAGCATATGGTACCCTGATGCACTATTCTTGGTGAAAGATAAGGGAAGTGTTATACTGTTTATTTCTCCAGCTCTCCCAATGGCTTGTGATTCAACTGATCATGATAATCTACTGGACTGCTCCGCAGGATAGAAGTAGGATGCACTGTATTACAGTGGCTCCATTCCTATTTATAAAGCTGGTTCTTCGGAAAGGTACTGAGGAAGTTTTGTATAGTCCCATGACTATTAAGTGATGGGGTGCCACAGGATTCATTTCTGTTGCCTATGCTGTTGTATATCTATATGAAACCACTGGATTAAGCCATTAGCAGACCAGCACCTAGTTAATGTAATGGGCTGAATGATGAGCAGTAAATTGAAAATGAATCCCACTAAGTTGGAAGCTCTATGGGCTGGTGGTTCCTTGGTGTGGCAATTTATCCTGGATGAGTTTGCAGTCAGTGCTCAATGAAGGAGCAAGTGCATAGCTTGGAGAGTTGGTCCTGATCCATTTCTGTCACAGAGACAGTGGAATCTATGGTTTGGATTGTCTGGTGCTAACTTTGAATGGTCCACCAGCTGGAGCATTTATTTATTTATTTATTTATTTTGGATAGTGACAGTCTAACTATGCAGTTCATGCAGTTGACTTCCCGATTAGACCACTGTAATGCATTTGACATGGGGATGCCCTTGAAGATGACTCAGAAACTACAGTTAGTGCAAAAGTCAGCAGTAAGGTTACTGATTGGAACATTTGATGAATAAAATGCTTAAGGCAAGGTTTTCATATGTTTACTCCCACAAAATTATTTCTGAACACCCACAATAGTGGACTTGTGAATAATTCTTCTAAAGCTTTCAGTACTAGATGAATCTGATTTCCATATTAATACAGCTCCAACCCAGTCTAAACAATACTAACCCTGAACTTTGCACCTCTTTTTATACAACTGATTGAATTAAGTTATATTATACCATTTGTTGTTTTGCACCATCAAACCATGTCTGATTTATGGTTAACTTATCACAGGGTTTTCTAAGGCTAAGTGTGTGTGACATGGCTGACCAGGGAAATGAATCCTGGTCTCCAGAGTTGTAGTCCAATGCACTAACCACTACACCTCACTGGCTCTCATTATACAATATCATCATATATGTATATCACATATACATCAGCAGAAACCTAAAAGACTAGGAATGTTACTTCAGTACAGTTTGTTATGCTGGTTTGAGTTCAAAGTTGGTACTGTTTCCCAATCATCTTCCTTGAAAATATTTGGGTTGCTGCGGCTACAAGGAAAAATGTAGTTAAAAACCACCCGAACCTAGAAACATTGAAGCATTCACAGCAGGAATGCTGTAATCACAAACCTATCATATTCAAAAGTATTGAGTGTTCTTTATCAAGTTTATGTAAACAGTGCTTGGTTCATGCTCAGCATTCTTTAAAAGGAGACAGGTGTCCAATTTCTGGGATATTTATCCCAGTTTACTACATCTCTGCACAAGGCTTCTCAGGGTCAAATAACAGTAAATAGTATGTTTGTTTTTTGCTTTTGTTAAAAAAAATAGTTTAACTAATATGCTGAGTTCTTGGCATATCAAACACAGGCTATTGCCATTGCTTATAACTTCATGATTAAATCCTGTGAGGGAAGGAAAGATTTGTTCCTTCTTCATTCACTTTGTTCAACACCCTTCTTTTGAGAACCAGCTTGCTGCAAAAATCAAACTGTCTGAAGGTGGAAGAAGGAATTGCAGCTGCTAGACTTGAACCAAGCTGCACATGCTCCAAACTTCAGGCGTCTTTCCTTACACACACAACACAAAGAAATGCTTCAGAGTCCATTCTGTACTATTTTTGGCATATATGGAATGTTGTTAACTGTGGAACAGGAAGGAGAGGTGGTCCATTTTTAACTGAATTCATCTTCTGGCCAATCTGTTTTGCATTTGTGTTACAGAGTTATTTAAGCAAAATTCAATCTGAGTTTCAGATACTGTGGCTTTTTGGGCCACAGAAGGTACCTGCAGGAAATCTAAGAACAAAAGTAGATCCCCTGCTATTTGCTTTTCTGTTTTCGAAGCAGCAGTGGGGGAGACCCAAGTCAGATCAGACTGGGGCACCGTGGTTAGATGAAAAACCCTTTGCTTCTAAGTGCAGGAAATTGCTCTTTGTTCTGCCAGTGCAACTGGTAGCTTCTCAAGGGGACAAAGGAAGTTAGTAAACTGGTGTGAGGGAAGGTATTACAGAATTAAACCAGATGTGAGCAGGCTTTAGGCTTGTGGATTTACTGCCACTAAAACTCTGATGTCTGCCAACTTGAACCAGGTGCAAAATCATGGACTACGGTAGTATAGAACTGAGCAGTAAGAGGTAGTGTGCTCTTGGTGGGGCTTGGTTCCAGATATTGTTGAAATGCAACTCCCATCTGCCCTAATCAGACAATCAGCACAGACAACTTCTGGAGGACTGCATTCTGCTAAAACCTGCTCTAAAATAAACTTAGAGATTTTACTCTTGAAAGCAACACAAAAGTAAAGCCTACATCACTTCAACATATTAGCCACATCTGCATTTTTAAAATATACTTGAAGTTGTAGCACGTAAATTACAGTACAACTCACTCATGTGAAATTTTAAACCAATACATTATACTTTGAATTGAAATGTGTGCACTTTTTATGTTCAATTACACTGTAGAAGTTATCCCTGAACTTTATTAAAAGCGCACACATTTGTATTTCACATTTAGAATTTTATTGCTGTTGCCACCTGTGTGTTACTGGCAGAGAAGAGAGAGTATATTGTGAGAGTACTATTAACACCACATGTTAACATATCAGACTTTTTGGTTTTGATTATATACTTCAAGAGTATTTTCATCTGCATCAAGGATATCAATTTGTAGACACAGCTCAACATGAAAATGCCTACTGAGAACATGGAGGTGTAAACAAATACAGAACAGATATTTGGTGGGAATGCATAACTATAAATGATTTCTAGACTCAAAATGTAATAACCAATATCACAATCCCTTTGTACAACTCTGCAGCATAACCATATTTGGAATTCCAGGTGGCTCATCTCAAAAAATATTTACAGCAAAAAATTACCACAGAACTAAAGTGCAACTTAAAAGACAGCAAAATGTTAGATCATTTCTCTTTCATGAAAAAGACAATGTTGTCTGGAGCCTTCTAGTTTAGAAAAAATGTGGTTATTAAAAATGTGAATGGATATGCAAGAGGAATAATATAATCAGTGTCAGTCAAGGAAACTGACTGGCATCAGAAATGCATAAGTTGCCTGATTAATGGTTAGGATTCATTACAACATTTCGCAAGACACAGAAGTTTTGATTACATTTTGAAGAATGGTGTGTTGTGTGCCTTGAGGTCATTTCTGACTTATGGAGACCCTAAGGTGAACCTATCATGGGGTTTTCTTGGCACGATTTGTTCAGAAGTTTGCCTTTGCCTTCTTCTGACGCTGAGAGAGAGTGACTTGCCAAAGGTCAAACCAGTGGGTTTCATGGCCAAGCAGGAATCGAACCCTCAATGCTCAAACTACTACGTCACACTGGCTCCCCCTTTTTTTTTAAAAAAGTAAAATACATTAATAAGGAATAAGTCAATCTGTGGGTATTGGCCATAACAAGTAAATGAAACCTCTGTTGTTAAGGAACAGTGTATGGCATGGAACAAATTTAATTGATGATTTAGTGGAAGATAGGGATCTCTTTCCTGTTTATTGGCAAAGATATGAATGAAAAGTCTGTCTCAACAATTGCTTCTGAACAGTAAAAGCAGATCATGTTCACTCAGCAACCCCAATGACAACACACTCTGGGTGATGTCTCATTTTCCAATATGAATATGCCTGAGTGGTACATAGTAAGGCAAGGCCACTTTGCTTGCCTTCATTTGACAAGCGCCATCAACAGGCCAAAGGAACTGCTATGTCTGCAAAACATTCAGCCCATCCACAATTAGCAAATCTCACTTCCCAGTCGGAAGGATGCCTTTTGGGAATTTCAGGGAATGTCAACCTCCAAACCATGTTACTAGAGCAAACAGCTGTGATGACATTATAGCTAGGAGGATTCCAGCCTCAAAGCTGTCTAGGGAGAGTCTGGTTCCTCAGGCTGGATTTGGCCATCTACTACTAAATTCATAACTTTCCTAAAATATTCTCACAATAATAAACACCACAGAGGAATTCTGTAGCCTGTGACTATGGCAGATTTTAACAGGCATGAAAGAGAGAGCAGAAGCAGGCAAGCTGCAATAAATGAGAAATGTCTGGCATTCTGCAAATGAGTTTAAAGTAAAATATGTTCAGGTAGCCAACAGGTAAGCTTAGCTCACATGCTTCAGGACGAAAAGCTAAGCCTAAGAATTATCAGTTTATATGGCCCAAAGGAAAATTCTTCAGGGTTAAGCAAAACTTGCTTGTCTACTGCACCTTTCCACTTTTCAAGGAGAAAAGGACCGCTACCCTGTGCAATATATTCCAATTATCAAATGCTATCTTTTCAAATAAGATTGAAACATTCTTATTTATGAGTTTCAGTGCAGTTGGAGATAGAACAAGTTCCTCCCTGAAAGCTGACTACGCCAGTCCCATATCAGTGCTATGAAGCAAACAAGTCTCCATGTTTGTATTCTAGTGGATTTCTGCTTTCAGCTGTTATAATGTCAGTTATTTGCTCTACAGAGAAGTCTTCCATGGGTGTGTACCATGATGGACAAACTTCTAGAGCTACTGTAAAATATTGTCTCATGCAATAGTTAAAATGAATTAAGTAAATAATAATTCACAATGCAACTAAGAGAGTGATGTCAATGTGCCAAAAGTCAAGGACGACTAAGGCCCATATTTTAATTTGTCATGAAAAGGGCAGTATTTAAACCCACATAGCTGCATGTCATGTTGCTGGATTGCACATAATACCCCAGCTGTGCCTGAGCACACATGATTTGTAACCGTGAAGCCTGTACTAGCCAGTTTTGTTAAGGGGCCTAGGTACTTCAGAAAGGGGTCAATTTGTAATGCAAAGTACACCAGATAACTTTCTGGAGAACAGAGTAAACCATGAAAATACAGAAGTTTGCCATCTGTGGCCAAAACATGATCATACAAAGAATGCTTCCCAGCAGCTTGCATATTCCCTTGGAAATACTGCTATGATTTACTCTTTGCTGTTAATGCCACTTTGTACTCTACATTCCAGCACACCTGCTGAGTTAGAAAGCCTGGTTTTGCATTTCCCATGTAGGAACTATAAAATGTTGGACTCAAAGCCCCTGGGCTATGAAATTCTACTTGCCAAAACAGGACAAGTACCATGGGAACACACAAAATTCCAGGGTTTTTTTTTCTGGAACAAGAAAAAAGCAAGAATAGAAAAATGATCCAAACTAGTTTTTCTTTCAGAAATATAATGAATAAAATTTATTATGGAGGAGCTAACTGGCAGATATGACAGAAAGCACGGTATCAATTTACATTAAAACAAACATCAACAATTACACCAGACAATACAATTGAAACTTCATTCCTCAGCAAGGGTTATGATTTGCACTTTTTAGATCCCATTACATCTGTCTCACTCCCACAACAGTATAAATATGCATTATGCCTGAGGCCTTGATACCACTCAGTGCTGCATCCGGAGAAGTGGGGTTTTGCCCACAAAAACTCCTGCGAGTATGAATACTATTTACTTTTAAAGATGCTCCCATATCTTCTTTATCTCCCCATTCTTTCCTTTTTATCTTCAGTAAGACTAATAGCAGTTAACAACTAATACAGATTATATATTACAAATCTAAAACCTGACAATGTCTGGCAAATTTTAATTAAGATCAGCAATTTGTCAAGGACTCCTGCCTTATGAAGTGTATATCATAATTCCCAGAGCTGGGAATCACTTCCTGTGAGGACTTTTAAGATTTACAGGATCATGGCAAAGGAAGTGTGATTTTCAAAACTATTCCTAAAGTGCTAAATCACCTGCAGCCATCCATATACTTAGGAAAAGTTTCAGCAATTAGTTTCTTCTGAACGAGACCAAGACATCTTGTTAATCTTACAGTACCTTTTCCAATTACCATTCTCAGTTCCAAGAATAATTAGATATCTTTCATGAATCAGTTGTCAAATCTCTCCTCTAAGTGTAATTCCATTGTCTTTGGCAAGACTACACTAGTTCAAGCTGACAAATGAATTGCCCCCTAAGGAATTCATCAAGATCCAAACCCTGCCACAAAATCTGATATATGCTTTGCTAAGTGGAAAGGAATGCCCCCCTCCCCAGTTGTCTACTGGAGAACATTAATGGGAAGGTTGGAACTGAATCTAAACGCCATCTCATTAAGCCATCCACAGCTCAGCAGGACTCCCCATTCCCTACACGCTTAATAGAAGAGCCTCAATAAGAGCAGCATGCATGTCTACACTTAAGAGATCCTCAGGTTTTGAATTCAATCTTTCATACAGAATACTACTTTCTTGATTATGCCATGTGTGAAATGTATAACCATTATGATACCCACTGTAAGCTCTTAACCCACTATGCTTAAAACACTTTCAAACAAATGGAAATCAACATTCCAGCTGATGACCTACCATGGAAAAATGGTATCAGACAAAGAGAGTTGGATTAAATAAGGGCTACTTTATTGGCCTAAAATCTTTTTACGTCACAATGATCCGGGAAGAAGCCAGAGGGAGGAGCAACCTGATGTGGGTTCAGCTGTAAGCAGGTGTCGCCCCTTGCCTACTTCCTCAGCCTTCCTTTGGGCAAAACACCTGACCGCAGTCCAAAGGCAATAACTGGGTGCTCTTTGGCCGACCTTTTACTGGAAGGGAAACCCAGAGTGCTCCCACCTAAGCCACAGGACTTTACAAGTGAGAGCAAAATCACCTCAAAAATAGACTCCTTCTCCACTTGCAGAACCTAGGACTCTAGAGAGGCATTGCCAGGGCCCTGCCCTACACTAAGAGGGTGCCAAGGTGTACACCAAAACGCTTATAATCTCCCCCTGCTACCTGCTATGTGGAAGCCTATTTATAGACACCACCCATAGCCAATGGCCCAAGTTGCCCAGACCGGGGGGGGGGGGCGGGAGACCAGGTAAAGGGGAGAAAATTCCTATCCAGCCTCGAAGTGACTTGCAAGGCTCTCACTGTACTGTGGGTGTGAAGATGGGCCACAAAGTTGTGCATTGAAAGAGGCACAAGGAGGGGCAAGCAGGCCTTTTATTGCCTCCAACTCTGCCACATACATGTTGTCCCATGTTGTGCCCAATGCAAAGGCCTCTGGTCTCTGTCCATCAAGTCCAACAAAGGTGGCCCTTCCCCCACAGTGATGTGTGTTGCATGGGTCCGGAACCCCATTGATTCAGTAGGTCTAGTTTAGTTACAACTAGCAAGGAGACAGAACCAAAAGGTGGGTGGCTTGTGGCATTGTTGCACTCCAACTCTCATCAGCCCCAACACGTATGGCCAATGGTCAAGGAAGATGGAATCCACAGCTGGAGATAAGTTCTCAATCCTTATTTTGAAAGCTAACCAATTTATCATGACAAGATTAATTTCACTACAATAGATTTAACATAGCTAACTGCTTGGAAACTAGAAGAAGGAGACTATGTTCTAGAAGGTCTAGGTAGTCTTTCATAACAAGCACTCCTTTACATTAAAGCACAGGTGGACAAGGGTATTGCTGGGAATGTTAATGCTCCTCAGCACAAGGAGGATGTGAGCTGCAGTCTCTGGAGGACCTCAGGTTGCCCACCCCTGCAATAAAAGATACCCCTGTTTAACAGGGTATCTAACAACCACAGCACAACACTATGAGGCTGTACAGGTGGGGGGAAAGGGGCAGCAAGACAATGACTCCCCTTTCTGCCCCAGATGGAGGCTGTGCCAAGCAAACGGCATGGCCTCCAAGAACCCTAAATAGAACCTGCTCCCAGCAGGTTCTTCTTAGGCCACACAGGGCTCTGTTTGGGTGCTGCGCTGCATGGATGCCATTGTGGCACACCCTGTCTGTACAGGGGCACACCAAGATGGCACCCAGGATGCACAGTAGGGCTTCTGAGCGCTCAGCTCCTGCGCACCTCTAGTTCGGGCCAAGGCCGGTGCAAAGCACCCTATTTAAGCCCCTATTTGCCCAGCCTTCCACACACAAAATTAACACCATTCAACTCAAGAGAATCTAACTCAAGCAAGGGAGTGCTTATGATTAATAGTAACCTGAAAGTCTGGTACTTGAAGGACTCCACCAAAGAGACTGTGCTAAATATCTCTCAGCCGCAAAACCAGTGGAAGAAAAAGTAGGGAAGCTTTTAACACAGGCCCATGCTCCAACTCCGTCTTCTTTTCCAAAACCACACAGCTCTTCCTGTACAGGCTTCTAAAAATAACTGCCAAGGGGATCACTGCAAAGGGGTGAGGACGTCAGCCATATCCCCTGCATCCCTGTAACTCGGGCATGGCCAGAAATAATGAAAATGAAGAGAGGAGCCATTCCTCATCAAGTAACTCTTCCAGTCCACCTCAGCCGAAGCTGACCATATTTCCTTAAAACAAAAACAGGACACCAGGATGGCAAAACATGGGATGGAGTTATGTAATATTCCATAATCATGAAAAAGTTAAGACGCGAACAAAAAAATTATTCTGGGAATATATTGAGCTAATAATTATTCTTCAGTGACAGAATCTATACAAAAATTTAGACAGACATAGGAGTTTATCACACAAGGAAAGTCCCGTGCAGAAACGAGGGTTTAAATCGGAAAAAAATATTTTCACACAACGTTATTAAAGTGGTGTTAACTCGAAAGGAAAGTAGCCAGAAAGTAGACAAAAGCCACTCCTTTTCACTTTCGGAAAATCCCAAAAGTAAAAAGGAGCAGATTTTGTCTACTCACCAGTTTAACAACAGCGTTGTGTGAAAATCAACCTGCTCCTGCAGGTTTTTCCCAGCTTTTAAATCTCGTTTTTGCATGGGATTTCCCTCATGTGATAAAAGAGAGGGACTATGTCTCACCATGGGTATTTCTCCGCGGAAGTAACCTTAAGCAGCAAATTTCGGTCTTTCAAAACCTTATCATAAAACTTCTCAAATTTCATGGAAAAAAAATTGTTTTTTGGTTTGGGGGGGTTGACACCCACAATTTCAAACAGGAATCTTCAAACTATTCTCGCAACATAACAGGGCATTTTTTCTTGAAAACGGGACAGACATGACATTTATATTAAAACGACGGGACGATCCGGAAATACGAAAAACGGTATGTACATTTGGCCTACCTGAGCCTCAGGTTGGAGTTGGTAGGGGCTTCCAGGAAAGGGGGAGGCCAGGGCCAGACCCTACCTTTAAAAAACACCATAATGACAACTCCCGGGTAGAGAAAACACCTAGGAGCTGCTGCCAGCCCAAAACACCAGGGTTTTGCTCATCTTCTCTTACCTCTACCCACCGTCGGGCTTCGGCAAAGGCTCCCTCGCAGGAGGCACCCTCTGCATCCATGGCTGGCAAGGAAAGGGTACCACCTGGGTGCTGAAGAATACAGGCTGGGAGAGAGGAAAGGGAAAAGGAGGCTGTCAAGACCTTTGCTGAGAAAGACAGAGAAAGGACCTTATCAGACGGGAGGAATTTCTCTTTATTGCAAATGGAGCCAATTCGAGCCAATTTGAATTCATGTGAATTCACTAGTTTAGCAATTTACGTGAATTCCAATTGTGTTTGGAGTGCGTTTAGAATGAGTTCCCATTACCCGAAAATGACCCCCCCATTGCCCAAAATTGTGTGAGATGCTTTAATTCGCAATAAGGTAAAACCCATGATTGCCTTTGGAATGACTTCCCTTTTGCCCGAAATTGCGTGAGATACTTTAATTCGCAATAACGTGAAACCCTATGATTGCGTTCAGATTGCCATTAGATTATACTTCCAATTTCCAATGTCTGATAAGGTCCAAAGAAAAAGCAAGTAAAGTTGCCCCAAGGCAGGGTTTTCCCTCCTCAGCCACCATCCCTCAGGGCTATGGGAATGTATGGGAAGGAAGAACAGGGTTAGTTCCCTATGGTCCCAAACACACTGCCAAAATAATCCAGTTTGAGACCGCTTTAACTGCCCTGGCTCAGTGCTAGGGGATCCTGGGAACTGCAGTTTATTGTGGTTCCAGAACTCAGGCTAAATTTCTCACACAACTATAGCTCCCAGAGTCCTCTAGCACTGAGCCAGGGCAGTTAAAGGGGTCTCAAACTGGATTATTTTGGCAGTGTGTTTGTTGGGACCTAGCTTCCTGAAGGGGGAAGAAAAGACACAAGGAGTGAGAGGGGCCAGGTCATGGGCCAAGGAGGACCAGTCAAGCAAAATGGAGGACAGGGCCAAACCAAAGCTGACCCCCCACCCCTCCTCTGAATGCAAGCCCATGCCTGGGCTATCCTCCAAATGGAGGACATGGAGGCTGAAATGGAGGACAGCAGGTCCTGGAATGAAAAGGAGGAGGTGTCTTGTGGTCACCCTGAGCAAAATTACTTTTCCAGGAGTCTCCTTGGCTTGCAAAGCCCTCCCTTCTTCTTCCTGAATGTCCTCCATTATGTCCTCCTGCCTCCTCTAAAAAAAAAAAAAAAACCTCTCCCAGCTATACCTTTGCTCTTCCAGGGTCTGCAAACCTGGCTTCCCTCTTGCAGGTGAAGGAGAGCTTCCAAGAGGGAGAGGGGCTCTGTCCTCCTCCTGAGCCTTGCAACAAGTAGGGCTCCTCTCTCTGCTTAATCCCTATATCCCTTCCCTTTCCCTCTCTCCCTGCTTACCTGCTCCAGCCCCAGCCTGCTCTGCACTGCAGCCTCCCAGACTTTGCAAACTTTCTTAAAACTTTGGAGACCCAGCAGCAGCCAGCCAGGAGGAGGCGCCGCTGCCACCTGGCGGCAGGTAAGCGGAACTGCAGCCCCCAGAAGAAGCGCGCATGCGCATTTAGGACTCAATTGGGGGCAAAGCAAAGGCAGCTCTGCTGCTGGAGCTTTCCTACAAAGGAAACAGTGTCAAGTCCTCCAGAGGCAACCTAGAAACAATATCAAAGCCAGGGTGGCCTGAGGTGTCCTCACCCCTGCAAAGGAGGACCAAATGGAGGGCATTCAAGGGGAGGAAAAGCCAAAAACAGTCCTAGAAATGTAAACCCATGCATCTTTTGTCATGCTCGTAATGGAGGGACATTGTGGACGCCTTCCTCCTGGACACAAATCTGAAATGGAGGATATAATTAATAATAATAATTATTATTATTTTATTTATATTTTTTCCACCACTCCCAGGTGGATCGAGGCGGGATGATGACCTGATATAAATATACAAGGATAAAGCACGACAATAAAATACATTTGCAAGAAGGATGGAGGGCCTGACCAAAGGAAAGCTCACAACACTCCCAGAGATGTACGAGGGGGGTATCCAAAAGTTTTAATGATCACCTTTTTTTAAAAAATTGTCAGAAAGTTTGTTTTGATTTGCAGATGTTAACTTATCTCTATGCAGTCACTATCTAGATTTATACATTTTTCCAAGCATATCGACCCTCTGAATACCTGATATTGTAGAAGTCTGCAGATTGCGCCTTACGAAGGGGTATCGTAAAGTAATAATTATCACCCGGAAGTTATTATGGCATATTGATGAAATTTTGTCAGTGTCATCATTTGTCTCTAAGTGCGCATTGCTGAGAAAATCAGCTCATTGTGTCCTTTATTTTTGTTACTGGCTCTGCCAGAAGTGACTAAAGCGTAAAATCCTTGTCAGGCTCAATCTGCAGGCTTCTACAATAATGGGATTTGGAGGGTCAAGAAATGCTGGAGAAAATGTGTAAATCTGGATGGTGACTACATAGAGATAAGTTAACAACTACAAATCAAAACAAACTTTCTGTCAATTTTTTAAAAAGGTGATCATTAAAACTTTTGGATACCCCCTCGTACATCCGTGCTTCTTAGTCATGCTTAAAATGGAGGATAATCTGGCATTCTTTCTAGACCGGAGTCTGAAATGGAGGATCTTCTAGAAGAATGGAGGGCCTGACCAAATAAAAGCTCAGAACACTCTCATGAATATCAATTCATGCTGTTTAGTAATGCTCAAAATGGAGGACATTGTGGCATTCCTCCTGGACACAAAGCTGAAATGGGAGCTATTCAAAAAGAATGGAGGGCCTGACCAAATAAAAGCTCGAAACACTCCAAGAGATGTCAGTTCATGCTTAAAATGGAGGAAATTGTGCAATTCTTCCTCAAAATTGAGGACATTCAAGAATAATGGAGGGCATGGCCAAATAAAAGCTTGAAACACGCTTAGAAATGTAAATCCACGCTTCTTAGTCCTGCTCAAAATGGAGGAGCTTTTGGAATTCCTCCTGAAGAAAAGGTTGAAATGGAGAACAGGTTCTGGGAAAGGAAGACATCTGGTCACCCTACTCAGATCTCAGTCATTATGTAATCAGGGTCCAAAACACACTGCAGAAATAATCCAGTTTGAGACCTCTTTAACTGCCCTGGCTCAGAGCTAGGGAATTCTGGAAACTGTGGTTTTGTGAGACATTTAGCCTTCGGTGTCACAGAGCTCTGGGGCCACAATAAACAAAATTTCCCAGGATACCTTATAATATGGCTTATCCAGAAACCCTGTAGGGTTTTTTGTTTATTTATTTTCCCAAGAGCTGTATTTCAGAGGAAGGAACTGGCAAACCACCTCCTCAGTATTCCTTGCCTAGGAAAATCCTGTGACATTAATGTTGTTGCCATATGTCGATAGGAGATTTGAAGGCGCATACACACACATTCATGTATTATTTATTATGCATTTGCTTGCACAGAACCACATCTATGATTTAAATGTTAGCAGAAAATTTTCAGGAGCATTATCCATTTTAATTACCCCAATTTGATATTGTCAGAAAACATGGCCACCTCAGTTTTCACCTGCAATGCCACATTGTTAGTGATTTAGATAAAGCACACAGGTCTCAATACAGATCAGAAAATTGCTAGTATAGTCAGCCCTCCTTATCCGCGGATTTTTTTATCCATGGAATCAAACTTCCACGGTTTGAAAATATTCAAAAAATATAAATTCCAAATAGCAAATCTTGATTTTCTTTTTTTATATAAGGTACATCGTTTTATTATGCCACTGTATTTAATAGGACTTGGGCATCCACGGCTTTTGTTATCTGCAGGAAGTCCTGGAACCAAACCCCAGTGGATAACAAGGACCCACTGTATGTATGTATGTGTATATATATATATATATATATAATTAAAATAAATAAGTAAGTAAGTAAATAAATAAATAAATAATAGCAATGCATTACAGTCATCCCTCCCAATTCACAAACTTGGAGTTCACAATTTTAATTATTGGTGAGGTCTCTCCTGACCCCTAATATGCCTGGCACAGTTGATCCAGGCATCGGAGCTGTCAAGAGAGAGCTCTAATGGCTCCTGCTACTTCTTCTCCAATGCCCAGACCAGGTTACCCAGCCATGGCAGGGGGGAGAAAGACCCCTGTGGGTCCCCTCTAGATCGTACTTGGTCTTTCTCCCCTCATCGCAGGTCCGGTGGGGACCTGCAGGGGTCTTTCTCCACCCCTGCCATGGCTGGATTGGGTGAACCAGGCATGGCAGGGGTCCAGAGGGGACCTTCATGGGCCCTCTTGTAGGGGGAGGGGTTATTTGTGAGTTTTCCATATTTGCGGGGGTATTTCATTCCTTATCCCTGTAAATGACTGCAGTTTAGTCAATCATATAATATCGTCTAACAATGAATAAATTAGGGACTCCCTATAGCTCACATTCAAGCATTAAGTGAACAAGATTTTAGGAATCTGAGAACGATTTGCTATCAAGATGATGATGATGATGATGATGATGATGATGATGATGATTCAACTGCCCTGGCTCTGTGAATTCTGGACACTGTGGTTTTGTGAGACATTTAGCCTTAAAGAGGCAGCCATTTTGACCAAAACATACTGATCCAAAACATATTTTGGACCTGATCCCCTTCCCCCCCACCATTCCCTTCTCCTTTTGTGTCGTGTCTTTTTAGATTGTAAGCCTGAGGGCAGGGAACCCAGAACCGTCTAATAAAATAATAATTATAAGCCGCTCTGATAGCCTTTAGAGCTGAAGAGCGGGGTATAAATTATTATTATTATTATTATTATTATTATTATTATTAATATAGCACTGGAAATTTACATAGTGCTGTACATACAATCTTAAATTAGACGGATCCCTGCCCTCAGGCTTACAGTCTAAAAGAGACAATACAAAAGGAAGAGGGGAAGGTGGTGGGAAGGGGATGAGGTCCAGTACTTCTTCTCTCCCTCTGGGGACTGGACCAAGGCAGATGGACTGGAGGGAGTGCACGGCTTCTTCATACATAGTTAACAGGAGGCATCCTAGGGCAGACGGCACAATCCTGGGAATGCTTCCCTAAACAATATAGTCTTTAACTTAATTTTGAATCTAGTTAGAGAAGTGATGAGGCACACATGTGGGGGAAGAAGGTTCCAGGAGTGAGGGGCATCAAGTGAGAAGGAACGAATCCGGGACGGGGCAGTGGAAATCCTTGGCTGGGACAGGAGACCTTGACTACCAGAATGGAGGGTATGAGAAGGAGTGTGAGGAGAAAGAAGTTCAGACAAGTAAGGAGGGGTCAGTCCGTGGAGGGCTTTCAAAGTCAACAACAAAAGCTTGTACTGGATGCGGAAGGGGAGGGGGAGCCAGTGAAGGGAGGATAAAAGAGGAGAAACATGGTCAAAGCTGCAAGCGGATGTGATAATACGTGCAGCTGAGTTCTGGACAGAGATTAAAGGATGGAGGTGAGAAAGAGGAAGCCCTGTCAGAAGAAGGTTACAATAATCTAGTCATGAGACCACTAGGGCATGGATCAGAGTCTTGGCAGTGGAGGCTGAGAGGAATGGACGGATTTTAGCAATGTTGTAGAGAGAGAATCTACAGGCCTTGGCAGTGGCCTGAATCTGGGGAATAAACGACAGAAAGGAATCAAAGATGAAACCAAGACTGCGGGCTTGCTGAACCAGTTGAATAGAAGTGCCATCAACAGAAACAGAAAAGGAGTATTGAAGATGGCTTCGACTTATGCAGAGCGACCTCCAAGAGCTCCAGTGATGCTCCGGTTTTGCAAAATCAGAATCATGCTCAGCTATGCTCAGGTTTGTTTGAAATCAATCCACCTGAAATGTGTCCTTTTTCCTTTTCCTACTGCTTTCAAGATTATCAAACATTATCAAGTCTTCAAATGAGTCATGTCATCTAATGACATCTATAGAACAGGATGTAGCATACTGTAAAACTTCATATGTGGAGATAATAGATTTATGTTATTATATCTGTTACTCTGTATCTTTGAACTGTTGCAGAATAGACGTTGCATCACCACAAACCAGAGACAAGAAAAGAAGTGTGGATATGTTGGTGTTCATACATCTGAGGAGTTAGACTTAAATCTATAAAAGCTCATAATGCCAACTTCTTTCTTTAGTTAGTCTCAAAGGTGCTACAAGCTCTCTCTACATACTGTTTCTACAAATTAACATGGCTATATCTTTAGAAACAGGACAGAATAGAAACTGTAATGCAATGAAATTTTAGAACCCAGTTTCAAGAACAGGAGGCATGGAAGTAATTTTATTGTTGTAAATTTCATACTACGCCATGCATAAAATTAGGGTTGTTGGTTTTTTATTGGAACATCACACAGGATATCATATTTATGAGGCACCCTTATCACACCCTTATCATATTTATGAGGCAAGGCGGTGCTTACTTATTCCAGTACCATTATAAAGCAAATGATGGCAGCTTTTGTCCCTGCATGTAAGAATGCAGGCCTTTGTGACAGTCGTGTGGGGGAACGGAAAGCATCCTGTTTACTGTGTCAATATCAATCATGGCTTTTGTTGTTTTGAAAAATCCAACAAGGGGGGATGTTGCAAAAGAAATTCACACCATCTTGTCATGACCCCAGGTGCTCTCCCCCATTCAAAGATGCAAAGTCAAATTTTCCGTTGTTACTGAGCCCCCCCCCCCTTTTTCTTCAACCATGTGTACATTTCACTTATTTAACATTAGTGTATAGATAACAAAATTTTTGGTTTAACCAATATTTGATGGCTACATCTGTTTTTGGAAAGAAATACAAAGGCCTGTGCACCTAATGTTAAATCCCTCAAACCTGAAAAAAGCCAAATCAAAACATGACATTTATATATGTGTATATATATATATAATTCCATTTGTATTTGTAAATATACACAAAGTTTAAGAATAAAGATCTGGAGATAAATAGTATGAGGTGTAAACTGAGCTTTCCAACATCCTGCTTCATTTGCTAGCAAAGAACAGTGTTTGCTGTATTGTTTGGCTGTCCTGCTAGTAAAATCAGCTGAGAGGATGCCTCACCTCCAAAACACTTTACGCTGATTAAAGTAATGATATGTAAGGCCTATTTTAGATATATAAGGCTGGTTTTAATTAGCTTACTGAGAATAAGGGTGTGTTGTGGAATGCTTTGCTGTGATCCTGTCAGCTCCGTTTAATTAGTAGGAGCACGTAATGTGGGACATTTATTTTGTAATCTATTTAGAATGTTAATAAGATCCAATAATAAGTTAATATGAAAAAAGTGAAAGCCAGATTAATATAGGCTCACTTAGACCCCATTCTGAAACTTTTGACTTTCATTTTCTCTTTTCCAAGACAAGGTCAGATGGAGGTTACAGGGAGGGAAAAGAAGATGAACATTGCAAGCTACGGATTCAACACCACTGCATTTTAGCAATAGCACCCAACATTTCAACTGGTGTGTTCTTTCCACACACAGTTCTCTGATCACAAGAGGGATTACTTTATGCAAGTCTTTAAAAAGGATGACAAGGAATTTATTTATTTATTTATTTATTTATTTATTTATGCTCCTTGGAGTGAGCATTTGCAGGTTTCTCTGTTTGCTTATTCTTTCTGCAAAAATAAAATAAAATACATTTGACCTTCCATATCCACATATCCTTTATCCACAGATTCAAGCATCCACAGCTTGAAAATATTTCAAATACACACACACACACACACAAATATATATAAATAAATTCCAAAAGGCAAACTGTGATTTTGCCATTTTATATAAGGGCCACCATTTTACTATCCATTGTATTTAATTGGACTTGAACATCCACAGATTTTAGTACTCACAGAGGGGCCCTGGAACCAAACCCCAGCAGATACCAAGGGTACCACCTTATTACCCCTTATGCATTTTTAAAGCATTTTCAGTCAATTCCCTACCATTTCCCAGAATAGTTATAGAGAGAAATGGGTATCATTTCATCCCAAATGACCTATACATCAGAGATTCCTATCTCTTTGGCATTTTGGCAGGTCTGATTTCTCAGGATGCCTAAATATTTCAGGTGAAATGGATTGAAAACAGAAGTCACAGGGAAAACAAGTGCAGTTTAATTTCTCTTTTCATAGCTGTTAAATACAGGGATGTATTGTGCTGCTGTGACTTAAATCCCAAACTTAGGGTATCATTAAGAAAATGAATTAGAAACTGTTTTAGGAAGACAGTCCATTGCTTTAACTCAGCCCTATGCTAGATACTGGGTTTCCACCATTTTTTTTTCCTCCATGTGACAGTACTGTAGTTTTGTTTCACAAAGTTCTTCAGTTATCCCTCAAAGGAAATTTCTGCTCCATGTATGCTTCAGCACTTTACCCGTAGTTAAAACTTCACTGCATAGAATTCTTGCTCAAAATTTTACTGTGAACAACACCATGTATAATGTAATTATATGAGAAAAATATTCTTACCTCTGATATGAGTGGTAAAAGGCAATGGTTTCCTAACTTTGGGGTTGTTAAAATACATTATTCGTGAAACTGCTCAAATACAGGAAAGGGATGCTCATAACAGAAACTTGATTGGGCCTGAGAGACTAAAAAGGAATGTTAAGTTGAAAGCAAGTCCAGTAAGACAGCAGAATGTGTTTCCTGTTTACACTTAAGGCAGCTTAAGGTTGGATACATTAATTTGCCATTTCCGTTCATTTAGGAGCTCGAATAGATCAATAGGTTTCTCAGTTCTTCTCTTTAAGGGATTTCAGCCTTGACTGTAAAAAAGTAAGTACCTGCACAAGTGTTCCATCACACCTATTTATTTATAGGTTCTGGGTGTATGTGCTGCTTCTTCAACCTCAAGATCAGCAAACTCTGAGCATCTACTGGCCCTTTGTTCTCCTTGTCCCACAACTAGGTTTCTCATAGAAATCAGAATGGTTAGGATAAATGGCTTACTAAAGGGAGAAACAGATGGGCAGGAAAAAGTGGCTTGAAGCTGCCTTTTCTGAAACCACATTGAAACCTCACCAACCGCACCACCAGCTCCCAAGGCAGCTGGAGTGTTCATGTCATGACCACATGACATGGCTTCAAGTGAGGAAGAAGTGGGGGAAAGCTGTTTCTTTTTTAAATGGTTTTTCTTTGCATAAGGGCACTTTTCTGCTGGCTTCAAGGCATGTGTCATCTAAATGCCACACATTCAAGCCAGCCTGAAAGCACCTCTTTTTGCCTGTCTGTTTAGCCCCTACGACCCATTTCTTGACTTCATTTTTTGTTGGGCCTGCACAACATATGGTCCACAAGCTGCATGTAGCCCACCGGATGATTTCCTGCAACCCAGGATGATATGGGGCAAGTCTGTGTCGATGGCGTGGCTGCTAACTAATGGTAAAGTGGGAATGCTGCTGTTCCTCCTCCTGTACAACCTGGCCTTTACTTGCAAGTAGAAGCCAGGCAGAGGAGGAGGAATAGGGAACATTCTCCCCATGCCTCCTTCACTGCCCAGCCGTTACTTACAAGTTGAAGCAATGAAGAAGAAATGGAGGAGAAAAAGGGAATGTTCCTCTCAAGCCTCCTCTGCTGCCCAGCTTTATTCACAAGTAGAAGCCAAGCAGAGGAAGAGGAAGACAGAATGCTCTCTCCAAGCCTTTACTTGTGAGTAGTACTTTGTTTCCCCAGAAGCCTCCCACAAATTTTCGAAGCTCCATTGGCTTCTTCATCAGGCAAAAGGTGTTAAAAATGGGATTTTCTTGACAAGTTTCTTCAGAAAGGGTTTGCTATTGTCATTCATTGAGGCTGAGAGAGTGTGACTTGCCCAGGATCCCCAAGTAGCCAAGCCAGGATTTGAGCCCTTGTCTCTAGAGTCCAACACTCAAACCACTACACCACACGGGCTCTCATTTACAAATACCCATCCAAAATCATGGTTAGAAATTATATCATTAATAAGGAGGGAAACAGCATCTTGAAATGTGAAAGCTAGTAACTGGTAGAAAACCCATCTTTCTTGTTTTGGTCAGCCCTCACCTGCTGGAATAATGCTAGACTGTTCCTTTGAAAGTTAAGATAGTGAGGGTGTAGTGACATTTCTCAGGTATTTCAGGATGCAAGTTTTCTACGGCTCAGCAAATCTGCCATAATGATTTTGTGTTCAGAATGCATTGCATATTTTATTGTGCTTGTAATTTTTATCTCAGCTAAAGAATGGGCCAATATGCAATAATTTTATAATTATAAAATGCAATTACGAATTTTATGTTTAATATGTAAAGGTAAAGGTAAATTAATGTCTAGTCGTAACCGATTGGTGGCGCTCGTTGTTACTAAGCCAAAGACACAGTATTGTCCAAAGATGACTCCAGTAGTTATGTGCCCAACATGACTGTACAGAATGCTGTTACCTTCTCACTGAAGTGGTACCTATTTATCTACTTGCATTTCCATGCTTTCAAAATACTAGGTTGGCAGAAGCTGGGACTAGTGATGGGAGCTCATGCCATTAAGCCAAACTTCCAATCATTACAACTGGCATCTTAACCTCTAAGTATGTTACCTAAAAATCTATAAAATATGGTGTAAGGTGAGATCCTGACCTTCTAACACACTCATGTTAAGAAAAGCTTTATCAGTGAATCAGGTTTGTAGCAATTTCTTCTACTGCAATGAAGCCTTCTCATCTACCCAAATAAAAAAATTCAAATATACTATGATTGCTTACTTTAATAAAAGAACACGAGCACAATGTCTTTCATGATGATTTACTCTTCTACTATGTATTAACAGTCAAGTGCTCTTCTAGTCCATACTCATGCAGTCACTGAAACTGAGAAGGAAAGGATAACAAGAGATGCAGGACAAATCTGAATTTTAATATGTATTAACATGTTAGTGGGGAGGTATCAAAATTTGATCAATGATTTATGGCAAGAACCTTATCTTGTAATACATTAAAACACATTTCTTGCATGAAAGAATAATTTAAGCTGCTGATAAAGCAATCGCATTGAACCTTAATTCATCTGGATCACGTTCCATAAATTTCTTGCACACTTCTATTGCATCCTAGGAAGAAAACATAAAAAGGTAAGGGTGTATTGTCACTTTCATTTCAGTAAACATATTTGATTTCAGCTGACACTGATCAACATTTTTATTTTATACTTTTCTGCTAACACGGAGAGAGGTTTATAATGTACTCTTTGCTGAAATAGTGTACTGCTATTTTAGCTAAACTTTTATTTATTTATTTAAAATATTTATATACCACTCTGTTCAAAGGATCTCAGGTTATCATATAGTAAAACTTATTTTAACACATTTAAAACAATAAAAGAACTCACAAAAACTATACTAAAAAAATTACTATTTAAAACCCAATAGGTTAAAAGCAGTTTAAAAAGTTTATATAAAAATAAATAAATGCAAGATTTAAATATCACCTGACAGTGGTGGTACAATATTCTAGACTATTACTTTATAAGGCTTTTAGGCTTCTCAGAATCAAAACTGTTAGTAGTGTAGTAATACACAACTTTAGTAAAACAAGCAACTGAAATTTGTATTTACTTCTAGAACTGCCCTTTCAAAAGTTGCCCCTGTAAATAAGATCTACCACCCACGAGTACTTTGCTTTAAGCCAGGCATGGGCAATTGGCAGTGGTTAAGAGACCACATTAACACCCTATGGGATTTTAGAGGATTGCACCTCCCTGCTTTACCATACCCACAGAAATTTTTAATATTTTGGACCCCAAATGCACCCTCTAAGATGTAGCAAACTATTTAGTTATCTTTTTGGCCCATTTTAGGCTCAGGAGAAGTTTGGGGTTTTTTATCCAGCAGAAAGTGGATCTGAAGACATATCTAGGGCAGTGAGAAATATTTCAGGCCAAAAAAAGGGGGAGGGGAAGTGTGTGTGTGAGGGGGTGTTTCAAAGGCTGCGTGCTTCCTTTACTCTTGCTATAATCCAGTGGTTCCCAACATTTGATCCTCCAGGCATTTTGGACTTCATCTCCCATAAACCTTGGCCAGTTTGGTCAACTGTCAGGAATTCTAGGAGTGGAAGTTCAAAACATCTGGAGGATCAAATTTTGGTAATCATTGCTTTAATCAGTCTTAATATAGCTCCAACACTTAATATTCGTACCTCTAAAAAGGTATCATCACTTGATTGCCCATGGTTTATTGGGAAAGGCTTCCGTCCATCTGTCAGAATGTACAAAAAGCAATTCATCATTAGGATTTATTCAAAAGCATTAGGTAGTAAAATTCATATGAATCCTCTATCATCTACAAGTGATATATTGTGGCCAATACCTCATTGCTTTCCATAATACTGGCATACAGTACTTCAGTTAACCAAGCCTCTGTTTTCATACCCAGTTTATATTTTTCATATACATTCTTTTAGACTCAGTGTCAGCAATTTAAATCCATAATGGACAAATCATACTACAATGACCTCTGCTTGTGTGACAATACAAGAGGAAGCTCTACAGTAAACATCCTTGATTAAATTCCACAGATCTCTGAGTTGAATCACCCACGTTTTACAAGCTAAGTTTTTGGTTCAGTTCCCAGGTCTATTCAGGGAAATGCCACTTGAAATTGTTACCTATAAATATAATAGCATGTTATCCAGGCCATAGCTGGATGCAATTTTCCAAGATCAAAAAGCAAGACTATCTAGAAAGTCTTTCAATGTACAGAAATGTTTGGAAATCAACATTTAAAAGTATACCATTGAGGGCACATTCTTCAGGACCATCAGGACCAAATGCCTAAATGGTTTTTTTAAAAAATAATCATGATGTTTCATGAAACTGGCAGCTTATTCTATGCTGCCTAGTAGATATATGTTTAAATATATTTTGAATAGGTGGGTGATGATTTGTCATTTTTCCCACAAGAGAATGCGGTGAATCCTTATTGTCCCCAAATGTTATGCCTCTAGTGTGATTTAAGGGCTAAGCCAGAATACTGAATAAAAAAGTGGTAATACTGTGGGTCAGACTGACACCAAATAATCTATACATGTGTCATAGATAAGGAGAGGAGGAATTACATGCAAAAAGCAGAAACAAATCTTGAATTAAACACTGAACCCTACTTATCAGCTTAATGATTTCCTTGCCCTCTGAAAAACTCAGAAACCATTATCTTTGCATTCTATATTATTGTTCTTGAATGAATAAAATAAATATTTCATTGAGGAGTTAAAATAACAAGCAGAATTGGCCGTAGACAATTTGATCATGTCTTTCAGGATTGCTCTTACCTAGTTCATAGAGAGTGCCACCAACATTTACTAATGCAATGAAGTGCAGATCTACTTTTTCATCTATACTTGGTGCCTGTAAGAAAGAGTGTGAGACATGTAAGGCAACAGTAAACATTTGACACTGCGTCCACAATTTGAGGAAAAATGAATCTCAGCTAGGACTCATGCTCAGTCTGCACATCAGAAATATTAAGGCAAATGCTTCTGAACATGCAAAGGTTCCTTTTCCTTATTGCTCATCCAGAGACACACAGTTCTGGGATCACAGTTAGGGTTCCCAGATATTACATGTGTGAAGCTACGTATACCTGAGAGCAAGTCTACTAAACTCAAAAGGACTTATTTCTGTTAGTAGATACATATAGGACTACACTGTTAACTTAGTATTTAAACTTGCAAACTTAGATTCAGAATCTCATGTCAGAGCAGTCCTTTTCTAATAGAAACCACTGAGTTTACCAAATGCTGATTACAATAATAGTTTAAGCAATAAAAATATAAAACATACCATGAAGAAGGACAGCTCTTCTACAACAAAATAAATACAAATACAGAAGGACTATGTAATATAGTTAACTGAAGAAAGCTTGTCACTGGTTAACCTATACTCACATACAATTGTTTCTCCAAGTAGTAATTTAATGAAAACCATCATATATTGGTATTTATGGCAAGAACTCTTAAAGCAGTTCAGTGTCAACTCTTTTAAGTTGTTCAACCTCTTACAATTCAGCAAAAAGGCTCCAGCATTCACAGTAGTAAAGTTACGTATCTTAGCATTCCCATGAAAAAAACTTTGCCTTAGAACACAACTATTATGCCAACAAGATGCTACTAAATATGTTACAAATCTGGAATAGATTTCTTTTTATAGGTTTGCAGGCATTATTTGGTACAGTGACTCCTTGGCAAAGTAGGAAAACTTGCAGAGAGAAAAATATTGGAAAAAATCAGAAAGCCCTACAAGAAACAGGATTATAATATTTGGGATCTCATACATCCCAACCCCTTAAAAATAAGATAACTAAATGGGATGAAGAGAGGTTTATAAATTACAGGCTGAAGAATGTGCACATCAGAATTCAAATTGCTCAGTGAGAGGGAAGTATATCCATCTTTGCTTTGAATCTGAACAAAGGTCTGTTCAACCAAAGACACTTTTGTACACTAAAATATTTAAAACAGAGGGTCATTCTAAAGAGAAGAAAAGAAGAAGAGAAAAATGTTGAAAATAGGTTCAATATAAGAGAAGCAGGACTTGCAAGAAACTAAAGTGCGGAAATCATACTGCAAGACTCAAAGGTTTTTGTAGGGAACCTTGCATTCCAGTTCAAAAGGTTACATGCTCATGTAAGCATTTTCTGTCTTTACAAAATAAGAACACTAAAGTGGACTAGGAGTCTTAATTTCTCATATACTCAAGTATCTTTTTTTGTTTGTTTGTTTGTTTTGGAGGACCTTAAACATCTGGTCCTTTTCCTCCTTCCAACCTAATTATTCTTTTTGTCCAAAACGTCATTCTTGTCTAAAATGCTGGTTATCCTGTGTTAGCATTGCTTAGAAAAGCACAGGTAAGGACAGGTTGCTTACCTGTAACAGTATTTCTTCGAGTGGTCTTCTGCGAATACATACAAATGGGTTTTACTGCGCATGCGCAGTGCAGCTCGGAAACTTCTGGAATCGCTAGGGAGATCTTGAATTGCAACTTTTTGGCGGTAGCTCCGCCCACCCCTATATAAGCCCCGTTCCCGCTCTTTCCTCTCAGTTCCATATTTTTTTCGCCGCAAATAGCGACCAAGGAGCACCAATCAGCGGGACACTGAGGGGAGGATGGGCGGGATTTGTATGTATTCGCAGAAGACCACTCGAAGAAATACTGTTACAGGTAAGCAACCTGTCCTTCTTCTTCGTGGTCTCTGCGAATCATACAAATGGGTAGTATACCAAGCTAAATAAAGGCGGAGGGAGTGTCCAGAGAGCCATATCAGTAAATCATAACAATTTATTGAACAAGTCAACCAGCTGGAAGCTTGTAGCAAGATCAACATAAGTAAATAGTTGAGATCCCTCCACAACACATAGCCTGTTCTGAATTTAGTTGTTGTATCAAAATTATTGTAAAGACAATAAAAAACCTCATTTAAATAACCTGAGTGGTCATTGAGTACACAGTGAACCTTGAAACCAATTCAATGGATAATGCACATATTATACATGTAGGCATTAAGGTACACCTATGGCATAAAACATATATCTATCATCTCAGATAACAGAACATAGAAATTAAGATGCGGCATCATCAGCATCGTCAGCAGTGCAATAACCCGACCATTCACCTGTGTTGGAGGCCATAATATTCATATATACACCCTTCAAGTATACAGAAACACGGCTTAGGCAACATCATTAGTGCAAATAATAGGAGGTATGGCATACCCGTAACACCTCGATAGTAAACAACATAACACAATGCTTGTTTGAATACAGCACAATAATCAAATAACCTGAGCAACGGGGAGAACAGTGGACCCCATCAGTGTAACCCCGAGACCAACACTGCCCTTCCAAAAGCTGCATCCCGTCTGGTTCTCGTGTCCAGCCTATAATGTTTTACAAATGTCAACGGCTGAGACCAGACTGCAGCTTTACATACATCCTCCAACGCTACACCAGCTAGAAAAGCGGAGGATGTAGCTACCGCCCTTGTTGCGTGCGCTCTGACCCTGGCCGGAGGAGTTTTGCCCGCTATCTCATAGCAGAGCTGTATGGTACCGACTACCCATTTCGAAAATCTCTGTGTCGAAACCGGCAAGCCCTTTTTCGGTCCCAAATAACATTGGAACAGTCTGTCCGACCTGCTACAGTCTTTAGTCCTGTCCAAATAAAAGGCCAGGGCTCTACGCACATCCAGAGAATGAAGGCGGCGTTCGGTTTCGGTAGTCGGGTTCGAGGCCAGGGTCGGGAGCACAATGTCCTGACACATATGGAAGGAAGAGACCACCTTAGGCAAAAAGGAAATGTCAGTACGGAGAATCACCCTATCGGGGTGAAACCTAATAAAAGGTTGGTCTCTTCTTAAGGCACACAGTTCGCCCACCCGTCTGGCCGAAGTAATTGCGACCAGAAAGGCAGTCTTCCAGGCAACCAGCCTCAGGTCCGAAGTTGCCATGGGTTCGAAAGGTTTCAGCATTAACGAACCCAAAACAACATCAAGGCTCCAAGCCGGAACTGGAGCAGAAACTGGAGGGTAAAGGTTGTTAATCCCCTTAATAAAACTTTTAACTAATGGATCCCTGAAAAAGGAAGGTTTACCCTCAAAATAATAGTGGGCACAAATGGCAGACAAATAGCATTTGATAGAACTGAGCCCCAACCCCTTTTCCACAAGGGTCATCAGGAACTCCAAGACTACTGGGGTCGACACCTGGGAGGGAGGCACCCCTCTAGATTCGAGGAATTCAGCAAACTTCCCCCACTTGGTGCGATACGATTTCTTCGTAGTTGGTTTGTGGGCCACCAATATGACCCTACGGATTGGAGACGGGACGTCATCTAAGCTCCGACTCTCCAGGCCACCAGAGGAAGGTTGTCCACATCGGGATGCCGAATCCGGCCGCGGTGAAGTGTGAGCAGGTCCGGTCTGTGTTCCAGGCGGAGGTACGTCCAATTCGACAGGTGTAGCAATGAAGGCAGCCACGGCTGTCTCGGCCACCAAGGGGTTACCAGGATTGCGTTGCTCCTGTCCCGCATCATCTTCGCCACTACCCTCGAGATCAACGGAAACGGAGGGAAGGCGTACAGGAAGACGTCTGCCCACTCGAACTGGAAGGCATCTCCTAGGGAGGTCCAAGCCTTGAACCGGGAGCAAAACCGTCAACAGTGGGTGTTCTCCCGGGATGCAAAGAGATCTACGTCTGGTGTTCCCCATCTGTGGAATAGGGTCGCCACGGCTTCCGGATGGAGTCTCCATTCGTGGCACGATGTGGCTGACCTGCTGAGCTGGTCTGCTAACGTATTCTCTTCCCCGGGTAAATGTATGGCTTGTAGGGTGATCTTCCTCTGTACGCACCAGTCCCAAACTTCCAGGGTCAACGTCAGGAGACTTGGGGATCTCGTACCTCCCTGCTTGTTGACATAATACATGACGGTGGTGTTGTCTGTCAATAGGAGAACCACTTTGCCTGTCAGAACTGGTTCGAATGCCCTCAAGGCCTTCTGAACTGCGAGCATCTCCAGGATGTTTATGTGAAGACGCTTCTGGGACTCTGTCCATTTGCTCCTGACCGTTAGGCCCTCGGTGTGAGCACCCCATCCTTCCAGGGAAGCGTCCGTAGTTAGGGTAATTTGTGGTTGCGGTCGGAAAAAGTCCATACCGGAACAAACGTTGTCTGAGTCTAACCACCAAGGAAGGGTGTTTGAAACCGACCTTGGTATCGATAGCCATTTGTTGGCGTGGTCTCGCGCAGGGTTGAACACCGAGAGAAACCATGACTGCAGTGGTCGAAGTCGAAGCCTCGCCATCGGGGTGACGAAAGTTGTGGACGCCATGTGTCCGAGAGCTACTTGGACCTCTTGAGCCCGAACTCTTCTCCTTGCCATACAAGCGCGAACGGCTAGCGTCAAGGCCTGGAATCGATCCTGAGGGAGATACGCCCGACAAGTTACTGAGTCGAGCATGGCTCCGATGAACCGAATTCGTTTCACTGGAGTTAGGGACGACTTTTCCCAATTTATCACTAGACCCAAGGATTGCATCAGTTCGAGAGCGAACTCGACATCGCTCTCCAGTTGGTCTCGAGAAACCGCAACGAAGAGCCAGTCGTCTAGGTAGGGGAATAAGCGTATCCCTTTTTGGTGCAGGTATGCGACCACTGGTGCCATGTACTTTGTAAACACTCGAGGCGCCGAGGAGAGACCGAATGGAAGAACGTTGTATTGGAACACTCGGTGTCCTATCGCAAAGGCCAGGAATCTTCTGTGATCCCTCCGGATTGCGACGTGGAAATAGGCGTCCTTCAGGTCCACTGTGGCAAACCACATGCCCTGGGACAAGAGAGGTAAGATAGAGTTTAGGGTCACCATACGAAACTTGCGGTATACCAAATGTCTGTTCAGGGCTCGGAGGTCCAGGATGGGCCGCAATGAACCATCCAGTTTCGGAACCGTAAAGTAACGTGAAAAGAAACAGTGGGAAAAGTTCTCTTCCTTAACCGGGGAAATCGCCCCCTTAAAAAGCAGAGTGCGTACTTCGTCGAGGAGGGTAGGTGAGGGTTGGGTGGGGGTGAAGTGGCCCGTTGAAGGCCAATCCTTGAATTCGAGGGCATAGCCCCTATTTAAAATGTCCAAGACCCAGGCGTCCGATGAAATTTGCGCCCAGGTGTCCTGAAAGGGTAGAAGAAGGTTGAAAAACTGAAGGGGACGAACGACGGAGCACGCAAGAGCCCTTCAGGACTTCTTTCTGGGAGGCTCCGGGTCCTGCTTCCGAAATTGCTTTCGGTACCGGGAGAAAGGCTGACGACGTCCTGAGGACGAGGATGAATGAGATGGATACCTCTGTCTTGATTGCTCACCGGATTGGAACTGCCGGTCTTGATAAGAGCGGCGGTATGAGGAATAGGGCGGACGGTAGAATCCAAAGCGATGCCGATAGGACGACTGTGGCGCCGAAGACATGCCATGTTTACGCGCCGCCGATTTCATGCGGTACTTGAAATTTAATTTATCGTCTGTTTCCTTATGAAACAGACCTGCGTCATCATAGGGCATGTCCTCAATGGCTGAACGAGCGCTTTGGTTCAGGTCCGAGGCGTGGAGCCACGCGTGGCGTCGAAGGGCTATGGACGCCGCCATGGCTTTAGCAGAACAATCGGCGGAGTTCCTCGAAGCCGTGATCAGCCAACTTCCTATAGAATGCGCCTCATCCCTTAGCTCCGTAGCTAACTTGTTGCTCTCTGCTGGAACATCGGGGAGTACCGTGGACATCCGTTCCATCAGGTACTGAATATACGCCCCCATGCAAGCGTTATAATTAGCGACCTTCAGCCCTAAGACTGAGGCCGCGTAAGCCTTCTTGGCTAAAGCATCGACTTTCTTAGCCTCTCTGTCCGACGGTGAAGTCGAAGTCTTGGGGGTGAATGTGTGTTGTGCCCCTTCAACAATTGCCGAGTTCTGCCGGGGGTGAGAGTGCAGCCATACGGCCTCAGATGGCGTAATCCGATAGAGGGACTCTATCTTCCGGGCTTGGATCACCGTGGAGGCAGGGGCCTCCCAGGACCGACGAACTATTTTGTCCAACGATGGCAAAAACGGGATGGACGGTGGAGTAGGCACCTTACCCTGGATTCTCTTCTCGATAGGATCGGAAGCATCATCGTCCAAGTGGGCCACCTCGATCTCAAGGGCCCTTCCCATCCGGATTACGTGCTCGGTAAAGGAGCGGACATCATCGGTGGGGGAGGACGCACCCGGGACATAGAGGTCCTGAGGAGAACCTGCCGCCTCGATTTCGGAATCTCGGGACCGAGGAGAAATCGGAGGGTTCGAATCCAGGGATTCTGAATCTGAATCCGACGGAACCCGATGAACCAAAACCACCGGAGACGGAGACCGCGACGGACGTTGCAGGGCGGCCGTCTGGGTTGACGTCGTGGCCTGTCTAGGCTCCTCGACATGGTGCACCTGAGCCACGGTCGTGTGTAGAGTCTCCTGCGGTTCGGCCAGCGCACGCTCTCTTGGGACCGGGATATAATACGTGTCCGTCTCGCTGTCGTAGACGTACCTGGGTTTCCCCCGGACTGGGTGTTTAGCCGGGGACCCCTCGGGCATGGGTGTCGGAGACCTTCTCAGCTCCCGTCGAGGAGAAGGCAACAGGGGAGGCTCAAGCTCCTCCGAATGATCCGAGAGAACCTCAATCTGGAGCTCCTCCACCGAGAGGGCCTGTTCCGCCATGGGCAAGGCCCGTGACACCGACACACCGGTTTCCACATCCTTCGGTACCGAAGCAGCCCGTTTCGAAACCGGGGAAATCACTGAAGCCACTTTCGCGGGTTCATCAGAAGCCGGAGTCTCCATCCGTGGCTTCTTGGATCCATGATGTCTGGACTTAGAGTCCTTAGCCTCCGAATGCTTCCGTTTCGGGGCTTTCGAATGCTTCTTACGCCTCTCCCCCTCCGATTTGGAGGCCTTCTCGGAACCCATCCGGTCCGCAGACTCCTTACGCGGTACGGACGCCTCCTTTCCTCCCGTGGATACCGGGGAACGCACCACGGATGCAGTCGAGGGAGTGGCGGTCGAACCCGAGCCCTTCGGGGGAGCCGACTTAGTCGTAACTTTCGGAGTTACTTTATCTGCCGAGGTAGACTTACTCGCAGAAGGCGGTTTGGAGCCCGACGGGAGAACCTCCTGCGGTTGAAGAGCTTGCGAAAATAGCGCGGCCTGCAATCTTGCCGCGCGATTCTTCCGCGCCTGCGGCGTCATGAGCTGGCACTGCGGGCAAGACCTGGGGTTGTGACCCTCCCCAAGGCACAAAAGGCACGTGGAATGAGTGTCCTTTTCAGGGATTTTTCCCCCGCACGTGTCACAGCTCTTGAATGGAGGAGCCATGTCGCCCAGAGGCCTGAAAACGCTCGACGGGCCGCGAAGACACACGGAACAAGAATAGTCAAACAGTCCGAGGTTCAAAACCGAAGAATATCAGGTCTAAAGCCGAGGATTAATCCGAAGAATCGTCAAAAAAACAGTCCGTAGTCGAAAAATACCCAAAAAGCACAGAGCGAATACCAGCGAAGTTCCCTAGTGCTGCTAACGCGGCGGAAAAAAGGAACTGAGAGGAAAGAGCGGGAACGGGGCTTATATGGGGTGGGCGGAGCTACCGCCAAAAAGTTGCAATTCAAGATCTCCCTAGCGATTCCAGAAGTTTCCGAGCTGCACTGCGCATGCGCAGTAAAACCCATTTGTATGATTCGCAGAGACCACGAAGAAGAAATCATAATACAAAGGAGGCTTGATCAGTGCAAATATGTCTTGAAACACATGGGCCAAATGATGTGGATTCTGGCCACTTTTGTGGTGTAGTGTTCAGATGGCGCACACCCAGAATGTGGCCGGAAGTCATGCTGATACTGTGCCATACAGGAAGAACTGGACCAAGGAGGAGTGGATAGGATCCGCTCCTTCTGGTAGCCCAGTTCAGGACCACAATGGTGGCCTGGATCGGGGCCAGGTGTGTGCAGATGCTGCGGCAGCAACATTATTGGCCCAGCACGGCCACACACCGTTCTTTCAGGACCATCTGTTTTGGGCCTATGAATGTCTACTTGTGCCATCTATCAACTTCAGAAACATATGTATGGGAAAACTTTAACTGAAGAAAACTGAAAAGGAATGTTGGCTACTGCAGACCCAGGCAGCATGAGTAGAACCCATGAGCTCTACATGATACGTAGTTTGCAAAAGGCTCCCCACACGTAGGCCCTTAGGAATGACATCCCGTTGTTTGTACTTGTTGAGAAAGAAGATATCTGTCTATATCCGTGCAAGTTTCTTGAAGAGGTTGATGGATTTCCACTTTATTTGGCTAAATTTGGTGCTTTCCATAGTGGTAGAATTTTCTTCAGTTAAACTCCTGCACTTCCGTCTGTCCCTGGCTTCCACTCCACCATAAGTATCTGAAGAAGTAGACTAAAGTCTACGAAAGCTCATGCTACAAACTTTTTTTCTTTTTTTCAGTTTCAAAGGTGCTACAAAGCCTCTATACAGTCATCCCTCCTGATTCACAGACAGCAAGTGGGGAGAGACAAAATAGTGTGTGCGCTTGAGGTGCGCGTGCAGTGGCACACACAGGATCACATCACCACTGAAATCAATGGTGACTCCAATATTGATAAATTCTAAATTCTACCAGTATGGAAAATGTTAGCTTTAAGAACAAGCTGTTTATAGTGAGAACCTGAAAATTTGCATGCCAGTCACCCTCTTGAAGTGATACCTTTTCTGCTCTCAGTAATTCTTAAAATCCAAATGACATCACTTCCAAACCACTACACCCCTATGTTTTACTGTGTTATCATTTTCTTACCATACTGCCTGAAAATGTTAATTTCTGTAAACATTTTCAACTTCAAATGGGATTGCAAACCAAATCTTGCATATATATACTAACAAGAAGCAAGTATATTGCTGGAAGCAAGAAGAGCCCTCCCTTCAACCACCATCTTGAGGGGAGAGAAAGGCAGGCCACCTCCTGCTGGAAGCAAGAAGAGCCCTCCCTTCAACCACCATCTTGAGGGGAGAGAAAGGCAGGCCACCTCCTGCTGGAAGAAAGAAGAGCCCTCCCTTCAACCACCATCTTGAGGGGAGAGAAAGGCAGGCCACCTCCTGCTGGAAGCAAGAAGAGCCCTCCCTTCAACCACCATCTTGAGGGGAGAGAAAGGCAGGCCACCTCCTGCTGCAAGCAAGAAGAGCCCTCCCTTCAACCACCATCTTGAAGGGAGAGAAAGGCAGGCCACCTCCTGCTGCAAGCAAGAAGAGCCCTCCCTTCAACCACCATCTTGAGGGGAGAGAAAGGCAGGCCACCTCCTGCTGCAAGCAAGAAGAGCCCTCCCTTCAACCACCATCTTGAGGGGAGAGAAAGGCAGGCCACCTCCTGCTGCAAGCAAGAAGAGCCCTCCCTTCAACCACCATCTTGAGGGGAGAGAAAGGCAGGCCACCTCCTGCTGCAAGCAAGAAGAGCCCTCCCTTCAACCACCATCTTGAGGGGAGAGAAAGGCAGGCCACCTCCTGCTGCAAGCAAGAAGAGCCCTCCCTTCAACCACCATCTTGAGGGGAGAGAAAGGCAGGCCACCTCCTGCTGCAAGCAAGAAGAGCCCTCCCTTCAACCACCATCTTGAGGGGAGAGAAAGGCAGGCCACCTCCTGCTGCAAGCAAGAAGAGCCCTCCCTTCAACCACCATCTTGAGGGGAGAGAAAGGCAGGCCACCTCCTGCTGCAAGCAAGAAGAGCCCTCCCTTCAACCACCATCTTGAGGGGAGAGAAAGGCAGGCCACCTCCTGCTGCAAGCAAGAAGAGCCCTCCCTTCAACCACCATCTTGAGGGGAGAGAAAGGCAGGCCACCTCCTGCTGGAAGCAAGAAGAGCCCTCCCTTCAACCACCATCTTGAAGGGAGAGAGATGCAGGCCCCCTCCTGCTGGAAGCAAGAAGAGCCCTCCCTTCAACCACCATCTTGAGGGGAGAGAAAGGCAGGCCACCTCCTGCTGCAAGCAAGAAGAGCCCTCCCTTCAACCACCATCTTGAGGGGAGAGAAAGGCAGGCCACCTCCTGCTGGAAGCAAGAAGAGCCCTCCCTTCAACCACCATCTTGAAGGGAGAGAGATGCAGGCCCCCTCCTGCTGGAAGCAAGAAGAGCCCTCCCTTCAACCACCATCTTGAGGGGAGAGAAAGGCAGGCCACCTCCTGCTGGAAGCAAGAAGAGCCCTCCCTTCAACCACCATCTTGAGGGGAGAGAAAGGCAGGCCACCTCCTGCTGGAAGCAAGAAGAGCCCTCCCTTCAACCACCATCTTGAGGGGAGAGAAAGGCAGGCCACCTCCTGCTGGAAGCAAGAAGAGCCCTCCCTTCAACCACCATCTTGAGGGGACTTAATTGTCTAATTAACAAATTGTAAGCCGCTCTGATAGCTTTGGCTGAAGAGCGGGGTATAAATAAAATGTATTATTATTATGTATTAACATAGCACTTTAGTCTTATATTCTAGGGAGAAATATTCAGAGCCATATAATGATACAGCTCACTATTCTCTATGCCTGAATTATTTGCCTCAGATTTTGTCATTGCTTTCCTGAAACATAGTCCTTTCTGCCATCAACTCCTCTCTCTCTCTCTTTTATTGTATAGAAATGCAGTCCAAAGCAAATATCACAATTAGAGTTCTGCAATTGAATCAATTGCTGTTCAGTAAGTCAACCATTTTAAGTCAAAGTAAAATGCTTTCTGTTCTGATAGGCTTTGAGAAACTGACTACAAGGGTAGTGTGCTCTTTCATTTTTATCTTTTGTCTTTTGATTTATTTTAATGGTTTTAATTCTATGCATAGCTTCACTGCACTTTAACAATGATGGTATGGTTTTTATTTTTACTGTTGGTCTTCAAGTGGATTTATTGCTGTTTTGATTTTTGTACACCACTTTAAAACCCAGTTTGGGGAGAAAGGTAGGACGACGACGATGATGACGATGATGAGGAGGAGGATGATTTTACATAATCCCACTGACCACTGGATCTACTATATCTTAACTGGAAATAGGGTTTAGGTAAAGTTTTTATGTACATGTTAAAGTGTAACTACATTCCAATTTAACAACTGCTGCAATTTTCTTTTTTGCAATGTCATAGATGGAAACAATGGCTGCATACATGGTAAGTATGCAGGAAACAGAAAAATGTTAAGTACCTCTTATAAAAGAAGTTAAATTGTAGGAAAATGTTGCATCATTGGTGTAAATCAAAACACTTTCAAAAGAAGAAGTGTATATGATCCAAGAGTAATGAATAAAGGAATTGACATTTTTTACCATTAACCAGAAGAATTACGTACCACAAATGTAAAGAGTAAAGTTGCCAAGAAAACAGAAAATGTAAGCAACATTAAATTTGAAGTGAATGGATTTGGCATAGGATGAGAAGTCAGCAGGCCCAACTGAAAAACCAATATGAAAAGAACAACCAAGCAATAGGTGGGAAGAATGCTAAGAAACAAGTATCAGTTTCCTTTTGTTTAGATGCAACCTTCTTAGCCATTTGATATTCATTAGTAAGAGCTTTTATTGAGGATTTAAGACAGGAAAGCATAGTGGATATTCGATTACTACACCAGAAAGACCAGAAAGGAATTCAGAGAGCAGAATTAGTTCTAGCTGAAATGTTGAGGCAAAAGGCTTTCCATAGAGAAGAGATGGAAGACCGACTACACTTACAACACAATGGAGCCCAATAGCTGATAAGGGTATTGTGGGCCTCCAACGCTGAAGGCAGACAGGTGGACTTGTAGCCTTTACAGGGCTTGTAGCTTTTGCAGAGGCTACATGATCACATCGGATCAGTGTCAAGGATGCAGAGCGACGCAAAGGTGAAGCCTTCATTATGCAGTGGCTAAACTGAGACTGTGATGAGGATGGCGAGGGCAGCAGGGATGATGATGACTATATAAATATTAAAAGAAGACACACTTTACTCGGGGCTATATTTTTCAGTGTTATACACCCCCCCCCCCCCAATGGTCAGACATTTAGCTGAAGATATCAGCAAAAACTTATGTCTAAAAATGTACTGGTGCTATTTAATGAATAAAACAGATGTACTACATCAAAACCACCAGCAAATGTATTTTCAATATTTGCATGATAATGCGACAAGTTGCTACAGTACCTTTCTGTTACGTGATAACCAGGGGAAGGGGAAGAATAATCTGGGTACAGGCAAATAATCTTCAAAAGATCAACTATTCAAAATGGTGTACTTCACACAAAGTGATATGTGGTATCATCATCTTAAAAAAAGGCTAGTGGTGTTATACTATTATTGCATCAAAGTATGTTTCACTTAAGTCACAGATAGTACAAGGTTGGGCATATAGATAAGGAAGGGAAGGCACAGTCTGTTGATCACTGCAGGAAATTTCTAGAAGGGATAACTTATCAACAGATTAACTAATAAATCTTTTTCTATGATGTACCATTTTAGGCTGCATGGAACTAGATTATATATTGGAGTGCTTATTTACCCACATCTTTTACACAAAACCTCCCAAATTGACGTATAACAGCATTTAAAACAATGAAATATTCAGAAAAATAGAAACTGTGGGAGAATCATTCAAATATCCTCCTCATGGAAATGTTTGCTGTGTCATACTACATATAAAATGGGAAAACTGTATTACTAATCAGATTGGGTGTGAAGCTGTTATTGGACTGAAACTTGCATCAGCCCTAACCAGCCAAGCCAATGGTGAGGTATGCTGGGAGTTGCTCTCTAACAATAATTTCCCCACCTTTGTCCTAGTAATAGACATATACATGGTCCAGATTGCCAGAACTTTCTGAATGAGGACAGCCTCCATATTATAACAATTTATTATTTAATTTTCAAAAATAGCATACTGGGTTTTTCCCATTCCTGCAATTCCAGTGAATATGCTTGTTCTTTAAAGGTGCAAAATATCTGGGAAGAGGGGGAAATTGTCATCCATTCATGAAACTCCAGTGATCACCACTAATTTTTCTAAACAAATTTTGCAAGATTGGTGGAAAGACTCTCTCTTTTCAAGGACTTGTCTGGGAACACCAGGCATCACATTTGTGCCCACAATCCACAACCCTAGGTGAAGTAACGTATTAGAAAACCAGTATAGGAGAGCAACTGCAAGTAACACTATGGAGAAGAAATTGTTCCTTGATCCTTTGCATATTTGGATTACAAGTTACCTGCACACTTTGGTGTAGTCTAGGGGGTTTTCTATCCAAGACTGATTGAAAAAGGATAATGAATTGCAGTTTGATCCTGCTTGGTTTTACAAGTCCTGAAGTAACTGTGACTCTTTCTCTTACGTACAAAGGGATAAGAAGAAAGGGGAGGGCATCATGTAAGCATCTACAGCCCGTTCACAAGCATCTAAAACAAGACTGGGCAATGTGTGGTCCTCTAGCTATCTTAAACTGCTACTCCCATCATCCCCTACCACTGGTTATGCTTGTTATGGCTGATGGGAGTTGCAATGGATCATCATCTGGAAGTCAATAAGTTGCCATGCCTGACCTAAACCAGAATGATTTAAACCAGGCATTAAAGTCCATAGAACACCTGAATTTATCAATCCCTAACATAGGTTCACTGTATAGTAACCTTTCCAGAAACAGAAAATTTTCACTGACGTGTGTGTAGGCAGTTTGAAAAATGAAAAGCTATCAGACAAGAGGTTCAAAATCCTCATAACTGAAAATCAAAGAAAAGATATTACAAACTTTCCAGTCCTTAACACATCAGCCTTCCTTGGCAAGAGAAAGGTTTTGTTTTATTTTCCTTATACATGAGTTGTTTACCCAGAAACAATAAAAAAATAAGCTTGGCCAGATGAAAACTTGCTTTTGTCAGGTTAACACGCAGCAGGAAATAACTTTTACAGCATGTGTACTTTGTTCTGAAAAACAAGGCTAAGGAATTCAACCAATGTTCCATCAAGACGACAGATTAGGCCAGTTGTAAAAACACGGCAATTTACATGATTAAGGAAGCAAAAACTGAACAAGTAATTTAGACATACAACTGAAATATAATACCAACATTTAAGTTGTGCAACTCTTAAGAAAAGGAATCTTAATTATGAGAATTCTACGTTAATCATCCTTGTTTTAATTATGTTAGAATTATCCACTAATTCTGATTTACTGCTTCTATTGCACCAGTTAAGATAGCTGAATTACATTATTTCTAAGTTTACCCAGTAGCGTTTTGTAGGGGCCATAGTTAAAACGGTACCCGTTAACCCCTCACATAATCTAATACCATTTTTAATACTAAATTTACACTGGGGATATCACCATTAATCCAGTATCTATTTTACTCTTAAAATGCACGTGTGTGTATGTGCACACAAAGCTTCAGAACTAGTTAGTTGCCTTTTTTATTGTGCTCCAACTCAACATGAAGGAAATTTTCTGAACTGTTTTAAACTTTTAAAATTGATTTTACTTGTACATCACCCCAGATAACCAAATAACTAAATCTCATCTTTTTACTTCAAGTCACATTCCAAATGACCTCAGCAACCAATGTTTGTTCTTTGTATGTAAACCAGGATTAAAATTGCAAATTAATGTTTTAAGATGCTATGGTGGTCAAATGTTAGTGCTAGAAATCACAGTTTTTAAGCAAGGTTAACAAGAAACTACCTGCTCAAACAGCTCAAGCAATGATGAATTAACCTTCAAATTCCTTTCCTTGTCCTCGCTTCATATCAACTATATTATGGTCTAATATATATATATATATATATATATATATATTGCAACGGTCATACAATGAATGTATTGACAGGGTTGTACACATTCTGTACAACACAGGTGTAATTCACCATTTGGAGCAGAACTGGATTTCCTGAGCTTTCTTTGTAAAAGCAGGGAAGTTGCTAGCTGCACATTTCTAACTAAAATTCACTTTGTAGTCAAAAGAATAGCTTTTTTCTCTTTAAATCTGTGCCAGCACATTTTTTTAAAAACCCACAAAGACAGAAAATGAAGGTGGTTAATTTTACAACCATGTAATTCAAGAACACCAGCATGTGGTGTCATTATGTAACCTTGGAAAAAGAAATCTATCAAAAAAAAAAAGCCTTCTACATTCCCAATAGCAGAGAAATTCCTACATCTGAGCAGAACATTTAAAGAAATAGTTTTAAAATTCCATTCAAATATTCCCAAAATTATGAAGGAGACAATCATAGGGTTTTCTTGGCAAGTTTCTTCAGAGGGGGTTTGCCATACACATCAAGAATCCCAAGCCATTTCAGGCTTCAAATGTCATTACCAACACTATGGAAGAATACTGGCAGGTGAGGCGTTTCCTTTTAAAATTCTTTTTAAAAGGCACAGTATTATGTGATCTTCAAGGGCAGCCCTACACAAAGTGCATTGTAGCAATCTAATTGTAAAGATACCAGCATGTTGACTACTGTAGATAATTTAGCTCTGTGTAGGGAAGGCCATAGCTGATGCATCACATCAGAATCCACCTGACTGCCCAGTAACAAAGATTGTTCTAAGAGTACTCTCAAGCTACACACCTGCTTCTTTAGGAGGAGTGAAACACCATCAAGGAAGGTAGCTTACGCAACCTCCAATATTTGTTGTTGTTACTGTTGTGTGACTTCATGGTGACTCTAAAGTGACCCTATCATGGGGTTTTCTTGGCAAGGTTTGTTCAGAGGTTTGCCATCGCCATCCTCTGAGGCTGAGAGAGTGTGACTTGCCCAAGGTCACCCAATGGGATTTGGACCCTGGTCTCCAGTGTTCTAGTCCAACACTCAGACCATTACGACATACTGACCCATTTCAGAATATACTGCTATGTTCATTCAAACCTTTGCACAACAGAAGATAAACAGAATATAAAACAATTCTAGGTTTCCCCAAGATTCTGATCCAAAAAAGCGTCACATATCACTGTTATAAGATAGGATTCACTGGAAAAAACTGATGCAGCTGGTAGTCTACTGGAGAGGAATGCCTCACAGGCCCTTAGCTGATGGTCCCAGCATGTTCTAAGAGCCAGTGCTCCTAAACAACTAATTTTACCCAGATTATCCCTGGTAACAGGTTCCCTAGGCTGGGGCACACACTTCCCACACAAGACAATTGGAAGATGGATCCCTGCAGTTATACAGGTCAGAAATAAATAAAAGAAGCTGTAGGTGTGACCCACCATCTAACCTATTAGATATTTAAAAGGTAAAGGTTTCCTCTTTGACAAGGTTGTCATGTCCGACTGTAAGGGGTGATGCTCATCTCTGTTACTAAGTCGAATAGCCAGCGTTGTCAAAGACAACTCTGATTATGTGGCCAGCATAACTACAGAGAATGCTGTTAGAACAGTATATCAGAATAGTATAAACAAGTTGCAGATAGAATGGTTTCCTCTTTGGTCCGCTCCCAGCCACCTCTATAGCCTTTCATTATTCTGCTGAAGTGCAAATGATCTACTCGAGAACTGTGAATACAAAATAAACTCTATGCCACTGTATATTTGGCCATGATATGACAAGGATTCTGAAACCCACCTGCCAGAAAGCAAGGCCCTCATCCCCTATAAAAAAGAACAGGAACTTCTCAAAAGGCCACAATGGTGCCAAATGTGGCCAGCATTTCAATACACATAAAATATCACAAGCTCTGCAGGAAGTAGGGAGAAGAAAGATCTATGTAACTCTTTCATGCTATTTCTCAGGTTGGAAAGTCACCCCCCCCCCCCCCAAAAAAGACAACTTGAAACTTTTCACTTTACAGCATTAACCAGTCAGCAACTTACACCTTTTCAGGTTTGTCATTTTGACCACTGGTACCCATTTCAGATGTTGAACATTTCAATGAATACTAAAGGTAACCATGATAGACAACCCTTGGAAGCTAAGGGTGCACACTGCCCCACGGGAGAACTGAGAGAGATGTGGCCCCCACTGAAAAGGAAAAAAAAGCATTTCCCTCTATAATGCCCTTGTGCGCTTTGGAAAGCATGGGGACATATTTGCTATATTTTGTGGTCCCATGGGCTATTTTAGGCCCAGAAAAGTCACTTTCTGTTCACTTCCAATTTTTTGAAAAGGTGTTTCCTAGGCCTAAATGGCCCAGGGGTACAAAAACATGAGGAAAATGTTCACAAATTTTACCCAGATTACTCCTGTGGCTGGGTATTTGGAGATATTAGGGAACAATAGCCCTGGACAGCCAAATGCAAGCTATGGCTTAGAGTGTGCTGCCAAAACCAACAGGAACAGTTGTTAGAATCATAGAATCATAGAATCATAGAGTTGGAAGAGACCACAAGGGCCATCCAGTCCAACCCCCTGCCATGCAGGAACTCCAAGTCAAAGCATCCCCGACAGATGGCCATCCAGCCTCTGCTTAAAGACCCCTAAGGAAGGAGACTCCACTACACTCCGAGGGAGTGTGTTCCACTGTCGAACAGCCCTTACTGTCAGGAAGTTCCTCCTAATGTTGAGGTGGAATCTCTTTTCCTGCAGTTTGCATCCATTGTTCCGCGTTCTAGTCTCTGCAGCAGCAGAAAACAAGCTTGCTCCCTCCTCAATATGACATCCCTTCAAATATTTAAACAGGGCTATCATATCACCTCTTAACCTTCTCTTCTCCAGGCTAAACATCCCCAGCTCCCTAAGGCGTTCTTCATAGGGCAAGGTTTCCAGACCCTTCACCATCTTAGTTGCCCTCCTTTGGACATGCTCCAGTTTCTCCACATCTTTTTTGAAATGTGGTGCCCAGAACTGGACACAGTATTCCAGGTGGGGCCTGACCAAAGCAGAATAGAGTGGCACTATAACTTCCCTTGATCTAGAAACTATACTTCTATTGATGCAGCCTAAAATTGCATTGGCTTTTTTAGCTGCCGCATCACACTGTTGACTCATGTTCAGCTTATGGTCTACTTGGACTCCTAGATCCCTTTCACATGTGGTCTCATTCAGCCAGGTGTCCCCCATCCTATATCTGTGCATTTCATTTTTCCGCCCTAGGTGCAGAACCTTACATTTCTCTGCAATGAATTTCATTTTGTTAGCACTGGCCCAGCTTTCTAGTCTATTCAGGTCATTTTGAATTTTGATCCTGTCCTCTGGGGTATTAGCTACTCCTCCCAGTTTAGTGTCATCTGCAAATTTGATAAGTATGCCCCCAATTCTGTCATCCAAATCGTTAATAAAGATGTTGAATAGCACTGGGCCCAGGACAGAACCCTGTGGGACCCCACTGGTCACTTCTCTCCAGGATGAAAAGGAGCCATTGTTGAGCACCCTTTGAGTTCGGCCAGTCAACCAATTACAAATCCATGTAACAGTTAACTTGTCTATCCCACATTTTGCAAGCTTGTTTGCAAGAATGTCATGGGGAACCTTGTCAAAGGCCTTACTGAAATCGAGGTATACTATATCCACAGCATTCCCTTCATCTACCAAGCTGGTAATTTTATCAAAAAAAGAGATCAGGTTCGTTTGGCATGACTTGTTTCTCTGAAACCCATGTTGGCTTTTTGTGATTATGGCATTGGCCTCTAAGTGTTCACAGACTCTCTGCTTAATGATCTGCTCTAGAACCTTTCCTGGAATTGATGTCAGACTAACTGGACGATAATTGTTGGGATCCTCTTTTTTTCCCTTTTTGAAGATGGGGACAACGTTTGCCCTCCTCCAGTCTGCTGGGACTTCTCCTGTTCTCCAGGAGTTCTCAAAGATTATTGCCAATGGCTCTGATATTACATTTGCCAGTTCTTTTAATACTCTAGGATGTAGTTCATCTGGTCCTGGAGATTTATATTCATTTAGGTTAACCAGGTATTCCTGTACTACCTCTTTACTTATTCTGTGCTGAATTTCCTCTATTCTGTCTCCATTATCCTTAGGTTGAGCACCCTTTGCCTTTTCTGAGAAGACTGAAGCAAAGAAGGTGTTGAGTAATTCTGCCTTTTCTCTGTTCCCTGTTAGCATTTTGCCATCTTCTGCACGCAGTGGCCCCACTGTTTCCTTCTTCTTCCTTTTGCTGCGGAAATATCCAAAAAAGCCCTTTTTATTGTTCTTAACCTCTCTAGCAAGCCTGAGTTCATTCTGCGCTTTAGCAGGTTTCTCTTAAATCTCTTCATCTAAAACAGTGTATAAACTGGTAGTATACAGTGGACCATCAGTATCTGTGTACTCCAGGTTTGCAATTTTGGCAATGCAGAAACAGTAAAGAAAACAAAACTCCTGAGTCTGAGTGCAATAAAGCAAAGAAGCTGTCTGAGGGAAGCAGAAAAGGTGGTGGCAAGGCCAAGGTGCATTCTTCCTGCTACGACTGTGGCAGTTCTGCTTTTTCCATTCCAAAGGCAGAAGTGGAGGCTGGCATGCTCCCTGAACAAAACAAAGAAGGAAGAATGCATGCCTGGCACCTGGGGCTTGCCATTACCCTGCACCCCAAGCTGGAAGCTGTTGCATGCAGGAGGTTTTTGGATAGAGCACAAGGGAAAGGGAAAAGTCCTCTGGGAATGCAAGGCTTCAGAAAGACAGGAGGATCTGTGAAATGGCAGGAGGCGTGTATTCCCACCAAGCACTATGTTTGGATTCCTGCCATTTCACCAAGGTGCCACTGTAGTTATAAACGTGCCTTGTTCTGCCAACAGTTTTATTCTGCAGTCAGTGATGTGGGAGTGAACAACTCTTGAAGAGTATTTGTCTTAATCCACAAAACTAAGATGACTGGTCATCTGCCATAACAGAACGGTGCAGATTCAGTCCCACTGCCTACATGTATCCCAGAGATATTCACCCATTTGATCTAGGATCTAGAGCCATTTATAAAACTAGTTTCAGATCCTGAACTGAGCAGAAACCATTGTTAGTGAAGATTAAGGATCTGGAAAATTTTCCAGTGTTGTATTTTTCCATTAAAAAATTACTCTTCCCATCTCTTTAAAAGGCACGAAAAGTAGATGTTTCCTGTGTCTCCACCAAAGGTAGTAACCCTCAAAAAGGTTAGTCACTATTACAACTAAAAGAAGATCTGAGAAAAAATAAACTTTTCTTTTTTTGCTAAAAGTGAAACTGAACAACAGAGGTGAAGGGAGAACAGACATGCCCCCTACAAACTATCTACATATATGGTTTAGCCCCATCATTTGGATATACCAGTTTCATAAGGATGGGTACTGCTGGTGACTGTTGGAGTCCACCATATTACTACTTGTAACTTCCACTACTTGAAGCACTCACCTGCTAAAGGCAGTTTCACCTGAGCCCAAGGTGTAAAGTTTACAGGGCCTTATGAATGTTAAGAGTGACTTCCACATTGCTATCCTGCAGATTTCTACTAAGGGGGCATTGCCGGCTAAAGTCAGATGTAGTGTACTCCTGACTGAGCAAGCAACTATTTTCCTTGGTGAGGGAACTCCCAGACACATACAACAAGACATAGTGTAAGCCTTGATCCACCTGCTAAGTGCAGATATTGATATCCTCTTCCCCATGGAACAGGCGGGTAGGAAACAAACAAAGAATCCAAAGACCAAAGTTGTTTGTCCTCTTCAGGATGGTTCTGCAAATGGCCAAGGTGTGCCATATCTTCTCCAATTCTTTGGAAGGGCAAGGGCAGAAGGAAGGACTACTTCCTGCACCCTGTGGAAGGCAGAATTCACCTTAAGAGTGAAAGTAGGGCCATCCAGAGCACCACAGAGTCTGGTGTGATGATGCAGAGCTCTCGGTTCAATGACAATGCACTGAGTTCCAACAGCCTGTGTGCTAAGTGTATGGCAATCAGGAAGAACATCTTCTAAGATAGGTGGTTTAACAAGACCTCACAAGGGTTCAAATGGTGGAACTGTTAATGCCTTGAGAACTGTGTGTAGTCTCAGGAGGGAAACTGGTGAACTATAGGTGGGGCAAGAAGCTTCAGACTCCTGAGGAATCTGAGAAAGTGTAGATGCAATGCAATCTTGGCTCCCTGTGCATGAGGCAGCAGTGAGGTGATGACTGTGATATTCCTCTTGATCATATTGGATACGAGATCTTGATCAGTGCTCTCCTGGAGAAATTCCAGTAAGAAATAGAGAACTTGAGAAAGTTGATCAGTTTGTATCTGTACCACCTGTAGAAAATTCTAACACTGTATTCATACATTCTGTTGGTTGGTGCATGTCTAGAGGGCACGATGGTATCCACCAATTTCCCTGCTCAGCTTCTAAGCACAGAACTGTAGCCACTCCAGATCAGGATGGTATTATGTCAAAGAAGGAATCAATTCTAGGATCATGTATGTATTCGAAGAATATGGCCCTTCTCAGCCACAATGGGGCAACTAGGATCAATGAGGCTCTTTCTCACTGCGACTTCCTCACCCTGGGAAGCAGGGCAAGTGGAGGAATGGCATATAGAAACTCTCTTGGCCCATGTCTTCAGCATGCTATGGTTGGTATCTTGAAGTTAATCTTACATTCGCTGTTTATCTTAACATTTACTGGAGAGGTGAAGAGTCTATGTCCAGCTGGCCGAACCTTCTGGTTATCAGATGATTTCTGGGTATAGGCTCTACTCCTCTTGGTTTATATATGTCCAGCTGGGCTAGTTCACCTGGGAGTTTAGAGTGCCCTGAAGGTTCCCTGCCTCTATGGAAAGATGTGATTCTGCCCAGATCAGTACCTTCTGGACCTCCCACGAGGGATGGGCACTTTGTTCCCCCTCAGAGATTTAAATGGGGTTTTGTGGTCAAGTAGTTTTTTCTGATGAGGACAGTGGTTCCCTGAATAAAATTCCAGCCAACTGATGCCATGCTTCACTTCCTCCTGACTCCATCTGCCCTCAGCTAAGTGGGCCATGCAGTGGGCTTCCCAGCCTCTCAGACTAGCGTCTGTGGTGATCTGCACTTGGCCAACTCCCAGAACCCCCTTCTTGATGGCAGGGAAGATCAATTATTTCAGGGAGTGGCAGACTGATTGGGAAACTCTTATTTTGCAGTATTTTCTGACTGCAATGGCAGACTGGTGTGGGCGCAGAAGCCACTGAAGGAGTCTGGCAAGGAAACAGGCCCACGGGAGACACTCTATGGTGAATATCTTCAGTCCCTGTAGGTGTGCCAATAAGGTTAAGCCCAACAGAGGAGAACCTCTGACTGAAGAAATTGTGTTCTGATGGTTTGAATTCTTTGCTGGAGAAGGGAGACCATACCTGGCCTTGTGTTGATTATGGCTCCAAGGTGCTGGATCTCTTGAGACTACGTGAAGAGGCTCTCCCATGATTTACCTGAAAACCATGGATGGTCAACGAGTGCAACACTTGTTGGACATCTTTGAGGCCCTATTGGAAAGAAGCAGATTGAACAAGCAGATCAACAAGATACAGATAAACATGAAGGTGGGACTTCTTCCAGTGTGCTACCATGATTTTGGTGAACACTCTGGAGGCTAAGGCCAAGCCAAATGGAACTGTTTTGCATCTGAAATGGAAGCCTCCATAAACAAAGTGAAGAAACTGGCAATAGGGTGAACCAAGATGTGAAGATATGTGAAGAAATCAAGAATTCCTCTGATTGAAAGCCTTGGAGAATGTGCTTGAGTGTCTCCGTCTGAATGCAGCATGTCTTGATGAAACACTCCCTTTATTTTCAGTGTCACTCTTCACTAAAAGGCGATGTTTCTGCAGCTTCACAGATTTTGGGGAAGCCATTGGAGCATATCTCCCTTCTTACTTCCCAAAGGAAATGGAGGAGGCGTTACCACCCCCATAGTCTTCTCCAGATAGGTGCCTGGCATAGGCTTTGCTGCTGAGGGTGGGGCCTTTCAGGCTTTCATGTGTTTCTTTGCTGGGGGGCCCGTTGCATCAGGTCTGCAGACTTAGCTTCGGAGGTCAGGGCCCCTAGCTCAATCGGGCTGTGAAGCATTTGGACCAAGGGATTTCAAGGCCATCAAAGATGGTGCCCATCAGACCGAGAAACTGAGGCCTCTGCAGCTTACCGATTATCCACCATGCAGGAAAATTGAGGCTTCCCCACACACTCATGTTGGCAAGTGTTGTATGCCCCTTGGCCATGGTGACATTCTGTTTTACACTCCAGGAGGCTTTGTGAAGTAGCAATTGTGTGCCCCATCCTCTCTATCCCTGATTTGGTGGGCAGCAGCAATGGCAGCAGCCTCCTGGGAGACCAGTGCTCAGAGCCAGGTCTTGAGGGGAGAGAAAGGCAGGCCACCTCCTGCTGGAAGCAAGAAGAGCCCTCCCTTCAACCACCATCTTGAGGGGAGAGAAAGGCAGGCCACCTCCTGCTGGAAGCAAGAAGAGCCTTCCCTTCAACCACCATCTTGAGAGGAGAGAAAGGCAGGCCACCTCCTGCTGGAAGCAAGAAGAGCCCTCCCTTCAACCACCATCTTGAGGGGAGAGAGATGCAGGCCACCTCCTGCTGGAAGCAAGAAGAGCCCTCCCTTCAACCACCATCTTGAGGGGAGAGAAAGGCAGGCCACCTCCTGCTGGAAGCAAGAAGAGCCCTCCCTTCAACCACCATCTTGAGGGGACTTAATTGTCTAATTAACAAATTGTAAGCCGCTCTGATAGCTTTGGCTGAAGAGCGGGGTATAAATAAAATGTATTATTATTATTATTATTATTATTATTATTATTATAAACTCAGGAGTAAAAAGCTCTTTCTCAGCCATCATGGGCAGGCCAAAGGGTTCCCCTATACTCACACCTTGTTCCAGTTCAGTGCCTGCTCCCCTGGCCAACTTTGGGCTGAATGTGGGCAGTACAAAGAGGCAATGGAATTGATGGCTTTCCCTTCACCTGACCACTCCAGTGTTTCCTTCATATTCACAGCACCCTCTAATCCTGCTGCAGTCCACTCGCAGCAGAGGATGCAGAGACGGGGGTGGAAGGAGAGAATTTCTGGCCAGACCAGGAAACTTCTATCCAAGCGAATCTTAACACACTGTCAGTCACCTGAGTCCCTTGCTCAGCTCACCAGCTGAAGGGATGAAAGAGATGAGAGATGGGCTGAAAGTGGAGGTGGATTTATTTTAAGAAGAAAGTTAGAAGTTAGATTGGGGGAGAAGACAAAGAGCAGGAAGTTATGGAATGGTGAATAAAGACAGAAATGTGTTCTATTGGAGCAGGAGACAGGAATGACATTGCCTTTTCTGGGGGTTGCCTCCCGTGGTGGAGACAAGTGGGAGGACCAACCCATCCAAAATATGTTCCTCCCTTCTCTGCTCAGAAAATGATTAACCTACTAATTATTATAGAATAATTCACACATCTGGGCTGACACATGTTCATATTATTATTATTATTATTATTATTAATTATTAACCTTTATTTATATAATGCTGTAAATTTACACAGTATTTTCTATAATACTGCTCTTCTGGAGCTTTTAGCAGTCTGATGGAAATGTTCAAAGGAAGGGAAAAGGAACAATTTTCCAACAATGTATTTACCACAATTCAGAAATAACACTATTAAAAACTCTACTTAGTAAAAGTTAATTTAGTACCTCAGTCTGACCTTCATGGGCACTGGATTCATGAGTAACACGAATAGCCTGAAATTTCAAGAACTGTCATTAGTCTTTATGTTAGATCTTAAACTGTACACATTATGCAGTTATTAATGATATATGCAGTCATTTAATAGCTAACTCATTTTAAAATTTCAATCTTTAAATAAGAAGTATAACAAACGTAAACTATCATGGTTTAGTGGTTTGAGCATTGAATTATGACTATGGAGACCAGGATTCAAATCCCCGCTCAGTCATGCAAATCCACTTGAATGAGTCACATTCTCTCAACCTTAGAAGAACATGAAGACAAATGCTCTCTGAACAAATCTTGCCAAAAAAATAAGGTGATAGGTTCACCTTAAGGTTGCCTTAAACTAGAAACAACTTGAAGGAGCACAACAACAAATAATGAACTCTTTTTAACCTAATATTAGCAGCTGCATAATTAAATCATCTGCCTTTATGTTGAAAGCAACACAGTAATTCAGAAGCATCTTCAATTACTCTAACACCATGTTCCCTAGATAAGCAATCATTTACATTGATAAAAGAAGGCCCAGGCAGGATAGCAGTTCCTTCATGTACTACTGAAGTGAGAACAATATTGCTCTTCCTCAAAGTCAGTTAAGACCAACAGCCTAAATAACTCAGTACTCTTCACCTAAGTCCACTGCCAGTCAAGCATGCAACAGTTTTCTGATCCTGCTACCAGAAATCCCTTAACTGGAGATGGCAGTAGTTAAAGATTACACTCATCCTTCCATATTTGTGGCTTTGATATTTGCAGATTTGATTATTCACGGATCTGCCTATGTTGCATTACTAAGCCCTTTCTTAACATTTTGTTTTCAATAAAAACCACTATTAGTCCAAAAGTCAGAAAATACCAAATAAATATACTTTGCCTCCATTATAACACAGAACATGTCTGGTAGAAGTCTGCAGACGGAGTTATTGCTCATGCCTAATGGCAGTACTATATGCTTTATAAATTAATAGTAATGACAGTTTGCCATAAATATCCTAAAACACGTGATCTCATCTGATCTTGGAAACCACACAGGGTCGGCCCTGGTTAGTAATTGGATGAGAGACAGCCAAAGAATAGCAGGTGCTGTCAGCTATGTTTCAGAGGAAAGAACTGGCAAAAACACTTCTTGGGGCTGAAACAGATGGTCCTGAAGGGGCGGCTTAAAGCCCCCCTTCCAAAGACAGATTGGGGCTGTGAAACCACACACCACTATCCCAATCCGCCTTCAACCTGGCCAAAAAAGGAGCAGAAAAGATCCTCTCCTTCTTTGGCTGGCAAAAAGGCAGCTTTTGTCACCCTGCCACAGCCTCATAGTAGTTTCAAGCTGCTCCAGTGGTATGCAGCATATAAACGCTGCACCGCCAGAACACCTTGAAACCGCCCATGTGTGGATGGCTGCCTAGCATCCTGGCAGCTTCAAGGTGTCATTGTGATGTGCAGCGTCTAAACGCTGCATGCCGATGACACCCTGAAGCGTATTTGGGCTGTCTGTTCCAGCCCTCAGTCTTCCTTGCTAAAGAAAATCCTAGGAAATTCATGGGGGCCATAGGTTAACAGGCCTCTTGAAACCAAATACACAGAACAATGCAAGAATGACTGTACATTAGATTATGTTTGTTAAGGAATTCTGAAAAGGCTCCTGTCTTGATATTTTAATATTTATTGCTCTTGTTATTGCCTTCAAGTCATTCTGACTTATGATTCTGACAATCCTATCACAGGGTTTTCTGAAGAGATATACCATTGCCTTCCTCACCCCTCTTCTGGGGTGTCACCTGGTGCAGCCCATATCCCCAGCACTCGCCCAGTAACACTACTAGCTCAAGGTCACCTAGTGAGTTTTGTTGTCTGAATAGGAATTCGAACACTGGTCTCCAGGGTCCTAATCCAACACTCAAACCACTACGCTGTGTAGGCTCTCATTCTGATATTACATAAGCTTTTTACTGGTTAAATAAAAAGCAACACACACACACACACACACATATATATATATTAGTTGCTTGATATTCTGAATAATAATTGAATCCTAAGCAGCATGGTGTGTGTTTAACAATCTTTGACAGTGACTGGCCTAAATATGTGGAAGTGAAAAAATTAAGCAAAAAAAGAAAAATGGGGTTTAAATTGAAATTAAGTAAATAAATACTAACTTCATACGTTTCTAGGTATTTGGCCCTCTCTTCAGGACTCATGGGTACTGAATCATCTAGGAACTTCTTCAAAGACGAATCTGTTTCTAAACACATTAAAGAACATGAACTTTTAAAAATGTACTTTTTCAAGGCACAACGAAATTTCAAGATGTGTTGACATACTGTAAGCCACAAACAGAGAAAGGTTTACCAGTTTTCCAATCCATGTTTTAGTTTAATACACAAATAGAAGCAAAATTAAAATCCTGCAGTTACAGGCTTGTTTGTATTATACTGAATGCAACTTGGAGATGGACCATGTTCAGCACTCAGAAGGCATTTTTCTGAATAAACCATGATGGATTTGGTATTCATCATTCATGTACTACTTATTTTAAATGCAGCATAGCCCAAAGTTACTTATTCGTAAATTTTCTTGTCAAAATTGTAACTAATCCAGGAGCACCACCTATAAAAAACAAAGAATAAAAATTAAGCATTTACCAAAGTTAATTTTATCTCTGTTGTTAGCAATAGCATGAATAAGCCCAATAGTTCCACAGGCATTGCTGATTGTTTGCTTCATGAAATAAACTGATGGTTTGACTTCTTGACCCTGAGCTTTTATTTTATTTTCCTCTTCTGTTCGGAAAGTTTCATACTAGAAAGTAAAAAAGAAAGAAGCATCAAATTTAGAAAATAAAATATTTTCAAATTTTTTATTATTAAAAAATTGTATCAAGTTTGTAAACAGCCCATATCAGAAAGAGTTAAATACAGTCTAGAAATAAAGTAATTCCAGCTTTTGAAGTATCTTACCACATATACTCGTATACAACTCAACCTCATGTATAAGCTGATGTAAGGTTTTAGGGTCAAAATCATGGATTTTGATTTGGCCTGTGGATAATCCAATAACAAAGGATGAGGGGAAAACACCACTTCCTCACCACCTTCTTCTTCCCCGGACCTCTCCTGACCACCTAAAACCCCTTTAACGTCATATGGGGAAGGGAAAGAAGTAGATTTAGGGAAGCATTCCCAGGCGTGTGCCCTTCTGTGCCCCAGGAAGCTGCGTCCTAATTATGTGTTAAGAAGCCTAACCCTCCCTTCCAGTCCATCCGCCTTGGTCCAGCCCTCAGAGGAAGTGAAGAACTGCTGGATTTGATCCCCTTCCCCATCACCATACCCTTCTCCTTCTGTGTCGTGTCTCTTTAGATTGTAAGCATGAAGGCAGGGAACCGCCTAACTAAATGATTGTATGTACAGTGCTGTGTAAATTTACAACGCTATATAAATAAAGGTTAATAATAATAATAATAATAATAATAATAATAAATGTGGGGAGAGAAGTCTTTAACATCAGATTGGAAAGGAAGTGGATTTAAATGTGGAGTTTGGTAGGGAAAGAAGGTTTTAACACATATTGGAAAGGAAGCGGATTTAAATGTGGGTTCTGGTAGGGAGAGAAGGCATTAACATCAGATGAGGAAGGGAAAGAAGTAGATTTAAATGTGGGGTTTGGTATGGAAAGAAAGCTTTAACATCGGATCGGGAAAGGAATCACCTCTTTCACACACACACACACACTAGCCGAGCAGCTCTTTTTGAAATCACTGTTGAGACACATGGGGTGGTGCTTCTTTCAGGACCTTTCTAAACACTATCACTGTATCGACCCATATATGTCAACCCAGGATTTTAGGGTCAATTTTTGGGCAAAAATTTCTTGACTTATAGTCAGGTATATATGGTATTAACTGGAGATTTTTCTAACCTTTAGGACCTCCGCCCACTTTAAGTTCCAACTTTTAGTATACATGCATTGAGAACCATTCATATTTTGTCTTTAGCATGGTTAGTATTTACTCCTACTAATCAACTATAACATCCCTCCACAAACTGGGATGCAGTTTCCCCCTCTGTTTTTACTGTACCATTTAATTCTAAAGAATTTAACAAATTAGCTCATTTTTAATTGTCAAGGATATAGTGAAATACTGAATCTATAACATGTCCCAAATCATTAACACATTGTTTGTATTGAATGTTTCTATAACAAAAGTTTATCCATTTCTTTACTCTGAATAATGTAAAAACAACATATTCTTTTACTGACAGTAAACAGAAAGGAAAAATTAACTTCTGTCAACTGAAACAATTGAATCTAAACTAGTTTTCATATGGCTGTCACATGTCTTAAAATGTATAAAAAGTTTATAGCGCATGGTGTATTATGCACATTATACATAACCCCTAATTTGGTTAAATAATCTTCAAAGCACAAACGGCAGGTTGTGCTCATTATTCAGAACATTACAGTCTACTGAAACTGTATCAGGAGGTGGTGCGTACCTGAACGTCTGCAAGCAGAATAACAGGATTTAGCAGGAAGTGGACCTCGAGATAGTTTTAAGGGAGCATGAGTGGCTGCAGGGGAGATACTGACTCCCTCTAGTTGGATTTCATTGTTCCATCACTGGAAATCCAGCCTGTTTCTTCCAATCTGATGTTACACTTAGGCCAAAGATTTTAATCATTATTTTCCCACTTGAGGAAGATAAAATGTTATGAACACCTCAACAAACCAACGTTAGTTGCACAGGTGTATAACATTCTCAAACATTTTACATGAAAGGAGTATCAATCTTCAATCTCCCCCCCCCCCCATATTTTAGCAATTTAAAAGTTTTGTTGTCTGTCATCCAGTTCAAGTACTCTTACACAAATGTAATTGATTGTCATTAAAACCTGTTGCTTTCATGAAAACCTAGTTAGATAATTAGCACATACTGTAACAAGTGCTATCTGAAAAAAAGCACCTACCATGCTCTTTCGTCAGACAATTCTATCTTTGGTGATTTTAAGTACTAATATTAAAAATTAATTAGGCACTAAGAGATCTGCTATCCAACTAACAAAGGATAACATCTTACTGATTCAGCGTATTTTAACCGATTAAGCAGCTATACAGCTAGTGTGGTGCAGTGGCTTGAATTCTGGACTACGACTGGAAACCAGGGTTCAAATCCCTGCTCAGCCATGGAAACCCACTTAGTGACCTTGGAGAAGTCACACAACCTCAACCTCAGAAGAAGGCAAAGGCAAACCCCTCTGAACAAATCTTGCCAAGAAAACCCTGTGGCAGGGTCGCCTTAGAGTCGTCATAAGTTGGAAACAACTTGAAGGCACAGAACAACAACACTCTTATTAGAAATTCTTAACAGGTTAATATTTGCTTTGATCAGCAATGCCCCCTGGTATGCCAGTGTTGTAGTTCTAAAAAATAATTCTTAAAAAAAAAAGCCTGCCAGTCAATATACACCTCCATAAAAATAAGCTTCTAGAATATCACCATGTCTAGAGACAACATTAGCAGACTCTATAACATAGGCTTCAAAAATGCCATTTCTGTGGAAAGAACTGCATCTAGGTGTCCAGGAAGAAAATTTCTACATATGAAAGAATTATTTTTCAAATTGTTGATGTGTCACAAACATAGCCATCAAGTTATATGAAGGACTGGGCTCGTAACTTTGTGCACATGTTTGTAAAATGATGGTGAATACACATTATGGAATGGGGGAGGGAAAGGTATTTAGTGGATATGACAACACATTGCTGACATAGCTTTTTCACTCAGAAAGAAAATAAGTAATTTCTTAAAGACACACATTGTTTATTTCATATCCCCTTGGAAAATCGTAAAAGCTCTTTATAGCAGCCAAAGGTTACTACATAAAATGTTGACAGTCCCTATCTACTGCAAAGATTCCCGATTACAGGCTTCCAGCTATACCTAGGTCTACTGGAATGAGGGCAGAGGTCATAAGCACGAATCCTGGTTTGAATTGTAGCTTTCCAGTCTGGATATCATGGGAAACTGCCCTAAGAAATGAGGACATCTTCATCATGAGAAAGTGTACATGAGAAGAGAAGGTGAGGAAAATGACATTCACTACTTGCTTCCCAGGTCCAATATGCCAGGCTGAAATCTCATTTTGTTAGCTCATTCCTGAGACCCAAGGAGAAGGTTTTTGTAATCAACAAGATCACTGTATTAGGGATCTACAAATATTTACCTTTTCTGTAACTGGAAAGAGGAGGAGGATAGCGCAAACAGGTCTTGGCACCATGCTAAGTAGTTCTGGATCCATACCGTAAACATCTACGAATTGCCAACTGGGATGTATCCCCAGCTGTTTGAGAAACTAGTTTAAAAAAAGAAAGATCTGTCAATAAATACATCCTTCACATTTATGAACTATGGGAAGCTACATAAGCAGTTTGTAACTGAACATGGCAATCTGACATTCATTATTAAGAAGCATTACATAAGACATACCCAGGATATACTCTTCAGACATTATTTAGCACATGGGAAGCAGGAGCAACAACACTCAACACATACATTTAGGCATTTAATTTATATCCCACCTTACCCCCGAAACTGGGACACAACAGGATTAAAAGTAGGTACAGATAAAAACACAGAGAGCTACAATATCAGGGCAGAATTAAACAATTTATCATATTAAAAACACAATACTGTGAGGGACACAAAGCAAGAAGAACACACAAGTTCTTTCTTATTTTCTTTCTCATATGCAACACCATAGCAAAAGACCTATGTATAAAAGTTGTCTGGCCAAAAGCCTTCTGATGGAACCAAGGGGAGTTTCTTGGGTTTTTTGGCAAGCCTTTTTGCTTTGCATGGCAACAGCAGAGAGGACTAACTGTGTCAAGGTTAACCCTTTCTTTTCTGTGACAACGCTTCAGTCCTGATGGTACAATTAGGCTTGGGGAAAAAGTCTTCCCTTTATTCCACTATGACTGATCATAGTGCTTGGAATTCGATGGGATGGAGGTTCCCTAATATTACCATAAGCAATATGTATGTGTATATGTGCCTTCAAGTCACTAGTTGACTACACTTGAGCACACAGTGGTGGTTCTGCCAGTTCCTTCCTCTGAAACATAGCCTACAGTGCAGGCACATAAATGAGAATAACTGCTACTTTGGTAAACCCACATTGTCCACAAGAACTTCATCTTATCCCTTTAATTCTAATCCTGAGCTGCAATTAAGTTCTTAAGTACATGTTAACTTCTTCTGTTCATAGTCATGCCCTGGTATACCCATGTTTCTCTCTACTCACATTCTGTTATCTCGTAATTGACACTGTAAAACTAAGCTGGGTCTGGGTTCTTTGCTTTTAGTTTCATTTTGCTTATAAACTGCTACAGAGTACACTGCTGGCTCTGCATAAACAACAACTGTTGCGTGGAAATCTACACGGAACTCAAAACTAGTCTGCTCAACAGACTTACAAGAAAGTTCCTTTATGAAGCAAATGTGCTGATGCATTAGATTTTTGAGCATGCTAGAAAGAACCATTTCAGCACTGTCCGAACATCGGTCAACTCTTGCCTTCTTTTTGCCTTCTCTGGGACAGTCTTGAGCAATGCCTTTCTAACCCTGCACAGTACATAGAGACAACCGTCTCACAAAAAATGTATTATTAATGTATTTAGCTCAAACATAAATTAAATTCCTCATCTCAGCTTCTTTAGGGACAGTATTCTCAAACGTCACACTCTTGGGTTGAAATTGTGCATTCTTCTAGACATTGCTGAAATGCAACTCCCAGTATCCCGTCAACATATTCAAAGGTGACAAACGCTGGGAGTTTCAATTCACTATCCGGAAGGCGACATGATTCTTACTTTCCCCTATACCTATTATTCTGCCTTCTCTGTTCTGATGTCCTGAGATATACTGGGATACCCTACTTTGCATCAATCCTACCCAGTAGGGAAAATGGGCAGGGATAATGCAAGCTACAGTCGAAAACATCTGACAGACACCAGGTTGCGGAAGGCTACTTTACAAGTTAGTTAACTAGGAGCTTCCTCCACCGAAGTAGGGACAAAATAAACTCTTAATAAAAAAGTGTACAGTTCTATATAATTAATAATCAAGTATTCTAGGTGTTGTCATATTTTTAAAGCTTACTCCTCGCCCTCATTCCTTGTGCACACATGTCAGAATTAATCTCCTTCCCACATCAGCTCCATCATCTTTTAATTGCTGTCCCTCTCTACAAAACTGAGGTATTGCCTAAGCATTACGGAAGCACACTTCCCAGTGTCACTTAGGACTGGTCATACAGGACATAGTGAGAAGTCTTATAGGTATGAGAGATTGCAGAAATGGCATGATATCATCTAGATAACTTATAAATGCAGAAGGGCAAAATGGGATGAATTGTGGATAGAAATTATCAAGTCACAGTGAGCCAAAATAAGGCATTATTGAATCAATAAGATTTGACAGCAAGCAGAGAAAATTGCACAAAGAACCACAATTTTAAAACAGTAATCACTAACATTAAAGTGATAAATTTTTAGACACTTTACTAATGCCACAAAGTTACAAAGATATATAATTGTTGTTAACAAGACTTCAGGTAAATTTACGCTGACCCATGTACCCATAATTAAAGAACTAGCCTAATCATATTTCATATATTATTAATTCAGCTTCTAGAGAAGAAGACCTCCATTCACAAACCATCTCATTTTAACATATAAAGGCCCTAATTTGTTAGAGAAAGAATAGAGGTTGGTTTCAGAAAAGCTGACACTCTTTAATCCAGAACATCTCACTTTATAACTATAAAGCTTGGGTTCCCACAACCTGGGGCCTTCCAAGGTATTTTAGATTAACTCCCATCACTCTCAGCCAGCATGGTCAATGGTCAGAAATGTTGGGAGTTGTCATTTATATGGTCGTGATTTCATCTTAGCTGCCACAGCTGCATCCTATGGAATCTACAGGTCTGCAGTGTGGTCAGAGGCACCAAAGGAGCTCTAAAGGCCCCTCTCTCAACTGCCAATCCCAGGAACCCATGGGGTGGTGCCATGGAAATTAAAGTGGAACCGTAATGCTATAATTGTGCAGTGTGGAAGGGATGAACTCTCCCCAGAAGCCAAGATGACTAAACTAAGGCTGTCGTGTTTTGGCCACATGGTTCCCTAGAAAAGGCAATAATGCTTGGTAAGGTGTAAGGCAGCAGGAAAAGAGGAAGACCACATTCCAGATGGATGGACTCAGATGAGGAAGCCATAGCCCTGAGTTTGCCAGACCTGAGCAGTGCTGCTGAAGATAAGGGGATTTGGAAGATTCTCACTTATTGGGTTGTAACAACACCAAGAAGTGGAAAGACCCTAAAATGTGGAGTCATCAGCTTTCATGGGCTATAGCCTACTTGAAGAGCCGGTGTAGTGTAGTGGTTTGAGCATTAGACCATGACCCTGGAGATCTGGGTTTGAATCCTCCCTCAGCCATGGAAACGCATTGAGTGAATCTGGGCAAGTCACACTCTCTCAGCTTCAGAGGAACAGAACACCAAACCCCCTCTGAAGAAACTCATCTTGAAAACTTTAGTCCAATGCTCAAACCACTACACTACACCGGCTCTTCAAGTAAGCTATAGCCCATGAAAGCTGATGACTCAATCCACGTTTTAGGATCCTTCCACTTCTTGTTGTTACAACCCTAACTCAAAAATGAAGGCACACAACAACTTGAAATTATTTGAAGGCACACAACAACAAGAGCCTACTTAAGCAATTGCCTCCGTAGGGAGATAGGAAAGAGAGAGAGAGAGAAACAGACATGCCACATACTGATATGTGTGCACGCAAGCATTAATACAGAGCAAAAGCACGCATGACTTAACACAGAACAAAGGTAGGAAATGTGTACCCTGCTGTTGATTATACAAATGATGGTTTCTTGGAGATGCAGCCCAGCAATATCTAGAAGGCCACCCTATTTCTCTTGTTACCACTATAATACAGCAGAAAAGGTATTGAGAGAAGACCCAGACGCTCACAGAGAAGAAAAAGGGCCATGATCTGTCTGGCAGGTAATAACAGGTAGGAGCTGCTCACCTGGTTCGTGACCTGAAAAACAAGAACACAGATACAAAGAAATGTTAATGCTCCAGGTCTTTCTCAGAACCAAAGCCCTTAAAAAACGAGTCCTCTCAGGTATTCCTCTACCAACACCCTCCTCTTACCACCCCATTTGCTGCCATGCCACTACCAACCCTTTTTATTATATTACTATTATTATATTTTATTATAAAATACTGACTCCACCAGCCTCATCACCACATAGCATTCACACAAAGAAAATTTTACAATATTTACAACTCCTCTACCCCTTCCCCATAACAATCCACATAATAAATAAATATTACATACATATAACATAATAAATAATAAATAAATATCAACTTCAAAGTCCAGCTGAATTATATCTGTTTCTTCTATCTGAAACTTTTCTGCCACTTTCTCTTTGAAGAAGCAATTGTTCCTCTTAAATGTAATATAAAATTATATTATATATTAAATTATAAATCTTAGGATTATAATATATAAATAGAATTATATAAATAATAACAACATAATAATTTTTGTTATTGTTATATGTAGTTATATGGATTAGTTTTAAGGAAGGGGGATAGGGGATTGTGCAGTTTTATTTATGTATTTATTATGTAGTTTTATGTTAACATGTTATATTAAATTATATACAATATCAAATATTAGGGCCATATTGTATGTCAAATAAAATAATAAATAAATGTATGCCATCCTTTTCTGATTTTCACACTGTTCCTCCTTTCTATCTGTTTCGCTTTGCATTCCTGCCAGCCAACATTCTTTATGCATTTTTATTTCTGTATGTATTATGTATTTTTATATATATATAATTTTATTGTCTCGCCTCGATCCTATGGGAGAGGTGGAATAAAATATTATTATTAATATTTTTATTATTTTATATAGTAACATTATATATTAATATTATACATAATGATATATATTAATATATATATATATATATTAACAATATATAAATATAATATTTTATATTAAATTATATGTGATATAAAACAATTAGGGCCATACTGTATGTCAAATAAAATAATAAAGAAATGTATGCCATGTGGAGCCGAAAGCTTTTATGGCAGGCATCCATAGTTTTTGCCATCCTTTTTATGTTTATCATATAAATATAATTATAATACGTTATATTAAATTAAAATTTAATTTTACATTTATTATATAAATATAATTATAATACGTTATATTAAATTATATTTAATTTTACACTTATTAAATAAATACAATTATAATATGTTATATTAAATTGTATTTAATTTTACATTTATTACATAAATATAATTATAATATGTTATATTAAATTGTATTTAATTTTACATTTATTACATAAATATAATTATAATATGTTATATTAAATTATATTTAATTTTTTCATTTATTACATAAATTATAATATGTTAAATTAAATTATATACAATATCAAACATGAGGGCCATACTGTATGTGAAATAAAATGTATGATATCCTTTTTATGATTTGTCACACTGTTCCTCCTTTGTCTGTTTGGCTTTAAATTCTTTAGTTTACGCATTTAGTTATGCATTGGCATTCTTTAGTTTATGCATTTATATTATTATTATATTTATTTTTATATTATTATTATGTATTTATGTCTTTAGTTTATGCATTTAGTTATGCATTGGCATTCTTTTTTTGCATTTATATTATTATTATTATTATTATATTATTATTATTATATATTTATGTCTTTAGTTTATGCATTTAGTTATGCATTGGCATTCTTCAGTATATGCATTTTTATTATTATTATTTTATTTATATTATTATTATGTATTTATGTCTTTATGCATTTAGTTATGCATTGGCATTCTTTAATTTATACATTTATATTATTATTATTTATTTTATTTATATTATTATTATTATTATTATTAATGTATTTATGTCTTGGACATTCTCCTTTTTTTTTAACTGTCTCCTTGTACAGAATCTTCTGGAACCTGTCATTTTAAAAAGTGGCTCCTTCTTCTTCCTTCCAGCCAGTCCTCCAGCCCCTCCCCTTTTGTTTTTCCAGTTTCTTTATTATGAGCCCTTTTCCCCCTTTGCTCCCCACCTGCCCCTCCCCCCCCTCCCTCTCTTCTTACGTCAGGGTTCGCCTCCAGGGGCAGCCAGCGGTGAGGTTCCATGGCTCGCGCTCAACGGTCGGACTAGGGGCCAAAAAAGAAAGAAAGAAACCTTTAAGGTCTAAGGTCTTGGTGGTGGCTCGTGCGTCTCTCCCTGAGCGCGCGCTCACTCACAGTCTCCTGCAAAAACCCACTCGCACAGCAGCCTCTCCAGTGATTGACAGCACCGCCCTCTCCTAGCCCCGCCCCCTCCTCGCCTGAACCAGAACCACCACGACGTGGACTGTACCAATTCCCAAAGGGGGGGGTTATTATGAGGAGGAGCCACACAAAAACCCTCCCTCCCTTTCCTCTTCTTCTTATTTCTTTTTTTTTTTTAAGTGTCCTGCTTTCCCTTCCCCTCCTTTTAGGAAATATTAACCACTGACTTAACTAATATTGGAAAGAAGGAGATATTTTTTCCCCCTCTGACTCTGGTTCTCCCCCCAGTTTCCCTAAATGGTTTCTCCCACCCTCCTTGGTTTTGACAAGGAAGGGCCCCTAGACGCCTCTAGAGGGCGCAATGTGTATATTGATTTGAATATAATAAGTGGGCTTTAAACCCTCCCCTGGAGGAAACAATAGGGGGCCACGTTGTGACTCAGAGCCAAAACACACCACACTGCAGGAGTAGTCCAGTCTGAGACTGCGTGAACAGCCCTGGCTCAACGCTAGGGAATCCTGGGAAGTGTAGTTTCGTGAGGCATTGAGCCTTCTCTGTCAGAGAGCTCTGGGGCCACAATAAACTACAATTCCCAGAATTCCCTAGCACTGAACCGGGGCCGTTCGAGCAGCCTCAGACTATTTCTGTGGTGTGTTTTGGACTGTTGTCATATATCGGCCTCATTCCCGCTTACAAAATAAATCGCTTTGCAATCTGAATCGATGGATCGGTTCAGCAACGGAGCGTGTGGTTCACACTACTTTTGTCCTGATCGCATTTTCTTGCTGTAAAATAAAATAAACCCACTTGTGGTTCACGTTGAGGAATGAATCGATTCAATTTAAACAGTTTCCTGCGCGAGTCTCTCAAAATAATAACCCACTTGTAGTTCACATTGGCAAATTAATTGGTTCAGTCTGAAGCATTTTCAGTGGGATTTATTTTGTCTTACTACAATCGCATTTACGTACTTCCATACAAGGGTTGAAGGGTGGGCAAACACAGGTTGTTAATTTCCACTTCCCCACCCGGCGACCCCTTATCATGTCATAGTAAATCAATTCCAATCTCGTTCACACTGAAAATGAATTGATTCATGAATTCAATTCTTCAAATCAATTCTTCAAATTGATTCTGATCCACATCTGGTTCACACTTGCACAGAATCGATTTATCCAAAATTAGAAGTAGAGGAAGAAAAAAAAAAACAAATATGATACTGTGGGCAAAGAATATTGGTAAAAATATAAATATAGAGAACTGGGAAAGAGCTTGGGGCAATGACTTAAGGTTTACTGACTGTATGAACATCAAGGAGAACTACAGAAAAATGTTGTATAGATGGCATCTCCACCCGACTAAGATGGTGAAAATGTACAAAAAAGGGCAAGATACTTGTTGGAGATGTAAAAACCAACAAGGAACATATTACCATATTTGGTGGACTTGCCCCAGCATCCAGAAATTTTGGGGAATGGTTGTTAGAATAATAAAGGAAATTTATAAGATAGACATTAAGGCAATACCTGAGTTACTGCTATTAAATATTATAGAGGAAAAAGAATTAAGAAAGCATAAAAAATAATACTCTACTTAGTAACCACTGCTAGAATTATAATAGCTAAAAACTGGAAAAAAGACGGGGAAATAAGTATAGATGAATGGATACTGAAGTCACTAGATGTTATTGAAATGGACAAACTGACGTTAAAGCTAAGAGAAGATGGAAACTATGATCAGACAGAAGAAGAAATTTGGGAACCTTTAAGGAACTTTTGTGACAAAAGATGGAAAAAGATATAAATATGAACCTCTTAAAAACATTTACGAAAGCCCTCGATCTGGACTTGGAGCTAATCTACTAAGATAAACCATTCCTGAAGACTTACTATCCTGGGGGGATATACTATATATGATATGTGTTAGATATCTTATACATTGCCTTCACCTATTCTAAAAGTTTTTGTTAATAGTGTTGTTTTGTTATAGCGTTGTTTGACCCAGTCTACAATTTTAAACCTTATACTTCTAGGGCTACCCCTTCCCTTTCTTGGGTGACCACTACTAAATGAATCCATGAAAACAATTTGAAAATAAGATAGAAGTTAATGACACAGTGGAAGTTTATATGAGCATATCTTTATTGAAATACTCTAGAACCTGCCTTGATAGGTTGATCACAGCTTAAGAAATTTCTTAAAACAGAAAGGAAATTTTTCTTTGTTTAATGATTTCATACACAGTTTTGGATAAATGGAAACGTAAAGACTACTATTCTGCAATTGAGAGAAAAGGTCAGGGAAAGGGGAGAGAAAGAGAGGAATAAATGATTTTTAAAAAAAAAAAAAAAAGAGCTCGTATATAGGATGGATTAAAACAATTTTGATTAAAGGGTTGGGAGGGAGGTCAAGGAATAAGAACCCATTAATTATATGGTAATTAAGAGATTTTATGGGGAACCGGTTATGAAGTGCTATTATATGACAATGTCTTGTGGGGTTTTTTTGTTCATGCACAATCTCTAAGAAAACTGTAACAACTGTTTTTTTTAATAATAATAATAATAATAATAATAATGAATCGATTTATCCAAAATGACACAGAAAAAGACAGCATCAAAAAGCACATGGCCCCCCTTCAGCGATTTGGTTCAAGTGCGAACCAGGATAATTTAAACTGCTTCAAACTGATTTATAAACCAGTTTAAAATGTAGTGGGATTGAGGCCATTGTTTATTCTATATGGTTTTTAACACCTTTGCCTGATAAAGAAGCTAGTGGAGCGTCGAAAGTTTGCATCATATATTTTGTGCATTTTGGTTGGCCTTACAAAGCTATCACTTTGGATGTTAATATACTTTGCTACGTGACCAACATGGCTACTCCCAAACATAATCGTATTCATGTTACAGCAAAATTAAAGCTAATAAGACTAAAGCAAAGGTGTCCTTGCCACATTTTTTACTAGCTGGTAATTTTCATTAGGCAATGCTCTTCCAAGGAAGCCACTGTGCTTTTAATAAATGATTCATCCCATGTTCTTTGCCTCAGTTTCCAGTAGTCAATACTGAAGAAGAAGGCTGCATTACCTGATCGTCCTGCATAATAGTTGTTGGCAGCCGTACTTCCTTCTGACAATTCATTTTTAATTAATACATTTTAATTAATACATGCCAGTAATCTTTTGATACTTTATCAGCTTCCGTGGGTGACACGCTGTGCATCAATGCTGAGTCACCCTCTGTGTTTGTAGCAGTATATAAAATGTGCAGGAAGGAGGGACACCTTAAGTATGCAATGAAATAACACACGAAGGAACCAAAATAAATAAATAAAATAAAATTAATTATAGGCTTTCAGATTGTGTCCAGTTGATGTCTCCAGGTGTTTAAGAATATCTCCCAACTTTCATATTTGAGGACCTCGGCACCGTGAGCAACGTATGTGTCACAAACTGGATTATTTCTTCAGTGTGTTTTGGACCATAGATATCATAGCCAAATGCAGAAAGAAACATCAGTGTTAGCTGTAATACCTGGCCAGGTGGTATCCTCAAGAAGTATATAATAAAGTAATTTTATTATTCGATACTGCGCTTTAAAATGTCACTGCTTCATACTTGGCCTTGACTTGGGACAAACTCAGCAATGTATTTGCCCATCACCAAACACAGGGACATTTTTAGAGCACAGTGTAGCTACCGAGGGTATCTTTTTGCATCAATAGTATCAAGGGGGTATTATTTTTGCCCGAATTACCTTAATGATACAAATATTTTACTGTGCAACCAATAAACAGTTAATAATTTTTGCATAGGGGAGGCACATGTCAGAGTTTGTAAGTAATTGGTTACAAATAACTAGTTAGTTATTTTACTTAAGTACCTATGAGATAATTAAATTGCATTATGATTGTAGGTCAAGGAGGGATTACACTAGTCCTTTTGGAAAGTAAAGTATAGTCTGACTGAGTGAGGGCAGGGGCTAAACCCATCACTGTGGGATAATTATCCCCTCCTCTTGTCGGACCATGGGACACCAGTGCAGCTATAACTTTTCATTGACCTTGCACTCTTTCACACTGGAGGAATTTCTCCCAACTTCAAATGCAACCAATGCGAATTCAGGTGAATTCGCTTGTTTAGCGAATTTACGTGAATCCCCATTGCATTCAGAAGGCTTTCGGAATGATTTCCCATTACCCGAAAATGATCCCTCCTTGCCCGAAATTGCGTGAGAAGCTCTAATTCGCAATAACGTGAAACCCCATGATTGTGTTTGGATTGCCCTTGGATTATACTTCCAATTTCCCATGTCTGAAAGAGTCCTTTGTATCTGCATCAAAGGGAGGTAGATGTGAATAGATTTGGGGTGAACTCATTAGCTTAGCCACTTAATGTATTCCTGTCCTCAACGTGGATTGCTGATGGAAAAGGAAATTACCCAACTAAGCAAGTGTTTTTGTGCTGACTCCCACCTCAGTTTTTGCACTGATGGCCTTATCCATTTTATTCACTTTTCTCTTGTGAATGTGGAGCTGAAACAGCAGAATGTGCCTGTTTTTGTGTTGCTGTTTCAATTATCATCCATCAGCATGACCACTACTACACGTAAAGAGATGGATGCTGGATGCCCTGAGAGTTTCTGCCCATGTTTATTTCTGAATAATCCAGTTCTTTACTTCTGAGTGTGTAATCCAGAACGATCAATTCCTAAATAGATATGGATTATTTTGGATTATACAGTGGGAGTTTGGTATCCGCTCGGGTTTTGTTCTGGGACCCCCCATGGATACCAAAATCCTTGGATGCTCAAGTCCTGTTAAATACAGTGACATAGTAAAATGGTGTCCCTTACATAAAATAGCAAAATCAAGGTTTGCATTTTAGAATTTATATCTTTTTAAATTATTTTCAGGCCATGGATACTTTAATCCATGGATAAAAAAATCTGTGGCTATGGAGGGCTGACTGTAGTATTGTGCTGATGCTTTAATTTATTTTTCTTCTCTATACAGTAGAATACTTTTTAAAATGTTTTGGATATACTTTAGTGACAGGCCCTTTCTGTGCAATAACTTACTTTTTAGTAAAATAGATAGGATATTTTTTTTAAAAAAAAAAAATCCCTCTTAGAAATAGCCATTTGACAAGGAGGACACATCATTTTGTAGGGCCTTGTAGGAACTTTTAACATGGGCCTCACCCCATACACATAGTATGATCCAAGTTAATACATATTTCATGAGTTATTAAAAACATTTATCTTTTAATTCTGAAATAATATTTTCAACATTTTCTGGAATTACACTATAGCCCACAAAAGGGCTTTACTATGAAACCCTCGTTTTGCTATATTTATTATTATACATATGTTGTCTGAAGAGAGTCTTACAAACCTCTAACACTTTTTTTTAATTTTTTGGTTAGAATCATAGAATCATAGAGTTGGAAGAGACCATAAGGGCCATCCAGTCCAACCCCCTGCCATGCAGGAACTCCTGATCAAAGCATACCCAACAGATGGCCATCCAGCCTCTTTTTAAAGACCTTCAAGGAGGGAGACTCCACCACGCTTGGAGGGAGTGTGTTCCACTGTCGAACAGCCCTTACTGTCAGGAAATTCCTCCTAATGTTGTTATTATTATTAGGATTTGTTTATTTAGCGCTGTAAATTTACATAGCACTGAACATACAGTCAATAGAAATAGACAGTTCTCTGCCCTCAGGCTTACAATTTAAAAAGACAAGAGACAGAAGGAGAAGGGAAAGGTGGTGGGGAAAGGGACCAAGCCCAGTGGATCTTCTCTTCCTCTGAGGCCTGGACCAAGGCAGATGGACTGGAGGGAGGACCCTGCTGATTAAATTGGCTAGGCATTGGGCCTGCTTTTACACTCCCTCCAAGGCCGGACAATGGCAGATGGCATGAGGGGAGGGCCTTCTTCTTTAGGCTAGGCATTTTAATGTTGTGAAGCCGCTCTGAGTTTGAGTTCTGGGAATGCTTCCCTGAACAAAGTGGTCTTTAACTTAGTTTTAAAACTGGCTAGAGAAGTAATGAGCCGTAGGTGAAGGAGGTTCCAGGAGTGAGGGGTTGCAAGTGAGAAGGGACGAATCCGGGATGGAGCAGTGGAGATCCTAAGCTGGGACAGGAAGAAGGCCTTGACTACTAGAGTGGAGGGCACAAGAAGGAGTGAGAGGGGAAAGAAGTTCAGATAAATAAGGAGGGGGCAGTCCATGGAGGGCTTTGAAAGTCAACAACAAAAGCTTGTAACACATGTGGAAGGGGAAGAGGAGCCAATGAATGGAGGAGAAAGGAGGAGAAACATGGTCAAATCAGTGGGCGGATGTGGTAATACATGCAGCTGAGTTCAGGACAGAGATTAAAGGATGGAGGTGAAAGAGAGGAATCCCTGTCAGAAGAATAATCTAGTCGCGATACCACTAGGGCATGGACCAGAGTCTTGGCAGTAGAGGATGAGAGGAATGGACAGATTTTAACAATGTTGTAAAGAGCGAATCTACGGGCCTTGGCAGTGGCCTGGGTATGTGGAATAAATGACAGAGAAGAATGAAAAATGAAACCAAGCCTGGGGGCTTGCTTCCCCTTCCACATCCAGTACAAGCTTTTGAAGTGTCGTCAATAGAAACAGAAAAAGAGTATTGAAAGATGGGAAGACAGAAACTCTGTCTTAGACATGTTGATGCCGCATCCACTGAAAGATAGAAGTCAGACAAGATGAGACTTGCTATTAAAAGCCCGGCCAAAGGTCAGGGGTGGAAAGATACAGCTGAGTGTCATTGGTGTACAGATGACAGGTGAAACCAAAAGAACTGATTAGTTTACCAATGGACAATGTGTATAGAAAGAACAAAAGGGGGCCCAAGATAGAGCCTTGGAGAACCCCAACAGATAAGGGAACAGAGGAAGAAGTCTGACCGCCTGTGACCACTGCAGAAAATCTATCTGACAAGTAAGATTTAAACTAGTCGAGAACAGAGTCACAAAACCTGTCAGAATGTATATCAACCAGGAGACAGTGATCCATGGTGTTGAAGGCCGCAGACAAATCAAGAAGAATGAGAATATGCCTTGGCCCGCAAAAGATAGTTTAAGATCTTGGTGAGGGCTGTCTCTGTAGAGTGCCATGGGCGGAAACCAAACTGAAAAGGGCCCATGATGGAGTTGGCTTCAAGAAACTCAAGACAGCGAGAATAAATGACCTGTTCCAGAACCTTAGAAAGAAAAGGAAGACAGATCGGACGATAGCTAGACAAAGAAGAGGGGTTGAGAGAGGATTTCTTCAGAATGGGGAAAACGAGAGTATGTTTTAAGTCCAAAGGGAAGGAAGCCACAGAAAGAGAGAGATTAAAGATAAAGAGGAGCGAGGGCAGAAAAGAAGGGGCTATAGAGATTAGAAGATGGGAGGGGAGAGGATCAAGAGAGCAGGTTATAGGTTTGGAAGAGTTCATCCCGAGAAACAGGTGGAAACACAAAGAATTTATTAGTAGAAGGTGTCAGGAGATTAGTGGTAGGGGGCAAATCAGGAGGAACTATTTCAGATTGAATTGTAGTGACTGTGACGAACTCGTCCCTGTTCGCCACCACGTATCTCCAACAAGGCACTGATAACTCTGGTAGCGTGTATCAATAGTTCACAGAGGCCAAGTGGTATTTCAAAACAAGAATGAAGTTTATTTATAAAATAAACAAATAAAATATTAAATATATTTCAGGCTTTGTCTTATCTCTCAGTTACACAAGTTCCTTCAAACATTAACACTACAGCCTCTCAGGCAACCTTATCTTCAGTATCACAACTGACTTGCTATGAGTCTCTCTCCTAGACTCCCTCAAGCCTATCTATTCCCTTATCAGGCTCTTCAGACCCTTCCCTGGTCTAAGAATGAACCTACACCTGTCCCCTCAGGAACCTAAGAGCACACCCTCCCTCTGATGTGTCTCTTCCCTCCAAAATCCCAACAAAATAACCCCTTCCTCTCTCTGCTCAGGCTCTTATATAGCGCTGCCCAGTCAGCTCCCCATTGGCTGAACACCTGGTGCTCTATGATTGGCTGTTCCCTCGGCCTACTCACTACAATGACTTTTGTGATGAAATAGTTGGTGAAGTCACTGAGGAAAAATGATGTGAAGACAGGGGGAGAGGAAGGTTTTAGCAGCGAATTGAAGCAGGAGAACAGACCCTGTGGGTGCCTCTTGTTGGCACAGATCAACAATTTATAATAGTTCTCTTTTGCCATAGACAGAACATGTGAAAAAGATAAAAGGATGAATTTATAATGAATGAAATCGGCCCACTTCCTGGACTTTTTCCAAAGACATTTGGCCGTTTGAGAGCAGGACCAAAGGAACCTGATAGTGGGAGTAAGCCAGGGCTGAGGTCCAGCCATGGAAGAAGACACACGTACAGATACAGGAGCAAAGCTGTCAAGAGTTGAAGAAAGAGTGGAATTCAATAAAGACATTGCTGAATCAGCAGAGTCCCCAAGATCTAGAGAAGAGAGAGATGAATTCAAAGTCTGACTGAGATGGTCAGAATTCACAGACTGAAGATCATGAAAATGGTGCTGAATTTACACAATTGTTCATTGGAAACAAATGAGATGCACATGCTCACCATCCAGAATAAACGGCTTGAACATATGCAGAAAAAGCATAAATTCAAAATAATAACCTTTATTTTCCATTATATAAGATACACCATTTTGATATGCCATTGGACTGAATGTGACTTAAACATCCATGGTTTTTGTTATCCATGGGGGTCCTGAAACCAAAACCCAGGGGGTATAAGAAGGGCCCACTGTATACATAAAACATAGCTTAATTGTGACATAGCAAATATACATAAGACATAGCTTAATTGTGTCCTGTGTACAAAAGTGGGGAACAATTTTTACACATTGGACAGTCTCCCAGAGAACTGCCATCCCGCATGGAAGATACAAAGAGACTGCCCTGTTAGTCTGAAAAATCAGTGTGCAAAGGAATCTTGAAGAACCTTTGAGAGGAGAAGCTGGTAAGAAAGGGAAGCTGGTAGCATGAACTTTCCTAGACTGGAGTCAACATCTGCATCTGAAAAAAAAGAGTCAAGTTTACAAAAGGTCATGTTACCAGCCTCTTTCTTTCGGTTAGTCTCAAAGGTGCTACAAGATCCCTTTGCACACTGTATGGAATATCACATCCATGTTTGTATTTATTTATTTATTTATTTATTTATTTTATGAATGCATTTTACAACTCACCTCGAATTCAGGTGGTTTGAGTTTAAAGTATTTTGCAATCTGTTTGCTATGAAGAGATTGAAAACAGCCAAATGTAAAACTCACATTTGCAAAACTTTAATTCTGTCCAGGAAAGAACTAAAACAGAATTTATGATAACCTACATTTGCATCTCCCTTTTATTAACCAAGAAATAAATACATACATATATATATATATATATATATATAAATAGCCAAAAAACAACAAGTAACCAAAACAGCACAATGCAGCATCTTTTAATATAGAAGAATCCAAAGTACATCTCTTTTACAGTGTAGGATAATTTAAACATACTTTATAAACAACGTATTTACATCAGAAAGCATTAGGACACTGACAAAGTGTTGTCACAAATATAAATGAATATCAAGTACAGTTTGCTTGTTTCTTGTTTCTTTAGGCGACAGGACTAGTTGGTCTTCCCCTCTTACGTCCAAGATTTTAATCAGCAAATGTACTTCAAGCTCTGGATGGCAAATTGCAAAAAGCAGAGAGAGAGAGAGTCTTCCTGAAATGTCTCTAAACCCTATTTGGAATGTCTCTCTTGACTAGTATTAGAATCAAAGACATATAATGTAGATGTCAGAGGCTTAGCCGTGTCCGTCTAGAACAGCTGTTCCCAACCTTTGGTCAGTCATATATTTTGTTTTCTAGAACTGTCTGAGTGCTGATGTTCAATGCATTTGGAGGACCAAAAGTTGGGAATCACTGGTCTAGAAAATCATAAAATAATAATAATAATAATAATAATAATAATAATAATATCTTTATTTTTATACCGCCCTTCCAATGATCAGGGCGGTACACAACATATACAACAATTAAAAACATTCCAAAATTAAACAATAACAATATCAATACAACAGTACAATAGCAATATGCCAAATCAGCTCACAGTGGGGGAGGATGAGGGAGAAATAACAACAGGGAGAGGAATATCAGGGGTAAGCCTGCCCAAATAAATGTGTTTTTAACCCCATTTTAAACTTGGCAAGAGAGGCGGCCGAGCGGAACTCGATGGGTAGCGAGTTCCAGAGGCTATGGGTCGAGATGGAAAACGCCCTCTTCATGGTGGTTGATGATCGGGCCTCTGGAACTCTTAGTAACTGTTGCCCGGTGGATCTGAGTGTACGGGGCGGATTGTATGAGGAGAGGCGGTCCTTCAGGTACTCTGGGCCCAAGCCATTTAGGGCTTTATAGGTAATAACCAGCACTTTGTACTGAGCCCGGAAGCGAATAGGCAGCAAGTGAAGATCTTTCAATACCGGTGTTATATGGCAGGCCCTGGGAACACCAGTGACCAGCTGTGCTGCCATATTCTGCACTAATTGCAGCTTCCGAGTGTGATACAAAGGCTGCCCCATGTAGAGCGCATTGCAGAAGTCCAATCGAGAGGTTACCAGAGTATGTACTACAGTTTCAAGGTCCCTGGGGTCCAAGTAGAGGCGCAGCTGGCGTAACAGCCGAAGCTGAAAACAGGTCCTCCTGATCGTTGCATCCACCTGAGAAGTAAGATGGAGTGACGAATCAAGGAGCACCCCCAAGCTGCGTACAGTGTCCTTTACGGGAAACGTGATCCCGCTCAGAACAAGTGGAACCACCACCATCCCTGGGCCAGAAGAACCTATCACGAGTACTTCCTTTTTCTCTGGATTCAGGCTGAGTCTGTTTTCCCTCATCCAGCCCATTACCGATTCCAGACAGGCCACGAGAGGAGCGACAACATCCCTGGTCACTGCATCAGTCGGAGACATAGAGAAGACTATTTGGGTGTCATCAGCGTACTAATAACCCTGCGCCCCATGCCTCTGGATGATCTCTCCCAGTGGTTTCATGTAAATGTTGAAAAGCATGGGGGACAGAATAGCTCCTTGAGGGACCCCAGATCTGAGGGCCCTCTTGTCGGAGCAAATGTCTCCCAGCTGCACCATCTGGAACCTCCCAGAAAGGTAGGACCGGAACCACTGGAGCACAGTGCCTCCGATTCCCACCTCTACCAGGCGTTCCAGAAGGATACCATGGTCGATGGTATCGAAAGCCGCCGAGATGTCCAAGAGCACCAGCAGGGACACGCTACCCCTGTCGATGCACAGACGGAGATCATCGACGAGGGCGACCATGGCAATCTCAACCCCGTAGCCCCCCCCCCCCCCGAAAACCGGTTTGAAATGGGTCTAGATAATCTGTTTCATCCAAGATCGATTGAAGCTGGATCGCAACCGCCCTCTTGATCACCTTCCCCAAAAATGGCAGCAGCGAAACTGGCCGATAGTTGTTGTGAACCAGGGGGTCGAGGGAGGGCTTTTTTAATATAGGTCTTACGATGGCCAATTTAAGATTATCGGGAAACTGCCCTTCCCTGAAAGATGTATTAAGTATCCGGTGTAACAATGATGTTGCAGCCGGTCCCCCCTGTGCCGCTAGCCACAAGGGACAGGGATTGAGAGAGCAGGTTGTTTTCCTAACACTTCTAAGGATCTTGTCCACATCCTCGGTACTAACAGACTCAAACTGATCCAGTACAACCAAGTCCACGGAAGCTCTGGACGCCTCTGCTCTGGATTCTTCTTTAACACTGGCATCCAGACCTTCATTTATCCGAGAGAATTTATCCACAAAGAAGTTGTTAAATTGGTCACAGCAGGCCTTAGTAGGTTCAAGGATCTGGTTTGGGGCAGGAGGGAGCTGAGTTAGCTCCCTCACTACCCTGAACAACTCTGCTGGACGGGACTCCACGGACACGACACGAGCAGCATAGAACAAATTCTTAGCTGCTCGTATCCCCTCTCCGTAGTCCTCCAAGAGGTGGTCTAGGAGAGCCTTGTTGGATAAACGCTGGTGTTTCCACCAGGTGTGCTCTAGCCGTCGCAGAACCCGCTTCCTGGCCCGGAGATCTTCCGTATACCAGGGCTTCTTTTTGGAAGCAGGCCTGAGAGGGCGCTTGGGAGCGATACTGTGTATAGCCCTGGAGAGATCCACATCCCAGGTGTTAGCTAGGGCATCAACAGTGTCGCCGTCACTTCCAACCATAGATCCCTCTAGGGCTTCTTGGAACCTATCAGGTTCCATCAGCCTTCGAGGGTGGACCATTCTAATAGGTCCGCCACCCCCGGGGGGGATCTGGGCTGATGCCTTGATGCTTGCCTCTACCAAGAAATGATCCGTCCATGACAGGGCGGAAATATTAGTAATTTCCGCCCACGGAATTTCCATGTCCGTACAGAAAACTAAATCGAGTGTATTCCCCGCACAATGCGTTGAACCCGTAACTAGCTGAGAGAGGCCCATGGCTGTCATGGTATCCATCAATTCCCGAGCCGCACAAGATTGAACATCGTTGGCCGCAAAGGGGATATTGAACTCTCCCAGGACTAAGAGCCTGGGAGACTCCAACACCAGCTCTGAGACTAACTGTGTCAGCTCGTTAAGGGAGTCAGTTAGCGCACGGGGTGGCCAGTAGACCAATAGAATCCCTAGACTGTCTCTAGCCTTCAGGGTCAGATAAATACACTCGATATAGGAAGTCTGACGAACATGGTTCCTGGTTAGAGACAAGATGTTTTTATGCACCAAGGCAACACACACCCCCGCCCACCTAACCTGTTCTGGTCCTTCACCGAGTACCCGGAAGGGAGGGCCTGAGCCCACACAGCATCGCCTTTAGGCCCGAGCCAGGTCTCGCTTATGCACACCAGGTCACAGTTGTTATCCTCGAGCAGGTCATGCAGAATGTAGGTCTTGTTCTTGATGGACCTGGCGTTGCACAGGAGCAGAGACAAGGATTGTGGTACGGCTGGAGTGACCCTCAGGTCCCTTTGGTTAGGAGAGGGACTGGAAGGAGAGATAGGTATTAAGCATCGATCTCGCCTTCCCTTGTAACACTGGTCCATACTCCTACCGCCATACTTCCCCCTGCCCCACACTACTCGGATAGGAGCCCCGCTCATACCAATATCAATAATATTTATTTCTAGTCTGCCCCTCTGAACAAGCAATTGGGGCGGATTACAACAAGGATTAAAACAATATCAAGTAAAATATCCCGTCCTTTCCCTTACCAACCCCCCCTTAAAAAGAGATTAAATCACAATTGAATTAAAACAGTAACTAGCTAAAATAGTAATAAAAACAAGATTAGAGAAAAACGGACCCAGCCAAGGTTACACAGAAGTAGAAACAGAGAAGGGAGGCTGGGAGAAAAAGCCACTCTAAAGCCTAGATTTGGAACCAGGGGATGTTTACATTCTCTGAGAAGGCCTGCCGGAAGAGATGTGTCTTTAGTGCTTTTTAAAAGCCTTCTAAAAATGAAATAAGACGCATCTCATCCGGCAGGTCACTCCACAACCTGGGGGCAACAGCCGAAAAGGCCCTCTGGGAGGTCTGCACCAACCTGGTCTTCATGGGTTGCAGCAAGTTCCTCCCAGAGGACCGAAGTGTGCGGGGGGGGGGGGGGTTTCGTATGGGAAGAGGCAGTCCCTTAGATAGGATGGACCCAAGCCATGTACGGCTTTAAAGGTTAAAACCAACACCTTGTACTGTGCCCGGAAACTGGTCGGCAGCCAGTTTTAAGCACAGGAGTGATGTGCTCTCTCCTAGATGTTCCAGTGAGAAGTCTGGCTGCCCTATTTTGGACCAGTTGTAGTTTCCGGGTTAGGCACAAGGATAGCCCCATGTAGAGTGTGTTACAGTAGTCCAAACGTGAGGTTAGCAGTGCGTGTATCACAGTTTCCAGATCCCTTATCTCCAGGAAAGGGCGCAGATGGCGTATCAGCCGAAGCTGATAGCAGGCACTCCTAACCGTCGCATTCACCTGACTTGTCATGTGAAGTGACGGGTCAAGGAGTACCCCCAGACTGCAAACAGAGTCCTTTGAGGAGAGTGTGACTCCGTCCAGGACTGGAAATTGTATTCCCAAGCCTGGTTTCGGGCCTGTGACTGTGAGCACCTCCGTTTTGTCTGGATTGAGCTTCAATCGGTTTTTCCTCATCCAATCCATTACGGCCACAAGGCAGTCATTAAGAGGGGAGACGCCATCAGAGGTCTGAGCAGACACTCTGGTCACGGAGAAGTATATCTGGGTGTCATCAGCGTACTGGTGACACTGAGCTCCGTGCCTCCGGATGATCTCACCCAACGGTTTCATATAGATGTTGAATAACATCGGGGACAGAATGGTGCCCTGGGGGACGCCACAGCTAACCTCAATCTTAGAGGAGCAACTGTCCCTGAGTCTCACACTTTGAGATCTGCCAGAGAGGAAGGATCGGAACCATTGGAGCACGGTGCCACCGATCCCAAACTCTCTCAGCCGATCCAAAAGGATGGAGTGATCGATAGTGTCAAAAGCCGCGGAGAGATCCAAGAGCACCAACAGGGTCACGCTACCCCCATCGGTGCTCAAGCGGAAATCATCAGTCAGAGCAACCATGGCAGTCTCCACTCCATATCCTGCCCTGAAGCTGGTCTGAAACGGATCGAGATAATCAGTTTCATCCAAGACAGCTTGGAGTTGGGAGGCGACGGCTCTCTCGATCACCTTTCTGAGAAAAGGCAGCAAGGAAACTGGTCTGTAGTTGTTTCTGTCCAGGGGATCAAGGGAAGGCTTCTTCAGGAGGGGCCTAACGGCCGCCTCCTTCAGACAGGATGGAACGCTTCCTTCCCTGAGAGATGCATTGATCACCTCCCGAAGGAATGTTCTCAATGCATCTCCTCCCTGGATGACCAGCCAGGATGGAACTGGATCGAGGGAGCAAGTCGTCCTCCCCACACATCCAAGGAGCTTGTCCACGTCATCGGTACTCACCGATTGGAACTCATCCAATAAACTGACAGCAACAGAGTTACTGGATACCTCACTCATGGACACTGGAAAATGATTGGCGTCCAAGTCGGCTCTTATCCGAGAGATTTTATCTGCAAAGTGGATGTTAAACGCCTCACAGCAGGCTGCTGTAGGCTCTAGTAGGGGGTTTGGCGCAGGGGGAACATGCGTCAATTCCCCCACCACCTTAAACAGTTCTGCTGGGCGGGACTCTGCAGACGCAATGCGTGCAGAGCAGTGGGATCTCCACGCTGCACGCAAAGCCTCTCCATAGATGCGAAGATGCAGTCTATAGAGAGTTCTGTTGGATAAGAGGCGACTCCTCCGCCATTCGCACTCTAGTCATTGTCCAGCCCACTTCATCTCCCTGAGCTCTTCTGTATACCAGGGTTTCCGGTTAGGAGTGGGCTGGAAAGGACGCTCGGGGGTGATTGTGTTGATGGCTCTGGCGACGTCGGTGTTCCAGGTATCAACCAGAGCCTCAGCAGAATCACCGGCATTCCCAACCACAAACCCTCTAGGGCCTTCTGGAAACCAATAGATTCCATTAGCCTTCGAGGGCGGACCATTCGAATGGGTCCGCCACCCTCGGGGGGGACGAAAAATGGCTTTTAGTTCCATCTTGATCAGGAAATTTTCTGTCCATGTATGCAAAGGGATCTTTTGCTACCTTTGACACGAAGAGTCTGATGATACAAGGAGAGGAATTTGTAGCAAAAGCATTCATAGACATGATCTACTTCCAGTAAAGCGTGGCCAAGGAAGGGGGTGTGGCTCATTTCAAAATGATTGACACCTGTCAAAATGACTCGACCCCTCCCAGTGGTCTGTGCCATCCAACTGTGTACATTTCCAGTGAGTGGTCCAATTGGCCTCAGTGGGGTTACATGACATCTCCTGCGTCTTGCCCTGCAACCCTTGACCAGTACAAACTGGTTTCAGGCCTGTCGGTCCATCCGATGGGGGTAGATCTGCAACACATGGTCCAATTGGCCTGAACAGGATCAAACGACCCTTCCACAAACTCGCCCCACCAGACCTGACCTTTAGTTTTGGACCTCTCAGAATCACATAGGAAATTATCGCACCGGCAAATGCACCAGCCTGAATCCAAGCTAAGTGCTCAGGCAGGGCTCAGGCTGGCCAATTTGCCGGTGTGATAATCTCCATAGTCTGGAACATCCAATAGGAAGGTAGGCCTTGGACCTTGGCAAAGACAGCCATTTTTGCATGCCAAAACATGTTCTGTGGAGGCACCTTTGGATATTTGACATAAAAAGATCTTGAAAATGGGATGTCAGAAATCAAAGGAGGAGGAGGAGGAGGAGGAGGAGGAGGAGGAGGAGGAGGAGGAGGAGGAGGAGAAGAAGAAGAAGAAGAAGAAGAAGAAGAAGAAGAAGAAGAAGGGTTAAAAACACTCCCTCAACCCAATCTCTAACCCACTCAACCCCTTAAAACTAAATTAAACTAATATAGAATTAAATAACAATAAAGACAAGCCGAAAACAATAGCACCAACTATAGGACAACATAGGCAGTGACATCAGCGAGGGACGGGTAGGCAATTTTATCAGAAATTAGAAAATGAATTAATTCACCCACTTAATACCAGGCTTAAGACTGTATTATATGGCATGTGGGTTAACTTGGTTAGTAGAAAAGGGTTTTCTAAGAGATGAGAGGGTATTAAGAGTAGAAGGCTAACATATGAGCAATTACTGAGGAAAGAAGGATTAGAGGGTTACAGAATAAAATCTAGAGAGGAGTTGGAAACACAAGGTGTAATATTTAACTCAGGTTTAAGATGGATTTCAAGTTAGAACGAAGAGAAGAAAACAAAAATCAATTAGATATGATATTCTTTGAAGAAAGAGAGAAAAAGAAGATATCTAAAATCTAGAAGATTTGACTACAAACAGAGCTACAATAAGAGACAGTAAAGGAGTCTATGATTAAATGGAGTCAACTATTTCAGTATAATCCAGAGTTTAAAAACTTGGAAGCTCTTCTTCAGCTCTGAAGAGAAGTCTGAGCCCTCGCTCCTGAGTGCTAGGGGTGCATTTTCAGGATCTTTTTATATCACATTCCTTTTTACATAGAATGGCCAGAAGCTCATTCAAGTAACATGTTTTGGCATGCAACAATGGCTGTTTCCCTTCATAGTGTATCAGTCTAAATGGCTTTCTTTCTATCGGATGGTGTGGACCAGTGTTGCCCCACACAGCGGTGTTACCTAGTTTAGGTGGCGGTCCTTGTGTGGGCAGGGTTTGGTGGTAGATCCAAAATAGGTCCCTCCTTCTCCCCCCCCCCCCGACCCTTGCAGCATTACTTTCGGATAAACCCATGGGAGCCAGGGCCCGGCGTCCCTTGTCCTTGCTCCACGTGGCTTTCCTCTTTATTTCAGAGTCTAGCCTGGCAGGGAAAGGACAGGGGGAGCTGGGTATTTTGGCTCCCTTCGCTGCCAGGTATCCATTCAAACCCGGCAGGGAAGGGATGTGGATCTCTGTGCCTTTTCCTTCCCTTCCCTGCCAGGCATCAATTCAAACCTGGCAGGGAAGGGATAGGGGACTCTGTGCCTTTTCCCTCCCTTCCCTGCCAGGATTCAAAGTCAAGCCTGGCAGGGAAGACATTGGGGGGGGGGGGGGGGAGGCGTCAGGCATTTCCGCCCTTCCCCACCAGGCTTTAAAATCAAACCTGGCAGGGTAGGATTGGGGGGCTCCGGGCCTTTCCTTCCATTCCCTAACAGGCTTTTAAATCGAACCCAGCAGGGAAGGGATGGGGGACACTTGGCCTTTTTCCTCCCTTTCCTGTCAGGCAGCAAAGTCCAGCCTGGCCGGGCAGGGACAGGGGGCAGTTAATTTGGATAATTTGGCTGCACATTGGAGATTTATCCCTGTTGGATGGATCAGAACCGGACAGGTCAGAAACCTACTGGTCAGGAGTTGCAGGGCAAGGCAACAGTGAGGCTGTGTGACCTCACTGAGGCCAATTGGACCACTCACTGGAAATAAGAACACTTGGTCCTCCTAATCCATTTTATATAAGGGACACCGTGCCATTGTCCAACGGGTATCGTAAAGTAATCACCACCACCAGGAAGTTATTATTTTGAAATTGATCTCTAAGTCCATGGTGTTGACTTTTCAAGACAGATGTTGACACTGTTGGAACAGGATGAAGAGGATTTTTTGGGTCGTCTGGTAACCATGGATAAATCTTCGATCTATCAGTATGATCCAGAGACCAAAAGCATGAGCATAGAGTGGATGCTTGCCTTTTCAGGCACAAACCAGGGCCTAAGGGCAGCCATCTTGTGATGCCTTCAAAGACTAGCTAAAAAGTCAGGACAGGACTGTTTTAGCCACCAAAAAGCTCCACTCCGATCTTTGAGGGGCATTTCCTTCCCTGTGCAATTCTTTTTGAAGTCTTTTTTTTCAATAGTCATAAAGAACTGTTGAAGCGCTTGACAATGACGCTTCGGACATAGCAGGTGAGATCGTCTCCCTGTCATCAGTGGTATGCTCTGGGTGGCGAAAGCAACCGTTAGCTGAAGGCCCCTGGCTTTGGTAGCTTCCAGAAGGCCCTGAATCAGACATTCGTCCTAAAGACTCCTGTTGTCCATTCTCAGACATTCCTTCCTCTCTTCGTCTCCGCTTGGAGTCCTGGTGGTACCTGTATGGAACAAGAGACAATCAAAGAGAGGTATCTCGTGAGAAGAAGACAACCAGAAAAAAACCTCCTGTCCTACGGAGCCTTAGGAATTATGTTCAGGTTGTTCCACTAAATCAGGTTCCAGGTGTTGTTGGACCGAATTCCCAGAGACTCCAGTCAGCACAGGAGATGGTAAGAAACACTGGGCATTGCCGTCCAAGAACATCTGTAGGGCTCCACCATTTCCACTCCTATCATAAATAGGGAATTGGAAGGAAACTGGTGCTTTCAGGTCAAAATGATATATTCTCTATCTCAGCATAGAGAAAATATCTAATAGTGGAGTCATGCTAAGCCAGCTCTATACAGGATACCTCTTTTCCGCAATGTTAGAAAAATGGTGAGTGCGCCTAAGAATCAGCTAATCGCAGAATAGGCAATGCACAGTTGCAGTATAGGATGCACAATGTCCACATTGCCGAGGTCCAACTATTATGAAAAGTTGATTGCTCTGAGACCTGGGCTCTTCCTAGTTTCCAACATGTGTTGGAACTTTTGCACAAAAACATATAACCCACAGGAGAAAATTGGCTGCTGGACGACACAAACCAGAGGCCCCAAAGGAGAAAGAAAAGGCTCACCTGTCAACGTGGTCCGTGTGGCCCGAGTGGTCTTGGTCACTGTCGTCCTGCTCATATGGCCGCTTGTGGGATGGACTATTTGGCTGATTGCTGGCCCAGCTGCAGTGAGGCTCCTCGTGTGCCTGGCGGTTTCCACGGGACCACATTTTGTACATGGGTAGGAAATAGGCCTGCTCCCATTGGTCACGATAGAGTCGATTGAACTGGGTGGAAAGGAAGGCATAAGTGAGAAACCTAAGATCAAGCTGGCCAAAAAGGGGAAAAAACCATAAAAGTGAAGGAACCACAAACAAACAAACAAATAAATAAATAAATAAATAAATAAATCCATTTATGACTAAGAGAACACCTCCCTACGAATCCCTCTTTCCTCCAGTGCAACTCTACGGTTGAGGTCAACATCTGCTAGACATTGTCCATAGAATTGCACTGGAGGATCTACAACTGAATAGTAGAGTGTTCTCTCTAGAAATTTCTAGGTCTTTTAGTGCAACTTTTAGTTAAAGTTGAACCTAGAGGAAAACATACGATATTGAATGTATCCACATCCGGATCCGAAGACACAAAGAGAGGTGAAGAGGTAAGGCGAGGGATTTCGGTTCCTAAGGACTGTGTGTTCTCCTCTTCTTTCTCCACCTCCCAAACAGATATGATTATGGGCTCTTCCTCCTCTTCGTCTTCCTCCCCCTCCAAGGAGGACAGGAATATGGGCTCTTCCTCCTCCTCATCTTCCTCCTCTTCCGCGGAGGATAGGACTATGGGATCTTCCTCCTCTGCTACTTCCTCCTCTTCCCCAGAGGATAGGACTATGGAATTTTCTTCCTCTTCTTCCTCCTCCTTCTCCTCCTCCTCCTCGGATAGGAGTATGGCATATTCCTCCTCTTCTTCCTCCACCTCCTCTGATGGGACTATGGGCACTTCCTCCTCTTCTTCCTCCTCCTCTTCATCAGCTATGACAATCGACACTTCCTCCTCTTCTTCCTCCTCCTCTTGGTCAGATATGACAATAATCACTATCTCCTCTTCTTCCTCCTCCCCGTCATCAACTATTACGATGGGCCCACTTCCGGAAGTACCCTGGACAGAACCCTGCCATGGGTTCCCTCTCTCTCCGGCTTTGGCTTCACTGTCTTTCGGCTGTGAAAGAAGAAAATTGGGCAGCTTAGTCCCAAAGAAAAATCAGGGATGCGATAAAATCAGGGATGCAATAAAATCAGGGATCTGAACATTGAAAGAAAGGAGAGGAAGTGATCATGGCCTTGCCTTGTTGTTAGTGTTCTTGTTGTGTGTCCCCAAGTCATTTGTGACTTATGGAGCCCCTACAGCAAACCTGTCATAGGCTGTTCTTGGCAAATTTCTTCAAAGGAGGTTTGCCATTGACATCCACTGAGGCTGAGAGTGTCCAAGGTCACCCAGTGGGTTTATTATGCTCATTCAGGCAAAATAAAGCCCTGATCTCCAGTGTCCAAGTTTAATGCTTAAACAGCCCTGCAATGCTGGCACCACCTTCTCCACACCCTTTCCTACAAGTACTGTGTTCGCACTATGGTGGTGCTCCCGGATTAGTCGCTCCTGATGACGAATCAGGAAAATGCGACGTTCAGGAGAGCCTGTTATCAGCTTCGACTGATACTCCAGCTGTGCCGTTTCTTGGAGGATGGGGACCTTGAGACTGTGATACATGCTCTGATAATCTCCTGTCTAGATTTCTGTAATGCACTCTACATGGGTCTACCCTCTTACTGGGTCAGGAAACATACAGGAAGATGTGAGAGACAGCCTTTTCTTCTGGGCCCCTTTAGGGGCCCAGTTTGCACCAACATTTATTTTATTGGGTGCCAAGTAAAAATATGACTTTTGGTTTGATCCTTTAGTGGGCAGCTTAGTCCCAAAGCAAAATCAGGAATGCGATAAAATCAGGGATCTGACCATTGAAAGAAAGGAGGGGAAGTGAGCATGGCCTTGCCTTGTTGTTAGTGTTCTTGTTGTGTGTTCCAAGTCATTTGTGAGTTATGGAAACCCTACGGCAAATCTGTCATAGGGTGTTCTTGGCAAATTTCTTCAAAGGAGGTTTGCCATTGACATCCACTAAGGCTGAGAGTGTGTGACTCGCCCAAGGCCACCCAGTGGGTTTATTATGCTCATTTAGGCAAAATAAAGCCCTGGTCTCCAGTGTCCTAGTTTAATGCTTAAACAGCCCTGCAATGATGGCTCTACCTTCTCCATATTCTTTCCTCCAAGTAGTGTGTTCACACTATGGTGATGCTCCCGGATTAGTCGCTCTTGATGAAGAATCAGGAAAATGTGACGGTCAGGAGTGCCTGTTATCAACTTCGACTAATACGCCAGCTGTGCCGTTTCTTGGAGGATGGGGACCTTGAGACTGTGATACATGCTATGATAATCTCCTGTCTAGATTTCTGTAATGCACTCTACATTGGGCTACCCTCTTACTGGGTCCGGAAACATCAACTGGTACAGAACATGCTGTGTCCCTCCCGTGGAAGCCATGCATAACAGGAAGATGTGAGAGACAGCCTTTTCTTCTGGGCCTCTTTAGGGGCCCAGTTTGCAACAAGATTTATTTTATTGGGTGCCAAGTAAAAATATGACTTTTGGTTTGATCCTTTAGCGGGGCATTGGATTTAAGTCACATTCGTGCGTTATTTGGCTTCCAATTGTTTTAAAAAGCTGTAGGGTCTTCTGTTTTAATTTTTAACTATGGTTTTCACCTACTTCAATCGCTCTTGTTTTAATTTGCAAAGAGATCTTGTGGCACCTTTGAGACTAACTGAGGAAAAGAAGTTGAAGCATGCAAAGCGAGCCTTTCACTCCATGCATCTGTGGAAGGAGATCAGTCCTAGAAAAGCTGATGCTACAACTTCTTTTGAAGGCACAAGACCTGGTCCAGCACCTCTTGCCTTCTCCATTGGGTTTTGGCACAACTGACCTCTTCTTTCCTGCTGAGTCCAGCATCTGTGAATCCTTGAGCTGTGTCCTTTGGGATGTTCTTGGACTCCTCTTGGATCTTTTGCCTCTTGGCATCATCCATGGCATCTGTCTGTAGATTCCTCTTCATTTCTGCCTGTGCCTGAATCTCAATCAGGGCCTGAGCCTGCAAGAGTTAAGAAGGATTAGCAAAATGGTTTCTAGAAGGTAGTACTCCACTACTTAGCCTTCCAAGTAATATTTGCTCCATGGCATAAGAGAAACACGTGTGCTCATAGAATTGCGATATTCTTACAATACCATAAGTTTGCCTTTAAATCTTTTTTGACTCATGGTGGCCCAAAACCTAACTTATCCTAGGTTTTCTTGGAAAGATTTTTTCAGAGGAGGTTTGCCATTGCCTTCCTCTGAGGCTGTGAGAGCAGGATTTGGCCCAGGTCACCCAGAGAGTTTCCATGGTTAAGTGGAAACTGTGCACCTGCCTATATGCCTTGGAAAACAAATGGAAGGCACTCTCTTGGTAGGTTTTTTCTTGAACTCACTCCTAAATCATATGTCTTCTGGGAAAGGGTAAAACCCTTAGGTTTTTAAGGAGCAAAACTGTGAATATGGATGACCGTGAGAGAGGGACATACATTTTTGCATGGGGTGGAGACAGTGGAAGGAGATATCGTTTTCTCCTACTCTACTATTATTGAATGTGAGGTCATTTGCTGGAGCTGGGACATTAAGAAAAGACAAAACAGAGACAAAAAATTACATTGCAAATGGATAATGTACACTGTGGCAGACTCTGGCTGACTTTCATGTTACTTGGACCTTGAATTTCCATGTTGTTGGGGCGATGAGTTTTATTCCATGGTGCTGGATCCGAGTTCCAAGACAGTTCAGACTAAAAGATAGAGCAAATTCACCAACCCACTGACATGGGAGTCACCATCTACTGCTTTCTAAACCACCTTGAGATCCAGTCACGGGAGAAATGGAAGACAAATTTTAAGAAGTAACACAACCACACAGTTTAATGAACGTTAACTAATGAATGACTGAATAAGAATGCTGCTATAAGGTGACATCAAGCAGTCCACCTGGTTTAAAGTGCTGGCTTCACAGAGCAGCAGTAGTAGGTTCCCTTTAAATAAAGACAGGATTGAAAGCACTTACAATGAATACGAAATAGGCAGTGAAGCCAACAGAATTGGGCAAATGATGAATGAGACTGAAACCAAATGATTGGTGCAGCTCCAGGCTGTGGAGGACTATCCACCTCGACACCTCCTCTCAGTATCAACTGACTCAACTCCCACCTTGGCCAAGATTCTCCATGATCTCCATGGAAACAAAACAAACAAACACGTTCCATTCTATTTTGCCCCATTTCAGCATTTCTCCACCAGGTCCAAATAGATGGGTTACGCTGCATTAAACACAATGATTTCAATTGCGTTTTAAAATTTCATTGTTTTTAGCTGATTCTTTTCCTGAGCCACCTTGGGTCCCACTTGGAATAGAAATGGAATGAAATGCCTCTTTACAACAGCAACTGGAAAAAGCTGGCTCCCACTCCACAAGAAAGGCAGCATATAAATGAAATTATGATTATGGTTTAGTCAAGTTGGGTCTCCCTTATCCAAAACGCTTGGGACTAGAAGTGTTTTGGATTTTGGGCTTCTTCAGATTTTGAAATGTTTGCTTAGACATACTTAGACAGCTTGGACATGGGACTCAAGTTTTATCATGATTTTCATGTATGCTCTTCTATGACTTCTTGACATAGCTTAAAGCTAATGTAATGCACATTATATTATATTATATTATAATTTATTTATTCATTTAGATGCTCCTTTTCTCCCAGGCCAGGAGCCAAGGAGCTTAATAGTTCTGTGTATGAAATAATGTTTGTTTACATTGAACTATTAGAAAACAAAGGTGTCATTTTCTCAGCCACCCTTGTGGACTCTTTTGGATTGAGGAATATTTTGGATGTTGGAATCCCAGATAAAAGATGCCCAACCTTTGTTACACTAAAAGTAGAATTAAAACCATTTAAAACTTGCTTTAAAACAGTATAGCACTGACTTCCGTGGTGTGTGGGAAGGCGTTCCACCACGTTGTGATGGTGCGCCGAGAAATGCAGCTCTGTGCTGTGTGAACATAGGAATATTTTTGCCATTTAATCACCAACACAGTAGAGCACTATAAAACCTCTTCTCTTTTTAACCCTTTGTTCCCAAAGGCTTGCTGGACAAGAAAGGTCTAGCTCTCTAATATCCTTTGCATGGGAGAAAGGTGATACGAAATTTTAAGAAGTAACACAACCATACAGTTCTATAAACATAAAGTGAGGAATGAAAAAATAAGAGGGATGGTATCAGGTGAGATCAAGCAGTCCACTTAGTCTAAAGTGATGCCTTCACACAGCAGCAGTAGTAGGTTCCATTTAAACAAAGTCGGGACTGAAAGCACTTACAATGAAGAGGAAATAGGCAGAGAAGCCAAAAGAACTGTGTAAAGGATGAATGAGACTGAAACCAAATGAATGGTGTGGCTCCAGTCTGTTGAGGCCTCTCCTCTCTCAACCTCCTCTCAGCTTCAACTGACGCAACTGCCACCTTGGCCAAGATTCTCCATGATCTCCACAGAAACAAAACCAACACGTTCCATTCTATTTTGTCCCATCTGACCATTTCCCCACCAGGTCCAAAGAAATGGGTTATGCTACATTAAATGCAATGATTTCAATTGTGTTTCAAAACCTCATTGCTTTTAGCTGATTCTTTTCCTGAGCCCCCTTGGGTCTCACTTGGAATAGAAATGGAATGAAATAATCAGAAACTGGAAAAGCAGGCTTCCACTCCACAAGAAAGGTAACATATAAATGAAAATATGATCATGATTATGATTGTGACAAGTTGGGTCTCCCTTATCCAAAACGCTTGGGACTAGAAGTATTTTGGATTTTGGACTTGTTCAGATTTTGAAATGTTTGCTTAGACATACTTAGACAGCTTGGACATGGGACTCAAGTCTTATCATGATTTTCATGTATGCCCTTCTACAAATTCTTGACATAGCCTGAAGCTAATGTAATACACATTTTATTTTATTTCATCTTATTTATTCATTTAGATGCTGCTTTTCTCCCAGGCCAGGAGCCAAGGTGGCTAATAATTTTGTACTTGAAATAACGTTTGCTTAGATTGCCCTATCCGAAGGGAAATGTGTCATTTTCTCAGGCTCCATGAGGACAATTCTGGATTTTTAATATTTTGGATTTTGGAATCCCAGATAAAAGGTTCCTAACCTGTTTTGTACTAATAGTCGAATTAAAACCATTTAATACTTACTTTAAAACAGTACAGCACTATAAAACCCTTTCTCTTCTTAACCATCTGTTCCCAAAGGCTTGCAGGAATAGAAAGGTCTAGCTCTCCAATACTCTTTGCAAGTTCAATCAGCCAAATTATACAGATTAATCCCAGTGGAATAACAGCATGGATTTTTGGGGGGGGGGGGGGGAAACTGAAGGGATAACAACCTGGGTGAACCTGGGAGTCAAATTTTCAGGAGGATCTGACATGGAGCACCTGTAGAAATGCAGAAAAAGTACAAATCTAATCACATTTTCAATATGTCCAGTTCCTGATTTGACTTTTGATACTTCTACTTTCCATCTGCAGTCCTGTAAAGCGGTCATCATCATCTTTTTCACTGAGATTCTGGGAAGCATGTATATCTGCTCCAGCTCCTTTCTGTACGTTCCTCTGAGTTTAATGGCCTAATATTAGCTCAGATGAATATTGAATTTAAACCATTCATGATTTGCACATTGAAATACATGAGATGTACATGCTCACCTCCTGAAATACAGTCTCCATTGAGCCATCAAACCTATTCAGTGACCTGGACCTGTCACTCTCTCTCGGTCTGATCTGCTCCAAATATTATTGGGTTCTGGCCCTGGAAAAGGACAACAAACAACCCAGACAAGGGTGGTATCGGCCACCTGCGCCCTATAACTGTGCACCTGCCTATATGCCTTGGAAAAGAAATGGAAGGCACACTCCTCGCAGCTTCTTTCTTGAGTTTACTCCCAAATCACATGTCTTCCATTAAAAGGTAAAACCAATGGGTTTTTAAAGAGCAAAACTGTGAATAAGAATGACCGTGAAAGAGGTATATAATTTCCTCCATTGGGCGGAGACAGTGGAAGGAAATATAGTTTTCTTGTTCTCTCCTATTACTTGAATTTGGGGTCATTTAGTGGACCTGGGATGTTCAGGACAAATGAAAAAGAAACAAAAATTCACATTGCATATACTTAATGTACACTGTGGCAGACATTGACTTCCATGTGACTGGGGCATTGAATTTCCATGTTATTGGGGCATTGAGTTTTACTCCATGGTGCTGGATCCTTGTTCCAAGACAGATTCAGCACCACTAACAGTTCAGAGTTAGAGACAGAGGAAATTCATCAACCCACTAACATGGGAGTCACCAGCTCCTTGTGTCTATGTGACCAATGCAAGCCCTTGGCCTCCAATCCCCTCCTTCTCTTCCTGTTAACATTTGGAGATTATTCTTTGGAGATCTTTGAGAACTAAAGTCCAACTAAAAGAACAGAACCATCCTTCTCTTTGACCAGCATGTTTACTTTTGAAAAATGCTAACTTTCATTCTCTATTTTGTATTCTAAACCACCTTTAGACCCACTCATGGGAGAAAGGTGAGAGGAAATTTAAGAAATAACAAAACCATACAGTTCAATGAACGTAACTAATGAATGACTGAATAAGAAGGCTGCTATCACTTGAGATTAAGCAGTCCACCTTGGTTAAAAAAATACCTTCACATAGCAGTAGTAGGTACCTTTTAAACAAAGAGAGGATTGAAAGCACTTACAGTGAACAGGAAATAGGCAGAGAAGCCAACAGAACTGCGTGAATGAAGAATGAGACTGAAACCAAATGAATGGTGCAGCTCCAGTCTGTTGAGGTCTCTCCTCTCTCAACCTCCTCTCAGCCTCAACTGCCACCTTGGCCAAGATTCTCCATGATCTCCATGGAAACAAAACAAACAAAAACATTCCATTCCATTTCATCCCATCTTACCATTTCCCCACCAGGTCCAAATAGATTGGTTACATTCCATTAAATGGGATGATTTCAATTGTGTTTTAAAATTTCATTGTTTTTACCTGATTCTTTTCCTGAGCCACCTTGGGTTCCACTTGGAATAGAAATGGAATGAAATAAGCCTTTACATCAGAAACTCGAAAAGGTGGCTCCCACTCCACAAGAAAGGCAGCATATAAATGACATTATGATTATGATTGTGACAAGTTGGGACTTCCTTATTCAAAACGCTTGGGACTAGAAGTGTTTTGGATTTCAGGTTTGTGCAGATTTTGAAATGTTTGCTTAAACATAAAGAGACATCTTAGAATTGGGGTTCAGGTCTTACCATGATATTCATATATGATCATACACACCTTCTTCACATATATTGAAAGTAATTGTATAATAATAATAATAATAATAATAATAACAATAATATTGTATACAAAGTTTATTTATTTATATATTTATTTGCCACTTTTCTCCCAGGCCAGGAACCAAGGCAGCTAATAATTCTGTGTATGAATTAAAGTTTGTTTACACTGAAATATCAGAGAGTAGAGGTGTCATTTTCTCAGCCCCCCATGTGGAGAATTTTGGATTTTGGGATATTTTTGAATTTGGAATTCTAGATAAAAGGTGCCCAACCTACACTAAGAGTAGAATTAAAATAATTTTAAACTTACTTTAAAACAGTAAAGCATTATAATACCCCTTCTATCCTTAACTTTCAGGTCCCATAGATGTGCTGGAAGAGAAAAGTCTAGCTCTCTAATATCCTTTGTAAAGTGGAATGAGACAATTTATACAGAATAAACCCAATACAGTAACAGCATGGATTTGGCTGGAGGGGGGGAAGGGGGGTGTCACCCCGGGTGAACGTAGGAGTCAAATTTACACCAGGATCTGACATGGAGCACCCCTGGAAATGCACAAAAACTACAAAACTGAAAAGAAACCAAATTGCATTTGCCACATGTTCAGTTCTTGATTTGACTTTTGAGATTTATGAATTTCATTTGCAGTTCTTCAAAGTTGTCATCATCATCTTTTTCACTGAGCTGCAGATTCTGCGAAGCATGTATATCTTCTCCAGCTCTTTTTGTCAGTATGTTCCACCGAGTTCAATAGGTCAACCTTTGCTAAGATGAAAATAGAATTTAACTCTTTCATGCTATGCCCATTGAGACAAATGGGATGCACATGTTCACCTTCCTGAAACACAGTCTCTATTGAGCCATCAGACTTATTTAGTGACCTGGAACCAGTCATTCTCTCTTGATCTAACCCGCTCCAAATATTATTGGTAGAACCAATGGTTGCGAAGGAAGAGAGAATCAAAATCAAGGCATACCACCTTGTACTTTTTTCAAGACACACCTGAAATATATTTATGTAGTCAATGAAATACAGTTGCACATCCACAGATTCTGCAAGCATGGATTTTGCCATCCATAGCGCTCTCTCTCTCTCTCTCTATATATATATATGTACATCCAAAAAGCCCATATTGATTTTGCCATTTTATGTAAGGACACCATTTTACAACCCCATTGTTTGTAATGGGACTTGAGCATCCATGGAATACATGATCAAGAAATGCTTGAGGTAGGGATGATCAGCCAGGCACACGATTAGATTAAAATGTCCTATTTTAGAATGTTCCACCGACAGAAGATTAGTCACTCAACAGAGGATATTAAAGACTTTTTAAAAGATGATGGCATCAAGGGACTTGCTCTTCATGAACTCTTGTGTTTCTCACCCTCACACACATGCACAATACATAGCGTAGTTACGTGCTTTTGTTCCAATGAGGGGAAGACTTGTTGTGTTCTGTGTTAAAAGATGGGGGATTTTTTAAACACATTGGACAGTCCCCCAGAGAACTGCCATCCTTTATGGAAGATGCAAAGAGACTGCCCTGTTAGTCTGAAAAATCAGTGTGCAAAGGAATCTTGAAGTACCTTTGAGAGAAGTAGCTGGTAAGAAAGAGAAGCTGGTAGCATGAACTTTCCTAGACTGGAGTCAACATCTGCATCTGAAAAAATAGAGTCAAGTTTACAAAAGGTCATGTTACCAGCTTCTTTCTTTCACTTAGTCTCAAAGGTGCTACAAGATCCCTTTGCACACTGTATGGAAAATGGCATCCATGTTTGTATTTATTTATTTATTTATGAATGCATTTTACAACTCACCTCGAAGTCAGGTGGTCTGTGTTTGAAGTATTTTGCTATTTGTTTGCCATGAAGAGCTTGAAAACAGCCAAATGTAAAACTGACGTATACAAAACTTTAATTCTGCTCAGCAAAGAACTAAAGCAGAATTTATGATAACCACCATTTGCTGCCCCTTTTACTAACCAAGAAATAAATACATATATAAATAAATAGCCAAAAAACAAGAAGTCACCAAAAAAAGCACAAGGCAGCAAGCTGATTTGTGAAAATGTCCATCTCATGTTTTAATATAGAAGAATCCAAAGTAATCTCTTTTACAGTGTAGGATAATTTAAACATACTCTATAAACAACGTATTTACATCAAAAAGCATTAGGACACTGGCAAAGTGTTGTCACAAATATAAATGAATGTCAAGTATCGTTTGCTTGTTTCTTGTTTCTTTAGGCGACAGGACTAGTTGATCTTCCCCTCTTTCGTCCAAGATTTTAATGAGCAAATGTACTTCAAGCTCTTCAATTGCAAAACACAGAGAGAGAGTCTTTCTGAAATGTCTCTAAACCCCATTTGGAATGTCTCTCTTGACTAGTACTAGAATCAAAGACACATCATGTAGATGTCAGAGGCATAGCCGTGTCCATCTATAACAGCAGTTCCCAACCTTGGGTCAGTCATATACTTCTAGAACTGTTAACTCTTCGTCAAGCTGGTTGGGACTTCTGAGTGCTGATGTTCAATGCATTTGGAGAACCAAAAGTTGGGAACCACTGGTCTAGAAAATCAGTATGCAAAGGGATCTTCTGCTACCTTTGGCACTAAGAGCCTGGTACTACCAGGAGAGGAATTTGTAGCATAAGCATTCACAGACATGATCTACTTCCAGTGAAGTGTGGCCTAGGAAGGGGGTGTGGCTCATTTCAAAATGATTCGACCCTTCCCAGTGGTCTGTGCCATCCAACTGTGTACATTTCCAGTGAGTGGTCCAATTGGCCTCAGCAGGGTTACATGACGTCTCCTGTGTCTTGCCCTGCAACCCTTGACCAGTACAAACTGGTTTCAGACCTGTCGGTCCATACGATGGGGGTAGATCTGCAACACATGGTCCAATTGGCCTGAACAGGATCAAACGACCCTTGCACAAACTCGCCCCACCAGACCTGACCTTTAGTTTTGGACCTCTCAGAATCACATAAGAAATCATTGCACCGGGATATGGACCAGCCTGAGTCCAGGCTGAGTGCCCAGACAGGGCTCAGGCCGGCCAATTTGCCAGTGTGATAATCTCCATAGTCTGGAATATCCAATAGGAAGGTAGGCCTTGGACCAATATCGTGCAGAGACAGCCATTTTTTCATGCCAAAATGTTCTGTGGAGGCACCTTTGGATATTTGACATAAAAAGATCTTGAAAATGGGTTGTCAGAAACCAGGAATTAGAAAATTAATCAATACCAGTCTTAAGACTGTATTATATTGCGTGTGGGTTAACTTGGCTAGTAGAAAAGTTTTTTCTAAGAGGTGAGAAGGTATTAAAAATAGAAGGGTAATATATGAGCAACTACTAAAGAAAGAAGGATTAGAGAGTTACAGAATAAAATCTAGAGAGGAATTTGAAACACAAGGTGTAATATTTAGCTGAAGTTTAAGACGGATTTCAAGTTAGAATGAAGAGAAGAAAACCAAAACCAATTAGATACGATATTCTTTGAAGAAGGAAAGAAAAAGAATCTATCTAAATTCTAGAAGGTTTGACCACAAACAGAGCTAGAGTAAGAGACAGTAAAGGAGTCTATGAATAAATGGAGTCAACGATTTCAATATAATCTAAAGTTTAAAAATTAGGAAAGTGCTTCTTCAGCACTGAAGACAAGTCTGAGCCCTCACTCCTGGGTGCTAGGGGTGCATTTTCAGGATCTTTTTACATCACATTCCTTTTTACATAAAATAGCCAAAAAGAGCCTTCAAGGAACATGTTTTGGCATGCAACAACGGCTGCTTCCCTTCACAGTGTATCAGTCTAAAGGGCTTTCTTTCTATCGGATGTTGTGGACCAGTGGTGTCCCAAACTGCGGTGTTATGTAGTTTGGGTGGTGGTCCTTGTGTGGGCAGGGTTTAGGGGTGGCTTCAAATGAGATCCCTCCTTCCGTCCCTGCCCCTTGCAGCATTACTTTAGAATAAACCCATGGGAGCCAAGGAGAGAGAGGGCCCGGTGTCCCCTGTCCTTGTTCCACGTGGCTTTCCCCTTTATTTCAGAGTCTAGCCTGGCAGGGGAAGGACAGCGGAAGCCCGGTATATTCCCTCCCTTCCCTGCCAGGTATCAATTCAAACCCGGCAGGGAAGGGACGTGGGGGTCTGGACCTTTTTCCTCCGTTCTGTGCCAGGCATTAAAGTCAAGCCCGGCAGGGAAGAGGCAGGGGCCTCCGGTCCTTTTCCCTCCATTCCCTGCCAGGCATCAATTCAAACACGTCAGGGAAGGGATAGGGGGCTCCGGGCCTTTCCCTCCATTCCCTGTCAGGATTTAAAGTCAAGCCCGGCAAGAAAAAAATGGAGGGCATCATGCATCTCCCCCTCTCCTCACCAGGTTTTAAAGTTAAACCCGGCAGGGAAGGTTTGGGGAGCTCCGGGCCTTTCCCTCCATTCCCTGACAAGCTTTTAAATCAAACCCAGCAGGGAAGGGATGGGGGACACTGGGACTTTTTCCTTCCAAAGGCCAGCCTAGCTGGGAAGGGAGAGGGGGCAGTTAATTTGGATAATTAATTGGATAATAACCCCCTTCCCCCCTTCCCCCTTTTTTTGAAGGAAGATTGGCCAGATTTAAATAATTCTTCTGGCTTTTCTTCAAATATGCCTTAAAGAAGCAGCTCATTAAATCACTTCCCTGGCTCCTCACACATACGTCACAAATTTTACCAATGAATAAAAGTTGTCATAGGTTGAAAATGACTTGTAGGCACACCACCACTACCACCATGCACCATGCACTCTTCCATTGTTTGGTGGTAACAAAACAAATGAAGTAAGTTGTTATACATTAAGTTAATGTGGAACAAAGAGAGAAGTAGGAACAGGGGACTAGAGAGCCAGCATGGTATAGTGGTTTGAGCACTGAACACTCAGTTTGAGCACTCTAGAGACCAGGATTTGAGCCCCTGCTCAACCATGGAAACCCATTAGGTCAACTTGGGCAACTCACAATCTCTCAGCCTCTGACAAAGGCAATGACAAACTCTCTCTGAAGAAATCTTGCCAGGAAAACCCCATGATAGGTTCTCTTTCGGATCCTTGTAAGATGGAAATGACCTGAAGGCATACAACAACAATGAAAGGGGGAAACAGTGGAAAAGGTAAAAGAAACAGTTGTTGGGATCCTATACAAAAGCCTGCATCAGGCTAAAAAGCATGCAGAATCAAAGCCAAATCAGGTAAAACAAGGAATTTGTAGCCCTTCAGATGGGCATTAACTCTAGTGTGTACATTCAGCTTATGAATGACATGAATTTCATAGGATTTTCTTAGGCAAGTAATACTTAAAGGTGCCTACAGCACCTGCTGTTCATTAGAGATTTTCTATCCAAGTGCTAACTAGGGATGACACTGCTTAGCTTCCAAGACCAGATAGGTCCTGGTGGCTTCAGAACATTTTGTATAGTCTTTCTACAATAGTCCTAGCCAATGTAGCAAGTGGTGAGAAGTGTTGGCAGCTGCAGTCCAGCAGTATCTGGAAGGCTGCATTATTCCCATCCCTGAGGCAAAGATTGGTGGAACAGCCTTTTGCAAAAACACACACTCCAGTTATCCAAATTTATAGAATAGACTCCACCTCCACCACTTTCCGAGGGAGTGTGTTCCACACTATCAAACTGCCCTTACTGTCTGGAAGTTCTTCCTAATATTGAGGTGGAATCCCTTTTCCTGGATCTTGCATCCATTGTTCTGGGTCCTGTTCTCTGGAACAGCAGAAAACAAGCTTGCTCTCTTCTCAATGTGACATCCCTTCAGATATTTAAACAGAGCTATCATATCACCTCTTAACCTTCTCCTCTCCAGGCTAAACATCCCCAGTTCCCTAAGGCGTTCTTCATAGGGCATGGTTTCCAGACCCTTTGCCATTTTAGTTGCCCTCCTTTGGACACGCTCCAGTTTCTCCACATCCTTTTTGAATTGTGGTGCCCAGAACCGGACACAGTATTCCAGGTGGGGCCTGATCAAAGCAGAATAGAGTGGCACTATTACTTCCCTTGATCTAGATACTATACTTCTATTGATGCAGACTAAAATAGCATTGGCCTTTTTAGCTGCCGCATCACACTGTTGACTCATGTTCAACTTATGGTCTACTTGGATTCCTAAATCCCTTTCACATGTGGTCTCATTCAGCCAGGTGTCTCCCATCCTATATCTATGCATTTCATTTTTCCGCCCTACGTGCAGAACCTTACATTTCTCCGTGTTGAATTTCATTTTGTTAACTTTGGCCCAGCTTCCTAGTCTATTCAGATAATTTTGAATTTTGATCCTGTCCTCTGGGGTATTAGCTACTCCTCTTAATTTGATGTTGTCTGCAAATTTGATAACTAGGCCCCCAATACTGTCATCTAAGTAATTAATAAAGATATTGAATAGCACTGGGCCCAGGACAGAACCCTGTGGCACCCCACTGGTCACTTCTCTCCAGGATGAAAATGAACCATTGCTGAACACCCTTTGGGTGCGTCTAGTCAACCAATTACAAATCCATGTAACAGTTACCTTGTCTAGTCCACATTTTACAAGCTTATTTGAAAGAATGTCATGGGGAACCTTGTCAAAGGCCTTACTGAAATCAAGATACAATATATCCACAGTATTCTCTTCATCTACCAAGCTGGTAATTTTATCAAAAAGAGAGGTCAGATTTGTCTGGCATGATTTGTTTCTCTGAAACCCATGTTGACTTTTTGTGATTATGGAATTATCTTCTAGATATTCACAGACTCTCTGATTCATGATCTGCTCTAGAATCTTTCCTGGAATTGATGGTTAGTCGCAATACCATATTATTCTATCAGCATTTCAATATTTTTAGCCTGGTAATGAACCAGCTGGACTGCAGGCCAATTCACTTTAAAACAGTACAGTATTTTTCTCTTCCTGATAATTGCCATGTTTCGATTTTCCCATCAGCTATTCCTCTTTCCTATGTATAAGGAAACTGTGGGACTGTTCTTGAGAGTACATGTCCCATCAAGAAATATTAATCTGACTTTTTTGGATTTAATTCCAGTTTTTATTCCATGAAAGGTGTCATTTGATTTGCCCATTGCAGACTTTTAATATAATCAGCACAACTTTATGACTCCTTGAAATACTTTATACTAGCTAGAGTCTCTGTGCGATACAACATAAGGGGCTGAAGTGGCCTTCTGTCTTACATTTCCACCCTTTTCATTAAATCTCAAGCCAAGGTTGGATCAGATTCCTAGAGGGTTGTCAGTCAGAGCAATGAGTAACCAGCATTGCAGACAAAGCTGTGTGTCATGGTCAGGTTGTCAAGGTATTAATCAAACGGGAAGCCAAGGAATGCTGGCGATGTGGAACAAGATGGACAAAGTCATGTTGTTCTCAGCATTGGCTGCTAAGGCAAACAGCATTTTTTTCACAACTATGTAAACTCCTGTAACTCCTTCCCCGATCTGTAATGTAACCACTTAGGAAAAACAACCCCCAGGCCACCTTCCAGTGGAGCCTTATGCTTCAACTTGGCAAGGCCCTAATATCCTGAAGAACACCTCCTCTCCTTGATGCTCAAAGTCAGCCTTTGAGTCCCCTTCATTTGGGGAGGATAGGTCTTCTCTTGAAGGCTCAGGGTCTGTCCTGACATCCTTGGTCTCTGCTGAAGGTGGCTGCTGGCTTGGTGCTTGGGTTCCTTCACCTCCACAGACCTTTCCAGCTGGGCCGGCCTGTCATCCCGATCTTGCGAAACAGGACTTCTTCAAGTAAAGTAAAGTATTGTAACCTCCTCCCTTTTTCTCTTTTGAGACACTGGGAATTTTGACAAGATTGTCACTGAAAACACCCAAAACACGTGGTTTAATTGTCGAGGCTTCTACAGTACTATGGTTTGCTGGTGAGTTCTGGAAGGGCCTCCTTTTGCTTATAGGAAACCCTTCAATTTAGGATTTTGACTTGAAGCCGACACTACAACTTGGATGACGGTGAAAAATATGCTGTTAGGTTTGGAGGTATCATAATCCGGTTTGGCACCACTTTAACTGCCCTGTCTCAAGGCTATGGAATTCTGGGAGTTGGAGTTTGTTGTGGGGCCCAGAGCGGAGCTTTGCTCCGCTCTGGGCCCCACAACAAACTCCAACTCCCAGAATTCCATAGCCTTGAGACAGGGCAGTTAAAGCGGTGCCAAACCAGATTATTTCTCTAGTCTGAACGCAGCCCAACTTGGACAACTAAAAAGCACTTTCAAAGTGGAAGAAACCTAGCACAGCTATAATTTATGGCTGGAACATGCAGCCATTATTTTGTATTGTGATCAACGCATACAATTAGAGACAGTGTGAAATAGCTGTTTTGAGTGCTGCTGGACTAGGACTGAGAGAGAGCCGGGTTCAAATCCCTGCACAAGTTCCAGAAAACCAACGGGTGACAAATTGGGCGAGTTGTGTCATCAATGTCCTCTGAAGAAGTTGAAGTCTCTCACACAGAACCATGTTATTAGCAAAATGAATTCAGATCCCATAAGGCTTTTTGAGTGATTCATGACTACAAATGATCTCATAGGTCCAAAACACACACTGAAGAAATAATCCAGTTTGGGACTGCTTTAACTGCCCTGGCTCAGTGCTAGGGAATCCTGGGAATTGTAGTTTATGCTCTTTCTGACAGAGAAGTCTAAGTGTCTCACAAAACTACACCTCCCAGAATTCCCTAGCAGTGAGCCGGGGCAGTTGACTGTATTATATTTCTTTGGACCAAAGTCACGTGACGACGAGAAACCGAGGCAACCAATCACAGCTCAGCACACGCTGACGTCATCCACTAATCAGAAACCGCGGAAAAAAGGAAAGAGGGGAAGCGAAGTGTCTGATTGGATCAGAGGGAAGGTTCCAAAGAATACCATTGGTCCGCGCGAGTGGGCGTGGCTCGGGAAGGACCAATCAAGGGGCGTCCCTTGGCTGGAGAAGTGGGCGTGGCCTTTGGCGTCAATGGCTGCTGCTGTTGCAGCAGCAGGAGGGATCATCATGCAGCATCAATCAGACCATTGGGGTGAGTGGGAGAAGCACTAGCCTTGTAGTTCTATTGTGGCAGCAGAGGAGCCTCACAAAACTACACTTCCCATAATCCTCTTGCGTTTGAGGCAAGGCCCAGCCAAAGCTGTCTCAGACTGGATCATTATTATTATTATTCCTGTGTTTTGGACCTGAGAGAAGCCAGGAGTTATTGTTAGGATGTAGGAAGCTAAGCAGGGTCAGCCCTGGCTAGTAATTGGGTGGGAGACCAGGCACTGCAAGCTCAGTGTACTATGAGATTCTGGGAATTGTAGGTTTTTTTGTGAGGCCCAACCAGAGAGCTCTGGTGCCACAGCAAACTACATTTCCCAGGATGCCACAGCCACTGAGCTAACCAGGGTGACCAGAGGACCCTCCTTTTCTAAGGCATGTCCTACATTTTCAGTGTCTGTCTTCCAGAGTGGGTTTTTTTTTTAGGTTTTATTTTGTAATGTCCTCCATTTTTCTTGGAGGTCCTACATTTTGCACCGCCTCTGCCCTCCTTTGCACCCAGAACCCACCAAACAGCCATCTCTTTATTGGGACAGTTTGAGAGACGTTATACTTTATTATATATACGGTAGAGTCTCGATTATCCGACATAAACTGGACCGGCTGATAGCCGGATAACTGAAAATGTTGGGTAATCCGGAAGGTCCAAGAAAAAAGCCTTGAAATCGCTATGAATTGCAAATGCATTGAAGTTTTATTGCAATAACAGTAAAAGTAAGTGTAAAGAAATCACTGATCGACATTGTGATGCACAGTATAAACAGTCCAGTCCTCTGGAAATTCAAAGAAATCACAGAAAATTTAAAGAAATCACAGAAAATTTAAAGAAATCGCAGCAGCTGCGACGTTGGATAATCTGGAATGGTGGATAATCAAGACTCTACTGTATCACATTTGAACCATGCATTATACATTATCGCCGCCTCGAGTCCCTATATTGGGAGGAAGGCAGGATATAAGAAAATGTTATTACGTATTATTTAAATAATAATACTTGATTAAACAATAATTTAAATAATAAAACTTGTAAGCTTTCGAAGCTCCACTGGCCTCTTCGTCAGATGTTTAAAAAGCACCTCTTTGTGACTCATTAAAGGAACGTAATTTGAATTTTATTTTATTGGTATTTCCTGAAGTACCCACAGGAGAGAAAGAGGTGGCCTTCATGAAGGTCCCTCCATTGACACCTAAACTGAGAACAGCCACATCTTGACAAAACGCAGGCTTGGGATTAACGTCGTCACAATATTTTTAAATTATTTTTCCTCCCGTATGATTTTTGATATCTTTCCCTGAGGAAGAAGCACTAGCCCCTTCTTTGGGTCACGCTTGGTGGCAGCAATTCCTGGAGTGGCCCCTGTTGCTTGCTGGCACTTACTCAAAGCAGCTCTTTGAAAGCTTGCGTCATGTATTTTGGGCATTTTGGTTGTCCTCGTAAAGGTATCGCTGCTTTGTAGATTTTGGATGATACTATACTTTGCTACGTGGCCAACGCGCCTACCCCAGATACATTTAAGTATCTTTAAGTCAACAGACGACTTGAAGGGTGACACATGTACCCATATTCAATTATTATTATTACTCAAAGAGTTTGTTTTTGGGTCCTTCCAAAAAAAGCTGCAGAAATGATCTGGGATTCTTCCAGTTTCCTCTCTGCATTGGAGGAAGAAAAGTTATGGGCCTGACACACACACACAAGATAGATTAATATTAGGAGTTTATTTTGATTAAACGTGTGTAAGATAAAGCTGTATAGCATCTTTAGGGGAGGAGGCTGTTCTGTTTGTTATTGTTTTCAAAACTTCTGGGGAAAGCTTTTCTTAACGTTTGTCGCTGCTTTGTAGCTTTTAAAAAAAATTAATTAATTTTATTTAATGCTGAGTGTTTTGACTGTGTTTGCTCAATTTCAGGGGGTTGGGCAGCTTATTTCTAACTAAACTGCATCCTTAACTTGGAGGCACTTCTAACGTGTATCTGCTAACTAGGTCCCGGCTTGGGAGAAAGGCGACATATAAATAAAGTAAATAAATAAAATAAATCCTGTGCATGTTACTCAGAGGTAGTTTCTATAAGATCCTTATGACAGCAGTCAAAAGCATTGTACAACTATTCCATCTTTCCCTACCTTAACTTTTTTTGTTGTTATTGCAAGGAAAAAAGGAAGAAACCACAGAAAGGCATGGGAGGGTTACAAATAGGGCATGGCATTACTTGGGTCCAACTTGTGAAGAGGAAGTGTGATACCTGTAAAACAATATAGTTTTCTTTTGGAAGCACTTTTGGAAGATCCGTCTAGTTTAAGATTGTATGTACAGCACTGTGTAAATTTACAACACTATATAAATAAAATTAATAATAATAAATAACATTAATAATAACTTGAAATTGTCTTCAACTTGTAACCTTCCCAGGTTTTCCTATAGCTGCTTCTATCTCTTTTCTTTGCACAAAAAAATGTAGTGAGGACACAACATGGTACCTTCCCAGTGTCTCTCAATTGGTAGAGCTAGGTGCTTTCCATCTGGACCTCTAACCACATAGGTCAGAAATAATCTGGTAGTATATGTCCAGTACCACTTTAAGAATTTGTCTTTGTTCAGGACTTCTTTATTTGTTTATGATCACCCTTCTCAAGTGGATTTAGGCGGGCATTCAATACTGTGTAGAAAAGTTGAGCTAACAGGATGTCCTTAGGCTCGCCTGCCAGGTTGTGTGTGTTCTTCTGCACATAAGTGAATGCAGTAACATGTTTTCCAGGTGTCTACTTGTATGTGTGTTAGAGAAAGAAAGAAATCTTTAGGTTTAAAAATCACACACACACACAACCATCTGTTTTGAATCTATATATCAAATGTCTTTTGGAAGGTAGGTTGAAAGGATTAATGCGAATGAAAGTTGAAGTCCTAAATTAACAGTTAGCTTAGTTGTCTTTCCACCTTCCTCCTCCTGTCTATGTCTGTAACATGAAGAATCGAGTTCCGGGAAACGTGAAAGCTTTTTTACTACATTATAATATTTTAGTTGTTGCTGAGATGATATTATTGGTAGAGATATTACCTTTTTCTTTTTTCCCTGATGAACAAGGAACAGATAACCTGCAATTTATTGACACACTGTTGAACATAACAACTCATCTTTATTGTTTTTCTTGATTCCAGTGTTTGGCAAATTATCACATTTGCTGCATTAAAAGTATTTTATTGATTCTATATTGTCTTTTAAGTAATCTGAAAGTATATATAACAGAGATTAAAAATAGCTATGTACAGTAATAAAATATGAAAATCAAACTAAGAACTTGCCTGTGTAGAGCAATATGTGGAAATTCTTATTAATTACTGCAGAATATCTTTATTTTGTAGATTTTGGCAACACAACTGATACAGTTCAAAAAATACCACAGGATCTGTTTGCAGAACTAGTAAGTAGCATATAAAAATTGCATTGTTTTACTAAAAAGAAAAGAAAATGAGAATTCACTGTGTATCAGTCTTACATTATTTTGTCATTTGTTTCTTAGAAGTTAGCCTGTCAAAAGAAAAACAAGGAATCACACATTGCCTTAATGCAACCTTCCCCAACCTGATGGTTTCCATTTGTTTTGTACTAACAGTCCCATTGCACCAGCCAACAATGGAAATGTATAATCAGAGTTGTAACCCAAAATATCCTGAAGGGTTTATTAGATTATGTTGCCTGATAGGCTATTTTTTAGGCTGCCTTTAAGATTTAGGTTGCAATCCCATGTATGTTTGTCTTGTGAAAAGTGCTACTGTTTGCATTTGAATAAGAGCCAGTATGCAATGTTAGATTGAGCCATGGGAAATATACCATATATACTTGATTATAAGATGACATTGTATATAAATCGAGGGCAAGTTTTGGGGCCAAAATTAGGGATTTAGATATGGCCCAAGGATGTTGAGGGTATCCCTTCTTCTCCATCCCTTGGGAGACACCCGGGCTGAGGGAGAGGAGAAAAGGCAAACATTTGCCCCCCAAGCTTGTCCCCAATCTGGCTGTCTCTATGGAGGACACCTGGGCTGCAGAAGAGGCTTGAAGGATGAACCTAATACCATATTGACCCATGTATACATTGACACAGGTTTTTTGGGTCAATTTTTGAGCATAAATTTCTTGACTTATAGTTGAGGATATACTGTAGGTTTTAGTTTGCACTGAGATATGAAACTCATTGGGTGAGTTATTGGGAGGTTAAAATGAAAAGAGGGGGGAAACCACTTAACATAATATTTTGAACTCCTTGTAAGAAATGTGGGGTATAAACATGAATCGGATGACATTGGCTCAAGTAAATTCAGTATCAATGCATGTGTAAATTTTACACATAAAAAGTTTGGGAAGAGGAGGAGCAGGAGGGCTTGAGATCAGGGCCTTCAAACATCGCTCCAGCCTTGAGCAGCTCTTCTCTCGCACGCGCACGCACACACCGGGGATGCCACCTCACTTTTTGAGATCCACTGCCATAACATGAACTGAAATTTTATGAATTGAATCAGAATGGATGAATTGGTAATTTATGAAAAGATAATCTTCAAATCAGTGGAATTGAAATCTGAAGTTTTAGCCTCTTCAGATAATGCTTTTTTATTTAAAAATCACTTACGTGGCTTGTAAAATATTTTATTTGAAGTAAAAAGCTTTTATAGGTGTTGAATTGCTTGCTTGCCAGAAGACTTCATATGGTGGTTATAAGATACATTTACAGCTGTTGATTGACTGGAGTAATCTCAGTTGATTTCAATTTGTACATTTTCCAGATTAGATTTGCACAAAATTTCAACATGGACTCATTTTGGGAAATATCTGTTTGTGAGAGAGCTTACAATTAGAAGGAAAGGGCATACTTAATATTTGTTCATTTTTTTATTATAGGAACAAAAGTGACAAAGTTGCCTAAAAATAGGTTTGCCTAACTTTCAGCTTCAGTGATTGCAATTAGTGTATTAATTAGCTAGAGGTTAAATTGATTAATGTAATAAAATATGCACGCATAAGTAGATTTTTAAAGCTGACTAGTCATTTTTTCCTGCTATGAAACTGACAATTAGCTGATCGTCAACTATTTAATCTTAGAACAGTGCAGCATTGTGTAGGTTTTCTGATTTAGAAGCCCATTTTTTAAGACCAACTCTAGAACTAGACACGTACAAACCAGGGAATTGTATGCCATCTTTTTACTGGTAATATAGGAATACCAAAACCACATGCTTACAGTTGCTTTTCAGAAAAAAATATGCGTTCAAGTTGGACTTGCAGTTAAGCAAATAATTACTGTCTATCTTTTAACCAGTGAAATCTGCTTTTCTCTCTCTATTTTTAGTGTGAACAAATTAGCCGGTATCTGCAGTGCCACATCCCAGCTGTAAATACAGTCGAACTATGTCAGGTAAGCTGAATAGCTAGCAGCATTATGAAAACAATATTGTTCCAAGTGCAGTTGCTAGTCCCAACAGTAGTAAACCCAATGAATCAGTTGTTGAATAGGAAGTCACTAGTTATGTAAAATGCATTTATTCATTTATAATCTGCTCTAGTTGGAATTAGCAGTTGGATTTAGGCGCAGATGACAACCTACTATTTAATTTGTCTTTTGGTGAAACCTTATTAATTGTATTTATTTCCTAGAGATTTCAAGCAGCTGGAATTGAAATAACTGCCAGTGACCTGGCAAAAGTAGTTAATGCTATTTCTTTTATATTCAGGTAAGCAAAGGCTGTCATTCCTGCTGCTTTAATTGCTCAAGAAATGCATGCCTGCTATTTTATTCACTGTGTAGCACAATCAATAGCAAAAGGGCCTAAAAGGAAGCTCCCTATCATTGATCTTTACTTGCAACTTGTATTTGTATAGAAGTGTTTGATAACCAACAAACAGCTTCATTTATATACCGCTTCATACCCTTAAGGAGTGTCTAAGCGGTTTACAATTGTAAGCTATTTGCCCCCCAACAATCTGGGTACTCATTTTAGCGACCTCGGAAGGATGCAAGCCTGAGTCGAGCTTCAGCCCTTTGCTGGTCTTGAACTCGCCACCTTCTGGTTTTGAGTGAGTGGCTGCAGTACAGGCATTTAACCACTGCGCCACCAGGGCTGGTGGCTGATGTGGTATAGAATACATTTGCCTGTTCATATTGAACAATGAGGCCTGGTTTAGCATTTTACAGGCTCTGGGATGTTTAAAAAAAATAGGGATTTTTCACATACAGAGATGTCAAGGTAAAATTGTTTTTTTTAAAGTTGGAAAGTTTGAACATGAGGGCAAACTAATATGTCTCTGGTCAATCTTTGTCACAGTACTTTTTGTGAAGATTTAATTTAATTCCAGGAGTGCTGTCCTGATCTCTTTTGGAAGCAGAATGGGTTTACACACATGAGAGAAGATAAAACATTTAGATTTTATAGTATTATTACTTCAGCAAGTACCAAATTAAGTGGTAATTTCTTTTAACCAAAGATAACTTTAAAAGGCTGATCTTTTCTATTGAAAATCAAGAAGTAAACTGCCCCCCCCCCATTTTGTTTTGTATAGCACAGCAGCAAAAAACAAACTGTCACCTGAAGAATTGTCCATCAAACTAGGAAGCTCCGCTGATAGCTTGCCAAAACAAGCGGTACAAGTTATCCGGCATGTATGGAATGAACAGGGAAATGCTATCATGGAAGCAGAAGATGCAAAAAATGTGGTAGCTGTCGGACAGGTAAACACTTCTTTCTGGTAGAGGTTTACACTTGGAATACCCTATTTCTTTAGAGCACTGGAGTAAAATGTTCAGGTATATTAAACATTTTACTCCAGAAATTGCCTGCTTATAAATAGCACTGCTCTCAGAAAATAAATTATAGTCTGCTAGAACATGAATAAAACTAAGACAAATATTTAAGAAGCATTGACCAACTACTTCTGGGTAAAGCAAAAGCTTGTTTTCTAAACAGTCTGTTGATTGACTTATTTCAACTTGTATGTTAAATACTATTGAAATTATTTGTAGAGCTTTTTAACAATTGATTAAATGGAGTAATACCTGATACTTCAGAGATCTTCTAAAGAAACTCCACATATAATAAAGTTCCACCCCAAGCTTGTGTGTGTGTGTGTGTGTGTGTGTGTGTTGATGTTAGGTCAGAGAATCTGGTATGTCTTAAATATATTAAAATGGAGGAAAGAAGGTTGTGAGGTGGACTTACATTGTTTTTAATTGCTCTGCTTTTGACTTCTGCAGCTCAGTGAAACAAATTTCTGTTTATTACTCAGAATCATTTTATTACACACATGCATCAAATGCGTAGTAAGATTATAATTGTTATGAGTACTTAGCTGAGAAAATTCTTGATAAAATGTTTACCTGGAGATGGACTGGCCAAGTTCATGGATTTAGTTTGAAACCTGAAACCTAGGGCATACATTTCAAGATTCTTTTAATCTTTAAGACAGAAGGATTGCTAATTCAATTAAGTGTGATAAATGGGTAGTTCTTTTGGCATACAAATATATATTTCCAGATGAGAAAAAGCTTTATAAAGTGAAACTGGAAGTACATGTCACTGTGGTCTGCAAAATATATTGCAGCCACTAGGATATTGGAGCACTGAAAACTTTCCAAGGAAATAGTTCAGTGAAGACATTTAATGTATTCCCCCTTGCTTTCTATACTATTTTAGGAATAGATTTTGAGTAATGGGGGTGGGTCTGAATTATATGAAGAATGGTCATGTCCTATGAACAACTGAATATACAGTGACTTTCAAACCATGCTCCAGGAGACCTTGGTTCCTTAGAAATTTATCATTGTCAATATCTACTTGTTCCTCTTTTAGGGGATAGAAATCTTTGTGGCTAATTGAATCATAGTCTGACTCACCAGTTACTCAATTAGAAGTTCAGTAATAATGGTCATTATAAGGTTCTTTGTCTCCTTTACAGACTTACCTTGATCAGGTATAACTGCAAACAAATGTCAGGTCTAGAATTCATTTTCTATAAGCAGTATAGGTCCAACAGGTTGGCTGGTGCCCTACATAAACTGATCTTGTACTCTAAAATAATCTGAAGCATGTAAGGGCTCATCAGCAAGTGAGTTACTAATAAAATATATTCTCACAGGTTACAAAGAGTGAAATGTAGTGATTTAAATATTAAAATAATTTCACTGAGAGGTCTCATTTTGGTAAAATCTAGTTAAAAACAAAAACCCATCCCCTTTCACATGGCACAGTGGTTTACCGATAGTTCACACATATATAGGAACTGGCAATTTTTGGATTGCCAGAGAATAGAGAAGGGAATTTGAGTATGCAAGGGGCAGAGGAACTCATGATCCCAGGTCTTATTAATGAAATGCCAAACCACAATTTGGTGCTGAATTTCAACACAACGCCATGTATTTTGGCATTTCCAAATAATTCCACTTGCCACAGCAAACATCTGAAATGTTTCTTTTTGTTTTTAGCTTATTGATTTTCAGTGGAAACTGGGAATGGCAGTTAGTTCTGACAACTGTAAATCTTTGAAATCACCATACGTTACCATGGCAGTAAAAGTAGCAGATGCATCAGGGCACATCACAAGCAAAACATTTGAAATGACAGTCTCACAATTTCAGGTTGGTACTCATTTTTCATATATCTTGCTATCCTTCAAAGGTTGTTACCCATTCTGACACTATTACAAATAAACTGTATAACGTTGCAGTGTAGGTTTGACTGATTCTCTGGTCTTAAATCCAATTGCTGTTTCCAAGTAGAGTAGATTCATTGAATTCATGGCTAAATGATAAGAACACTTATGTAAACTTTATTGATTCAATGGGTCTACTCTAGTTGGGACTAAGCCGTTACACTGAAGCCTTTATGTACTGTGGTAGCCAATCAGTGAAGGAAATGCAACAGGAAGCAAAAAATTCACAGGTAATAAAAAATTTAATTTGCGCATTTTAGATTCATATTGGTCAATGAATCAGTCTTCTAGCTGAATGAACTTATGTATTAACATGAAAGCTCCAAAACCAGGGAAATTTGAGTAGTATGAACCCAAGACAGGGAAACTGGTTGAAATATGTTTTGCATTATTTTTTTATGTTATTTGTCTCTCAGCTGGACTACATGATACATTTCTTACTGGCTGTCCTGATGGCTTTAATTTTTTAGTTGGTACTTGTAACCTCTCTGTTGTTAGAGATCTCCCAGTTTAAATTAACAGTTTTCTTGATACAGCTCAATGCTGTCTGTGTTCATGGCAGTTCAATATCTAGGTCCTGGAACAGCTACTGAAGTTTGTGTGTTCTCTTGGGGTTTAGCTGTGTCTACTTTTTTGGTGATGAATATATGTGTGTGTATGACCCACAACTGTCAAAATGACAGTTACTGATAGCTGACATACTGTACATTTTTTGTCATATATGCTTGACTATAAGTCAGCCTCATGTATAAGTAGAGGGCAGGTTTTGGGGGCAAAATTATGGATTTTGTTATGATCCTTGGGTATGTTGAGGATAAAATTTAAGGACATGAAATAGGATCTAAATGATGAAGCAAAGGAAAACAATGCCAAAGAACCTTCAAAATTAGGGCAGACATAACTGTTTTGGCTCACACTAAAGGCTGGATGGAAGAGAGAGTAGAGGGAGGTCAGTGCTTCCAGGACAAATTGCACTAGTCTTTCATCAGGAGATGATTCCCTTTTTAATAAGAGTTAAAGTATAGTATTTCCATTGACCTGTGGATAAGTTGACCTAGGTTTTTGGGGTCATTTTTGACTAAAATGTCTAGACTTATATATGAGTATATAAAGTAACTATTTTTATAGAACTTTCCAAGTGTACAAATGCTTTAGTTAATGCCCTTCTGAGAAGCTCCCTGAGGGCAAGGTTAAATTGAAGAAATAAGATAACACAGAATTATTTATGACTAAGCTGTTTTGAGTGTGGACAGAAAATGTGTTTAAATGTATTTTATGTATTGCCTTGCTAGTTAAAAGACAACAGAAAATGAGATTCTTTACTTACATGTATTATATAAATATAGCCAAGTTCTTTACTGTAATGTAATGGTGTGGATTAGGTTGAGAACACGCAAGAGACTCATAAACTATTTCTGTGCCATTGTTGCTTTGCACTCCTAGTTCCCGTCCTTGGGCTTCCATGACTATGGAGTCAAACACATGGGAAAAATAAAGTAGGTTCCAGCTGCTTTGAAGGCAAGAGGCAGGTTAGACAATGCATGAGACGAAAGCAAAACAAGTCCACATTCGGGGTCTAAAAACCAGAGCAATAAGAAACTGGGATACTCAATTCAAGACAGAAAATGTTCATCTTTGCCCCAACATATAAACAGCTCAGCGGCATTGCGGAGACTGTGGCAAAGCAAAAACACAATTGCCAGTAATGCAAAGGATGTAATTACAACATACACAAACAAGACACTCTAACAGGACGGCATGGGATGAAGGGGGGCACATATGGGGTGCCTCAATGATTGTGTTTTGCCACTGGGCACACCGATGCACTGTACAGGTTGTGTATTGCACATACGATTGTGTAGCTGGTCATATGGGCGAATGTTTAATGGAATGGCATCTGGGCCAGAAGAGGAAAGTAATTGGAGGTCACTGGTGGTATGGGTGGCAATAAATAAATAAATAATTTAAAAAATGACACAGCATGGCTGGATGCCACATTGTGCAGACAGCTCATTGGTGTTTGTGCTGCCTTTGGTGTGGGCGGTGCTGACATCAGGGTTTCAACTGGTTATCTGCTTTCAGATAACACAGAATGGAGCCTGCTTTTTCTTGCCTGTCTGCTCTGACCATAGGACTGGGTGTAAAACATAGTTTTCAACCATGGTAAGAGATTAGATTATAGACCTTTAGTGGTTTGGGCTAAATATAAAATGCAGACATATTTGTGCACCACGGCTGGTTTCAGAAACAGACATTGGGTGAATTTGCATGTGACAGGTGCGAAGGAAGGCTGAAGTGCACTTGTTGCTACAGTGTAAAATGGTCCAGAATGGGATTTGAACTTGTATGTACAAACCAATACCTGATTGTGCTATATCTGATGGTGTTAGTGCGAATATTTATCTGCATTTGTCCGCTTTCTATTTTAGAACTTCTACAGTCAATTCAAGGAAATGGCCAGCGTTCTTGAGATGGTCTGAATTATAACTGAGCAGATGATTTGAATCAAATGAGCCCTTTGGTCTTTCCTTTGAAAGTTAATGAGATTTTTTAAGAAAACAAAAAGTTGTTCATCATTCTAATTTCCTACATTGTATTGGTAATTTGTTAGATTATACCTATGTGAAAGAACATCTGAAGACACTTCTTTTGACTGAATTTCTAGAATGTCCTGCTTAACAGCAGAAGTAGGGAGAACATGTAACTGCCACCATGCCTCAGAATGTGGAGATATGGGCCACACAGGATCAGTTGACTAAGGGATACTGGGATATAACTATCAATGTATCTTTTGTTAAATATTTAGCACTCTTTGTATTTGTAACCAGACTTACATAATATATAACTAAGAAGTTACCTATGAAAAATGGTTTCTTGTATATTTTGGGAGCCAAAATTCCATTCTCTTACTAAAGAATATTTAATAAATAAAATAGCAGAAAATATTTTATCTCCATTCATTGTCTATCGCTACAGGGGGGGGGATGTTGCTTAGTAACATTTAGGTTGCCTATGTTAATGAATGTACCTATCTACAGCTATAGGTATTTCACACAGTAATTTAGGCGAATTCAAAGGTACACAAGTGGGTGTAGGAATTATTTATGGCTGTGGCTGAATTTTCACAGGTCTGAATACTTCACATTAAGCTCGCGACTTCCTGCTGTTCTAGAAATGAAGTGGCATGGAACATGCACATCTATAAAGTAAAATTATACCTTTTTTGTCTTGTTTTTGGAATAAGCAAAGCTCACAGTTTCACAAAGGCTGAAAGATTTAAAAGTCTTAAAGACATTTACCAAACTTGGAATGTTTATGCCACTAGCAATTGGTGGCCTCTTCCTAGAATCCCAGTAATAACCAAATTCCTTGGAACTGGCAGCTTGCTGGAGGTAACATCCCATAGATATTTCCTGAATATTTTGTGTACTTGAAGTTGCCTTCCTATCACAATGCCCATCTTTGTATGGTAGTGCTCTTTGATTACTCCTGTGATTTTGTTCATGCCAGTCCTTGTTCCACTCCAATAATTTCATGCCCATTCTATCTGCAGTATTTGATGAACCTTTACCAATATATCATCCTTTCCAGTAGTAGCCCATTTAGTCTTAAGTTGCATTAGAGTTAAGAGCATCTTCATAGCACCCCCCTTTATCACCTTTACTTTCAGGTTGTAATCTTATAAGGCCATCAATTCGAAGAATATCTTGATTTTCACACATCCTTTTTATGATCTTACACTTCTATTCGACCACAAAATTGGCACACGTGTATTTCTGTTTTTAGTTGTTTTTCTGGCCTTTACTGGGCGTAAGCCAACTTTTTTTTTAATATATATAATTTATTAATGCATTCTAAAACAGAACAACAGACAACAAGCGGTACAGTGGTCCCCCGGGTTACGAAGGTAATCCGTTCCGGGATTACCTTCATATCCCGGAAGTGTTCGTTACCCGGGGGACCGCTTTCGTCAATGCACAGCGCGCCAGAAGCGCGCTGTTTTAAAGCTTCCGGGTTGCGAATTTCTTTCGCAACCCGGGTTTTTTTTTTGGATCCCAGGGGCTTTTTTTCTCCCCCGGCGGTTTCGGGTCCCGGGGATTTCGTTCCCCGGGGGATTCGGATCCCGGGGGACCACTGTATACCAAAACGACAATAAATAAAAGACATTAACCCAGCTAATGTCCTGAAGATTATAAACAAGAGGTGTATTCAGGGATCTTGAAAGACATCTTTCCTTAAAAATTTAGCTAATATTGGAAGGTGTCTAGAGAGTAAATCCTGTTGGATATATTCAATAAGTGGGTGCCAAATCTTATGAAAATTTAATCCAGAGTGTAAACCTCTCGCTCTATTGTTATTATCTGCAATTTTCTCCATTGACCACAAGTTCCAGAGTCTAGTCCACCATCCTGCAATATTCAACTTTCCAGTTTTCCACTTCTTGGCTATCTCAAGCCAAAAGGAAACTGATGAGTTCTTTATGCTGCAGGACTTTATTTTCATCCATAAAAATGGAGAACAGGAGAAGGAGTGGTGATAATTGTATACTTTGTTTAGTGATCTTGGAGACCAGTTGTAAAATTTCTATCCAGTATTTTTGCGTAAGCCAACTTGAACCTTACTATGGACAGAATGGGCCCTTGGCAGGTGCTGTTTTCTAGGCTTCCTATACAGTAATAATTTCTGATGTGATTATGATTGTGTAAAAGTCATAATACATAATAAGTTACACACTGGGCTTTTTGAGCTAAGTTTTGGTAGTTGTGTCCCCTGAAAATACAATCCTGAAATTGAGGGACCCTTTCTTCTTAAATCAGAGTGGCATTCACTGTAGTGCAAGATGGCTGAATCAGGAAAGGGGAATTATCTGTTCTCCCCAAAACATTCACACAGGCTTCTTGGCTTCTGGCCAGGTAGTTTATGTATGAAATGTTAGAAATAAGCACTGATTTGACCGCAGAGTACTTGTTAAGGTGACTTCTTATCTTGTTTCCTTATTCAGAATTTTCCTCCAGACTGGAATGAGTCATGTATGCTGATCCAGTAATTAACTTTCGACACTTGCAATTTGAAGGTTATGGCCCAACTCCTGTATGCCACCATTTTTCAATGAATGTGGTTTTGCAGCTGGAGTCCCCATGTAGTTCTCTTATCCTGCTGCCATCCTGAATAAATTTGCTGTGCTATGCAGTTGTGTTAGACAGCAAGATGGAGCCAATTAAAATCTGCAATCATGTGCCATAGATAACTGTTTATGCCAAGTCTCTTAGAAGTATTGGGATTTACAGACCCACCTTCAGTCTTTCCTCCTGTCAGGCATTCATATCTTCTTCCCATTTCTGCAAAATTTCACAGTGCTGTATTTGTCTATGTACAGTAATAATATACAGTCCTCTCTCTGTTCTTGCGGTCTTCGGACTCGCATTCCTCACTTATGTGCAAGTGATGAACAGAGGAAGAATGAATGTGGTGCGCACCCGTGGCACATGCCTACATGCTTCCACACCTATATTCAAGCCAATGAGGCTTGAATATATGTGAAATTCCGTTTTTGCGAGGGGGTTTGGAATGGATCCTCTGCAAAAAAGGAGGGGCAGCTGTAATTCACTGCTCCCATTGATATATAAACCACTCCTGCATTTTATAGTTGCAGGCCCAGCCTCTTAGCAGGGCAAATACCTTAATTTAATTTCAACTGAAAATATTATTTTCATATATTTCTTGTAAATAGCCATTTGGATTTTTGTCCATCCTATGTCTGTTTATGATCCCATAGGCTGGAGGGAAATTACTTTTTTTAGACTTCAAACTCAAGAATCCCCCAAGCTGTGTTGGCTGAGGGGATTCTGGGATTTGTAACCCCAAAAAGGACTTCTAGCTCTGCTCTAACATAGTTGTACAAACCATCATTGTTCAGTAGACTATTGTTTTCACATTTGCTTAAGCTTAGATATAAGCTGCTATGGAGGCAATGTGGCCAGTTCTTTGTGCTTAGATTGGTATGAAGTGGTAATCCACTTCTTTCAGTTAAACAACCCGATCCGGGAATATCTGCTACAAGAAGACTGGGAAAATGCAGCAGCAACATCCTGAATGATGTTGTGGTTTGAGCGCTGGACTATGATCTTGGAGACAAGGGTTTGAATCTCTGCTTGGCCAGAAACCCACTGGGTAACCTTGGGCAAGTCATACTCATTCTGCCTCACAAGAGAGCAAAAGCAAACTCCCTCTGAGCAAACATTGCTAAGAAAACCCCTAAGCTAAGTTCACCTTAGGGACATCATAAATTGAAAACTATCTGAAGGTACACAACCTCCTCTATTTGCCCCTCTTTCCCCATTCTTGATGTACCTGACTGTTCATTAAGCTTCCAATTGGAGCAAAGTGGTCCATTCTTTTTGAAATAATAGGTTCAAAGAGAGCAGACTATGTTTTTAAACCATTAAAATGGCTCAACATGTTTGAGATGTTAATTCTTCCTAAATTTTTGACCCTGGCTAATATAGCCCTATTGCATATTTTGTGAAACAAACTTTAAGCAAAGTCTGACTTAGCACTTTTTAAAGCAACCAAAATATCAAACAGCCCAAATGAAGAGAAGTCAATCAAGACCAGATGTATCACTTTGCCACCATTTCTAGGGCCATATGCAAACAGGGACGTTTCCATAAGTCTCTGAGTATCAGCAGCGAGTTGGACAGAAGGGGAAGAGAGGGTGGAATCCTAGACAGAGAGCCACAAAAGAGAACAGCCTTGATCTTACTACTGCTGTTGATACTTCTGACAGTGAAGATCAGTTGTGTTTCAGCAGATCTGAAGATGCAAAGGAGAACACAGCAGTCATTCCTGAACCAAGCTATCTAGCCTTTTGAAGATCAAAACAGCACTTTGCATTCGGCCTAGAAACAGTGACAAACTTCCTAATGAGGAAGTGAGTTTAAAAGCATAACTTAGGCAAAAACTACTCACAGTAGAAGGGTTCGGATAAAGATTATAATGGACAGCCCTGTAATTATGAGCTCATGACTATCACTGTAAGACTGATTTGATGCAATATCAATGCACTATTTCAGGTTTAATATATAACAAAGACCATCTAGTGTGAGATGCATGGGGCATTTTTCTGTCAGATGATCCTCGTGTACAGACACGTATGTACATCTTATGGGGGAGGGAAGTAATTTATGACAGTCTTTGTTTTGTTCATTTTCTCTGTAACCAAGTGAAGTGTTAAATTAATAATATGAAAAACAAGCGGCTTTTAAAATGCAGTCATTTTATTTTATCATGTATTTTATCATTTGATATGGCTATGAGCAAGAGTTTGGAAGTGTTTTCTTTTGTTTTAGGTCACCTACAGCTTGTCACATCTGCACTCCATCAGTTGTTAATCTTAAGTATGGTTTGTGGAAAGAAGTCAGTGCTAAACCATGGTTTATGCAACTAGCTTGCTTTAATAAACTGCAATTAAGGTTAAACACAGCTTTGTGTTTTGTTTTACTCTTAAACTGCTAAAATGAAAACAAAAGCACCTGATCTCCTTGTGTCCATACTACAAGAAGAGAAGGAAAGAGAACCAGCTGCTGTATTTCGGACACAAAAGCACCTCGTCTGATTCACAGTGGTGTAGTGGGTTAGTCCAAACATTTTAGAAAAACAAAAGCTTTCATGTTTATGTAGAATTTTTTCTGTTAGCATCAAATGGAGCTATTGCCTAAGCTTTAGTTCTTAAAATAATGAGGATTATTCTTTATGAGCAAGCATTGATACCCTCCCAAAAGCCCCGATTCCTTGGTAAATTTGTCAAGTTCTCCTCTAGTGCAAATCTCTAAAAAAAGTGCAGCTTTGGTGGTGCATTTACACTGTAGAAATAATGCAGTTTGACAATCCTTTAACTGCAATGGCTCTATCCTACAGAATCATGGGATTTGTAATTTTGTGAGGCTCGTTGGCAGAGAAGGCTAAAGACCCTGAAAAACTGAATCCCAAGATTCGATAGGATGGCACTACAGCACTTAAAGTGGTGTCTATCTGCATTATTTCTACAGTGCAGATGCACCGCTGAGGAAGGATATACCTCCAGAAGGGATAGCTACTCAATTTTTTGGAAGGCTGACCACCTTAAACTGTTGGTGATAACTGGCATACACATTAATTTCTACAGCAAAGTGATGGAAAGTGTTCTGTATTGATGTGTTCCTACATAAGGAGTTAATGAATAAAACATGATTGTTGTACCTAATGACGTCAATGAGAATGAAGCATGCTTTGCCAATAGAGACTGGAAAGAGAAGAAACAAAAGCAGTAAAACATGCACTAATGCAATGGGCAGCCTCTTTTAAACATGGTGAGCATTGTGAATTCCAAGGAGTCTTTAATTTATGGATACAGAATGAATAGCCTTCCTGATCTTGTGTGTGTGTGTGCACCTTCAAGTTGCCTGTTGACTTATGGTGATCCCATTCATTTCATAGGGTTTTTTAAGGAAAGGAATACTCAGAGGTTATTTTGCCAGTTCCTTCCCCTGAAATATAGTCAACAGCACTTGGCATTCCTTGGTGGTCTCCCATCCAAGTACTAACCAGAGCAGATCCTGCTTAGATACAAGATCAGGTGGGATCTGGTGTCTTTGGGATATTTAGGCCAGCCAGCATAATGGAGCATCATCTGGAGCATCAAACATTTTCATCTTTTTCTAAGTAATCTCTGTCTACTAATGCATTCATGGCATTACAGCACCTTTACATTACAGCACCTTGCCCCATAATTTGTGGATTATCTGACTACCTGTAAGGCTGCATAAACAGCCAATGTTTTAAAATATGTTTCTGATACCACTGAACACTGGTTTTCATTTTTAAAAAATGCTATTGGAACCAGGACAATAAGTGCCAGCAAATAGCTATTGCAAGGCCTTGAGGATAACAAATGATAGGTGGATTAAAGGATAAGACACCAAAAATGAAGAAATATGCTGATAAACCTGTTAGGAGATGAAGAGGATTATCAGAGAGGCTGATGTGAAAAGATTCTCAGATTTGGAGTACCATTTTATTGTTGGTCAAAAACAGCTGTAATTACCCCAGCTGTAAGTAAACCTACCTACAAATAAAGCCTCTAGGTTTCAGTTGCACTTGCTTTCCAAAAAAAACAGTCTTCAGAAGAATTATTTTAGAAAGCAAACACATCAATTTTTATTAAAAAAAATTGCATCTGTACTACCAATTATGTGACAGTGATTCTTAACTTTTTGTTGTATTCTGATTCTCTGGATTCCTTACTTAAGAGACCAGGAAAAAATTGAAAGTTGTTTTTAAAAAATGTAGTGCAAAAGAGAAATATTACTTTTTACTACTTTTAACATTAAGAAACAACATTTCTTAGCTGTTAACACATGTCTTCAACAAAACAATGCCCAACACCCACACGAATCTTTTTTTAAACCTTGAACATAATATATCTTAAAGATTTGTTCCAGAGGTACACAAATTCTATGCCATAAGAGAGTACTTGTTGATTCTCACACAATAACAAAAATGTACACTGTGATTATCTGGTGAATTAAATGGAAAGAAGCTTTCACTTAGGAGTTTATCACATGGGAGGAATTTCTCTTAATTGCGAATGGAGCCAATTTGCAATTACGTGAATTCGCTAGTTTAGAGCATTTACGTGAGTTCTAATTGCGTTTGGAATGCGTTCAGAATGACTTCCCATTGTCTGAAAAAGACCCCCCATTGCCCGAAATTGCATGAGATACTCTAATACGCAATAACATGAAACCCCATGATTGTGTTCGGAATGACTTCCCATTGCCCGAAATTGTGTGAGATACACTCATTCGTAATAATGTGAAACCCCATGATTGCATTCGGATTGCCACTGCATTATACCCTCAAAATTCGTCATATGATAAACTCCTTAGAAGAGTTGTCAAATAAATGCTATCAGGCAATTAGCTCATAACAGACAATTCAGGCTCATATACACTTTCCAGTGTATACACTCAGGAGTGTCCCTGGAGTATTCTGGCTCCAAATTTGCCCCTTACTTGCTTCACCATGAAGATGTTGCCTTCATTCGCACAGTCCTGAGCCATCAACTGCAATTGCTGCAGGTGATGCCCAGTGACTGGGTGCTATATTCTGGCCTCAGAGTGATGCACCCACAGTCGTGGCGGGTGGCTCAGGTATCTTTGCAGCGACATGATGGTGGCATTTGCCTGGTCTCAAGAAGCCCACTGCTCCCATCATTGTGGTTGTGTTGCTGTGAGGCCAGAACAAAGCACCCAGCCAGGCTAACAACACTGGGGACCTTGTTCTGACCTCAGAGCAACGCATTTGCAGTGACGGTGGGCAGCTCAGGATTGCACAAGTGAAGGCAGCTGCTGTCGTTGCTTGGAAGAGACCAGAAAACCCACAGTAAAAGTAAGTTTAAATACAGGTTAGGGGGTGGAAATCCAAAATCAGGTCTGGGCACAGTGAAGACAGTCCAGACCTAATTTGGGGTTTTGAGCCCAGGTTGTGTAAACAGGACACAGTGAGCTGGGGGGGGGGCGGTTGGGATATGATGTAGATGAAACATAAGGCAGAAGACAAAATACCAATTCATGCATTAAGCTCCAATACAGAGCAGTTTCTGGAGTGTGCTCAGTTTCTAAGTGAGTGCATTTGAACTTTAAAAACTAGGCTGCCATGAAGGTGGTCAGCTTGAGCTGAGCTGCAGCTTCTGGCTACTGCTGGAATTGGAGCTCAACAAATTGGAGCTCCACATTTTCTGTGGTAGTGGGAAGAATATCTGGAAGAGTGAGAAGGAAAAGTACTGTGCTGTGGCTTGTTTTCAGGCTAAAGCACAGTGCTGAAGCTTTTCCTTGACAAAGGGGGTGGGGTAGGACTATTTGAATAGCACATGCATGCATACACAGGTTTTGTGTACCTGTTCTTCATTTTCTTGGCTGCTCTTCTAGATCTTGACTATAAGCTAATTTTATTCCACCTGGAGGCTTTTAGTGGACAGAAAGTAGCACAAACAAGAATGGGAACATTGGGAAATGAAAAGGGATCTGGCTGCAGTCCTTTCCAAACCAGAGAAGGGTTGCACTTAAGTAGCAGAACTTTGGACTAAAAGCTGATCATAATGACAGAGCAAATCTTCAAGTGCCAAGAAAGACTACAGGAGAGTGGGCAAAGCAAGTGGGGGGGGGGGGTACAGTTTGTAAGAAAAGGCCTTCCAGAAAAGAATGTGGAGGAGTGGAAGATGCTTTTTGAAGGATCCGGATGGATCACCCTGAAGACAGTGCTGGGATACAGTAAAACTGGTGTACCTGTTCCAGGAAAGAAGCCTTCAAGCAGAAACAAGGCTGAGGCTGCCAGAAGCAAGAGTTCCAGAAAAAGAAAGGCTGAAGAGGTACTCTTGAAAAGCCTAGGTTGCTGCAGCTTTTAAAAGTGATTCAGCATGAGTCATTTCAGTAAGAGCCAAGTGGAAATGGAACGGAGTGATGGGCATTCTAATGGGAATGGTATAATGATCACAAAATTGGATCCAAATGAACACCTAATCCATACAAGGAGGATTCCATTGCTACTCAAATCCATCTTGACTCAATGCAACCCTATGGATGAGACATCTCCAAGACCCCCTTCCCTCTGTTCTGCTCAGGTCCTGCAGGCTCCAGCCTGTGGCCTCTCAGGTTGAGTCTAGCCATCTGACTTGCAGCCTTCCTCTCTTTCTACTGCCTTTTGACTTTCCTAGTATCACTGTCTTTTCTAATGAGTCGCGCCTTTTCACAATGTGGCCAAAGTATGACAGCCTCAATTTAGCCATCCTGGCTTCCAGGAAGAATTCAGGATTGATCTGTGCTAGGTCCCATTTGTTTATCTTTTTTGGCTTAGTATTCTTAGTACTCTTAACACCACATGTCAAATTCATTGACTTTCTTTCTATCAGCTTTTTTCACTGTCCAGCTTTCACATCTGTATATTATGATGGGGAATACCTGTAGTAATACAACCCGGGTCAGCAGACTTCACCAGCTTAACGTACGTAATGCAGTGCTACAAAAGCTATTGGATGTGACAGCTATTTTTCTCCTGCAAGACCCCCCCCCCCCATATGTACCCACTGTCTACAACTGTTTATTTCTTGCGAACTCCTCATGGCTTTTGGACCAGCACTGGCAGGATGACCGAGATATCTTAATCGCAAAGGAGGACGAGCCACCCCAAAATATAGAAAATTAAATCAAAATGTAGGACATTACCAAATAAAAGATAAAAACACTAATATAAATTTATGCTTCTTAGTCATGCTCAAACTGGAGGACATTCTGAAATACCTCCTATACATAAAGCTGAAATGTAGGACATCTCCTGGAAAAGGAGATCTTATAGTCAATCTGAGGACTGGTCCATCCTTTTGAACAATGTTGCTTAATCGAATGCTTGGGGTTGGGCGGTTTATAGGCTTAAATTTCTTACTGGTGGGGTTTGATTCCTACTGTGGTTTACTCAGGTTATTCTCACTGTGGTTTGTCCTGTGTATGTGACCAGAATATACTGACCTATGAAACAAGCATTTTATTTGATTTTCTCACACTGCGTAGCTACAACATCAAGCCCTCCATGCTTGTCAGAGTTTACTGGGAAAGATTGTTGTTCAGCGATGTTGTTGGGCTTTTAAAAGACAGTGCCAAGGGCTAAATGACAGTCCTCTGCATAAATTCTGTTTATGGTAACACACATCGACATTATATGTATAAGAACAGATTAATGGCCCTGAGGAATAAGTTTGGGGAGCTTGCAGGCCCAAGCCTAGCAACACTCCTGTTGCCAACAGAGATAGCTGCAGACGCATGGGGCAGGCTCTAGCAGGAAGGAAGATTATGGCACTAACAAATACGTTGGATGGGCACCCTGAATGTGATCAGAGAAAACATATTTTAATGGGTCTCCTTAATAGCTATGGCTATGTTGCTTGCTGGGATTTGGTAGAAGAATCTTCCTAGCTGAGCGTCAAGTGTAAGACTCTGAAGCACTCTATGTTTTCTTTAATTTCTTTCTTATGAGGTTTAGCCTGGAGAAGAGAAGGTTAAGAGGTGATATGATAGCCCTGTTTAAATACTGTACTTGAAGGGATGTCACATTGAGGAGGGAGCAAGCTACAGGAAAAGAGATTCCACCTCAACATTAGGAAGAAATTCCTGACAGTAAGGGCTGTTCGACAATGGAACACACTCCCTCGGAGAGTGGAGGAGTCTCATTCCTTGGAGGTCTTTAAGCAGAGGCTGGATGGCCATCTGTTGGGGATGCTTTGATGGAGAATTCCTGCATGGCAGGGGTTTGGACTGGATGGCCCTTGTGGTCTCTTCCAACTCTGTGATTCTATGATTCTAGGTCTTTAGCTTCCAGGAATCTCTCTTTTAAGCAGTGCTATCATTGAGACCCCACAAGTTATTTTCTTGTCACATAAATTTAAGGTTCTAATAGAAACATTAACCTTTTAACAACTCAAGTGAGCAAGTGAGGCAGGGAGACTTGGTTGTTCAGATCCACTGGACACTATAGATATGAACCTGTGTTTTCCACATCTATGTGCAGTTTCCCACCACCACGAGGGTCTCTATTCATTTTTGTTTGGGTGATTTGAATGTGTTCTGTTTATTTGTTTTAACCTATGTGTTTAAATGGTTTTATGTTGTACCCTGCCTGGAGTCTTGGGGAGAGAGAGGTAAGAAGAAAATCATCATCATCATCATCATCATCATCATCATCATCATCAATCATCATCTCACACTTTGAATCATACTTTTCTGCTCCCTTCTCCCTCAACAGAGACACAAAGGAGGCAAGCACAAGCTTTCACTTTCATTGCCTAAGCATAATTTGTCATTATATTCCAACAAAGACAAATGATGGATTTGAAGCTGGCTTGTCTAACTAAGCCAGTTTAAGCAAAGGGGTCCATTTGTGGGCTTCAGAAGATCAGTTAAATGTGTGCAAAGAGTGATTCTTCCCTTTGATTTCCTTCTTGTTACAGTGACTTTTAAGGTAAGAATTAGTATTTTCACGCGCTTGTTTTAAAACTTCTTTGTTCCAGACCAGTCTATGTAAAGGAAATCAATTACCAGTTTAATAAACTAAATTCTAGACAAAATAGTGTCTGTCTGTGTTTATGTGTTTCTCTGGAGGGAATTCCATACTTTTCGTCAGATTCTTAGGCCAGACTGGCAGGGTTTGAACCTTTCTTTGATAGTGACAATTGGACACTGCCCTGAGAGAAGATGACTAGCTGGTCACACAAAAGTCTTTCATAGCTTTTCACCACCTCAGCTGCTCAGGTCTAAAGCACCTATTTCACCCTGCCTAATGGACGTGGGGTTTTAGTGGTTAAGACACCAATTCATAGAATCATAGAGTTGGAAGAGACCACAAGGGCCATCCAGTCCAACCCCCTGCCATGCAGGAACTCTCAATCAAAGCATCCCTGACAGATGGCCATCCAGCCTCTGTTTAAAGACCTCTAAGGAAGGAGACTCCATTACACTCCAAGGGAGTGTGTTCCACTGTCGAACAGCCCTTACTCTCAGGAAGTTCCTCCTAATGTTGAGGTGGAATCTCTTTTCCTGCAGTTTGCATCCATTGTTCCGCGTCCTAGTCTCTGCAGCAGCAGAAAACAAGCTTGCTCCCTCCTCAACATGACATCCCTTCAAATATTTAAACAAGGCTATCATATCACCTCTTAACCTTCTCTTCTCCAGGCTAAACATCCCCAGTTCCCTAAGTCGTTCCTCATAAGGCATGGATTCCAGACCCTTTGCCATTTTAGTCGCCCTCCTTTGGACCTGCTCCAGTTTCTCCACATACTTTTTAAATCATGCCCAGAACTGGACACAGTATTCCAGGTGGGGCCTGACCAAAGCAGTATAGAGCGGCACTATTACTTCCCTTGACCTAGGCACTATACTTCTATTGATGCAGTCAAAAATTGCATTGGCCTTTTTAGCTGCTGCATCATACTGTTGGCTCATGTTCAACTTGTGGTCTCCTTGGACTCCTAGATCCCTTTCACATGTGGTCTCATTCAGCCAGGTGTCTCCCATCCTATATCTATGCATTTCATTTTTCCGCCCTACGTGTAGGACCTTACATTTCTCCATGTTGAATTTCATTTTGTTAACTTTGGCCCAGCTTTCTAATCTATTCAGGCCATTTTGAATTTTGATCCTGTCCTCTGGGGTATTAGGTACTCCTCCTAATTTGGTGTCGTCTGCAAATTTGATAACTAGGCCCTCAATACTTTCATCCAAGTCATTAATAAAGATATTGAATAGTACTGGGCCCAGGACAGAACCCTGACGACTGCTGTATCGCACTGACGACTGTAAAATGGACCCCCTCGCTTAAACTGGGACAATGCATATAAATGTGGAAAACAGGTTCGAGGCCTGAGTGCTGTATGATATGTCCTCCCGTCCCAGCTTCTGACAGCCTAGCACTTTGGAAGCATGCCAATGCAAGTAGATAGATAGGTACCACTTCTAGGTGGGAAGGTAACAACGTTCGGTGCCGTCATGCTGGCCACATGATCACAAAGCACTGGCTCTTCGGATTAGAAGCGGAGATGAGCATCACCCCCTGCAGTCAGCTACAACTAGACATTTGTGTCAAGGGACTACCTTTTCCTTTCACGGTGAGAGCAACACTTGTCACTTCCCTGGAACCTCAGTTTAGCTTGGGCCGTAAACTTTACTGTGTACATTTTTTGCTTTCATGCAGCCTGCTATAAAACATCAGAAGGTGAACTCTGTATTTCTTCCTCTATAGGATTCAAAATAGAAGATGACCTCTATTAATTCATGACGGACTAAAAGCAAAATAGCCAGCTAATCTTGAACACAGACCCTAAGTATGCTGATTTCACATTTAAATCCTAATGCCAACGGGATGTATTATTTATTCTTTAGTGTTATGGCACAGGTTCTTAACCTGTGGTCTGATGGGCCTCAGAGGATCAACAAGTAGAGTGTGCCTGTCTGTCTCTGTGTGTGAGTGTGACTTTTCCCCCTTTGTGCTTTCCTTCCTATTAATTTGAAAGTACATTTTTCAGGGAAGGGATCAGTAGCTTCCAGATTTTCAAAGGATTTCATAGAATCATAGAATCACAGAGTTGGAAGAGACCACAAGGGCCATCCAGTCCAACCCCCTGCCATGCAGGAACTCCCAATCAAAGCATCCCCGACAGATGGCCATCCAGCCTCAGTTTAAAGCTTAAAAACCATTGCAGTAGTCTTTAAGGTATGTTTGTTGACATTGCTTTGGGAGAAGCCCTTTTGCAGATGTACCTCTCTCTCAACAGAAGTTATTTCCATGGAAGACATCTGCAATCCTACCCATATGAATTCAAGAATAAGCCTGGGACTCCAGAACCTTTTTTCTAAGGCAGTGATGATGGTTGGTGTGCTGCAGGTCATGGTTAATTTTGCCTACCTGCAGGTACATTTTTTTAAAATAAAAGCAAAACAAAACAGTGGATCCCTGCTCAGCTATGGAAACTCACTGGGGAATCCTGGATGAGTCACACACTCTCAGCCCCAGTGACAAACCTCTTGCCTAGAGAACCCCATGACAGATTTGCCTTAGGGTCACCAAATGTTAGATGATTTGAAGGCACTCAAAAAAGTAATTCCATCCTGCAGCCCCTTTTGTTCTCTTTTATTGGTGATATTATGAATTTGTTCCAGTTGAACGTCTCCTCTGTATAGGCTGGTCAAAATTTTAACTCTTAGAGAGAGAGTAAGGGCTTAGTCATAATAGCATACTTATGTACAATACAGTCTTATTTGGACCTGTATTAGGTACAACAAGGCTATGGAATTCTGGGAGTTGGAGTATGTTGCGGGGCCCAGAGCCACCGCTTGAACTCTTTGTCTGGCTCAAGGCTGCTATGGAATTCTGGGAATTGGAGTATGTTGTGGAGCCCAAAGCCACCACTTTAACACTTTATCTGGCTCAAGGCTGCTATGGAATTCTGGGAGTTGGAGTATGTTGTGGGGCCCAGAGCGGAGCTCCCGCTCCGCTCTGGGCCCACAACAAACTCCAACTCCCAGAATTCCATAGCAGCCTTGAGCCAGAAGAAAAGAGTTGCTAAAGCGGTGCCAAAGCGGGTTATTATTATTTCTCCAGTGTGGATGCACCCTTTAATCAGTCATGGAGGGAAAGTTGAAACTGAGGAAAGGAACAAGGTCGGCCTCCAGGAGAAGAAGGAGGCGCCTTTCGCTTTGTTTTGACGGTCGAGGAAAAAAAAAAGAGGAGGAATAGAAGGAGGAGGGCTCTTAGTCTTCCCTTCCTTCTTCCCTTTTGCGGGCTGACTGCGGGCAAAGGCGGGCCAACCACCAGGCTCTTATCCTCCTCCTCCTTCTCCCTGGCGCTGCCCAGGGGGCGGAGAGGGGACGAACAGAGACAGACCCACAAGGGAAGGGCTGCTGCTGGCTGAACTTATTCCGTATATATATGTGTTCTTATTATATCATGTGTGGAGGGGTCTGTTCTTTCCAATCTCCTCAGCCATGAAGTGAAACATGTCTCCACAGCATCCAGGATGGAGTGAGGGCCGCCTCTTGAGCGACTCCGCTGCGTCGTCGTCGTCCTGAGGAGAAAGAAAAAACAAGAAGCCAGGCCCCTGTGTGTGAACGAGCTTTATTATTAATATCCGTGGCCTCATCATGGAGGAGAAGAAGCCTCCTCCTCATGAAGAAAAGCAGCAGCAGCAGCCCTCCTTCTCGCACCCCTTGGAGGAGCCCGAAGAAGGAGGGACTGCTGCTGCTGCTGCTTCGGTGGCCTCGCCGCCGGAGAAGCGCTTCAAGCTCTGGTACGTGGGCTGCTCCTGCCTCGACCGCCGCACCACGCTCCCGATGCTGCCTTGGTTGATGGCCGAGATCCGTCGGAGGAGTCAGAAACCCGAGTTGGCTTCTAGCGCTGTCCCGGCCCGGGAGGTCGTCCTCCTCCTCCTCGGGTCGTCGCCTCACCACCTGCGATGCGTCCCTTCTTCCTCCTCCTCAGGCAGCAACAACAACAACGGCGCCTCTTCCTTGTCCTCCTCGTCGTCCCCGGCCGTCTTCATCTTCGAGCACAAGGCGCAGCACATCGCCCGCTTCGTCCACAACAGCCACGACCTCACTTACTTCGCTTACCTGATCAAGGCCCAGCCCGAAGACCCGGACTCGCAGATGGCTTGCCACGTCTTCAGGGCTAACGACCCCAGCCAGGCAAGTCTCGGGGGAGAGCGCGCCCTGCTCAAGAAGAAGAAGAAGAAGAAAAACAGCCGTTATTGTGAGGGGAAAGGGTTTAAAAAGCGGGGGTCGTCGCTCGCGCATGCGCGCTCCCCACAGGCAGCTCGCCTCGCGCGCGTTTACCTCACACGGCGCGGCACGCGCCGTGTGAGGTAAACGCGCGCGAGGCGAGCTGCCTGTGGGGAGCGCGCATGCGCGAGCGACGACCCCCCCCCACACGCTTTTTAAACCTTTCCCCTCAACGGTTGTTCTCTCTTGCCCAAGCGCGCATGCGCAGTGCGCACTTCATCCCCCTCCCCCTCCTCTTAGGTCCCCTTTCTCTTGTCAATCATGTCAGTGTCACAACAATCACACACACTACCTCAGCCCACTTTGAGACTAACTGAAAGGAACCACTTGACAGCATGGGCTTTTTTTTCTACCCCCCCTCCCCCCCTAAAGACTAAACTCTGCTTCCTCCTCAGATGCATTTGAAGTAGATTTAAGTCTATGAAAGCCCATGCTGCCAACTTCTTTCTTTCAGTTAGTCTCAAAGGTGCTGCAAGATTTTCTTGACATACTGGTTTTATTGAAAGCGTGAGCTTTCCTAGACTAAACTCTGTTTCCTCAGGTGCATTTGTAGGGTTAAGTCTCCAAAAGACTATTCTTCTGCCAATTACTTTCCTTCAGTTAGTCTCCAAGGGGCTGCAAGATTTCTTTACATACTGTTTTTATAGACTAACACTGGCAGCATGAGCTTTCCTAGACTAAACTCTACTTCCTCGGATGTATTTGAAGTAGATTTAAGTCTATGAAAGCTCATGCTGCCAACTTCTTTCTTTCAGTTAGTCTCAAAGGTGCTGCAACATTTTCTTGACATAACTGGTTTTACTGACTAGCACTGGAAGCGTGAGCTTTCCTAGACTAAACTCTGTTTCCTCAGATGCATTTGTAGATTTAAGTTTCCAAAAGACCATTCTTCTGCCAATTCCTTTCCTTCATTTAGCCTCAGAGGTGCTACAGGATTTCTTTACATACTGATGTTATCAACTAACACTGGAAGCGTTAGCTTTCCTAGATTAAATTCTACCTTCTCAGATGCATTTGAACTAGATTTAAGTCTATGAGAGCCCATGCTGCCAACTTCTTTCAGTTAGTCTCAAAGGTGCTGCAAGATTTTCTTTACATACTGGTTTTATCAGCTAGCACTGGAAGTGTGAGCTTTCCTAGACTAAACTCTGGAGTTTATCACACTGGAGGAATTTCAATTGCGAATGGAGCCAATTCGCAATTACGTGAATTCGCTAGTTTAGCAAATCAAATTTACGTCAAATCTGATTGCATTCGGAATGCATTCAGAATGACTTCCCATTGCCTGAAATTGTGTGAGATACTCTAATGCGCAATAACATAAAACCCCATGATTGCGTTTGGAATGACTTCCTATTGTGTGAGATACACTCATACACAATAATGGGCAACCCCATGATTGTGTTCGGATTGCCATTGCATGATACCCCCAAATTCCGTCGGATGATAAACTCCTCTGTTTCCTCAGATTTGTAAGTTTAAATCTCCAAAAGACCATTCTTCTGCCAATTCCTTTCCTTCAGTTAGTCTCAAAGGGGCTGCAAGATTTCTTTACATACTGGTTTTATGGACTAGCATTGGCAGCATGAGCTCTCCTAAACTAAACTCTACTTCCTCAGATGCATTTGAAGTAGATTTAAGTCTATGAAAGCCCATGCTGCCAACTTCTTTCTTTCAGTTAGTCTCAAAGGGGCTACAAGATCTGTGTACGCACTGATTTTACTGACTATATCTTTATATAGAGAGATCTTTATGTAGAGAGACTAACTGAAAGGAAAAAGTTGGCAGCATGAACTTTTCTAGACTTAAATTTACTTCAAATGCATTTGAGGAAGCAGAGTTTAGGAATGCTTGTGCTGCCAACTTCTTTCAGGGGCTACAAGATACTGATTTTACATAGTGATTTTATTTATGTATTTTATTGACTAAAACAGCTATATCTTTATGTAGAGAGATTTTGTATTCCTTTTGAGGAATACAAAAGGAAAGGAAGAAGTTGGTAAAATGACCTTTCTTAGATGTACGTCTACTTCCTCAGATGGATTTGGAAGTAAACTTTAGCCTAGGAAAGCTCATGCTGCCAACTTTTTTTTCCAGTTAGTCTCAAAGGGGCTACATGAAGATACTGATTTACTGATTAACACAGCCATATCTTTATGATACACCTTTGAATCTAACTGAAAAGAAGACGGCAGCATGAGTTTTCCTAGAGTAAACATTGCTTCCTCAGATGCATTTGAAACAGAGTTTAGTCTAGGAAAGCCCATGCTGCCAACTTCTTTCTTTCAGTTAGTCTCAAAGGTGCTCCAAGATTTCTCTACACACTGATACTACAGACTAACGTGGCTAGATCTTTGAATTAGGTCCTCTTAAGGAGGGAGGGACTTCAGCTCCCAGAATTCCTGAGCTAGTTGGCCAAGTTGGTTTAGGGGATTATGTGAAATGAAATCCAAAAGGCCTGGAGGAACAAGGTTTGGGAAGCACTGTTTTTTTAGGGTGGGTGGGTTCTACGAAGCATGAGCTGATATTTCTAGGAGTGTTTTGAGGCTGTAGTGGGTGGTGTCCTACATTTTTTCTGGAATGTCCTACATTGGGGTGCCTTCTCCTCCTCTGCAGTGAGAATATCTGGTCACTTTGCCAGTGCTTGGTTCAAAAGCCAGTTACTGATGGTCCATGGAAAGGTTGCAAGAAATAAACAGTTGTACAGTGGGATGGTCCAAAACACCTAGAGGTACAAGGTTTGAGAAGCACTGGTTTTGAGTATCACTTGAAAATCCTCTATTTTGAGGTGCCTTGTCCTGCGTTTTGGCTAGGACATCTGGTCTCCCTGACTTATGGACACCCTAACTTAAGGCAACCTTATCATGGAGTTTTCTTGAAAGCATATTCTGGGGTTTGCTGTCTTGGCCATACAGCAATGTCCAGTAACATCCAAAATCCACCCAACAATGATACCTTTATTGGGACAACCAAAATGCACAATATGCATGTTGGTTTTCTTGTCACATTTCTTCAAAGGTTTTTTATGCCCCTGGCCATCCTCTGAGGCTGAGAGAATATGACTTTACTATCTAGTCTAAACTACTGGTAGTGCAGGAGTCCGCACTGAATGCACCACTAAGAGGTAGCCACCCAACCTCTGCTTCAATCTTGCAGTGGAGAATTTATTACTCTGTGTGGTAGTTCTGTTGTCGTTGTTGTGTGCTGCTAAATCATTTTTCGCTTATAGCAACCCGAAGGGAAAATGATCATAAGGTTTTCTTGGCAAGTTTCAGGGTTGCCATTGTTGCCCCTGAGTCTGAGAGACTGTTACATACCCAGAGTCACCCACTGGGTTTTTATGTTTGAGCAGGGAATCGAACCTTGGTGTCCAAAGTCGTAGACCTACGCTCAAACCACTCCATAATACTGTGCACTTTTTACCCAGAAGGTGTGTTCAGTAACGCTTATTCGCAAATAGAAGTCATGCATGGGGATTGTTGCCTCAGAAAGTGTTGCCTTCATAAGCAAATAAACAGGAGTGCCTGGAGGGCACCACGGGTTAATGGCAACACACACTTTCCTCATACTAATATCTGTAATGATGACTTCTGTGGTAGGTATTATTAGACTGCTCGATTGCATCAAGACAATGGGATAGTCTAGTCTTGTCCAAACTGTCTATTGAATGACTGAGGGATGCTTGAATCTGTGCCTGGATCAATGCTATAATAGCCTTTGGTTCATTATACCACTCCTTTCCCCTCTCCTTAAATATTTGAAAGGCTCGCCTGAAGAGAGAGGCAATAGTTTTCATCTTTATTTATCCACTGCTACTTGAATAGGATGATGCTTAGAGGCTCTCTAGGCATTTTCTTAACTCTTAAAGTTTCGCTTGTGCTCAGAAGTACGCTCACAAGATTCACATAATGGCGAAATAAACTTCCTTCACATTTTTAAAGTCCAATTCTGTTAAAGTGTAATATCTGTAAATTAAGAAAAATTGTGTCTTCTTTGTAATAGCATTTTTAACTTTCTCATCATTGCAGTGAAGAAACTTGCAGCGTCTGGGCACACATGGGTAGTGGTTGGTCTGGGATTTGAACACAGCTCCAAGGGGTCTAATATGATGTAAGTAGATGTTAAGAAGTGAGTGGAAATTTAGGCATGTACAGTGGTAGTGGTCCCTCCATGTTAGCTGGGGTTAGGAATGAAAGACCCCTGTGAATGTAGAAAATATGCAAACACTATTCTTTTTATCAAAGAGAACACCTCTCTAGGAATCTCCTGATCCTTCAGTGCAACATCTGCTAGACGTTGATCATAGATACTTGCTGGGGGACCTACAAATGTCTAGAGATTTTTTTCCCATGAGAACTTCTAGGTTTTCCAACACAACTGTGTGGTCAACAACTATGTGCTTGAGGTCTAGAGATTGCTAGAGAGAACATGTTAATCAAACCACAAATAACGAAATCTGCAAAAGTCAAAAACGTAAATGTGGAGGGCCAACTATAATCCACCCACATCTGTCTTATTGAAGGTTTCTTTTCTAAAGAAGAATCACGGAATGAGATAATCCTAGAACAGGCACTTTTCAAATACTTCATTGACAGTGAAGAGGTTTGAGGGAATGCCCAAATGTCCTCAGAATTGTATTAATCTGACTACAGATTAATCTGTGGAAGGAGGAGGTAACTGGATGTTTCTGTCTATGGAGCAAGAGGATATTAAAATGAAAGTGAAATTTTCCAAAAGAGCATCATGTTCTGGAGGCTGAAGCCATAATTTCTTGAGAGGAATTGCCCTCAATCTAAGGGATTGTCATCTAAGGAAAGTGTCATAGAAAACACTAAAGCTGTATGGATAAAACACAGCCTTTGAGTCTTCTAAAATGGAGCCTTTGAGTCTTCAGAAATGTAGGTATTTCAGGCCAGAAGCAAAGACACTTTGATGTCTTCAAAGGCTGTTTTGTGAACTACAGAGGCATGTGCAAAACAAAAAGTATGCTTTCAAAATGAACTGTGGAGAATGAATTTGCAAAGCTGTCTGTTTGGCTAATAAAAAATAGCTAGGTGAGATTGGTCACTTACATTGGAATAATACTGTGAATAATGGGCTATGTACAAGTATTTTGAGAACAGCAGCTAACACTTTTAAAAAAATTCCTATTCAGAATCAGTCATGCAAGTCCTGTGATTCTGCATTAATGAAGGAACTTCTCTCTTAGTGCTGTTCTCTGAATCAGTTGGCGGAAGCTAGCTATCAAAACAGGGCAGTTGGGGCGGTAGACTGATTTATATGTGTATGTGTGTGTTTAAATTAAAACTATAAACAAGCCACTACACTTTCATTGATTCTAAAATAAATATGCTGCAATAGAAAAAAAATTAAAGTAGTGATCATAAATGCCTCTAAAATGTCATTATTTTCCACAAACTCTCCTAATGCATGTTTACTCTCTGGCCACTGGCCATGCTGGTTTGGGCTTATGGGGCGATGTAGAACCATAGATTTATAGAGTGAGTTGGGAGAGACCACAAGGGCTATCCAGTTCAACCCTTGCTAAGCAGCAATACACCAAACCATTCGAAGGGTACCATTTTAGGACAACGTTCTTGCAGAAAATAAACTGGAGAAAGTGACTTCTGTCCTTCCAGAGTTTTTTTTTTTTGGACTCCCTAATTTATTAGCTATGCTGGCAAGGGCTGGTTGTTGTAGCTGTAGTCCAGAAACACAAGAAACTAGTTAGTTTCAGGTAGGAAAATAAAGTTGAATGGATTTTATTCACGGATTCTTAAAAATGTCCCTTTTTATCCTGAAACTACCTTTAGAACTGCTTCAAATGCATTGGCTGTGAGACACATAAACAGAAATGTCAATTATAGGAATATTAGGATGTGTGCACAAAAATTGGTTTTTTCAGGTTTTTTTGGCTTTGATATATAAAGTGAACCAGAAAGCTGAGTCATTTGACCTTCCTGCTGTTCTTCCAAACTTACTACTTGAAATATCTGAAACCATTCTTAAGTGATAGTACTGAAACAGGACATACTAGATGTCCCCATAGTTCAGACACCACATACTTGGGCATGATTTTACAGGATTTTACAGCCAATGAGGCCATTTAGTATGATTTTCTTTCTGGTGAGAAGTCTACCACGCTTCAGTCCACTCCTTAGCAATAGCAATAGCAATAACATTCCTATACGACTTATCAGTGCACCTAAGACTTCCTAAGCAGTTTACAATGCATAAGCCAATTGCCCCCAACAAGCTGGGTACTCATTTTAGCAACCTACAGAAGGATGCAAGGCTGAGTGGACCTTTGAGCCCTGGGATCAAACTCACAACCTTGTGGCTGCAGTACAGGCATTTAACCACTGCGCCACCAGGGCTTCCCTCATTGCAACTGCTTATGTTGTGTGCCTTCAAGTCATTTCCAACTTATAGCAACCTAAGGCAAACCTATAATGGGGTTTTGTTGGCAAGATTTGTTCAGAGGGGGTTTGCCATTGCCTTCCCCTGAGGCCGAGAGCATGTGATTTGTCCATGGTCACCCAAGGGGTTTCATGGCTTAGCTGAAGTCTGGTCTCCAGAGTCGTAGTTCAACACTCAAACCACTATACCATGCTGGCTCTCCACCGCTTCTAGGGATATAGATTTAAAATACTGTCAGAAAGGCAACTTCTTTGGCTAGTGTGAGGGTTTGGATAAGTTAGTTTTTAGACTACAACTCCCTGAATCCCTTAGATGTTGGCTGGGGAGTCTGGAAATTGTAGCGCAAAGGTAACATTCCTAAAGCACAGCTGCTACTGAAAGCACAGGAAAATAGAGCTAACCATGTTTGTAATGCTGTTTTGTAATGTTGGCCTTGCCAGCAGAAACTATGTTAGTGTTGGTTGGTTGGCTGGATGCAATTTGGCCAACTGCTCCATTTCCGAAAAGGCCATGGCACACAGTGCATTTCTATGCTGATGCTAAGAACCATATCTGAATAGGATAATGTTTGGGGAACACTGAGCTTCTTGGAGGAGGGATGAATCTTGTGTAGCAATGCAAGTAAATACTGCCCACAGTATATTCATAACCTTACCCCCACAGATCTCTGAAATCCTTAGTGGACAGCTGTAGGGGTCATATATGACTCCTACATTTGGCAGATATGTTGGAATTTCTTCTGATACTTAACCTTTCACACTGCATGGCCTGCAGCAATTTTGCAATCAAGGCTTTCTTGTAATGGGTGTCTTTTGAGGCAGGCAGAGGAAAACATAGGACGAAACTGCAAGTTCCTTGGAAGAATGTTAGTGTTCTTCTTTGGAACTGCTATAGAAATTGTTCCCCAGCTTTACTACATCAGAGTAGTAAATTATGAACAGCCTGTAAGGATAGAAATTATGTTACGTGTGTTCTCAGAATGTTCTGTAGTGGGAGTGATCAATTGCGCAGCAAGACTTTTCAAACAAACTGGTGTTTAATCCCAGTTAAACAAAATAAAGCAAACAAAACTGACAATCCCTAGGAAAGAGATAAAAACGCCTGCTTCCTCTATTTTGCTTCCTTTTAAGTTCTGACTCGAGTAGGTTGTTTGAGCAATCCAGCTATTTTGTGGACAGTTTTGCTGACAGTTCCAATTACGTTATATCAGAATGAGGAAAAAAATATTTTAGATTCTTGGGTATCAGCATTATATTTTGGCTACATTGTACCTTGAACAGCAGTTGCTTTGAGTTTAAGCTATGAAATGAGAGTGTGATCAAGTCTCTGCTGTTGGCATATAAAGTGGGCATATAAAGTGCTAAACTCTGATTAGATTCATTCCCAGCTGTCATTGAATTAAATCAAGGTCGGCATCTGTGCCCTTCCCAATGTTTTTATATTGCATCTACTATCATCCCTGATAATTAGCCATGCTGGGTAGGGCTCATAGGAGTTGCAGTCCATTAGCATTAGAAGGATCACAGTTGCCCACCTCTGGCCTAACTGAAATAGAGGTTCCACCTAACTGCTATTTCTCTTTTCCATCTACATCTGAGGAAGTTGTTTTAATTCTAGTAACAGCAACATGCTGGGTGAAAGCGGACAAATTGAAGTTTAATCCAAACAAGACAGATGTGCTCTTGGTCAGTTGAAAGGTGAGTCAGGGAATGGTGATTCACTCTTTGATAGACGGGATTACATTCCTCCTGAAAAAGCAAATATATTATTTCTATGTGCATTTTTGAATTTAACCCTGAACCTGGATTTCCATGCCTCAATAGTGGCTTGGAGTGCATTCCCACAATTCCCACAATTAAAATGATATTAACAGTTGCATCAGTTCCTGGAGATGTTTTAATGTGCCAATGATGATGCATGCCCCAGTCAGCATCCATTTGGACTACTTTAATAAGCAGTTTGGGGTTGACTTTGAAGAGTGTTCAGAAACTTCAACTGGCCCCAGATCCTATGACCATACTGTTGATTGGAGCTGGTTACAGGAACATATAATTCCTCTGTTACAAGAGCTCCACTGGCTACAGCTCTTTTTCTGAGCATGATTCAAAGTTCAGACTGTGATTTGTAAAGCCCTATATGACAAGTCCACCTGAAAGACCCAACTTTCAGACCTACAGGAGACAGCCTTTTCTTGGTCCCATCACCTTCACCTTCTTGGTGGCCACTCCCAGATTTTTTAAGTCACAGGTTTGCCATCACGGCCCTAGAGTATTCTGGCCTGTGTAGATCTAGCCTGTATCTAAGTTCAAAGGATAAAGGAAAATTCAATTCCATCAAGGCCCATACTAGTTGAGGATGATGGTTGTAGTCCAAAACACTTGGAGGGCACGAAGTTACAGAAGGCCAATCTAAATTATAGTTATCAGAGGGTGATTGAAGGTGATCTCTGCACATCATGTTCTTGCTCCCTTCCCACAATGTGTAACTTTACTTAGCAGCAGCATCCCAGCTGTTATATAATACTTCACCCCGTTCAGTCCATGGCAACCAATGATAGGGAGGAGGTATAGGTATGGTATGACAACGTCACTACATGTAACATGACAACATCACCAGAACTAGATGATCAGGGCCATCCCTACCATTAGCCAGAGAGGGACTGTCTCCTTAAGCAGCAAATATGTGGGGAAAAGAAAGGGAAGCAAACTGTTAGAAGAAGACATACTTGTGAATTTTTTTGCCACAGATGCCAAAATAACTTGGCTAGCTTCTTGGGGTGGGGTTGGCATTTTCTCCTCCACCTCAGGCAGCACAATATCTTTGCACAACTCTGTTGAAAATACACTTTACAACAGGAGAGAATGCAAGATGGACAGTGTTTCCCTGAAAAATATAGTTTGGACCTGACAAATCCCACTTGCGTTTGAAAACAGTTTTAAAATAACTGTCCCTTTGGACAAAATTCTTCCAACCAGTTTATCACAAGGATATTATCTCTTATTGCTCCAGTTAATACAGCTAATAAGTCCATTGATGAAGAAAAGCTATGTTAGTGGACTACTATAAATCTTCAAAAACATGCTCACTGTCTATCCAATTTATTATCCAGTACCAAGAGACGGTGTGGTGTAGTGGTTTGAACATTGGACTACAACTCTGGAGACCACGGTTCAGATCCCTGTTCATCTATGGAAATCCACTGGCTGACCTTGTGTAAGTCACATTCTCTCATCCTCAGAGGAAGGCAACAGGCAAACTCACTCTGAACAAATCTTGCCAAAAAACTCCACAATAGGATCACTTTAGGGTTGCCATAATTCAGGAAAGGGCTTGAAGGCAGACAACAGCAACAACTGCATCTTAAAAGCTCAGACAGGTGGCATGCATGCTTGCTTGACACAAAACATCTTCCCAAGATATATGAAGACATGCTGCCGCATGCTGGGCAACTTAATGTACTAATGTACAGGTAAAACAGTAAACAAAAAGGAATCTGGGCTTAAGCGTTCCTGACTCAATCTGATGAAACAGTTTACAGCAACAGTAAACTGTTACTTAGAAATAATAATAATAATAATAATAATAATAATAAATCTTTATTTATATTTCCTGCCTCTCCCCATGGATCGAGGCGGGTCTCCCCATGGATCGAGGTGGTTATGACATTCAAAAAGAAGCAACTCTGAGCAACTGTAGAATGTATATGGCAAACCTATGGCACGTGTGCCATGGGTGGCAGGTGATGCCATTTCACCAGGCATGGGCCGGGAGCAGAGAAACAGGCACGTGCAGGCCCGTTCCTCCTCCTCCCTTCCTTTTCCTGGCCTCCAGCTGTCTCTCCGGGACAACTGGAGGCTGGGAAAAGGGCAGAGGTAGGAGAAGTGACTAGCGCGTGCCAGTGGCCCCTCTCCAGGGACCTTTGCTGGCCTCCAGCTATCTTTGGAGAGACAGCTCTGCCATCACTTGGTGGCAACTCCCAAATTTTTGAAGTCCCTGTCAAGGGAGGTTAGACTAGTCTATGTCTTGTCTTTCTACCAGCAGGCAAAGACTGACAGTCAGAAATGTTTAAAGAGATGCACTGGACTTAAGATTTTACTGCTCAAGTATCTTTCGCTTAGGGCTTAATATTGCTTTAACTGATGCTTTAATGCTACCATTGATTTAATGTATATTTTAATGTACAGTATATAATTTATTGCATTTTACTGGAACCTCTTAAAATGTTGTTTGACATCTACTTTTCCTCCCAACCTTGGCAGAAAAATGGGATAAAAATCAACTAAATAAATAAACAAGAAATGTATATTGGGTCTATATTAGAGAAGGCATATAGTTAGATATTTTATCATCTGAATGCTTGCAAGGCTTCCTCTTTGACATGCCTGGGGTTCCTTTCTCATAGATTTACCGTATACACTCAAGTATACATCGACCTCATGTATAAGTCGAGGGCAGGTTTTGGGGCCAAAATTATGAATTTTGCTAAGACCCATGTATAAGTTGATGGTAAAACTTAGGGGAATATAGCAAAGGATCTAAAGGATGCAGGAAAGCAAAACAATGTCAATGAACTTATAAAATTCCAGCAGACATAGCTCTTTATTCTCATTCTTAAAGCTGGATGGATGAGAGAATACGGAGGGTCAGTGCTTCCAGGACAGATTATACTCTTGCTTTTCACCAGGGAATGGTTCCTTTTTTTAAAATAAGAGTTAAGATACAGTACTTAAATTGACCCGTGGATAAGTTGACTCAGTTTTTTTGGGTCAATTTTTTGATCTAAATTTCTAGACTTATACCGGTTATATACAGTAAGCAGTAGATCCCAAACATTGTATTAGGGTTAGGGTTAATGTTTTTGCAGTACAATAGTGTTTTTGTGTAGAATAGTGTTTTTGAATAGGTTAGTGTTTTTGCATAGGTTGGTGTGTTTGCGTAGAATAGTGTTTTTGCATAGGCTAGTACAGTGGTCCCCCGGGATACGAACCCCCCCGGGGAACGAAAATACAGTGGTCCCCCGGGATACGAACCCCCCGGGAAACCGCCGGGGCCGCCAAAAAGCCCCCGGGATCCGAAGGAAACCCCGGGTTACGAAAAGGAAAAACCGTGCTGCCCCTTTAAATTTGCCGCGCGGTCCGTCCAGTAAAGCGGTCCCCCGAGAAACGAAGATTTCCGGGTTACGAAAAGTAATCCGGAATGGATTACTTTCGTAACCCGGGGGACCACTGTATTTTGCATAGAATAGTGTTTTTGTGTAGGTTAGTGTTTTGGCGTAGAATATTGTTTTTTACATGCAATAGTGTTTTTGCATAGTATAGTGCTTTTGCGTAGGTTAGTGCTTTTGTGTAGAATAGTGTTTTTGCGTAGGTTAGTGCTTTTGCATAGAATATTGTTTTTTTACATGCAATAGTGTTTTTGCATAGAATAGTTCTTTTGCATAGAATAGTGTTTTTGCGTAGGGTAGTGTTTTGGCGTAGAATATTGTTTTTACATGCAATAGTTTTTTGCATAGAATAGTGTTTTGGCATAGAATATTGTTTTTACATGCAATAGTGTTTTTGCATAGGTTAGTGCTTTTGCATAGGTTAGTGCTTTTGCATAGGTTAGTGGTTTTGCGTAGAATACTGTTTTTGTGTAGGTTAGTGTTTTGGCGTAGAATAGTGTTTTTACAGAGATTAGTGTTTTGCGTAGGTTAGTTTTTTTGCATAGAATACTGTTTTTGCGTAGGTTAGTGCTTTGGTGTAGAATAGCGTTTTTGAATAGGTTAGTGTTTTGGCGTAGGTTGGTGTTTTTGATTAGAATAGTGTTTTTGCGTAGGCTAGTATCTTTGTGTAGAATAGTGTTTTTTGCACAGGTTAGTGTTTTTGCGTAGAATAGTGCTGTTGCGTAGGTTTGTGCTATTGTGTAGGTTAGTGCTTTTGTGTAGAATTGTGTTTTTGCGTAGGTTAGTGTTTTTGTGTAAAATAGTGTTTTGCGTAGAATAGTGTTTTTGCCTAGGTTAGTATTTTTGCGTAGAATTTTGTTTTTACATGAAATAGTGTTTTTGCATAGGTTAATGTTTTTGCGTAGAATAGTGTTTTGGCTTAGAATATATTTTTTGTGTAGAATAGTGTTTTGCCTTAGAATATTGTTTTTACATGCAATAGTGTTTTTGCTTAGCATAGTGTTATTGCATAGGTTAGTGCTTTTTCATAGGTTAGTGTTTTTGCGTAGAATATTGTTTTTGTGCAGGTTAGTGTTTTGGCGTAGGTTAGTGTTTTGGTGTAGAATAAATATTGTTTTGGCGCAGAATATTATTTTAGTGTAGAATAGTGTTTTGGATAGAATTATTGTTTTCACATGCAATAGTGTTTTTGCTTAGGTTTATGTTTTTGTGCAGGTTAGTTTTTTGGCGTGGAATAGTGTTTTTGGAAACAATAGTGTTTTTGCATAGAATAGTGTTTTGTGTAGGTTAGCGTTTTTGCATAAAATAGTGTTTTTCCGTAGGTTAGTCTATCTTTGCGTAGAATAGTGTTTTTGAGTAGGTTAGTGATTTTGTGTAGAATAGTGTTTTGTTGTAGAATATTGTTTTTACATGCAGTAGTGTTTTGGGGTAGAATAATGTTTTTGGGTAGGTTAGTGTTTTTGCATAGGTTAGTGTTTTGGCATAGAATAGTGTTTTTGCGTAGAATAGTGTTTTTCCATAGGTTAGTTTTTTTGTGTAGGTTAGTGTATTTGCATAGGCTAGTGTTTTTGGTTGGTTAGTTTTTTTGTGTAGAATAGTGTCTTTGCGTAGAATAATGTTTTTGTGTAGGTTAGTGTTTTTGCATAGAATAGTGTTTTGGGGTAGAATAGTGTTTTTACATGCAATAGTGTTTTTGGGTAGAATAATGTTTTTGTGTACAATAGTGTTTTGCATCCAATAGTGTTTTGCGTAGAATACTGTTTTGGCATAGAATATTGTTTTTGTGTGCAGTAGTGTTTTTGCAAAAAGTGTTTTTGTGTAGAATAGTGCCCATTCCTTCTCCTCCCTACCTTTTCCCGGCCTTCAGCTGTCTCTCCAAAACAACTGGAAGCCAGAAAATGGCGCTGGGGAGAAGGAGCCAGAGGCACGTACCTCTGGCTCCTCCTTAAAGTCTTCTCCTGGCCTTCAGCTACCTCTCCAAGACAGCTGGAGGCCATGAAAAGGGTGGTGGGTAGGTTAGTGTTTTTGCGTAGGTTAGTGTATTTGTGCAGAGTTAGTGTTTTTGCATAGAGTTGTGTTTTTGCGTACAATAGTGTTTTTGTGTAGAATAGTGTTTTGGCGTAGAATATTGGTTTTACATACAATAGTATTTTTGCGTTGGTTAGTGTTTTTGCATAGAGTAGTGATTTTGCATAGAGTAGTGTTTTGTGTACAATAGTGTTTTTGCGTACAGTAGTGTTTTTGTTTAGAATAGTGTTTTGGCGTAGAATATTGTTTTTGCATGCAATAGTGTTTTTGCACACAATAGTGTTTTTGAGTAGAATAGTGCCCATTCCTTCTCCTCCCTGCCTTTTCTGGGCCTCCAGCTCTGAAACAACTGGAAGCCAGAAAATGGCCCTAGGGAGAAGAAGCCAGAGGCACCCACCTCTCACTCCTCTTCCCAGCCTTCAGATACCTGGTTGCCATGAAAAGGGAGGTGGGGGGGGGGAGGAGCAGCCGGTGTGAGCCAATTGCTCCTTCCTAGAGACATTTCCTGGCCTCCAGCTGTCTCTGTAGGGATAGCTGGAGGAAGGGAAAGGTCTGTGGGGAGGAAGAACAGGCACGTGCCCACTCCTCCTCCACATAGATCTTTCCTGACCTAGCTGCCTTCGGAGAGACTGCTGTGGGTCAGGAAAGGTCTGGGGGGAAGAGGAATGGGCGCATGCCCACTCCTCCACCCCCCATGGGCCCTGCCTAACCCACAGCTGCCTCCAGAAAGACAGCTATGGGTCAGTAAGGCTCCGGGGGAGGAGGAACCTCCATCCCCCCCATAGGCCCTGCCTGACACTTAGCTGCCTCCCCAGGGACACCTATGGGTTAGGAAGGCCCCAGTTGGAGGAGGAACGGGCACGTGCCCACTCCTCTGCCTCCCCATTACCTGGGGCCCTCCATTTTGATGCCATTGTCTGTTCTCGTGTGTGGCACCTGGCACCACTGTGTCAAGTTGCTCACTCCAAGGTCAGAACAAGGTGCCCAGTGTTGATATATGATTGGGCACCTCATTCTGACCTCAGAGCGAGGGACTTGCTGTGGCAGTGCTGGGCACCACAGAAGGATGTGCTGTAAGAGCCATCCTTTTCTGGAAAGATCTGGAGCAAAACATGAGTTTAAATTTTTTTTTAAAGGGGGTATATGGTGGGTTAAGTGCTGAACTGTCCATACATTGTCTGGCCAGTTTGCACTAAAGCCATGGGCAGTGTGTTGTCCAAACTGAGGGGACATTTTATTTGGCCTTTTGAGACAACTCGATAGTCATAATAAAATCTGTGTTGTCTGGCAGTGGCTGAAACTCTTCTGGAGGCTGCCATGGGGAAGGGTGAGTGAGCAGAGAAAAACATTTTTGTACCTCTGGTGGGGGCGGGGGGGGGCGAACAGCATGGCTAGATTGTTCTGTATTATTGAGGAGCAATCTTGTCCAGACTTCATTGCATTGGGCTACAATTTTATAGGATTGTTAAAAGCATGTGTGTATTATACTAATGTATTTTGCCTACTTGAAATGACTACTTGATTGATTTAAAACATGAGTCTTAAAATTAGGGAATCTTGCAACGAATATCAACTAAAAAGCGATTTAACATTTATAGAGAAGTCAGGTACATGGCAGAACTTTAGAACAATTAATGATACAGTACTGTTCTAGGAGGTTTCTGAAAATAGTCAGGGCAATATGCATGCTACATAAATATTATGTCCTTAACACCCTAAAGGCACCAGATCCTGTTTGATCTTGGATGCTCAGCAAGTCAGTCCTGGTTAGTACTGTACTTGGATGGGAAACCACCAATGAATACCAAGTGCTGTAGTCTGTATTTCAGAGGAAGAAATTGGCAAAACCACCTCTAAGTATTCCTTGCCTAAGAAAACCCTATGAAATTCATGGGGTCACCATAAGTCAGCTTGAAGGTACACACGCAGTAAAGGAACCTAGAAATGTGCTCCAGCACAGTTTGCCAGTTTAGATGCTTATGGGCAAGCTAAATAACACCCCTCAAAAGCAGCAACATAGTTTCCTAGGTGAAGGAAAGAACAAACATTGTGAAAATGTGTGCATGTATCTCTCTGTGTATATAGTGTACTGTGTGAGTGCAATGAGGGGGTTATTTTTGAAAAGTACAAGTTCTACATTTCTTGCTCTGAACATTTGTGATACTGTCCGAAGTGACTCTTCAGCAAGGTTATCCTTTTTATAAATCAGCCTAATGGCAGCAAGGCTCTGTGCTGTACTTTGGATCTGCTATATACTGTACGTCACATCCTGGATCTGTGCCACAAACTGGGGGTGGGGGACATGTTCTTAACATTTCCACATGATAATGTCTTGGGGGTGAGTTTTGACCACTGGTGTAAGAAGTAGTGGTAGATATAATTTCAGCACTTCTGCTATTTTAATTGGGAATATAGGTGTGGGTTATGGATTTCCCTGTTTCTTTGTATTTAAATAAATTAGTGTTTTTAAGAAAATAGAGTTTGTATCCTGAATATTGTTACTCCTAGCTACTAGAACAGCTCATCTTCTGAATGAAAGCCTGTAGAAACACTCGAATTCCTATACAGTATCTCACTATTCTGCTCCATGTACTGTTTGTCCTTATTCTGTGTTGGAATTCTGTGTTGAACTCTTCCCACCTTACATTTCAACACAGTTTCCTCTCCGTATCCACAGATTCAAGCGGTTGGAAAACATTATATATATATATATATATATATATTCTAAACCTATTGCAAATGTTCCAAATCAAGCATTTTTGCCTTGATTTTTGCCATTTTATATATGGGGCACCATTTCATTGTGCCATTGTATTTAATGGGACTTGAGTATCTACAGATTTTGGCCTCCATGGGGTCCTGGAACCAAATGCCAGCAGATATCAAGGGGCCAGTGTAGTTCCATGTAAAATTGCTCCATTTTGTACTCTTTAGTAATCAGAGGTCCACAAATGTGCATCTTTATTCCAGCAAGAGATAGATAGGTGAGGGCAAATCCAGATTAAGGCATTTGGAACTCTGTACTACTTGTCAAAAGAAGCCCCTCTCCACTTGATGCACATATGGGAACTGTTCGAGACTAATGGGATAGACATTTACTTGTGAAATGCATAAATAATAAAACATATACATAATAAGAACAGTGGCACAGAATCTTCATGTGTATGAATTCATTTTCTCATTTGCATTTGAGACCTAACCCAGGCTGATTCCATGTTTTATTAAAACACTGACAATTATAAAAACATTGGGAAATTCACAAAGTGAGTGGGGAAAGCTTGCAGCCTGTAGCCATTTTGGGACCCTGGAGCAATTGTATCAATTGAACAATTGGGAACCAAGACCTGGCTGAAGGCTCCTCTCTGACTTCCCGCTACATTTGGAAAATAGACAACTTCCTTCTGTATGTAGGAGAGATCTTGTAGGACCTTTGAGACTTAATTGAAAGAAAGAAGTTGGTAGCATGAGCCTTTGTAGACCTAAAGTTTACTTCCTCAGATGCATTTGGTGCAGTGGAAAGCCAGGGACAGACCTATATTTGCCACTGGTGTGTAAGAATCTCAGTTCAAATTCAAAACGTACTAGTACTGTCTCATGGATGGGACTTTGCCATTACATTAAGGGCTTGAGGCAAAGTTGTTTCAAACCAACCACAGATTCAATTGGGTTTTAAAAGCTGGCTGGAAGATCTGTGGAGCCCTTCTTGTAGTTGTTGTGTTTGGACAATGCATTTGTGTGCTGCAGGCTTTCTGAATAGTGTTGTTGTTGTGTGTCTTCAAGTCTTTTCCAACTTATGATGACCCTAGCCTATCACGGGGTTTCCTGGGGCTGAGAATGTGATAGTATAGGCTTGCCTTAACCAGTCTGGAACACACTTTGTGTGATCTTATTTTGAGTTATAGCAGTACACGTCCTGTTTTTGGATATCTGTAGCAATTGGCATGAGATGAAAGCTCAGGGAAATACCCTGACAATTTCCATACTTATGTGCCAGTGAGTGGGCCTGTGAGCATTCATATTAATATTAATAAACAGAGGGCTGCGTGGAAGTGAGCATATCTTCAGCTTGACAGCTCCCAGTTTCATTTATGGGTTTAAAATAGTTTTCCTTATAAAGATTATGGAAGGAGAAAGTAGTGGTATTCTTTTCTGTCCAAAGTTGCATTGCCCAGGGATAATCTCTCAGGAGCCACATGCCAGTAAAGGATAGGGGTGATGATGGAGGCAGAAGAAGGCAAATACAAACATATGTTAGTTAATGAATCTTCTGGCAAAGAAGCTCCTTTTTACAATGTCTTTTTATTGCTGTTGAGTTCCACTTTTCCTCCTTGTCCTCTATCTACTTGGAAGTTTTTTATAGCAGCATTGGGATTGGGGGGAATGTTAAAAAAAGGCTAGAGAAACTCAGACTTTGGACAGAAATGAACAATAACCTAGCTGTGCAGCTGTGTGTGTCCGCCTACAACAGGCAAGGTAAAAAGCAATTGCCTTCAGACTCCCTTTTTGACAATATGTGAACAGCAAAACAGAAAGAAAGAGGGAAAGCAGGTAAGACCAGCTAGACCAGTGGTTCTCAACCTTCCTAATATTGTACCATGACCCTTTAATACAGTTCCTCATGTTACAGTGACCCCCAACAATAAAATTATTTTCGTCTCGGTTCTTAAGACCATCAAAAACATGTTTTTTCCAATGGTCTCAGGTGACCCCTGTGAAAGGGTTGTTCGACCCCCAAAGGAGTTGCAAGCCACAGGTTGAGAACTGCTGAGCTAAACCTATCATGTTAAGAAAAAGTTGTTGTTGTTATTGTTGTTGTGTGCCTTCAAGTCATTTCCGATGTATGATGACTCTAAAGTTGAACCCATCATGGGTTTTTTGTGGCAAGATTTGTTCAGAGGAGGTTCGCCATTGCCTTCCCCTGAGGATGAAAGAGTGTGACTTGTCCAAGGTCACCCAGTGGATTTCGTGGCTGAGCTGGGAATCGAACCTTGCTCTCCAGAGTCGCAGTCCAGCACTCAAACCACTATACCAGGCAGTCTGTACATTTGCCTATCAAAATGGAAATGATAAGAAAAGTGGAGGCTGGTGACAAAATAATATCTTGATGCTTTTTTGGATGAATCTTTCTTTTTTTTAAATTTATTTTTATTGATTTTCACATATCTAGTTTAAAAATGTGAATTCAACACTCACATTATTACAAATAATTCATACCTAATTACATAACTCACATTTCATAAATTATATTACAGCTCTTCCGTTCTAAACAAAACCATAAATTATAACCATAATTTTTGGATGAATCTTTCAGAAGGTCTTTAGAAGGTTCAAAATGCTTTCACTTACTTACACAAGGCATGTCTGACCTACTTGTCTCTTTTCACATAGGCATATTGTTAGTTTTACGTAAAATTTGCTGAAACATGCTGAATTACTCTTCTTTTTCAGATGTAGGGACCTATCCCTGTTGTTTACATATTATTTCTGCCTCAGGTACCAAACTTTCTGTTAAAGAAGTGGTGCTCAGGAACATATCTACTTGGCTAACTGTAGTATAACTGTATATAACTGTACCTCTCTTCTATTATGCTTCAGGCCTGAACTGATCACTTGAAATTAGGTTAAGGACTTCAATGAGTGGTTGCTGTCCTGTATTACAATTCTTAAGGGCACACTAAACCATAGAGTTGGAAGGAATCCCAAAGGCCACTTAGTCCAATCTTCCCTTAGTGCATTAAAACAATGCTGACAGATAGCTGTGTAATGTCTGTTTAAAAGGCTGGTACTCCTAAAGTACATTTATATTTTTCTTTCCTTCTGACTTTATGAGTAAAACTGATGGGATTGATAACCTGGTATCACCAGATTCCCCCCCCCCCCCTTTAGATTAAATTTAATTATTTAGGAATATTTTTGTTATATTTTGAGGCAGTTGAGAAAACCTGCATTAAGGAGTAACTGATCTGACAAGAACATATAACTGTTGTATTGTTCAATCTCAGTTACGTCTTTCCATCATGTCTCTCCAAAACTTTACCATTTGCAATGGAATATTCCAGTGTGTTGGTCCCTTTGTTAAAAAGGAAATAAATAGATGCCTGGAAGAAGAAAAATGTTCTGGGATAGATGTTTAATCCATATAAACATCTGTTTTTGCATGTTAGATCATGATGTACACATTATTGATTGCTCCAGAGACCTATTTTCTTGGCAAGATTTGTTCAGAGGAATTTTTGCCCTGAGGCTGAGAGCATGTGACTGAGAGCAAGCCCAAGGTTGCTCCAGAGTTGTAGTCCAACACTCAAACCACTACACCACACTTGCTCTGTACATAACTATACTCTTTTTTTAAAAAATCAGAATTTTGGGGAGAAATGTACATCTCTACTCTTAAGAGCTATACAGAAACTCTCACACATGCATTTTACAACTAAGAGAATAGAATCCTCTGTACTAAAGATTGGCAAAGGCACCAAACAGGGATAGTTTTTTTAATGGGGAAAAAATTAAGAAGTTTTCTAGTTCAACTTCTGGGATTGTATAATTCTGCATAAAATTTGTGGAAAGCTATATTACTCTCCTTGGGGACAGGTACAGTTTTGCCCATGTTAAGTTTGATGGATGCAATTTAATTTTTGTAGGCTTTGGATTTCAAAGATGGAATTTTTATTTCTATGCTCATAAAATGCTCTCCCCATGTAAATTATTGTATGGATTTTTTTCAAGCCCTTAATCTTGCAGCTCAGTGTCTTTAAAAATTTAAGCTTCCTGACTTTTTTTTTTTTTTTTTTGCCAGTGCCTCAGTTTGAAGGAGAAGGTTTTCTTTGCTGTGTATTTAACTCTAGCTCCCTCCTTTATAGAAATTCCCCTAAGAAAGGCTTTTAATGCATCCCACAGTAGCTTTATATAGCTTGATTTACACCACACTTCTTGTTTTGTTTGGCTAGATTTCCATTTCAAATGAAACATCTGCCATATATATTATTCTGTTTGCAATGTGCTAGATAATGGCTGAAGTACCTCTTCTGCATTCATGGTGTGTTGCATATGACCCAAATACTTTATATGTGTGTGTGTGGGACAGATGATTCTCAGTAGTCGAACTGTGTGGCATCATGTAATTAGCACAAAAGGAAGTGGGAGCAGGAATAAAATTAGAGTGACCACAGCCTGACATATTTTCTAAAAGAAAGTGTTACGAAATGAGGTGAGAAATGCACAAGTTAAATATAAAATTACTATTTTTTCTACCTTCCCATCTTTCTTCCACTTCTTCCCCTCTTTCTCTCCCCCTTTCTTTTTTCTTTCCCCACATTATTTTTTATTGAACTCCCCCCTCCCCCACCATCAACTATTTGGCTTGCATAGTAATAGAGAGAACCTGAGCAGGAGAGGTAGAGGACCGGTGTTCTTGGAGATGGCTCATCCACGGTGCCTCTTTGAGTTGAGGTAGACTCGAGAGCAGCTAACAACAACAAACTTTGGGACACTCTAGAATTGGTAGTGAGAGGTCACTTGATTCAAGAGGGTGTACAAATAGTCAGTCCACTGAGACAAAGAGTGCATCCTTTAACTTTATTGCATCATGGTTTGCGAATAAGCAAGCATATAAATAGCATTGGACATCTTTTACATTACATTGGCTGGGGACAAAAATGTATCCTTGTAGCACAATGCATAATATTCTTCCACAACACCCCCTTTCCTTAATTATTTCTCAACTACGTTTGGATATTGTCTTTATTTCATTAAGCTTGTTGGAGTATTCCTAGTTGTTTTTCCTTTCTGACTTTATCCTTTAATGCTGTGGAAGATGCCATTTTGTGAGGGAGATGACTTAGTAGTAGTTTTCGTGGCTCAGAGTAGACTCAAACCTGAGTTTCTGAAGTCTTACTCCAGCACACTAGCATTTCTTGGGTTGTTCTTTCTTAGTTTCTGAATATATCCAGCAGTGTGAAATTGTACAGTACCTTCTGTTGAACGTACTGCATCTGTTTTTCTTATTCCTGTTATAAGCCCAGTCTTTTCTAGGTCAGAGTGAAGAACACCTTTGATTGTATTTTAGGTAGCCTGCATAAGCCAGTTGGCCTGGTATATTTAATACTTCTGATGGAGGTTATAGGTTGCCAACAGACTAGGTTTTCAAAGAAAATTACATTGGCCTATTTGAGCACATGTTAAAAAACAATGATTCTTGAATTGGCTGGATCACTATATAATAATATACTATAATAATAATAATGGGCCCATTGGCTGGTGTTCTGCTAGCAACTTACCACATACAGTTTATGCACATGAAAACCCATTTCTGCATGAGGCGCAGAGGACTATTACCTTGTCTGCGCTCTTTGTCCCAAAATCTCTCACCACTTAACAATTAAGAAGCTAGAGGAGGGCACCCCGCTGCTGTAGCTTACTGATGGGAAAAGGAGAAAGATGGGGAGGGAGGTAGAGTGACTGTGAAGATCCAGTAGTTCTGGGCTCACAGGAGAAGGAAAAGGTTGGTGCACTCCATTGCCTTCTCCCTCTCTCTCTTCTCCCCACTGGTAAAGAACAGCAGTAGGGCAATTGTGTCCCTGCACCTAGTGTCACCTGGTGCATGGAGGGCTGCTTGGGGGGTAAAATGGGCTGCCGGGGGGGGGGGAGGGGGTGGCCAGGGGACATCCAGAAGGGTGCATTCAGCCCTCTGCTGCGGTGGCCCCAGCCTTCTCATGAGGAGACTGGTACCACTACAGTGAAGGCAGGAGGGAACTACTCACTGCTGGGCTCTTCTCACTCTGAAGTGAGAGGAGGGCCTGACTAGGTGTCACCCCTCTTCTGGGATGTCACCCGGTACGGACGACACACACCTAGTGACGCCACTGCCTTTTGGGACCGAATGGCTGCTAGGAAAGTGTAGGATCATGATTGTTGTATGTATGCTTACGTTACTAAAATGGCACCACCCATGCACAAGAGCCATCAGCCCAAGGTTTGCTATTTCCTGGGCTAAAATATGGGGCAGGTACCAGAAAGTGACCCAATAAAGAATGAGCATGCTTAGTGGCAAAAGGATGTTGACTGACTGTTGAGGAGGAGAATGGAGGTAAGGTGGAAAGAATGGAACACTATGGTAGGAGATTGGCTGCCCCATACCTCAACATTTTTTGCAAGTTTCACTGGTACTGGAGCTAATTGGAATGTACTAGTTAACAGTTCTTCTTTTCTGGATTCTCACAGATCAATATGCTTAGAGGTTGGTGAGTTATGGGTTGTTCTCATTTTAAAGGCATATAATTATTGTATCATTTGTTTACAGTATTTCTAGTGATCGGAAAGGCTTGAAGTTTGGTATTTGATTGATTCCTGATTTCAGATGTGCTATGCAGTTGGTACAGGTGCCTATCCTTTCAACTTCTTTAGGGTTTTTTTTTTAGATCCTTGTTTTTCATTATGTTTTTGGTATTTGTTACATTTTGATTAACAGATGACATGATAACAATCAGTCATATTTCAAGTTGCATTGCTTTCTGTGCTGAAAGTGTCTGTAGCGAAGAGTATGAGCAACACTGCTGAGCTCTTCATTGGAGTGCTTGTTTTATTATAAGCAAAGGCTCAGATGTACTAGTAGTGTTGGGTCCTCTCATCATTGGAGATAAAGAAGAGGAGATGTTCTTGAGTTATAGCTTCTCGTGCTCAAAGGAGGTTTTACCACAGAGACACCCTGTCATTAGCACATGTTTTCAGACAGCATTCTGGGAGATCTTGAAATTATAGCAAGAAGACCATAGATAATAGATGTTGCTGAAGGAGAGCTTGGCTAACTTTACCAATCTTTTCCTGCAGTGTATCATTACCAGGAGTGTGCCAGGTGTGTTGTATATCAGTGCTACTGAAAGTGGTGATCTGTGAACTGGTGTCAGTTCTTGAGTCATATGCCACCCATCCCTGGAGAGCATCTATTAAAGCAAAACAAAACTATTGTAGCTAAAGATGCTGATCCCTAGCACATGGGAAGGGAATTTGTTGATCCCCTACATCAGCTAGCTTAAGACGCACTGTTTTGCATCAGATTCATCAGACATTCTCTTCAACCATTTAATAGAAGACTCATGATGAAAGTTTAAAGCTGTTTAACTCTGTTTAGCACAACAGAGTTGAATTTTAATAAAATAACTAGCCCTGTGGGCTACCAAATAACCTGCTTAGCTTGTGAAATAACTCCCCTGCTGTGTACCTTTGCTGTGAAGTGCTTTTGAAAATTTGATGGTTTTAAAGTCAATATTATGCTAACCTAATAAGAAAAGTCTGTTTTTTCCTCTACAAAATGGGTGTTGGTGTTACAAATGAAAGCTTGCCAATAATGGATTCTGTTTTGTTGACACAGTTGGGAATGTACTGTGCTCCAGAATTCAATAAACCATCTGCGAGGAATAGGTTATTGTAACAACAGAATTGTTTTCTGCAATTGGTAAATATGGACACTTTGTCCTTGGTGAATTCGGTGTTCTTTGGACTTACTAAAGAAACTCTTATTACTACTGTATGCCATCTTTCATTTGGTTCTAGTAGAGTGTAAACAAATGTACTAATGTTTTTTGAAAAGTTGAATTGATCTACAGTATATACTTATTTTGAAGGCAAGACAATTTGAATGTGCAAAATTATTTGTTACTGAAAGCTAGTTTCTAATCATTCTTGTGTGTTGTACTCAAAAAGTACCCTTGAGAATGTCCCCAACTATTTTAAAATTCACCTCAGTGTAGTTAAAAAGCAGTCCTTCTACACCAGTTATCTGATCTTATCTGTATCCTTCACAGAGTTTCTTCTAGTACCTGCCAAGAGCTTATGATGATGTGTAAAATGTATTGTAGGACTTGTGGCAAGGGCTAGAGGAATTTTTGCTGCAGTTTGCCTTTCTTTTTCTATTAGACAACTAAACAGCAGAGGAGCATTTACTCTGTTCTTGTTTTTTTTTTCAAGCAAGGGAAAAATTTAAAAAAAAATTAAAATTAAAACAAGGCAAAATCAAAACCTAAAATAGCAAGGAGTCCTGGGTGCAGAGAGAAATTTCTATTTCATTTATGACATGAACTCGCCATTTGAGCTCTCATTTCCTTGCAATGGGAGAAGTTGCAAGCTCATTTCTAAGAAATGGTTTTTAAAAGCTCTCTGTAACGGTATGCGATATTTAAGCTTGGTCTACTCTTCCATAGTGTATCTTGATGAAAAATGATGGACGTAGCTCAATTTTTTTAGAAGTATATTTCTTCTGTTCATGAAACAGCTAGCAAAGGTCAAGTGAACACTGCTCTTGACCTATGGACAGCATTTAAGTTATCATCCAGTTCTGCAATAGTTTTGTCCTTCAGTAGTACAGGCATCTTCTTGCGAGAAAATGTGAATGCTGCACCAGAATTCAGCATTTGTATAGGTTCCTCATTATTTTCAGTTTGGCTTATTTCAAAGGACTAGCATATACCGTAGTCTGGGGTGCAACTCCACATGTCCCTCAGGCAATGCCCAAGCAGCCAGAAATTGGTAATTTTAGAATACTGGACAATGATGTTTCTTATAGTGTCACCAAAAGAATAAATAATTCTGCCAAATGTTGTTGCCCTCTTTCTTAATAGTGTAATATTTCTGCCTTATGGAAAAAATACTGGAATAATAAAAAGCAGTAACACAGCCTTGAAACAGCATCTATTTTCTGTTTGTGTTGTGTGTCATGTGAGTTTTCAGCAAGGTCAGTGAAAAGACTCTTTCCTCCTAGAACTGGCGGAGATGAATAATGTATGGCATGTGGCAAAATATAGCCTTGCTAGTCCTGAGGTCTGAGAATAAATCAACTGAACCAACACTTTGTGATCAGGATATATTATCATCTCCCTACCAGCACTTCATGGGGAGGTTAATTTAGTCTGAGACTTTGGCCAGCCCCGGACTGAATATCCCCCACACCCAGTAGATATCTAATTCAGCACAGCCAGATCCCGAGTGCTTAAAGTAGTAAACAGGCAGAGAGGTTTTTAGCCCCATTCCCACAACATAAATAGCGCCTTTGGTAGCATTCTCACCTCCAAAAAGGAGGTTGTTCCCTCTCCTGACTCAGACCCACAGCATTTTTCACGTACAAAATACTGGAGAAATTCCTTACAAACCCATGTTAACTTTCCCATGCCCAGTGAAGTGTTCTTTTAATTCTGCTCGGAGATGGCTTGTGCTTTGAAATCTGAGGGAAACATGAGACTGTGGGTTTGTTTGTTTTTTAACGCCATAGTTTACTATTAAAATTACTATTGTGGTAATATCTGCTGGGCTAACAAAAGGGGGCAAAGAATCTGTGCAAGTTTTTGAGGTCTCTTGGTCCGTTACTCAGGCAAGATGATGCAAAAAAGGGGAGACAGAGTAGAAGGGTGGGGGAGACATACTATGGAAAGTTAGGTCCTCAGCATGTTGCCTCAGATGTAATGGGGAAGAAGGGTCTGACCCTCCGACTCTTGAAGGGGGCTCATGTTATTGCATTTCACCTGGAACATGCTGTGGGCTTGCTGGCAGCAAAAAAGGCTGCAAAAGACTTGTGGCTTTTATTTATTTAAATAAATGTGTGTTTACTAGTTTAAAATAATGATTAAAATGACTTTTCATATTATATTAAAGCACTTTTTAGAAGTCACATAGCCCTGGTGAATTTTAAAAAGCCATAGGATATGTATGGGACTGAGCTAGCTGAGTTGCATGGAAGAAAACTATGCCAAAGATTCTGATGTTGTTGAGCCAGACTATTCTGGGGGTAGCCTGGAGTATTCTAGTCCTGGACCTGACCCAACATCTGGCTGTTATCTAGCACTCCTGTTGGGACACTGGGTGGCTGTTTGCATGCATGTCACCCCCTTTGAGATCAGAAAATTCGGAACAGTAGGCGAGTTTTCAAAATTTGTTTGGGGGGGGGTATACCCTGGGATTGGTGCTAAACAGACAGGACATCGTCCAGTCTGTTAACATGGGAACTGAGGTTTGGGCTGTGTGTTGTCTGAACTCCCTGCCAAGAGAATGGGGGAGGACATTTTCTTTGGAAGGAATGGGGTTCAATAGTCATTCTTCTCCTTGTGTCATAGAATTGTGGTTCAAGTGCCAGCCAAGGAAAGGGCTCAGTCAAAAGCATCTTTCTGGTTCAAAGATTATTCACTGATATGAGAAAGAAGAATAGGACATTGTTTTGGACTTTTTGATCTATTCTAAATACAGTATAGTCCATATTAACCCTTTATTGGCTCAAAACAGACATGCCAAAAGGTCCGCCTTTGGGTCACGTTGGGTGCATGGTGTTTAGACGACACATGCCCCCAAACTGCACGGAAGCTGTGCCGGGGCCACTTAAGGCAGCCCAAACCCATCTGCAAAAGGAGCAAAAAACAAAACAAAACAAAACCAAAAAAACCCAACCCCTATTCCTTTTGCCGGCCAGATTGAAAACCGTGGCCAGGATCAGGGCTGGGCATGTTTGGTCGCCACGGCCCCAGCACAAATGATAGTGGAGTTCCTGCAGCCTGCTTTATTGGGTCCAACTGCTGGAGGCCACAGTCGACCAACGTATGATTCTTGCTTCGCTTACCTGAGAGCAAACACCATTAATCACAGTGGTACTTACTTCTGAGATAATATTCTTTGGATAGGGTTGCATGTCTTTGCCCTTTCCTGCCACATCCCTACATTTTAATATATGAATATTTTGTCATTACAGTGGCCCCTTGTTATCCGCTGGGGTTTGGTTCCAGGACCCTCTGTGGATAACAAAATCAGTGGATGCTCAAGTCCCATTAAATGTAATGGCACAACAAAATGGTGTCCCATATATAAAATGGAAAATCAAGGTTTGCTGTTTGGAATTTATACTTTTTGGGAATAGTTTCAAGCTGTTGTATGCTCAAATCCGTGAATAAAAAACTAGTGTATAAGGAGAGCCAACTGTACTTTTAAGAGACATTGGGGCTTTCTAGATTGGCAAAAAGAAGTGGCTGCATGAAACTCTAGCCTTTAGATGAGAAAAAGGGAAAGTGTGCCATGAAAATGCTTTTTTTGCGTTTTAGGGGAGAAGAAGCACCTTTAAAAAGGTGCTGGTTTTCCCAGCTTCTTTTTTAAAAACTGCAGAACAGCGCAGCTCCATCTAAAGGTTGTGGTGCAGCTGCTAAGCATTAAGGAAAAGGCAACTTCATGTCACCCTTTCCTGCCAATCTAGAAAGCCCCATTGTCAAAATTTTATAGTCCCTACCTATATGAATATAGAAAAAATATTTTTTGGATTGTTGCTCCCAAAATCCCCTAGCAAATGCTGATTTGGTGTTGTTTTTTTAACTGCAATTGTAGACCCACCCTCCCATCCAGTAGGGTAACTTTCCCATGTTCTGGCCATCATATATAATAGCTGTGATCTGACTCCTTGTGACATTGAAGCTTAAGTGTTAAGTGTCTAGGGAACTAGCTGTGGTACTCTGTCCTAGCAAAAACAGCTAAGAGTCTTGCATAACCTTATATTTTAACAAACATAATATGACAATTGCCTCTGATTACTTTTAAAGATGTTTTCTTATTTTCATACCTCAGTTCATTTTCCGGTCCCAACTAGAGTAGACTCATTGAATAACTGAGTCTACTCTACTTTAGGTAAGTGTTGACCTATCCATTCAATATTTATTTCAATGGATTGAGTGTAGTTGGGATGAGAAATTAGGTTTAGGCCTTGAAGTTTAATGTTTAAAATATTTACAGTGCATGGAGATGACTGGCTGCCACTAACATGCTCATAATTGCTCATTGGTAACCAGGAATTCCATGCGGGTGAGCATGTGGAATTCCCTCCAAAGGAATGAATGGGCTGGTGAAATATAGACAGATTGTTTTCTTCCTGCTCATGGACTAAGTACATTTTGAGTCTCCTTTATCTGAAATGCTTGGGACTAGAAGTGTTTTGGAATTTTATTTTTTAAAATATACCTGTATTTTCATATACATACATAATGTATATTATGTATATCTTAGAGATAGGCTCCAAGTCTAAACACAAAATTTGTTTATTTTTCATATACACCTTATACACATAGCCTGAAGATAATTTTATATAATATTTTTATTTTTTGCACAAAAGCTTATGCACACGGAACCATCAGAAAGCAAAGGTGTCACTGTCTTAACCACTCATGAACAACATTTTGGATTTTGGAATATTTTGGATTTTGGAATTCTGGATAAAGGAGACTCAATCTGTATGATCAGTAGGAAATCCAGGTGAGCGGACAAATGAGGAAGTGAAGTGCTCTGGTTTCCCTTGTCAGCCCACTCTACTTCCAGCCTGCAAACTGTTTTGAGTAGTATCTGTTTTTACTCATACAAGTAATCCCTCTTATAAATACAAGGTAGATGAGTAAAAATTGTTGTCCATTCATAATTTGAGGTGGATTTAGTAACAATGTTTCACTAATAGTAAAAGTTATACAGCACATTTTGATTCAAACATGAAAGTGACAATGACTGTAATGAAATGACTATTAGCAAGTGTCATTTGTAACATTAGTGCATAAATTTAAAGCAAGCCTGAATAAATCAGTCAGTTAATTTGTAAGATGACTCTGGTAAAATAATTCCCTGCAAGATATTTATACTGTAGCTGCTGCTATCTTTAGATATGCAATGCAGCTTAAAATCCTACTTGGAACTACAAGATGAGACAACAGGCAGCATCACAGCTATTACTTGTTCTAAAAATATGTTTTTCTTAACTGAAATGTATATTTGATCTGCCAATAAGAAACTAGTTTATTTTCTTTGAATAGCAATTGATGTCTTCTATTTCACTTGATGAAAATTAGCTGTGTTTGCATCTCAGTGTCAGAAATTCTTAGAACTGGAAGTATCCTTTTCTTATGTTAGGGAGTGACTGAATTTAGAGTCAGTGTGGTATGGTGGCTTCAGCACTGGATTATTATTTGGGAGATCAGGATTCAAATCTCTTCCCAGCCACAAAACCCACTAGGTGACCTTGGACAAGCTACTCTCTATCAGACTCAGAAAAAGGCAAAGGCAAGCCCCCTCTGAACAAGCCTTGCAAAGCAAACTCATGATAAGTTCACCTTAGGGTTAGCATAATTCAGAAACAACTTGAAGGCACACAGAAACAACAAGATGCATTAGTTTAGCATGCTATACTACTGCTCCTCCGAACACAAATTAGCACCTGTTATAGTCCTCGGATTTGCCTTTTTGTGTGTGAAATCTTTCATCTTAATACGTAATGAAAGCCTGGCCTCCATTTGGGCTTAAGTACACATACCAGAATTTGCTGTACACATATCTGCTGCTTCTGAACTTGTAAAAAAGTCATGCAATTCATTCTCTATGCAAATACTCATCAGACATCATAGTAGGTTATATAGTGAGCCACCATGGTGTAGTGGTTTGAGCATTGGACTATGACTCTGGAGACCAGGGTTCGAGTCCTGGCACAGCTATGTAAACCCACTGGGTGACATTGGGCAAGTCATACAGCCTCAGGGGATATCAATGACAATCCCCCTCTGAAGAAACTTGCCCAGAAAATCCCATGATAGGGTCGTCATAAATCAAACGACTTGAAGGCACACAGCAAGAACAACAACATATATATATATATATATATATCAATGATAAAATGAAAATTGACCTTTAGACGGATTATATACACAGGAAAGCCTATACCGTATAATTTTACATGATGCTGTGAAGTCTATGTTGTGCAGATCTTCAGCAGGTCTCCTGCTTTCCTTCAGAGAGCAAAAGATTTGTGGCTTGGGAAGTGCAGCTGAGGAAATGTTCCTATATATGTACGTGCAAAATGTTTTGAGGTAGTTTGCAGATATGTGAGCCTCTACATAGCTTCTCAGGTGGCACATTTGGATGAGAGCCAGTTGTGTTGTGGGCAGAGCTGGGTTGACCTGTGGTCTAAGTAGGGCAGTATCTTATTGTGAAGTTGAAGCCCATCCTTGCTTGGATTATAACTTGCTGGCAAGAAAGAGTGTCAGATTGAGATGTGGCTTGCACTGACCCATGAATTTCCCTGTGTGACTTTGAAGCAGTCATTCTTTCTCATGACCTAAATTATCTAATACAGTTGTTGTCTAGGATTGCCTTCAGTTTATTGGAAAAACAATGGAGTTACAACTAATAAATCTTTGAATGTATGTCATTCCTTCTGCAAGTTCAGTTATTATGCCAAATGAATTAATACATGCATAGTTAACACATGTTGAGTGTCATGCCAAGCAATGACTTGGGTGTTTGAAACAGTCTATCATAGATTAGGAACCACAGAATAAAGTTTCATATCCTAAGAAGACGTTTCGGGTCAGTTATGGTTTGCTTATTTAGCTGCCATTCACTGATTTCTCAGTAATCATTTTAATAACCTTATCAAGTAGAACACTATATTTGTTGCCCTATCCAGCTGTGTGTGTGTGTGTGTGAGAGAGAGAGAGATCAGGGTGCTGAGTATGGAGATGCTGACTTTCTTAAAAACACCAGAAATTACCTTTTGGATGACAGCTTCCATTATCCCCCTGTCAGATGGCCACTGAGCAAGTTGGAGCTATAGTCAGAGTTGAAAAAACACCTTTTGCAAGATTTGCATGTGAGTTCATGGTAGGAGTGAGATTTGTATTAGCTGTTAACCTTTAAGTAGTGCACATGTGAGAGTTTTGGGTGAACAGATGCATTGGTTCTTGTTAAGATCTTTGGAGTATTTTCTCAAAATCCTAGCCAAAACTGTGCTATAAAAAAAAAATCATAGTCCAAAGGCCAAAAGAGTTACTATCCTTACAAGACTTCTTATGGTACAAAAGAAGGAGTTCTATGCCTGTTTGTAAGTGGCATTCTGTTACTCCCTCATAGGTACGTTTAGAATTACAGCTACAGTATTATTGTGCTATTCCTTCCCACTCTCCCTTTCTACCTAAATTTCCTCTGCTTAGAAACAGCTGGGGTGGAAAGCACTTTGGGCACATTGTTAGCAACATGTACTTTACCCTTCACTCTCAGAACTTGCTTATACATTTGAAAAGGAGATTGGTTTGTCCCCCCCACCCCCCACCACCATAAATAATAATAAGAAAGTATCTGTTTCCTTCTCCTTTCACCAAGAACCTCAGAGCTGTGTTCCTGGGATTATACCACCCTTGGGGGTACGTCTGAACATGCATGTTTTTTTTCTCTCTCTCTCTCTCACACACACACAGATTTTTTTCAAGTCTGTTTAGCAAGATTCATGGTCAGGGTTATCATTATCCCTATTTTTATACAGCAGTCTGATAAGCAGAAATTAAGTGATTATTACAGTCTTCCATGCAAATCACACAATGCTGAAAGCTTTACCTTTTCTGTAGATTTCTGTGTCATCAGTTTGCTGCTAAGGTATTATGAATAGGGCCAGAAAAAAGGTGGAAACCGTAACTTTACCTGAGTAGTAATTCGATTGTTTCTCTGGTCCAGAGAATGCTTTTTTAAAAATAAAATACAGTATTAGAATTCTTTTTAAAAGTAGTGCAGTGTTTGCTAATGCGTTAAAGTTTTATTTGCTGAAATCGTAAAGCAAGGTGTGGTGAAAAAGCTGTAAATGAAAAAGGAATAACTTGTTATAAAGGGGCAGGAATCATGCCCTTTAGATGTTGTAGGACTTCCACTTCCAGTAGTCCTAGCTAGCGTAGCTAGTGGTGAAGGATGCTGGGAGCTGCAGTCTAAATCTGGAGAACCACACTACTGTTTTAAAAGAATGAAAGAAATCCAGGATAAACTGTACTCTGAGGGACACCTGAAAGTCAGGATGTAATGGGATTTAATGGTTTTACTGGGATTAAGAATTAACTTTCTCTTGGCAGTACTAATTAAGCTAATGATTGACATGCAAGAACAATAGCCTGAAAAACAGAGAGCTGCTGTAGTTCAGGATCAAGGCAGGGTACAGCCTGCAATATAGGGATATTAGATGCTGTATTGGAAAATAAAGAATCATTGGAGGCTGGAGGGTGGGAAGGAGAAGAAAACACATTCTCCTACAACAAAACTATATTTGAAGAAAAAATGTATAAATAAATAAGGAAATAAAGTATGCAATTAACTTTAAACTGTCTGTAAATCAAGTTTAAAATCCAGTGGTTGGTTAGAATCAGCAGGTGATTATGTTTAGCTGCATGTTGTGAAGAGCACAGAAGCAGGTAGGAATGTGTTTGTCAGATCATTTGGTGTATTGAAATAGCTTAGTTAGTTCAGTCATGTTGCTGCCTAAGAACTTGACCAGCAATTTCACCAGCAGGTTCAAAGACTAGATAGCAGGCCTTTCATTTTAAGAGTCCACATTTTAAGCATATCTTCAAAAAATATAACAGTGTGCTCTGATTTAATATATCTCAAAAAAATCCTGCTTTACCCCTTCTGCTAATTTTTCTAAGATGGAAGCCTATGCTATATTTCAATTTATAACCAGATTCAGAAGAAGAGGTTTGTCTAAAGTAAGTTTTTATGGGACCAATTGGTTTTGTGTTGGACTGATATTTTACAAGTAAATCTGGAATCTTATTAAAATGGCAAAGTTAACTTATCAAAACTCTGGAAACTGTCGCAAAAGTATGTTCTTGTTTCTATTATGAACTCTACATGAATAGTGCTTCTACATTTTCATCAGTGTGGTTGAGAGCAGAGCATGGAAAATGTACTTTTATGGACCTCAACTGCCCTGGGGATCCTGGAAGTTGTAGTCCAAAAACCATGATTTTCCAAGATTGGTTTGAGAGTAATAGAAAAGATTAGGGCCCTCATTCTGGCAGTGTTTAGCTGATACTAGGTTGACTGCAGGTAATGCCACAATCATCAAACCTGAGAAGGAATCTAAAGTGCGTGTGAAGCTAATCTTTCCCTGTGAATGAGTGGGTTTAAACAAATTGGCTGATTAACTTTGTGTTTATTATCTTCAGTGAAGAAGTACCATAGCTCTAGTTTTCCAGGTTATATATTTGCATTTAAAGATTGGAGTTAGTGGCCTATGGAAGACTAAGTTTATGCTCCTGCATGTTTATACTGTTGTGACCCTAGAAGGCTTTGCTAATTGGGCGGCAGGGAGATTAAAACATTTTTAAGATCAATGTCTTCGTTCCTGATGTGTTTTCTTTAGCTTTCAGAACATTTTAGCTTCAGGACAAGCTGAATCATTTTGGACTTTCTGCAGAAGCCATGTCTGCCCAGGATCTGACTACACTACAGTTGGAATAGCTATCCTGCCTCTTGGACTGGATTGTAGGGATTGTTCTTAGTTGTACACTCCGTTCATGAAGGATATTTGCCAGGCCTATGGTCAGAGGGGTCACTATTTGATTGCAATTGGCTCTGTGTTGTGGGAGGGATCATTAGGGTAAGGCCGCTAGCAGGCCTGGGCACAGAGTTTCTCACTAAGACATTTTAATGAATCTCAGGTTACCTTTAATGTAGCTTGGACAAAGTTTGGAATGTTATTTTTAAAGTTTAGCTCCTACTCAGTGTTTTGTTTTATTTTCAGAAGTAGCTTCTTCTTATTTAGAATGATGTACTGGTATTACATTACCTTTTTTCTTTCAATCCACCTCCCCCTCCACCAAAATACAGTGGTCCTCCGGGTTGTGAAAGTAATCCGTTCCGGGATTACTTTCGTAACCCGGAAATGTTTTGCAACCCGGGGGACTGCTTTAGTTGATGCACAGCGCGCCGGAAGCGTGCTGTTTTAAAGGGCCCGGGTTGCTTTTTTTCTTCGCAACCCGGGGATTTCTTCGGATCCCGGGGTTTTTTTTTGGCCCCGGCCGTTTTGGGTCCCGGGGATTTGGATCCTGGGGGACCACTGTACAAAAAAGTCCCTAATCTCCCCCCAACAACATTTTAAGAGTCATTAGTAAACACTACTTTTTGTAATAAAAAATATTGATGTTATAATTTGTTGCATTTAAAAAATAGACCTTGTTATTATGTTGTTAATCCTTATAAGTAATTCATCACAAGTGATATTGTTACTTTTAATATGTTCTTTCAAAACTCTTGGTTTTTTTTTCTAACAGAGGTGCTGGATGGCCATCTGTTGCAAGTGTTTTGAATAAAGTAATCCTTCATGGCAAGGGTTTGGACTGTTTTCTTCCAACTCTATGATTCTATTAAAGAGCCCTGATGGTGCAGTGGTTTAATGCCTGTACTGCAGCCACTCACTCACAAACGATAAGGTTGCGAGTTCAGTACCAACCTGGAGTTCAAGCTTGACTCAGGCTTACATTCTTCCGAGGTTGCTTAAATGAGTACCCAGATTGTTGAGGGCAATTAACTTACACTTTGTAAACTGCTTAGGGAGTGCTTAAGTGCACTAAATGTTTTTTATGGGGCTTTTGGGCTATGTGGCCATGTTCTAGAAGAGTTATTGGGGGAAAGAGTTCTTTCCCCCAATAACTCTTCTAGAACATGGCCACATAGCCTGAAAGCACCACAAAAAACTATGGATGCTGGCCACGAAAGCCTTCGACTCCACAGTGTAGAAATGTACTTGCTATTGCTATTAATACACTAATCTAAACATTGGCAGTCAACAAATACAGACTAGTATAGCACACAGTGTCTTGTCTGTCGCCAGGTTTTGAACCTTCCCCCAGTAACCTGGATTTTGTACTTTATATTATATTTATTTGCTGAGAGACACATGGGAACGTCAACATCTGACGATTTCTTCCAGGATACTTCTAGCGGACTTTTAGACTCAGTCAATCTCATTTTATTTATACCCTGCCTTTTGCCCAAAAGTGGAAATCGCTTTCTATTGCAGTGCTCTTCCATGGTTACTTAGATTTCTTAATGGCTTACAGAAACTTCCAGTTTCTGCTTTACATTTCAGTGTTTGCTTAATGGCTGTAGCACTTTCAATAGTTATCAGAATCAGTACCTAATGGTGCTAGGCACTTGAAATGTGTGTGCTGATAAACCCATGGTAACACACCTTTCATGTGGAAAGCTTAACTATTTAGCTTAGATTGCTGGATTCATGGAATTCTGTGCATATTGGTAGTAATATGTGTGTTGGGGGAAGTGGTATATAGCTTCTGCCTTCTGCTTAGCGTACACAAACAGCAAATGAGATTATAAAACTGTTCTTGAATAGTCTGGTTGCAGTTGGAGGAATTATACAATTGATTTTTTATAAAAACTAGAGCTCTGGAAGGGAAATTCTAGTGTAGTTTTCTCTTTGATATATTAGTGTGGTATACCTGGGGAAGCAGTTGACTAGTTATTTCATCCATTGGTCAGAAGTGATACAGCCTTTATGGTCTCTTTCCTGCTATTTGTGTGAAGTAGTCCTTGGTCGTTGGGGTAAGTGGGTGAGGGAATCCTGGATTCAAATGTCAGTTCTCTGATACGTGCATATTGTGTTAGTTTGCGTAAACTACATTCATGTATTCATTTATTTACAGTATTTTAAACCTCTTTCTATTTTTAAGCCTCTTTTTATTAAAATACGCTGAAACAGCTGACATTGTAAAACAATAGAACACTGAAAAAACACAACAATGTTTCAGGTATTGCATGACAGGGCATAAAATAACACCAGTTAATGATTTGGGAAAGCTTGCCAGGCTTTTTAATAACTGCTAAATGCATGCGATTGTCACTAGTGCATGTGAGATGCCAGAGAATGAGAACCTCCACAGAGAAAACTCATTGCTATGTTGCTGCCCGTTGGAGTCCTGCAGAATGTTACACAAATATATTGCCTCTTTCTCCCAAAGCAGTAATGGGCTAACAAATTTATATAGGCAGGTCTGGAGTACCAGTGCCCCCCAGATGTTGGTTAAGTACTGCTCCTTATTGACTATGTTGACAGGATATGGATGGCAATTAGACAGAACACATGGAAGGCCATGAATTCCCTAGCCTTCGTAAAGGGCAAGATAAACTTAATCATAATAGCAAATAGTCAAGAATAGTTCCTTGAATTGGCAAATTGGCATTCAGGGCAGTTCTTTTAACACAGTTGTATGCTTTCAGCAATCCTTCTGTGGCATTACAAAAATGCTGGCCCTCTCTTTTGGACCAGTCCTAACGCCTTCTCCATAGAGAGCACTATCACATTTCACCCCAGTTTGCCATTATAGGGCAGCTCTAAATAATACTGAGAATGCAGATGAAGTGGTTTGTACTCTTAGAAGAAACACTGTATAAAATACAAGGAATTTTTGATTATTGAAACTCATGCTTTTGCATTTTACTGACACATTAAGCGTTTTGGATGGCAATAATATGCTAGCTGCTGAATTTTCAAGAAAATGGAATGATGTTTATTCTTCACTCTGAGGACACCGTTTTAAAGACGCAGTCAAAGTAGTTGTGCATGTTCAGAATGTCTTCATGTATTTAACATTCAAAGACCAGCTCAGCCCCCGCATTCACTTTCTAACTGGTGGACAGATGATGCAACATAGATTGCAATAGAATGCTTTGAAGTAAGATCTTCTGCATTGCTGGCTGTGGATTATTAGCCCTTTTATGAAATCTAGTCAATTGTTCCATTAAGTTAAGAAATTAATTTGCAAGAATCAACATGTAGAAAGAAATAGAACAACTTTTCTCAACCTTTATACTCTGGAGGAATCCTTGAAATAATTTTTTGATGTCAGGAAATGTTTACATAAAAATTATTATATCTACAGCGCTCTCTCTCTCTCTCTGTCTGTCTGTATGTGTATATATCTCCACAAGAAATGGTAACTGAATATGCACAGAGTTACTATCTCCCGTGAAACTTCTAGAGGTTTTTCAAGCCATGAATGCCTGAAATCTGTGGATAAAAATAATCCATGGATAAGGAGGGCTGACTATACATCGATTTCTGCTTGCAAGCATTGTTGGAATAATATGGCAGTTGTGTAAGGAGATACATAGTGAGAAAGCTGTAGTGGGAAGTGGTAGTCAGAGGAAACAGAAACACTAACACATTTCAAAGACAGGTAACACAAACAAAGCTCTGCTTATTTAATTTTTGCCTTTAATTGGGCAGAGAACTCTTGGCTGTCTCAGTAAGTAATAGTAAGGAAAAGAAGAATAATCAACATGACTCAGTTTATGTTGTCTGGACAGAATAAGACAGATATGTTTACTGACCTTCAAGGAAAACTTCAAGGGACCTAGATAATGAAATTAGAAATTGCAGGGAAATACAAGATGAAGTTGGAAGGAGATTCAAGGGTGATATACAGTAGTCCAACTTCTTAGCACTACAGGAAGTTATGTCCAAAATATCCCTGTTTTTTGTTAAAAGCCTCAAGTGAATGATTTCAGTGGACTTAATCATCAAAACAGCATGCCATGTTAATTTTGCAACCTTAGGCTACAACTCTTCTGTTTAGCAATATGTAAAAAAGCTAGAAAATAACAGAATTTGTTGGGAGTACCAAGGATAGGTCAAGCCTAAATATCCTCAAGTCACCAGATCCCATCTTATATTGGAAGCTAAACAGGGTTATTCCTGATTAGTACTTGGATGAGAGATTGCCAGCAAACATTAGGTATTGTAGATTATATTTGAGGGGAAGGCACTGGCAAAACCACCTCTTGAGTTTTCCTTGCCTAAGAAAACTATGAAATTAATGAGGTCTCCATAAGTTGACAGGTGACTTGAAGGCACATACAAACACACTGTTTCTGATGCTGGTAGTGTGTTTGTAAAAGTGAATGTTTTCTTGATGTATGTCACAACTGGCACATGCACAGACAAAACAGGAAAAAGTCTGTTGAGGTGCATAATGCCCACTATTTAGTTGAGGCTGTTTAGATAATATATATAGCAAGCTAGGGGTACTAGGAAGTGCTGGATGCAAATGCAGAGCATGACATACTATCTGCTTAAAGAAAGATAAAATAGATTATCTATTCTTTTATAGCACTTTTACATGGAAACATGGCAAATATGTCAGATTTCTTACTGCTTCTGCTGTTTTCAGGGATGGAAACTATTAAGCCAGATATAGCAAAAACAGTTTTGTGATACACCTAAAGACCAGCAAATACATTGTTGTGTGCCTTCAAATTGGTTCTGATTTATGGCGCCCCAAAGGTGGACCAGTCATGAACATTGGACATTACAAGTATAGCATGCCCATGCTACCCTGTTTTCCCTAAAATAAGACATTCTCTGAAAATAAGACCTAGTAGAGGTTTTGCTGAATTGGTAAATATACGGCCTCCCCCAAAAGTAAGACCTAGCAAAGTTTTTGTTTGGAAGCATGCCCTTTTTTTTTTTTTGTTCAACAATAAATGTGAATTCTTCCTGGAAAAATAAGACATCCTCTGAAAATAAGACCTAGTGCACAGTATATGCAGGCTCGCCATACACTTACTCAAGGTCATGCAGACAGTGAGCCTTGGCACTTTTAATGGCATGCATGCATGTGGCGTGTGTACAGTGTGCCATGCAAGAGTGTTCCACCACAAAAAACAACAAGACTTGAGGTCCCACATTTTTTTCCTTTACGGGGGGGGGGGGGAGGTTTGGAACATATATGAAGGGTGCATTGTATTTAAATCCAGCAGAAAAGCATTTCAATCTCTTCGGACATACTCTGGCAAACCTTCAGGTCACCATATTTCCAAGTTTTCAAAAAGACTCAACAGATAGGATGATATTTCTCAATCTAGTTGGACTTTATTAGAAAACATGATCTTGTGGAACTCCTGTTTTCAGGAGAACCTAGCAATGGCCAGCTTGCAACAGAAAATAATGGTCTATCAAAGTGTTTCAGTGTTTACTAAGCTTGTTTCTCCCCAGTTGCTGCCAATTGGGAGTAGACCATTTCAATGCTCACTTGTTGGATTATGTTTCCATTGTGACTAGAATAGGTATGCTGTTGTTTTACACAAGTTCTTGAATTCCTTGGCTCTGTATTTTTTATAAATTCAGAGAGATTGTTCTTTTTAAGTGATGATGGCAATGCATACTCTTGCAGAGTGGGGTCTGGGCATCTATGATTATACCACAATAATATATTAGCCTTTAAAATTCTATAAGTTTTCTTGTTCTATAAATATAGCAGCTGATGCCCTTCTTGGCATGAGTAAACGCCAGAAGCCAACGAAAACATTCCCCAGTGATTTTTGAACTTCTGCTTCTTAAAAAAAGTCTTCTTCAACTATCCCATACAATAAGCACTGCGAAGTGTTACAAAAGCATTTACTGTAATTTGGTGGCCTAGAGATCTGTTCAGTGAGGTGGAATTGAGATATTCTTGAGCTTTGTAGTTGTTGGAATCAAGCCAAAATAATGGGAAATGTTTTATTTCTGTGGTGAAATGTTTCTTTTCCTTGGCACAGGATAGTGGCCAGTAAAAAAAAAAAAAGGAGGGACAGGTAACATTTGTCCTGAATATCCGGCATTCTTCTTTCTATTCATCTCTTCGCTATAAGGTCATATATTTTTTAGGTTATTCATTCTTAGAGCAGTGGTGGGGAAGTGTGAGCCTTCATGTGTTGTTCGACTGTAACTTCCATGAGACCTGGCCATTATGGCTAACAGTAAGGAGTGCTGAAATCCACAGTTCAACAGTTTGTGGAGTGTGATACCTGCCCCTTCTGTAAAGGTTAGATCAGTCTTCGTTGTCATGTTTCATATGTTTTTGATTTGAGTGAGCATTGACCATACTGGTTGGGGTTGATGCGGGATGCACACAACATATGGATTCACCAGTTTAGGGAGAGCTGAGCTCAGCAGTGTTACTCTAATGCAGATGAGAATAAAGGTAGAGTCTCCTTTATCCAAAATGTTTGGAACCAGAAGGGTATTGGATTTTCAGTTTTTTAAAGAATTTGGAATACGTGTATTTGCATATATGTATTGTACATAATGAGGTGTCTTGGAGAGGGGACCCAAACCTAAACACTATGTTTCAAATATGCCTTATACTTATAGCCTAAAGATTCTGTAATTTTATACTGTACTTTTAGTAATTTTGTGCCTGAAACAAAGTTTGTGTACATTGAACCATCAGGAAGAAAAATGTTACTATCTCAGCCACCCATGAATTTTTTATTTTATTTTAAGTATTTAAGATTTTGGAATTCTGGATAAGGGAGACTCGACCTGTATATGAAAACACATGTTGGGACTGAAGCTGTTCAACGTTGTTTTGGCCTCTTTTTCTCTTCTGGTGTACTGCCCTGTATAAAAATATCTGTTCCGTTATTATGTAAATGTGAATGTTTTCTGTTTGTGGTCTGTGTGAAGAAAAGTAGACCACATAATTACAAAATACTGCTGGTTTATTATTATGCATAACTCTAGTTGAGAAGGAGCACTTTTCATCATGGAATGAGTTGGCTTAATGTGTTTTAAAAAGGTACAGGTATTCCCTTGATATGAGTGTTTAGTCTTAACCAACTCCAGGAATGAATTGGCTTAATCGGATTTAAAAAGGTAAAGGTAGTCCCTTGACATGAGTGTCTATTCGTAACTGATTGTAGGGGGTAGTGCTCATCTCCGTTTCTAAGCATTGTCCAAGGACTGCTCTGGTGGTCATGTGGCCAGCATGACTGCACCGAACGCTGTTACCTTCTGGCTGAAGTGATACCCATTTATTTACTTTCACTCGCATGCTTTAGAACTGCTAGGTTGGTAGAATAATCTGTTTTACTGTTTATATATACAGTTTCCTGCATTATAGTGATTTCCAAGAAAATCATATTTAGGTCTGCTACAGAAAAGTAGCTTGCCATCTTTGACATTTAGTGTGGCATTAAAAAGAAGGGGAGGGATTAATTAGAGCAATAATTGTTGTACAGAATATAATTTGTTTTCACTTTGGAATAATTTAAGCAAATATATTTCTTTATAATTGGATTTTTAATGCAGGAATTAACATAAGGTATTTATAATTAGTTGTTGTTAACTGCTCTCGAGTTGATCTCGACCCATGGCGACCCTGTGGATGAGACATCTCCAAGACTTTCTGTCCTCCACTGCTCTGCTTAGTTCCTGCAAAGTCATACCTCCTTAGCAGAGTCTGTCCATCTAGCACAAGGCCTTCCTCTCATTCTGTTTCCCTCCACCTTTCCTAGCATTTTTTTTTCAATGAGCCGTGCCTTTTCATGATGTGGCCAAAGTACGACAGCCTCAGTTTTGTCATCTTGGCTTCCAGGGAGATTTCTGGCTTGATCTGTTATAGTACCTATTTGCTTGTCTTTTTTGGCCATCCACAGAGTCCTCAGCACTTTTCTCCAGGACTACATATCAAATGAATTGATTTTCTTCTGGTCTCACTTGGTCATACATGGTAATAGCGAATACAGTGGCGTTTAGGACTCTAACTTTTGTGCACAATTGTATATCTTTGCATTTTAGGATCTTTTCTAGTTCTTTCATAGCTACCCTTCTCATTCTTAATCTTCTTCTAATTTCCTGGTTGCAATCCCCATTTCTATTAAAGTTTGACCCTCTTGTGTATGTTGAATTTGTGTAAATTCTCTGTGGTCATTATTTTTGTTTTGTATATAAAATGGATGAATGTTCTTATTACTTAGAATTTTGATAATTGTTCTGGATTCATTGGTTTGCTGTGTCTGGGTTTTTAGTTGTGTTGGATGGCACAGCTTGTTTGTGTATTTGACCATGTTCATTGCTAGAACTGTAATAAATGGGGGAATTTTTAAATGCTTTTTCTAAACAGGTTTATTTATTCACTACCTTTTCTTGCTACTGCAGTGAAGTAACTCCGGTGGCTTCCCTGGAGTTAGTTATGTGCTCGCATTTGATTTATTTAGCACTGGGAGATTAAATTTGCTATGGAATCACTGTAATGTGTAAGTAATGAAGCAGCAGCTATTAAACTTTACATTTCAGTGGAAGCAGATTGATCAGTGGGGAGAGGATTTCACTGATTTCTTAATGTCTCTGCTGCCTCTTCACCCCTTCCTACATTGTACTAGAGAGGATGGAAATAAATCTTTCCTTATTTTATTGTCATGCATGGCAATGCAAAATCTCAAAAGGTTTCTCACTGTTAAATGAGATTAAGAGAGTGTTGACACATTTTCATGACTTTTCTTATGCCAAAAAATATGCAAGACATTGTATTTTGCAGACATACACTGTTTTCTGCAGCAACAGAAAATGCCCCCAAAGTGAAAAATCTGCAGAAGCTTTTGTAACATGTCAAGATGTCTTGAGAAGCCTATCTTGTTGAATATGGGAAAATATGCATTTCCCTTTTACATTTTTACTTAAGAGTCCTTGAAGTGCTTGAAGTGGGAGACTGCAGTGCAAAAAAGGGAAATTGAAAGAAATCATCTGCTTCCTTTTCCTAACTCTAGTAAAATTTGCACCAGCCTGGCTTTCAGCAGTTTTATGTCCATTTTAGAGACACAGTTTGTAGTTACTGTGCTTAATGCCATAGACCTGTAAAAATTCTCTTTAAATTAACATTAAACACTTGCTCTTTAGTTGCTATAACTGATCAGCCCATCTTTTTTGTTCCTTAGTTTGCACTTGGTTAAGTAGGTTTCACCTATGAAAGCTTGAGTGGAAAACTGGAATTAAGCCTGCAAAGGGCTCCTTTCGTCTTCATTGGAGTTGTGAATTGAGATGTGTACAAGGAAGAAACAGTGGGCCCCTGTTATCTGCTGGGGTTTGGTTCCAGAATCTTCTGTGGATACCAAAATCCACGGATGTTCAAGTCCCATTAAATACAATGGATAATAAAATTGTGTCTCTTATGTTAAATTACAAAATCAAGGTTTATATATTATCCGACATAAACTCGACTGGCTGGTAGTAGGATAACCGAAAACGTTGGATAATCTGGAAAGTCCAAGAAAAGCCTTGAAATCACTATGAATTGCAAATGTATTGAAGTATTATTGCAATAAACCGTAAATATAAAGAAATAACTGATCAACATTGTGATTTACAGTATAAACAGTTCAGTCCTCTGAAAATTTAAATAAATCACAGAAAATTTAAAGAAATCACTGCAGCCGCAACGTTGGATAATCCGGAATGTTGGATAACCGAGGGTTGGATAATTGAGACTTTACTGTATTTTTAAATGTTTTCAAGCTGTGGATGCTTGAGTCTGTGAATAAAGGAGGGCTGACCACTTCAAAATTCAGGCTTTCTGTGTTTAATATTTCAATTCTGGCTTGAAAAAACTCAGAGTTCAGTGTCCTGGGAATAGTTCTCTTTTATAGTTACCCTTTGCTACAATTTTCCTTGCAGCAGTGTTGCTTTTTGTTAAAGGAAGTGATTGATTAAAGTTAAAAGACAGTTGATGGGAAAACTAATTAACCTTAGGGAGTTCAATCCTTGTGAACTACTATGAGAAAATGTTAAGACTCTGAAGTGCAGTAAATCAAATTAATTATCCAGCAAGGTACAGACATTTGAGGCCAAGAACCAAATCTTGTTGTGGGAATTTTATGAGTAACTTAGTTTAGGGTTTGTTTCCCAAGTTATGAAGTCTGGATGCTTTGTGTATTTCGTAGATAGGGTAAAGTGAATGGCTGTGATCCAGAGAGCTACTTTAAGCAGGCTCAAGAGCTTTGACATACCCAATGGGATTTTTGAGTCAACAACAGACTGTAATGTCATATTCCAGTAACTTCAGATAATTGCTTTGGTTTCAAAAAGAAATTTGTCTAGTGTCAGAGAGGGTCTACAGCAGTCTGCAGAGCCTTCCCTTGTACCCTATGGCCTTCCACTCCAAGGCAGATTTTTTCTGGAATGCTTTCATTAATGATAATGGAAGATTTTTAAAAAGACTGATCAACACACAACTATGATGTGAGTGGTGCTTGTGGGTGTTTCATGGAATTAAAGCTGGAAAGGGAAGGGTAAGCTCTAGACTGCCCCACCCTAACCAACCCCCATAAGTTAGGCTTAGAAGAGACCTTTCATTGGACACAAAGGAGCAAAGGTTGTCATGAAGTGTCTACCCTGTGTGTGTGTGTGTGTGTGTGTGTGTTTGGGGGGGGGGGCATCCCTGGCTGCTTTTGCTGGCTCCATATGCCTCTGATGTGGTCTCCAGTAGCAGTGGTGTGCAAGCCCCCACAAGAGTAGCCATGAGAAAATGCATCCCTCAGCCTGAAACTTGGAAGGGAGACAAGGAATACCAGGAGCTGTAGGTTATATGCAGAGGATGGCAATAGTATAGCAAACCACTTCTGAATTTTCCTTGCTGAAGAAAGCCCTGTGCAATTAACATGAGTTCCCAGGTGACTTGAAGGCACATAATATTACAACTACTGTTGTATTTCTATTGTTGTATGTGTGTGTGCCTGTGAATTTATCTGTCTCAGGTGCCATAATATTTTGTCCATCCTTGAACATAGAATCATAAAATCTTTAGAGTTGGAAGGGACCACAAGGACCACCTCATCTAGCCCCTCAACATCTGATAGAAATACACAACTAAAGCAGTTCTAAAGCACTCTGTTTAAAATATGAGGCACCTTAATTTGGAGGTAGTGGGAAGTGCAGCTTTGGCTAAGGAGGTACAATATCTTGGATTGCCACTGCCTGCTATGCTTTTATTGGTTGTGCAGACTAAATTCAAAGCTCTATCTTATGTTTGCAACCAAAAAGGAAAATGTAGGCTTGTTCTTCTTTAGCAAGTAAACAAATACATCAGTTTGGTATCTCCATCCTCCAGTAGAGTACAGGCCCTGGAACAGCTTCCTGTTTGTTGCAAGACTGAACATTTCTGAGCCCAGCTTGAGCTGTTTGAAAACTATGTTGGAACAGGTCAGCAAGATACCTATTTCCCAAGCAATTTTTGTTAAAGGTCCTTTACCTTTCAGTACTTTCCCTTGTCCTTTGTGTAACCCAAGTTAGGAATGCGAGCTAGTCGTGTCGAGACTGTAAGAACATGTCTTATGCACGTTTTAATAAGAGTGATTTTATCTGTGACCTTGAAAGACTGGCTGTTCTGGCTTCTTCCCAGATTTTTAAAAAAATACAGGTATGTGCCATGGAAATGTCAGTTAATAAATACTGTAAGAACATAGATGATATCCAGTTCTAAGAGGTTCCTGCCTGTAGCTCTGGTGTCCTCCAGCTGACTCATGTCACCCCAATGTTCCCACAAGCTTTGTATAAACATAAGATAAACTGTTGAATCTGACTAAAGCATTCTGGTCACAGTGACCATCCAGATGCCTCTAGGAACCTCTCAAGCAGGACATGAGCGGAATATGATCTCTCACTTCTTTTTCTTGAACTTCCAATTTACAGGGACATACTGCCAGTGATACTGGACACAGTATTTTGCAGTCATAACTGTATTTACACCTTCTGTTTAAATTTTGTGGTGGGAAATTCCACAATTGAGTTTTGCACTATGTGAAGAAGTTACAGTACAGTGAGACCTCAGTATCCATGGGGATCTGTTCCAGATTCCCCCCCCCCCCCCGATACCAAAATCCACAGATGTTCAAGTCCCGTTGCCCCCATGGTGGCGTGTACATAAACATGCCACCATTAGGGACAGCCCCCGTTGTCCCCATTAGCAATGCATGCATGTGGCCCTAGAATCATAGAATCATAGAATCATAGAGTTGGAAGAGACCACAAGGGCCATCCAGTCCAATCCCCTGCCATGCAGGAACTCCAAGTCAAAGCATCCCTGACAGATGGCCATCCAGCCTCTGCTTAAAGACCCCTAAGGAAGGAGACTCCACTACACTCCGAGGGAGTGTGTTCTACTGTCGAACAGCCCTTACTGTCAGGAAGTTCCTCCTAATGTTGAGGTGGAATCTCTTTTCCTGCAGTTTGCATCCATTGTTCCGCGTTCTAGTCTCTGCAGCAGCAGAAAACAAGCTTGCTCCCTCCTCAATATGACATCCCTTCAAATATTTAAACAGGGCTATCATATCACCTCTTAACCTTCTCTTCTCCAGGCTAAACATCCCCAGCTCCCTAAGGCGTTCTTCATAGGGCAAGGTTTCCAGACCCTTCACCATCTTAGTTGCCCTCCTTTGGACACGCTCCAGTTTCTCCACATCTTTTAGGGACAACAGGATTTTGAATAAGTCTCTGTTGTCCAGAATGGCAGCACGTGGATGCAGTAGCGCCACTATTAGGAACAATGGGAACAGGACTTCAGGTAAGCTTCCATTGTACCTAATGGTGGAGTAGCCACATGTATGTGCCGCCACTGGGAACAATAGGGGCTGTCCTTAATAGCACGGCCATGTGCATGCACCACCATTAGGGACAATGCAGGCTTGCTGTCTGTGAATGCTTGAATCTGCAGACAGCAAGTCCGTGGATAACAAAGTCCCATTGTATTTCCTTTTGTCCATCCTTAACATCGTATTTTTCAGCTTCATTGGGTGACTGTGGGTTCTGTTACTGGAGAAGGGAGAAAACAATTCTCCCTATTCACTTTTCCCAAATTTTGCATTATTTTACATTATTATCATGTCTTTTTTCTCTAAGTCAAATAGCTATTGTAACATTTCTGTGTGTGCATAAGTTTCTGAAATGATCTGTCTCAGGTGTCAGAAATATCTTGTCCAGCTTTGGAATATCAAGGAGCTTGAGATGGCGCTGTAGCGGAGTTGCCCCCAGATCCTTGATTATTTGTGTTGTGTTCCCCCCCACCCCCGGCTGTAATTTTCTATTTCTGTGATATCTCCTTTTCAGGTGCAACAAGCAGAACTATACATATTAATTAAGGTGTGGTGGTACCATACATTTGTATAAGAGCAGGATGGCATGGACCACTCCCTCCCCAGTTCCTTCTCTAATTATGCCCATTGTGGAATTTGTCTTCTTTTTACAGTGCCCCATCTCAGTAGGTCACTCTGGTTCATGCATTTTTGCTTTCACAGTAATTGGCTACATTGCTTTACTGTGTGATCATGGCCGATTTCCACGCCATTTCCATGTTGGAAATCAGAAATATTTTGCCTTCACCTTTGGGTTGATTTAGCTCAAACAAATGCTTCCCCCCACCCACAAGGGTTCAGTTTAAAGGTGCTCAGCTACTTTTGTTGTTATTAAGTGTCACCAGTTTGGTTCCATTCTACATCAAATGCAGTCCACCCATATTCCCAAATATTTCCTGAAGTTGAACAAGTCTATACAATGACTATTCTATAATGTTGAGATTACATAGTTGTGCTGTCTGTTTGGTCCTGTGAATGGAACAGGTGGCATTTTGGCAGTCCTGGCTTTCAGCCTTGTATCTAGTGACCTGAATTTGGCTTCCAGAATCTCACAGTTACACTACTCCTATATCACGGGTATCAGTGTGTACCACAATTATTGATTCTGCCTCAGACCTATGTACATACATAGACAGTGACAGTGTCTGTCTACATAGAAAGTGCATGGTGTCTGCAAACTTGCACCATTGCAAACCTACCTGACAGTGTCAAACACCTCCTTCTGCTAGAACCTGAGAAATGTATTCTTAACACCAGAGAGTATCTGTTTGTCTGCCAAGGTATGCGTGTTTCTGTGGGATAATTTCCTTATTCCTCAGGGTGAGAGCCTCTTTCCCTGAAACCTTCATTCTCCATGAATTCCTATGAGCCATCCCCCTAGAACTGGCATGCCACGGTCACATCACAGAATGTCTTGGCTGTTGGCTTCTCTAGTTTTTTTTTTCAACATTCCCAAATGAACATGTCCTTTGCCTCAAGTGAACACTTGAGGCCAGGAGCTCACCATACTCCATACAAAACAGCAACTTTTGTCCTGCAGGCAGAAGTCCTGCGGGCAGAATACGTGTGACACAGTACTTTCCATGCTCCCACTGTTTGTAATTCTTTCTTTTAAAACTGATTTATGAAGTTTGGCAGTTGTAACCAACTGCAGAGCCAGCAGTCCATTAGGAAGTAAATTATATTGATTGTCAAAACCAGGCCTGTTTTTTTTTTTTTCTTAAACAACAGCAACAACAACAACAGACACTCAATCAGAAAAAACTTTCAATAAGTAAATTCTAGAATGAGATTTCTGGAGGAAAAAAAATAAGGTTCTGTTGGATGATCTGAATAAATGCTAGACTTCTTTTTGTCACTGCCCTGGTTTGAATAAACACATTGTGATTGAATATGCCCAAGAGCCATGCACCAGTCAGTGTACAGATCCATTGAGAGCAGCCTCACTCTACTTGGTGCCTTCCAGATGTTTTGGACTGCAGTTAACATGACCCACATGTTTATGGGCATGGGTCACAAGAGCTGAAGCCCCAAACTTCTGGAGGACAACAGTGTGGGGAAGGCTACTCTAGAGCACAGCTTCCTTACCCCATTTTCTGTTACTGACTGGCTAGTGCCATAATCTGATGAATGTTTGTTTGGGAGTAAGACCCATTGGGATCTTTGAGGTTTAATTGCATGTACAAATACACAAGTTTGCACAACAAGATGGCAACCATTGACTGTATTAAGTCACCTGAAGGCGGGGTGGTGGTGGTCTTGTGAACAAATATTATTCAACATAAAATAATTTCTTACATGTAGTTAGCAAGCATTTCAGGGGAAAAGGCTAAGCTAAAGCACTGTCTTTGAGCCATAGTTTTCTATCTGTAGGGATTTTTGTTGTAGCACAGAGGATCATTGGCAGGTGAGCATCCATCTCAGACTGTTTTACCACTTCAGTAAGAAGTGGGCTTTGTGTTACTGTTGAAGTTAAATGTAAAAAAATGCTGTTGTTTCATCTCTAATGTTTTGTCCCATTCCATTCTAAAAAGCTGGAAATAGAGAGTAAGTAGTGGGAGAAAAAGAGATGCAGGACTAGACTGATAAAAACTGAAACTGTGTGTTGATGATAGTGCTGCATCAGTTATGTTACTGAAAATGAAACCATCTTATTCCTTCAGGCTGGCACAGATCCATCAGCCATTTCTGGTACGATAGCATCATGAAACAGAGCGGGCAAAGTTAGATGCAGCACTAGTTGTAGTTTCTATCTCGATTCCACACCCAAATGGAAAGGGAAGAGTGATGGAGATTTTTCAGAGTTGTTAACAATCACTGCTGTTGACTATATATTTAAATTGTCTGCTTCCTCTGCATTCTTAGAAGGCAAGTTACAACAAAACCCCACTGTCCTCTTTTCCTCTTAATTTTCTGTTTATCTGATTGGTTTTTTTAGCGATTATGCAGATGCCGAAGAATGAACATAAAAGAGTAGAACCTCTGCTCTTATACTGTACAACCCAAAGGAAACTTTCTGTATGTTTCTGTATCTCCATGTTATATTTTAATTATTATTTTAATTATAATTTATAATTCTGTAAAATAATTTATAGTACTGTTTATATAATTATTCAGTGCTTTGTTTATGGACAATGAGTGACGCCTCCTTATGCTTTTGCATCACACTATGACAGGGGTTATAGGTGGTGTAGTTAGCAGAATACGCTTTCTTTTAAAAATAGGAAGGTGGCACATCTGTTCATCTGCACTCAGTGGTGGCTTCCATATTAACAGGACAATTAATCCACTCCAAATATTAGTCTATGAGGGTGCTATCCAGGACACTGAACCCTATCTGAGCAATTATTCATCACCTTGGATAACTATTTTAACATTTGGATTGAAACCCAGAGCAAATTAACTGCCATACTAACATGGGAACCACCAGCTACCACTTTTTAAAAAATGATTAATACAGCAACACAGTGCTATGTATTGATTTGAATGTTGGATTAGTAGTCTGGGAGACTAGGGTTCAAATCCCCACACAACCATGTCCCCTGGGTGATCTTAGGTAAGTTGCTATCAGCTTCAGAGGGAGGCAAGGGCAAACTTCCTATGAATGGCAAACCCCCGCTGAATAAATCCGGCCAAGAAAATAGTGTATCAGAATAATCTTTTAACAACTAATTTCATGAACAAACAATATACAGTCACCCCTCCTTACTTGGGGACTAGAGGTCTGTGGTCTTGAATATTCATGGGTGAAATATCCGTTATTTTCAATGGCGTGCACCCCCGCAGTGCATGCCCTGCCCACACTCATGTGCATGCACCCCATTCAAGCCTATGGGGCTTGAACATAGTTGAGTCTCTGTTTTCGCACGCACACACGGGGGGGGGGGAGGGTCTGGAACAGATTCCCTGCGAAAACAGAGGACAGATTGTACTTTCTCGTTTGATCTTGAAACTAGAGTCACTGTTGACCATGGTCTTAAGATGAATTTCATTTATTTATTAAACTACTTTTTCATAAATTCATAAAGAGAATCTTGTACATTTAAGATGCATCAATTAATACATGTGTTATTTAGACTTAAATAGCACTTGCTTATTCTTTGTCTGGACAGAGCCCCTCACCTTTGTGTGGAAACTTGGATATAATAACTATAGGTAGACACCCACGAAAAGAATTGCATCTTTCCTTGACCTGTTGAAAATGAGCATATCAAGGTGGTGTGTGAAATTCAAACAGGAAATTATCTTGCAATGTGTATAACAAACAAGCTTTATTGTAGTATTTCAGTATGCATGTCATAATAATAATAATAAAATAATAATAATAATAATAAAACTATTATTATTATTATTATTATTATTTATAATTCCCTTTTGACCAGAGGGTGACACATCAGAAAATTTAGAATCCAAAATGAATGATGAAACAGAATACTATAAAATGCTAAAATACTACAATACTAAAAAATATACTAATATCCTAAATGTAATTGTCACTTTTGTAGGTTTTTAACTGTACTGTGTTTTTAGACTATAAGTCACTTTGAATCCCAATGGGGGGGGGGGCAGGTGGGGAAGCGGGTTAATAATAATAATAATAATAATAATAATACAAAATCTTCATCAGTTGCTATCCATCTCAATCACCCTAGCGATTCTCAACAACTTAATCCAGCAAATCAAAGAGGAGGGTCTCCAACCCTTTAAGAAAATGGGTAAAATTCTCATCCAGCCAGAAGTGCAAAGGAAGACTGCTCCACAAATGTGGAATCAAATCTTGAAAGGCTCACAGTCTTGACAGAGCCATACACATTGGTGGAAATGCCAATAATCCTTCATTTGCAGGTCTTAAATTTCTACATTATACATATCATGCTATCTGAGCTGCCAAATATTGAGGGAGGTTAAAGCACAGGGCCTTAAATACTAGGACCAAAAGCTTATAATGAGCCCTGGCCTGAACTGGTAGCCAGTGGAGGGATCTATGAGGTTAAGAGACATGTGAGTGTTTGGGGAAGTTTTACTTGGAAATGTTACTTTTTAGACTTCAGCTAGCTTAGGCATCTTGTGACATGTGAACACAAACCATATATACTGTATTAAGGTTTGTGCACTTTGACAGTGTTCCTCAGATTGTCTGTGTAGCCTGCTGAGAGTCAAGGTGCATTTTATTTATGGAAACAGAATATTCTGTGATCAGAAAAGGCTCAGATAGTCTGCATCTCAGATTCTTATGACAGCGGTTCTACTTCCTAGGTCCTTTCACAGTCTCGTAAGCTCTCATGATCACTTCCAGGCCCAACAGTACCAAAATGCTCAGTTTCAAAAGGTAACACTTTGAAGTATTCTGGTTTTAATTTCTTAAAATGTATGATACTAATCAGATGCTCGCAATCTGAACACAGTCCTATAACGGTGTATTCAGACTCACAAAAGGAAGACCATTGCAGTTAGCTTTCCTTATCTGCAGATTTTTATCTACGGATTCAAGTACCCACAGCTTGAAAATATTTTTAAAAGTATAAATTCCAGCTAGCAAACTTGATTTTCCATTTTATATAAGGGGTACCGTTTTACTTTGCCTTTATAGTTAATAGGACTTGAGCTTCCACAGATTTTGTCATCCATAGGAATCCTGGAACCAAACCCCAGTGGATAACAAGCGATCACTGTACTTGGTTTCACTGGATGGGATTTATAGTACATATTCTAGAGTGTTGAGGTTGGACATTCACAATCTTGCGAGATCCTATGCTTAGTAGAATGGTTAATCAAGTTAGTTGGGGATTCCTACTTTTTCCATCAGTAGAAAGGTTTTAGTGAAAAAAATTTGAAACCTTGATTTGCCTTGTCTTGTAAAATTCTAAGACAGCTGTGTTAGTCTAGAAAGCTAACACGGCTGTGTCTTTGAATTGTATGGTGTCATGGTTTCCTGGCACACTATATACATTCAAACACTATCTGACACCTTCCCCCCATCCTCATGAGGAAAACCTTGACCAGTTCATCACATCGTCTCTCTGGTTCCCACACTACACTCCAATACACATTCATATGGTTATTTACTCTCCTTGTTAAGTTAGCTTGTTAGGTTCTCTGGGGAAAGGGAGAATTTGGGGAGTCAAGAGTCTTGGAGATAACAATTCCACCAGTTGCAGCAATTTATTCCTGTCTTTCAGTTAATTCCTTCTTGATAATTCTTACCTTCTTCTTTCTGTTTAAAAAAAATGTTTTAGAGTTGCTGTGCTATAGTGCATCAGTGATATGGCTCTTATGCACTATTATACCAGAACCTTAAGAAAAATATTTTTAAAAATAACCAAACAGAAACATTTGCCTTTCAAACTATAGAACCTCCTCAGCAAACCTTTGGAATAGCTGTAGTTCAGATCCAGGTAATTGCTACAAATAGCCACAGAAAAGAGTGGAATATGTGATTGCAATAAATGGTAAAACCTAAGGAGCTCTATTTTAAGGATTTGTGCTTCTTCCTTAGGTGCATCTGGAAAAGCCTTTTGCAGGACTTAAAGTTACAGTTGTATACTGTATACCTTATACCCAAGCCCACCCCTCAATACTCCTTTTCTGTTTCTGTTGACGGCATTTCTATTCAGCCGGTTCAGCAAGCCCGCAGTCTTGGCTTCATTTTTGATTCCTCGCTGTCATTTACTCCCCAGATTCAGGCCACCGCCAAGACCTGTAGATTCTTTCTTTACAACATTGCTAAAATCCGTCCTTTCCTCTCAGCCTCCACCGCCAAGACTCTGGTCCATGCCCTAGTGGTATCACGACTAGATTATTGTAACCTCCTTCTGACAGGGCTTCCTCTCTCTCATCTCCATCCTTTAATCTCTGTCCAGAACTCAGCTGCACGTATTATCACATCTGCTCGCCGCTTTGACCATGTTTCTCCTCTTTTATCCTCCCTTCACTGGCTCCCCTTCCCCTTCCGCATCCAGTACAAGCTTTTGCTGTTGACTTTCAAAGCCCTCCACGGACTGGCCCCTCCTTACTTGTCTGAACTTCTTTCTCCTCACACTCCTTCTCGTACCCTCCGTTCTGGTAGTCTAGGTCTCCTGTCCCAGCCGAGGATTTCCACTGCCCCATCCCGGATTCGTCCCTTCTCACTTGCTGCCCCTCACTCCTGGAACCTTCTTCCCCCACATGCACGCCTCATCACTTCCCTAACCAGGTTCAAAACTGAGTTAAAGACTATATTATTTAGGGAAGCTTTCCCAGGACTGTGCCATCCGCCCCAGGATGCCTCCTTTTAACTTTGTATTAAGAAGCCATGCCCTCCCTCCTGTCCATCTGCCTTGGTCCTGGCCCCAGAGGGAGAGAAGAACCACTGGACCTCACCCCCTTTCCCATCACCTTCCCCTCTTCCTTTTGTGTTGTCTCTTTTAGACTGTAAGCCTGAGGGCAGGGATCCGTCTAATTTATGATTGTATGTACAGCACTGTGTAAATTTACAGCGCTATATAAATAAAGGTTAATAATAATAATAATAATAATAATAATAATATACAGTTTCATGTATTACTGATTCAGCATTCGTTTTATTAATGATGGTCCTTGTTTTCTTTTTTTCTCTCATTTAAGGTTCCTGATGTCATCAGTAGCATAAGGCAAGCTTCAAAAGCAGCCCTCAAAGAGGATGTCAAACCCAATAAAGACAGCGAAGATGCCTTCTACAACTCTCAAAAGTTTGAGGTTCTGTACTGCGGAAAAGTGACCGTGGCTCACAAAAAGGCCCCTTCCACACTGATTGATGACTGCATTGAGAAGTTCAACCTTCATGAGCGTCAGCGCCTGAAACTACTGAGTGAGCACCGGAATCCAGAATCCAGCACAGATCTCGCTGCCTGTGTTGGGGACATACCTCCTTTTCCCTTAGACAGTCCATTTGAGGAGGAGGAGGCAGACAGCCCAAATGGCGGTAGCACTGGAATGTTCATTGTTGGTAGTCAGACCAACCTCGCCAGCCTGGCTAGCTGCCGGGTATCCTTCCCTGAGAGGATTCTAGAGGATTCTGGGTTCGATGACCAGCAGGAGTTTCGCTCCAGGTGCAGCAGTGTCACAGGTGTTCTGCAAAAGAAGGTTCACGATAACAGTTCAAAAACACAATCACGGCGGCGACATGCAAGTGCCCCTAGCCACGTCCAGCCTTCAGACTCAGAAAAGAACAGGACAATGTTGTTTCAGGTTTGATTTTTTTAAAATCCAGTTCAGAGTATTCATGGTCTTCATAGTGCGAGTGGAGAGATTGGATCGAGTTTGAGGTTTCTAGTAAATGTTGGTAACCAGGTAGTAGCAAAACCCCTGCTCTTCTTTTAGAATTGCTACCCTGGTAATAATTTTGGGTATGTGGGGTCACAAAAAAGCAGCAGTGCACGTTATCCATCTATGTTTTAGGTTTGTAGAAGAGTATCCCTGCATAGATCATTTGGTCGAAATATACTCTGAAATGTTGTTAAGTGTGTGTGTGTATGTATATGTGTGTGTGAGACTGAAGTAGAGAACATGCCTGTGACAGTTGCTCTGAACATATAGCTTAAGCTTCTTCTTTAATGAAATACTCTATTCTAATCATTACAATTTGAGCTAAACCTTTATAAGTAAGCTAAAACCTATTAATGGAAATGTTTTGTGGAACATTCACAGTTTCATTCATAGAGCCAACTGAATAAGGGATTTACATTGTGAAATATTAAGTTTATGTCTCTCTTCCTCCCTTTCTTACACGTATGTGCACGCACAAAAGGGAGGACACTTTTAGGTGGTGAAAATTTTACTCAAGTTGTGAGCATCTGATTAGTATCGTACATTTTAAGAACTTAAAACCAGAACACTTCAAAGTGTTATCTTTTGAATTTGAGCATTTGTGTATAGTTGGGCCTGAAAGTGATTATGAGAGTTTATTTCTCAAATGATTCCTAAGGCAATTGTAATTAAGGTTGTGTAACGTCAAAAGAAAAATTTTAAATTACTGTTGTGGCAGTTTATACACACCTGTTGTCCAGATCAATTGACTTACTCTTGATTTCTGAATCACTCTCAGAAATTTAATTTTGAAGTATTGGATTTCAAAATATTACTGATAGTACTTGCTTTTTTTGAATACTGAAAGAACTCTTCCTTTTAAAGATACAATGTTTCCCATCTAGTTCATGGCTTACTCACCAGCATGTGGGCTTAAATAAAGATGCCATAAGGAGAATTTAAGCATCGAATTGTAGAAGCTTCACAAAATGCTTCCAGTTCTGTTTCATTGTTGTACTCATGCAGATATTTGTTACTACATTTATGACTCACCTTTTCTCAAAAGAGCTCATTGTCCTCATCTTTGTATCCTTACAATGACATGGTTCAGTGATATTAACTGCTGCAAAGTCACTGAGTGAACTGCCTGGCTAGGTGGAGATTCAAACCTGATATTCCCCAGTCCTGGTTCCTCTAGTCCTAGTCCCAACAGTCTAACCACTACACCATACTGGCTCTTAAATATATATTTAATTTCCTAATATCACCGTATCAGATGATCCGATATAAATATCATTGGGATTCGTTGTGGTACCACAACTCTGAATTCCTTCAGTGAAGAGGCTTAGAAGTTACATTACTTTTATGTTGAGAAGATAAGATAAAACTTGTTTATTCCACCGAGTTTACAGATGTTATTTTTAGGAGTTTTTATTTGCATACTGCTGACTGTGGATTGTTTCCTGACTTGTGTTGCACTTGAATGGGAGACTGCCTCGGGATCCTGTGTACATAGCTTTGAGATCCCTAATAGGAAAAAAAATGGTGTGTGAATAATAGAGAACAGTGCATTCACAACATACTATTATACATGTTTACTCAGAAATACACTGTTTAGTATAGCTGACTCCCCAATCGTCATGTGTCTGGAATTGCAGGTTAAAAAACAACAACACAGTATTGCATCACACACACACCTTTTCATTCTTTAAAGGGCAGGATACTGCTTTTGGCAGGTTATTGATCTGTTAATAATGTTATGCCCCAAAGTACACTTTTAGCAATAGAAACTTCTGATAAAGTGGACTCTGAGTCCTCTAAAACATATGCCAGAATGTGTTATTTTTTTAAAGGGTGTTTGTCTTTCTGGCAAAACCAGCTAATTGACTATCCCTATGGAAATCTTTATTTTATATGTGTGTTATAATTACATCATTCTCACTGAATAGGCGATTGGTAGTTCAAATTTTTACACTGAAATTCTCACTCAGTGTACACAAACTTTGTTTCATGGATAAAATTATTAAAATATTATGTATAATGTCAACTTCAAGCTATGTGTATATGAAACATAAATGAATTTCATGTTTAGATATGGGTCCCATCTCCTACATATTCCATTACATATACAGTGGTCCCCCAGGTTACGAATCCCCCGGGGTACAAAAACCCCGGGGTACGAAAGAGCCGAGGCCGAAAAAACGGCCCCGGGTTACGAAAAAAACCCTGGGTTGCGGGAAAAAAAAACCCGCGAAATTCAAAAGGAGAAAAGTTTTCCCCTATACTTACAGTGGTCCCCCGGTTTGCGAACTTTTTCGGCTTACGAAAGTGGTGCTGGAACGGATTACTTTCGTAAACCAGGGGACCACTGTATGCAAATATTCCAAATCCGAAAAACTCGGAAATCCAAAGCACTTCTGATTCCAAGCATTTCAAATAAGAGAGACTCAACCTATGTGATGTATTTTCACATTCAGGGAGTATGTCCACTGGAAACAGTATAGAAGAATTTAACTGTATTGTAGAGGAGCTTCTGCCCTGTATGGCCTTTGCTTCTATACCTGTTGGAGGAAAGGTTACTGTCAGTCTAGTAGAGGAGGCCCTGGAACTGGTATAATTTGTCAAATAGAGGAGCAGAAAAACTTTAGCTTTTGGTCTGGAAGTAAAACATCCCCTATAAGGTGGGGATAAGAAAAGGAAAATGGAACTAAGACTTTGGGAATTATCTGCAGGTCCTAAATCACATTATGATACATATAATTATTGTGAAGATATTGAAAATGATTCCATGCAATGGAGGAAGGAGAGTAGGGGAATGGAAGTGAAACAAGGCCAGTAATTCTCTGTCTGGTTAAGAGAAAGAAGTAAGGGCTTTTCATCTCTTGAGAAAATCATCAGTGGCTTTGTAGCTTCTAAAGGCAGAGAAGGAAGGTGATCCCAAGCTGCAACTGATCTTTCCCAAGTAAGAGTTCAGGGATGTAGAAGCTAAAAATGGGCATGAAACCCTGTACTGAGATCTTTTTCTGAAAGTCCAGGAGATGGTGCATGATAGTGTTTGGTGCAAAAGGGAACATATTTGACAAAAGGGAACATATTTGACAATACTAGACACATGTTGCCATCTTAGTCAGATTGAGGCCCATTATTAAAACTGTCATGGTGCTGGTAAAATACCAACAGATACATCAAGAAACAGGTTATTCATTGTACATATGAATTGCCCCTTCTCTCTCTCTCTTTTTTAAGGTTGGACGATTTGAAATTAATCTCATCAGTCCAGACACAAAATCTGTTGTGTTTGAAAAGAACTTTAAAGATATTTCCTCATGTTCTCAGGTAAGTATTTTAATTGGAAGGAAGCTGATTTGCAGAAACTGACTGGACATCTTTAAAGCAAAACGAAGCTGGCAAATTTAGTGAAAGCAAAAAGATATAGGAGAACCCTTTGTTAAGATCTACTTAGTTGTTGTTTCCTGTTTTTAATTATAGGATTCAGCACATTCAGGAAAACAATATAATTTGCAGAATGGTTAAAATAGTACTGAGGAGAATTGCTGTGTTATATCAGCAGAGACATCTGCTGGGGTTCACACAGATTGCCAACTATTTGTCACTTCCAACCCTCCATGGGATTTGTTAACAGTAAACCAATCATGACATGTCAACATTTTCAAAGTATTTTGCTTTGTTTCTTAAAGAAAAAAAACCTTTTTATATTTTGACCATTCAGTACTTTTGATATGACACTTTGCATACTTATTATGAAGCATGCTTCACTTCGTTTTGCTAATTAATATAACTCAGCCAGAAACAGGTTTTTATAATGGTCTGAAATTAAAAATAGTAGTCAGAGAGATAAAGAATGAAACAGATCATTAGAAACTCAAGCATTCCTTGAGCTTTGTTTTTTCTAGTTAAAGACAAATAATCCTTCATAGAAAGGGGTGAGCAGGCTGTGAATGCTTGTGGGCCAATGGTACAGTGAATTCATGAGTTCAGATGATGGGGCTAGCAATGAACATGCAGATTGCATGTGTCTTTGCATTAGATGAATTCATGGAGGGCAATTTCTTCATGCACATCCTCATTATTGCATTGGGGCAGTTGCTTTTCTACCAGAGTTGTAGATGAGAACCTAATTATATCATCTTTTTTCAATAAGAATGCAGAGTGTTCAACTTGCTTAAAAGCTGTTTTAGAATTTCTTGAGCAATATATCTTACCGAGTCTCGAAGAGAAACGACAACGCAGAAAGAAACACAACTTGGAAACATCACCCAAGGAGACTTTGCTGTGCTGTCTGCAACTGGACATGTTTATCTTGGATTGGCCTTTTTAGTCATCAACACGCTTGTAGAAAGCATGGGATGAGCCCTTCCTGAATCTTCATTAGTGAAGAAAAGCCAGAGAGAGATATCTTAGCTACTGTGTTCTGTTCTAATCCTCTTGAACCAAAATAGCAACATTCCTTCAAACTACATTCTAATGACAGAAGTGTACTGTTGGCTGTGCTGGCTGGGAGATACTAGAAATTATAGTGCAAAAAGGGAACTTTTCCAGGCTCTGGGTTTTGTACAAGTAGACCATGAATGTAAACAGTATAATACTGCAACTTCAAAGTAGTTTTGTGGAGTTTCCTTGTACTGTGAAGTACAATAAACAATGGTCACATGTAGAAGCAACCCTCAGGAAAAGAACTAAGATGAAAGAGCAAAGGACACCACTGTCAGTACACTGGCTCTCCCATACGCCCACATCACCTCCTATATAATTTAATTAAATTAGAATATATGGTGGTCCTTCACATGTATTATGGCAAGATGCAAGCCTGTAATTATTTTTACCCATAGTGCTGGAGCAGCAAAGAGAAGCCCCTGCTGCTCTTGCTGTATGTGTTTATATGTCTAATGGTGCTGGACTGGTATTTCCACAAACCTGGAAGTTGCCTTTACTCCTTGGGGGTGGTGGGGGGGTCGGTGTGGGTGGGGTGCATTGTCTGCAGAAGTTGACTGCCACCATTTTCTTTTATCCTCTTAAATAGTGGGACCTATTAAAATTAGGAGCAGTTTGTGAAGGAGGCTTAAGTGGATGAATGTGAAGTTATAAAAATGATCCTGATTCCAAAAAAGGGAGGACACTTTCTCTTTACTGCAAAGCCTAAACAATTCATTGAAGTAAAAATATTGGTTACTGTTTTGGGGAAATAATACTGTGGTTAACACTCTGGGTGGTGCTGGTAAATTATTAGTTTTCAGAATGGTTTATATGTGCATATTCAGTGGAGGCTTGTGGCTCTAATGTCAGTGGTGAATCTACTCTGGGTTTCAGACTGGATTTTAAAGTAGCTATCCAAGGTACTAGATTTTGGCACCTTCAGTTGTTCCTTTAAAATTTGAACTAAAATCTGGAGTAGATTCATTGCTTCACTCCAAGTGACCATTGTGCATACACTCTCTTGTTAAGACAGCAGCATAAGGATTTAATTGCAGTGAGGAAGATTGAAAAGTATATGAGTACAGTTTTTTCCCCTGATTTCAAAGGATGCTTTCTTGTAATCACTGGCTGGTATAATTCAACTAGGTTTTGATAGTATGCTTGCTTTTTCTTTTTCTTTACCTGTAGGGTATAAAACACATTGATCATTTTGGTTTCATTTGTCGGGAATCTGTTGACCCTGGAATAAACCAGTACGTTTGCTATGTATTCCAGTGTGCAAGTGAATCTCTGGTAAGCTATAACTCTTTCAAGTTGTTCTGTGATATTTATCACAAGATTAATAGAAGTTCAAAAATGTGATGACAGTCTTCCCACTTTTTATAGAAAGAGGCCTAGTCTGTATTTTGATCTCCTTCTGATAGTTCATATTTGGAGTTGTTCATACAGTACTAAGGAACAGGAAAAGAGGCAACACAGGCTACTAGTCCTATAGAAACAATGGAGTTGTAGGAGTGTATTACAGGCCATTCATTCCAATCTCATCCCCAGCTGATCAGTCCTTGCTTGTAGAACTCACCAGAGGGAATCGCCAGTTTGATTCCATTGTTGAGCTGCTTTTGCCATAGAGAGGTTTCCCCACATGTTCGTCTGAAATCTATCCTCCTGTAACTTAAGCTGAGAATATTTACTCCTGTCTTCAGTATGATAATCCTTCAGGTTTGTGAAAAGGGGTATCATCTCTCTCTCCCTTCCCCACTTTTCCAAGCAAAGCCTGTTCAGTTTCTTCAATTTTCCCTCTTAGAATTTGCTTTCCATAGTGCAGGTTATTTTTACTGCTCTCTCAGAACTCAGTTCCAAGTTGTTTTTAATCCTTAAAGTGCAGCCCCAGAAGTTAGACACTGGATCAGTGTAGAATAACATGGAAAAGTTAGTTTTCCTGAATTGGAAACTATCGCTCTATTAATGGAGCCTCTGCCACATTAATTACAGTGGGTTCTTGGTATCCATGGGCTTGCCATCAACGGATTTAAACATCCACGGACAGCAAGCATGGTTGAATTCAATGGGCACATGTGTCATGCCTGCCATTAAGCACAATGGTCTTGAGGTCTTGCATTGTTTTAGTCTGCAGGGAAAGGGGAGGCAGAATGGATCTCCCACAGATATGAAGAGTGAACTGTATTATTATTTTTTGCAGCTACATTATATTTCTGATTTATATTCTGTTTATAGTCTACTATAGTCCCCAGATCCATTCCGACACCTATTACTACCAAACCTGTGTTTTTTCTCCAAATTACACTGCAGTAATTCTTAGATCATTTTCCTCCATCTAGTACCTGTTACTAGATCCACCACTTCCTGCCCATCGGCAGAAGGTGCAGCACTCATCTTGTTTCACTTTCTAGCAATATATGAGTCATGGTATGACCATGGGGGAGGGAGGAGGAGCACCATATGATTCAGCATTCAGTGATGTGCTCCTGTTGCATCTGCAAAATGCAAGAGGATCCAATAAGCTGACAGAACACCTAGTCCCGTTCCAAAGTCCTGAGACTTTTGACCCTGTGTTCCCCAAATTTGTGTCTTTAGATGTTTGACTACATCTCCTAGAAACCCTAAAAATTGGCCATACTAACCAGGGCTTTAGGAGTTATACTATCTGGGAAACCCGCGTTTGAAAGCCACTGGTCAAAACAAATGAAAGAATGGTATTCTGGGATGATGCATCACCTGGACTACCTCTCACATGAAAGGAAGATGTCTGCCTATTGTGACACTTAATGCAATATATATATATGTGTGTGTGATTTTGAGAGCATTCTAATTTTAATACAGAATCTGTTGGGTTCTGTTGTACTGAAATATGTGAAATGGGGCTGAGCAATATTGCCAATTATGAGATCTAGAAGCCTCAAATTACTCTAGAGTGCATTCAGATGGCCTTCATATCTTCCTTGCTGGCAGGACAGAACATTAATTTCAGTGATAAGGAGCCCACTACAAACAAAACACATTATGGGATAAATCCAATTTTTGTCCTGCCTGGAAAATAAAGGAACTTGTTAGTCGTGATTAACTTAAATCACATAGATTTCATTGGCTACACTTTAGGACTAACACTGGGTTTATCCCTGATTCATAGAATTCATTATTAATAGCATCTCAAGAAACAGAATTCTCTAGCTTGGCACTAATGATATGTAAGACTTTGCTTGAGGAACAGGGATGTAAATGTTGAACAAGAATGAGTCATAACAGTTTATTTAAAAGGAAATAAACTCAATAATAACCAAATATCAGCTAAATATATGTACAAACAGGAGGATCTTTTCCCCCCTCATTTTGTCCCTTGTAAACCGAAAACGTTAGCTGTGTGCCCAAAATGTTGTTTTAAAGATCAAAGCACAGAAGAGAAGCTACTGTAAAAAGCTAATCTTGTTCCAGTGTTTTAGAGACTTGGTGTCTGTTTTTCTTAACTGATACAGTCTCTTTATTTAAAAATATATGAAGGAAAATGAGATACTGAAAAAGCTTTTATGTGAGGCATGGAAATGGATTTGAATCACTATACCAGTTGAGGGGAAGCTTCGTCACCTCTGACCCCTTTCCCCATTGAGAATGTAAAGTTTGTCCCCCTCTGATGTGGGGGAGTGTGGGAATTGTGCATGCCTCTATTTGTGATTATGTCTGGACAAGGCCCAGACTGGCGTCTGGAAACAATAATGGCTGATGAGCTGTTCACTGGTTACTAATAGGCTGGTTCTTTTAAATCCCAGAACATAAAGGAATAGCACCCTTCTATGGTATGTAAGACTACGTAAAGGAACAGCAACTGTTGTCTAGGTATGATGCCCATATATTTATTACACTTATCAACCATCTGTAAGATTTAGTCCCTTATCTAACTGAAAAATTAACTGAAAATCAAGCAAGCTTGACTCTTGATAATTAAATCAGTGTGAAATAGAGCTGGATCCTGTCAAAAAGGCAACTTTTTGTCTTATAAATAATGAACAGAATGCAGAATGCAGTGGGGGATTCTTTGCAGATGCCCCATTGAAATAAATAGAAGCTTGGCTGTGGTGCATATCATGTCACTGGGCTTCTGCAGGATGTATCTCTTGTTGTATTGTGTCTCACTTCTAAATTTGTGAGTCTGAATAAACTGTACAACTGTCTTTATCAGCTCTCTCTGATATTTATCTATGTTTTTAATTGATTTTAAAATGCTTTTTTTCCAGGTTGATGAGGTCATGCTCACTCTGAAGCAAGCTTTTAGCACTGCTGCAGCACTCCAGAATGCCAAGACTCAGATTAAACTTTGTGAGGCTTGCCCAATGCACTCATTACACAAACTCTGTGAAAGGATTGAAGGTACTTGTGAGCTTTTGCTTCCTTCAAAAATATTATGGATTCCCCCCCCCCCCTTCATGATGCAGAAGAGCCACAGAGCATTGTCTTTCAGTAGCATCTTAAACTGTTCTGCACATACTTATACCATAAAGTCATTTTGTTTGGTCTCTCCTTGTTCACATGCATGATGAAAGTCTCTGTCTTCTGTACACATGGGTGAAAATTCTTTTGAACATTCATAATTACTTTGCATATATCATAACTGTAGAAGGAATGCAGCTTCTTCAGCTTTTTAAAGAACTATTTAAAATAGTGAAATCTTGCGGTTATATGTATTTTGATTCAGTGCCTAGAAAGCCATCCTCAGTCTTTTGGGATTACAGACGCCCTCCCTTGGTTGTGTTTCTGATAGGACATCTGTCAGATTGCCAGAAAGAGAGGGTCTTCCTTCACCTATTGTGCATTTTCAAGTTGTTTCTGACTTGTGGCAATCTCTAAAGTGAACTTATCATGGGGGTTTGTTAGCAAGATTTGTTCAGAGGTGGTTTGCTAGTGCCTTCTTCTGAGGATGAGAGAGTGTGCCTTGTCCAAGGTCAAACAGTGGATTCTCGTTGTGGAGGAGAAATTCGAACTCTGGTCTCCAGTCATAGTCTAATGCTGTACCACACTGGTTCTCAGTCACCTTTATGCAGGGTCCAACCCAAGTCCAGCTAGTTGAGACATTGCCCAGAAGGATTTAAAAAAAGCCTTCAGATAAACCAAGGAGGCAATGTCTTTTACCTTTCTGTTCCACCACATTGTATTCAGAGGTTTGCTGCCTGTAAACATGGAGGTTACACTTGGTAGTCTTGGCCATTCCTAATACCTCTTCAGGCTTTTTGCAATCCAGATAAAGTAAACATACTGAAATGGGAGTGTATTAGACCCTTCCGCTCCGTCATCTCTTTGCATGTGTAGGCCATGGCAAAAGAGGAGAAACTGACTGCATGGAGAGCTTCTAGATGTAGAAGAGTCTTTCATCAGCTGATCATCACACTCTGTGTGGGGAGAGTGACCACAGAAGGGGGCAGAGTTAATATACTCCTCACCTCATATACATTACTGAATACATTATAGAACCTGAATTAGGCACTACTGTAGTAACTAATCACATTATCCAGGGCAGAAGAGTGGTGATACTTCTTCATAATATTAGAGCAATATATACAATCACCCCCTTGTATTCACGGATTCTTTATCCACAGATTCAAGCATCCACAACTTGAAAATATTCACAAGTATAAATTCCAAATAGCAAACCTTGATATTGCCATTTTATATATGAGACACCCATTGTGTTTACTACGCATTTACTATGCCCCATTGCATTTAATGGGACTTGAGCACCACAGCTTTTTGGTATCCATGAAATGTCCTGGAACCAACCCCCAGTGTATGACAAGGTTTATTTTATAAACCTTCAGTAAGTTGAGTTAATATTTTCTTAACAACATTCTAAATTGAACATCAGTTTGTTTGTTTTTCTAAAAAAAGAGAAACCTATGCAGGAATGTAAATGTTTGCTTTTTAAAAAGCTAATTGCTTTTTAAAAAGCCATCTGTGTCAAAAGCCCAAACAACAGCTGCATTAGGGCAATGCGTTTTGCCTGAACTGCAGTGTCTCTCTGCCTGTGATGCTAATAGTGCTGCTGGTAGACAGAGCATCATCATTATTTTAATTAGATGTATTAACATCTTTTCATTTATAAAAATATTTTAGTGTGGTGTATGAAACAGTGTGCCACAGTCAGATAATCTGCTTCTTAGTAACAAGGAAAGCAGTAAAGGGCAAGAAGAGCCCATGCTTGTACTCATTTGCCACACGCAGCAGTACAGGTTGTATGAAGAAAAAGATGATGCAAAAAGCCAATAACCTATAGAAACACAACAAGCCAGTATCCTATAAAAATTCATAAGTTTGAGGGCTGCAACTTTCTCCTGTAGTTGTTAGCGTTTATCAAAAAAAGGGCATATTTGGCTGTTGGCTCCCTCTGGTGGGCAGAGATGCAAAGCTTGGTAATTTTTTTTATTCTTTCCAGTTTCAAATGGAGATTTGCTTAAAGTAAAACCAAAAACTACCATTGTTTACTCCAGCACCTTTGTTTGTGTGTGTGTCTTTTGGCAAGGGAAGAGATTGTACATGCATACCTCAGTTAACAGAGTGGATGTGTTCCTGGACATTCCTTCTTTAGAAAATTTGGTACCAGACACAGAAATAACATGGAAAGAGCAGGGCTAAATTCCTCCATCACAACAAAGTGCAGTTCACGTTTCAGCATTTTTAAAATCCACAACTAACAACATGAACACGTAATTGAAACAACTAGGTCAGGTACGCCTTGCATAAGTTAAAAAAAAACTTGTACATGTAGTTTTGCAGTACCATGTAACCTGCAGTTTTAGCACTTTGTAGGATGTAGCACTTGGCCAGTTAAAACTGGGGCACATTATCCAAGATAGGCTGGCTTATTGAAAAGCCTGAAAATGAGATCTTAATGCATCTGATAGTCATAGGAAAGGCAACTGCTCCATTTGTTGATGTTAACTGCCATCAAAGTTGACTTGAGAGTCGCCATGTCTTCTCATGATGTGTCCAAAGTATATCAATCTCAGATTAGTCATCTTGGCCTCTAGAGAAAGTTCAAGCTTGATTTGCTCTAGAGCCCATTTATTTTTTTATTTTTAATTTATTTTTAATTTTTATTATTTATATAAACAAACCATACAAATAAATTACTTCTCACAAACACAATCTACATATTTTTTTTAGCAATCCATGGTATCGATAGAACTCTTCTCCAGCATCACATTTCAAACAAGTTGATTTTCTTCCTATCTTGGTAGCTTTCTTCACTGTCCAGCTTTCACAGCCATACACAGAAATTGGAAATACAACGTCATGGACCATCCTAACTTTAGTATTAATGATAAATCTTTACACTTCAGAACTTCTTGTCTAGTTCTTTCATAGCTGTCCTTCCAATTCCTAGTCTTCTTCTGATTTCTTGACTACTGTCTCCATTTTGAGCCAAAGTATGAAAAATCTTAAATTATTTCCATGTCTTCACCATGGTTATGTAAATCATGTGTGGTCATTACCATATATACACAACTGTAAGTTGACCTCATGTATAAGTTGAGGTCAGGTTTTGGGACCAAAATTATGGATTTTGCCATGACCCGTGGAAAGGTCACGGGTAAAACTTCAGTGTGTATATGTGTGCATACAGCAAGAGAGGCTCTGTTTGATGCTTTTTGCTTCATCGTTTCAGCTTTCATTTCAGGCGCGTGAGCAGGAGAGGGACTCTTAAACAAACAGCAATATCAATTACCATATATCCTTGACTATAAGTGAAGAAATTTTTGCCTCAAAATGGCCTCCAAAATCCTGGGTAGACTTATCCACAGGGCAGTAGGTCCTTCGACCAAGCTTCTCCCCACCTGGGCTGCCTCTGCAAGGGACAGCCCAGCTGGGGAGACACTGAGAAGGTGACTGATCGCCCCGCAGCTGGGCTTTCTCTGAAGGGAAAAGCCCACAAGGGAGACACTGGGCAGGGCGATCGTGTGCCCAAAAGCCTCTCCTCATCCAGGCTCTTTCCCTAGAGAAGGAGCCTGGGTGAGGAGACGCTGAGGAGGGCGCACAATCACTCTGCAGCCTCTCCCTGGCTGGGCTTCTTCCATGGGCAAAAGCCCAGTGAGGGAAATGCTAAGGTGGGTGGGTGATCGCTAGCAGCCTCTTCCCACTTGGGCTGCCCCCTCAAGTCTGATCCTGGACATATCCACGGGTCCACATTTTGGCCCCAAAAATTGACCCCGACTTATACACACGACTTGTACACAAGTATATACAGTAGTCCCGGGGACTTTTTCTGCTTGGCTCAAGAGCGAAAGGAAATGCATGGGGAGATGTGAAAGAGCTGCTATCACATTACCATAGTGCCCCGTAAATAAGTGGACCTGGGAGTTTGAGGTCAATTTTTGGGCATAGACGAGTATATGCAGTATTTTTGTTAATGTTCTGAGAGCCAGCATGGTGTAGTGGTTTCAGTGTTGGACTCCGAAAGACCAGGGTTTTTATTTCCCAGGATTCCCTAGTACTGTGCCAAGGCAGTTAAAGCGGTCTCCGTGTTTTGGACCTCTCTCAACCTCAGAAGAGGGCAATGGCAAACCTCCTCTGAACATAATCTTACCAAGAAAACCCCATGATAAGTTTGCCTTAGAGTTACCATAAGTTGGAAATGACTTGAAGGCACATAACAACAGCAGTGGCATCAGTAACAACAACAGCTACAACAACAACATATTCAACTGTAAACCTTTCTTTACACTTTCTTCCTTGACTTTCTTCAATAGTCATTCCAAGCCTTTGTTTTTCTCTGCTAGTAGTATGGTGTCATCTTTAAACATTAAATTGTTGATATTCCTTCCTCCAGTTTTCTCCATATTCTGTCCTGACAGTAGACTCTTGTCCTGAGCACAGACTCTTTATCAGGACAGTGACATGTTGTGGCAGACCCATTTCCTTATGAACAACCCATAGTTTTTCATAATCTGCAAACTTACTGAAAGTTGCTGTAATCTATAAAGTACACTCTCATTTTCCTCTGAAATTCTTTGGTGTGCTCCATTATCCAGCGTAGGTTTGCAATATGATCCCTAGTGCCGCTTCCTTTCCTGAACCCAGCTTGGACATTTGGTATTTCTTTTTCCATTTTTGATAAAAGTATTTGCTGTGGAATTTTCGGTATCACTTTGCTTGCATGGGAAAGTAATGCAGTGGTCCTGTGGTTACTGCAATTCCTGGTGTCTCCTTTCTTGGGGATTGGACTCCATATTTAGTATTTCCAATTTTGGGCCATTGTTTTATTTTCTTCTATTTGTTGGTTGACAGATTTTAGTTAGAACTAGAATAGATTCTGTCCTTATAGTTTGAAGCAACTCTATTGATATGTGATCTGTTCCTGGTGATTCTTCTAATGCTCTGAGTGCAGCTTCCACTTCACCTTCTAAAATTGTAGGTTCATTTTCAAATTATTCACCCTTGAATGAATCTGTAATTCTTTCATTTCTTTTATAAATTGATTCAGTGTATTGTCTCCCATTTATTCTTTAAAGTTCTACCTGGCCTTGTAATGTGTCCCCCTGCTGCTGTATAATATCCCCACTTTTTGTTTAGATAACTTTTTGTTTAGATAACTTTATTGTATATAGCTAATTGCCTTTACAATACATAGAATAAAATAGAAACAGAATGAAATATATACAAAAATTAAAATAATAGTTTTAAGAATGTTAGACATAACTTTAAAACTATTTTAACAAAACTCCACCCCTTCCTTGAAGTGTGTTCATATCTGTATTATAGTCTGTTCCTTAATAAAGTGATCACACAGTTTCTTGGCAGCCTGTGCAAATTGGGCTACTGAGCATGTAACAAATAGCTGCATATCAGCTAATAATTCTGCACACCAGTTAGCTCTTGGTTTAAATTTTCCTGTTATTTCATGGTTCCTGCAGAAGAGGCCTCTTTTTCTTCCATTTTTGTTATCATTTTTTATTTCTCAGTATTGATTATTATAGTAGTTCACCTCATTCCTGCACACAAGTCACTGAACAGTTGCGTTCAGGGTGTGATCCTATTTCTTTTTACTTTTGCTTCTTGTCTGTCCTTAACTGCTTGAAGAGTTTCACCTGTCAGTTCACTGAGACTTCGCTTTCTTATTAGCTGCAGATAGTGTCCTTTTGCATTCTTCACTGACAGTATCCCTAACTTCAATCCAGAGTTCTTCTCCCTCTTTGCCAATTAGGTTTAATTGTGCAAATCTGTTTTTGTTTTGTTTTTTACGTTATTTTAAATTCTGTGAGGATGTTCTATAGGTCATATTTTGGCACAGTGGTTGGTTTAGTATTCTTTAGCTCTATTTTATTTTTGATATTAGCAATTCCTAGTCTATGCCACAATCTGCTCCTTGTCTTGTTTTTGCAGAGAGAATGGAGCTTCTCCATTGTTTACTTCCAACTATGTAATATATTTGAATTCTATACATGTTGAGTCTCCCTTATCTGGAAGTGTTTCGGATTTTGGATATTTTTGGATTTTGGAATACTTGCCAGCCACCTACTTCTGCATGGCAAAGTACTGGAGTACCCCACCCCTTCCTTGAAGGCAGAAACGTGTTGCTAGAGGACTCTCCAGAGATCTCCTTTACATCAATCAGGTCTGGCCATAAAAGCCCTCGACTCCACATCTGTCAGCAGCTTGCAAATACTGCACCATTTTATTTTATACAGGGGCATGGTTAACGAAAGTGAGAGAGGTGGTTGGAGAGAACGGTTGACTTTTGGCCAAGTTGGCTGGGGCTTCTGGGTGTTGAAGTCCAAAACACCTGGAGGTCTAATGTTTGTATACAATTGCTTCTGTGGTTGCTTGTAGGATGTGTTTGCAGTGAACAAACTGTTGGCATTGTAAAACTCAATCATTTGGTCTCCTGTTTTATTTCTTGAGCTGAGGCCATATTTTCCTATAAACTTTTCTTCTGCTTTGCTTCCTACTTTGGCATTCCAATCACCTATGATTAAAAACAAGTCCTGTTTTGGTGAGTGATCAGTTTCCCCTGGACTCCAGCATAGAATTTTCCAGTTTCTTCTTCTTCTGCCTCTGCAGTTGGAGCATAAACCTGGATTATGGTTATACTGATGGGTTTTCCCTGATTGATATGATTTGGCCAGACTTCGACTGTTTTTACTACATCTCTCCTCACTCATATTAATGCCACCCCATTTCTTCTTGGATTTTCATTTCCTCAGTAAAACACTGTGTAATTATCTGATTCAAAATGTCCCATTCACATCCACTTTAGCTTACACCAAGTACTGCAGTGTTCCATTTCTTGTTTTACTATGTCTGGTTTTCCCTGATTCACGCTTCTCACGTTTTCCTATAATATGTGTTGTGCAGCATCAAACTTTTCCTTTCACCCTCGAGCACGTCAGCACTTGAACACCCTTTAAGCTTGAGTCCAGTTAGACCATTAGCCACAGTGCTACTTGTAGATGTCCACTGTTTTACTCGTTGAGTGCCATTAGACCCAGGGGTTTCATCTTCTGGCATTATCTCTTGTTTCATTTTGGATTGTTTCATCATAGGGTTTTCATGGTAAAAGATATTCAAAAGGAGTTTACTTTGTCTCCTGCGCAGTACTAACAAATGTAAGCTATGATGTCACTGCCATTGTCTCTGAGAAATCCTCCACCAGTGTCACCCCCGAGTACTTCTGCTGCCCATTAGCACTTTGACACATTTAGTCTAGTTCCTCAGCAAAAGCCTGTCCGACATGGGAGACCCTGCCAACAGGTCTGCTGACATCACCATAGCTTCTTGCCTTGCAGAATCATGCAATCCTACCACTGTAGGAAATGTACTGGCATTGGTGGGAACAAGTAAAAAGCATGAGTTTGGAGCTGTGGCAGTTCTCCTAATATCCGTTTTTCATCCTTCAGTCAGTCCTGGTGTGTGTGTGTGGTGAGCAGGTGGATGAATTTATTTATTTTTGCAGCAAGCAAGCAAGTTTAACTTACTTCAAATTTATGTGCATAGAAAGAAAGACAGTCTTGCATTATATATGAGGATTATATTTATATTCACCCATGTGCTTGTTTAAAATATCTTTTTATTTTACTACATGATCTGTTTATGTAGAAAAGATACAAAGTAAAAAAGATAGGTTCATAGAATTTGAAAATTTAAAAAAACAAAAACAAAACAAAACTGGAGATGTGGGTTTCTTGATGTTCTGTCATGATTTAATGGGCTATAAGCTGCCTATCCAGTGTTAGTCAGGTTTTATATATGGTGTTCTACAGCTCTGTGCAAAGGGATAGTTTGTCAAATGAATGTAACTTGTCTGGACAGTGCCTGCTTCTCCCCTTTTTTTAAGGGCTTTATCCACCAAGAGCTAAGCTTGTGATTCAGAGACATCTGTCATCTCTCACTGACAATGAACAAGCTGACATCTTTGAGCGTGTTCAGGTAATAAACTAAGCCTTGTTAGCATTTGCACGTTAGGATCCAGTTATTAGTGGTGGGTGACACCAAGAATCAAAAGCACTGTATCTATAGTTAGGATCCCGCTTTGTTACTGCCCTACCTCCAAATCTAAATAATTTGCCACACTACCATTTGCAAATGCATACCCCTATGGCTGATTTTAAACCGTGGTGCAATAAATTCACCTTGAGACCTCATTAAAGAAAGTGTGAATTATCTCTTGCCATATATATATATACCTGAACTGAACAGAGAAGATGTCAAAAAAATCTTTCTTATTTCTTACTTTACAGAAAATGAAACCCATTAGTGACCAGGAAGAAAATGAGCTTGTGATTCTACATTTACGACAACTATGCGAAGCTAAACAAAAGACACATGTGCACATTGGAGAGGCACCAGTGGTAAATTTTTTGTTCTGTGTTGTGTAGTAAGACTGAAACACATATTGGACCAAATAAAGCCAAAATGTTTCAGATAGGTTTTTCTTTCCTTTTTTAATATCCTGATATTGCCATTCTAAACATGCTTAGCTAGTTGAAAGTCTCATTGAAATATGTCGAGCTGAATACTGACATTTTACTCATTTATAAGCCTCCTTTTGTTTCACTAGTTATAAAGACATTTGTTTACTTAAAACAATAGTGTGTCAAAAGTACAGGAAAACATAGCATATCAAAAAAATCAAATTGATTCTAAGTAAAAATGGAAACATTATTTACTAGGACCAACTTAAAATCACAATACAGTGGTCCCCCGGGTTACGAAATTAATTCATTCCGGCCCCTTTTTCGTAAGCCGAAAATTTCGTAACCCGGGGCCTATTTCCAATAGGAAATAGGTAATCCGTTCCGGTTGGCCGGAGGGGAAGGGAAATCCCTTCCCCTCCGAAGCCTGGCCTGGCGGGGGCCTCCTGGCTGAGGAAAGGAAGGTCCGATCCGGTGGATCGGGCCTTCCATTCGTCACCCGCGGAGGCCCAGGCTGGCTGGGGAACGTTCGCTTCCCCAGCCAGCCAGGCTTGAGTCCCTTCTCCTCCGAGGCCAGGCTTCGGAGGAGAAGGGGCGGCCTTGGGTCCCTTCTCCTCCGAAGCTAGGCTTCGGAGGACAAGGGGCGGCCCAGGCTGGCTGCGGAACGTTCGCTTCCCCAGCCAGCCAGGCCTGGGCCTCCGCGCCTATCGAAAGGAAGGCACGATCCCATGGATCGTGGCTTCCTTTCGTTAGGCTTGCCCCCCAAGCCCGGCTAGAGAAGGGAATCCTCCCTTCTCTAGCCGTGCTTGGGGGGCAAGCCCGGCTAGAGAAGGGAAGCTTCCCTTCTCTAGCCGGGCTTGGCCCCCAAGCCTAACGAAAGGAAGCCACGATCCCATGGATCGTGGCTTCCTTTCGTTAGGCTTGCCCCCCAAGCCCGGCTAGAGAAGGGAATCCTCCCTTCTCTAGCCGTGCTTGGGGGGCAAGCCCGGCTAGAGAAGGGAAGCTTCCCTTCTCTAGCCGGGCTTGGCCCCCCAAGCCTAACGAAAGCAAGGCACGATCCAATCGGATCGTGCCTTGCTTTCGCTTCGGGGCGGAGGCCTAGGCCTGACAGGCTGGGGAAGGTCCCCAGCCAGCCAAGCCTCTGGGCCTCCGCCCCGAATGGAAAGCAAGGCACTGCCTTGCTTTCTCTTCGGGGCGGAGGCCCAGAGGCTTGACAGGCTGCCTGTCAAGCCTCTGGGCCACCGCCCCGAAGAGAAAGCAAGGCAGTGCCTTGCTTTCCATTCGGGGCGGAGGCCCAGAGGCTTGGCTGGCTGGGGACCTTCCCCAGCCAGTCAGGCCTGGGCCTCCGCCCCGAAGCGAAAGCAAGGCACGATCCGATCGGATCGTGCCTTGCTTTCGTTAGGCTCCCAGGGCCAGGCTTGGCTGACTGGGGAACCTTCGTTCCCCAGTCAGCCAAGGCTGGCCCTGGGCGCCTAACGAAAGCAAGGCACGATCGGATCGGATCGGATCGTGCCTTGCTTGGCCTCGGAGAAGAAGGGACGGCCCCGCGATGGCCGTCCCTTCTTCTCCGAGGCCGCCGGCCTTTTTTCGTATCGATCGTAAGGCCGGCTGAGGGATCCCGTAAGGCCGGGATACGATCGTAAGGCCGGCTGAGGGAAAAAGAGGGCCCGATCTCGCGGATCGGGCCCTCCTTTTCCCTCCTCCAAGGCCGGCTGAGGGAAAAGGGGAGCCCGATCTCGCGGATCGGGCCCTCCTTTTCCCTCCTCCAAGGCCGGCTGAGGGAAAAGGGGAGCCCGATCTCGCGGATCGGGCCCTCCTTTTCCCTCCTCCAAGGCCGGCTGAGGGAAAAAGAGGGCCCGATCTCGCGGATCGGGCTCTCTTTTTCCCTTCTCCAAGGCCAGCTGAGGGAAAAGGAGAGCCCGATCCGGCGGATCGGGTTTTTCCGTATCCCGGGGGATCCTTCGGATCCCGGGGGATACAATCGCGGTCCCGCCAGTTTCGGATCCCGGGGTTTTCTTAACCCGGGGGATTCGTATCCTGGGGGACCACTGTACCTTTTTAGAATATGTAAGGAGTGCCGGTTGGTCTCTACTGAGAGCTGGCCATATTGGTGGGATAACCAAGGAGTGTATGCATTCTCTGAACTCTGATTTACAAATTCTTAAAAACGAAAACAAACAAACAAAAAAAAACACACTAGTTTTTACAGCTGACACAAGGAAACATGACACTGTGGTCTAGCTTGCTAAAATACTTAGTTCACAGCAGAGTTGGTACTGGCATGTGAACAGATTCTCTAGCACTGTACCCGTATCAAGAGTTGATAAAATCCAGGGAATATCATTAGTCCTAATTCAGTTAGTGGTAGTAGCATTTCAAGTACAACATTAAAGATGTTTGAGGACTGAAATGTCATTTGACTGTACTTGTATAAGCATTTTGTTTTGCTTCATTTTAAATGTATTTGGTTAAATATAATAATTGTATTAATGATTAATTTTCTAAAGAGTATTAATGATTATTGCATACAGAACTTGAGAATGGTTACATATAGAACTCAAGTGTTTCAACAGCATTATAGCAAATATAAGACCGAAATTATTCCCCTAATTGACAATGAGGTTAATGGTGACTATTGAGATAGTCAATTGTGTAAGGCTATCTTGTGACATTTAATTGGGACATTTAAATGCCCTGATGTGTAACCTGTATTTAGGACAAGAGGTTACTGTTAGGACAGAATGCGGAGATATGGATTGGTTTCCAGTTGACATGGAGGTCAGGGAAGGCTGCATTTTATCGCTCTATCTGTTTAACTTGTATGCTGAACATATCATAAATAAAGCAGGATTAGACAAAGAGGAAGGAGGCATGGAAACTGGAAGAAGAAACACCAACAGTTTAAGATATGCAGATGACACCATACTTCTATCAGAAAATAGTGAAGACTTCGAATGATTACTAATGAAAATCAAGGAAGAAAGTGCAAAGGCAGGTTTACAAATAAACATGAAGCAAACAAAAATAATGACCACAAATTATTTACATAATTTTAAAGTAGATAATGAAGACATTGTAATAGTTAAAGATTTACCATAGTTTGGCTCAGTCATCAGAATGGAGACTGCAGTCAAGAAATCAGAAAAAGTCTAGGACACTTGTGAAGGAATTAAATAAGATTCTGATGTATAAAAGTATATCCTTGAATCCTAAAGTTTGGATTGTCCATGCCATCATATTTCCTATTTCATTGTATAGTTGTGAAAGCTAGTCAGTGCAGAAAGCTGACAGGAAGAAAATCAACTCATTTAATAAGCGGTGATGGAGAACAGTCCTATACAGACTGTGGACTGTTAAAAAAAACAAACACAAATCAATGGGTCCAAGAGCAAATCAAGCCTGAACTCTCCCTAGAAAGCAAAATGTCTAAAATGAGACTGCTTTACTCTGGCCGTATCATGAGAAGACGTAATTCACTAGGGGAAAAAATATGTAATGCTTGGTAAGGTAGAAGGCAGTAGGAAAAGAGGAAGACCACATTCCAGATGGATCGAATCAATCAAGGAAGCCACAGTCCAAAGTCTGCAAGACCAGAGCCTGGCTGTTTATGACGGTGTGACTTGGAGGTCTCTCATTCATAGGGTCACCATAAGTTGAAATTGACTAAATAGCAGTCAACAAATCTTGGGAGTTTCTGTTAGAAGCAAAGCTCAAGTTAGGGACTTACACTTAGTTTCTAGGGTTCAACTAGATACTTTGTGCATGAAGGAATATATCTCTGACATGTGTGATGCTTGATATTTGCTAGTAGCACAAACAGTCCCCTCCAGTCTAGAGAAAAGGCTACCCCCTCCACTCATGCATTGTCCAAATTGTTTTTACTGTGAAAAAACCCAAAGTGATGAATTAAAGCACCTCAGTAATTTGATGCAATATTTTACCATTTAAAAACAGCCACCATGTGTTTCAAAAGGTTACATGAAATAAATACATCTCTTTCTCCATTTGTTCTTTATGTAGTTATAGGTGAGAGGGACACTAGTATGTTTTGGATCCCTTCAATTGGTTGTTGGATAACAAGGCTTGGATTTATTTTAGCAGACTACTACCAACAACATAGTTCCAGAAAATGCAGCCAGTGGTGGCAGATTCAAACTTGACATTCTGAAAAACAAGGCCAAGAAATCGTTGACCAGTTCTCTTGAAAACATCTTCTCAAGGGTAAGATTCATTGCTCATTAGCAGTAGGTCTTTTATATATAATTATCAATAATATTGTATTAACCTATTTTTAGTGCTTCTCTGATCAGCTTGGTAGAAACTGGCCCATATTTTGGCCAGCGATTTACTGTCCATTTAATGGTACCATCTTATGAACTTGAATTTGTAGCAAAACTGTTCAGGCATAATATTAGACAGCCTGTTGGTTTCAGTTTCTGTCTGCTTCAGGTTCACTTTTCCCCATTTCTACATTAGGTTGTGAGGTTTTTAAAAGGCCACATGAAGATCTATATCCGTTTTTGTGTACACTTTCTCCTGATACATGTATTTTTGTGAGTCTTCCCCATAATATAATGCATTTCTGTACATTTTTTTCGGTAATATATATACATGCTTATATCCATGTTTTGATTTGGGAATTTTATTGCAAAGTTCAGGGAGGGGAATGCAAATATGAAGGACAGCTGTTTTGGTTTGCACATTGTAAATTCAGTGCAAACAGAATAAATGTCTCCCTCTCTCTTTCCTCCAGAATGGGGGCCTGGTAAGACCCATGGTCATAGTTATGGTTCTGTTCCAATTCCCCACTGATTTAGCAGTGGGGGGAAGAGAGCAGAAGGTGATGAGAAGAGACTTCCGTTTGGCCCTGACCTCACCATGACTGGTACCTAAAACTTAGATTCCAGTGTTTGTGCATTATTAAGATTCCACAGTAGAATAGTATGCTCGTAGATGTATTTTAATTTATATTATCTAAAACAAACTAGACAAGAAAAATCTAAGGGTCCCCATAGTTGTGTTTCTTCATATCAGTTTAACTTCACTGCAAGCTGAATAAGCCAAAACACTGTTCTGTATCTGAGAGTGGAAGGGTGGAAGAAAAAAAAATGGTTTTCAGTTAACTGAATAAATATAACCTGTATTCAACCCAAGAGCAACATATGCCTCTTGTTTTCAAAGCATGCCAGACTCAATTTTTGGTAGCTTAAAAATGTAATATGAACAGTAAGCACATTTTCTTTTAACATTGAAAGGAAATTCCCTGAAGCAAAACTCTGAGCCTATTAAAATACTTCCATTTGTTTCTCTTGTTGTTTCTTGTGTGCTGATAAATACTAGTTTCACTTTCAAGAATTCTGTTCAGCAGTGCTTTAGTACATACAGTACAAATGTTCAGATACCTTGAAAGAAAAGGAAATCTTGTTGGTTTAAAGTAATTGTGTCTAACCCTGTATTTCTCTGACGAAACAATTTTCTGTGATGAAAATATAATAAAATGGGCACCCACATGTTGAGGAAAGAAAGGTAATGTGTGTATGTATAGTTACTTGCTCCTAATGGACCATGGTGGGTCCTGTGTCAATAGGATGATAAATTTGTTTTGGAGCTATCCAAGGTTCCGGTCTTATTTGGAGGTAGGTTGGTGTAGTGGCTTGAGCACTGGACTGCAACTCTAGAGACCAGAGTTCAAAATCCCGCTTTGCCATGGAAACTTTCTGGGTAACCTTGGGTAAGTCACACTCTCTCAGACTCAGAGGAAGACAAAGGCAAACTTCCTCTGTATAAATCTTATCAAGAAAACCTCATGTCAGGTTTGCCTTAAGGCTGCCATTAGCTGGAAGGGTTCAACATCTTGGATTAAAGTTCAGACTCAAATTCAGAGCAGATCGTGAATTATCCTTCAGCAAACAGCAGTGTCTTTTTGATCCACCCTCATTTGCCAAAGAGGGAAGACAGCTTCTTCCAGTTTCCCCTTTGCAGCCTCCCATCCTATCCCAAGCCATACTGTTCTGGAAGGTTTCACAACCTTCTAGAGCAGATTTGCAGAAGTGTAGTATGGTATAGGTACAGCAGGAAAGCACTGTCTCCCTTGAACTTTCGGTAGCTAATTTCGGGAACCAAGATTATTACCTTTATTGACACATGAATACAGAAAACATGTTGAAGAAAAGAGATCCAAGTTGTGCAGTATTGCAGTTTTCAAGCCAGGTGTCATTTCATGGCTAATCTATTTTAAATGTAATTTTTAAAAATGCCATAGTTGGCCAGTTCCTCAATCATGGAAGCGGCATATGCTCAGCACTATATGAATTTTTAACCTTGAAAGCCCTTCACAACATGTCAGGCACTGTGAGCCACTCATGCTTTAAAAATAGGGTTAATTTTCCCAAGGAACCACACGATAGGGAAGCACCCAATTCAGACAGATATACAGAGGAGTAATATGTTTTAGTGAATCTGTAGCTTGCAGACTGCCAGTGATCCAGACCCACGTTTAGTCATTTTGTGGATTCTATTTTGATGTCCCTCCTTTTATGACTTGGAGCATGTTTCTTGTATGGGAAATATATAGAGATACTTTGTAGCACCTTTGAGACTAAGTGAAGGAAAGAAGTTGGCAGCATGAGCTTTCGTATCCAGTTCTGCAGTTTTTCATGCATATACGAAGCATATAATTTGCTGATTATACTCAGCAAGCTGATAGGTCGGTAATTTGCTGGATCTGTTTTCTCACCTTTTTTATAGATTGGAATAATAATTACTAAACCCCAGTCCTCGGGATGTGTGCCGTATGATCAATCCATGTAAACCAACTGTCAAGAACAGGAGCCCACCAATCTATATTTGCTTTTAATAAATCGGAAAAGTTCATGCTGCCAACTTCTTTCTTTCACTTAATCTCCAAGGTGCTACAGGATCTCTCCACATACTGATTCTACAGATTAACATGGCTGTATCTTTGAATCCTTCTATGTTAAATTATAGAAATGGAAACGGGGGTGTAATAGAGTGGCTTTTATATTCTGTAGGGAGCTAACAGAATGCGTGGCCGTCTGGGGAGCATGGACAGTTTTGAAAGATGCAACAACCTCACTTCTGACAAAGTAGGTGACATGTTTTTAAGAAAAAATGGGATAAAAACATGTTGAATATAAGACTGGATTTTCTTATTTTCTTTTTCATGCCCTATACACACATGCATATTCATATACACACATCTTTATCTTTACCTCTATCTCCACAACCAGCATCTCAATTTCATTCCTTTCTAGTAATGGCTCCTTATGGCATTCCTACTTCATATTTTGTAAATGATTTTCAAGCAGTGGCTTATAGGTAGCAACTTGCCTTTTATCCTCTGGCAAGTAAGAGTTATTGCCAGGCTATTAAATTTGCATAAATTGGGATTGTTAAAGATTTGTGACAATTTGTTGGTTTAAGAAAAAATGGAGACAAATATTTGTGATCAGATTAGTAGGCTTGTGTGTATAGGCTTGGATTATAATTGTAAATGTCTCTGGCAAGGCTGATTTAAAATATGTGAAAAGAGAAAGCTGGTAAATTTTAACCTGTTTTATGTCCTCAGAATAAAACAGGAGGAAGTTTAAGAGAAAGGTATCTTAGAAAATCTGCTTGCTTTGTAAGCACAAAGTAATTAACTTCTTGCCAGTTTGAAAGAAAAGTCCTTTGGAGGAAACAGAGCCAAAACCTTCCACAAAAGCCTTTGTTTATGCCAATTCACATGCTATCTCTAAAGCCATGACACTTTAGATCTATCATTCTTTGCAGTTAGCTTGCCTGTGTAGCATTCCAAAAGAGTTTGTTGCTCACTTTCCATTTATTTCCTGTTTGAAATTCCCAGCTACACAAACACTTGAGATGTGTATGTGGAACGGTTCCTGTGGCTTCTAATTTTCCTGTTGCTCGTAATGTAGCTGTTTTAATAATAGAGCCGTTTTTTTTCCAGGATACTGCTTTGACAGGACAGGAAACCCTGCACATGATATGTTAAGGAAATGAATGCAGAACCCAATTTGGATTGGAACTCAGGCCTGGGGCTTGATTTTCTACCCTCTCCTTTTCTCCTCCCTTACCCCAGATGTCTGCCTAGTAATATTTAGACTCTTTTTTCAGTGCTCTTTGGGGTTTCTTGCTTTATTGCCTGAGAGAGGACATGGCACTTCCCAGGACCAAGGATGTTTGGCATAGTTCATCGTTAGCATACAATAGCCTGGTTTCTTTTCCTTGAAGAAGGAATGGCTTTGGCTCTTCCGTCATTAATAACCGGATCACTCTGACATGCTTAAACCTTAAGTGGCAGATTGGAGAGAGAGCCTTATTCCTGTCTTTGACTGCCTGCTTTTAGGACTGCTCCTCCGGGGAGTCTCCCCCTACGACGCCCCCTGCTTCTCCCATATCTTCGGTTTGGCAGCCATTCCCTGAAGAGGATTCTGATTCACCCCAGTTCCGAAGGCGGGCACACACTTTCAGCCATCCACCCTCCAGCTCAAAGAAGAGAATTAGTTTCCAAGACGGGAGGTCCCAAAGTGTCAAGTCTCCCCTCCTGAGACAGAATTCTGTGGAGCATAGCAGGTGAGCTCTGAGTCAAGTAATATTGTGGTAGTTCTTTGCATAATAATTGGGTGAACTTGGGTGTTTGTTCTCAGCTTCCTGATTTTTCCTTAAATGTGGCACATAACATGGAACCTAAGGTCAAGAACAGTTTCAGAATAATTGCCAAGGGCTTTCCCCCCAGGTAATGGATATGTATAATAATGTTAGGTTCCATTACAATTTACAAAGCAATTAGGTCCTGTTAGTTTAGATGCTGCCTGGATGTAAAGAATTGGTCTTTTGAGCCCATTTTGCTCAGAAGTTCTTTTGTCCAAACCTGACAAATGTATGTGAGAGAAAGAGAAGCAGTTGGGCCCATTAATTTGTGAGTGCTTAAAAATAATCTTAAGTGGCAGTCAGTGATTTTATAAAGTTTCTTTTTTTCAAAAAGAGATGTGTATACTGGTTTTTTATGCACTTGAGTCTGATTCTGTTTTATTGTGGTAAAGGTCCATTTCCTTCTCTATTGTTCAGTAATTTATAATGCAGTGGCTTCATTTATATATTGCTTTTCTTAAAATTTATGTTTTACATCCCATAAATGACTCTTAGTGTAATTGAAATTATCAATACAATAAACAAATGTATAAAAAAGCAAATGCTATGCAATGAGGATCTTAACCCACACAAATCCAAGAACAAAACTAACAGTGGTAACCCTTTCAGCACCATGTTCAATCCCCATGGGGGATCTATGTTTGGAAAATACATTGTAATTAGTATTGAAAATGCATTGAAAAATGCCAATCTTCAGATGTTTATATGTCAGTGGGAAGAATAATAATGTAGTCTGGATATTTAGGCCAAGAAAGCCACATCCCACATTCTCATTAACTAAACTTTAGAAGTTGATGTGACATCATGCAGTAACATGGGAGTAGGTGACCTACCAAAGGCATGTGTGATAGTAGGTAAATCCTTGGTATTCTTAGACCAGCTTATAGTGCCTATAGGTATTGAATATTATTGTCAAGTGGCTGTTTAATTTGTGTTCTTGAGCAAAAAATCCTATTGATAATTATTAGAGATCAAGTCCCATTGAACCCCATTGGTCTTATTTGTGAGCAAGAAAAGGTTGCAAGGTAAATGCCCTTGCAACTGAAAGCCTGGTAGTTTGAAGTAAGTGTTGGGTATACATGGGGAATCTCCTAAGCATCACTGCAGAGGCTGGCTGCATAAATTCCATGATTTATAACATACTTATGAAGGACTCTCGTCTGAACTGTGTTCCCTTCTGTACTGAGCCATTACATATCCAAGATGAGATGATTAGTAGGAAAGACTTAGAAAGCTATATTAGAACATTTCTAAGTTAGAGCATATTCTGCCTTTTTTTCAGGGTAGAAGAAATGGACATTTCCTAGAGTTTAATGTTTTAATCAGTCTTGCTGCTTTTCTTTCTCTGTTCAAATTAGACAATTTGTTAAAAATCTATATATCGGCCTACTACAAAATTGGTGATAACAGCACCACCAGAGGTTTTTATGGGTGATTTCCTTGCTGCAGAACTACACATGCCACTTCTTGAGTTGGTCTCCAACACCCAATACAGTTTGTACCTGTGCCTATAGCCAAACATGAAGGTGGTGTGGTGGAAGCAGTTCAAGCCCCTTGCTTCAGGTTCCCAACTTGTGTGCCATTGTGCTGCTGTTATAGCTCCATTTAAAGTATGTTCCTCCAGGACCGTGTAGTCCAAACTAATCACAGCAGATAGTCCTACGTAGTAAGCCTGTTTGATAAGAGGGGGTACTATTTCATTAATTTTATCCCTGTCTGTATCAGTTGTTAGCTTAGGACAGAGAAGAAGAACCTCTGGTTCTCCAGATGTTGTTGAACTCTTAACATTCATTAGCCACTTTGGCCAGTGCTGATAAGCAGTTTAGTCCTACAACATCTGGAAGACTATAGATTTGGCATCCCTGTGGCTTCTCTACAGCAAAATTCCTTTTAAAGGGGTTGGTGGGGGGAGCAAAATCCATTGCTTGACAGAGTAGTGACCTTGCATTTTGCAGATAAATTTAATTTTTTTTTTTCCAAACTCTAATCATCATGGTGCAGTGAAAAAGGAAACTTGAAAATAATTGTGTTATGCTTGCTGACAGCATTTATTTGCCCATTAGTTCAGTGTTACAGTCTTGCTTTGTCAGCAAGTTTTCTGGTCAAACAAGCAGCTCTACAACAGCTTGATCATGAGTTGTTTTTGTGCACGTGTGTAGACTCAAAAATTTCCAGCTCAGAAGTCTTTGGTTGCAGACCTTGAAACTTTTTAAATGTTTGTTCTCCTGCCCCCCCCCCCCCCAGCAACATATGAAAGCTGGTTTGAATATTTCTCCATTATCCAGTGGATAAATGCTTTAAATATTTTGGAATAGCTCTTTTTTTAAACCTGTTCATCTGTTTTTTAAAAAAAACCTAACATGCTTATTTAGTTAAAAATGCAATCGGTATAATATAAGTAATTCCTTTTTTTTGTCAGCTTCTTCTCAGGAATTATTTTATTTGGATTTACCTCTGTAGTATGCAACTGAATTAACAATAAATAACTGAATGCTCTAATTTATTTAGCAGATGTCCTTCCACCCCAATATGGGGAAGTGTTTGGGTTTTTAAAAACAAACAAACAAACCAACCAACCCTACCTTGTCAGGAGCAAGCCAACTCTTAAATGCTGTGGCAGGGAAGATTATGTCAATACTGTTAGGAATTATGAAGCTGCAAAATCCTAAATCCTAAAATACTACTAAATATAAGTAGACATGACATAGTGGTTTGAGTATTGGACAATGACTCTGGAGACCAGGGTTAGAATCCTCACTGAGCCATGAAACCCACTGGGTGACCTTGGGCATGTCACACTCTGTCAGCCTCAGAAGATGGGAATGGCAAGCCCCCTCTGAAGAAACATGCCAAGAAAATCCTGTGATAGTGTCACCTTAGGGTTACCATGGAAATGACTTGAAAGCACACAACAATAAATATGAGTGTGGATTGTAACACTTTAATAAGAACAAGAATTTAAAATTGCTTGATGTCCCAGTGGCTAGCAGCCATCCAGAACCTTTGGCGCTTAAAGATAGACATCCAAAGATGGTGAAGGTTTAATATGGGTGATACTTTTTTATGGAGGTTGATGCCAAAAATAACAACGCTGCATTTAAGCTCTCCCTTGCATTTCCATATTGTGTAGTAGTGCCCAATTTGCTTCTGAATGATGTGATGTCAGATAGAGTCATTCTAACAAATGAATCTTCAGAAGGAGAAGGGTGAATTAGATGCAAGGCTGATGGTTTCAGTCCCAACCCAAGGTTTAGTACTGCCTAGTTTGGCCAACAGAATGCTGTTGGCTTGGCTTCCCCTTAGATTTTATATCACGGGACTTGTGACTTTTCAAAATGGAATGAATGCTTGAAATCTAGGGAAGAGGTCTGACAAATCCAGGGTGGTTCCTCTTAGTTACTAGAGTCCTGCTCAGTAGCAATGAAGGTAGGCTCATGATGCACCAGTCTGGCTTTTTTCAGATTTATGCCTTTCATTTTTATGCAGCACCTGACAGTGCATTGATATGCAGTTCAGCTGCCCCAATTGCCTGAGTGCAGATGGGGTGGGATATAAATAATTTATTATTATTATTATTGCTAATTCATACACTGTTTTGATGATAACCCCAATTATAATTTAGATCTTAGTGGAACCCAGCCTCTGATACGGTGAGTATGGGTGAGAGTCCGGGAATTCTTCAAAAAATGTTGTACTGAAATTTATTTGCTCCGTTTTCTCTTATTGCCTGCTGTCAGGCCGACAATTCCCCGACGTACTTACAGTGAGAGTGAATCATCTGCACCATCCAGTCTCCCTTCTTCCTTCTCTGCCCCATCTTTCCTGAAAAGCTTTTACCAGAGCTCAGGAAAGCCACCTCCACAGTGTGAAAATGAACTCCCCAAGAGGTGAGAGCATTGGTTTCTGCCTGCCCTGCAATACTGCACTTCCCACAAAGCTGGCTTGCGAAAGGAATTTTAATTTTAATTTATTTTTGCTGCCACTCACTGCTCAGTCATGTACTTTGGTTGTTTCATAAGAATCTCTGAACAGTGCATTTCTCTGGAAATGTGTGTTGAAATTTGTAACAAAGAGATCTTGCTTAACTCCTTCAGTGTTTTTAAATCAGATGCCAAAAAACTCCAAAACTATATACATATGTCAACATTGCCAGACCTAATTGGTGAGAAATCATGAGGGTCTTCTTTAAAGTTCATTGTTTATAGCAAATGTATTTTTAGGAACATCTGCCCTATGTGAGATTGATTACCCTGTTCTAGAGGGCTTCTACATGTTTAACCAGCCTGGTTAGTTTAGATTTGGGTGGAGAAGTCCTTTGTATACTTTGACCTTGGACAAGGACAAATACTGTTCTTTCTATCCCAGTGCCTTATCTGTAAAAGGCAATATCATTGATCTACCTTTGAGGCGATGCTGATTAGAACATTTTGCGCATTAAAAATTACCATATTTGTTAAACAACTGCATACAAGGCTATGAGATTGTTTTCAAAAGTTAAATCAAGTTTACATTGTTGTAGTAAACAATATAAATAATAAACATAGAGGATTTTTTAAAAATCCAACTTCCCTTTTTATGCTAAGCATTGGCAATGTTGATTTTAGTGTGTATTCTGCTAATTATAGTGGTCTATAGATGGGAGGAGGAGAAGCATTAAAGTTCCCCGAGTGTGACTAATATTGGCATGATTTTATTTGTCTGTTTGTTTACTTATTTTTGTGTTCTGTGTCTGGCAGGCCACAGGCTCAATTTACTGGTTATGGCTTCACAGTGGGTGCAGAATTCTCTTTGAAGTGCCAGTCTTTTCCAAATTAGTTTGCAAGGGTAAACAATGCTATGGTAGCTTGCTGCTATCATTAGTCCACGCTAATTTGCACAAAAAGTTGGGAAAGTTGATGTACTGATTTTTGGAGATTGCAATAAAGGAAAGAATAGTTCATAATCAGCAATGGGGAAAGGTAGCTGAAGGGTAACTTAAGGGATAAGGGATGTTAAAGCACGTTTAGGCATATTCATCTAAAAGAGTTTATTGATCTTTAGCTACAATGATGCTCAAGTGATTGGTTCCTGCTCATTTAAACAACACTTTGAAGCATGCTGTTAGAAGACCATTGTGATACATCAGAATTTATGTACGCTTTCTGACTTTTTCCTCCTCCTCCTCCTCCTTTTGTTTTTTTTTTGGGGGGGGGGCTATCGAAAGCTGTCCATAGAGTGTCTGTAACTAAATAACTCACTGGAAGACTGAGATCACATTGTCAGTTTGTCAAACCCATAACAGTTATAAGTAAAATACGATCCATGACTGGCTAGTGCCATCTTAGGAGACACATTCTGCTATGTGAGAGAGGAGGAAGAATGTCTCTTCTAAAATGGCATGTGCTGAAAAGCATAATTTGCAACCACAGAAAAAAGTTTTCCCCTTAAAGTTTACTCAGATTTAAGTAAATTTAATTGATCAGCTGAAGCTCGCAGGCTTAATGGAGTTACATTTCTGTAACTGGGCAACAGTCTGATTTTGGAGACTTCCCTTTCTCTGTTGGGTCTTACAACTCTTGACTACATTTGGCAGGATTGTGTACATAGTGCTTTATTTCTTCTGAGAACAGAATACTCTCAGTGCTGCAAGGGGTGCAGGAGGCACTTCATCTCAGCCTCTTATTCGACCCCAGCCTAGCTACCATCATGTCCAATATCTAATCACTGAACCTAAGCAACCAAATTCATCAATTGTCCACATGTGTGAAAAAGCAGATAGGTGTTGAGAAAGGGTGTTTGTTTCTTATTTACAAGTGAATTCTCTATTTGTTTTATTATGTTGTGTCATTTATACCTCACCTTTCTTCCAACAAGAGAGCCAAGATGAGTATCTCTAACTATATATATATTGAGCTCCCTCAGACATGTTTCTTGCAATTTTCTGCAGTGTTTTTCCTCAGTAGTAAAAGAAATTTAGGGCTTATGCTTTCTTTTTGTCATTTTAACAGAAACACCTAAAGCATCTTGTAGTTTACAGCAGCTAGATTAGAGGTGCATGATCTCTCAGTGGTTTAGAGTAGTGCAAAGAGATGAATGACATCAGAGTCTGCCAGGTGGAGAATTAAAATTGAAAGGAACTTTACAGTCTCTGGGGGAAAATGCTTTCATTTCTTGTGGCGATGACTCATTTGTTAGATAAAGTTGTGTGAACATTTGAGCTGTTGTTTTCTCTCTTCACCGTCTCCGTGTCTATGTGTTTTGGTTTTCCGGTTAATTTCAAAGAGTATAAACTAAAGGGGTGAGTTTTCTGTTTTAGTACTGTGTTTTCCTTCAAAGAAAAGGAGAAGTTGAACTGAAAGCAAGTCTGAAGAGAGAATGCAAAATCTGACATTTGTGACAGCAGTATTGGTCACCTATACTTCGTAGATTAAACAGCAGATAGGTTCCAGTTATATACAGAAGAAGGGGGAAATAATATTGGAATGGCAATCGTGGAAGAATGCAACAAAGGTTCTTCATTTCTGGGTAGGTGTGGGGCAGGGGATAGTTCTTCCCACTTAGGAAAAAACCCTGCTTGATATTCAGAGAAACTCAGTAGTAAGTTAATAAGATGTGAAGAAGGAAGAGAAAAGAAGTTCTGTAATTACAGTCAGTTTTGGGACTAGATCTGTTTAAAAGACCTTGTTTCTCTTAGAGTTTGCAAAGCTAGAGAAATGCTTCAGCATGATTCCATAACCTATCAAGAGAGCTAGGTTAAGTATTTTGGAAATTATTTTCAGATATTTTACAATATACTAGCTGCTTAAGGATTAAAGTGCAGAAACTTAAAAGTGTCCAAAACTTTTCTTTGTAGTTCTGATTTTATAAACTGTGTAGTGTTTTAGTTTAAGGAAATGGGGACTTCAGAAGGAATTAGTGTTATAATTGACTCATGGCTGTCTTTTCAGTACCTTTAAACTTTATACTGAATTTATTCAGAACTGTAATATGAGTCTCTAAGAGTAATCTATAATACTTTGCTTTAGTCAAGATTTCTAGGACCTGCAGTGATTTAGTATTCACAAAACAAGGAATAATCAAGGCATAGGCTCATTTAACCTTGTTGAGAGCTTTATTTGTGTGTGCTGGAAACCAGACCACAATTATAAAGTATAGGCAACAGTAATGTTCTTCTTTGCTCATATCCTCTTATTGCCATTCTTTTTAGGATGGTGTGCCTTTTTGTATGAAACAGGTTGTTCTTGTTGTTGTTTTAAAAATCTGATAAAGTTTTGCCCTTGTTTGTGCTTTGGAAAACAGCACCAAACAACTGGGCTTCAGTGACACCAGAACAGGCAGGTTTTAGAGATGACTTTTGAGTCCCTTGATGTGTTTCTCTTTCACTGGAAGACATTATGCACAACTGCCTTCGATTTCAGCTTGATTTTTAAATAGTCCATTAAGGATAACTGATGGATTAACTTTTTAGAGACAAACATTGTTTTAGATTAAAAACCAGTTCTTAATCTAAATATATGTAAAGGCTACTTGAAGAAGATCTACTATATTCTAACACAATTTTTGCAGAAAACCTGGAGAGGAAATGTGATGATGTGAAGTCAAAGCCTTTCAGGGCAGCATCCATAGATTTTTGTGGGTTTTGGGGCTATGTGCCCACGTTCTAGAAGAGTTTATTCCTGACGTTTTGCCAGCTTCTGTGGCTGGCATCTTCAGAGAATGTTGATCTGGAAGAGAGTTGTGTGTGCGTGTGTGTGTGTGTATTGTGTGACCATGGGTAGAGAGGAGTGATTTGCATGTTGATCTGTATATCGTTCTGTTGCTAATGGCAGGCCTCAGGGTGGGAGTATATGCAAAGAGGATTAGTGTCTGCTTGACCCTGGGTGGTTTCCTTTTTGCATTTGCTGAGTCTTAATCTTGCTGTTTTTCAGGACTGGTAGCCAAACTTTGTTTACTTTCAGGGTTTCTTCTTTCCTGTTGAGGTTGTTCAGGTGTTTGTGGATTTCAATGACTTCTCTGATAGTTGTTGACCATGCCAACAACTATCAGGTCAGAATGCACATGTGCTGTGTGATGGGGTGAGTTTCTGTCACTAGTCCCAATTTCTGCCAGCCTAGCAGTTCTAAAGCATGCAAATGCAAGTAGTGAGATAGATACCACTTCATTTGGAAGGTAACAGGGTCCTGTACAGTCATGCTGGCCACATGGCCCCGGAGTAGTCTTTGACATTGCTGGCTCGTCAGCTTAGTAATGGAGATGAGCACTGCCCCCTACAGTAAGTTATGACTACACATTCATGTCAACAAGTCTTTGCCAAATCTGCCATGTTTCAAAACAAAACAACCTCACCAAAAAACAAAACAACACAAAAACCTGCATTGTCAGTCCAGAGAAATATATAGCTTTCTTTGGTTCTCCAGATAATAGGGAACGAGATCTAGTTAGCTCTTTACATTTACTGGGGTTAAGGGCATAGGACCAACGCAAAAGTGGGAAAACCACAAAATAACTCTACCCCCCCCCCAACCATATTTAACATATCTACAGATTCAATGGATGCCTTTGAGGCAGCGGGGTTCCTGTGCAAGACAGAATTGGGCTGCTGATTTACTTGTCACCACCACCGCTGCTGCCCTATACCATTTTTAATAGGGACTTACAAGCCCCATTTGCAGTCTCTCAGTCTCACAAAGCTTCCACTCCCTATTAAAAACGGCATAGAGCAGCAGGAAAGATGTCAGCAAATAATCCATGAATAATTAAAAATGTAAAAGTCAAACCCACAAATATGGAGGGCAACTGTAATTCAAACATAATGCAGAAAAGTTGTTTTGGTAGTGGTAGATGCTGAACTGTAAAGAACATACAGAAATCTGGCTTTATGTTCTACCTTTCTTTCTTGTGCTTCCTGCTTCTCCAGATCACAGATGTGTTGTTGTTCACTGTGGCAGTTCTAAAGAAATAGTTACATGATTATTCAAAAAAGGCTGATTTTCTTTGTAAGATTGTGTCTTCTTTTCCTTGGTCCACTTTATTATTAGTGCATCGGCTTTAAAACTTTATAGTTGTCCCTTCCAATTTGTGGGGGATCCGTTCCGGAGACCCCCCACAAATTGGGAAAATCACCAATATTGGAGCCCCATTGATTACAGTGGGAGGGTGCTTCTGTGTTCGGTGCTGTGTGCGCACCTTGGATACACACACCATTATTTTTCTCCCAGCTTGCTGTCTGTGAAAGACTGAGGGGTGCGAATGGCAAGACTGTGAATCAGGAGGGACAACTAATCATTAGAAGACAGCAGATGTTGAAAATATAAACGGATGTGACAAGTTAAAGGGGGCTCAGTAAGCCTTGCATTGGTTTCAGTGGTAGAAGATGAAGGATAGGGCAGTGGGACATATTTCTCATCTATTACCCATGTATCTGCTGTCTCCTTTTGTGTTGAAGTTTAGATTATAAACATCTCCATATTCACCTACACATACCTGTAAGTTAACGCTAAACAACAGAAGTGAGCAGAAAGTATATGAGACTGTCCTGGCAGATATCTCAGTGATTTTCAGTAAATCATGAAAAGATCCAGAGCCAGATTATTTTAACAGTCACAGCTATACAATGATCCTGAAACTCCAGGATGCTAGAATTCCTGATCTATAATAATTTATATATAGATTTCTGTTTGTTTTTACATGCCATCCAAGGTTAGGGCTTATATAGATGTAGCATGAAACTGGCTCAGGTCCCATTTTGCATCTTGCTTTAGTTGGTGGATCTCAGGGATGTAGTAAAACCAAAATAGCTTCTGCAAGCCCAGGTCTCTCCTTGACTGTGGAAAACCATATGCTGCCAGGTAAAACAGGGAATATTAGCTGTTGCTAGTGTATAAATATTGTGAATAAAATAAAAGGAGGTCCTGTGGACTGATGCTAATAAAGTTTTTAAAAAGTTTCTCCACACAAGAGATGGCCAAGGAAATCTACAGGGAAATATTTTATTATTTTAGAGTGTACGCCTTTGGCAGGCTTTTATATATTTCTTAAGTTTTACCAATTTTGTACAGCGCTGAGTATATTTACAGCGCTTTAGAAATAAAGTTTAATAATAATAATAATAATAAATAGGACCATTCCTTTGCATTTCATCCTTTATATATTTCCCCTTTGCCCATTTTTAGTGGTAGTAGAAAAGGAAAAAAAAGATAACATTTCTTCAGGCAGTTGCTCGCCCTTATTATCTGGCAGCTACTCACTGTCATCTTATTGTCTCTAACTTGCATTCAGTAATCTTTCAATAATAATAATAATAATAATAATAATAATAATAATAATACTACATCAAATCATGCAAAGGGAACAAATTACAACTCTTCTGCAGTGAATGTTTGATTCTTCTTTTGTTTACCTGCACACAAATGGTTCCTGAAATATTGATGCAGATAGAAAAGAAAAATACTTAATACATTACTTGGAGCTCCCTCCCATGTGCCCAGTGTAGCCTAATCTATCCCGAAAACCTGACAGGACTGCATCTTCAAATGACCAAAAGCTGAGAAAAATAGCTTTCCTTATTTATTCAGGATATCAATTACATGAGGGACATTAAAACAGATTTGGGGAAACGAGACCTCATTTGGATAATGAAGACTGCATAATGTTCAATCTCTCCCTGGAATTGTAATCCACTGTTTGGTTTTGGGCATTGCTTGCCGCAGCTCTAAATTTGTAGTTATTTCAGAATGGTATGGGATTCTGGATGATTCATGGCAGTCTTCTCGTGCACGCTTTCTCTGTGTGTATGTGTGGAATAATTCTGTAGCAAATACTGAATTAAGTGAAATTAGGGACCTTAATAGAGTAGTTGGGGAATCTCCAGTATATGATGATTACATTGATATGATGTAATCCAGCGTGTGTTTTAAAGGCTGTTTTGCTGGCTTTGCATGGGTATTTCCTAGACTTTTATCAATACCAGTTTTGACAATTCCTAGCGTCAGGCTGTTTTCTTTTTTCTCTTGGCCCTTCCTATAGTGATGGCGAAAGAAGAAAAAGGACCTCCTCTGTATGCAGTAATGAGTCCTTGAATGCTGGAGGAATCCCTCTTACTCCCCGCCGAATCTCCTGGCGGCAGAGAATCTTTCTAAGGGTTGCATCGCCTATGAAGAAATCCCCCTCAGCAATGCAACTTCAAGGTTTGTATGCATTTGGAGAGAGGGAGCTGTGTAAGACAATTTGATTTCCTTCTCACTTTTTAAGAGTAGCAGCTTCCATTTTGCTTTTAAAGAAATGGGCATGGTTCTGTAAGGTTTATATATCATTTCTACTACTGAGATGTCTTGCTTGGTACATATTTGGTAATCATGCTACCATTACTGTTGTCCTCTATTGCTATTGGTGATTCGTCAAGCCAGGATTTGGGTCCTTCTCCTTGCAGAGAGGCTATTGGAATTCAATTACCTTGTTGAGTAATAGTACTAACAAGTCAAAATCACCATCTTTTCAAATAGGGTGATGTTGTTATTATCGTTTATTTATATAGCACCATCAATATACATAGTAAAACCAAGAACAGTGGATCCTTCCAAAGCATACAGTCTAAAATACTGTATAGGCATATACACACACACACAGAGGGAAGGAAGGAATAATAAAAATATAAAAGTATACAATACAAAGCAATACACAAAAGCAAACTATCCTGATAAAATAAAAAAAATACAGTATAATATAAAACAAACTGACAAACGCACATACCAGTACTTAAAATATAAAATGTAAAAATATAAAATTCATAAAAATACCAAATTTTGCTAGTTAAAATAATAATGTAGTATTCATATTAGTGGTATTGATCTTATGTAAACCCTTGTGGGTATCTTACGGGCTGAAAGGCAGAGGAAAATCTTTTAAACACTATAAAGCCATTTAAGCTAATAGTCATTGCCACATCTTGCAACAAAGAGTCCTGTGAATTAAGTATGTGTGGCATAACTACATATTTCTGTCACCTGTCCTAAATCTCCTGTAAATCAACCCCATTGGTTAATTAAAAATAACAACAACAACTATTTCAGTTAGTATCAAAGGTGCTGTAAAATCTCTCTACATACTTTTATTTATAACGCCCCTTCCAACAAAGGGCAGTACATCAAAACAGATACAATAAAAACAAATTATAAACACTACACTATAAAATCTTAAAATAGTAAAATAATATACTAATATGCTAAAAACAAAAATAAACAAAATCATCCTCAGTTGCTACCCATCTCAGCCACCTTAGACATGCTCAGCAACTTAATCCGACAAATCAATGGGAAAGGTCTTCAGCCCTTTATGAAAGTGGATCAAATCCTCTTCCCGCCAGAGGTGCAAAGGAAGGCTGTTCCACAGATGCAGAGCCAGATCCTGAAAGTCTCACAGCCTTGACAGACCATACGCATTGGTGGAACAGCCAGTAATCCATTGTCTAGAGATCTTAAATTTCTAGATGGTATATACCATGCTAGCTGAGCTGCCAAATACAGGGGAAGGTTAAAGCGCAGGACTTTTGGTTGAATACTGCTAGAGAAGGACAAAAGAACATACCAAGCTGCCTGTGTAGTTTGGGCCTCCATGCCTTTCAAATGTTGGAACAATCATGATGAGCCTTTACCTATTGTTTCATTTTGAAAGGATTCAAGCCAAAAGTTGAACTTGATTCTAGAAGTACTGAACTTTGTCACATTGTTGATTGATTCCCTTTAATTGGTTTTGCTCCTCAGTACAGAAGGAGGGAGATTGTATAGAAGTATGTGCACCAGGTCACTGGCCTGTCACAAATAGTGAAGAATAATCAGGTGAAACTAATCCTGCAACGTCTGGTTGACATTATTAAACAATTCCCTGTCTTTCTGGAAAGTACTTGCCATGCACTCTATTAGAGAAAACACTTTCTGCCAATTAAAAATAAATTATAATGCCATTTATATGAGGCAAGGTGGATTGTATCCAGTTACTGGATTATCATACTGAGTTAGGTACTTTATTGGCCACTGGGATTTAAGACCAATATATATACCCTGTTTATCTTACTGGGTTGTAAAGTATGCATTGTCTATCCAAGAACTTAGAATATATCTGGTCTCCAGTTTTTTCAAATAATATGGCAACTTACTTTCATATTATTCGGACTACATTGTGCTGGCATAAAAGAATAAGGCTGACATTCAGTGGTTTCCCAGGCATAATTTGACAATCGATGTTTGATCTATAATTTTTCAAATGGTTTCAGCTATGTTGCCTTCTCTTTGCATTCTTCTACATTCTTATGGTAAGATTTTGAGATCCCCTTCTGACATTATCCTTTGGATTAAGAGATGGAGAGAAAGTGACTGCTTTACAGTTTTGCGATGCTCAAATGGGTTGGTTCTGGATATGTTTCAGACCTGATTTAAACATTTATACTATGCGGTGGCTTAGTGGTTAATTCTGATGATTGGAAGGTTGCAGTTCAAGGCAAATCCCAGCTTTTGCCAAACTAGCAGTTCGAAAGCATGCAAATGCAAGTAGATTAAATAGGTACCACTTCAGTGGGAAGGTAACATTGTTCTCTGCAGTCATGCTGGCCCCATGACTATGGAGTCATCTTCGGACAATGCTGGCTCTTTGGCTTAGTAATGGAGATGAGCACCATTCCCTACGGTCGGTTATAACTAGACATTCATGTCAAGGGAAAACCTTCACCTTTTACTGTAGAGATAAGCAACACAGGGCCTGTCAGCTGCATCTTTGTCAATTTTCACAGCCCATGCCACACGTTCTTCTGCTGCACTGCTGAATTTTGGCAGCATTGTATAGCAAAACGCCAAAGATACAGGAACAATCAAAGTAGAATAATAGCAAGTTAATTAAGATTATCAAAACCATAAGTGAAAGTAGCAGGCTTGGAATGTTTTAATAATAAAACCAGAGCATACAAATACAACAGTAAAAGATCAAAAGCATACAAAGGTTATAACCATTATTAATGTTGTAATAACCCATGCTGTCTCTGAGAGATAATGACTAAAAAGTCTTTGCATTTAGTCATTATGTTTCAGAGACAAGCTTGTTTCTGCGACATTGTTAAACCCGTTGCAGTTACCATATATTATTAATGGCATCCCATTAAGGTTTTTTTTTTTTTTACTTTTGTATGCTTTTAATCTTTTAAAATTATATTTGTATACTTTGATTTTATTATTAAAGTATCTTAAGCCAACCCATTTCCTTGTGGATTTTTAAATGCATTTTTAATTGGCTTTTTATAAATCTGCTTTGTTGACTCCTAAATCTTCAGTATTTTGATTGTGTTACTGATAGATCTGGTTTTCTGCCCTTTTCTATATGTACTTTAGCATAGTGCATCAAAAAATACAGGAATGTCCCTTTAGACAAGATGCACCAGGATTGCATATTAGAAGTGCAATCCCACTGTATACAACAGATGTTCCCTTAATTCAAAGTCAATTTCTTTGTGTGCAGAGTTGGAAGTGGTGCAAGTGTGTCCACATCCCCAGATGTTGCTTGAACATGACTGAAATATACATCTGTCTGAAAAGGTCTAGATCTGTGCTGGTTCTGTAGCAGGATCTAAATTCTGTTATTTTTTAGGTTTGATTTTGAGGAAGGTAAGTGTAGAGTGAGTTAAACACTTCAAATATCTAACTATGAGTAAAACATGCTTAACATATAAATGAGAGAGCATTCATTTTGTTCAGTTCCTACATTTTTTAAAAGCATATAGAAATAGAGATTGGAAAAGTTAGTTTTGGGAGATAAAGCTTCCAGGATCAACCAACCATTGTAGGATTTTGGTAATTGTAATATCTGGAAGATGTTGATAGTTATAGTCCTAAAACTAGTTGGAGGATTTTGAGAGTTGTAGTTCCAAAAGTAACTTTTCCAAGGTTAGATAAAAAGTAATTTCGTCCATTATAGGTTTTTCTGCCGCTTATTCACATAGTCTCTGACTACTCTAATAGCAGTTTTAGGTGCTAAATCTAATATTGCATTTGGCAATTAGCAGCTTGAAGGTATTTATTCAAAGCAGCCTACAGTCCAGGTGACAAAGGTTCAAACTGTTCAGAGTCTTTTCAGCTTGCATATTTGAAAAGAGATTTATGATAAACAAAGGAACATAGGCTTCTGCCACTTAACTCTCCAAAACCTGCAGAATTATAAGTGTCTTTCTGCATATAACTGGCTTGTTATACGCAGCAGTGCTACAAAGATTAAAGTTCCTTCATTAACATCCATTTTAGCCAGACTTGAATGTGATAGGTGGTACTGATTGTTAGAATGTCTGCATTCTGGAGCAGATTGAATGCCAATAGTTTGCTTACTGTTGTGTGAAGGAGATCTACTGCGTGAGATAGAAAAAACCCGAAGCTGAGATAATCAAGAGTCCAAGATAATGGCCAAGAATAGTTGTTCTGACATTTTGGTGATGAGGGTGTTGTTACAGATGAATGTATGCTAGTGAGTATGGAGTCAGTGTGGTGTTTGAGTATTTGAGTGTTGGACTAGGATTCTGGGAATCCCCAACCAGCCATGGAAATCTAATGGGTGACCCTGAGCAAGTCACACTTTCTCAGGCTCAGAGGAAGGTAATGGCAAACCTCTTCTGAATAGATTTTGCCAAAAAAAGTCCAAAACTCTTGGATAGGATCACCATAAGTCGGAGTTGACTTGAAGGCACATAATAAGATGCTAGTGGGTGCAGGGACACAGCTGAAAAAGACTTCATATTCATTTCTTACATGTAGCTTCATCTACGTATGTGGCATTTGTACAGTGTAAGGAGGAAAAAACAATAAGACAAGCTCGGGTCTCTGTACAAAGGTGCTTACAATCAACAGTTAGTATGAGACAGAGGTGTATAAGCATGAATATCAGCATTTGTAGTTGTTTGTACTTTAGGTAATTTGCAATAAAACATTGATGATGATGTTTGGGAGTTGAAGGACATTTTTTCCATTGTGGTAGTTCTGTCAGGTGAAGTTTGGTTAATCCATTGCTAACTGTCTTTTGCAGATGGGTGTGATGGAAATGAATTGTTACCACTATCTCCTCTTGCACCATGTTTTGATGAAGACCCTCTCATTTCCATGTTGCAAAATGATGATAGCCAAGATAAGTCTGGAGAGAAAAAGAACTCTGAAGAGTTGCAGAGTCTGTGGAGAAAAGCAATCCATCAGCAGATACTGCTTCTTCGGATGGAAAAGGAGAACCAGAAATTGGAAGGTTAGTGAAAGTTCAGGTAAAGAATTGTAGGGACTTCCTGACTACCTTCCCAGTAATTACCTAATGAGTCCCTGATAGAATTTGAAATAGAATTGAATTGGCCAATGAAATGATGTCATTATCAAACTGACAGGTTTGAATTTCTTTTATTGACAGCCTTATACTGTGTCCTTTAATATAAATTAAGGGTAAAAACAATTTAAACATCCTGCCTCTAGTTGTGATAACTTGTCTGAGTAGGGCCTGAGATCTTGTAGGACTAAACTGTGGTAAAACTATATTTTATTTTCCATTTTCCTAATCTCCTCTGAACAAATCTTGCCAATAAAACCCCTTGATGGGTTTTAGGGTATGCATGAGTCAGAAATGACTTGAAGGCACACAACACACATAAAGAAGCAGTTTTTGTTGGAAGTAACCCCCCCTTCCCCCTCTGGCTAGACTGTGCTCATTCATTTACTCTTCCTCACACAGCAGTTTTCAGCTGTGCTCCTCAGAAACCTTTCAGGAATTTGTAGATGAGAAGATCAGTATTGGCAGGTGAATTTCCCTAAAGATAGTATGTCTGCCTTTGTTGATCTTTGCAGTCATTTGCAGAGGTGAGGGATAGTCAGGTGTATGTTTTACACACACACAATTCATACAGATTGATAGTTGGGCCCACCTAGTCTGGCTGGTTCTCCACACAAATTGAGACTAGTCCTAAAATCTTCTTAACTGTGGAAAATGTTCTGCAAAGACAAAAAGCCTACCGTATTGAGGCATTCCAGCCCTCATGAGGTTGAACCTCTTTAAGGTGAGAATGAGGATGTCCTTGCAGGCTTTCTCACCTTCCACAATTTAGAATATGAAGCTCTGAAGCAAGGAGTCTGCTATGTGCATTTACAGAATGTTGCAGACTACAGATTTCACCCTCCAGCATTGGAGAGAAATAGGATAATGATGGGAGGAGTGGGGCTTGCTAGCATGTTTCCCACTCTCCTTCTCATGGCAGTAGTCTCTGTGTGCATAAATAAGATTTCAGCGCCAGCAAAAGATTTACTCAAGGGCAGGGACACTAAACACTTCTGCCCTGCAAAATTGTTTTCATATTCCTTGGGTTTGTAGTTTGGTCATGGACCCTAGAGGAGCTCTCCAGCTAAGGATTCCAAATAGCCCTCCCTGCACTACCGGATACCATAGGACGTTGTCACGGCAGTTAAGAGCTATAATTGTGTAATATGAAAAAAGTCACACATGAAACACCATACATGATTACAGATTATACAGTTTAAAATACTATTTAAAATGTCCTGGTCAGCCTGTGCAGCTCTAGTCTGGCTTAGTATCAGTGTGTGAAGGTAAGGAAAGCTTAAAATCTCCTCCCCCAGCTCTTTTTGTTTCACACCACCACTCAAGAAACAAAGTGGGTGGGTGTGGGAGACTCCATGATCTCCAACTGAGATTTTTATTCCCCCCCCCCCTTTCCTTTTGCACAGACCTGTTTGGACAATGCACAGAGGTCTCAATCGAAGTCATAACCACACATGCTTACTAAATATGTACTTTATTTCTAATTAGTTTATGCATTCACCAGACTTCAGTAGTAAAGCTGGATCCTGAACCATATGCTAGAAATTTTTGTCTGTCTGAACCTAGTATGTTGAATAAAAGAGCATTCAAGTGTTTCCCCCAGTGTTCAGGGAGTGTGTGTGTGGGCTGGGTATTCAAACCTACAGCGTTCTATTGTCACCCTGTGAATATTATCAACCAGAAAAACCTTTACTATTTTATTATTCCTAGTGTATTAACTAATTGTTATATAAGATGCTGGGTCTGCACTGTGTGGATGAGCAATGTGTTTCATATGATCTTAAGCCAATGTTATGGCCTTTATATGTATTATATTTTGCATGGTAGTGATCAGTGGCCTTGAGGAAGGTAGTGCTGAGTGAAGAATTTTTTTGGATGTGGGTGCTGGGTTGCACAGAATCCTGTCTAAGTAAGTAATTTTGGCAAACTTAAGAGTCTTCTTTAAATGAGTTCAAATTATGTTATGTAAAGGTGAGAATTGTTCAAACATTAATGTAGCCTTTGGGGTTTCATTTCATTTCTTTTTTTAATAGTTTGCTTAAACTACCTAGAAGCTGCTTGCTAACTGTGCAAGAGATGTCCGGGAAAGCTGCAGTGGAAAAGTGTTGAATAAAGTCACAGAATGAAATGGCAGAATGAAATAGCAGATGGTTTTTATCTGCAGTGAGAAGTGGTGGGGATTCTACTTGAGTGGAGACTTTAACCCATGGGTTCAGGTTTTTGATTTGCATTATCAGCACCATAGTTTTCACTTAGCTTTTAACATTGCATCATTGGATGACTGAGACAGTCCTCTGTTGTAAACCTGCTCCCGCCTTCCATATCCACTAGGGGTGGAGAAGGGTGAAACTAGACTGCAGAGGAATTCATTCTTCCTGTTCTGCAGTTTTTCTTTAACATCCCATTCTACATATACGCTTTCCATCATCCCTATATGAAGCATCTCAACAAAATACTAATAAGAAAACTTACCATTCTTCCTAATGCTGCTGAGGAGGCTTGAATGATATTTTGTTTTATAGAAGGTAAGATGCATGGAAATATAATCTCCCATTTTTACCCATGTTTTCAAAGTTAGCATCAGTGTAGCATCCAACACAATTCTTATTGTGCAATTGCCTGTAGTTGAGCAATGATTTTTACAGAAGTATATTTGAGCACAGATGCACTAGTGATGATTTTAACTCTGTGAGCATTACATCTGACATAGGGCAAAGTTAGAAAGTAAACTTCCAGCTTTTTACTTGGCCACGGGATGTTCTTGATACGGAGCAAGAAAAGTTGGGGGGGGGGCAGGTAAGCCTGAGGGCTTTTCCTAACTTTACATCCCTATTATCTGCTGTCTGCCAAAAACCCATCACTCACAGTAAATTTGTATTTTCTTCGGAAGGCAAACTGGTTAGCCCTTTAGCCCTCCCGCTCCTTCAATAATCATTGTTAAGATGGTGTTATATTATCTTTGCACAGTGTATCGTAATGAGAAAGCTAGCTTTACCTCTGTAGGATTTATAGGTTTAGTGCCATTATCAAAATTTCGATAGAACGGATGGATTTACTTGGTATATCTATTTTTTTATGTCAGAAATAAGGTAGTGGAATCAGATATATTAAGAGTTAGGAATCTCAGTATTTGAATTACCGTACTGTAGACATGTGAAGATGCGCCATTAATACTGGGCTTGCCTTTGGAAGTTTGAGTTATGTTGTAGATGTGCCTTTTTGTCTTGAATACTTTCTATATACAGTGGGCCCTTGTTATCTGCTGGGGTTTGGTTCCAGGACCTCTCCGTGGATAACAAAATCCGTGTATGCTCAAGTCCCATTAAATATAATGGCACACCAAAATGTTGTCCAATATATAAAATGGAAAATCAAGGTTTGCTGTTTGGAATTTATACTTTTTAGGAATATTTTCAAGCTGTGTATGCTTAAATCCGTGGATAAAAAATCCGTGGATAAGGAGGCCCACCTGTATTTCAAAACCTATTATTTATATGTCAGTGAAATATAATGATTATGCTTGAAGAGAGAAAAATGGATAACTTAAACCCCACATCAGTAGGTGTGAGTATATATGTGGAAGCCAGATGATCTGTCCTGTGCACGAGAGGGACAAACTGAACAGTTCTTCATCCCCCCCCCCCCCCAAAAACCAAACAAACACAGGTTGGTCCAGTTGTGGAAGATAGTATCATACCAACTGGATCAGTGATCAGGACCAGCTTCTAACCATTCTTCAAAACAGTGTATTGAACTGACTTAAGAACTTATTATGCACAGCAAGAGAGCAATATTTTAGGCATCTCCTTTCAGACACACCTTTCCACCTTTAGCACAGGTAACATCACCTTCTGCATGGCCTATATGTCTGAAGTCCAGTATACACAGCTGAAACTCTGTGGTCTTAACTGCTCATCTGTGGCTAGTTTTCTGAAGTGATGAATTCTCTCTTGCAGCAAGCAGAGATGAGCTCCAATCCAGGAAAATTAAACTGGACTATGAGGAAATTGGAACTTGTCCAAAAGATGCAATCAATATCTGGGATAAGAAACTATTGAACTTCAGAGCCAAAATCAAATGTGACATGGAAGATATTCATGCTACTTTGAAAGATGGTAATTTTTGAGTGCTGTATACTTAGCAAATAGAAAGAAAATGCTGAGAATTATACAGAGACCTTGAGCTAATTCCACACTGCAGAAATAAAGCAGCTTGGCCCCACTTTAACTGTCATGGAACCCTGGAACTGGTAGTTTGGTGAGGTGAGAAATCCCAGAATACTGCCCGATAATCATAACAGATAATATGGTATTAAACTACTTTGTTTTTGCAGTGTGGACACACCCCTCACATCACATATCTTTCTTCACTTGTATGTGGCAGGCAGGGGATGGGGAGTTTATTGTCCTGTCCCCAGATTTTTATAGTGTCTATTATTTTACATTAGTTGCCATAACTGAGTGCTGTATTGAGTTGCCCTAGTTTTTCAATTGAAAATTGGTTACATAATGGAATTTTGAATCTTGGGCTAGAACTTATTATTTGAGAAAGAGACAGCAAACAAATAGAGATACAAATCTAAACCTAGTAGATATGTAAAGAATATTTTGAAAATAGATGATGAGAAAAGTCATCTTAGTAAAAATAAATAAAATTTATTTATTTATTTCATTTAGATGCTGCCTTTCTCCCAGAAAGGGACCCAAGGCAGCTTACAGATAAAATACTTTTTAATATAAATAATATACTTTTTAAATTATAAATATTATAATCTTTTCTAACACTTTTCATATTTTGGGATTTCTTTGTGAAGATTTTCTGAAGAGGTTTTTGTACAAAATACAATGTGTTTTGTGGGGATTGGGGGGTGGGAATCACATACACGAAAACCTTTGTGAATTTTTCTCCTCAGGGTCTCGAAATGTGAAAAAAATATTGAAAACACGTGCACACATACACACACACACAAATTTTCTTGTAATCTTGCCCAGCAAGGAGAAAAGTGGCTTTTTTTTTTGCATCTGTGTGAAGAAAACCCAGTGATGGGAAAGAGTCATCTAGTCAGACTAAAATGGGTATAGCAGGGAAGAAGTAATCTCTCTAAAGCTCATAACATAATTCTTATTAATTCTGAGCCCAGTTTATCCCCTGCCACCCCCCTAACTGTGTCATAAGGAATGCAGCAATACCCAATTTCTTGTCTCTTCACAAGGTTCCGACTGATAATGCATTAAAGGTGCTGACGTATAATTGACAGCAGATGAAAAGTATGGAAACAAATAGTAGTAAATATAACAAACTTAAAAGATGTGACTGGATATATTTGAATGCTAGATAATTATCTAATTTTTTGCATCTCTTTTTCTCCCTCCACTCCATTTCTTAATTTATTCAGGTGTGCCAAAAAGTCGCCGAGGTGAAATCTGGCAATTTCTTGCTGTGCAGCATCGTGTAAGACATCGTCTGCCAAATAAACAGCAACCCCCTGACATCTCTTACAAAGAACTTCTAAAACAATTGACTGCTCAGCAACATGCTATTCTTGTAGATCTAGGTAATTTCTTTCATAACTTATGATGAGAACCAGGGTGCAACGGTGATTTCCTCTGCCTCTGCAAGAAACTAAAATCTTTATTTCATGATGGGTTTCTATAAAGTGCATGAGAAGCACTGGAAACATTCCTTTTTTAAAGTTATTTTTAAACCACAGCTCCCAGATCCCACAGCCAATATATCCAACATGAAGAAGCAATGTTCTTTGTCGTGGTCTCTGTGAATCACACAAATGGGTTTTCCTGCACTGCGCAGAGCATATTTGGAACTTTTTAGAGCTATTACAAATGTTTTGGCGGTAGCCCTGCCCACTATTAGTTCTCTTCCCACCCAAACCCTTAGTTTCCTTTTGTCCGCCGCAGCAGCAGATCTGAAGAACTCTTCGGAGTTTCATTTTCCTGTCAGACTTTAAATTCTCCGATTGACAGAATCAGTTTGTGTTTTGGTGGTAATTTCTTTATCCTTCTTCATTCATATTTTAAGAGGAGTGCTGCCGTTTCTGATAGGATCACAGATTTAAACGGCAGCTCGCCTTGCTGTCGTGATTACTGAGGCAAGGTTAACAGCTCTGGTGTATGAGCTCAACGTGTCTGAGGCTTTTGGGCAATTGGAAATAATCTACTTTGGATGTATCATCGGCTTCTCATTCTCTGCCCTACCTCAATCCTCTTCAGTCTGCAGACACCCAGTTTGGTAGACCTCCACACAAAGAGCAGTCTGATTTTATTTTTATTTTGGAGTCCTGTTTTGGAGTTACCAAGGCCACAGAAACTCTCTGATTACATGTAACAACCTTGGCCTAATCAGGCTAGCTGATGATGGTGTGATTTGTAGTTCAACACGTCTCAAGGTCTCCGGTTTAGGGAAGACAGAGATGATATATGCTGTTCTCTATAGAGATTAAGTGTCCCAGTAATGATTTTGCAAATGAAGATGCATTCCTACTCCTTAGAAATTTTATACATCTGTTCTTCTGATTTCTGAAATCTCTCTTAGTGCTATCTGCAAATGTAGCTTTTGGGGAAGCTACATTTGGTTCCTACTGCTGAATCTCTTGTGCTACCCATAGTATTGTGGCATATTTAAGCTAATCCCTTCATGGCTGTCTATTTTTGTATCAGGAAATTGCTTCTGGTAATGAGTATCCTGTTTTTCACTGACAAAAGGAACGTTGTTTTGGTTGATTTTATTTTCCTGCGCCTCATGAGAATGTGCAATAAGGTAGGGAAAGGATAGTATTCAGTCCTACAAAGTGGCAAAGGGAAATTTTCATTCTGTTATTACCCAGTGTTGGTTAGGAAGCATAGTAACACTCTTTCTATTTGTACCAGGGTTATCCCTGTTTGGTTGCCTGTTTCAAACTGGTTCAATTGACTAGCTGCTCAAGTAAGATTACTTGGGTAATTTAACTACTTGGCAACAAATAGTCATCTGTACATAGCTAGTTTTGACTGCCCACAAGAACATATATTACTGTTTCTGTTCTATGTAAATAGTGTGTGCAGTCCTCTTATAAAAACCTGCTCGCGACTCATTTCTTTGCTTCTTATTTTTATCCCAGGAAGAACCTTCCCAACACACCCCTACTTTACTGCTCAGTTAGGAGCAGGGCAACTGTCACTCTTCAACCTTCTGAAAGCATACTCCTTGCTGGACAAGGAAGTGGGCTACTGCCAAGGCATCAGCTTTGTGGCTGGAGTCCTCCTTCTCCATATGAGTGAAGAGCAAGCCTTTGAAATGCTCAAATTTCTCATGTATGACCTTGGTTTCCGGAAGCAGTACCGCCCTGACATGATGTCACTACAGGTAAGCCAAAAAATAATTTAAATTTGAAAACAGTGGTTTTTTTAGAGTCCAAGACAGTATTGCATAACATTTTTGGGTTTATGAATTGCATTTAGCTTGCCAGCTGGTTCTGTTTCATTTGTCCTTTTCTTTCTCTCTCTCCTCCGCCTTTCAAATGCCACCAGCAATATTCAGTTCAACAGCCATCATACTGCCTTTGTAAACTTCCTCAGAAATGTTTTAGTTTGGTTTTCTTCCCTCATTCTCCTCCGCAGAGTAAGCAGTTATGTTACACTCAGCCCTCCATATCCATGGATTTTTTAATTCACAGATTCAAGGATCTACAGATTGAAAATATTTTAAAAATATATAAATTCAAAAAAGAAAACTTGATTTTGCCATTTTATATGCGGGACACCATTTTACTACATCATTGTATTCAGTGCTGCCTTGAGTCCCAATTTTGGGGGAAGAGTGGGATGATGATGATGATGATGATGATGATGATGGTGATGTAATAATAATAATAATAATAATAATGATAATAATAATAAGACTTGAGCATCCATGAATTTTGGTATCCATGTAGGGTCTTGGAACCAAATCCCAGCGGATACCAAGGGCCCACTGTATTAACTGTCTCAGTGCTCAGCCTGCCCTATGCTGTTATTAAACTTTGTTTGCTAGCTTAACTGCATTGAAAAACAAAGAAGATCTTGTGGAAAGCTAGTTGGCAGTTGTACTAGCTCACTTGGTCGTTTCAATGCTGAGGGGAACTTAGGGAAGGATTGTGGGTTCTGCTGGCACATGATGCAAACTCCATAATAAGTAATCATGTCAAGGTTTTGTTTTATTAATGTTGGTGAAAAGGTTTTTATTTTTATAAGAGCTACAGTTTATGGGATAGGAAGATGTTACCCCCCTTCTTCTCCACTCTGGTCCTTATGCAGATTGGCCCCCCCCAACACACACACACATTGTTGTTAAATCCAGGAAGAAAGCCTCCTAAGGGCATTGATCAGTACCTGTGTTCTGGCATCCAGAAGGCAGTAAGCTTATGAAGAATGAAAAATTCACAGACCAAAATGGAAGCAGTAGAAGAGAAGAATGGAGGAAAATAGCTGAGTATGAGTATGTGTGAGAGCAGGGTGTAAGTGCTTATGATTTTTGAGTCATGAGTGAAGGGTACTTGATAAGTATTCTCCTGGTACAGAGGTTGTTCTCCTAACCAAGAAGTGCCACACTCAGTGGTAGCCTGTAGGGCTCCAGAGCACAGGCATCCATGGCATCAGGTATGGAAGTTACACATAGTTAAGTTGGCTGAATCCCAAGAAGTAGTTTGTATAGAAAGTACACATGCAAGGAATTAGACTGCTGCTGTGACAACCTATTTCCAGATTTTGAAAGAGCTGCTTTCTTGAAGTATAAACCTGCATTAACAATGTAATAAGACTTGGCAGCTAATCAATACTTCCCTGTCTCTCATTTCTTCTCAGAGGAGATTGAAGGTCTGCGGCTGGAATTGTAATCAATTAAGGAAATATAAAATATTGAGAGGAAGGTCTGTTTCAGAGTTATCACCTGTGAGCAAGGGCTTTTGTGTCTGTTGGTGTATAAAAGGGTTGGAACTCAAGAAGGTGAATGTGTTTGAGACTTCTTAGCATAAGAGGAACATAACAGAAGATTATAAAATGAAGCAACCATTCTAGAAATAAAGATGCACACTCGTGGTTTACAATAGAAATCCCTGTCTCTCCTTTTCGCAAATAATTGTGGTTACTGTGGCTAAGATTATGTGATTATGTTGAGAGCCAGCATAAGTGCAATGCGACATCTGCATAACTGTAGACTAGGGGTTCCCAACCTTTTTGACTCGCAAAGCCCTTATTTCTATTGCAGAGCCCCTAAGAGGCCTACCCTGTGTCTTACAAGTTAATGGTGTTTATCAGTATATATAAGAATATATTCTTATTCTTTAATTTCATTCCATTTTTATTTCTTTCATTTTCCTGTAGTGGCTGCAGAGCACCTGGGAAGTGCATATGGAGCCCTAAGGGCTCCTCGGAGCACAGCTTGGGAACCCCTACTCTAGACCAATGGAGTGAGGCAGAACTGTGCCTCTCTACAGGAGCAGCAATGGCTATTATTATTATCATCATTATTATTATTAACCTTTATTTATATTTATTATATTAAATTTACACAGCACTGTACATACAATCTTTTTAATTGCACTGTTTATGCAGCTGTTCAGTTACACAAATGTAAAGCCCAACAGGATTCTGACCAAGGTGTTTTTTTTTTCCCCCTTAGCTGATGTTCTGAGGGAAAGGATATTTTTGACTTATAAAATTTTCTGGCTGTTTTATTACTCAGGGTGCCTTTCTATATGGTTATACCAAATTCCACCTTCTTCACAGGAAGGCAATGGCAAACTTCCTCTGAATAAATTTTGCCCAGTAGACAATGATAAAATCTCCTCAAGTTGGCATGAATGTGAAGGCGCACAACGACAGTTAAATGAAGAGCAGTTGAGTGGTTATATAGTGCATTTCATAATCCATTTTCTCTGTTTTACAAATGTCTGTCCCACAACACACTGTTCTAATAATTGAGATAACATAGGGGTGAAGTGCATGGCTGATAAAGACCGGCTTCTGGCCGCAGTTGTGCTGGGACCTCAGGGACCACATGGCCTGCTTCCAAAGCAGGCTGCTGTCATGGTCCCAAGCAGGCTGCTGCCAGGAGCTGGATTATTTCCACTCCTTTTTGATGCAGTTCAAAGGAGTGGCTTCAGGCCACTTTGGGGGCATGCGTTATTACAACGTTGTGCCCCCACAGTGGCTGGAAGCTGCTTTACTTGGCCCATGTGTTTCAGGCCATATGCTACTTTTATGTCAGATGTTTAAGGTGCTAGTTAATGGGAAAGTACTATTTAATATTGTCAATATTCTTGGTCAGTGGGCCTGAGTGGTGTCATACATAGCTAATGAGCCTTCCTCACTACATGAACTGATTCAGTCTTATTTTGACTATATACTGTACATTAAAAAAAATAATTGCATTAATACAACTACCCTCATTACCACAGGAATGGTTCTTACTCTCTTTGCATCTTTATTTGTAAATGTGTATGTGACTTCTGGTTGCTTTATGGTAGCCCCATGATATCATAGGGTTTTCTTAGGCAAGGAATACTCAAAGGTGGTTTGCTATTTCATTCCTCTAAAATATAGACTACAGCACCTGGTCTTTGTTGATGGTCTCCTATCTATGACTCTGTTTAGCTTCCAAGATCAGAAGGGATCTGTGCCATCAGGATATTTAGGCCTATCTTAACTAACAACCCTTGAATGTAAACTAAGTCTTCCATTTCTCTGTAGCCAAGGCCAATTTCATCTGGCTCTTTCCCTTGCTTCTCTATGTCTTTCACTTGTAATCGCTGGTGAGCAAGATCTCTGTAGCTGTACTCCCCTGGGGCATTAGCAGTAGATTTCCTTGTTCTGCTCAATCCCAGAGAAAAGTGGTCCATTGCATTTCAGGAAAGCAGTTCAGGTCTCTGCGCATAACTGCTTCAGGTACTAAAAGAGTAGATGTTGTCACTTTAGCCAGAGTAGGTTTTATCACTTGGTTTTGCATGGGTTCTTGAGAATTCTGTCTTGCAGATTAACTGGATTGTTTAATTGATTTGACAACCCTGGCCTGTACTGCTTTTGACATTAAAAAAAACATTGTGAGCTAAATCTGCTCATGTTAGCACTATTATGGTCACAGTTTGTAAAGATCAGCTCTTTCCCACATCTCAAAAGTAACTAAAATGGTTAACTTTTTAGTTACCTAAAAAAACAAAAAACAAACCTGAATTACAAGATGATGGGCCATGCTACAAAACATACTTTCCTTCATCTATATTTGCTTTGCCTTGGTACCCTCGAGAGCAATAGAACAAAGCACAACGAAAGCAAGCACTTCACCCATATTATTCCTCCACCATTTAATGGGGCAACACATAACTATAGAAATAACAAAACGTTAGTTCAGCCGAAGAGAACTCCCACTGAGCAAGGTAGTTATATGCATTTTTTTAATTTTCATTTTTTATATCAGCACTTTTTGGGCCAAAAAATTCATTAGTTTTCCTCACATACAAATATTTTTTTGCTTTGCTGTTCAACATTTTGTTCATGTGCAAAATTTTTCAGTGAATGGCAGTTTTCTTCACAGCATAGTATTGTTGTTGTTGTTGTTATTATTATTATTATTATTATTATTATCCTTTATTTATATAGCGCTGTAAATTTATCTTGATGTGTGAAAGTATTCTTTTTTGTTGTTGTTATGGACAAGAGAATTTGTGAATATTCTTTACATCCTTAAGGCATATTTTGGTTGTTTTGGGGAAAAGAAATTAACTACAAGTATATTGTATTAGTTTAAACATTGGTCTATGGCTCTGGAGAACAGGGGCTGAAATCCTGCTCAGCCATAGAAATCTACTAGGTATCACACTCTCAGCTTCAGAGGAAGGCAAAGGCAACCCCTGATGAACAAAAATTGGTAAGAAAACCCCATGATAGATTCATTCATTTATTATTTATTTAGAGTATTTATACCCTGCTCTTCAGCCACAAAGGTTCTCAGATTGACTTACAAAGGGTTAATTAGATGGCCCCTGCTCTCAGGCTTACAATCTTAAAAGGCATGGTGCAAAAAGAGAAAGAAATGGCAGTGGAGAAGGGGATCAGGTCTAGCAATTCTTGTCTCCATTTTAAAAAAAATTGGTCTTTGGATTGCTGTAAATTGGAAATGACTTGAAGGCACAGTACTAGTTTTTGTAACTAGTTTCCAAGTTTCTTGCCTGTCTTTTCCACAGGATAGTGTTTCTTGGTACTTTGGTGACCAGATGCATGGTGGACCCAGTGTGTTCCACATTACAGAGGAAAGTAGCATATTCTCTGACTTGACTGAGAAACAGAAAGAGAAAAAAAGCCAAATTCTGATAACTAGAAAGAACCCATAAGAAAACCTTTCAGACATTTTTAATTTCCTTCTTTTTTCTGTTTCAAAATAGATCCAGATGTACCAGCTTTCAAGGCTCCTTCATGACTATCACAGAGACCTTTATAACCATCTTGAGGAGAACGAAATCAGCCCTAGCCTTTATGCTGCACCTTGGTTTCTTACTTTATTTGCTTCACAGTTTTCATTGGGATTTGTTGCCAGAGTGTTTGGTAAGGTTTTATATGTATGTATAAATATATATACACACACACCACACACACACACACACTCAGAGAGAGAGAGGGAGAGAGAGAGATGGAATGAGGTGGACTGAGTAAATAAGGTTTTTGTTTCCCTTTTTTTCATATGATATGGGTGAGTGTCTGTAGGGTGGAACAGACGGGCAGGAAAAGGCAGCTTGAAGCTGCCTTTTCCAAAGCCGCATTGAAACCCCATCAGCTGCACTAACCATACCCAAGGTGGTTTGAGTGCACATGTCATGAATACACTGGTCCTTTTTTATTATTATTACTGTTCCTCCCTGTGCACCTTCACAGGAGCAAACTACCAGCAACTGCCATCCCACTGAGTGGGTGTCCCTGTGAATCTGCACATATTTGCATGAGCAGCACTTCACCAGGATAGGCCATTTGAGCAGAGGTGTGCCCCTGCAGATGCCGGGAAGGTACAATCATGCCCCCACTTCAGCACATGCCTCCTCTTTGACTGTCTCTTTTGTGTATGTTGTAGTCATAGCCATAAGAGGTGTCATGGTTCCTGCTTGGGTATCGTAGCCCCGTCCCTTTTAAATGTGCTCCTGTGATGGGGTGTTTACATGCACAATTAGGGTTAGGGTTTGGAAAGAGCACCCCTTTAGAGCTGCCCTGACGTCAGTACATTTATACATACATGCAAGAAAGAAGCTGAAAAATCCAGCTCCTTTTTAGTCCAGCTGTTCTCTCTGTAGTACAGCATGGGTGTGCTTTCCAGCTGACTTCAAGGCATCCTCTAAATGCCCTGCCTCAAAGCAGGTCAGAAACCTGCTTATTTTGACCATGTTTTGGCCCATATTAATTTTAGGTGGTTAATCTGATCTAATAGAAATTGGCAGATATGTTAAATGGGTTATCCCTACTTTATTTATCTAAATTGTTTTTTGTTTTTTTATTCTGGAGATGAATTTGTTCTTTCAATTCTTATTTAATTATGAAATGTGACAGATAAACCCCAATGTCTGTTTTTCCTCATGAATCCTTTAAATGTATGAATTGATACAACTATATCGGTGAATTATATCTTGCATTGAAATAGTAATTTATTCTATTGGTTTTTTCCCTCTCTTTTCATCTTGTAGATACTATTTTTCTCCAGGGAACAGAAGTTATTTTTAAAGTGGCACTAAGTCTACTTAGTAGCCAAGAAGAGCGTATCATGATGTGTGAGACTTTTGAAAACATTGTTGAGTTTCTTAAAAATACTCTTCCAGACATGACAAAGCCCCAGATGGAGAAGATTATGACACAGGTAATGTCTCTCCAATAGCATTATTTAATCTGTTACTTAATTTCGGGTCTAAGAGTCTGAAATATGAACCAGAGTTACCAGTTTGAACCACATTTATTCTATGAACTGATTCGGTTGCCTTAGACAAGCCATTCTCCTACTCAGGCTTGGCCCTCACCCATCATGCAGGGTTATTCTAAGGATTATTGTAAGGATTATAGAGGTAATATATCTGAGGTAGCTTCTTTTACTTTATTATACAAAACTGAGCAAAGAGATAAAGAAAAGTTCCCTATTATTCTATAATCAATACATTCTGTACATCTTGAGGAGAATGAAATCAGCCCTAGCCATAGTAGTTGTGCTTTTCCAGGTATTATCAGCCCAGTTCTCACAGGTGTTGCTTTGGTTTGCAATTTTCATCATGCAATTGATATGTGACTGATTTCTAAAGATTGCCTTTTATGGTTGGGTGACTGCTCTCAGGTTTGTCTCAGAAACATGCTTTGTTTTCTTGACTCATATAGACATGCTTGTCTGTCACAGATTGCAAGAGTTCATGTGTACAGGCACATTAATTCATCACACCATGGCTCCTTATGTAGAAATGTAATTTTGTTTTTTACTTGGTAGGTATTTGAGATGGATATTTCCAAACAGCTTCATGCCTATGAGGTGGAGTACCATGTCTTGCAGGATGAACTACAAGAAAACACAAATCCATGTGATGATGGAGAGGCTTCAGAAAAACTTGAAAGGGCAAATAATCACTTGAAGAGACAGAATATGGACCTTTTGGAAAAACTACAGGTAAATCACTAAAAGACAACCTAGATTTTGGCAGAATATCTGTGTATAAAATGCAAGGGAGAATACCACAGCCCCTTATCTGCTCTTTTTCTCAAAGGATTCGTATCTGCAGATCATATGCAGGGATGTGGATTGTAGGGGAATGCTTATTTCTACCAACCATTTCTTTCCTTCAGATTCTATCTCTTTTGTCACCCTCTCTAATTTTTTAACTTAGGAAGGACACAGTCTTTTGCTAAATGTTCAGTCTGGTTCTCACAGTAATTAAAGTTGAATAGGAAAGCATACTGAACAAATTCTAGTCATGAGAGAGGCCATAACATTGTGTACAGCCAGGCAGCAGACAAGACAGCTTGTAGCATTGACAGAATGTAGTGGCACAGCTTTTTCTGGGGCGCTTTCCCACTACACCAGCGGTTCTCAACCTGTGGGTCGTGACCCCTTGGGGGGGGTCAAACAACCCTTTCACAGGGGTTGCCTAAGACCATTGGAAAACACATATTTCTGATGGTCTTAGGAACTGAGACAAAAATAATTTTATGGTTGGGGGTCATGACAACATGAGGAAGTATATTAGAGGGTTGTGGCATTAGGAAGGTTGAGAACCACTGCACTACACAGTTATAGCACTTTGGTGCTGTTCTATCCACCATAATTCCATTTTACTGAATCCAGAGATTTGTAGTTTGGGGATGCACTAATAACACTCTGGTGAAAAATTCTAAATATCTAATGAAATTTGATATCCAAGGATTGCATAGGATGACAACATGGCAGTTAAACCAAATGGTATAAGAGAAATTATGATAATTAGCTTTCCAACTCAAAAAGGGTTCCCACAATGACTCATTTAGCTTAAAAGTGTGAATTTAAAAAAAGAAAAAAAAGGTGCCTTATATGCAAATAAGGCCTGGGCCTGACTCAGCCAAAAGGGCATCATCAGTGCTCCATAAGAAGATATTAGCAGGCTCATTATTTTGCGCTTTTTCAATAGGTGGCTCATGTGAAAATCCAGAGTATGGAATCAACCCTGGAAGATGCTTTGGCAAGAGAGAACAAAATGAAGAGCTTAATCCAGTCACTAGAACAAGAGAAGGCATTCTATCAAAAGACTATTGAGAAGATCTGTCGATACTTGCCTGAAGAAGCACTGTCTGATTGCAGACAATTGCTAAAGGAGGTGAATTGTAGCCCAAGCAAAATACTGAAATAAGCCATAAACAAAGAGTTGCAGGCAACACGGTTCTGACAATAAAGAAAAGGAAAGATAAAACAGGCTGCTGTGAAAGGTATCTGCATCATCTCACACGGGTACTGTGATTCTTACAGCAGCAGAGAGGCCTTTTACATCTTGATATGCAAATCCCAGGTTAAATGTTTTTAATAATGTGTGTATATAAATTGCAATGTGCAAAACAGAAGTAAAAGATTGGATCTAATGAAGACGATTAATTGGATGTATATTTAGGATTGATCTAAAGGAAAAGGGATGGGGTTTCACCCTTTAATATCACTGGTAACTTAAATCTCAGCATGTTCCTTTGACATGGAGTGAAAGGAACATGTTGCATCTTTTCTATATATTGATTGATACTTGAAAAGAAAAACAAGAATGTAATATTTTTCCCTCCAAAGAACAGCATGTTTCCCATTTTAGTGGGGGATTTCTTTGTGTTGTCTGTAGGCTTTATGTTTCTGATCGTTTTCATGGGGGAAAATCCCTGTATGCTCTTGTGTGCCTGGTAATTAATTCTACTGACAATTGCACATGTGCCATTTGGTCTGGCTGTCATTTTGCAGCTGTGCTGCTGAGGAGAGTTAACAGTGCCAAGAAATACTGTGCTGAAATTTTTGATCTATTTCTTGTTGATCATTTATTGCTGGGAGAGGTGATAAGAAATAGGAGCTGACAACTAGGAAGAGGTGAGAAATTCATGAAAACTTTTTTTGAGAGCATGACTGTGGTTCAATGCTTATCTTACCATAATGAGGTGACTGAGCTCTCTCTCTCTCTCTCTGTGTGTGTGTGTATGTGTGTGTGTGTTTGTATACAAGTTCTCTTAATTTTGCAATCCATCTGATGGATTCCACTGCTTTGCAATATCTCTGGCTGCTTCTGTTTCCTGGGAGCCCCCTAATGAGAACAACATCATGGCTTTATCCCTTTGGGGCTTTTTAGTGCCTCTGGTGTTGTTTTGTTTACTTGTTAAAAGAACTTCCTATCTTTATTTAATTACTCAAAGCTCTGGCTTGTTGCTTTCAAACACTCTTGAGTGTCTTTGTAGTAACCAGATGCAGCAATTTGATGCCACTTTGTCATCCATGGCTCTGTCCTATGAAATCCTTGGATTTGTTATCCGGTAGGACCTGTAGCAGTGCTCAGGAGGGAGAGCACAGGAAGCCTTTAGTAGAGAATTATAAGTACCCAATGCACTATAAATCCCAGGATACCATAGCATGGAGCCATGGATGTTAAAGCACTATCCAGTTTCTATAACTGGTTAATGCAGAGACAGGATCTACGAGAGAGATTTGACATTTAACATTTTAACTTGAATGGGCACAACTGGTGTTAGGCATCATCAGCCCACCCAGATCTTTTGGGGTTCTTACCTTTATTTTAGTTCAAACCACCAATATGGGTAAGATAAGAAAGTCTTTATTTACCACCAAACTTTAACACTTAACACCTTTCATTAAGGGGAAACTGATGGATTATTTCCTCCTGATCTTCCCTTTTCTTTTTTTATATCTGCAATAGTATTTTTGACATTAGATTAAATTCAGGGTCTAGTGGGACTTCCAGAAAAATGGTGAAGGTGAGTGGGGGAATGATAGTGCAAGTTTAAGGAGGAGGGATTATTGTGCATCTTCCTTAAAATTAAAATTTCACCCACTCAGGAAGCGTTCCACAGGGAGCACCTGAGATGAGCCAGAGTTTAAAGCAATCTAATAAAGAAAGGGAAGATGTCCTTTTAACAAATAAACAACAGAATAATCTTGCTCAGCTTTTTCATTTACCAAGCAGTGGCACTAGAAAGCCCCACTTTCTAGGTGGAGAAAGGAAGTTGTAACATTAAGTGTTCAAGGGGGATTTCCAAGAACTTCAAAGAAAGCTGCAAAGCAGTAGGAAACAACACATGGGTTGTAAGTATAAGCAAAAAATGTAAAGAAAACCCACCACTACCATCTACAGGTCACCTTGTCACAGCAAGGAAAGCATTGAATCCCATTACTCCGAAATCTCTCAGATTCTCAAATCACTGTGAAAGAGAGAAAAAGAAAAATACTGCCTCTCTTACAGAAAAATGAAGAGCTTGTGAAAAGACAGGTAAGGATTTGACACAGCTCCAGAGATAGGGTACTTGTCACATGCATCTCAGAATGTGTCCAGACTTAGTCTCCCAGCTATGGTTGAAATTAGGAAAAAGGTAGATTAAGCATAGCTCTCTCTCTCTCTTTCCCTTTCTCTCCCCCCCCCCCCTCCCATGCAGCACTGTATGAAATTGAGAGCTAAAACAGACTAGCAAAAGCCTCACATGATGTATATGTTCCTGAGGCTGTGTCGTAGTAGACAACAGATATAGGATGAAGTGTTTGGAGCGATCCCATATAATCAGTTTCCTGCACATACAGAACTAGATTGCTAAAGAAAAGGTGCAGGAATAGGCTTTGCTCTAACATGATAATTTTATACATGTAGGTATTTTATATAGGGAAGGCATTCAAACATTTTTTCTCTTACTTCCCTACTGAGATTGTACAAGTTTAGATAAATCATGTAGGGCTTGTGTTACTCTGTGTCCACATGTATGATGTGGAGTAGTCTTCGGTTTGAATGCTGTCTCCTGCAACACAACTCTATGATGTTTTCAGGGTTTCAGTGAGCCAAAGAAACCTTGTCAGATTCTTCTCTGCTACTCTGTTTAAAGGGCCAATGACCGTTCAGCCTTTTTCTTCCCTTTTTCAAACATGGGCACTAGATAAATCTTAAGCATTAGATTCCTTAAATATGTAAAACATGCATGGAGAACAAAGGACTCTCTAGTTGTTGTTCCCATCGGTCATATCCAGCAGAGCATATATGAGAGATAGTAGAAGTTTCAATCCAGCCACCTCTGAAAGCCACATATTGCCCAATCATGATGTACAGTATTACACTTCATCTAAAATATAATAGCCTCAAAGAAACATATCATCTTTCATTGTGTTAGCTTTACCAGAAGATTGTTGTCCAGATCTAGTCCAGATCTTAGTAATTTGTACAAATACCTGTTCTATAGTAAACTTTAAAAAAAAGAGTTCAAATAAAAATAGCCCCCATTTGTTGCTTTTCAGGCAGCTTCTGTCCTTTTACTAGTCTCCGCTTTGCACTTATCTGAAGATATGTTATTTATGGAAGTGGTTTCTGTCAGACCAGACACTGAAATGAATATTTGACTGACAAAGCTATGAAAATAGCAGTTGTTCATAACACAGGAAATGTGTAATTTCGTTTTGGAGCAGGCTTGAATTCTTGTTAACAGTCAGTGGGATTTTGTTACATTCTTCCAGATATTATTTTTAATAATTAAGCAAAGTGCCAAATTCAACCAAGTGTCTTATTCATACAAGTTGTATATGTGGGGTGAAGTGGGGAGGGTTGAATGTGGGGAGAGTGCCAGTGTTTCTTTGGTAACCTGCATTATGAAAACAGTAAGCAAAACCTACGGGGCAGCTGATCTGGTTTGCTGTTATATTGCTGCCATGTAAGTCTTCCCCGTTACTAGATCATAGCTTTTATGGAATAATCATGGGCACACTCCAACAGAAATTAAAAGAATGAATGGAGGAAAGTGTTTCTAACAATTTGTGCCTACAATAATTTTCTTCCCATTGTTGCCTTTTACCAAATCAATCCAGTGAAACTACAGTAGTAATTGTATTTTACTACACAGAAAGAAAAAATGCATCTTGGGAAGTTTTATTTCCCCCAATTTAATTTGAGGATATTTTGTGCAAATAGGACTAGCCTGAAAGAACTGTTGGAACTATTCTGTAGTGAAGAAGTTGTCAAGGCACATATTGATATTCTTCCATTGTAATTTTTTTTAAGAAGCACAGAACATATCACTCTATGTTTGACTTGCTGACTTGTTCATGTATCACCTGAAAACATTTCCAATAAATTTCATTGCTGCATTTTCTTTGGTTGTTTTCCTTTGTAATGCAAATCTTTGTATATGAAGACAATGTATAATTGTTTCTCTTTCAAAACCCAGGGTCACCCAATTAAATTCAATACCAATTAATTGCTGACTAATGAAAGTACAGTATATATATTTTACAACATAAAATATAAAGTGATAACTGCTGGTTTAGATGGCTTTAAAAGCAGACTGGAACTACTTAGCAAAGGAAAACTGAGTAGCTTTTTATCAACTAAATGGTATTCAAAACCAGCCAGCCTAACATTGTCATTGGTGCAAAGCAAATACAAGGAGCAGGCTGTTGCTTCTGCCCTGCTTGCAAGCTGCTGGTATACATCTGAGACCTGATAAAGTATAGAGGGGCTGGGGAGCTCTAGGCAAAATTAAGGTTTGCTTTTTGGAAATCATACTTTTTGGATATTTTCAAGTCATGGATGGTTGCATCTGTGGATAAAGAATCAATACATATGAAGGGATGATATGTAGTTCAGATTCTTGACTTGGTGGTGGAATTGGAAAGGTTGCATTTTAAAAGCCCAATTTGGATAAAAAATCACTGGATAAGGAGGTCCACCTGTTTGCATATCTGCTCCTTGAGGCTTAGCTTGTCCGTAGTTAAAGTTAGTTGTTACATACATCATAGTATAATGGGAGCACAGAAAGCACATCCTTTATATAAAATGCATATTTGGAACAAGCATCTAATGAATAATCTGAACCCAGCTTATACTGTATATATGGTTCAGTTGTTGCTCTTGGGAGACAAGGCTTCACAGTTGAGTTGTTCTTTTTCTAATTATAACATTCCCATATCTTCCCACTGCTTTCACGTCTCTTCTTTCTGTTCCCCACATAGCCCAGATACTCTGTATGTACACCATCTTGAGGTGGTTGGCAGAATGGCAGGATATACAAATAATGAATAATTAAATTTTAGGTTGCTCTTAAAATTGGAATGATGAAGCAAGGGCCCTTTCACACTACACAGTTACACCGCTATGATTCCACTTTAACTTCCATAACAACATCCTATAAAATATTGGCATTTGTAGTTTATGAGGGGTATTTTGGTTGCCGTGGCAGTTAAAGTGGAATCATAGCACTATAGTTGGATAGTGTGAAAGGGTCCTAGGTGACACTATCTGTCTAATAGAGCCGCTGCTACAATCTCACTCTAAATTCAGTTGCTGTGCTTTAATGCGCTGGTAGATAATGCAAATACACAATATTAAAATTCTAAGCTTCTTGCTCAAATCTGGAGAATATGGAGATCCTTGGATTTTCTTGGAAAAGATGACCATTATGAAGAGGTTTCCAAGCATTCTGTTAAAACATCTGCACTTTCCATTATTTGTGCCATGGCACATAGTTCACCATGAGCTGATTAAGAATGGCTGGGGGGATTTTCAGATTAGCTGTTGTAGAAATAAAAAGCAAGAAAAAGCAAAGCCCTCCACGGACTGGCCCCTCCTTACTTGTCTGAACTTCTTTCTCCTCACACTCCTTCTCGTACCCTCCGTTCTGGTAGTCAAGGTCTCCTGTCCCAGCCGAGGATTTCCACTGCCCCGTCCCAGATTCGTCCCTTCTCACTTGCTTCCCCTCACTCCTGGAACCTTCTTCCCCCTCATCACTTCCCTAACCAGGTTCAAAACTGAGCTAAAGTCTATATTATTTAGGGAAGCTTTCCCAGGACTGTGCCATCTGACCCAGGATGCCTCCTTTTAATTTTGTATTAAGAAGCCATGCCCTCCCTCCAGTCCATCTGCCTTGGTCCTGGCCCCAGAGGGAGAGAAGAACCACCGGTCCTCACCCCCTTTCCCATCACCTTCCCCTCTTCCTTTTGTGTTGTCTCTTTTAGACTGTAAGCCTGAGGGCAGGGATCCGTCTAATTTAAGGTTGTATGTACAGCACTGTGTAAATTTACAGCGCTATATAAATAAAGGTTAATAATAATAATAAGAAGAAGAAATGTCTAGAAATCTTTTGAGTTCTTGAAAGGAAAATAAGGAAACAAATACAGTATTTAAATTAGTCTAAGCTGTAGTGAGGATGTGGCTTCTTTAAAACTGTTTCTTCAAAAAAGAATGCTTCTTCCTTCCTCAAATATAATACAGTGGGCCCTTGGTATCCACTGGGACTTGGTTCCTGGACTCCCCATGGATATCAAAATCCATGGATCCTCAAGTCCCATTAAATACAATGGCATAGTAAAATGGTGTTCCTTATATAAAATGCTAAAATGGTTTGATTTTTGGAATTCATATTTTTTAAAAAATATTTTTAAGCCATGGATCGACACATCTGTAAATATAGAACCTGTGGATATGGAGTGATGACTGTAGTTCGGATTTTTGGCTTAGAGGCAGAATGGAAAAGGTTGCAATTAAAAATCTCAATTTGGGTAAAGAATCCCTGGATAAGGAGGTCCAGTTGTATAAGCATCTGCTCCTTGAGGCTTACCTTTCCAGTAGTTAGAGTTAGTTGCTATATACATCATAATATAATGGGAGCACAGAACCATATACAAAGCACAAGCATTTAATGATGATTCTGGACCCAGTTTATAGTTCAATTGTTTATTTTATTTATTTGGAGTATTTATACCCTGCTCTTCAGCCACAAAGGCTCTCAGAGTAGCTTACAAATGGTTAATTAGTCTGTTCCCTGCTCTCAGGCTTACAATCTAAAAGGACATAACACAAAAGGAGAAAGGAATGGCAGTGGGGAAAAGGATCAGGTCCAGCAGTTCTTCTCTCCCTCTGAAGGCCGAGGAAGTAATGCAGGTAACAGACCCTTGTCTCTGTCCAGCAAAAGGACAAACCTTTGCCCTCTATACCCAGTGCAAGAACCCAGTGCTTGCTGAATCAGAGCTTCAGTCCTGAAAAGAGCTAGACCACTGAGGGAAGCAGAAGTCCAAGTCAAACATAGTAGCCTCTTCCTTCCTACAGCCCCCGATGGTCTCTGTGGTCCTCAGTCTCTCTGCTGGGTGTTGTTTGAGAAGGCCTCTCTCAAAGTCCTGTTTTTATAGTTCAACCAGGCAGGACAGCTGTTCTGAATGGTCAGTGCCTGCTGAGTGAGGGCTTCAGTCCTGCAAAGTGCAAGAGCTCTGAGGGAAGCAGAGCTCCAAGACAGTAGCCATTACAGCAACCTCTTCCTTTGTACACCCTCCTGATGGTCCTCAGTCTCTCCCCTGATGGCTCTTCTCTCCCTCAGAGGCCTTTCAGGAGTTGTTCTTTTTCTAATTATAACCTTCCCATGTCTTCCTATTCATGTCCCTTCTTTCCATTAACCCCATCCCTTCCCCAGATCCTTTAAGGAAGTAAAGATTGAATAGCTGCACAGCAAATTCTTAGGACAATGTATTAGGAAGTTCTCCATCTAGAAGCATCCTTTGAGATGACCATGAGATGAAATGGTATCCACTGCTATCCACTGACGTCTGGCTCAAGGACCCATCCACCCCCATGGGCACCAAAAGCCAAGGATGCTCAAGTCCCACTAAATACAATGGCACAGTAAAATTGTGTCCTTTATATAAAATGGCAAAATCAAGGTTTGTTTTTTGAAATGTATTTTTTTAAATATTTTCAAGCCATTGATGCTTGAATCCATGGATGAAAAAATCATGGATATGGAAGGCCAACTGCATTTACAATCCCAGACTTGAATCTCTAATAAGCTTCGCTTTTTGGACATCTCTGGCATTTTTCAGCTATTGAGATGTTAGGACTTCTCTTGTTGTTAAAGTTGTTAAATGACCAACAACTCTACAACACATTAAAGTGGAAAGGCCGTTAAAAGATATTGTATAGATCAGCCTTTCTCTGTCTTTTCCCCCTGAAGGAACCCTTGACATATTTTTCAAGTTTTGGAGAATCCCTGCATCAAAATTCTATTGACAGCTCAAATAGGTTTGGGTTTTTTTTTCAAGTCACAAGCTCTAGCAGAACACCAAGTGACCCCTCACAGAACCCATGGGTTCCAGGGAACCCTGGCTGAAAAACTCTGTTGTAGATAATAAATGCATGTGTTTTATCTGACAGAATTCTTCTTCTTTAGCCAAGACTATGGCTTTTATAAAGCTGTTTTGCTGAGAACATGATAGGCACAAAAAATGAACATGCATACTGTAGGCATTGACAGTTCTACAAATATTTTTTCTGAAAAGCTGTCTTCTGTATGCAGTCTAGACGGAGGGAGAAAACAACACATTCTCAATTCTGTCTTAACCACTAGATGTCCTTGTTGCTTTTATGTGTCATAGTGAAATTTCCCAGACATTTGCCATTAGGTATGCTCACTGCAAGGATAACAACAACATTCACCTTCACTAGTTAATGTATGTGAATTTTGTGTAATTTTTTTTAGAGATGGTTGTGCATCTCTACATTTTTGCTCTGAACTGTGTTCCCTGTATGTATCATCTTCCTGTTCCTCCTTGTTCTCTTATCAGTCCTATTCTTAGCTCCTGTTTGCTAGGTTATCTGGTTATTCCTTGTTTTGCTTGCTTGATTTCCTGCTGGGGCTTTGCTTAAAGAATGGCAGCACCAACAGTCTCTGTTAAAATCTTTATAGCCATCTCATTTCTACTGTAATGATTTCAAATGGAAGCCACTGGAAGTTTTGTATACTGTTCCTACCCAACTAATCCTTTAAGATTTCCTTTAAGAAAGGAGAAAGGAGAAGGAGGAGGCTCTAGTCCATGTGCTTGGGTGAGATCTAATCTAATTTACACTTGAGCCCATTGCATTACTGTGAGTCATTGCTGGGAGAAGCCAGACCTCTTAAGTCTAAACAAGGCTTGGAGAGGGTGCATTTCCTTTAAGAAAGGAGAAAGAGAAGGAGGAGGCTCTAGTCCATGTGCTTGGGTGAGATCTAATCTAATTTACACTTGAGCCCATTGCATTTTGGGAGCCATTGCTGGGAGAAGCCAGACCTCTTAAGTCTACACAAGGATAGCGGTGAATTTTAATTTTTCTTATCTAGTCAAGGAGGTTTTTAGACAATAGAAGAGAAGCTGGCCTGAAGCATCAGAGGAAGTGAGTCAGAAACTTGCCTCTGGAGGGAGCTAGTAGCCAGGAGCTCTCTACATAACTATAGGCCCTGGGACTTGAACTCGGTGACAGAGCTTGGGAACAAAGGCCAAGTCTAGCAAGGGAAGCCCACAGTCCTGTTTCAGTGCCTCCTTAAGACTTCTCAGTATGGACACTGAAGGCCCTGCAGCAGTCACCTGCAACGCCTGTGGGATGTTTGTCTTCTTGCCTACAGATGTGGGGAACTACACCTGCCCCAAGTGCAAGTTGGTAGCCCTCTTGGAAGAGAAAGTACAGCAGCTAGAGGAGCAGGTATCTGCACTCCAGCATCATAGAGAGCAGGAGATTCTCCTGAACAGAACAGACCAGAATGTCTTGGGTGGGAAACAGACAGAGGAAGTTGTTGGGGCGGAGGAGGTCACTCCACATACAACAGAGGTAGATGCTTGGAGGAAGGTCACACACAGAAGTAAGGAAACCAGGGAACGTTCTGTGAGCAGCTTGCAGCTACAGAATCGCTTTGAATCTCTCTCTGTTGTCAGAGATGATGAGGAAAAGCAGCAGGGACAGACGTCAGGGACAGAGCAGGGGAGCCTGAAAATAGTACCAAAGGGAACAGACACTGCTAAGCCTCGGAGGAGACGTGTGGTGGTGGTGGGGGACTCCTTGCTGAGGGGTACAGAAGCAGTGGTTTGTGGGCCTGACAAGATGTCTCGGGAGGTGTGTTGTCTCCCTGGGGCAAAGATCCATCATGTGACGGAGAGGCTGACAAGACTTGTCAAGCCTACTGACCGTTATCCCCTTCTTTTAGTTCATGTGGGAACCAATGATACTGCAAGGCACAGCCTTCAGAATATCAAAAGGGATTATGAGGCTCTGGGAAGGAAGCTGAAAGAGATGAATGCACAGGTTGTCATCTCATCTCTTCTCCCGGTAGAACGACATGGTCCAGGAAGGGAGAGGAAAATAGCAGAGGTGAATAACTGGCTCCGTAGATGGTGCAGCCAAGAACAGTTTGGATTCTTGGATCATGGGCTGTGGTTCCATGAGGAATGACTTCTGGCAAAGGAAGGGCTGCATCTCACGCCAGTTGGCAAAAACGTTTTTGCCAACAGTCTGAAGAATCTGATCAGGAGGGCTTTAAACTGAGTTATGTGGGGAAGGGAGACAGCATTCTGGAAGGCAAAAGAGAGAATAGCCAAACTGGCATAGAGGGAACAAGGCAAACAGTACAAGGACCCAACAGTAGGAGGCAAAAAAACGTGCAAAAGCAGCAAGTAAGGAGGACACATGGTCTTAGATGTCTCTACACTAATGCACAGAGTATGGGAAATAAGCAGGATGAACTTGAACTCCTTGCACAACAAGGGAAATATGATATAATAGGCATCACTGAAACCTGGTGGGATGAGTCTCATGATTGGAATGTAGAAATAGAGGGATATAACCTTTTTAAGAGAAACAGGCCAAACAGGAAAGGAGGAGGAATAGCATTATATGTCAGGGATATTTATACCAGTGAAGAGATCCAGGAAGTCAATACTGGAAGCCAGGTGGAGAGCATCTGGATAAAAATTAAAGGAGAGGGAAATAACAAGGATGTTACTGTGGGAGTCTACTACAGACCCCCGACTCAGGCAGAGGAATTGGATGATGCCTTTCTAGAACAGATAATCACACACTCAGATAGGAGAGATGTAGTAGTGATGGGGGACTTCAACTAGCCTGATATTTGCTGGAAGTCAAACTCAGCCAAATCCTCAAGATCTAGCAAATTCCTCACTTGCCTGGAAGACAATTTCATTGTCCAAAAGGTGGAAGAGGCAACAAGGGAGTCAGCTATTTTAGATCTGATCCTAACCAACAGGGAAGACCTAGTTGATGGGGTGCAAGTGGTGGGATCCTTAGGTGGAAGTGACCATGTTCTCCTGGAGTTTGTTATACAGTGGAAAGGAGAAGCCAGGCATAGTCAGACACGCACTCTAGACTTTAGGAGAGCTGATTTCAATAAACTTAGAGAAATACTGGGGGTGATCCCATGGTCAGGAATACTAAAAGAGAAGGGAATTCAAGATGGATGGGAGTTTCTCAAAAAGGAGATACTGAAGGCGCAATTTCAAACAGTTCCAATGAGGAAGAAAAATGGAAGATGTCTCAAGAAGCCAGGATGGATGACTAAGGAACTTTCAACTGAGCTAAGTTTTAAACAGAACATGTATAAGAAATGGAAAAATGGGGAAATCACCAAAGATGAATTCAAACAAATAGCCAGCATGTGTAGGGATAAAGTCAGAAAAGCTAAAATGCAGAATGAACTCAGGCTTGCTAGAGAGGTTAAGAACAATAAAAAGGGCTTTTTTGGATATGTCCGCAGCAAAAGGAAGAAGAAGGAAATGGGCCACTGCATGCAGAAGATAGCAAAATGCTAACAGGGGACAGAGAAAAGACAGAATTACTCAACACCTTCTTTGCTTCAGTCTTCTCAGAAAGGGCAAAGGGTACTCAACCTAAGGATAATGGAGCAGAATACAGAATAGGGGAATTTCAGCACAGAATAAGTAAAGAGATAGTACAGGAATACCTGGTTAATCTAAATGAATATAAATCTCCAGGACCAGATGAACTACATCCTTGAGTACTAAAAGAACTGGCAAATGTAATATCGGAACCACTGGCAATAACCTTTGAGAACTCCTGGAGAACAGGAGAAGTCCCAGTAGACTGGAGGAGGGCAAACGTTATTCCATCTTCAAAAAGGGAAAAAAAGAGGATCCCAACAATTATCGTCCAGTTAGTCTGACATCAATTCCAGGAAAGATTCTAGAGCAGATCATTAAGCAGAGAGTCTGTGAACATTTAGAGGCCAATGCCATAATCACAAAAAGTCAACATGGGTTTCAGAGAAACAAGTCATGTCAGACAAATCTGATCTCTTTTTTTGATACAATCACCAGCTTGGTAGATGAAGGGAATGCTGTGGATATAGTATACCTTTATTTCAGTAAGGCCTTTGACAAGGTTCCCCACGACATTCTTGCAAACAAGCTTGCAAAATGTGGGATAGACAAGTTAACTATTACATGGATTTGTAACACCAACTGTTACATGGATTTGAACACCTCAAAGGGTGTTCAACAATGGCTCCTTTTCATCCTGGAGAGAAGTGACCAGTGGGATCCCACAGGGTTCTGTCCTGGGCCCAGTGCTATTCAACATCTTTATTAATGCTTTGGATGGCAGAATTGGGGGCATACTTATCAAATTTGCAGATGACACTAAACTAGGAGGAGTAGCAAATACCCCAGAAGATAGGATCAAAATTCAAAATGACCTGAATAGACTAGAAAGCTGGGCCAATGCTAACAAGATGAAATTCAACGCAGAGAAATGTAAGGTTCTGCACTTAGGGAGGAAAAACGAAATGCACAGATATAGGATGGGGGACACCTGGCTGAATGAGACCACATGTGAAAGGGATCTAGGAGTCCAAGTAGACCATAAGCTGAACATGAGTCAACAGTGTGATGCAGCAGCTAAAAAGGCCAATGCAATTTTAGGCTGCATCAATAGAAGTATAGTGTCTAGATCAAAGGAAGTAATAGTGCCATTCTATTCCGCTTTGGTCAGGCCCCACCTGAAATACTGTGTTCAGTTCTGGGCACCACAATTCAAAAAGGATGCGGAGAAACTGGAGCGTGTCCAAAGGAGGGCAACTAAGATGGTGAAGGGTCTGGAAACCATGGCCTATGAGGAATGCCTTAGGGAACTGGGGATGTTTACCCTGGAGAGGAGAAGGTTAAGAGGTGATATGATAGCCCTGTTTAAATATTTGAAGGGATGTCATATTGAGGAGGGAGCAAGCTTGTTTTCTGCTGCTCCAGAGACTAGGACACGGAACAATGGATACAAATTACAGGAAAAGAGATTCCACCTCAACATTAGGAGGAACTTCCTGACAGTAAGAGTTGTTCAACAGTGGAACACACTCCCTCAGGACTCTTTCACATGGGGCTGAATTGGAAGGTTAAAATAGCACCAATTCGGTATTGTCATCCGAATTCATGTTATTAGGCAAAAGACGTTCATATGTGATTGCTGGCAATGCGGGGCCAATACGAAGGCATCCATGGGTCATTCCGGGTTTAGGTAAATTCGGGCAACCATCAAAGTTACAAGTCTGCTTCCCGTGCATATTTGGGGTCCATTCGAATTAGCATTGGTGTGGAAGGCATTTTCCTTCCTGCCCTGGGATTCCCCTCCCCGTCATTGAAAACCTCCTGGTTGCCTAGAGACTTCTCTGCAGGGGAGGGACTAATGGCAGAGGGGTGTTTACCATCCCTCCTCATTTTGTGGAGATGTAATCCCGCCTGGGATGCCTGAATCGGGAGATCTAGGCATCCCAGGGGCTTGGAGGAGGGGGGCCCTGGGCGGGAGATATCCCGATCTACGCATCCCAGGACCCCCTCCTCCCCTCCTCCAACACACTGGGATGCCTAGATCTCCCGATTTAGGCATTCCAGGGCACCCCTCCTCCAAGCCCCTGGGAGGCCTAGATCTCCCGTTCTAGGCATCCCAGGGCCCCCCTCCTCCAAGCCCCCGGGATGCCTACATCTCCCGCTCTAGGCATCCCAGGGCCCCCCTCCTCCAAGCCCGTGGGAGGCCTAGATATCCCCATCTAGGCATTCCAGGGGCCCCCTCCTCTAAGCCTCTGGGAGGCTTCGATTGCCCCATCTAGGCATCCCAGGGCCCCCCTCCTCCAAGCCCCTGGGATGCCTAGATCTCCCAATCTAGGCCTCCCAGCCCCCCTCCTGAAACCCCCTGGGACGCCTAGATCTCCCGATCTAGACAACACAGGGCCCCCTCCTTCGACCCCCTGGGATGCCTAGATCTAGGCATTCCAGGGCCCCCCCTCCTCCATGCCCCTGGGAGGCCTAGATCTCCCAATCTAGACATCCCAGGGCCCCCTCCTCCAACCCCCTGGGATGCCAAGATCTCCCGATCTAGGCATCCCAGGGCCCCCCTCCTCCAACCTCCTGGGATGCCTAGATCTTCCGATCGAGAAAACCCAGGGCCCCCCTCCTTCAACCCCCTGGGATGCCTAGATCTCCCGATCTAGGCATTCCAGGGCCCTCCTCCTCCATGCCCCTGGGATGCCTAGATACCCTGATCTAGGCATCCCAGGCCCCCCCTCCTCTATGCCCCTTGGACGCCTAGATCTCCCGATCTAGGCATTCCAGGGCCCCCCTCCTCCATGCCCCTGGGAGGCCTAGATCTCCCAATCTAGGCATCCCAGGGCCCCCTCCTCTATGCCCCTTGGATGCCTAGATCTCCCCATCTAGGCATCCGAGGGCCCCTCTCCTCAAAGCCCCTGGGATCCCAAGATCTCCCAATCGAGGCATTCCAGGGCCCCCCTCCTCCATGCCCCTGGGATGCCTAGATTTCCCAATCTAGGCATCCCAGCCCCCCTCTTCCAACCCCCGGGATGCCTAGATCTCCCTATCTAGGCATCCCAGGGCCCCCCTCCTCCATTTCCCGATCTAGGCATCCCAGCCCCCCTCTTTCAACCCCCAGGATGCCTAGATCTCCCGATCTAGGCATCCCAGGGCCCCCTTCTCCAACCTCCAATCTAGGCATCCCAGAGGCTTGGGGGAAGGGGGTCCTGGGATGTCTAGATCGAGAGATTGCCCAAAGGCGGAGGAGCAATGATCGCCCAAAAAGGGTAGGGGCCATGATCACCCAAAGGGGGAGGGGCCATGATCGCCCAGCCCCCCATCCCAGCCCCCCTCTTTCAACCCCTGGGATGCCTAGATCTCCCGATCTAGGCATCCCAGGGCCCCCCTCCTCCAACCTCCAATCTAGGCATCCAACAGGCTTGGAAGAGGGGGGGCCCTGGGATGCCTAGATCGGGAGATCTAGGCATCCCTGTGTCTTGGAGGAAGGGTGCCCTGGGATGTCTAGATAGGGAGATCGCCCAAAGGGGGAGGGGCCATGATCGCCCAAAGGGGGAGGGGCCATGATCACCCAAAGGGGGAGGGGCCATGATCACCCAATCTAGGCATCCCCATCTAGGCATCCCAGGGCCCCCCTCCTCCAACCCCTTGGATGCCTAGATCTCCTGATCTAGGCCTCCCAGCCCCCCTCCTGCAACCCCCTGGGACGCCTAGATCTCCTGATCTAGACATCCCAGGGCCCCCCTCCCCCTCGTCCAAGCCCCTGGCATGCCTAGATCTCCAGATCTAAGCTTCCCAGCCCCCCTCCTCCAAGCCCCTGGGATGCCTAGATTTCCCAATCTAGACATCCCAGGGCCCCCCTCCTCCAACCTCCAATCTAGGCATTTAAGGGGCTTGGAGGAGGGGGCCCTGGGACGCCTAGATCAGGAGATCTAGGTATCCCAGGGGCTTGGAGGAAGGGAGCTCTGGGATGTCTAGATAGGGAGATCGCCCAAAGGGGGAGGGGCCATGATCGCCCAAAGGGGAGAGGCCATGATCGTCCAAAGGGGGAGGGGCCATGATCGCCCAAAGGAGGAGGGGTAACGATCGCCCAAAGGGGGAGGGGCCATGATCGCCCAAAGGGGAAGGGCCATGATCGCCCAATCTAGGCATCCCCATCTAGGCATTCCAGGGCCCCCCTCCTGCAACCCCCTGCGATGGCTAGATCTCCCGATCTAGGCATCCCTGCCCCTCTCCTCCAATTGGGTGGAGGAAACAGACTTGTAACTTCGATGGTTGTCCGAATTTACCTAAACCCGGAATGACTCATGGATGCCTTCGTATTGGCCCCGTATTGCCAGCAATCACGTATGAATGTCTTTTGCATAATAACGTGAATTTGGATGACAATACCGAATTGGCACTATTTTAACCTTCCAATTCAGCCCCATGTGAAAGAGTCCTCAGAGTGTGGTGGAGTCTCCTTCCTTAGAGGCCTTTAAGCAGAGGCTCGAGGGCCATCTATCGGGGATGCTTTGATTTGGAGTTCCTGCATGGCAGGGGGTTGGACTGGATGGCCCTTGCAGTCTCCTCCAACTCTATGATTCTATGATTCTAATCTGATGCAGCTACTTATAGCAGCAGTTTGAATGTGTTTCCAGGTGCTACCTCTTTCTTTCTTTCTTTCTTTCTTTCTTTCTTTCTTTTATTGTGCATTGCAAAAATTCATCTGCAATAATCTTTGAGGTTTTTCTCTTTAAAAAGTGGCATGATTTTTTCTTGCGTGGCATACAGGCTACATTTCTTCACTGTTGTTATTTCACCTGAGCTGGACTTATTCAGATTTCCATTCCTTGCTCCCTCTCCCTGAATCCAATGGGAGACTGAAGGTGCCTTCTGCTCCTGTAACTTTGAGGTTTTCCAGTGATAGTGCCATGGCATTTTCAGCTATTCCACAACTCCTTCAAGGCATCAAACCTGCCACATTTCAGACAGAATGTACAAAGGACTCCCATTTTATAGACTCCTTTTTATATCTGCCAGTTATTTTACTGCTCGCTTCCCCTTGAACTGTGCCGGGTGTTCTGGCCTAAGTCTTCAAAGCAGAACAATTAGAAATGAGATGGATGGAATATGCATTCCTTCCTCATTCATTTTCATTACAGAAATAAATGGGGCTCCTTCAGTTTATTTTTAAAACAAATTTGCACCCTGTTGGCCATGAGAAGAAGAAAGATCTAGTGCTTTGAGCACTTTCTTTTCCCTTACAAAAGGATAAAGAAGTATAAAACCTATGTTATATAAGCAGCTTACCATGTACTGCATAAATTAGTCACAACTTTACCTCATTCCCTTAAATGGGACCTAGATTCAGCTAGATTTTTTTGAGTTAAGCTTGTTGGTTTTACACTCATCCCTCCATATTTGCAGCTATGATATTTGCGGATTTGATTATTTACGGATTTGATTAATATGTTCCCCCTAGGAATATCTAGGTCCTCCAGTGCAACTCTGTGGTCAACTTTAACTAAACATTGCTCTGAAAGACCTAGAGATTCCTAGAGAGAATACTCTACTAGGCCTTTGTAGCTCCTCCAGTGCAGTTCTATGGTCAGTGTCTGTGAGACATTGACCACAGAGTTGCACTGGAGGACCCAGAGATTCCTAGAGAGGTGTCCTCTCAGGTAAAAACATGGTGTTTTTGTTATGTGAAGTTTTTCCATATTCACAGGGGTCTTGTCCCCCTAACCCTAGTGAATATGGAGGGACAAGTATAGTAGTACTGTAAGACATACTGGGTTATATCCAATTGTGTCTATCCACCAGTGTCGTCTAGTAGTTTGAGTGTTGGACCACAACTCTGGAGACCAGAGTTCAATTCCTCATTTCACCATGTAAACCCACTGGGAGACCTTGGGCAAATCACATGATCTCAGCAAACCTTCAATGCAAACCTTCTCTGACCAAATCTTGAAAAGAAAACCCCATGATAAATTTGCCTTAGGGTCACCGTAGGTCAGAAACAATTTGAAGGCACACAACAACAGCAAAACCAACAACCAGCATGGATTTTCCCTCCCCACTGCAGCCTAACATATTCTCCCCCATCTGCTAGAATGAGTTGGGGAACCCTGTGAAGAAGAGGGAGGTATAGCGAGAGGAGATGAAGCCCTGTTGCACAAGCTGAAGTCCACTATTGTGAGTTTCAGTGGAGCCCACAGAACTGGATCTAGAGTTAGTCATACTTACATTTAAATCGATTGAACTGAATGGGACTCGAGTTTAGTCATGAGTAAATGAAGTCTGATTTCAGCACGTCTGTGGAATGAGTCATTACCCAGTCTTTTAATGTCTGTGCTTCCCATAGTCATTAAGCATAGCAATGTCTGCATCCAGCCCACAGTCTGAAACCCACTCACACAGTAACATCCTGATCTAAAGATAAAAAGCACATGTTTTCAAATATTGATTGATTACAATGTTGATCATAATGAATTACTAGGCTTCCACCCCATTTGCTATGTTTAAGTACATGTAGTTAATAAGGCAACAATGATCATGGTCAGATTGTGTTCGTGAACTATTTTCTCCTTCAGCACTATAAAAGGTCTCCACCATCCTGTTTAACTTGGCATTTTTTAAAAAATCCACTTAGTTTTTTGATTTTGTTGGTCAGACCTGGATTGCAATCATGAATATAGCTCTTTAGAGAATCCCTTTCTTCTGTGAACTTCATAATGGAGATTTAGTGGGCTGTAAACAGGCTCTTGAGCAGTACCCTCAATGATGGCTATGGAGATTAAATGACTATTGTGTAAAAATGCAGCACAATGTACTGGGAGAGGTTTGTATGTGAGTTTAGAATAGGCTCTATTCCCCCCTCAGGACAGTCCCCAGAGGTCTCTGCTTTCTCATCCCACGAAGGGAAGCAATGTCTCAATTTTCCTAGAGAAATTTGAGGCAATATTTTTAGTCAATCCCAGTGGGCGTTCTTCATATGCACATGTATCTATATCTATATCTACATCTGGGTTACTTTGAGCTGGTTGAATGGTGTGGTCATGCCTAAAATGTCTCCTGTTGAAAATTTGGGATTTGGCAAAAAGATCGATCAGTTATCAATTACTATAGATGGTCCACTTTTGGATTAGCAGAAGAACACTTAGAGCAGAAATGAACAGTCAGTTAATGTGCTGTATTTCACGCTGGGAAACAATGGGTTGAAATAAATGTACCTGGGGAGCTGGTATTAAAAAGTCCCTGATTGTACCAGGAGCTAAAAGGAAATATTCTGGGATGAACAAAACATTGCATAGATCTCCAAAATAAAGTTGGAAAGAACAAGAACAAAATCTGAGACTTTCTGTCCCACCTCACCCCCGATCATTCTGAATATTATTTGGAATATGAGGTATATTCTGATCCCAGTGAGAAATGCCACACATTGCAGGGCATATATAGAAAACAGAAAATAGATAGAAAACACCTTTGAAGCTCAAAACTGAGTTGCTGGGATCACCAAAGGCAAGAAGCTTTCATTCCATACTGTCAGAACTCACCCTTTCTTTTTATACCTTATAAGTAAAAGGCCAGCATTCACTCCTGTGGGGAAAAAGTAAAGACACCATAAACTCTGAGGTCTTCCAGATGGGTCTTTCAGTATGCTTTAAAGCCTTCATTGTGTGCCAGATTTTTCACTATTTCTCGCAAGATAACAATGTGCAGACAATGTCATCATTGTCCTCCTCCTGCTGGTGCTCTTGTTCCATTCTTCCCCCATCAAATCCTCTTCAATCAGGGAAAATCCATTTATTATTATTTTTTTAAATTGTGCTGTGGCGTGCTACCAAACCATGGACTCATTGTACTTTTCTGTGTTTTGGGTATGTGAATGAGCTGTTTAGGTTTGCCCTGGGTGTGTGGATTTACACCTCCCTGTGGTCGCGCCTTTGCCATTTTTATTCTGGAAGTCATTTTGTTCTCATCTCTTTTATTCAGCTCTTCTTTCTAAAGAGGAATGTGAACCTTATGCCTGATGGAGCATCCATCATGTGCATGTGTTCTGCCAAAGTCCTTGTATAAATTATCTACAAGGCTTCCATTTATAATTTTAGGACTCCAGGGATATGGTGAGTGCAATTACAGCAAGCTGAAGAGGCAAAAACAGTAATAGTAGTAGTAGTAGTAGTAGTAGTAGTAGTAATATTTATTTGTATTTCCCCCCTCTCCCCACGGATCGATGCGGGATTCCAACAGATTGTTGGACGTTCTGCCCCTTACAAGCAACCATTTTTCGTGACAGTGCATCATGCAAGACAATATTAACCAGGCCCTTCCACATTCTGGCAGTGTCATTAATCATATTCGTCTCCATGTACTCCATGTGGGGTTGGTTGACTAAGTCATGCACATGGATGGCAGTGACTCCAGGTATGTGTGTGGACTATTTGGGGGGTTTCATTAGTTAGAAACTTTGAAATGACACATTAATGGATTAATTGCAGGGAGTGGAAAAGTGAAAAGGGGGGGGGGAATTCCACCTCTATTTTTGTCAGGTTCTCCTCCATGGATGTTTCTTGCAGGTCTTTTGCAATGATGCATTCATACTACCACTATGTTAGTACATTATCAAAACTATCTGTTTAGAGGCTGTTCCCCCCCCCCCCCATAATTATATTTAGAGATGTAAAATTCTGAAAATTTTGAAACTAGGGGGAAATGTTTTGGAGGTTCTATTTGGAGAAAAAAATGTGTTTTTTTAAAAAAATAAAAAAGCTTTACAGATTGAAAGTCACTCTGTTACTAAAGGAATATAAAATGTATTGTGTCTAGTTTGGTTTGGCATAAACTTTTATCATGTTTGGAATATTGAAAGTACTGCTTCTCCGACAATAATTACATAGGAATATATACTTCTCCATTTTTTAAAGATTATGAATTGTAAGGAAAATCTGACAACAAGGGCCATCACTGGCTTTCCTAATTTATGAGGAACAGGGAAAAAGAATAAAAAACAGGAGCTACCATCACTAGGAAAAACAAGGAAAATTAGGCTGCATCTGCACTGCAGAATTAATGCAGGTTGATACTGCTTTAACTGCCGTGGCTCAGTGCTATGGACTTCTGTGATGTATAGTTTTGTGAGATATTTAGCCTTCTGTCAGAAGGCTCTGATGCCACAACAAACTACACATTCCAGGATTTTATAGGATGTAGCCATGGCAGTTAATGTGGTATCAAAGTGTATTATTTCCACAGTGCAGATGCAGTACTTTGTGCAGGTTGTACTTTGTGTCTTGTGGTTCACCGAGCAGACACAAGTCATTCACTCCCATAAAAGAGCTGAGAAAAGGAAACAGAGACCAGGAATTACAGTGATCTGACACTGCACATAGTCATATGCACCTTTAAAAAATAATTTTATTTGTCATTCTAAAGGAAAGCATTACTTTATTTTTCAGTTTTTACTGGCGGTAAATGCTTTACCAAAGAGGGGGAAAACCTAACCCTTTTCCTGATTTTTCTTGGCATTGTCCCCAGGCCTTCACAGCTCTAATTGTCTGTCGCTTTATTGTTGTGGCCTGAGTTGAGGGAAATGGCATCACCTCTGAATACATCCAGACTTTTCGTTATTGACTGTGATGGACTTTTAATTGCAAGCTCTTTTTAATATCCTGTCTTTTAACCAAAGTTTAAATTGGTTCAATTCAAAAGACAGTTTGATTGCTTTTGAAAATAAATGTATATACTTTTCTTACATTTTTGTATGTTTTCTACCTGTTTTGGTTTTAATATTCTGGAAGCTCCCTTGAGTCCCAATATTTGGGGAAAGGCAGGATAGAAATTACTTTAGTAATAACAATAATGATGATAATAACGAGGAGGAGAAGGAGGCCCCCTATATAAAAAAGTTCTCACCCTCTTTTTTCCCCTTTTTCTTGTTCATGCTGCAGGCAGGACCTTATGTTAACAGAAGTGAAAACTTGCACCACTTCCCTGTGATGTGAGAAGGGATTCATCCTCTGCCCCAGCCCTGCTTCGCTTTGCTATCACACTTACCCTCTCCATCTCTTTGGACCTTATCAGACGTTGGAAATTGGAAGTATAATCTAATGGCAATCCGAACGCAATCATGGGGTTTCACGTTATTGTGAATTAAAGTATCTCATGCAATTTCGGCCAATGGGAAGTCATTCCGAACACAATCATGGGGTTTCATGTAATTGCATATTACAGTATCTCACGCAATTTTGGGCAATGGGAGGGGGGTCATTTCCAGGTAATGGGAAGTCATTCTGAACGCATTCCGAATGCAATTGGAATTCACATAAATTTGCTAAACTAGCGAATTCATGTGAATTCGAATTGGCTCCAATTGGCTCCATTTGTAATAAAGAGAAATTCCTCCTGTCTGATAAGGTCCCAAGTCACCTTTCTTTGGTTGTCCAGTTACTTGCTTTCACACCTGCCATTGCAGCAGTGGCAATGGCCCCTTCTTCCCTTCCTCCTCGCTCCACACACAAAAAAGTGCTCACATAGAGATGACAGGACCAGGCAGGTATAGGTTGAGTCTTCTTTATCTGGAATTCTAAAATCTGAAATACTCCAAAAACCAAAACATTTTCATTGGGTAGCTGAGATACAGTGACATCTTTGCTTCTTGATGGTCCAGTGTACCCAAACTTTGTTTCCTACACAAAATTATTAAAATAATATTGTATAAAAGTACTTCAGGTTGTGTATATATGTTGTATATGAAATGAAAATGAATTTTGTGTTTAGATTTGTCCCGTACCCAAGATATATCATGATGTACATATATGCAAATACAGGTATTCCAGAATCCAAAAGAATCCAAATTTTAAAACACTTCCAAGCACTTTGAATAAGAGAGACTCAACCTGTATGACCTTAAAAAGCAGGGATGAAACATAGCGAGGAGAGGGAATGAAGGAGGGAAGGAATAAAAGGAGGAAGTGCATGTGGCCATGGGAATGCTAATGGCTTGGGGGTAATGCTGGCTTTTCTGTACTCTCCAATATTTCACAAATGAAGACTGGGACCCATGTGGCCAAGCAACTTCAGAGTGTGGTCAAGATGGCAAAACTTATTACAGAGGAAGAACAGATAAACTAGAAGAGGCTGCAGCAGTTTGCTTTTGTCTGAACCTCCTTGAAGGGGCATGATTCTGCCCTTCCTCTTCTCTCCTCTGATGAGTTAGATTGAGTGCAAACTATTTTTGCAGTTTGCAGCAACTGAAGTAAACTGAGGACAAAGAGGGAAAGCTGGAGGAGGAGAGAGAAAAAGTAGATTGGAAAAATGGCTTGACAAGTGACTAAATTGGGGCCGTCCCTGCCAAACAGATATTTGGAGGGCATGCACTTCTTTCCTCCCCTTCAGATATGAAAGAGCTTCAGGCACCACTGATTGAAAGAATGCAGTAAAAGCAAGCAGAATTTAGGAGGTATAACAAAGGAAAAGAAAACATATATCTATGGGGTGAAGCAGACTGCTCCTTTGCACCAGCTTGGGAATGTAATCTGATTGTGGTGTTTAGACATTGTATGCTCTGACACCACCCCCACGCTCCCAGGAAGCTGCACGTCTGACTGCATGTGCACTGGCTTCACAGTGTTTCGGCAGGGTGCCATTTCCATGCACCATGCCATAGAAATGCTGAAAAGCTGTCAGTCTGTTTGCGGAGGAAGCTGGCCAGACTGGGGCCATGGCATACAGTTGCCATAGCTCCAGTCCGGTGCTCAAAGGGGCAATGTCACGCCACCCCTTTAGGGATGTCTGTTTTGGGCCTCTCTCTCTCTCTCTCTCTCTCTCTCTATATATATATATATATATATACAGTCGCCCCTTTGTTTTAAAAAAAAATTGACAGAAAGTTTGTTTTGATTTGTAGTTGTTAACTTATCTATATATAGTCACCATCCAGATTTACACATTTTCTCCAGCTTTTCTTGACCCTCCAAATACCATTATTGTAGAAGTCTGCAGATTACGCCTGACAAGGATTTTACACTTTAGTCACCTCTGGCAGAGCCAGTCACAAAAATAAAGGACGCAATGAGTTGATTTTCTCATCAATGTTCACTTAGGGACCAATGATGACACTGACAAAATTTCATCAATATGCCATAATAACGTCCGGGTGATATTTATTACTTTACGATATCCCCTCGTAAGGCACAATTTGCAGACTTCTACAATATCAGGTATTTGGAGGGTCAAGATACACTGGGAAAAATGTATAAATCTAGATAGTGACCACATAGAGATAAGTTAACAACTACAAATCAAAACAAACTTTCTGTCCATTTTTTAAAAAAGGTGATCATTAAAACGTTACGATACCCCCTCGTATGTATATATGTATGCGTGTGTGTGTGTGTTTGTGTATGAGAGAATGAGGAAAATGGGTTACATGAAGCTACAGACCATGGAACCTTACTTCCCACAACAGTGGGGGGATATCAGGAAGAGATCAACGAACGCACAAGCCAGAAGACTTGGATTACTTTGTCCAGTTCTGGGCACCATAATTCAAAAAGAATGTTGACAAGCTGGACCATGTCCAGAGGAAGGTGACCAAAATGGAGAAGTGTCTGGAAACCATGCCCTAGGAGGATCACCATGGGAAGCTAGGTATGTTTAACCTGGAGAAGAGAAGATTCAGAGGTGATACGATAGCCCTTTTAAAATATTTGAAGGGCTGTCACATTGAGGAAAGAGTAAGCTTGTTTTCTGTTGCTCCAGATGGCCTGGAGCAATGGGTTCAAACTAGAGGAAAAAAGATTCAACCTCAGCAGGAGGAAGAACTTCCTGACAGTAAGAACTGTTAGGCAGTGGAACCCACTCCCTCTGATAGTGGTGTAGTCTCCTTCTTTGGAGGTTTTTAAACAGAGGCTGGATGGCCATCTATTGGGGGTGTTTTGACTGTGAGTTCCTGCATGGCAGGGGGTTGGACTGGATGGCCCTTGGGGGTCTCTTCCAACTCTATGATTCTAAGGCTTTACAGTGTCACCATTGCAGATGTGCATACCTCCTAAGGAAAAAAACCACAGTAATTTTAAAGTGGGACTGTACTTGGAATTAAATGTTTTACGGTAGAATTAAATGCCCCCCTCCTTTCAAGGAGAAAAATGGTGGATAAAAAGGAGTAAAAGAAAGATTCTGAGAAAGGGAGAAAGTGGAGCAGAATAGGGTGAAGAAAAATGGATGTGTAGCCAAGGTACAGCCACAGTTATATAATGTTCAAGCACACCATAAGCAAATGTGGAAGGGAAACTGAAATTTTTGAAAATAAAATGAATGTCTTTAGTGGCATGAAACAAATTCCATGATCAACCAATCAAATATCATGTTTATAAAAAAAAATCAAAAGGCAATGCAACAACATCTTGCTTTTGCAAGATCTGGTCCTTTTAGTAAGTGAAACATCTTTCCCACTACCTCTAACAATGGGCAGCCTACCATTTCTTAAAAGGAATCCTGCAGAATGTCATTAACTAAAGGCAGGGTCATCTGTGACCTTAAACTAATATGCTGTATAAATTTTCCCTTCCTACTCATGGAGGCCATTAATATGTAGGGTGTTTGGTATGTTTTGAGCTGGCTTCCGAAATCTGCCAACTGGGACAGAGGTGGTCATCTTGTGGTCCTCCAGATATTGTTGGAGAGTGCATGATACCAGCCCTAGCTAATACAGCCAAAATTGATAATAATAATAATAATAATAATAATAATAATAATTCTATTTATAGCCCGCCCCTCTGAACTGGCAATCGGTGCGGGGTACAACATAGTTAAAAGCATCACAGGTTAAAATACAACAATCCCATCCCCCTCACCCACCCCTTAAAATAGAATTAAATCGCTAAGAATTAAAAACATAATACAAATAAAACATTTAAAAAGTAACTTCCAAAAGCTGCATAAAACAATTTCGATGGGGGAAAAGGAGCTAAGAAAAAGAGTTGACAAAAGAGTCGAGAAATTTATAGCCGCTCCGCCTCCCGCCCCCCACAATCTAGGCATTTGAGTTGCCCAATAGGGCACTAATTATTGGATGCTGGAAAAATCTCCAGTTCATGTTTGTCTTTGTAGACATTCACCATTGTGCACATGGTGTATGTTCTGTGGATGGGACAAGCATGGCAATTTTAATTTGGGTACAAGATTAAGGGGGATGCAGTGGCTTAGTGGTTAAAATGTCAGTTCTTGTTCGAGGCCCAAACATGGGATGAGCTCCTGTCACTATTTCCAGCTTCTGTCAACCTACCAGTGTGAAAACATGCAAATGCAAGTAGATAGATAAGTACCACTTATCAGGGGGAAGGTAACAGCACTTGGTGCAGTCATGCTGGCCTCATGACCACCAGAGTAGTCCTTGGACAACACTGGCTCTTCGGCTTAGAAATGGAGATGAGCACCACCCCCTACAGTCGGTTACAACTAGACATTCATGTCAAGGGACTACCTTCACCTTTACCTTTTACAAGATTAAATAAAATAAATAAATAAATAAATAAATAAATGTGTTTGATCCGCATAACACAAACATGTGCCAGTGTCGGTTTTGTTCTGTCTCTGGTAGTTCTTCATACAAACAGAGTTCTGATGTTTCAAAGCAAACAGCTCGTAGAGCTGTGGTTCAAAATATTCTTGTTTTGGTTCTTGAACATGTCACAGTTATAAGTGGAAGATGACAGCAACATCTGCACCTCCTCTGTCATAAATGTCCCACCAATGGGACAATGCGATTGCATGGGAAAGCTTTGTCTGGAAACACCCTTATTAGCCCAGCCTCATAATATTTGGCCAAACCCACACATAAAAAGTCCTTTATAACAAGTCCTTTTAAAAATGGGAAAAAAATGTCTTAATGGTGCATTGCAGATATTACTACAAAAGTCCTTGCTACTGCACATTTAACAAAAGGAATCTTGGTAAGCAGAATTATTGGTTTCACACATCAACCCCACTATAAAGATCTGGAAGACCAGCATCACTTTGAAAAATTAGGGCAAGGATCATGATTTGCATCTTTTTGGATCCTTTTACATTCTATTCCACTCCCACAACTGTATACATATGTTTTATAACTGAGACTTTAACATAACATCACTGTCCTGAATCTGAAGAAGAGGATTTATATCCATGAAAGAAATTGGTTAGTCTTAAGGTACTGCCACATTCCCTTCCCTCCATCCTCCCTTCCTCCTTTTTATGCTGTAAGATTCTGACTTTTTCTGAAAATTCCTCTAAATTGTGTATCTCATGGAGGCACCACTAGATGGCATCATTTCTCTGAGGATTTTCGGATGATTAATGCTTAGACTGCTGTAGAAGATCCTCCAGGCTAGTTCCCCCCCCCCCCCGGCTGATTTTTCAGATTATTGTTCTGTAAAGATGTAAACATTATGCGCGTGTACCCGTACACACCCACAGACGCACACAGCATGCATCATTTGCGAAGGTGTGATTGATGGATTTCTTCCAGCTATTATGAAACGGTGTCTTCCTTAGACACAGTCTTCTGGACCTTTTAATTTTCTTATACAAAAGAATTACTGGGATGGGGGTGGGAGATACCTTTTCCCCATTATCTCTGCTCACCTTCTTAGCTCTGTGTGCACTCTGCTAGATCCAAACAGAAGCAGGCTTTATCCTGGGAAGCATCTTGTGTGATTGCTTGTTGTTACTGTGTGTATATGTTCATATTTTAATTGGACCTTGGTATTTATCTTCCGTGCCGATTCTCTTGAGAGGAAGTCTGTTAGTTTGTAAACTCGGGTTGTAAAAAACATACCTTTTATTTATTTTTTTCCCTTTCTTTTCAAAGTCTTGATGTTCAATACATTAACATGTTAGACTACTCTTACAAGATAAAAGAACTGCCTTAGATCCTGTATGGAGAAAGAAGGGATATAAATAAAATAAATAATTTTAAATATAAACTCAAAAGACTTGTAAGAAAGCAGCAGTTATGTTATTGTTGTGGTGGTTTTATTTGCTGTCATGTAGACTTTGATTTATGGCAACCCTATGAATGAGATACCTCCATGAGTCCAGTCATCAACTGCCTTGCTCATGTCTTGCAAATTGAGACTTGCTGGTTTTTTGGTCAAATAAGTCCACCCTCTTTTTCCTACTGCCTTCCACTTTACCAGCATTATCATCTTTTCAAATGAGATGTCGTCTAATTTCTGACTTTGGTATTTAATGATATGTCTTTACACTTGAAGGTCTTATCTAGTTCTTAGCTGTCCTTCCATTTCCTAGTCTTCTGATTTCTTGACTACAATTTCCAGTTTGGTTAATGATTGAGCCATAGTATAGAAATGCTTTAACACTTTTTGTCTCTTTTTCAGCTACTTTTAAATTACATAAATCTTAGGTGGTCATTATTTTGGTTTTCCTAATGTTTATCTGTAATCCTATTATTTCACTTTCTTCCTTAACTTCCATTAGTAATCAATTCATGTCTTTGCAAATTTTTTGCCAATAATTTTTGCCACCTGAATATCTTAAATTATTGGTGTTCTTTTTTTTTCCAATTTTCTCATTGTCCTTCCAAATATAATCCTACTTTCTGTATATGTTCTATGTATAAATTAAACAGAATGATAAAATTCAGTCTTCCCTGACTCCCTTCTCAACTTGAAACCATTTTGTTGCTCTGTGTCTTTTCTCAATAGTGCCTCTTGTCCAGAGTACAGGTTATGCATCAGCACAATCAAATTTCATGGCATGTTCATTTCTTTTAGAGAATCCAGTTTTTCATGATCTACACAATCAAAAGCTTTATTATAAACTTGGTTGATTCTTTTGAAACTCTTTAGTGTGCTCTATTAGCCAACATACATATGCAATATGATCCCTAGTGCCTCTTTCTTTTCTGCATCTTTTCTGCATCCAACACAGTTGGTTTTTCTTGCTCCATCTATGGCAGACGTCATTGTTGTAAAATCTAGAGCAACACTTTGATTATATGGATGTACTTTGTACATTTTGATTATATTCATGTACCCCAGTAACAATTGGAAGGGGTGTTTATTTCACTTTGTGAAAAAACACCTTCAACATGTGTTGTGTATATTTGTTTAATCACTTTTATGGTCTTCCCACCTTTTTTGGGGGGGGGGGGGGAGAAGAGTTAATGCAGCAGCTATTTTCTCTTCCTTTGGCTGTCATGAAAGTTTTAACATTGGCTTTATCACTCTGCAATTATTATTATGATGGTAATAAGAGGTTATGGACTCATAAAAATTGATTATAGTGACCTCTTTTCGGGACTGAAGAGAAGGAGAGAGGCAGTGTTTACAGCGGAGGCAATATTCCTTTCCTCTCTGAACATATGGCAAATGTTAAAGTAGGGTTACCAACTGGCTAGACCAATCCCTCCCCCCAAAACAGACGGCAAAACAACAACAATAATAGAGCAAGCAGAAAAATAGTCAGGGTTGCTCTTGTGTTTTCAGGAGCTATTTGCTTTGCCAAAATCAGCAGATGAAGCTTTTCATGACATGGATTTAAGAAGAAAAAAAAGAAGCCAACTAGCAAGTGCCTATTGAAAAGTTGGCAACCATACGTCAGAATCAAATTGCTACTTGTGCAAATAATCTAGTTTGCCCCAGTTTGCATAATCTTCAAGGATATTTTGTAGGCTTAAAACAATTACAGACTGATGGCTTTGTTGCAATTATTTTTTTAAAAAAGAAGTTGTAATTAATCAATGTTTGCCAGCTGGAATGTATACTGCACTCTTTTCTAGCAATACCTCTTCTTTAGAAAGCCATCATTCCTTTGTTGTCCCTGTTCATTTATATGAATAGCATGCCAAAGCAATGGCACCTATACCATATATGTTCATACTATTTTATTTTTTATTTTTTATTTTTATTTATTTATTTATTTATTTATTTTTGCTATTTTGAGTCTCATATTGAGAGAAAAATGAACTTCAGGCCTAATAAATTTATTTATTTGTTCCCCCAATTTCACAAGGGATGCAGTGGCTTAGTGGGTAAGAAAACCTTCCCTTGAGAATCTGAAAACTCAGCCAGGGTATATTGGGTGTTTCAAATTGAATCAAATAAAATCAATCAATAATTCAGTGCCATTCTAGCACTGAGTGCTATTGCTTACATATCCAGCATGGCACCACACAAAAGAAGAAGGTTCAGTTGCTCACCCTGAACATACTCGATCTTGTCTGATTACAGCAACTAATGGTTGGTACTTGCATGGAAGACTATATTCCAGAGATCCTCAGGTAAGTGTATGAAAGAATCCTGCCTGCAACCCTGGAAAGCCATGGCTTCTGGACAGAGTTAGACCAGTGGGTCAACATGAGACAACATCCTGTGTTCCTTAAGATCTCAGTGGGCTGGGTGCAGCAACAATATTTCTACAAAAATCAATCCTGTACAGTCAGCTCTTGCCATCCATGAGCTTGCAAACCATGGATTTGCGCATCCTTGAATGGCACCACCCCATTCAACCCAGTGGTGAAATCTGCACACAGCCATGCACCAACATTGGGAACAACAGGACTTGAGGTCCCACATTTTTTGTTACCCACAGGTGTCTGGAATGGAACCCCCATGGATATGAAGGACCAACTGTACAAACAGCTCAGTAAGGAAAGAGCATCCTGTCTGGCTGCTGGGGAAAAGGAATGGAGAGAACCGGAGGATATCCGTAGACTTGGAGAAACTCTAAGTTCTTTGTGGTCTCTGGGAACCACACAACTAGGTTATCCTGAGCCTGCACAGTGCCTCTTTTGGAGTGTTCTAAAGAGTTTTGGCGGTAGCCTTGTCCATCTCTGCCAACCCTATATAAAGGGCTCCTGCCAAAATCTAGCAGTTCCTTTTCATCTGCCGCTGCAGCTGCCTCATCAAGAACAGCATTTGCATGCTCAGATTGGAAGATTTCTGAAGATCAATCGAGCAGGGTATTGTGGAACAATGTATGACGAACTGAAAATCTGAAATGAAAGACTGTAGTTGCTCATTTGGCAATGTTTTGTTTTAGGTCACAATTGCCCTGCCCTGCCATATTATACCATACTATACTATAAGAAGGAAAACAATGACTCTCCCTCCTCAAACTGTAAGGGTTTTTTGTTTTTTGTTTTTTTTTTTTGTTTTTCAGTACTAGCATAAGAAATTAGCCTTATTCAGGTGTTTATCTGAATATGTACAGGATTAATGGATGGTGCAGATGAGGGCACACATGTAACCTGTCACCAAACGTTGCTGTGCTTCTAGTAGCTTCCTAAATCTTTGTGGAAGGTCCCTTGAACACAGCCATAGAGCTCCTGTGATTAGGAACCCAGCCTTTGCAAGATTCCTGATCAAAAAAATTCAGTCTGCAAGTGCATTCAGTTGTGTGTGTATCTTTTCCTAGGAGGAGGAGAGTGTGTTTGGGCTGGGGGAGCAGAGAGGAGTAACTTCTCTAGGGTTTTGTGTCTTTATATAAGGAAGTTCCCAGAGGCTGTATTGAGATGCAGTGATACTGAGCTTTTTACTCAGTTAATTGATTAGTTAATTAACTTTTTAAAACCTCCTAAATCACTTGGGCAGATTTTCCTCATGGTGATTATTACAGTATTCCTGAAATCCTAAAAATATTCTCAAGAATTTCATTTTCCCATCTCTTTGCCTCTCCCTCTTCTTTTATTTAAGTGTTTAATGGGATGTACACATTTCTGTCATTATTTGGAGTTTATCAGACGGGAGGAATTTTTTATTTCAAATGGAGCCAATTGGGGCCAATTTGAATTCACATGAATTAGCTAGTTTAGCGAATTTACATGAATTCCAATTGCGTTCGGAATGCGTTCAGAATGACTTACCATTATCCAAAAATGACTACCAATTGCCCAAAATTGCGTGAGATACTTTAATATGCAATAATGTGAAATCCCATGATTGCATTCGGATTGCCATTAGATTATACTTCCAATTTCCGTCGTCTGATAAACTCCATTGTGATGCTGTATTTGTCTTACAGGTCTGTTGCCAGTCTCCCATACAGGCTCCATGATGCTTTTGTCAACTGTTGGAAGTATAATTTTAAAAATTGAGGAATAACTTTGAATTCTGCAAAAATGTCTTTTCATTGCCTGCTTTCTGCTGCCAGGCTCCAGTTTCAGGATCATGTGGGACTTGGGCCAGGTTTGCGGTTTGACATGTTACCCAAAAAAGGTGGTGGGGTCTAGGGGTCCCCGTCAGCAGTGTTAGTGTCTTCTTTGGATGTTAGGAAATTAATTAGCTCTAAAGGAAACATGTGGGAGATGATCATATCTTACTGCAAAGACAGTTTCCAGTTGAAGTAAATAAATGGATTTTTATCTAGAAATATGCAAGGGAGTGCTCAAACAGACAAGAACTGATTCTGCGATAAGACTCATACAAGGCTACAGAAATGGAAATCTGAAAAGTTGGCTTGCAGAAGATTAAGGGTTAAGAGGAGGGTATATTTACCACTCTAGAAGAGAGAGAGCTCTGCTGGAGATTCAGACAGCTTCGGAGGGTGCTCCAGGAAATGTGACCAATATGCTGAGATCTGAGCAGTTTTTATCCCCTAAAACTTGCCATCAGAGTATACCAGTATGTTGTGTACCCAAACAGTATAACAAAACCTTTAATGATCATCCCAAGGAATGGACAAACTGGTCTGGAAAAGGTAAGGATTTTAAACATCAAGCTGTTAATACACTGATGAAATCTGAAACAGACCTTTGATGATCAGACAGTCAGGGGAAATGTAAGGACTTCAAAGAGAGAAAACAGGGTATGGACTCTGTCTGTTTTGACAAATGCTTTCCTTTGCTTTCTTTTCCATGGGAAATGCAAAATAAGCAGGTAGGAGGAATGTGTCATGTTTAATATAACCCATGGTGCTTGTTCTTTTGTTCTTATCTAGGCTGGTCATGCTGTAGGTCAAGTGACCCTGACACTGGTGCATTTCAGCTTCCTTGGGTTATTTTCATCCCCCCAGAAACATGTACCAGGTCATTGTGACTTCCCTTCCTGTTCCACGCTATATATTAATTATGAAAACTCCATATCCAGCTGGAGAGGTGATAGGGCATGCTTACAGACATGGGCAACATAGAAGCAGAGCTGTCCCAAGGCATTCTGAAATGACATCAGGATGGCATCTCTCCTCCATTCCACATGCAGACTGGCAGCTGAATGTTACTTAAGTACTGGAAATGGGATGGGGTTCTCTGCCACATCTGGGGACATCTGCCACACCTGTGTTATTTTAGGGACATATTGCAACAGGCCATGTCCTCTAGAGAGGAGTATGATCAGAAGGCTCAGAAGCAATAATCAACAAATGATCATTTCTACCTTTCTGGCATCTGCTCCCTGAGGCATTTGCCACATTTTGCCCAATGATAGGCCTGGCTCTACATGGAAGTGCTAATTATACAGACTGGAGTCTGCGTTGTTTGTTTTTGTTATGTACCTTCAAACTGACTCTGATTTATGGCAACCCTATCATTGGGCTTTCTTGGCAATATTTATTTTGAGGAGGTTTGTCATTATTTTTCTCTTAGGCTGAGAGAGAGTGACTTTCCAAAAGTCACCCAGTGGATTATCATGGCTGATCAGAGAGACAAAGCCTCAGTCCAACATTCAAACCTTTACACCATGCTGGTTTTTATTTGTGCTCTGTCAGGGCTTCTGTGAATAAGTACTGCAGTGTATATGGTGGTCACAGAAACTGTTTTACAAGTGATGGTGGTCATGCATATTTGCTTTTGTGTATAACTTCCATAGCCTAGCATGAATTGAGCTAACTGGACACGGTGATGCTATCTTTTCCTGCAGCCCCACAGATTTCCACAGGCAATTTACATGAAAGGAATCCCAACTGTGAGCCTCCCTCTGTGCATTTACATGTTTATTTAGAAATCATTATCAAAATGTACATTATGTGATATGAAATAACAATGTCGGTAAAAGCCATTTTCTAAAGCCCATTGAGGTTTTTAGAGTCATTGGTGGATTGTGCTATTGTGTGGCATCCACACATCAAAAAGTCCACACGGAATTAAAGAGTGTTCTGTACTCTAAACCAGGGAAGGACAACTTGTGACTATTAGGTGTTTTTGAACTGAAACTTGCAACACCCCTCACCTTTGGCTACAGTTTGGTGCCTGTAGACGATGGGAGCTGCAGTCCAACAACATTTGAAGGGGCACAAACCACTGTTATGGCATCTAGTCCAGGGGTGGGCAAAGTGTAGCCTATGGGCAAGATTCAGCACCAGACCCTTTTTAATGACTTCCATCTCCTCAGGGTCTCAAAGATTAATGACTTTCCCCCAAACTTTAAAAAAAGTCAGTTGAAAAATTGCCCATAAAGTGAATCAAAACACCACCTTAAGCAGCATTATGCACCAAAACAAACCCCAAATCCCCGGCATATCCCAAGCTATGACAGCATACATGTGCAGCAGGTAGGGAAATGTATATAGAGAGAGTTTTGAAAAGCTGAGCCCCAATAGCTGGGTGGGAGAGAAGTACAGAAGGGAGACAGAATTAAATCCAGTCCTCATTTTCCCCAGTCAACAGCAAGTTGGTTATGGAGAAAACTGGGGATGCATTTTCCCCCAGCCAATAAAGGCTGCATCTACACTGCAGAATTGATGCAGTTCTATACCGCTTTCACTGCCATGGCTCAGTGCTATGGAATTCTGGGAGTTTCAATTTTGTGAGATATTTAGCCTTCTCTGTCAGAGATCTCTGGTGCCACAATGAACTACAAATCCTAAGATTCTACAAGATGGAGCGTGGCAGTCAAAGCAGTGTCAGACTGCAGCAGCCAAAGGTTCTAGCTGGATTGGGGGGAAAATCACTTCATTCTAAAACTGGAAGAAATGCCCTTTTCCTGAGAACAAAATCAAAGAATTAAAAGAATAATTTTATTCAACGTGAGGAATGTCATTTCATGTCCACAGACCACAGTCCCCATTGCTACTTGATCTACAGAGAAATAAAACCTTCCTAGATGAAACCCATTCAAAACCTTCCGATAGGATAGGGCAGGGATTTCCAACCTTTTAGACTTGCAGAGCCCTTATTTCTTTGGTGGAGTCCTAACAGGCCTACCTTATATCTTATGAGTTAATGGTGTTTAGGCGTATATATAAGAATATATTCTTATTCTTTAATTGCATTCCATTTTTGTTTCTTTTATTTTCCTGGAGTGGCTGCGGAGCGCTTGGGAAGTGAATGCGAAGCCCTAAGGGCTCCTCTGAGCACAGGTTGGGAATCCCTGCTGTAGAGTATTGCATGTGTATTTTTCAAATTCCACAGTGCTCTCAGCAGAAGTAAAATCCCGGCAGGACTGCTGTTGCCTCATGTTTAGAAATGGGAAATGCAGGTTTCAAATCCCAGCCCAGCTCCAATTATACAAAATGCTGAAGGTATATTGAAGGGAGGTGGAGGGGGAAACCCCTGGACCACTGGCATGCATCCAATTATGCACACAATTAAGTGCTTTGATGACAGCTGTTTAAGGACAACGGCGTTGGCAGGCTCGGAAAAGGACAGATAGGAGAGGAGGACAAACGAGGTCTGACATGGAGACAGCCAGATGAATGTGACTTGAAATGAAATTTCAGCTTCGACCCGGTTGGAAGCCGACCCTTTGACCTCCTCTTTCCCAGTACTGCACCACCACACCCACAGGCCTCCATTTCATCTTTCGCCCTAGACATCCCCAGGTTACCACTGCCTCAAAGCTCCCTCCTATTAGCTGCAGGAATCCAAGATATCCATGGCAACCAGTCTCCATTTTAACCCCAGGGAGGCGGCCGTGGAATTGAAAAGCCCCAGCCCGCTCTGGCATCTCCAGCTCAGTAAATTGACAGTCTAGTTGTTTCCTTAGCTCCATTAGATTACGATGTACATTTCTGTCTTTCTTTGTTCCTTTCTTGGCAGCCTTTGCAGGTCTCTCTCTCTCTCTTTCTCTCATATTCTCTCTCTCCCCCTTGGTCTCTCTGCCAGTGGGTGCGCTTTTTGTGTGTGCTCATAGAGCTTGGCTTTTATGGTGGGTGGGGTGGAATCTGCGCTGTATTTCGAGGGCACGCTTTACAAATTAGTAACCACGACGCCGCAAGGTCCTCCCTGAATATGCCAAGCCCATCGCAGGGTTGATCTCATAAACCAGGCTGCTTGGATAATAAATAAGGTTTTTATAGAGAGCTCTTAAAATCCAGGATCAAATAACTGTAATCATTACAAAAGTGTTTGTTTATGGCATAGACGCTTCGGATGAGAAACCTCTTCCCTCCTTGCTAATGTTACATGAATGCAGCTAATTTGTACATTGAAACAAATTACAATGGAGTTATACAATAAGCTTTGCATAGTTTGGAAGCCAATGGATTTGCATTAGAGGAAGTCAGCTGGTAGTTTCTTTAATACCATGTCTAATGCATACAGGTCTTACTTGTTAGCAAGCCAAGAGTTTTGCTTGCAGACTAGTTCTACTATGAATTAAATGCTGTTGTTGGTATAAAAACTGGAGACTATCTTTTCTAGTCACTGTTAGCAATGTCAAAAGATTCTTTCTTCTGCAATTCAAATAAATATTCCTAGGCATAGGTGGTATATAAGGTTTAGTGATTTAAATTGATCTCAGTTATGTACCTGAAAATCCAGTTAGCTCCATAAAGATATTGCTGGTAATAATAACTGTGGCAGGAAATAAAAAGAGAGCTGCAGTTTTGGTAGTTTTTTGGTGGATCTGCTACTGTTTTGGCTTGGACAGACAGAGAACTAAATTTGTCTCCAGGGTTTTTCTTATTTACTACTATCATTCTGGGATGTAGTTCTGGTGTAATAGATAAATCACAAAATGGCAAGCTAGAACCACTGAGAACTGCTACACCTTTTTTAAAAAATAAACATTAGTCTTTACTGATTCATCCAAAAAGAGCTAATATGACCATTTTTTCCCTTTTCATAGAAAATTACTCTTGATAAACAATAACAACTTTATTGCTCCATAAAAGGTGTGCATGGGTTCAAAAATGTTTACGTTGTTGGCTACAATATGTAAATTATCAGCCTGATATAAATGTAAGCATGAATTACGTCTGAACTTATCACCTCCATTTTTAACCCAGTCTTCTGTTCATGCTTGTTTCCAACTATCTGACCTGGAAATAAAATATTTGGGCAGTTCAATATTTATGACATTATAAATCAGATTGTTTTGTAGCTTTGGGGCTCACATTTAAGGTTGTTAGTACTGACTAAACAATGTACCATACCTACCTATTAAGGTAGGAAGCCCAACAGAAGGATTTCCATGGTACTGCACATTGGGACATTGGAGAATGATGACTCCACTGCTTTCCTGGTTGCAGGATGTGGCAGGATGTGGCAGGCACAGTTTGGCTTTAGGCCGGGACATGGAAAGGAAACAGCCTTGGTCGCCTTAGTAGATGATCTAATCATCATCATCATCATCATCATCATCATCTTTATTTCTAACCCGCTCCTCTGTGAGTACAATCGGAGTGGGGTACAACAAGATTAAAACATACAAATTAAAACACTTCATTGACCCATTTCCAGCCACCCTCCCCTTAAAAAGAAATTAAATTAACAATAATTTAAAACCAACAACATTAAAAACATAATTCATCCTCCATAGTTCTTAGATTGAGGAGAAAAATAGCACCAGGCAAGGGGTCAAATTCAATTTATAGGTCCCATTCAGAGCTGGCATCTAAGAGGTGTCAGGGAAGGCCTGCCGGAAGAGATGCGTCTTCAGAGCTTCTTTAAAGCAATCAAGAGATGTTATAAGGCGCATCTCATCCGGCAGACCATTCCAAAGTTTGGGAGCGGTCGCGGAAAAAGTCCCCTGGGAGGTCTGCGACAGCCTAGTTTTCACAGGCTCTAGCAGGTTCCTCCCAGAGGATCGGAGTGTGCGGGGGGGGGGGGGGGTTCATACGGGGAGAGATGGCCAGGAGCTCGACAGGGGGAGTGTGTCCCTGTTGGTGCTGTTGGACTTTTCAGCGGCTTTCGATACCGTTGACCACGGTATCCTTCTGGGACACCTTGCAGATATGGGGCTTGGAGGTACTGCTCTGCAGTGGCTCCGATCCTTTCTGGAGGGTCGGTCTCAGAAGGTGTTATTGGGTGACACCTGTTCGACCCCACAGCCGTTGTCTTGTGGAGTCCCTCAGGGTTCAGTACTGTCCCCGATGTTATTTAACATCTACATGAAACCGCTGGGGGAGATCATCTGGAGTTTCGGAGTAAGGTGTTATCTGTATGCAGATGACGTCCAGATCTGTCACTCCTTTCCACCTATTACTCAGGAGGCTGTCCAGACCTTGAACCGGTGCTTGGTCGCTGTGTCGGACTGGATGAGGGCTAACAAATTGAAACTTAATCCAGACAAGACAGAGGCCCTCCTAGTCAATCTCAAGACCGAACAGGGCATAGGGTTACAGCCTGTGCTTGAAGGGGTCACACTCCCCCTGAAGGCGCAGGTTCGCAGCTTGGGAGTGATCCTGGACTCATCGCTGAGCCTGGAACCCCAATTCTCACCAATCACATCAGAAGGGAAGAAAAGAGAGTCTCCCCGCTTGTTCTTTCATAGGTGCTTTTCCTGAAGTACGTGGCTTGGAGTACAAGCTATCTTAGGTTCTTTGCTTAACTTGGAATGCTTTCATACTTGTGGTAGCTAGATAGACATATATTTTGTCGAGGGGAGGAGAGAGATGCAAAATATCATCTTGAGATTCTTTCCAGTTCCAGCTTTTCTCATCTATATTATATGAAGGCAGGGAACTGCACGGCTCCTTTAAGCTCCACTTTCATCACCATAAAAAAAATAGCACAAGCAGGACAGGCTTAGATTTAGTGGCTGGAGGAGTTAAGATAGTGGGAATGTATGACCTAAGATATCCAGAAGATACAATACTACTAACAGAAACCAACCTGGAACAATTACTGAAGAAGGTCAAGGAGGAAAGAGCCAAGGTAGTTGAACATTAAGATTACAAATGACCTCGAAAGAACTACAAGAATTCATCCTAGATAATGAGGAAATTGAAATAGTCAAGGAAGTCTCATATCTTGGATCAAATACTGATCAAAACAAGGACTGCAGTCAAGAAATTTGTATGGATGTGAGAGATGGACAATGAAGAAAGCCAACAGAAAGAAAATCAACTCATTGGAGATGTGGTGCTGGAGAAGAGTGCTGAGAAAACCATGGATGGACAAGAAGACAAACAAGTGGGTTAGAGAACAGATCAATCCTGAACTATCTTTGGAAGCCTGAATTACTAAATTGAGGCTGCTGTATTTTATTCCTCATCACAACAAGAAGGCATGAATCATTAGAAAAGAAACAATGCTAAGAAAGGCAGAGGGCAGTCAAAAGAGAGGAAGACCACATGCCAATTGGATTCAATCAGAGGAGCCATGGGCATGAGCCTGTAGGACTTGAGCAGGGGGTCTTGGAAATGTCTCCTCTGACGGGCTTACCATTGCCATCCTCTGAAGCTGAGAGAGTGTGACTCCCCCCCCCCAAGGCTAACCTATCGTATTAAGAACCCATGACCAATGGGTCATAAGAAGCCTAGAGGCTAGCAGCTTGTACAGTGGCACACACAAACATAGGCACTGCACACAGGAATGAGACACAAGTTCATGTTTAATTTCTGCTGTATCTTGGTTCTCTGCTACCTACAAAAGGAAGGTATAGCTCTGATAAAATGAATGCTTACATGCATAATTAAACAGCAGTGCAATATGACATAGCCTACTAATTTGTTGAACAAGTTTCACCATAGTTATATTTTTTTAAAAAGAAGGAATATTGAATGAGCAAAATCCTACCACGCTATATGACAGAAAGAAGACAGACCTGACACTGTTCTTTGAATAGTATAACACTGTCCTGGCAGAAATTGCATAGAAATTTGGTTTTAGTAATTTCTGTGCTTGAGAACAAAGGCACAGTATGTTCAGTTCAACAGCAAAATTGTCTTTAAATATGTATGCCTTGGAAACTGAAAACTGAGGTAAAAGTTATGAATATATATGAATATATACATTTTTGTTAAAAAAAACAGCAACCACACACACACACCTTCAAACCTGAAACAAATGTCTGCATTGCAAAACAGGTCTGAAAAATCACAGAGAATAACATTGTCCCTGGGTATTCGAAGACATAGTCATGCTAGTTTGCATCAGTGTGGAAAGGGTCAGATACATCTGAAGTAGACAGGTTTGGTGAAATAAGAAGATTTTTCTTTAGAAATATGCAGGATTGTAAGCCGCTTTGATTGCTCCGTCAAAAAGCAGGGTATAATAAAAGTTTTATTTTTATTATTATATTTATGAACCTATGATAGTAATTCAAACAGATATACCATTCTTAGCTAACAGAGGTATGGAAATTGCATAACAGAGGTATAGGGTTGCGGGGGGTGGGTGGTTAATATTTACCCTTCCTGAGGAGGAGACCATGGAAAACAGAGGTTGGGTCAAACCAAATTATTTCTGCAGTGTGGATGCAGCCTTAGTTATATAATATGCAGTCATAAAATATATTTTTCCTCTTTCATTTCCTTCTGAAATTATTTTGCCCAAAGGCAGTTTATTAGACAGAAGTAAAACAATTGTTCTCAACAATTGTTCAAAAATATTAATATTTTTTTTTTAAAAAAAGGAAGTGACATTCTTCTGGGAACAAAGTGTGGCCAGCATCCTTTTTGTTAATCTCAACTAGAGTAGATCCATTCAATCAACTGGTGACTGATATGTCAACAGGTAGATTAAATCCCATTGGTTGAAAGAGTCTGCTCTAGTCAGGACTAACAACTGTGAGTGCATACAGTTGGCCCTCCTTATCCAGGGATTTTTATCCACGAATTTGAGCATACACGACTTGAAAACATTCCCCAAAAGCATAAATTCCAAATAACAAACCTTGATTTTCCATTTTATATATGGGATACCATTTTGTTGTGCCATTATATTTAATGGGACTTGAGCATCCACAGATTGTGTTATCCACGGAGGGTCCTGGAACCAAACCCCAGCAGATAACCAGGGCCCACTGTATAACCAGAGGCTTTATTCTCATGTTGCTTGTATGTGAATGGTACAAAACCACTTTTAATTGGAATGATAATAGGTTTTCACCCTATTCCTAAACACCATACAATGGTGTTTCTATGTGTTATATCAATAAGATGTTCCGTACAACATAACACCATAGGTTTGGACACAGCTTAAGGGGGTGGGGGTGGCAGCATGCTCTCTAAAGCATAGGCAATTTAGGAGTCAGCTGAATGAAAACATCATATACTGTAGTAGATTCAGACCAATCATGTCATTTCATCTGCACCCACGACTCAAGCTTGCATGTATGAACCTGTCTACAGTATAGCTGTAGTAAAAAAAGAAAAGAAAAAAGATGGGTCTATAAATATTGCAGTAAACGTTGGAAATCTTCCCCCTTCTTTCCAGCTCAGCTTCAGTGTAGGCAAGGATTATGGGAGCTTATTGCATTGCTGAACACTCCTCGGTGATAATGGAATAGACATTGCCTGCCAGAAATGGAGTTGACACACCACACCAAATTATTTCATTTTCTGACTAAATCTAGATTCAGGCTCAGTTCAAGGAAGATGAGACCATGAATTTCCCCCAGGTGTGTATCTCTGAGAAACAACCAACAGGGGATGACATACTTGCCAGTGCCATCTTATGCTTGAATCCCCAGTGAACATCTTTTCATAGTTTTAACCGTTATCTGGGGTGGCAGGAAGAAAATGACACAGCAGCCGTTCGTTTTATGATTCCAAAGGAACAAAGATGGAAGAAAATAGAGATATTATGATTCTAATGCTTGGGATTAGTTTACCTCAGCAGAAAATCTATTACAATAATAACTTTTCAATGAAACGCAATTGACTTTTTCTTTCCCCTAAAGTCCCTGCAATATTTCAGTGGCAAGATTTCAGTTATCTATTACACTGCCCTAAGGATTTCTCTTATCAGCTGCACTGTGTGTGCTTGTGCAGATAACCAGAAGGGGACACATGCTTAGGGAAAGTGGCAGACCTGGAATGCTGAAGAGATGTAGTATGTAAAAGACAACAACAATAATAACCCATGTGTATGCTTTTGGTTTTACAGTATTTGTGAAATGATAATCTGGTATGCCTGTAAAAAACGGTAAGACTCCCAGGCTAAGTTCAGCCATGGGTTGTGGCTTACTGGGTGTTTCATATACAGAAAACACCCCCCTCCCTTATCTCTATAATTCCAGTCAATCAAAGTTAAACAACAAGGCAGTTTAACAATCATCAAGAGCCATGAATTGTGTTTTCCTTGGCAAGACATGATTTTGTATAAACCAGAACTAAAACAAAGGAGGCCCATAGTGGAGAATAAAAACAAGTGGGATGATTTTATGCCCACCTGCAATGAAGTGTGATGATATCCTGGAATGGGTATGAATCTAGGTGCATATTTACATGACATCTACTTTTGCACATCGAGGGTCTTCCAGATTGGATAGGGACAAATGTCTAGTTTACCTTGTATAAATATGGAGTATAGTAGCCTAAGTGTGTGGTTTGACTACCCTAGTGTGGTTTGGCAACCCTAAGAGAATTTCATTCTGGCTGGAAGTTACTGACTGGATGAACAAAATAACTAATCAGAATATACACTTTCAAGGTACTTTATTTATTTTATCAATTTATGATAAAGAAAATGAAAATCTTCTATGTAAATATCTTATATCTACCTTGCTGTGTGCAGCAAGGATGGAGATAGCAAAGTCATGGAAGAACTTAAAAGGTTTCTCCATTAATAGTTGTGTAAACAAAGTTTGGAACCATGCATTATTAGAGCAACTAGCACACAAATTCTACTTTGCCAGAGGTCAAACAACTGAAGAGACTTTCAGACCTACATAGCATTCATTTATAACGTATATGACACATGTAAAATCTAGGAATAAGTTGCTGTTGAACCACAAGATATTCTGGAAGCTATCATAACAAACACGTCTTGGACATTGTCTTTCATAGTACAGTGGGCCCTTGGTATCTGCTGGGATTTGGTTCCAGGGCCCACTGTGGATACCAAAATCCATAGATGTTCAAGTCATATTAAATGCAATGGATAGTAAAATGCTGTCCCTTATATAAAATGGCAAAATCAAGGCTTGCGTTTTGCAATTTATATTTTTTGGGAATATTTTCAAGCCACAAATGCTTGAGTCCATAAACAAAGAATCCGTGGATATGGAGGGCCAAATGGAATGATATTAATGTAAAGACAAAGAAAGAAGATAAATATAGACATACATCCTGTTTTTAGCCCTGGCTAGAATAGACCTATTCAATCAGTGGGATTTACCTATGTGTTGACCCAACCATTCAACCATTGATTGAATTGGTCTACTCTAGCTGGGACTAACCAACTGGACACTAACCATCATATGTAGAGAGCAGTTTCAAAGTGAGCTTGCTAAGTTCAAATGTACCCACACAACTCCAGCATTGAATTCTGCTTGGTGGCACAGATTGACTGATCCTGTGTGCTGTCACTAAAGCCATGGTTTTACATTTTATAGGTAAGTTGTGTTCTATTTTTTTCAAAAATGAACATAGAAACAAATGCATAGGCAAATGCATGAAAATTCATGTGGCACTTTTAAAACTAAAAAGGCAGGCAGCCTTCCCAAAGCAAAGGTGGAACAGATGACCAAGTCAGCATTTCTTTCATTAATATGTCTACCTGTCATTTAAGCTGTAAAGCCAGCTTCAACCTGCATCTGCGGGTGATCTCTCTTTTTCTGTTATGTCCATCTTGACCCTAAATGCACCACGCTGTCACTGAAAGCAAATTAGTCTTGTAACAGAGTTTATCTCTCCTTCAGGGATCTCTGAAGTACTTTTGGCTAATAAAAACATATGGATAAATGCAGAAGCATGTTACCTTTATGTCCAGAAAGCTGTCAGGCATGAAATGGAGCATAACAGTTGCCTAAATGACTCTGTGCGGTATTCAAAACACTCGGCATGCAAAGGTACCAATTTTCTAAGTAAACATCAAACAAAATTATACCACAGTTTATCAAATGTTATTCTGTATGCCTTAGACATTTATTGCAGTTATTTTTGCAACCTCCTTTGACCTTAATGGATTCTACTAATAATTTTTATGGAAAGCATCTATTTGCTTGATTTGTGGGAGCAAAGACTATTATTACTAGCCACCTTAGCCTCTCAGTTGCAGCCGAAGTGCTCTTCAACTATAATATACAGTTGTGTCTATAAAGTCTGGGAAACTCTTTATATTAATAAGTGGAGCTAAAAAGACCCTAAATTTCTAGTTGCTTATGTTATGCTGAAAGAGTCAGCTTGGCATACTGGTTTGAGCATCAGACTATGGGGAACAGGGTTCAAATCCTGGCTCAGCCCTGTAAAAATCCACTAGGTGACTTTGCACAGGTCACAGACTCTGAGGATCACAATGGCAAATCCCCCCTGAACAAACCTTGTCAAGAAAATCCCATGGTAGCCTTATGGTCTTAGGGTTGCCATAAGTAAAAAATAACTTGAAGACACACAACAACAACAATTGGAAATGCTGACACTCTCCTCCCTACAATGATAACTGTGCATCAATATATTGATGCCCTCCTCAAAGACCTATTCTGCATCTTCATCATTGATGGAGCTGACTTTTAGTGCCTAAAAGCAGTGCCAATGGAATTGAAGCTCTGATAGTTTCTACCAGATTAGTAATATGACTGTGCATGTCTCCTGTCTGAGGTACAGTTTATTTATTTGTTTACTTATTTAGAGCATTTATACCTCACCCTTTAGCCTAAAAGGATCCCAAAGTGATTTACAACACATTAATTTGATCTTCCCTTCCTTTTTTACAGGCTAAAAAGACACAACGGGGTGGTACAGATCACCCAAAAAGGACAGTCTGGTGCCACCTCTTTTTGCTGTGGAACTTCACCGCAACAGCTAGATGCAGCAGCAAAGCCGCACAGCAAAAAAGGAGTGGGGAAACTCTGCTCCTTTTTAGTGCCGCAGTTGTGGTGCAATTAACAAAAAAGGTGCCATTGGGTGCCTTTCCACCACCACAACTGTGCAGCTCTATCTAAAAGCTGCACAGTTGCGGCGGCTTGCTTATGCACACTGTCTAAAAGCCCTTACGTGACAACGCAGGCATTATCATATGCTAGGGTTAGGGAGCGTGTGGATGCTGCACGCTCCCTAGCCCTAATCCTGCCCCACAGATGGCCCTTTTGGGCCGTCTGTACTGGGCCATCACCAAAGGAAAGGTGATGGCAAGGGAAGAGGGGATTATGTCCAACTGATGCTGGCTGTTTTTCTCTTTTGTAGAAGGCACAGCAATTCGGATGGCTCAAAACTATTGAGTTCTAGCATTTGTATCATATATACTCAAGTATAAGTTGGTCTCATGTATAAGTTGAGGTCAGGTTTTGGGGGCCAAAATTATGGATTTTGCTGTGACCTGTTGATAGGTTGAGGGTAATCCTTGGCAGCTCCCTTAGTGTGTGTATGTGTGCGTATGGTAAGAGACACTCTCACTGAGGCTTTTTGCTTCATAGTTTCAGCTTTCATTTCAGCCAGACGCATGGGAGGGAGGGGGATTCTTAAACAAACAGCAATATCAATCAATCAATAAACTAATCACCCAGGACTCTTTGTGTTTGGCCCCAGAAAGAAAGAAACTCTCTACACCTCATGGGAAAACTGAAAAGGTTGCTATCACATTACCATAGTGGTCCATAAATAAGTTGACTTGGGATTTTGGGTTCAATTTTTGGGCATACATTTTTAGATGTATAGATGAATATATATGGTAGTTTTGTGAAACATTTTGCTTTCTCTGTCAGCAAGCTCTAGTGCTACAACAAATAACAGTGGGCCCTTGGTATCTGCTGGAGTTTGGTTCCAGGACCCTTGTAGATAGCAAAATCCTTACAGGAGGCCAGGGGACACAGTGTCTAAATGCTGGTACTTCTGCCATAATGGTGTGTGTTCAAACCCACAGGGCTCCAGGGTCCATTCAGTGTTCCATCCTTTCGTAGGTTGGTAAAATGAGTATCCAGCATGTTAGGAACAATTGGTTCACACATTGTAAACCACTTGGAGAGTGCTTAGTTCACTATGCAGTGGTGCAGAAATGTAAAGTGCTGCTATTGCTATTGCTGTGTATGCTCAAGTCCCATAAAATACAATGGCATAATAAAATAGTATCCCTCATATAAATTGGCCAAATCAAGATTTGCTTTTGGGAATTTATGTATTTTTAAAATATATTCAAGCTGTGGGTGCTTGAATCTGTGGATAAAGAATCTGTGGACTGACTGTACAAATCTCAAGATTCCAGAGGCTGGAGCCAAAACAATTTAAGTGGTGTCAAACTACATTATTTCTGCAGTGTGGATTAAACCTTGGTGATAAACTGGCTAAAGCAACTATGAGCACAATAAGAATGTGGAATAGTTACAATCTTCCTTGATGGAAGAACTACCAGTACCAAGGATACCAGAGATCATTAAGGCATTCACAGTATATTTACTCCAATGATTTAATAACAGGTTAATACTTTTTCCTTAACTCTTAATATTTTCTGAAATCACACCCCAGATTTTGAAGATGGTACATCTTCATGTATGCGAGGAGGAAGTGGCCGAATGTGCTTCCCATGTCTCTGGAGTAATCAGTTTGCTCCTGGTTCTACTCAGAACTAGAACTATCCAAGATGTTGCACATATTTTGGTGAAGGAGTTCAGCACCTTGAGTGGCTCCTTTAATCTTTGTACTAAAACCTGAAGTGGAGTAAATGACCAGCTGACATGGAAACCACCTCCTGTCATCACAGTAGGGGAAGGAACCTCTGAAAGTCAGGGCTATACGGAATCAATCCAATGCTTGTTGGAGGCATCATTGAGGAGCTGCTGGCACTCTGCTTGCACAGATGGAGTCCTAGCAATGGGACACCATGTCTTCCACTGAAACTGGCCTGGGTGAAGGTGGTGGTGTTAAATTAACTAGCTAATTAATTAATTAATTAATTAAATTTTGGGTTTAAGAATGCAACAGGTTCACAAAACATAGCAGTAGTGACTGAAAATAAGGGTTTTTTTTAATGATTTATGTGTGCATTGGGGTACTTTTATATGAAGGCATGGATATGGAACTGTGGTTCCCGACCTTTGGTCTTCTCTTTGTTTTAGAGTTCAGCTCCTGGAAGCCCCAGCCAACTTGGCCAACAGTCAGGAAATATGCGAGCTGAAGTCCAACTCATTTGGAGGACCAAAGGTTGGGGACCACTGATCTAGAGGATCCTAAACCACCCCATTTCCAAGACACTCTTCCAACCATGAAATGTTTCCAACACTGGAATTAGCACAGTTAATATCCTTCTGCTTAGATAAGAGAAATGGCAAAGAGCTACAAGAGGACATGTATTCTGATTACAATGAAAAGTCCATGTTTTGTTTGAGAACGCTGATGTAGTACATAATGATTTCCCTCCAAAATGATTTTTTTGGATTTAAGAATGCAACAGGTTCACAATGCAACAAAACACTAAAAGGATAATATAAAACAACGGACACCCTGAGGCCTTATAACTGGGTGTCCTGTGACGACAATAAAATGCCACTGTAATACATCTTTAAAGTTGCCGAGAGGGGTGGTTTCGATGAAGCAATAATACTTTACGGTGAAAACTGATCACTGAATGTAACAACTGATTCATTACACCACTAACACATCCTGAACATTGTCTTAAAGACAGTTTACTGAGTGAGTGCTCATTAACTTCAGTAATGAACAGTTTCTTGAAGGGAAGAAAAGACATAAAATAGCCTCTGTGCTAATTGATCAACAACAGCGAGGGCAGTTTTTCATGATACCAAACCATGGGGCAAGGGTGGGATAACCCTTGTGCAGTAAGATTTCTTTTTCTTTTTGCGTGACCAGGGGATATTTTCTGACCCCAATGAAAACTCCGCTGTATTGTCCAAAGGGATATTTATATGTGCAGAATCAAGTGAGTTTCACCCAAATACAATGATCCAGAAAACATAAGGTTAAAGCAAAACAAATAAAATGTAAACTTCTTATATTGTGAGGATGTTTCCTGACCTCAGTCTCTTTTAGATGGAGCCTAGGGGAGCAGGGGGAATTAGCACATCTCAATTCGCACATCTTGCCAAGGATTATGCTCCCAATTAAATTATTCCTTCAGTTCACAGACTTCTAGCATTGCAGTAATGTAAAACTTCAGTTAAGTCTTTAGAAGAGGGATGGCCATAGTGCAGTTTGTGAGCCACATGCAGCCCCCAGGGTTACTTTTGTGGCCCTCAGGGCCCTCCAAGGGTTGTTTTCACTTAAAAAAAATTCATTGCTTTGTTCCTAAATTCCCTGTTGGGAGCTTGGGGACCATTTTTAATACATTTGACCCCTGGGCTATTTTAAACCACAGAAAGGCCATTTTAAAAACTGGACTTAAACTGGACATGACTTCTGGTATCACTCTGCAATGCTAGAAATTTGGGAACTGAAGAAAAAACTTTGTAACATGGTAGGATTTCTTTTTGGAATGGCAATGCTTTCTTTTTGTCCCCCCTCCCCCCCTCCATTCTAGCTACATATTTGGAAACTGCCCATTGACAACCAAAGTACCTCATTTTGGTACACTCTATTTATGAGAGTTTTACAAGTGAGGCTCATCACATATAACATTAGTTTCACATGTCCCCATTGCTTCATTGCTCTTTCCATTAGCAGCTAATGATGTGGACTAGTGAAGGGATGGAAGGGACGATATTTATGTGAAAGACAGGGAAACGCTCATGGCTGATTCTGCCTTAAAGACACCATTTTAGGACATTATTGATGACAAAGCAGTCACCTTCTAGTGACCACCACTATTTATCCCAGAATGCTCTGGAACACACTAGTTATCAGAAACAGTATGGTCCCAAAGCTATTTTGTTTCTTTTCTAAAAGGAAGATAGTTGAAGCAGTGTTGCCAGAAATCCTCCAAACCGTTCAAAAATATTTTCAGTCCCTACTTTAAAAGAAATCTGAAATGTCTTTTGCAAATGGGGAGGCAAATTTATGGGAGGATGATATTCTTTCAGCCTTAGGGAAACATGACATTTCTGGAATAGCAAAGCCAAGGGTGACAGCAAGGTCCAGCCTTGATCCACAGAGCAATGCCTTCTATCACCTGCACTCTGACCTCAGCTGCCCCACCTCAAAAATAGATTAGAAAGTTCCTGTGTGCCGGTGATAAATGTGTTGCCTGGAAAGCCAATTAGACACTGACCTCAGTAGAGCAAGGACCAGATTACATATTCAACAAAAGACTTGAGTGTCTTCCAAAGTATAGAAAGTGTATGTGTCTGGAAACATAGGAGGCTGCACACCAGAATGAAATACTGGCAGTTGGAGGTGCCAGCCAACAGACGAGGGGAAAGAAAACAGTGGTTTGCATTCCTCTGCTTGCCATGTCTCCATTATGCTGAAGACCCCACATCGATCTTAAGAGAAAATGTATCTGCGAGAGAGAAGACACAGTGAATAGGAGGACCAGTGCCTCTTACTTAGATGTTTGGCAGGGACTTGAGTTCTTATACATTCTAGTTTTGGCCTTACCTGTATATCTAATAAACATGCATAAACGTCATGAAATCTTAATACTTCCAAAGCCTGTAAGGTGATTTGAGAATGGAATTTCATTGCCTCTCACCACTTCCCTTTCCATAAAAGAGGAATCCAGCCACCTCCTGAGGAAGAGATTTCAGTAAGAACGTTTTTCAGCTGAGCTTCCTTCTAAATGGGTCCTCTTCTTTAGCAGCCAGCTCTTGACCCCTTAGGAACCACTGACAATGTTCTGAATATGTCATCCTTTCCTTTTGAAATAAAAATAGCCTGCCCTTTATTGTTCATACAAGGCAGCAATAAACAAGTAGTCCATAAAATAATATACAACACCTTCATACCGCACTGTGTTTTTTTGTTTTTGTTTTTTTACTTCTCCAATCTTTTTATTTTTAATCTTCTAATCCCTGAAATAAGAACTATATCCCAGTTTTACAGCACTGAGCTTCTGGAAACCTGCAGGCATAAAAGATTTTGAAATTCTGTAGTAAGGGGATTACTCTGCATAAACTATTGCCTTGTGAGCACTGCTGCAGCTTCTAAATTCAACTGTCAGTAGGAAAACAGCAGACTCAGACTGCATAAAAACCAGGACTAAGACAAGTTAGGTTCATGGATTTTAAAAATAATGATCTGAATATTTTAAGATCTGATTTACATATAACATTATCTGTAACAAATAGAAGGTCTGGCTAAATTACGTGTTAGATGAAGCAACTGAATACATTATCTGGATAGATTTGACACCACAGAAGGCAAAAGTTACTATGTAGATACACACACAATTATAATTAATCACTCAAATGTCTGATGTGCCTAAAAGATGTCGTATGGTTACTATTTTTTTTTGCCAACTGAGTTTCCTTCCATGTCAATTGATACTATTGATCAGGTACCTTTCTAAACAATGTGAATTATTAACAGTTATTAGTTCTTCCATTTGTGCCACAGCAGTGTAAGGAGAAGGAAACTGAGGCTGAAGTTTTTGTCCCTCAGTTGACCAGTGCAAATGCTCATATACTTCATATGAACTTCCATGTATAAAATAATATATTGTGCCCAGATGAAGTCTTTGATATTTCTAGTCTCTGTATACTTAACAAACATTCACACATTCACCTATACACACATTAAGTCACACCTTGGGACTACAGTACTGGGGGCGGAGGAAGCAATAATTTTTTCCCTTCCAGACTTCTGTTCCTTTTACGATATCCAGGGAGCATTGCAAAAAGGGTACAGAAGGATTCATTTATTTTGGGCTCAGGCTGAATATGTGCTTTTTTGTGAGAAGTGTTACCCTATGTCAAAACTGGTTTTATTTGCCCTTAAGTAATGTTGGACATAACCCCATCTGAATGGTTCAATAACATCATAATGTATTCATGTCCTTGCTTGGCTGGATAGCACTTGTCAAAGAGTAAAATAGAAAAATTAAAAGGATGCAGAAGCATCAGCAGAGAAGGGAAAGTGCCTGTGAGTACCACCAAACAGCAATGCAAAACGCCTGAATTAAGAATGGTCGGACTTGCTTACAATGACACCACTATTTTTGTTATTGGTCAGAAAAAGTATTCTGGAGGCCATTCAATTCAGCTATATTTTGAACAGAGGCATAGCTGAAGGAGGCAAAATGAGATCATTGCCCTCCGATAAAAATTCTGTCCCCTCAAATAAAATTCTCCTTCATCCCCCAAATTTCTAGAATTGCAGCCACTTAAAATTTTAAAGAAATATAGTTTAGGCATCCAAAGAAAACGTGCAGGTGAAAGTGCAAGGAATGCAAACACAGCAAATATAACATCTGTAGATGTCAATGATTTTCAGTGCCTGCTACAAACTTTGGTACTTAAAAAAAAATTATTTGGCAAAACAATGTCCTCATTTTGACACCCCCCCCTTGCCTAGCTATACTTCCAAAGCACTTCCAAATAGACAATTCATAGATGACTAAACTGTGGAAACCTTCCTACTGCCACAACGTTATTATCTTTTTCTACTGAATGCCAGGTTGAAGAATCTCTAGTCAACCAGAGTGAAACTTTTCTAGTTCCCAAGAAGGATAAGGATAGAGACATCCTCTCAGCTGTGCCTCTTCTATGGCTTGGTCTGTAACTTATATTCATAGATGTTGATCCTGGTTTACACTGTTAAAAACAAGGTTGTATTTCCTGTTTTCCTATCAAGCCATCATGTTTCCTTACGTGTAAACACTGGTTTCTTCATTAATGCCAGCATTCTACTTCCATATGATAAAACACCGTGGCTATAAGTGAATGAAGATGACTATTATCTCCACTGGCTACTAATTTCTATAAAATTGAGATGCCAGACCTATTTGTTACTGGCTCATCCAGGATTTTCTTTTCCTACTTCTTCTGTGTTCCTGTTCTGCTGTGATCCTGGATAACAGATAGATGGATGTCAGGTATATTTGGCTCACATTTGTGAATCTGTACATTCAGTCTATAAGTGCAAAAGAAAAAGGGGAAGAGCCACAAAACTCAACAAGATATATTTTATTGAGTGATTTTCAAATTCCACAAATACAGAGTTCTATTAAAAATGTTTCTGAATTCTTTTGAATGGTAGGAAATGTAATAAAAATTATAATTAAATAAAAATAAAAATAAAAAAAGGTTTCTGAATTCCCCTGCTAAGGATGGCCCTGCCATTAGGCAGACCAAGGCAATTGCTTCAAGCTGTAGAGGCTGGGATGGCCGGTTAGCTTAAGCCCCCAGCCATTTTCCTCTGTTGGAGACCAACAGTGCATCTACACTGTAGGAAAAAAAATGCAGTTTGAGACCACCTTAACTGCCATGGTTCTATCCTACAGAATCCTGGGATTCGGTGGAACCCTTAGGCAGAAAAAGCTAAAGGCTTTGTAAAACTACAAATCCCAGGATTCCATAGGATGGCACTCCAGCACTTAAAGTGGTGTCAAGTTGTATTATTTCTACAGTGTAGATGCACCCCAGAGCTATGCATGTCACACTGTTTGTCCCAATCATCTATCCTATCCTATCCACAGTGGAGGATTGTGTCTCATTGGCAATACTGAAAAGATTCAACTGCTTGCCTACTCAGCTTCTGTAAACACAAAGGGAGGTGGCAGCATTTTGTCCTTTGTCTCAGAAAGCAAAATGTTTTAGGCCAAACCTGACCCATGTATACTCAACAACCACTTTGTCCCCACAGAGCCTGCAGTTTTGCCACTGAGTGTACACGTTGATGAAAGAGGACATATATTACATATGGGGGGGAGCCATATTGGGCCTCTTCACCATCCTTTCTTTTTGGCCCATCCCTTCCCTTTCGGCTGACCACAGGTCTATGTTGTTATTTCAGGTACTGAATTGAAGGAAAGCAATGGAAAACCTTTTGCAACACGTGGTACTCAGGAGTTTGCTGCCTTGAATATTAATGCTTAGCTATCATGAGAGCCATCATGGTGTAGTGGTTTTAGTGTTGGACTACAACTATGGAGAGCAGGATCTGATTCCTTGTTCAGCCATGAAACCCATTGGGTAACCTTGGCCAAGTCACAGCCTCAGGAGAAGGCAGTGGCAAATTTCCTCTGAGTAAAACTTGGCATGAAACCCCATTATAGGTTTGCCTTAGAGTCATCCTAAACTGGAAATGGCGATTATCAGATGGGGGATGAAACATCCTGATCCCAAACTTTTCCAGTTCTTATAGTGCGAATGCGAGAAGATTTTCATATGGCGTTGTGCTTATCCCATCTCTATCCCATCTAGAAAGCCTGATTGACCGTGACCACATGAAGGACTTTCAAACAATGGAGTTTATCACATCAGAGGGTTTCCGCTATGCTCCCATCACCCAAATGTCACCAAAGAGCGATGGGAGCCCTCTTGTGGGATCGAGCCTTGTGCTATTGAGAAGTGTAACACTTCCGTTTTCATCACGGAAGCGTTATCGAAATTGCAATCATGTTGAATCAATCCCAAATGGGGACAGCTAGATCTGCTTATGCTTAGCATCCTATACTCTGGTTTCTCTTCAGATCGTATAAATCACACTTAGCAACCTGGCTCAAAATGTTAGCGATACTACATTAACAGTAATTTGAAGGAAATAAAATACCACATTAATTTCTTCCAGTCTTAGGTAAGCAGATTGTTTATTATCCTAGAGTTTCTAATGGACAGATTACAAGATGCTAATTTTTTCAAATATATCACAACACGAGGGAAGTTGTTGCTGTTTAAAGTGGAATTACATGGCTTGTTACGATAATTAACTCTTTTCCTGTTATAATGTTGTCTGCTTTCCTCTGCCCTGGTTGTGTTCTTGAAGGCTTCTAAATCAATGAGAAACCATGGGGAAAAATCCAGAAAAATGACATTTTCCATATGGATGTAATATTTGTAACCAACAACACAATCCTTAAGGGTTCTGTCAGGCTTTTTTCCTTCTCTTTCTCACACCCACAAGCTTTTGTTATCAGCCAATAAATCTGCTAGTAAAAAACTGTTACATTAGACTATTGTTGGATGAAGTGTTAAGAAAAAAAAAGTATGTAAAGGGAGTGAAATTGCTGGAACATATTTTTTGCTCCCTCCCAGCTGCTGTCTCATCTTTGCTATCTAGATTTCCCACCAATAATTTCTTGTGCCGGGGTGCAAGGATTGTAGCTACATAGGAATAGGTGCTATTATCATGCATCATGTGAAGAGATGACCATATTTTTCTACAAGCAAACCTTAATTGCTTCTTAATGGGCAATATTATTTGACATTTCCTCAACTTACAGTGGAGACCATTCCACCCTGTAGAGTGGAGGCTGGGGGTGAGCGGTGGGAATCCAGACAGATCACTTCAAAACAGCAATTTCTGCATTGTTCCAGTGTATATTCCTTGGTAGGATAGGCTGGTTCCTTTCTTGCAGTTTTCTGCCATCAGGTGAAGACTTCTGTTCCAGCAGGCATTTGGTAACCCAGTATTTTATACAATGGTTTCTCTGTTTTAATGATGCACTGTTTTTAATCTTTGTTTTAAAATGTCTGCTTAATTTGGTTTTTATTCTACAGTTAGCTTACTTTGTTGTTGTGTGCCTTCAAGTCATTTACAACTTGTGATGACCCTAAAGTGAACTTATCATGGGGGTTTCTTGGCAAGATTTGTTTGGAGGAGGTTTGCCTCTGCCTTCCCCTGAGGCTGAGAGTATGTGACTTGCCTAAGGTCACCCAGTGGGTTTCAAGGAGGGCATCAGATTCTGGTCTCCAGAGTCATAGTCCAATGCTGAATCAACTAGATCACAGTTAGTTTACTACAGTATCCCTTATCTGGAATTCTGAAATCTGAAATACTCCAACTTGTCCACAAGGATGGCTGAGATAGTGACACCTTTGCTTTCTGGTGGTTCAGTATACACAAACTTTGTTTCATGCATAAAATTGTTGAAATATTGTACATAAAATCACCTTCAGGCTATCTGTATAAGAAATATATGAAACACAAATGAGTTTTATGTTTAGCCTTGAATCCCATCTCCAAGATATTTTATTACTTATATGCAAATATTCCAAAATATGAAAAAAATAAATAAAAATAAATCCCAAATCCAAAACACTTCTGCTTCCAGGCAATTTGGATAAGGGAGACACAACCTGTATTTTAAACTTAAACTTTTGTATGTTTGGCAGTACGTATATATATATTTTACCTGTATCCCTTTTTATTCAGTAAGCTGCCTTAAGTCCCACCTTTGGGGAAAAGATCTGATATAAATAAACGGAATGATTTATTGACATATTTTATGTTCCTACTGCTTTGTCATATTTCATGATATTTCATACCACCTTTCATCTTCAGACTAGAGTCTCAGAATGTTCTCTTTGCTTTCACTATTTACAGTACCTTTTATCAATGATTCACAGTGTCCATTACTTGGTTGAGTTTTTAAAATTATTTACATTCTTAAAAATCTCATACATCTACATATATATTATAGACAGAAACCCATCATTTATTACTATACATCAATCTCATACATCTACATACATATTATAGACAGAAACCCATCATTTATTACTATACATCAATCTCATACATCTACATACATATTATAGACAGAAACCATGTGCTATAACGTCCTAGACTCTTACTGACTGTTTTATCTAAATTGTATAATACTTCTTCAGATTCCTCTTTATGTCTTACCTCTGCTGCTGTTCTAATTTTATTACAAAACATTTATAGCTTCTTGGATAATATCAGACAGCCCCACAGCCAGGCAGTCCGTATCCAATCAGGGCTTCTCCCACAGCTTTCAAAGAACAGGATTTTCCCATTCCTTGAAGAGCTGTGGGAGAAGCCTAGATTAGATATGGCCTGGCCACAAGGCTGTCTGATAAGATCCATCTGTTATTGTTACAACCCGTGTCCATCCTGGTGGGAAGTGACGGTATGATAAACCCCTCCCTACACTATTGAATATGTACAAATCATGACTATGAATCAGTTATGAAGGTGCCATTCTGGGTTATCCATTGGTGATTGTGATCATGAATTCCAGCCATTGTTTCTTTTATAAAAACCCGTGCTTATTGCTGCATCTGTACTGTAGAAATAACGCAGTTTGACATCACTTTAACTGCTATGGCTCAGTGCTACAGAATGCAGGGATATGTAGTTTGGTGGGCCAACAGAGCTCCCTGATAGAAAAAGCTAAATATCTCACAAAACTACACACCCCAGCATTCCATAGCATTGAGCCATGGCAGTTAAAGTGAATCATAGAATCATAGTGGTGTCAAACTGCTTTATTTCTGCAGTGCAGACATACTCTAAAGAGAGGAAGAACACATAACTCCTTATTGTCCTTTTAATGTCTGCCAATTAGAGGCCAAGGAGTGATTTTTCAAATGATACTTGCAATAGCAAAGGTATGTTACATTTGGTCTGTGTCACCTAGTTCACTCCTCCTGCTTGCATCTCTGCTCATTTCTTCGGGGTTTTATGTTCTGTAATTTTCCTTCTGCTCTTTCTCAGTAGCACTAAACCAAATCCAGGATTACATCACCAACATTTGTGCTCGCACCATGAGTTTCCCCTGCTCTGTGCACTGGGGTCCAATGAATCCTTTAAAGACAAGAAATGGAGACCAGGTGCTCATTGGCCTTTCCTGGTAACAGAACCTTCTTCATAGTACCATATCTGCCTCACACTTTCTGGAATCTTCTCTTTGGCAGCTATGGACACATAGGCATAAATGGCTTGAGCCCAAAGATATTTTCAGCTGGTTGCTAGGGCACATGCAAGCTCCTCCAGCTAAATGGAATATTCTGGAAGGCCAGATGTCAGACACAGCTTCTGTCAAGTTGTGTGTGGGCTGAAGCAAGCCAAAAGTAAGCAATGTAGGTAGGAATCTGATGTGCTCCTGGCATCCTGAGTGGTTCCCTATAATTTTTCCAAGAAATCATCATGCTTGATCTAGATGCTAAATTTCCACAGAGCTTTTCCAGACTTAGTTGGGTGAATTGTAATTAAAGAACAGGTCTGGCTGGTATTTTCTTCATCAGAGTTATAGACTAGATTCCAGGCAAATTCATCTCCTTTCCCCCACCCACAACAATAATCAGAAGTATATTCAGTTGATACACACTGTTTTAAATAGTGACACACACTATTAGTCCCAACTAGAGTAGACCCATTAAATCAATGAGATATACTTTTGTATTTACTCACTATTCAATAACTGGTTGACTGAGGAGTGAAACAGACGACCCCTTTGCACCACCTTCTGGGCGGCTTGGGAGCATGGCATTTACACGCCACATGCTCCCAAGCTGCCTGGAAACCACCTGGCCATTTACATGAGGACAGCTTCATGATGCTCTGGTGGCATGGTGTTTACACACTGCAAGCTACCAGAGTGTCATGAAGCCGACTTCCAGCCATGGCACGGGTGTAAAACCAGCTTTTTGCTGCCTGAAAAAGGAGCATCTATTTGCCGCTCCTTTTTTTGGGTGGCTTCACGGTAGATTGGGGCTGTGGCATGCGGTTGCTGCAGGCCCAATCTGGGTTCAGAAGAGGAGGCTTCAAGCTGCCCCTTCCATTGGTCTATTTTGCCCCTTTGTCTCATCCAGTTGGGACTATGCTAGCCACTGAGCAAATGAGTGGAGCTACTGCAGGTTAACAGTAGAAAGCAACAAATATTTTCTCCACCTGCCACACAGAGTATAGTTGTCCCTCTGCATTTGCAATGCCAACATTCGCGAATTTGATTATTTGTGAGTGTCATGCCACATGTGTGCACACTCCCCCTCCTCCTGGGCTTTTCCCCTTAGGCAGGCATTGGAGAAGGGGCAAGAGCAGCATGCATGAGTCCCCCGGCTTCCTTCTGGTGCCTCAGACAGCTCACGCAAGCTCTCTGAGACATCAAGGAAGGGAGAGAGAAACACACGCATGCTTCTCTACAACTCGCCCAGCTGATCCAATTTACAGGGCAGTAGGGAGAGGGAAGAAAGGCAAGCATGCACTCAGCTTCTACCCACCTCCCTGCTGCCCTGTAACTGGAGGAGGGGTTATTTGTGATTTTTCAACATTCGCGGGAGTCCTTCACCCCTAACCCCTGTGAATGTGGAGGAAGGACTGTATAGAATTCAGCTGGGTTTCCCCAACTCTTTGTGTAAAGAATTGTTAATTTCATTTGCTTTAATCAATCTGTTTTATCATTTAATGGCACTTGTTTTAACTGATCATTATTTGCCTCAAATCCCAGGTGGGGTACAAATCAATACATAAAGAAATTGGTGATGCTGCAAATGGATGGGGAGAAGGGGCAAGCATATCAATGGCAAAGTCCTCTCTGGTGCAAGTTTAAGTTCTGCCTTAGTTGTGCGTATGGAGGTGGAGACAGTGGCAGCTGGTAGCTTCCATGCCAGTGGGATGATGAATCTGTGCTGGATTTAAACTGAACTTTATAGGAGCTATCCAATGTGCCAGACCAGGCTTATCTCCTCTTCCCTCTTCTCTCATGTTTTGCTGTTCATGAACACTGAGTAAGGGATTCTTAAGGCAGCTTCTGTTACCTTGCTTGTTGTAGGCAAGCACAGCCTGCTAAAGTATGATCAAAACAAAATCTAGAACAAAATCTTACTCTTTTTCAACTCAAACTTTTTTTTATTGCATTTTTTATTGCAGGCACACTGCTGTAGCTCAATACTAAAAGTCTGTGTTTCTCCAGCTTTCTTCCTCCCAGTGTCAATGCTACTAAAAACCACTTTTGTTGTGATGTGTCTCCAAGTTATTTTTTACTTATGGCGACCCTAAGGTGAACCTATCATAGGGTTTTCTTGACAAGTTGCCTCTTAGAGGGTTTGCCATTGCCAAGCCTCTGAGGCTGAGCAAGTACAACTTGCTATAAGTCACCCATTGGGTTTTTAATGATCTCCAGAAATGTAGTCCAGCACTCAAACCACTAAACCAGTAGCTAGGAAGTAGATGTAGGGGGACGGAACTGGGTGATCATAAAAACCCTTTGTAAAAAGGAGCTTCGTTGCCAGCTACTTTGTTAAGTGGGGTAGTTCTTCAGAGGGAAAATGTAAGGAACTGAATAAACGTTAACTAAACATGTGATGAAGGAAGCATGCTAGCCCTCTGTTTTGACATTGCTTTGCTCATTTGTAAAGCAACATCTAAAAGAAAACTGCTTATATCCATGGAGGTTCTTCATGGAAGGAGAACCGTGGTGCATCAGATTTCAGAAACATGTGGAAAGCCTCCATAAAAGGGTCTCCCCATTCATTGATTTCACCATGGCAGTGGTGCAGGCAGCAGGGCTGGTATCCTCCCCACCTCACAGGCTGAGTGGAGCCATACATATAACATGTGAATAGGGTGTCCATCTGAAGCAAGTCATATTTCTTTCTCTTATTGGAGAATTTAGGCCAGTTTTGTCTGGGAATGTACAGTCTCCTAAATTGTAACACACAGCATTTGTAAAAAGGCAACGAAAGGCAGAGGTCATTTTCCTGGTTTTCGTCTTCCCATGGGAGAAGAAGGCCTTGCCAAGGAGGATGAGAATGCAGCTGCTCCTGTCTGCTGGGTCAGGCCTCAGAGAGCTATGATCTGGCAGGCACCAACCTCCTTGGCTTTCCCTGGCTCCTCTTTTCCTTTTCAGATCTCCATGAATAGAAAGCTGGCAAGTACTGAGCGCCTAGAGATCCATGACAAATGCTACACTGGGTTTGTGAATAAAAACCAACTTTATTTTGGGAATGGAAAAAAGTCACACATTCACGTCAGTTGTAAAGAGGAAAGAGAGAAGCATTTTTAATATAAATGCTTAAAATACTCGTAATTGAATTGATGTTGGTGATCTTATGAGAGGACGCGCACTTAAAACCTTCACTAATATATTGATCAAAATGAAGTAGAATATGAGTGAGAAATCTTTGGCCCAGCAGAATAATAATATAATAATAATAGCTTTCGGACTTCCTAGCATGACCAAAGGTAAGGGATTCTGGAACTGGAAGAATCTGGAGGACTCAAGCTTCTCCAAACCTGAAGTAGACAGTTTGTATACAATTCAAAAAAAAAATCACATCCAGGCTTCTTTTAAGAATATCTAGATAATTCTCATCTCATTGACACGTACACACACACACATATGCACTGGAGCCAAGTATCTGGGATAATGTATCTGTTACATAGAGATATTTATTCTCCATGGTTTCATAAGTTGGATGTTACAAAAACAAGTATTTCAAAATGTTATAAAGAAACTAAGTTACACTTGTGGATCAATAACAAAAACAAAAAGTGAATTTCAATTACAGTTTACTTTAACCATTTTAAGTGTTTTTAATATGATTGTTTTGTTGTTATTTTTTACTTTTCTATATCCATTTTTATTTTTTTATAATTAAGTATTTGTTTTATAGCAATACAAAACAAACAATTAATACATAAATAATAAATAGCCTTGGAGGTCTATATGAAAACCTGTATAATAGCTATCTTTTGTGGGGCAATAGTAGTAACAAAATCATAAAGATTTACTAGTTGGTGAAGTTGGGATCAAAGTATTTTTCCAAAGAATAGCTTATTGAGTAGGAGGTCTTACAGCAAATGAGCTGGTGTTGATGTAATCAATAAACACTGACCAATCAACCAAAAAAGGTGTCCAGTTTCTTTTGTCACTTACAGAGTCAAAAAATATAAGAAAGCTTTTCCAATAACTAAGTGTCCCAAACTCTTTCCCACCAGTCGCTTATTAGTGCATTCCATGTTTTCCTGCTTCTTGAAATTATATTCCTGGCTGCTGAGATGAGAAATGTTCTAAGATTATGATGTTTCAGACAAGTGTTTTCTTTATAATAAATTGACAATAAGAGAAGGCCCAGACAGAAGGTTACAGTTTGTTTTGCATTAAGAGAGATTTGCATCAGGATTGATTTAGTTCTAAGAGGTTCAAGCAAGTGTTTCTAAAAGATTTAAAAAACTTGTGAGTATGGTTTTTTAAAATACATAGCAAAGTGGATATTGTTGAAAATGAGACATGGGGGAAGAAACCATATGTTACTGGTGGATGCTGAAAAAGCCTTTGATAAACTCAAATGGGACTGCATAATAAAATCATTGGAAAATATGGAATTAGGACAAAAACCTATTAGCTGGGTGAAGAACATTTTCACTGAACAACCCACACAACTCATCATAAACAGAGAAAAATCAGACCCCATCCAAATACAAAAAGGAATGAAGCAGGGATGCCCCCTCTCTCCACTGTTTTTCATTGTAGTTTTGGAAAGTCTTACTAAAATAATAAGAGAGGACAAGGACATCAAAGGCACTAAAATCAAAGAAAGTGAATTTAAACTAAAAGCCTACACTGACAATCTGGTGTTTTTCTTAGAAGAGCAAAAAAAAAAAGCAAAAAAAAAAAAAAAGCATTAAGTTACTGAACTCTATTAAAAAATTTGAGAAGATTGCTGGATTCAAAATAAACAGAGACAAATCAGTCTTAATTACAAAAAATATGACAGAAAATGAAAGAATAAATTACAACAAATTTTGAAATTGTAAGGTTGTTTAAAAAAAAGCCAAATATTTAGGAATCTGGGTAACTAATAAAAACTAAGAGCTATGGAGTTTTATGGAAATACAATCAGAAAGATTTACAAAAATTGGCAAAACTCAGATTATCCTTTACAGGCGAAATAGCATCTATTAAAATGATGGTAGTCTCTAAATTTAACTTTCTTGTTGCAAACCTCTCAATTATAGTAAATGAAAAACCATTCCAATTATGGAATAAGGAACGTAAGAAATTTAATGGGGGGGGGGGAATTCTATGCTAGATGGAAGACCTTAACTGATTCCAGATAAAACAGTGGATGTGATGTATCCGACTTAAAAACTTACTGTCAGGCCAACATACTTGTATGGATAACAGATTGGATCCATTTGGAAAACCAAAAAAACCTGTTACATTTGGAGGATTTTAATTTGCAATTCGGGTGGCATGCCTACCTATGGTATGAAAAACAAAAAATACACAAAGAATTCCAATATCACTTTGTCAGGAAAGGCATTCTTAACACTTGGCTAAAAATAAAATCGGCTTTCTACACCAAAATATCAGGTTGGTTTCACCTCAAAAAGCCTTTTATAACAGAACTAATACAACAGAGAATTGGTTAAGATATAAAGAAAACATAACAAAAAACAACCAACAACAGCATGACATGAAATCACTGGAGGAAATCAAAGAACATGAACCCCAAAATTTATTACATAAACAATTATCAGACAGATTCAAACTTGACTTAAAACAGGAAGGCTCCAAGATTATGAAAAATGACTTGGATGATTTGATGGGAGGTAACAGACAAAAATTGACACCTAAAATTTACAAACTCCTCTCAGAAAGAATCCATGAACAAGAGATCATAAAAGAAACAATTATAAGATGGTCCAATGACATTGGTAGGTCAATAGATTTAGACAGTTGGCAAAACACTAGAAAGAAGACATTTAAATTTTCCAAATGCTAAACCATCAGAAAAAAAACTGTTTGAAAATTGCCTTCTGCAGGCACTTAACACTGGCCAAAATAGCTAAAATATAGAAAAATAATAAAAATAAATGTTGGAAATGCGAAGAAGAGACCAGAAGCTGGTATCATAAATGGTGGAAAAGCCCTAAGATTAAAAATTTCAAGAGGAACTTGCACAGCATTATTCAAAACATTTTAGACATTAATTATGAAATTCTCCCAATTTTTTTTTGTTAAATATGGTCAATAAAATCGCTGACCAAGATGTGAAAAAACACCAAAATACTATGCTATGCATGATTATCTCTGCAAGATTACTCTTAGTACAAAAATGGAAACAAAAAGACTTAAAACACTAGACAAATGGCTAGAAAAATCTTTAGATAATATCGAGATTGACAGAATATCAAAATGGATAGAAGAAAAATGAGTGGGAACCAATAGATACTGTAAGACAAAATAGCTTTAATACAAAATGCCTATGTATTGGAAATACCTAAGACATCTGTAATAGAGAAGAATAATTAGAAACATGTTGGAGTTACAGGAAGTCAACATAAGAAATAGCAATACATTGAAGCAAATAAAAAGGTGCAAAGCAGCCAAGATAAACAAAGGGAGTTAAACTGAAGAAATTGGTATTTTTTTCCCTCATTTTTTTCCATTGGAACTGTAAATAATACTGTATGCAAATAACCATAAGAAATAATGTAGAAAGAGACATATTATATAAAAATGCAAACATTTAAAGAAACTAAAAAAAAAAATCTGCCTCTTCATCTGTTGGCACTGAAATGAGAAAATGAACTGGTAAGGCAATATGGGCATTTTGAGGTCATTGGCAGCCTAGAAATGACCAGTCCTCTTTTGCTGTGAAGATTTTCTGAGCTTTTGCTCGTATGCTGCTGAGTCTATAAAACCAGCCAGGATGAAGGAAACAGGTAAACCAACATCCATAAGAAAGATCTGGAGATCTGCAAAGAGATTTTGAAAAGTGGTCGGGTCAACGCTACTTTCCAAATGAATGAACTAGGTTTCAGTCTTGTATCTTAAGATTCCTACATTTTCTTTGTAAGATTCCTGTTCCCCATTCCTCCTAACATGGCTGTCACAGAACTTAATAGTTAGATTCCCACCTTGTAAAAAATCTAAGAGCTTTGCTGATTGAAAAGTTAGTGAGTGATCTCTTGCTTCTCAGCCTTGAACCTCTTTTGCCTCATCATGTTTCTGCCACACTGAACTCTCTTCATTATGCTTTGGGAACAGGATCAGACTTAAGATTTGGCTGTCTTTCACAAGATTGTCAGATATTTGGCAAAAAGTTTTAAACATTTCCTTTCATCATGCTTGTATTGCTAAAGCTGAATTTTATCTTTCTTTACGGGATTCATGAGAGAGAAATCTGTATCAACAAATACATTCAGGAATATGTCTTAAATAATTTCAATTGGAGGAAAAAATAATTTCCCTCAGCCAGCCTACCATGTTTCCCCAAAAATAAGACATTGCCTTATTTTTTTTCCTCAAGAAGACACACTATGGCTTATTCAGGGGATGTCTTATTTTTATTAGGTATGATACAACAATCTAAATTTATTCAAATATAGTTGAGTCGTCTTCTTCTGGAACATCGTCATAACCCTCCAAACTTGGAATTCCATCCTGAATTTCTTGCGACTCCATTTCCTTTAGAACCATTGGCTCCAATCTTTCCACTCCCTTTTTGCCTCCTTCTGTTCTGCGCTGGACCTGTCACGATGTCTTATTTTTGGAGTATGGCTTATATTGCACAAATGCTTAGAAATCCTTCTACGGTTTATTTTATGGGCATGTCTTCGGGGAAACAGGGGCACTAAAGTGAAACAAGGTCACTGAATGATCTTTGCAGTGTAAAGAATAATTATAAATAGTATCCTGTGATTTCATATATGTTATATATTGTTTACCTCATGGCAACACTGTAGCCCTATTCATGTATATAGGGAAAGTGTGGTCTAGGGTAGACAATTCACAATTGTGTCTGTTATCTCTGGTGAATACATTTATTGCAGCTTTTTTAACTAATCCTGACACTAAAACAAACTGTAACTGTGGACAACTCTAGCCATAAATAGTTTGTATATGTGTACAAACTAAGCTTACAAGTTCTACTGAATATTAACAGTGGATCAATCTATTTCATTTTCTATAACATTTCTCACTCTTTGAGCACAATTTCAGTCTCCCATTTATACATCATGTTATAAATGAAAATTCACACGTATTTTTAAATGCTTGATTTTTTTCCTGCATTTTTCTACATCATTAGCTCAATGTACATAGCTGCTAATCCAGTTTTTTGTCAGATTTCCAACCATCTCACTTATTATTGAACTACATTAGTATCCTTCTTTTTGCAAATGCAAGAATATATTATCATTGTCATCAAATTTGTCTGAGAACGTGGAGAATATTGTTGCTTGCTCTTTGTTTCCTTTCTATGGAAGAAATCAGAGTAGAATCTAAAAAAAGCATTGAGAGTGCAAGCTATGTAGGGATTATGATTTATATTCTCATTTGAGAAAGTAATTATCTCATTTGGTTAAGCATTGCATTGTATTCCTGATTAAAACACCAGAAATTATTTAAGCATGCAAAGGCTTAAGCAAATACTCAAGTTATCCATTTCATCCAAATCTCATCAAGCAGAGCATACTTTTATCTTTTTGTCATTTTGAGTCTGATTGGGTGTACAGCTACCCTTAGATACAGAGATAGAGATTGTGTAAAACAGGCGTATTGCTTATGTATCTCTTTCTGGCTGCTAAATTGACCAAAATTAGATTAAATAAGGCATGATCCTTAAGAGAATGCTGTAGATGCAGAAGGTCTGGGAAATAAGCAGAATAGTAAATCCAAGTGCTGGACACCAACATGACCAGCTAAATCACCATCACTAAGCAAAATATTTCTAGCCTGATTGTTGGGTTCATACTGGGAAAAATTCTAGATAACATTCTAGACTATGGCCCAAAATACACTGCAGAGACCGCTTTAACCATCTTGGCTCAACGCTAGAGAAATCTGGGCAGTGGCATCAGTAGGGGTGTGCGGGGTGTGAGGACAGGCGACACCCTAAGGATGTGTGTGACACCACTGCTCCTCAAACACCTACCTTTTGGCAAAAATGGGCTGTGGCATTCATCTTCTTCCCTTTAAAATGCTTTACAAGATGGTGGGAGTGGGCGGAAGCTCAGTGGGAGGCGAAAGGAGAGACCCCAGAATATTTTTAAAATTAACATTTCAAATTTCAAAATTTAATTTTTTAATTTTTTAATCTTTTAATCTTTTTTTTCCCATTCTTTTAAAATTTTCTTTGAAAAAAATCACATTTTAACCAAATGTTTACTATGTATATTACGTATAGGTTGTGCTAATGATATTGTAATTCGAAGGTGTAATTTTAATTTTGCTAGTTTATTTCACAATTATTAGCATTGCATTCAGTGGGAATTATGATTTACAATTAAAATCAGTGCAAAAAAGCATTATTAAGGATTCTGTATGGTGTGAAATGGGAGGAGGTCAATGGAGGGGTGTGTGTGACACCATGAGTTACCGCATTGGGTGACACCAACCCTAGGGACGCCACCGATTCTGGGAACTGTAGTTTTGTTACACATTTAGCCTTCTCTGTCAGACAGCTCTGATGCCACATTAAACTACAGTTCCCAGGATTCCCTAGCACTGAGCCAGGGCAGTTAAAGCAGCCTAAAACTAGATTATTTCTGCAGTGTGTTTTGGACCAATAGACATATGACTTGATAGTGGCTTGAGCATTGTAGTGGTTTGAGCATTGGGCTACAACTCAGCAATGGAAACCCACTAGGTGACCTTGTGTAAGTCATACACTCTCAGCCCCAGAAAACTCTTAGTTGCCATAACTCAGAAACAACTTGAAGGCAGACAACAAAATAAGACTTAAAATACATACACTGGTGTCAGTTATACGACAAAGGAGAAACTGAAGAATGCTTATGAAGGAAATTTGTGAATGCATACATACTGGAAACCTGCTCCCTTGTAGGGTTCTAGGAGGGAAGCATAAGTGACATGATGATAACAGTTTATTTAATGTTACGGTGTCAGGTGGACTTTGGCTTGGAAGCACAGAGTCCCCCTCAAAACAAGTAATTAAACCAATTTAATATAGAATTCTTACAAAAACCTGTAGTGGCAGCGACCGAGCAATAAATGGCTATGACAGTCATATAAGCTCATTAATAAGGAGCAATAACTATTTCTAAACTATGGACGTCACAATTATTCTTCATATTTCATACCAATTTTAGCTGGTGTTCTTTATCTGCAGAATATGTGAAGATGTTTGTGGACATTTAGCTCAGAATATTTTGTATATGGCTGTTTAACCTGAAATCTCTAACAGCTTACTGCATTTTATGTGTCTAAGCAGTGTTTTCTTCATCATGAGTCTTCGTTACTTAGGCCTTATGGTCCCCTTCTGATTCTTCCTCTTTACAAAAATAAAATAAAATAAAATCTCTCCATCTATGTCCTTCTCAACCCTTGTCCCACCTCTGAACCCAAACCTTTTGGTTTATAAAGTTGCTGTATTTGAGTTCACACTATCTGTCAGGTCTGCCAGTACTGTTTTCTTAAGTAGCCATGGCTTTCCGTGGTTTTTTTTTTCTTTTTTGAAAAAGTTTATTAACAAATAACATTTCACAAATACAATTACAAAACACACAACACAAGATCAAAGACAAAAAAACAAAACAAACACAAAACAGAACACAAATCTACTAGCTAAACAAAATACCAAATACCGAATACATATTTACAAATATATACAATACAATACAAACATTACAAAGTACCATCTTGATGAATTCTTCATAATTACCTGTTAAAAAGGCTTCCACAAAGTTATTGCATTTCTATATGATCTAGTATATTTTATATATCTAAGGTCACGTTTATTTCTCAAAAGAAATGATTCATTAATAGCTCATTCTGATTCCAATTCTTTAGTTTCTTTGTATTTTTTCAACCATTCCCACTCTTTCTCTCTTTCTTCTGTTTTTAAGTCTCTCATTAATGCTCTTAATATGTCAATTTCCATTGCTTCCTCCAATCTATACATCTATTCCTCTTCTGTAGGATTTGCTTCCTGCTTCCAATATCTGGCATACATAAGTCTTGCTATTGTTACCATGTATAACATAATCCATCTATATTTCTTTTTCTAGCTTACTTTCTATCATACCAGTCATATTCAAGAGAAACAATAAAGGACTAAATGGTATAGTAATCTCCAGTATTTTTGATATCAAAGTATGCATTTCCCCCCAATATTTCTCAGTTTCTACACATTCCCAAAAATGGTAAAAGTTACCCCTGCATTTACCACATTTCCAACATTTGCCACTCCCAACCTTATACATTTTATTTAACCTACTTGGAGATAGATACCAATGGTGTAAAATCTTAATATACTTTTCTTTGTAGTTTTGACATAGGGTAGAAGTATTGGTGTCTTGCCATGATTTTTCCCATAGGTCCATTTCTATCACTTCTCCTGTATCTTGGGCCCATTTCACCATACATTGTTTTACACACTCAGATTCCAGATCTCTTTGTTTTAGTAATCTATAATATTTTGAAATGTGTCCTCTTTTCTCATAAAAAATAATACTATCAATCTCATTTCTTTTGTCAGTGCTTTCCACGGGCTTTCCATGGTTTTAAATAAAAGTAGTGACTGACATGCTGCTGGTTACCCCCATCTAAAGTAGACTCAATTAAGTGTTGAATGGTAAAGCAACACTTGAATGGATCTATTCTAGTCAGGACTATTAACAGGATGCTGAATTCTATTACTACCACTTTTTTGAACTATCCATCCTACCTATGCATTCACAGCCTAAATTGCAAGTTGCAAACAATTGCAGTTTCTTCTCCCAAACCTTAGGACGCATAGAGGTGACATTTTTGAATTTGCATGAGAAACAGCCTACAATTCTAAGACTGTAACTTGCTTACTAGGAGTAAACCCAACTGAACTCAATGGTCTTCATTTTTAACAGACACATAATACAGAATTCTGATTCAAGGGCCCTCAAGTTTAACCTCTTGCCTTGCACAAATACACAATCAAAGCACTTCCAACAGATGGCTATGCAGCCTCTGTTTAAAACCTCCAAAGAAGGAAATTCCACCACACCATGAGGGAGCATGTTCCACTGTCAAACAGTTTTTACTGTCAGGAAGTTCTTCCGAATGTTGAGGTGGAATCTCTTTTCTTGTAATTTGAATCCATTGCTCCGTGTCCTGTTCTCTGGAGCTGTAGAGGAAAAAAAAATCCATCTTCAATAAGACATAGGCCCGATACAGACCGGTACTATGTGCTGGCCTGTGGGTAGGGTTAGGGAGCAGCGTCCACATGCTGGATGCCCTAACCTTGCCCCCAGGGCACTATTTTGGCACATGCCAGTCTATATGGCACATGCCATCATGACGCCCCTCAGGTGCTGCATCCACATGATGCATAATAAAGTGGCACTGCCGTGGCTATGGGGCCCCTTGGAGGGGCCAAAAAGAAGGCACTTTTTGTGGCTCCTTTTGGCACTCTACAGAGGATGGATTGGGGCCCTTTGGGTGGTCTGTATAGCCCCATAGTCTATTAATTTATGGAAGCAGCCAAGGAATACTGAACAGAGAGGAGCAGGGAAGGAAAATGTAACCCAGCTTCCTTAGAGGTGAAATCCACTAACAGTGCATCCAGATTGACCCAGTGTATTGAGACATGGAAGCTTTCATTGCTAATCCTTTATTTTCAAGATTTGGATGACATTTTTCTTGTCCTAATGCATCTGGTTGGTATTACCTTCTTCCTCTACCCCCCTCCAAAGCCTGTACCACTCACACTTCACACCTGCAAGCTGTCCTGCCACTCGGTGCCTGAGAGAAAGCATAGGAGATCAGAGAAGAGTTTGGCTATGCACCCATAGTCATGGATAGAACAATGATATTATCTACTGAAAGACCAGATGGATCATGTCATCAGTCTACATCTCATTCCAACCCCCCTTCTCCATCAGCCATTGAAGGGCCATGGGGGCTCTACAGTATATAAACTGTGAACCTAAGGTGTGCGTGAGGGGTGTAAGGTAGCTCTATCCATGGAACCTTTACATTACGCTCCTTAAGAACACTCAGCAATTGTGTTTCAACAAGACCCAAGACCCAGACAAGATAGCCAGCTCTGCCGTCTTGTTTTGTAGTTTTAATTATTGAGTGAAAATTAATTGTAGTGGTGCTGGTTGTGCTAAAGGGTGGTGTGGTCTATCTTAATGGCTTTTTCATCTATTAGGTGTTCTTGTATTTGCGTTGGATAATGAGTGGAATTTTATGCCAGTCATCTCATGTAGCAGTAAAATGCTGTTGTATTGGAGAGGTCATCTAGATCTTTCTCTGTACTCCTGAACTCCAGTATAACGAAATAGCTAAATAGGAATTGAACACACAACCTTTTCCAGTTTAGGCCCAGCAATCTCACTAATATACTTTTGCCAGTGTGATGCCTTCCAGAGCATTCCTGCCTTCCTTCAAATAAGGCAGTTCTCTCTGGTCCATGGTTCAACCCCCAGCTACCTTTCATGCAGAAAACATGGGAAAGTAAAACAAACTATGATATCATAAAAGGAGGAAGTGGTAGCATGGCTGTTGGCCAAACCCAGCTTGATTGGTCTACATACATAAAGGCAAGTGATGCTGACACTTTTGATGAGAAGAGAGAAGGGAAGAGGAGGGACTGTGGAACTGACTCAGCATACTGTAGTTACGTGGACAGAAGTAGAAAGAAAGTACATGAAATGAGCAAGTGTTGTGGACTTGGCAGTTGCAGTTTGGCTGCAAAGATCTGTGGGCTGAATTTGGCCCAAAGACTGAGAGTTGTCTATGTGACTGCCAAATTTTATGTCATTTATATTGCAAGCTGCCAGTGGAAACTCCTTAATAGTTAGATGTATAGCTGCTGATTTCTAATATGACAGACAGGCATAAAATAGTGTGCTTTTGTACACTGGGAAATTGCTTTTTGGATTTTTTCTTATGAGGTGATAGTGGGTGACATAATAATTCTGGGAGATTAAGTGCTACTGAAGTTGGGCATTGATTTTATTAAACCTATTTTATCATTATATTATTTGAAGTTTAGTTTGTTTAATGTCAAAGCTCTAGAGAGATTATAGCCTTTCTTAAAATAATGCATTCTTTAAAATGGAATATGGACACAAAGATTTTCTTCTTGATGATTTAAATCTGCAGCATTTGGAAACCATTAATGTCAGAGGAGGTAAGTCAGGAAGGGTTCAGCTGAAATGATGATGGGCTGAATAGCATTACGGTAGTGGCAATATTTGTTTTGAGGGAGAGGATATAATAGGATGTATGCAATAGGAAGCAATTACTCTTCTTGCAATCAGGGTCAGGCAATTGATGAGGGCAACTTGCCCATTTGGCAGAGAAGAATTTTCTTTGGACACTATTAGGTGGTGCCTCTTACAATCTGATTGTTCACTATGCCATTATCTGATTGTGGTAGATTGTTCTGTGGAAGCACAGGTATGCATGTGTATGAAAGCCATGAGCTAAACAGAAATATTGACTAAAACGCTGAAGCAAAATAATAGAATCATAGAGTTGGAAGAGACAATAAGGACCATCCAGTCCAACCCCCTGCTGTGTGGGAATAAACAATCAAAGCACCCCCAACAGATGGCCATCCAGCCTGTGTTTAAAAACCTCTAAAGGATACTCCATGACTCTCCAAATTCCACTGTTCACCAGAAGTTCTTCCTAATGTTTACGTGGAGTCTCTTCTCCTATAGCTGGAATCCATTGCTGTATGTCCTAGGAGTTTATTGCACACACTTTTAGCTCCGTGCAGGGGATTCACATGGCCAAATGAAAATTGATTTTATTGTACTCTAAACTGTCAGCAAGGCATCCTCATGCCATCACTGATTCTAACCTTTCTCCGAGCTCAGGCGTGTGAATTTTGCTCAACTGGAAAGCTTTTGGCTGAGCAAGAAAGCTTTCCAGCTGAGCAAAATTAATGTGCCTGAGCCCATCTCGGGAATGGGTTAGGGTTGGCGATGGCATGGGGATTCCTTGCTGAATGTTTAGCAATCTGTTTTCACTTGGCCATGCGCATCCCCTGCCCATGCCCAGAATGGAGCCAAAAGTGTGTGCGATAAGCTCCCTAGTCCTGGAGCAGCAGCAGACAAGCTTGCTCCATTCTCAATATATGGCATCTCTTCAAATATTTAAACATGGCTGTCATGTCACTTCTTACCTTTACTTCTCCAGGCTAAACATGCCCAGCTCTCTAAGATGCTCCTTATAGCCATGGTTTCCAGATCTTTCACCATTTTGGTCTCTGTCCTCTGAACATGCTCCAGCTTGTCAACATAGCTTTTGAATTGTGGTGCCCAAAACTGGACACAGTATTCCAGAACAGAATGGTACTACTGCTTCCCTTGACCCAGACACTACACTCCTATTGATGCAGCCTAGAATCATATTGGCTTTTTTTAGCTGCTGCTTTTGACTCATTTAGCTTGTGATCTACTAAATGCAGCAGGACATCTCACCTTCTGCCTTCTTCGGTTGTTTTGGGGAAAAAAATATTACTCTGTACTGCAGTTGGCAGTTAGAGAATATGTTGCAATGTTCCAGAGTGGGCAAATGATGCTAGGCGTTGTCTCTTATGTTAAGGCCATCTGATATCATGCTGTTAAGTCACCCCTTTTTCTAATGCTCCTTGGAGGTAATGAGATTTTTCTTGCATTCACTGACAAATCGGATAGTGCATGAGCTTCTTCATTAAAGTGATGTGCTATTGGCTGTTCTGACCTTTTTACATGCACAAACACTTGTGTGTGCGCATGCACATGCACAATATAAACATAGATCATATCCTTCTGGTGCTTACACACTACTCACGGTGGATAAAAACTATTAAAACTAAGAATAAAAAATGCAATAAAATGCCAGAACAGCAACCACATAAAAATAGATGATGCATTTAAAGCATAAGAAAAATCTCCCAAAACAAATGCTTGCCTAAACAAGAAGATCCTTGCAATATTGTGAAATGCTACGAAAGAGTGTGCCAACCTACCTTCTCAAGGCAAAGAAGTCATTTCCAGTTTACCCCAATAATCACACCTCCACTGTATTCTGGACCCAGGGAAACCATCAGAACTTGGAAGGATAGATGGGCTGATATAGGGGGAGACAGTCTCCTAAAGTATCCTGGACCTAAAACCATTTAAGGTTTTCAAGGTAATCTTCAATACTTTCAATGTACTCATTAATCAATTTATTACTAGTGTAGGCCTTGATGGACAGATGTAATGTGAACCTGTAGACAAGCGCTCACCAGTATTTGCACTCCTGCATTCTGAAGGAATTGCACTCACCAAAGAGTCAACAAAAGTCAACCCATGCGCATTGGCATAATCCAGTCTAGATGTAGCTAAGGCATTTGTCACCATGATTCTGCCTTTCTGATGTTATACAACTAGGTTATACATTTGTTGATTGCAAAAATCAACGCCTTAGGGAACTGGGTATGTTCAGCCTGGAGAAGAGAAGGTTAAGAGGTGATATGATAGCCCTGTTCAAATATTTGAAGGGATGTCATATTGAGGAGGGAGCAAGCTTGTTTTCTGCTGCTGCAGAGACTAGAACAATAGATGCAAGCTGCAGGAAAAGAGATTTCACCTCAACATTAGGAGGAACTTCCTGACAGTAAGGCCTGTTCGACAGTGGAACACACTCCCTCGGAGTGTGGTGGACTCTCCTTCCTTAGAGGTCTTTAAGCAGAGGCTGGATGGCCATCTGTCGGGGATGCTTTGACTGGGAGTTCCTGCATGGCAGGGGGTTGGACTGGATGGCCCTTGTGGTCTCTTCCAACTCTATGATTCTATGAAATATTCTCCCCCATAGTTTGAATTTTTTTGCAGTCTCCTGCAGTGAGGTATCTAGAACAGCTAATAGCGGCAATCTAGTGTTGTTTTAAATTGGTTGGATTTTGGCTTCAGTTGGAATGTGGCAGGTGAAGAAATGGAACCAGGGCAAAACTGGGCCAGAGGACACAACCAGGATAATAGGTGGCATGGCAAACTGTAGAAAATGGCAGTTTGAGAAGCACCACATGGGAGAAATGTGGGGAAATCGCTTCAAATCTTTAATAGGCTGGCTCTGAGCTTTACTGTCATATCAAGCAGCCATTACAGATTACCTACCAGAGTATGGTATCACCAATTGGAGAAGAAAAATTATGGACCTTTGGCAAACAGAATGTGTAGGAGGCACGTATTAGAAAGGTAACTTTTTGGACAACAGAATCTGGCCAGAATATGCTGGCTAGGGGAACCTAGGAGTTGTAGTCTAAAGAAAGAAGCTTTCCCAAAATGGGTTAAGAAGTAATAATCATTCTTCAGGCGCAATTAGTACAGGAAATAAAGGAAAGTTAGTTATATAATTCATATTGCTTGGCTTTTCTTCCAGTGTAATGGAGAAATGTTCTCTGTGGAGCTAAACCAAAGTAAGGAAGTTTGATAGAAATTTTTATATTTGCAAGTTGGATTAAGATATTCTGCATTAACAAATCCTCAGAACCTCTGTTCTGCAACACCATTAGGACTTAATGGGAATATTACAGAGTAATCAGTATGAGGATTACAGAAAAATCATGCCAAGACTGTATTATGCTAAACGCCGCCAAAGTTCAGTTTAACAGTAAATTATTTTACCCTGCAATTTTTCATCTTTCATTTGGAGACATATAAATGGGTATGTACTTAAATATATCCCCTCTTAAAATTCATTTAGAACAGTGCTGTTATAAAGCTTGTACTGAGCATCATAAGTGTCATTTTATCCTTTCTTTATGGCAAAACATGCACATTTTATGTCTGATAGGCTTCTAGATCTTTATTTTTTAAAAACTATCAAGGGCACGACCTATCTAAGGCTGTGTCCACTGACTGGATCAATAACCTGGTTTGGCCCCGCTTTAACTGCAGTGGCTCAAGGCTATGGAATTCTGGGAGTTGGAGTTTGTTGTGAGCCCAGAGCGGAAAAAAGCCTCTTTTGCAATTGTGTGTGTGTGAATTAGAGGAAAATAAGAGTAGCATGGTCCTGTGAGGAGATGGGAAATTTGATGGGGAAGGATGAACTGGTAAAGCCTTCAGAAATCTGAGTGTATGTCAGGATGCATACTTACTAAGTCTGGCCTGCACTGAAAAGAAGATTTGGCCTTCATAGCAGCAGTGGTACTCTGAATGGCAGTGGTATTTCTAATTAGTTTGCAAACCTACCCACCAATTTTTTGTGACTTGGTTTTGAATAGTCGTAGACAAGTGAGCATATGGAAGGAGTCATTGGCTGTTCAAACCAGCTACCCTAAAGGCCTTGTGTTGAGCAGTTATTTTACAGGAAAGCAGCTACAGCTGTTTAACTCTGCCGCAAGGTGAAATGATGCTTGTCCAGGATGCTGGAAGAGCAGTCATTCCAATAAACAGATAAAATGGGAAGACGAAATAGATGAGACAGGTGTTGAATAGCAAAGGAGACAGATTAGCCTGGGCTCAACGAGTGAAAGGATGCCAGATCACAGAAGTCCTAAAAGAAAGAAAAAAGAGTTATGATTAATTGTCAGTTCCATATGACAGCAAGAGGATGTATCTTTATAGGGGAGAATTAATGACAAACAGCCTGATTGGAAAACAGGGTAACCCAGTGGCATTAGCTTAGATTGGGATCAAGTTCCATTCTGCCATTGTGTGCCCTGAAGAAATTCACCATCTGACAAATGGGGATACTGGTAGCAGGATTGTCCAGAGCAGTTAAGACAACTTCAAAATGATAGTAAGAACTCTGTTTCACATCTTATTCTGATAGATTGGTCTTGACCCAAAGACCCGTGAGTTCAGAAGCCTTGATCATATATAAAGATTTAATAAAATGGGAAGAATCTGGTCCTAGACTTAAAACAAACCAAGAATTAGAATAAGAAGGACAAATTTGTCATAGGTTTCCTTATCAACAAATTACCGAAAGATACAAAATGGACTTAAAACTAGAAAGTTTCCAAAAAACAGAAAATAAGATAGATGACATATTACTAAATTCAAGAAAATCCACCATCTCTAAATTATATAACTTACACTTAGAAAGAACAAAGAGCTGTGAGAGATACCAGAGATGTGTCTGGTCATGTCCCCATAGCAAGATATGAAATGATTACATCATCTGCTGATGTCCTCTGGGGGTTTCAGCAGTTGATGGAATTATTTTGCATCAGGCTACAGGGAGGTACCCAGATATTTCTCCAATTCAGAATGCTGTCCATGAGGCACAGAATGGCTGTGGGATAGGGGCTTCATCAGCTCTATGGGAGCCCTGGTGGTGTAAGCCACAAAGTTGTGAGTTTGATCCCATGGGCTTTAACATCCACTCAGCCTTGCATCCTTTTGTAGGTCGCTAAAATAAGTACCTAGCTTGTTGGGGGCAATTAGCTTACACATTGTAAACCACTTAAGAAGTGCTTAGTTCATTGATAAGCAGTATAGAAATGTACTTGCTATTGCTATTACTATGGTAATCTAGGGAAAGGGAATGCCAATCTCAATTGCAGCCAAAGACATAAGGCTGACATAAAACCTGCACATGTCATTAACAGGATGCCAGCCACATATGTTCATTACTCTGGATGCCTATTCATTGGACCTTGTTGCATTACCATTTAACTCGACAGCAGCCTAACAGGCTGCAGCTGGGATGCGGCACAGAGGTGAGGATTATCACATTGTAAGTCGCCACCGAATTGCTGGGCACCAGCATCCCACATCCCAGCTGTGCTCAACAGGCTCATTTTAAAACTCAGGGAGCTTTAGTTTTCAAAAAGGGGCAGGCTGAGCATGGCTGAGACACAAGATACTGGTGCCCGGCAATTCGGTGGCGACTTAAAATGTGATAATCCCTGTCTCCATGCTGTGTTCCGGCTGCAGCCCATTTGGCTGCTGCCAGGTTAAAAGGTAATGTGATAAGGTCCTCTGTTAGGTCAGTGATTGGAATGCAGGTGTGATGTTCTCTAAATGGGAACTAGGGTGTGGATATTTTTCTCCCTTGCTGAAATTGATGCATTCTAGGAACTGGGAGGGACACAGAAATGGTGTTATTGCAGTTTGTGTAGGAGAGAGACCTGGGGAGAGGGGCTGGTTTGATGTTCAACTGGAATGGAAGCAACCAGAACACCATGATACATGTCTGTGTACAGACTGCAAACAGTTGTCCAATGACTGTGGAATCTTATATAGGATTAGTGTTTTTTGTTGCCTGTGTTTATGGCCATTGGTAAATAAAGAGAAGGCATCATTTGTGAGTCTCCAGTGCTCTCTCATAAAACGGAAACTAAAACCTTTAGCATTGCCTTTGGACTTTTCACTGTTCTGTTACATGGGAGCAATTAACAATATCCTCTTCCCTGGATGCTCTTTTTGTCCATTCACTGGATGATCCTGTGACCCCAAGCACTGAATAGAGCAGGCTGCAAGGAGAAAAAAAAATGCTGTGCCAAACTAACTAAAAAATAACATGGCCACACTGGAGGAATCTACAGAATAATTTTGTCTACATATTGTACATACAAATGAAAACATGAACCACTAATATGAAATTGTTCACTCCAAATCATGTAACCCTTTTGCTCTCTCACACATCTACAAAGATCAATGTATGGGTGGGAGTGGGGAATGACAGACGTAACAAAGGGACCATGATAATAGAAACTGCCTGTTGTCTTAAATATGTCCTAAAAGACAGTCTAGCTTATTATTTGCAGATATACTTACTCTGTATTGACTGAATAGCTGCCCCTCTAATTTATTTTGGACATGCCTTTCTTTTACCTGGGATATTATGTTTGGCTCTATAATCATGTTAGTATAGTTGGTAGGGGTGATGATGTTCATGATGACAAAAAGCCTTCAAGATATAATCTTATACTGTTGGGAAGGCTACAGGATAAGATGGAAGCCCCATCCTCATGACATCATATGGAATATACCAGTGGAAAACTATCGCAGCACATCTGCTGGGCTAGCATAACTCCAACTGGTATAGGAGACCAAACAGGACAGAGATATGACTTTTGCCAAATCCTACAACCCTTCAGGTTCTGAACAGACCCCCTAACAGGGTAGAACTTTACACAGATTGTTTGAATTGATGGTGAGGAAAAGTCATCAATGTAATCCAAAAGAACTTGCCTTTAAGCCCTTGTAAAATGGCAAATGAGACTAACGTAGCAGTGATAACTTGTTCTGCTATGCCCTAGGATGAGAAATAAGTACATGTTCAAGTACTCTGCAAGAGTGACTGCCTGCAGAACTGCAGAACTGGAAGATGGCCCTCCCCTCAAACAAAACTATATCATTTAATTCATTATTTCGCTACCTTTCTCCATCTTCCTCAAAGGCAAAGCTTTCTCCCTGCACAGGAGCAAAGATGGATACTATACAGATGCTACACGTATTACTACGAAACACTATCACGATGACAAGTCCACACCAGCTTGGCTGACAGGAAGAAAAAAAATCTTTCTAGAGAAAAGGAAAAATGTGTTTTAGGAAAATTTAGGAAAATGTCGTCATCCCAATAATGTAAGCGGTTTTCCAGAATTTATTCTTACTGGTTTTAGAAGCACAGAGATGTGATCTGAATAAATTGGTTTCCAGCTGGAGACAACATTCTGCAGAAAGAAATGTGCCATCTATCTATCTATCTATCTATCTATCTATCTCTCATCTATCTATCTATCTATCTTTCTGAATAATTTGGAAGAGACATGGTCGAATTAGATTTATTTCTTCAGCTGCTGAATTTGTACTTATCTTGGGCAACTGTCTGTTTCAGGCTTTTATCAAAGTAAACTACGTACTAGGAACTAAGGTTGTATTCCCATACACTGGTGTTTCCCAGTGTGCTGCCCTCCAGATGCGTTGGCACCGCTCTTAGAAAGCAACCAACTTTAGAAAGGCCATTCTACACATTTATATGGAAATGACCACATAATTTCATCCATGTCTTTCCAGAACTAAGTCCAGGTAAAAGGTTATAGAATTAATTTCCAAATAAGGAGGCACATGAATTGCAGCCTATGTTCCACTGAAAAGAGGAAAATTATTTAGAATTAGGCCTTCATACTGGATGCTGGATGCCTAGGTTAAACAGGGTTTTTGGTCAGGCTACTGTCTTCCTTCTTACCCTTGAATAGCAGTTTCTAGCATAAAGGAGTATTCTGAAACAGTTGTTTCAAACTCTCTGCCCTGATTAAAAGTTTTCATTTGGCTGCTAAGAAGCCAAAGAAGCCTATAGCAAGGACAGCAATCTTCTGGCCTGTGCATGGAGCTCCCTGTCTGGCCCATAGTTTCTTGTTTTTATAGTTATCGGAAATCTATATATCTGCGATACAATTTAGAGCAGGAAACATACACAAAACCATTAATGTTGGTAACATGTTACAAACATGAAACATTCAGGGGTAGCTGTGTTGGCCATTTAACAAATGCAAACAAAAATCCATCAGTGATACCTTTATTGGCCAACCAAAATGTACAGTATACTTGTTGCAAGCTTTCAAAGCTCCATGGGCTTCTTCCTCAGGCAAGATGTTACAAACCAAACAGGAGGCGGCGAAAACAATTGGAGATGTTAGTCAGATGCTTGCATGTTGTTTCAGTCCTTAGTAAAGATGGTATACTGTGGAGGATATATTTTGTGTTAATAGTGAATGCAAACATGTTAATAGTGAATGCAAAAATGCATGTGGAAAGGTTTCCATTAAGAAAAACATATACAAAAATGTGTGCATTTGAGTTACAAAGACATACACCAGTATTTCCATGTGCATTGATGGTGGGGATGGGGAAGAGCCTTACAAACCCGATATGGAAAGAAGACGGGGATGAGAATACTGGTGGGGAATTGAGAAACTCATCTGAAATGATTAGGCTTGATCTAGACGGGCTAAATAAGGCCCCATTAGGGTTATTTATGGCGCCTTTAGGGTTAGGGAGGGCACAGCGTTTGCACCCTCCCTAACATTAAAGCATATGGATGCTGCCATTTTTAAGAATATAATAATAATAATAATAATAATAATAATTTTATTTCTCTTTCTCGCCTCTCCATCTGATTGAGGTGGGATTACAACATCAATAATACATAATTACACAGTCATCATAAAATCATCATGGTCATAAGAATGTCATGGCGCGTGCAGGGTTTACACAACACTGTGCACGCCTGATGTACGCACCAAAAACCCAGGGGGGAAAGGGGCTGCTGCAGTTTCCCCGCAGCCTTCAGAAGCAGCGGGATGGGACCTCTGGGGCTGCCAGTGAGGCAGCCCAGGCCCCATCTTGCCGCTTCTTGAGGTGGTGGCAGACCGCCCCTTTTGGGTGGTCTGTACCTCCCCTAAAAGACCAAACAGCAACAGGAGTAAGAAGTACTGGCCAAAGACACTATTACCCAGATTTAATTCCATTTTATGATCCTCATGTGATCAAGTCCAAAATGTCCTTCAGCAGAGGTATTGGAAATTCTTTGCTCTCTAAAGTCACAATAATTTTGTAGACAATGCATTTTTTGGACAAGTGGCCTCCATCTTTGTACCCCTACAATGAGATAGCAAATATAACCAGGACTCATGAATACCAACTACCTTAAAAAGAAACAAACCAGGGGGAAATGTTTGAATTATTGGATTAGATAAATGAAACTTTGAGAAGTCCTTCATTTTTCACTTTGTATTGTTTTTCCAACCATAAATTGGAACCCAAACAGAGTTAAGCAAAGTCATATGGATTTTAATTCTGCCAATGATAAGCATATTTCCAATGTGGTTAACTATTTACTATTCACTGGATCATGCCCATATTTTTTTTTACTTGTAATGAACATTTTTAATTTGAATTCTTAAGAAGTTGAGAAAAAGCAGACAAAATAAACTTTCATTGGTGTCTTTCCCATCCTGACTTCATTTCCAATGAAACAAGATAAATGGCATTTTTACTGGAATCTATTTCTTACAAGGTGATTAAATTTAGATTAAGGAACAGTAAATTTGTAAAAGATTTAAATATGTCAAAAACAGAGGGCTTATTTAAAAGGCCTGGGAAAGATTTATAGATGGTACATATAAAAGAGATGCCTTTTAAAATCTTTGTAGTTCATTGACATCTGCTGCTTAAACGAACATTAGAATAAATTATACCACAAAACCATCCCATAAGAAACAATTTTTCCTTTCACCCCTCTTACTCTGTGTTTGGTTGGGAGAGATAATATGCTGATAACCATTCCCTCTGTAACATCTTTATGCACTGTTTTCCACATGTCCCTTTATCATTTTTTTTAAAAAAAATATGGATTGAACTATTTTGTAAGAGATAGGAAATCTTTCCCCCAAACTTGTCATAGCTAAGAACCCTTTTTTCTGAATTAATATTGGAAGCATATTTCACTCTTACAACTTAAAAAGTTTAGTAGATAACCTAGTGGCTGTACATACTGCCCCAAAGGGTCGGCCTGCAGCCGCCTCCGTCTTTGCCATATCAGAGCTGTGGCAACCGCACACCATGGCCCTGATCTGATCTTTTTGTGCCTCAGAAAGAGCTGGCATCTTTTCCACTTGGGTTGGCATATGCATTAATATAAACTAACCCTAATTAAACAACTAAAACACATTTTTCTCATGTGGCATAATTCAAAGATATAGCCATGTTAGTCTGTAGAATCAGTATGTAGAGAGAAGATAGATCTTATAGCACCAGCCCTATTCAAAGGTTTCAGTTAGTCTCAAAGGTGCTACAAGATCTCTCTACATTTTTCTAAAGTGGGTGTTTATAAAAAACATATTCATACACAGTATGAATGCATAGTAATGTCCCATCAGTTCAGAAAAAATGGTAAATATTTATCTCTTCAGCTCTGGAGTATGAGGCTTTTACCCACCAATTATGGATTGCCCATGGCCCACGTGCTGCCATACAGAGAAGGATCCAATGACAACAGGGCCATCATCACCAGACACATGCAGATATACTCCACAGTGCCATGAAAAAATATATGAAAAGTGCCATTGGTTCAAATTTGCATGAATCACAATACTGTTTAAAAATTCAACAAACATTTACAACTGGGAACCATATTAATTATTTCTTTTGTATCATCTTGTTTCCTTTTTGGTACCTTAGACTTTCAGTTTTGAACTGCACAACAGCAGACATAGCAATTCCTTCCCATGTACGTAGGTTCAACAAAAGCCACACACCAAAACAAAGCCTGTTGCTGGCTCTTCTTATTTTGGCAAGGGCTTTGGAAAGGAAACATAAAAGAACTAACATTTTTGATTATAGTACTTTCTCCACAATGCTCAACTGGCCTGTAATGCATTTTAGGCCAATTGGGTAAATACGAAGCACTTTTTCCTTGTGTTGTGAAGGGCAGATGTGGAAAAATCATTTCTAAATTTTCCAGAGTAATGGTCCACACCTAGCCATGCAGTTGACCTATGATTACAAAGTGGCAATTGCTTTCACACAGCACAAAATCAGCCTTCCTCCACTGCCTTGCTGCCTATCTTGAATCAAGAGCAGGAGCTATTAGCAAAATGAGGGTGATTCTGCACTTGGTGTGATGCTAATCATAGGGTCTTCTCTAGGTGCATGTCTACACTGGCCAGAACACCTGTAATCATCTTGTAGCTATTGTGACCTGGGCACAGGATGTTTGTGACAATTCACAGGTAATGCGGGGCTTCTTATGAAAATCTAAGTAAAAAAGAACTGCCCTTTACCCCAAATTTGCCTGGAAAATCCAAATAATCATGTGTGTAGCCAGCTGTCTGTGGCAGTGTCAGAGTGGAGTCAGGGGGAAGCGGACAAGTTTTTGGTGGCCAGAACTGGTTGGTTTCAGCAAATGTGGTGTGCGTCGCCTTGTGTTTGATACTTCAGTCTATGTATGTGTGCAGATCTCCACACTAGTGCGTGAGCAGGGAATGACTGAACCAGCGAGAGTGCATTGTCTCTCTTCCTTCCCCATCTGATCATCCTTGTGTCAACATTTTTTAAACAGAAATATCAATAGCGTGTACATTTCTACACTACTTTTCACTGAACTCAGCACTCTCTAAGCAATCTGTAACCCAATTGCCACCAACAAGCTGGCTACTCATTTTACCAACCTATGAAAGGATGGAAGGCTGAGTCAACCTTGGAGCCCCTGGGATTGAATTTACAACCTTGTGGCTGCAGTACTGGCATTTAACCATTGTGCCACCAGGGCTTTTTAAACGGCAGTGAATGTATGTATACAGATCTCCACTCAAGTGAGAGAGTGAATGACTAAGACAGCGAGTGTATGCCCCCCCTCTTCCTCCCTCCATCAGCCTTGTGTCAACATTTTTTAACCACAGCAAATGTATTTATGCAGATCTCGACACTAGTGAATGAATGAGTGAGAAAATGAGCCCGTGAGCATGTGCACCCTTCTTCTTCATTCTTCTTACCCAATTCCCTTCTTACTCAAGGCAGTAGTTGATGGGGAGAACTGGAAGGGAGGAAGGAAGAGGGGGCATGCACTTAGTGGCTGATTCACTCACTTGTTTGCTCAAACAAACATGTGGAGATCTGCATACATGCATTCACTTATCACCCAATTCCTTTCTTACCCATGTCAGTGGTTGATGCGGAGGACTAAAGTGAATTCACCAGGCATAAATGTGTGATTATGCTGATGTCATCTCAATCTGCTTTATCACACTAGGGGACAAACATGATTTAAATGAGAGTTAAATGAGAGTTAAACAGGAAATACCCTATGTTTATCATAGGACATTTCCTGTTTAACTCTTGTTTAACTCTTGTTTAAATCCTGTTTGTCCCCTAGTGTACTAAAGCAGCTACTAGTGTCTCTATGTGTGGTGTTAGCAGGGTCATTGTGGGATCATTGCAGGCCAGGAAAATGAAAAGGTGAGGATGGGTTGTTGTTGTTTTTTGTCAGTGTAGACAAGCCCAGCAGCCATAATTGATAGGTTTGTTAAATTATTTTGGGTGAAGGAAGAAATGGAAAGAGCAAATTCTTGATCAAATTAGTTTCATTTTACATCTTTTGTGCAGGGTTTGACCTCGGGTATGCTATCCCTAAAAATTGTAGTTGAATTTTGTTGTATTAGAGGCATCCTATGCACATTCAAATTAGATGGTTCCATCAACCTCAATGAAGAATAGCACAGTTGCACTTTCTTATGTATTTGTTTGTTTCTGACATTTATATCTTATTTTTCCTCTAAGGAAGAAGGCATTTCACATAGTCCTCTCCATTTTTAACCCTAGAACCATGTTGTGAGGCACTGTAGGCTGAGAGGTAGTGACTGGCCCAAGGGTGAATCGGTGAACTTCTTAAGCAGAGCAAGGATTTCAGCCTGGGATTTCCACAGTACAATTTTAACATTCTCACCGCTATACCACACACAGCTGCCTCTGAATGATTTAGGAGTTCCATTCTAGAAAACGTATTATTTCAAATTCATGCAGCAGGGCTCTCCCTTCTGTGTTGGCTACTGCAGGAGGCTCTTTTGTTGAAGGTGGTCTGGAAGCCAGTGGTACCAGCTAGTTTCAATGTCATTGGGGCAGTGTATCTGCTCTAGGTGTTAGGATGAAATTTAATGAAGCTATTCCAGGTGCTAATCCTAACTAATTAAACTCAGTACTTCAAACAGCTCTTTTAAGTTTGGATTAAACCTGGAATTAATGCCCCACTGGCATAGAAGCCACTAGCTCTACTGTCGGAAAATGCAGAAAAGAAATAGCTGGGTCAGCTATTAATAGGGGCTGGCTGCTTTGGGGTGGATTCTTAATCTCTTCTGGAACACTACCTTTGGCTGTGCATATGGTTTAGCCTTTAGGGCAGTGCTTCTTAAGCTGCCTGATGCAGGCATCAGTAACATTCCCCAGAATGTGCCAGGAACTGGTACCACGTTTGTTCCCATTGGCTACAATCATTTCTTTCTTTCCCGGAAACTTGCTAGGGACTGGCAGGCAATGACTCATGGACTGGCACCACTCTATTGACTACCATGCTTAGTGGCACTACTACAGATTGCAGCATACTGGAAGAATATCTGCTTCATTAAGGAAACCCTCCCCTTTTTAAAAGATCTTCTGGAAAGGTCTCCTATCAAGTTATTTCTTTAGATGAATTTGTGGGGCAGGGTTCAGGGCTTTTTTGGTCCTGGAACCTGCAGTCCAGGAAGATGGTTGAGGCTAAAATACAACTCCTTTAGGTGTAGGTGTTGTACATCTAGGCTCAGATCTTCACCTAGCCATGCAGCTCATTCACTAGCCCAGAAAAAAGTTTCAGTCTTGCTTCCTCTAGCTTTTTGGAAGACATAAACATTCTGAGATCCTCTGAAACTCAGAAGGGCAGATTACTGTCATGATTAATGATAGATCTTTGTCCTCTTTCAACAGATGAAAGTAGCATACAAAAAAATAAAAGCAAAAAATAGCATACACTTTTTTGAAGTGATTATGATTTAAACCTAAGGCTCCAGTCCTACATTTTTATTTTCCCAAGGGAAAGTTTCATTGAAGGCTTACAGACAAGGCTTACTTCTGTGTGGAGGTGCCCAGGGCTTGTGCAGTTACAAGTCACTGTCACAAAATCATTTGCTTGTGTAGCCCCTCATTTATTGAGGAATAACATGCACATTTCACATTGACTGCTTACTCTGGTGCAAGTAGAGCTCTTAGCTAGGTCAGAATGAATGTCTTTTGCTTCTTTCTCTTTGGCAATAAGAGATTTTCTGTCCTCCATCATTTTATTCAAACATCTGCAGCTGTGCTTCCTAGATCTATTTATCCATTTCAGTTCACCTTGAACTTATCATATGCACATCACTGTAAAATGACTGGGCTCAGTTAACAAGATGCTCTCTTGGATATTAATAAAAGAAAATGAAGCACTAGAAGTCTAAATCATCTTGGCCTGGAGTCTCATGCACTGGTGCACAAAGACCTTTCAGCAAGGGTGTGCATTGATCCTCATCATTCCTTTAATATATAATAATCACAAGCAGCAGCACCATATAAAGATATAATAGAATGAGTTGCTAATGTGTGGGATGTGGAAAGCCCTTTGAGGAAAATTATGAGATTGCTTTCTGTCTCTGACACTCAAGAGTATTTCACAAATAAAGGATAAAACCTTTAAAAAAAACTGAAGCTGTTAGAGAAGGATTCTTTAGCATGAGCAATATTATGTTCAAGTAGGTTTCAAAGCAAACATCTAGGATTAAAGCCTATGCAACAAATGCCACTTCTCTCCTCCCCTCCATTATATTTCTTAAACTGTAATTTTATTTTAAAAAATAGTTTAATTGGATTGAGTGGGAAGACTCAAGGATATAAACTGTCTGGGAACTATATTAAAAGCATTTTATATACCCATCTCCCACTGAACCACTGTAGGTATGTCAATGACACTCTTCATCTTTAAGAAACCTACTTTTCTAGTTCAAATGTGAAGCACTATTCCCTGAACATGGCAGGAAGAAAAGTAACAATATGCTTATATAGTCATATTATTCATTGGTATAATCTTTTTTACTTCTTTCAATAGTTATTAGGATCAAATGTCTTAGGGTTAAGTTATACACTACAAGAAACATGCTACAGTATATACAGTGAAAGGTATCACTTTTAAAGTTCTAGAATAAGTACACAGAGTAAGTACATCATGGGCTCTTTCACACTGCACATTTATAGCATTATGATTCCACTTTAATTGCCATGACAACATCCTCTGCAGTTTAGGGAGAGGCATTTTGAATTCTCAGCCAGAGAGGTTGATTCCACAGGAGGAAGCCATGACAATTAATGTGAAATCATGGTGTTATAAATGTGTAGCATGGAAGAAGCAGTGTGCATGAATGTTGTACATGATGCTTTAGTTCAGCTTATGTTTCTCTCCTGCCTCCTCCCTATGTGGTGGTTAAAAGAAGGAGGGACATCCATCCATTAGAGCTTTCCTGTATTTTTAAAAACTTATGCACAAAAGGGCTGATTCTGTAAATGAAAACTTGACACACACACATTCTCTCTCTGTGATAACTTCTTCTATACATGCACACTTCTGCCAATCCCGATGGGAGCCATGCACACATAATTTTGAGTTTTAAGCTGCATAACAGATGCTCAATGTATCATTTAAAGAATTGAATAATATTCATATGCATGACATTTCTTAAAAAAAAAACTTTCACATCTCTATGTACTCTGTTTATCCAATGCTATCTATATCAATACTGAAGTGTACACAATTTGAAATAATTGTGGGTTCAATCCTTTATTAAAGATCCATGAGCCGAGAGACTAGCCTCTTCCATCCATCCTTGTCAGTTAAAATGCCACTGTCACTGTTCCCTTAACAGGCAATATTAATGTTGGTGTGGACAATTGCAGAAGGCAATTTCCTTCCCATTGTGGGGCACAGTTGTACATTTTTAGCCAAAATCCAGCCAAAAATACTTCCAATTTGCACTTCTAAGTTTATTGGTCAGGTCTGGCCAATTTTGGGCATGTGTTTGAAATGGTGGAACTCTTCAGATCTACTAGAGGAACACTATGCAGACATGCTTGCTAATCCGTCCAAGTAACTTCCAAGATGTGTATTTCATTCCATGCCACACCCTGTCAATGGCACCACATTACACCATTCCCAGGCTTAGTGTGGGAAATATCCTTTGCAGTGATTTCACTTGTCTCAGCATCACCAATCGCCACATCCATTTTGCTTCAACTGAGTATAAGATGCAGTATCAGCACCCAATCACAGCACATAGTCGCCTGGATATATAGTAAATGCCATGCATCATGACCATAGCTAAAATAATGGGACACCCTGCAACAAGAGTGTAGTGAGACAACTTACATTGCCTAGGCAGAGACAAAAACAAGGGGAAGGGCAGTAGAAAGGTTGGGTCATTGGTCACCATGAAAGAGATTCAGCTGAAGGAAAGCTTTGTCAGGATTTAGAATGATAATTGCGAAACAATGCTGTAGTTTGCCTCCTGCCATTGCTATAATCCTGCCCAGCAATATCTCTCTGTCCTTCTGGTTATCTCTAGCTTCTAGTTCCCATGGGGAGATGAAGAACTGGAGAAAAGATACTTTTCAGACCAAGGAAAAATTTTGTGCCAAACAGCCTGGTCTCGCAATGCACAGGAGAACTTGAGTGCATTGGTAACACTTCTCTGCCTAGAAACTGATCAGATATCTCATACTGGGACTCCAGACACAAACACACAATTGTTAGATGGCAGTCCAGCAATTATTATTATTATTATTATTATTAACCTTTATTTCAATTGGGGATGTCAGAACAGAGCTCCCCAAGACAAGTAATTTTGGGAGGAGGAAATGTGTTTGAAAAGTAAAGGGGAAGGTTCTGGATGGAGTACAAAGCCTGCCCCCAAATATTCATGCACACAGCTAAGCCACTTAGGAGTGCATATTTCACTAACAGGATGCTGCCCAATGTCTTCCATCTATAGCAGTCATTTAACACAGAGGTCAGCTGTCTGTTAACAAAATCCAGGTGTTCCATTCCAGTCATTGGCACTGCTAGTCAAATACATTTCTGCTTTGTAGAATCACAGTCTGAATACACAGAGTAGAACAAACAACCAGTGCACAGATAGTCTTTTATTATAACCCTCAAGGGTTATAATAACACCTCTCTTTTCTCTCAGTGATCTGCAAACATCTTTTCTAGGATATATCCACTGCTTCTACATACATACTCCTCCTCTCTCGCTCCATGGGCTTATCACCCAGAGGTCAAGGAACCTTTCTGTAAGGGAAGCCCGAGCCATGACCTGTTCTTAATTTACTACAAGTTGAGTATCCCTTATCCGAAAATCCAAAATACTCCAACATTCAAAATTGTCCACATGGGTAGCTGAGATAGTAACGCTTTTGCTTTTTGATGGTTCCATGTACACAAACTTTGTTTCACACAGAAAATTATTAAAAATATTGTGCATAAAATTTATTTCAGGCTATGTGTATAGGAAACATAAATTAATTTCATGTTTATGCTTGGCTCCCATTTCCAACTCCATGTCTCAGTTTTCAGCTTTGACTTCATATGTTGTCTCCTCTCTCAGTGACTGTCTAAAAGCAGTAATGGACTGGATGAGGAAAAACAGATTAAAACTGAATCCAGACAAAACGGAGGTACTTAAGATAGCAGCCCTGAACCCAAGTATTGGGATATAACTTCCAGTCCTGGGTGGGATCACAGTCTCCTCTAAGGACTTCTGGTCCCAAGCATTTTGGATAAGGGAGACTCAACCTGTATATAGCAATCCAGTGAGAGAAACTAGATTGTCACCGCCCTGGTATTTGGTCCACTATTTACAGACATTTGCATATCAGTTGCATATTCTGGAGTAATGTTTGCAATAAGGAGCCATAGCAGCTGGCAAAGTCCCACAGTAATAGCACAGAGAATGCTCTAAGCATCGTAAGTGTGGAGAGGAATCTTTCCATATAACTCCTCCATCTTATTTGCTACCTGGTTGCTACTGTTGTAGTCTGAAAGTAGGTCCATATAGAAGGAAAATTGCAACACCACAATGTGGAGGGACTGAAGTGGGCCACAATCCAACAACTAATAAGCAACTCTAGGTGAGGAAAAGGAAGAAAGATTAAACACTGCTCCATGCTTTAATAATTTCCTTGTAAAAACAGATTTTAATTGGCTGACATGAACAAAGAAAGGAAATGTATATGAAATACTAATATTGTATAATTGCCTGGGGTGTTTAATTTCCAGTGGAAATAAATAAGACAATTTATAAATACAGTTAGAAGTCTATGGGAATACAGTGTATGAATTTTAAAAATTTGGTTGCTATCGCAGCTTGGAATGTTATGGTTTTTTTTTAAAATAACATGTTATCATCAGCTGTTGCTTTTGAAACAGTTGCACATTACTACTTGTTAGTTTACAAATAACATATTAGTAGGATATTATTGTATATATTATATATTGTAGAAGTAATTATATAATCATTACTCATTACACCAAAAAGCTCACAGTGTTACAGGTTGTTGCACTACTTTGCAAAATAACGCCTTCCCTACCACCCAAAGTACTTGTAATGCACTATTTTCAAAATCTAGTTGAGCGTCTTAGTGTTAGGAAGTCTTCCTCCTGATGCATTGAATGCAAAGAAACTAGTGTTTCAGAAAGAATTTTCTATTTTTTGACAGAAAATAAAATTTTCAACATTGATCACCTTTGCTCATCAGCAAAAATACATCTTCGAGGAACAAGACAGAAACAAGGTGATTCAACAAACTCTGCAAACCTGTTGTTATGGAAACCAGATTTTGAAAGGATGGAGACATTTTTTATCTACCGGAGGAAGAAGAATAGTATAGTCCACTAGGATTAATTAGTGCGATCAAACTCAGTTGTGAAAGAAAAAAAATCTAATAAAGTATGTGCATTATCTTACACATCTGGTACCAAAGTTAGAACAATATTTCACATCAACAAGTCGACCACATGCACATTGGATGCCGCTGACATGTCTAAGCACTGCCCTTTGTGGTTATTCTAATCCTTTCTATGATTTTATGTTCCTTGGACTGAGCAAATCTTTGGAGAAGTGACTGAGATACTTTTCATAAATCAATAATGAATTTAGCAATACCATGCAACAGAATATGACCTCAGATCATGTTTGATTATTATCTAAAAGTCTTGCATATCCATCATAGATTATCATCTAAAAATAATGTTATAATAGTGGGGCGTGATCCTTGTTGCTGCATATCTTCTTTTATTGAGTTTGCTTATTGATCATAAAACAACAACAATGAATGGTCAGAATCCTGTTGGGGACTTGTGTCTTCATACGTGGGTTTACGCCTGCAGGAATCAGAATTGCCTGGTTGCAAAATGTCCATATCCAGTAGAAGGCTGCTGTTATGTTACTACATAGCAAAGCCAGCAAAGTACCCAATATGCAATGGTGCCTGCATCAGTCCTGATGCACATTGGGCACCAAAGCACATTGAATATTCTTACTGGTCTCCCGTTACAGATCTTCACAGTTCAGTAAAGGGGTTTCTTAGTGCTCTGCTATGTAGCTAGGTATATGTATATGTAACATGTCATAGGATCCTGGTGAATATCTTGTTGGACAACCGTTAGGTACAGAAAAGAGTAAAATTCATTTATTGAGAGTCATTGAGAGTTGCTTCATTGTACAGTAATGCAAAATGTGTGAAGTACAAATGATGGAATGTATCCATGTGCTCCCTTCCAAAGCTTGTATAGCCTCCAATTGTGCTGATTTGTTAGCCACCATCCTGATTAATCCTCTGCCACCCCACTTTTTCAGTTGCTTTCAAAATGCCCCAGTTTCTCTCCCCTTCTCCCACTTTCTCCTTTTGTGCTCAGCTTACTTCAATTGTTGTGAATGGAATTCAAAGTTAAAAAGCAGTTTTCACTTGTTATCGCAGTGTGGGGGTGGGTGGGAAGATGAGACAAAACCTTGCTCTTCTTACTAGACTCAGGCAAAACCAAATGCCACAGCCTCTCCTAGCTTTCTGTATTCTTCCTCATTTATAACTTTTTGTTATCTTGACCACACTTTGATTTTGTTTGGCCACACATATCCCAGTTTTCAGCTGTGAACTGCTGGGGGGGGGGTATGCGCTTGAATCTTTTAAACAGGAGTGGCAAACCTCCAGCCACCTATCAGATGTGCCCTGTGGGAGATCTCCATCAAGCTGCAAGCTGCAAGCTTCATCTGCTTTTTTTTTCTAATCGGTGACTGGACACAGCAGAATGTTAAGAAACATTCCCACCTTGCAAAACCGAGCTGTGGGGTGCAGGCAGAAATGTGCTTTCCAGGAAGGGAAACTGACTCTCCCGTCTTTTCTTGAGTGAACCCTCATGGAAAAGAGTTGAGCTTTCTGTGCTTCATGGGAAAATCTCAAAATTGGATGGAGTGTCACCCAATAGCACTCATTCCAGGCTCTGATCACCTGCATTTGAATGCAGTGTGTGAATGCTTACCTGCATCCAAATGGATTTGTCTCTCCAGAGTGAGCAAGGAAATGACTTGCCAATAGTGTAATCTCTGTGATAACTATCTTTTTTTGTAGGAGAGTGCTTTTGTTATCTTTAACTCAGAACACACATTTTAGCTTATCATTATGGAGTGGCTGCTTCAATAGAGGAGATCCTGGCTCTGCTGTCTCCTTCTTTGGTAACCATTTCACCTGGTTGTATTATAGCCAGAAGTAAGTCCAGAGTTGACAATTGTCAAAGGGCTGCTATGCCTCCCAGGGGTCCTTGGAAGGATACTATTTCCAGTGACGTCTTGTTGAGATAGAGTTTTTATTCTATGCCTAAAATGACTCAGGCACCCCAGAAGGGACACCCCCCGCCCAGTCCTCCAGGTGACACTGAGGGACATTTCTAAAAGATCAGAATATTTTAGAGTTCAGGAGGGTGGCACAAAATAGTCTTGGGGTACATATTCACACTGGCTGAAACAGTGAGAGCCCTTTTTCTGTTGCTTTCTGTTGCTTGGAATAACTACCATTTTGTTCCCACTTCCCAGTCATTTTGTAACATAATTATGTCATATTCTGGAAGTATTTGTACCAAAATTAATTTCCTTTTACCTAAGCATTTCTTTCCCTTTCTTTTGTATGATTTCACTCAAAAGCCATTGTTTTAAAATGTAAATAGCACTGGGTGTTTTTTTTAAATGTCTGTGTACAAACATTGTGGATAAATGTGTCGGTTTTTCATGATAACAGCTGATAGGAAGATAGGCTGCCAGTTTAATTTAGCAAAAGGTTGAATTGCTTGACTCCAGCTAGGCATGTCTGCAAAGTATCTCTCTTTCTGATCCTTTCGAGGGGTTAGAAATCAGCTTCTTGGGACTTGTGAACATGAACGATCCACAGTGATCTGGGAACAATTACAACTGATGTGTGCCTGCTTAACCCAGTTTGAAAGAAAATGTTAAGTCAGAATGGGAGAGTGCACATTGCTATTAAAACTGACTTTATGTGGGAAAATAAAATAAAGGGGGGTGGGGGGAGAGAGCACAATTCCTTACAAGACTCTTACACCGTTATTGAGGATGAAAAATTAGCCATTTGCCACCCCCAGTGCTTTTAACATTTTGAAAGGTTGTTCTTGGCAAGGATTATCATCAACAGAATGGGAAATAGAAACGAAAATATTAACAGACCTTGATAACCAAACACCTTGTGGGGCTTGGCTGACCACTGGAGTGTATACAGTTGTAATGCTCTGTGCTGAACAAGACAAAGTAACAAAACAAATGAGGCAGAACCCCCCCCCCCCCAATAATACTTGGAGGATACATACATGGTTAAGTAAAATGCTGTATTACGGTTTAATAATTTGGAGAATGGGAGAATTCTGTTCCTAATAATGTTTATGGATATCACCTTGGCAAAGATGATTTCCTGGAGAATTAATGATCGGGTGGTACTAATAGCTCTTTGCTATGCTGCGGGCCATCAATTCCCAGGCAGCTTTTAATCTTCAGGAAATGTATTGTGCTTTAAAGGATGTTCCTTTACAAGAATGGGCATTGATTCTATCGCACTGGGTCTCCTTAATTGTTTTTAAAATGATAAAAAAAGACCTAGAGGTCACTGACGTATCCTGACTACTCTGCCCAATATTTTGCAGAGTACTCAAGAGAGCAATAGAAACATGCATCATTCACTTCATTCCATAAACAAAGAGTTTACCCAAATTTAGTCATACTTAGTGTTGATCGACAGAAACATTGAGACTTAGGACCTTATCAGACGTCGGAAATTGGAAGTATAATCCAAAGGCAATCCGAATGCAATCATGGGGTTTCACGTTATTGCGAATTAAAGTATCTCACGCAATTTTGAGTAAAAGGGAAGTCATTCTGAACGCAATAATGGGTTTTACGTTATTGCGAATTAAAGCATCTCAAGCAATTTCAGGTAATGGGGGTTATTTTCAGGTAATAGGAAGTCATTCTGAATGCATTCCGAACGCAATAGGAATTCACGTGAATTCACTAAACTAGTGAATTCACGTGAATTCGAATTGGCTTCAATCGCAATAAAGAGAAATTCCTCCCATCCAATAAGGTCCATAGAAAGCATATTGTTGCTTTTTGCTCCAAATCAGATATTAGAATTAACTTGATAATTAACTCATTAACTTGATGATTCACTAATTTCTGGTGATTTCCCCTACTCACCAGATTATTGCATTTAATGCTCAAGATAAAAATATACATGAGTTGATTTGGTTATGAGAATTGGCTAGAATTTACTTGAGAAGAGAATTTTTCTCATGTGAGTGGCTGCTTCTGGAGAAGTATGAGCACTGGAGGAAGCAGAATGAGGATATGGTTGAATCACTGCATCTTTTCCAATCATGATGTATTGTCTTCAAAGATCTGTGGTAGAGCACATGTTTTGTATGCCGGAACCATGGACTCCAAGTACAATCTGTAACATCTTCAGTTTAAATTATGGGATATGTAAAAAGCCCACCCTTCTCTGTCCCCATCTTAGCTTAACAGTTAAATTAAATGGGAGTGGGTAAAAAAAGAAGAAAGGGTGGGCAGAATGGGAAGAGGGGGAGAAACAGAGTGGAGATGCCAAGAAAGGAAGAAGGTGTGAGGAAAACTATTCAGTTAATTATTCAAATGTATAGCACTGTGTGAGCAAGATTACAAAGGGATTCATTGCAGTTCACTACAAATAATAACATATAAGATTGTATATTATACCATTATATACAATAGAAATCATTCCAGATTACAATGAATAGAGGAGAAGTTACTGAAGAGTGCCACAGTGCATCCCACCTGCGGAAAGATTCCACATCCCTTCTTTTCACCGAGACCCAAGGGGGAGGGAAGACAGGATTTGTTCCCCAGCCTGTGTGTTCCCAGAAGTGGTTATAAGACGACCCTTAGAATACCTCTCTTTTTTCTTTGTAGGCAGGGATATCTGGAAGTTGAAGTGTCACAATATGTTATATTTTGAAAACTATGGTTACCTGTTTTGAGGCACTTCAGTAGGCAGAAAGTAAGAATATAAATTCTCTGTTACATATTACTGTATACAGTGACATCACAGATAAAGTTTCCCAATTCTTGCCCCGTTGCCATGAGCTTTAGCAGCTGTGCAGACTGAAGCAGCGGCCTGCAACCACCTCCATCTTCGCCAGATTGGGGCTGCAGCAACTGCATGCTGCAGCCCCAATATAGACTTTCCGTGGGACAAAAAGTGGCTCCTTTTTTGTGCCCTGGACAATAAAGCTGCCAGTACCACAGCTTTATGGCGCTCCTTTGGCATTGTCATCTAAATGCAGCACCAGAGGAGCACCGTGCCACCATATGCCATATGTGGTGTGGATTTCTGTCGGACAAAAATGTCATTCCTCAGCACTGAATGGTGATGGCTAGGTGCTGCGGATGGAATGGGGCCCTTCTGAGGACGTTTTGGTGTGCGATAAAATCTGTTTTTTCTCCATCGTGCACGCACCCGAGTGTCCCCTTCCAGTGCCCATAATGGGAGGGAAAAGGGTGCAATAAAATTATTTGCCTGTGCTGTCTAACATTACAGCTTCAGGATAGTGTGTGTGTGTGTGTGTGTGTGTCTATTTTGCACCATATCTTGCTTGAAAAAAGAATGGTGGGGGTAACCCAAACAGCTTTCCTTGTCTGGGACTTGGCAATGCCCACTATTCATTTGAATTCTTGTTGGTTTCATTTAAATAAGATTTATTTCATTTGAAATATGATTCCCCCCCACAGTTTATCTTTGCCAACATTTGATCTTAACACTGATGTATTTGTAAATCTGGCAAGTACACTGTGCATAGTTCATCCAAAAAATAGGACTGATCATGAAGACAGTAGGCCCTGCAACACCTTTGAGAAATATGAGCACAAACAGAGTATAATATGCAAATGGAGTAGACTGATTTATTTTACATAAACAACAACAAATGACCCAACAAAACATACCATGTACAATTCACAAATATGAAGCAAAGTTATCAGGCTACCTATAGCAGAACTGAGGAAACAGGTTTTGATGTGTACAAATTTCACTATCATTTCCTGCAATGTAACAGCTGGTTTTTCCTATTATATTTTTATGTGACATTTGTGGGAGCAACATGCTAAATAAGATAAATGACTTATTTTCCAAGTGCTTGAACTCAGCCACAATCACACTCAAAATATCTCAAAGCATGAAGCCCTTGAGACTGTTGTTGTATGATTATGGTAAATATGTTGCAATGAGCTTCACCCTGAAATGCAATTGATGTTGATTTTATCACATGCTGAATGTAATCAAGATGCCAATCTCTCTAGGTCCAGAGCTCTGGACATAGAAATAAAGCTAGGCCACATATGGAAAGAAACATCCACTTGTATCGAATAATGTACTGAATAAGATGGATATAATTATGAACTCATAAACTTCATGTGGAGAGCCAGAGTAGTGTAGTGGTTTGAGCATTGGACTAGGACTCTGGAGAGCAGGATTTGAATCCTGGCTGGGCCATGGAAACTATCATTAGAACTGAACTGCAAGAATGCATACAGTGGTCCCCCACCTTACGAATCCCTCGGGTTACGAAAACCCCGGGATCCGAAGGCGGCGGGACCGCCATTGTATCCCCCGGGATCCGAAGGATCCCCCGGGATCCGAAGAAAAAAAGCGGAAAAAAGCCGCGCGGCCCCTTTAAATGGCCGCGCGGTCCGTCCGCGAAAGCGGTCCCCCGGGTTATGAACGACTTCCGGATTACGAAGGTAATCCCGGAACGGATTACCTTTGTAACCCGGGGGACCAGTGTAGTTAAAAATTCAAATTCTTACAATAGCAGAGTAACATATCCGAAAACATAATTGAAAGCTAGTATGGTATTGTGGTTTTAGTGTTGGACTACAACTCTGGAGACCAGGATTTGAATCCCTGCATGGCCATGGAAACCAACTGACTAAGGGAAAGTCACACACTCTCATCCTCAGAGGAAGGCAAAGGCAAACCCATTCTGAAAAAAACTTGCCAAGAAAATCCCATGATAAATTTGGCTCAGGGTTGCCATGAGTTGGAAATGACTTGAAGGCACAACAGACTTCATGTTAACTAGTAATGGAACCCAACACAGTTGTAAGAATTGTAACAAAATGTAAAAGTTGACAAATAATTAAGTTCATACATATGCTGCACAATATACAAGAACTTAAGAGACAGATGACTGACACAGAAACAGATGGGGAAAGTGCCCTTTGAGAAAAAGGTATTTCAATCTCTGGGTGTAACTTTCTCTTTAAAAAGAAAATAATGACAAAAAAGACTGCAGCAGTTGTCAGGTGGTTTAGGTATTTATTAGTCTAGTGTTTCCTTCTCTTTACTTTAATGTTTAATCATTTTAAAATGCGAATTACATTGGGTCTCATGCCAGGAGAAAGGAGGGTTTTAAAATATATCAATCAGTTCTTTTTGAAGAGTGTAGATTTGGGATATAGGATTATACCTGTATCTTCAGTTCATAACAAAAAGGTAAAGTGGCTAAAATTTCTTTTGGTGACTTTGCCTTAGTGATGAAAGTTAAGTTCCTCTGGATTTAATTTTCAGTTGTACTGTACAGGACTAGTACAATATGTGAGTGTTGCTGAATTGATTGAAAAAGGTGAACACAGTGCTGTCACATTTTAATTTATATGGAGCTAAGAAATTTTCCTGGTATTACCTAGGTTGGTATTGATGATTTACTATCACATTCAATTATACTAGAAAAGATATGGCAGAGGATAGATTTAAAATGATTGGCCAGAATCCTACATGGCAGTTACAAATGCGTAACCTGCAGTTATGCAGTCATTTCTTCTAATAATTGTATTTATTTTTTATTTATTTCAAGAATTTATATCACATATTGTACTAGTCCTGAACAGTGCAAATGAAAATTAAATCCAGAGGAAAGGTCTACTTGGACAGAGAGAATGCAACTCCAGAAAATTCTGAGAACCAAATAGCTCCCGAGGAAAGCCAATTGGTGATAAGGCTGAAATGCATTGGGCTGTTAAAGAAATATATACCATTGTATGGGATTATGGGGCTGTGCAGACCACCCCTGAAGGGGTGGCCTGCAGCCACCTCCATCTTCCCCAGATTGGGGCTTTGGCCTCTCAATCAATTACATATCCAGCTAACAACAGCACTGTCTAGCTCATGCCTGGACAAAGTGTGGCCCAAAGGGTTGTTTTTGTGCCCTCTAAAAAAACCCTCAGGAGTCAAAAAAGATTTTGCCCCAAAATATTCCCTAAGGTCGACTGGTTATTTTCATCATGTTTTGGGCCAATATTGGGCCTGTACAGACCAGCACAATACCCCAGCTTGCTGACAGCATGGGGGCATGAAGCTCGTGTCATGCTGCCCCACTGCCCACATGGAGAACAGCTTTTCAGCTCTCTGGCAGCATGGTGTTTAGATGCCGCATGCTGCAAAAAACCATGGTGGAAAGGGCTTATTTTTTCCAGCCCAAAAAGGAGTGGCATTTTGCTCCTTCTGTTTGGGCCAGAAAAATGCCACGTTGGGACTGCGATTTGTGGTTGCTGTGGCCCTGATCTGTCATTAAAGCCATATGTACCAGCCCTTGGTCTCAGGAGAGGCTTTAAAAAACAGGAAGGGAGTAGGAACTGAATTTGTGCACTTCCTGCTGTTCAAAAAGACCTCTCCTGTGCCTAAAATCAGAATCTTGGGATTTGCAGTTTGGTGAAGGACTTAGAATTTTCTAGTGCACTCCCTCTCTCACTTGTGGTCTTTCTCAAGGCATCTGTTTGGGTACTAAGTGCATAGAATGGATATAGGGAGGCCTCTGGTTTGATCCAAGAGGGCTGTCTTTGGACTTAAACAGATGGTCCAAAAGGACTACCATCAGGCCATGTTGGGGGTGGTGTTTAAATGGCACGTGCCCTGAATGTGGCCCCAACCCAGAAGAACTGGGCCAAAAAGGAGCGGTTGAAATCTGCTCCTTTTCAGTGGCCCAGTTCAGGACCGTGATGGCAGCCTGGATCAAGGCCAGGTACGTGTGGTTGTTGCGACACTTGTGTGATTTGTGCCAATGTGGCTGCACACTGCACTTTCCCACCCATCTGCTTGTGTTCCTTTATTCTTATAACACTTCCACTCCACACATTTGTCTGAGTTTTTGTCAGCCTTCAGATAACAGCTCTTCAAATATTTGAAAAGTGCTGTCATGTCTCTCCTCACTATTCTGTTTCAGTGAAACATACTCAGTTTCTTCAGCCTTGGTGCTCTTCAGAGCCCAGTTTGTCTACAGTTTGTCTTAAAGTGTGGTATCCAGAACTGTCTACTCCAAATGAAGTCTGATAAGCACAGAAGAAGCTAGAACTTACTTTCCATGGCTTGGATACTATGGCGCTGTTAGTGAAGTCTAAAATAACTTTTTTTTTGCAGCCACCTCATCCTGCTGACTCATTTTCAGCATGTGATAGATTACATTCCCAAGTTCCTCATTATATATACTACTGTCAGGCCTTGTATTCTCATCCTTTACTTGTGCACTTGATTTTTTCCCCTATGTTGCCTCCAATAAATTTAGAACTTTTCACTTGTCTCCTTGATATTTTCAATTGGACTTCATTATTTTTTCTAACACAATTATTACTTTTGACCCAGCCACCCATTCAACCAAGGGCATTCTGAATGTTATTCCTGTCTTTTGATCTGTTCACTCTTTGTATCAGTTTTGTGTCATCCACAGATTTGATAAGGATTCCCCCATCTCACCTCTTTATCAAAGGCCCATCAAAATGTTGAAAAGTACCAGGCCAAGCCACAGCCCTCCAGCATTCTACCCAAAACTTCTCTCCAGTTTGATGAGGAATCATTGAGGAGCACCATCTGAACATAGTTTTCTAATGAGCTCTGAAACTACCTAAGAGTACTATCGCCTACAGTAATTAGCATACAACAGATTTGCTAAACGAAATATTATGTGGAATTTTTAAATAAAAACATTGCTAAACCAAGATAAATTACACCCACTGCTTTCCCACAATCCACTAAGTTAATAACGCCATTAAAAAACCATTACCAGGGAGGATTTATTGACAAGGCTTTGCTGGTTTCTATTACTCAGTGCATTTTTTTAATCAGTGTGCCAATAGACTGATTACAATGTGTTCTAGCATCACATAGCATCACATCATAGGTCAATGAGATGACAGAACAGATTATACATAAAAATCTACTCTCCAGGTGGATAATTTCCGGGCAGGTAATAACTGGGGATTATACTGGTTTTATTAACTTTACAGTGGGCTTTGGACCTCAGGAAATGCCTTTCCTATTTTGCAACTGCCCTCTGTTTAGTTCTCTTTTGTATGTATACAACCACAATTTAATTCAAAACGAGTTTCTGTTGTAAAAATTCAGATGACATTTTATGGTGAGTTCTTAGAGGACTATTAGCTCCGTACAGAACTAATTTTACTTGCAGATCTCTTGTGTGGATTTGGTTTACCTATTTATAACAGAGGTGGGAACTGTGTGACCGCTCAGATGTTGTTGGACTGCAAGCCCTAGCAGACCTAGCAAACATAGCAAGTTATAAGGAATGTTGGGAGCTGGAGTCTAACAACATCTGGAAGTGTGCAAGGTTCCCTTTCCTGATCTATAATGATAAAAATGTATGTTTGTGTGCACGTGTGCATGTGCGTATGCGTCTTTAACATAGCTTCAGAACCAGAAATCCTATAGAGCTGATTGCTGCATATTTAGTTTAAAAATGAAACTTGTCCACAGAACTTTGAAAAGCTACTTTTGCAACTACCCACAGTTAGCATAGCCATTGGTCATTCTGCTTAAGGAATTCTGGGAGTTGTATGCCCCCAAAGTAATTTCAGCAAGTGTTGCCTAACCTCAAGTCCCTGGTAGCTGGCATTACATTATCTTGTCACAGTTCTTTCCATGGTCCATTAAGTTCCAGAATAATGTAGCACAGAGAGTAATGTCATCATTCTACTGTATTGATACCATATGCGAAAAAACAAAGTTGATGCATGTAGGCATTTGTATTTGTCACCTCCAGAAATGAAACCTGAACCAACATCATATACTCTCTCTAGCACAATACCATGGTTGTGGCCAGTTCTAAGGATTCTTTTGTCCTTGTTTGCCTTCAAGTTGTTTCCAACTTATGGCAAACCTAAGGTAAAGCTATGAGGGCTTTCTTGGCAAGATTTATTCAGAGAAGGTTTGCCATTCTCTTCCTCCAAAGTGAGTGTGAATTGACCAAGGCCATCCAGTAGATTTCTGTGGCTGGTAGCGGATATTTTGACGAAATGTTTCTTAATATCCTTCCCTGCCAGGAAATGTCAAACAATTAAAATAATTGTTTTAAAATACAGTATAAAATGGCAGAGATGGAGAAATCATTATGTGGTTGAGATGGAATGAACTTGGTTTGTAACTGATGACTAGACCTGTTTACTATAAGGGAGTTTATTTTGAGTTCCCGAGATCAATAGAAGACATTTGAGCTTAAACTTAATTTTTACAATTTTCAGCTGACATTACCCTGCCCCTACAGCCAGACTAGAAATTTGTCTTTATTCCTGGTTTATATGCCTTTGTTAATGTTTTAGTAGCTACGAGGTACTTGAGGGCACAAAGTCTGGGAGATATTGTTTTTCTTTCTGTAAGATTTCAGCTACCTAGTGACTGAGTTTCCAGCCTTTCTATGAAATCAGAACAACAACAACAAACCACCACAACAACCTAACATCTATATTTTTGAGGAATATAGGGATGCTGGTAGAATCAGTGATTGGAGGAAATGAGGGAGTCTGCTTTGCATCTATCAGCTGAAGGGAAGTAAGATTTCTTTGCTTGTATTGTTTGTGGTCTAAATACCCTAAAGTCACCACTCCCTATCTTGGAAGCTAAGCAGGGCTAGCCCTGGTTAGTACTTGGATGGGAGACTGCCAATGAATGCCAGGTGCTGTAGGCTATATTTCAGAGGAGGAAACCAGAAAAACCATCTGTGAGTATTCCTTGCCTAAGAAAACCCTATGAAATCCACACTGGTGGCACTTGGGTTGGCACACAGTGTCACATCCCTGCGTTGACCTCCTCCCATACCACACCATATAGAATCTATGGTAACTTTTTTGTACTAATGTTACTCATAAATTCCGGTATGACACTGAATGTAACGATAATAGTTTTGACATAAACAACTAGCACAAAATTAAAATTATACCTTTAAATTACAATATCATATGAACAGCCTAAATATATTTAGGCCCCATTCATACTAGCCCATTTGCCCTGGTTAGATCCGGATCAGATCGTGCATGCCATTACCAAATTTCTCCGGAAAGAAGTTCATACTACCCTTTGCCCCGATCAATGCTTCCCAGTGCATTTTACCCCACTAAAGTTCATACATGCAAAAGTAATGATTGAAGATGGAGCCTCCTAGTCGTCAATCAAATGATATCATGGTGACGTCTGATGCAGCCATTGGCTGTTCGAGTGCTCCATCCGCGCTTCACTTTTTAAAATGCTTTTTAAAATTTGGTAGAATATGCGCATGGAGCATAGGGCTGGGAGCAGTGCGGTTTGTGGGGATCCCTTCCCCCCTCATCCTCCTCCTCTTCCTCCTCCATTTTTCTCAAGCACCAGGAGTGCGTCATCGGGCACTTCTGAATTTTTTTTATTATTTTTACAATTTGACAGATTATGTGCATTCTACACAGGACTCTTTAAACAGGAGGGAGAACCCCCTAATCCATATATGCATAGTTGGCTTCCATATACGGATTGGGGTTCCCTCTCCTTTGTTTAAATGCTCAATATGAATAGGGCTCTTTCCTCCTCCCGTTTAAAGAGCCCCATGTAGAATGCGCATAATCTGTCAAATTGTAAAAATAATTTAAAAAATTCAGAAGTGCCCGATGAAGCACTCCTGCTGCAAAAAAGACAGCACCTGATCAAAGCCGGTGGTTGCAGGGAGAGGAGGCATGTTCCATCCCCTGGCCTTTACCCCTACCCTGAACTTGACCCGATCATGATCGGAGCCAAGTTCACATTCGATTGAACCGGTTTTTCCAAAAAGAAACGGTAAATACCCCGCTTTTGGAAAACCCGGGTTTAGGGGGATTTGCGCTGCAACGGGTGTGCAAGATCTGGGTTCCCTAGTGAAAAAACGGGCGCCAGTATGAACTTCTCAATTTTAATACAGGTTACAAAACGGTTTATATGGTAGTCTGAATGGCCCCCTACATGCACATAGTTTCATGTGGTTAAAGTGAATGTTTTGTAAAATGTGATGCTTTTTAAAGAAAATTAAAAAATAATAAAAATTATTTTTTTCTTTTTTTTTCTTTTTCTAAAAGAATTTAAAATGTAAAAATTCATGTATTTAAGAAAACAAAAACTGGCACTTCTCCTTTCACCTCTCACTGAGCCTCATCCCACTCACCCAATCTCTCCAGCATTTTAAAGAGGCTAACCCCACAGCCCATTTCTGCATAAAAGGCAAATGTTTAGGGAGCAATGGTGTCATCCCCCTTCAGGTGTCACCTGTTGCACCTGAACCCCCTGCACTCCCTAGTGACACCCCTGGAAATTCTTGAGGTCAACAAGCAACTTGAAGGCCCGTACACACATGCTGCACCCACATATATATGTATACACAATTAATTGTCATCTGGTAGCATCAAGGTCTCACTAGTCCTTAATTCTGGACAGGCTGGAACTTGACTAAGGAGTTTATCACATGGGAGGAATTTCTCTCAATTGCGAATGGAGCCAATTCACAATTATGTGAATTCACTATTTTAGCGAATTTACGTGAAATCTGATTGCATTCTGAATGCATTCAGAATGACTTCCCATTTCCCAAAAATGACCCCCCATTGCCCGAAAATGCATGAGATACTCTACTACGCAATTATGTGGAACCCCATGATTGCGTTCGAAATGACTTCCCATTGCCTGAAATTGCGTGAGATACACTAATTCACAATAACGTGAAACCCCATGATTGCATTTGGATTGCCATTGCATTATACCCCCAAATTCCGTTGTATGATAAACTTCTAAATCAGACTCTACATTCTGTATATCTGGGATTTCCAGTTTGGTAAGGTACTTAGACTCTTGTGCTAGAGACCTCCAGTGCCCTCCCCTCAACTACACTACTACCTGAATTCCCTTGAAGAGAATTCCAATAAATAGTTTTTTGTGGGGTTTTGGGGATAAGTGGCCATGTTCTAGAAGCGTTTATTCCTGATGTTTTGCCAGCATCTGTGGCTGGCATCTTCAGAGAATTCCAAGTATCTCACCAAGCTACAGATCCCAATATTCTGTAGGATGAAGCCACGAGAATTAAACTGGCATCAAACTGATTTAACTGGAAATTCTATCTGTTTGTGTATGTGTGTGTACATGAATGAACATGTAGTCTAGCTTTAATATTTACCATATGAATCTATGCTTTTATGATTTCATCTCCATTAATTCCAGGGATGGTTAAATATGCTTTTTAATATACCATAAAGAAACCAGACTCCATCTTATCTTGGAAGCTAAACAGGTTAAGCTCTGATTAATATATGGATGGGAGACTGCCAATGAACACCAGGTGCTGTAGGCTACATTTCAGAAGGGACTAGCAAAACCTTCTCTAGTATTCTTGCGTAAGAAAACCCTATGAAATAATAAGTCACCATAAGTCAACAGGTGACTTGAAAGTGCACTTGGACACCTACACTTACTTACTTACAGAGTAGGTCATTCTGAGTCCCTAGTGCTGAGTCACTAAGAATTGTGGTATCACAAATGGAGGAAATAGCTGTGGGACTTGTGCACTGCACACCTCTGTGTGTCTACCCCACTTCCTTCATGTTCCACATCAAAAACTAATGCCAGCTTCACATTTACACCCATGGAAATTCCCATAGGTTTATAGACCATCAAAATCCTTTCCCACCAACTTTTCTCTTTCAGTAGAATGGTATATCCACATCATCTTAGTCCCTTCCAAATAAGAACGCTCTGTAAATTTTGAGCTTTCAGTATACTTGGAGTCAATATGTATCTTTTGGGGTGGGAATTCTCTGTTAAAATTGGTTGACTTTTGCACAATTCAATTTGAAGAACAGTATATATTACATATTTGATTTTAACAGCTGTGGAAGCTTCCTGACTGGAATACCATTTTTCTGAATGTCATTGTTTTTATAATTATTTTATCAGCACTTTTCTGCAGACAGACACTTCTGCGTGTAGAGGACTAACATTTATCTCTTGCCTAATTCTTGGCTTACTATCTAAACTGGGTCTTAGAAAGATGTCTTCAACATCTTTATCAATGACCTGGATGACAGAATTGGGAGCATACTTATCAAATTTGCAGATGACACCAAATTAGGGGGAATAGCTAATACCCCAGAGGACAGGATCAAGATTCAAAATGACCTGAATAGACTAGAAAGCTGGGCCAAAGCTAACAAAATGAAATTCAATACAGAGAAATGTAAGGTATTGCACTTAGGGCGGAAAAATAAAATGCACAGATATAGGATGGGTGACACCTGGCTGAATGAAACTACGTGTGAAAGGGATCTAGGAGTCCAAGTAGACCACAAGTTGAACATGAGTCAACAGTGTGATGCGGCAGCTAAAAAGGCCAATGCTATTTTGGGCTGCATTAATAGAAGTATAGTGTCTAGATCAAGAGAAGTAATAGTGCCACTGTATTCTGCTTTGGTCAGGCCCCACCTAGAATATTGTGTCCAGTTCTGGGCGCCACAATTCAGAAAGGACATTGAGAAACTGGAGTGTGTCCAAAGGAGGGCGACAAAAATGGTGAAGGGTCTGGAAACCATGCCCTATGAGGAACGACTTAGGGAGCTGGGGATGTTTAGCCTGGAGAAAAGAAGGTTAAGAGGTGATATGATAGCCCTGTTTAAATATTTGAAAGGATGTCATATTGAGGAGGGAGCAAGCTTGTTTTCTGCTGCTCCAGAGAACAGGACCCGGAACAATGGATGCAAGATCCAGGAAAAGAGATTCCACCTGAACATTAGGAAGAACTTCCTGACAGTAAGGGCTGTTCGACAGTGGAACGCACTTCCTCGGAAGGTGATAGAGTCTCCTTCCTTGGAGGTCTTTAAACAGAGGCTGGATGGCCATCTGTCAGGGGTGCTTTGATTTGGATTTCCTGCATAGCAGGGGGTTGGACTGGATGGCCCTAGTGGTCTCTTCCAACTCTACGATTCTATGATTCTATGATTCTATGATTCTAAAGATTGCTTTTAATAATAATAATAAAAAGAATTCATACATTTTTAATCTGAAATCTTAAATATCCTAAAGTTATCAAGATCCAACCAGTCTATATTATGCCTGGGAATCATGCAATTTGGGTAGCAAGAAGGGAAAGAAGTTGAGTGGAAATATGCCAGAGAAAACTGCTTTGTCTCCATTTTGAGACCACCCCCCAAGGTGTAACCTAGAATTTACTTTCTACATAGTAGCATCAGGCACAGTTCCTTTTAGGTTTACTATTGAGTTTAGTAGGCTTGCTGTAATGTTCAGTCAAAAGCAATATCCACAGTTCCGAAATCCAAAATACTTCAAAATTGTCCAAAATTGGCTGAGATAGTGACACCTTTGCTTTCTGATGGATCATTGTATACAAACTGTGTTTCATGCACAAAATTATTAAACATAGTGTGTAAATAATAATAATGATAATGATAATGATAATAATAATAATAATAATAATAATAATAATTTTTATTTCTAGCCTGCCCCTCTGAACAAGCAATTATACACATACCTTCAGGCTATGTGTATAAGGTGTATATGAAATATGAATTTTATGTTTAGACTTACGATCCATCTCCAAGAAATCTCATTATGTACAGTATATGCTAATATTCCAAAATTCAAAACACTTCTGGTCTCTAGCATTTTGGGTAAGAGAGATTCAATCTTTACTCAGATACCATTTTAGGAAAATATTAGAGTACTTTCCTCCACTGACCAAGAGTATATCTGCACCACACAGTTACACATTTTGTACAATTTTCTGCTAAAAAGGTCTAGTGCACATCTTGAACTACATTTTCCCAAGTTACTCTGAGAGGAGATACTGAGGATTAAACAAATGGCAGTGTGACAGGGAGGGACATAAAGACAGCTAGAAAGATGCCAGATTATGAAAAGTGGGCTTCGAAAAGACATAGTCACATTTACTGTAGCCTCTGCTCATTTCCTTTTGCTCGTGGTCCACTTTCTCTCCTATATTCAGAATGTGACACACTTTTGCTGTCAAGCAAAGAAGGTCAATGGAAAAAACAAATGGCAGTAGCTAAGGTGGTCTCATTTCCCACTCTTTGAAAAAAAAACCATGCACATTCTTTGGCTTGCAGACTAGAACTCAAGTTTGTGTAGATATCTGTATCGCTATATCATGTGTATCACTTTTTTTTAAAAAAGTGATCCATTTTATCTTGTTTCTTAGTTTTGAACAAATTGTCATGCTGTACTGAACTTGTCATCTGATCAGTATACTCACATGTTTTGCATTTCCATGGTTGTTCATACAGGCAACTTATAAAAGTCCTTCCAGGGCACTCGTTCACTCCATGCATCTGAGAAAATACACTCACACTAGGGGGCAAACAGGATTTAAACAAGAATTAAATGAGAGTTAAACAGGAAATGTCCTGTGATAAACATAGGAGTTTATCACCCAAAGGGAATTGGAAGTATAAATCCAATGGCAATCTGAATGCAATCATGGGGTTTCGCGTGATTGCGTGAAAGTTGATCACACACATTTTCGGGCAAAGGGAAGTCCTTCCGAACTCAATCATGGGGTTTCGCGTGATTGTGTGAGAAACGATCACACGCAATTTCGGGCACTGGGAGGCAATTTCGGGCAGTTCTGAACGCAATGCAATGTCAATATGCAATCAAGTAAATTCGCTGAACTAGTGAATTTACTCAATTCTGAACTGGATTCACTTCCATTTCTTTCGAAATTGAGAGAAATTCCTCCCATGTGATAAACTCCTTGGAGGTCTCTCATTCACAGGGTCTCCATAAGTCAAAGTTGACTTGATGGCAGTTAACAACAACAAACAAAAGTTCTACTGATAGCCCAATTATTTTCATTAACATCCCAGGATGGTTAGCAACAATGATAAATCAATCAACAATCAACACAATAAGAAAACATCTAATAAAACAAATAAATAGCAGCAACATTGAGTAATCCACAAGGGACTTAGTAATATTAATTATCATGGCAACTACCCACACATTAAGTGACCAGATAAAGAGAATGCTCTTTGACTGGCACTGCAAGGTCTGTATAGTCGGTGCCACAGGTACCTTTTGGAGAAGGGGATTTCAAAATGCAAGGTATGACCACAGAAAAAGCCTTGTCTAATGCTGTCAACCCAATATTCTTTTCCTAGTGGTGTGGCAATAAAATGTACCTCCCCGACCTGAGAACACAATCTAACTGTTTCAGCTGTCCTGGCAGGGATAAATAATAATAATAATAATAATAATAATAATAATAATAATTTTATTTATAGCCCGCTCCTCTGTCATCAATCGGAGCGGGTTACAATAATTAAAAGACATCGAAATAAAACAATCCCAATAACCCATAACCCCACCTCCCACCCCTTAAAAATAAATTAAACCAATATCAGATTAAAATCCAAAAAAATAAAAAATAAAAATAAAATTGGATACATAGAACATAGAACATAACAAGCAGCTAGTCAATTCTTTAGACACTGTAGATGTAAACTTCCTAGATAAAGTGCTGGGAGCTTGTAGGAGCGCACGTCCCAATGTCGTAAGCCAGTGTCAGGACCAGGAGTTAAGATGTTCTGATTAATCCTCTGTCATCCCACTTTGAAATTGTTCCAGTTTCCTCCTCCTCCTCCCAGTTTCCCTCTTTGATCTCAGCTTACTTCCATTGCTGCAAATGAGTTCAAAATGCATGCCTTTTCCACTAGTCTCAGGCAAAAGCAAACTGCTGCAGTCTTTCCCCACATGTCTGTTCTTCCTCATAAATAACGTTTGTTCTCTTGACTACACTCCTATATTGCTTAGCCACACCTATCCCAGCATTTGTCTGTGAAACGTTGGAAGGTATAGTGTGTATGACTGCCATGCAGCTCTCTTGAGGTTTCATACTTCTGGAACTGAAGTTTCTGGAATGATTTTACTCAACATGTGAATCTTTTGAAGTTGTTCCCTCATCATGTTAAAAAAAAAAACCCAAAACATCAAGGGTGAAGAACAATTGGACCAAGCTTGTTGCCCCCCCCCCCCCGAATTTGGAACAACAACAACAACAATATTATTTATATAGCGCTGTAAATTTAACCTTTATTTATATAGCGCTGTAAATTTACACAGTGCTGTACATACAATCATAAATTAGACGGATCCCTGCCCTCAGGCTTACAGTCTAAAAGCAGAAAATTACATTTGTGCATAGCACATGGTGTTCAGAGCATTCCTATCTTTTTAATAGCCTTCTATGACATTACTTATGGATGTGCTCTTTGTATTGTGGAAAGTAGAAAGCATTTCTGGAAGATCACATTTTTCTGGACACCTGCCTTGGTATAGTCAGCATTTTGAAAGAAAGTGAAAATGCTGGAGGATGTGGAGTCAGTGAGTCACTTAGTTTGCATTTGTTCCCACTTGCATCATGACTAGGCCTTCACTTGGAACAGCATTAAGAAATGCTCTGCAGTGTCCTGAGAGTTCTTTTACTTTATTGTTAGTATGATATTTTTCAGCTGATTCATAGCACTACAGTCTTTGCCAAGGTTCACCTAATCCTTCTTTGCAGCCAACCTTAAATGAAATAACATTGGATTTCCACAGTGGTGCATACAAATTGGCTCCATGTCATCTAATCATGTTTGATGGCTCAACCTGTAGCACACACATTAACTGTTGATGAGAGTCCTTTTCAAGAAATATGTCTGGATTTCTGGCTGGATCTTGGATCTCACTCATTATCATGAGAGCCAGGGGCATAGGATGGGGGAAAGCACGAAGAAGCTTTAAGATAGTCAGTAAAACACTAGGTTGTTAGTCAAGCTATATCTAAGTCTACATGGAAGGGGTGGAGAAATTTCTATGAGTACTTACCTGGATAATCCATGTTGTCAATATCCAGCTCTTTTATAAATTCTCAGTCTAAAAATCTGACTGCTGAAGAAATAATGCTTTGCATCCTCACTACAGAAATAATTGAGTTTTATTTCACTTTAACTTCAACAGCTCAATGCTATGGAATTCTTGAATTCCAGAATTTGTTGTGGCACCAGAGCTCTCTGACAGAGAAGGCTAAATGTCTCACAAAACTACAGTCCCCAGAATTCCATAACATTGAGCCATGACGGTTAAATTGGGGTCCCCATTGACTAGGGGAACAGATAGGAATTGGCTGAATTATGGGGTAGAAAGGTAAGATTTTTGAAACACTGTATTGAAACCCACAGAGTGACTTTGGGCAAGTCACATGCTCTTAGCTTCAGGGGAAGGCAATAGCAAACCTCCTCTGAATAAGCCTTGTCAAGAAAACTCCATAATAGATTTGCCTTAGGGTCACCCTATGTCAGAAACGACTTGAAGATACACAACAACAACAACAACAACAACAACAACAATCTTTTAAAAAGAAGGCAGAAGACATCACTAATTGGCCAGTGGTTTACAGCTTTATGAAATCTGAATGTATATTGAATGCGTATCCAGTCAATTTTAAATCATTACTTTTAAATCTGAACTTTTATGAATGTATTTTAATGATTTTGTAGTATTTTAACTGTGAGTTTATGTATATTTAATTGTGCTGTAATGTGATGTACCCTGCTTTGATTTAGGATTAAGGGGGATGCAGTGGTTTAGTGGTTAAGATGCCAGTTCTGATGATCGGAAGATCGGAAGGCTGGCAGTTTGAGGCCCGGATGTTGCATGACGGGATGAGCTCCTATCACTAGTCCCAGCTTTTGGCAACCTAGCTTAATGTCGAGGGACTACATTTACTTTTACCCCACCTTGAGCCTTATTATTATTTTATTAGTTGAATTGCCTACCCAGCTGGACAGGTCAATTTGGATTGAAAAATGCTTTCCCAAGAAGTTCCAATAAGTAAGAAATTGAGTTTTTTTGTAGAAAGATATCGCTGTTGTTTCAAATAGTTTGGGTAGGTCCACAGTGTGATACAAATGGCAAAATGAGGGAAAACACACAAGTTAGGAAATGATGGATCACTTTACTTCTACCTGAACATAGTGGGAAGAGCAAGATTTTGCCTCCTCCTCTTCTGCAAGCCTCTGCTGAGTTAACTGAATGCAAAATACCTTTATACTTTGAACTCAGTTTTGTTGAAGTACAAAGTTGAAGTACACTGATGACAAAGGGGGGAAAAAGGAGATAAAGTGGGAAAATGTGTCATTTTAAAAATAGTATAAGATTAATTGAGACTGTCTTTGCATGTATCTGTCCTCACTCCATGTATCTGTCCTCACTCCAGTGCATTCTGTAAATACTTATTTTCTGATGCTATCTAAACTTCTCACACACAATAGTTCTTATGAAGAAGTTTAAGCAGAATTTCATAAACACACCTAATGGCCAAACCAGATTCTTTTTTCTGTTCCCCAAAGAAAGCTTCTAAATCTTACTCAGTTAGTTTAAAATAACACTCGGACAGTTAAAAAAAATTGGTTTGTTCAGTCTTGCACAGTAAAAGCACTGATTTATGATGATGGTGACTTTAATGATAGTTTTACTGTACTAAATTATTTATTACCACAGATTCAAACAAACAAATACTAAATGCAAAACCAATTGTCCTCCCCTTCTTTTCAGGAGAGATTTTATTCCTTCTTCTTTCACTGTTTTTAGGGAAACCATTTGCCTTTGCTTATATGGAATATGTGCTTATGGCTATATTATTTATTGTACTGTATTGTGTTGTATTTTTAAATCCCAAATTTCAGACAAGTATAAATACCCTAAAGGCATCAAATCCTGTCTTGTAGATCTTGCAAGTTAAGCAGGGGCAGCCCAGGTAAGTATTTGGATCAGAAACTGCCAATGAATACCAGGTGATGTAGGCTATATTTCAGAGGAAGTAACTGACACAACCACCTCTGAGTTTTCCTTACTTAAGAAAACCCTATGAAATTCATGGGGAAAATTCTAGGAAATGGGATGCAACTTCCTAGACGCTCTGTATTTCCTGCACAGTGTTGATGGCTTTTTCCTCCATGCTCATGGGAGCATATATGGATTTCTTCCTTTATTGTCAAAACAGTCCTGTCAAGGTAGTTATGCTGAGAGGTAATGGCATACCCATTCCAATATACAGTTCTTCATGCCCCACTTGTGAATAAATTTGCAAGAAATTTTTGCAGATTGTGATTAAAAAAAAAAATATGAAGCCAATCTTTCCTTGTCACTCATATCCTATAGTCATCCAAACCAAGGGGTTCCAGATTGCAGCTTGATCTTTGGAACACAATATAGGTATTAGGTCATTAGATCATGAGACCACAAAGAAACAGAAGTAAACTAAAAGGACTACTGTGCTTTTATTCCTTCACTTCATGTACCCTAGAATTTATACTGAAATCTGGGCCAGATTTTCCCACTGGATATGAATTTAGCTCTTTTTGCTTCTCAATGTATTATATCTTGTGTATATAAAACTCATGTGCCTTAAAGCAGAGGCTGGATGGCCATCTGTTGGGTACACTTTGATTGGGAGTTCCTGCATGGCAGGTGGGTTGGACTGGATTGCCCTTGGGGTCTCTTCCAAATCTGTGATTCTATGATTCTATGAATAGTGGACCACAAAGATGGGTATGATATGTTTTCACAGGCTTGGACTAGTCTATTGCATCACATCACTGCACTAAGAACAGTCCTCCACAACAACATCTTTTCAATAACACACCCAAGTAAAAGGCCAAAGAACAGTGGAGGGAAATACATGAAAGAGTAACAGAAACATTAAAAAATTAATTTCCCTCTGACTCCAGAAACTTATTATCTATTAAATATGCCAATTGGTTTAGAAAACCAGAAAAGGAAGAAATTTGAGCATATTCTCTTATATGCAATAATGGCCGTGAGAAAGGTTTATGCTAAGAAATGTAAAGATCAATGAATTCTGATTTTAGATGAGTAGATCTTAAAACTAATGGAAATGGCACAGATGGCCAAATTAACAATGTACCTGAGTAATAAGACACTACAAACTTATGGGAAAAAATAGTTAATGCGTGGGGGGGGGGGAGAGAATTAACAATAAAAGTGATTGTTTAAATGTGTACATAAAGAAAATATGTATAGGATTAGATAATAGATGTTAATATGACTATAAGATTGCATGGATATGGCTGAACTTCATTATTGTTGTTAATTTTTTCTTTTTCTTTTTAATACTAATAATAATAGTAAGAAAAAGTAGGAACATCTGAGTAGTAACCATTTTGGCTAGCATACAAAGTAACGAATTCTGGACTCGACAGGAGGAGGAGGGGAGTGTATTAAACACTTCCCCAAGATACAATTATTTCCTCTCAGACTTCCAGCCAAAATAACAGAGAAATTAAACAAGGACTCCTTCTGTGTTTGTCAGATACGGATACTCGGCTTTTATTCACACAGTCAGAAGATTGATTATCTCTTCATGGGCAGTGTGAAATCCAGATTACATTGCTCTCCCCCAATCCATAAACAGTTCTAACCATTGCACAGTGTTAATTACTGGTATACTTTTGTTATCTGTGGTAATTTATTTTTCACACTGCCTTCCTGTATCTTTCTCACAAGCTTTCACTTTGGATTCACAAAAAAGGAGCCTCTTTTGCTATGATGATAGACAGCAATTTTATTTCTGATGCTAAAATTCAGGGCCTGTTGGAAATGAATTTAAAGCTGATATACATAAGAAAGCCACAGCCCCTGATGGCCTCCAAGTTTGTGGATCAGTGAATCCATTCCAGGTTTTGCCTCATTTTAAAGGAGCTGTCCAGGGTGCTGACCAGTTCAGGAAAATGTTGAATAGCTTAAATGAAAACATGGAGGGGATTTATTGCCCCAGTGACATGGAAACCAGTCAACCAGCCACCATCATGAGAAAGATGGCGTTTATGGTGGCAAAATTGTCTTAAGCTGGCATTCTAAAACTGGTGGCATTATTATCTTTCTTTATATGCCACCTTTCCCCCAAAACTGGAACTCAAGACAATTTTAAAATAAATAAATAAATATAATATACTTAAAAAGTGAACACTGAAGTACTGCATGGGGGGGGGGCAGATTTTTAAAATTACCCCTCCCCATTTTTTTATTTAAACCAATTTTTTGAACTAATATTTTAAAGAAATATATTGACTCCTGCTTACTGTGAAACATCATGTTATGTATTAGAAAGTTTGATCAACCATGTTTTAATTCTTTCTGACATTGACAATCCAGAGTTATTAGACTTTGATATGATTTATATCTTTCAATAAAATTTTGGAAATTATATTGGTTAAGTTGGTAGCCTATATATAGGAATATAGCACTACACCAATATAGGGCTAAATCAGAAAATTAAGTAGAAAATGTAGTTCAGATGTTATGGCCATTAGCCTAAATAATAATAATTATTTAAAAAGTTATCTTTTAAAGCAAGTTGTTTTGGCTTGGTTCCCTTTCCTTATGTCTTGCCCTTTAGTTTATAAGAACTAAACTTATGTTAATTGAAGGACTTGTTTCTGAAGGGCATTTCTTTTATTATAAAATAAGGTGATTAAAAAGAAGCAAGTGACACTGGATATTGGTCTAACAATGAACAACTGCAAATAACTGTTAAGGCTAAAATATTTAAATTCAGACAGTCACTATTGTTCCAGTAAGAAGGTTGGAAAGTTGTAAAATACATATGAATAATCAATTTTAAATAGAAGATTTTTTTTTTAAAAAAAAGGCAAAAAGGCTTAAACCAGCCAACTCTGTTAAAATAGAATCAAACTATTCAAAACATTAAATCAGGTTTCAAAATACTGATTTAAATCTTTCAATAAAACTTTGGGAATTATATTGATAAGATTATTTGAAAAAGATAAAAAGCAATGAAAGTATTTATCCTTCCAGTAAGGTCATGGTAAACCTCTGGTGAGGAAAAGGGGGAAATGTTCTCAACATGGTCTGCTGAAAAAGGCCAGTATTCATGTATCTCCTTCTTAACCTTCCAGATGATGATGATGATGATGATAATCATTTATATCTTGCCCTTTCCCAACACTGGGACTCAGGGCAGCTTACAACATTAAAAAACACTATATAATTATCTAGAGAGGAATATCTGCCAGCGCTGTAGGAGAAGCCCTGGATGCAGGAGTTTGCCAAAAGATATATAGACTATCCAGGTACTACCACCTGATCATCTCTTTTATGATCTGTGAGTTAATACCAACAATGCCCTAACTATATCTTACCACTGCACTTCATAACTATGTGTAAAATCCCATTTGTAAAACTACAAAATATGCCACATATTCTCAGTGTGATGTGAACGAACAGCTTAGAACAGGACAGGCAAAATACAGTTTTCAAGCTGTATGTACCCAAATGCCATTTTTGAGGCACTAAGGGTCCTGCTCCACCGCCACCCCTAAATTGGGGTACATTTTGGCTCCAAAATAGCCAACAGCTTTAGGGGAGATTGCCATTGGCCATTTGTTGCAAAGGGTCATATGTGGGGGGCAATGATTTTGATCTGTGCAGAACATTTACCCCCCCCCCCCCTCAAAACAGGGACTATTGATGTTCTTGTTGTGGTGCGGGAAGTCTCATAGAGGCTGAGAAATGGAAGCAAAGGTATTTCATTCTCCCTAAGTTGTCAGTAGTAGAGTGCAGTCTTCTGTAGTGCTTCTCTGCTACACTAGAGCCTTCCAGCAGTAGAAACAAGACATACAAAAATAGGGGTTTTTTGTGACCGCTCCCAGACTATGGAATGACCTGCTGGATGAGATCTGTCTTATTTCCACTCTTGAAAGCTTTTAAAAAGCAGTAAAGACAGATCTCTTCTGGCAGGCCTTCCCAGAATAACTTTCCTGGCTCTAAAACTTCCTGGCTATGTGAAGATAATTGCCTACCCATCCCTCCCTGGTGCCACTGCCTGTGTTGTCCTATAGTTGGTGCTATTGTTTTCAGCTTGTCTTAATTGTTATTTTAACTCTACATTAGTTTAATTTTGTTTTAAGGGGTGGTTGGGTTAGAGATTGGGTTGAGGGAGTGTTTTTAACTGTACCTGTCTTAAATCTGTTGTATGCCATCCCAGTTGCTGAGAAGAGGGGAGGGTTAGAAATAAAACAACTTCTTCTTCTTCTTCTTCTTCTTCTTCTTCTTCTTCTTCTTCTTCTTCTTCCAAGACATACAAAAATAGGGGTCTAGCTCCCCTCCCCTCCCCAGAAACTCAGGTATGCATCTATTGCTATCCCAATTAATTTCTGAAATAGTTCTACTGCCACCATAAAACTTACACACTTTTTATTTTATTAATTCCTTGTATGCCTATGCCAGGAAAATAATAATAATAATAATAATAATAATAATAATAATAAATTTTATTTTTATACCGCCCTTCCGGAGATCAGGGCGGTGCACAGTTAAACAGTTAAAAACATATATAAAAATTAAAACATTCAATAGCACAGTAAAAATATAGTATCAGCCAGGGCACAATGCAGATATCAAGTCTGATCATAATGAGGGAATGATAGGGTGACACAGGAGAAGAAATCATCGGTAGGCTTTCTCAAACAGAAATGTTTTTAGCCCTTTTTAAAACAAATTAAGAGAGGCGGCTAAACGAAGCTCCGTGGGCAGTGAGTTCCAGAGGCTAGGGGCCAAAATGGAAAACGCCCTCTTTGCCGTTGACGATAATCTAGCCTCTGGAACTCTTAGAAGTTGTTGCCCAGTAGATCAAAGTGTGTGGAATTCATGCATTCTCCTCTTCTTTCTAAGGTCCTGTGCATATGGGCAGTTTGGCTGGCCTGGGGACGGAGTTGTGGTGTAGTGTCTACACGATGCATGCCCCAGCTCTGCCCTAAGGGCAGCGTGACACCACGCTGGCGGGGGGGGGGAGGGAGGTGAGCTAGACCTCTATTTTTGTATGTCAGAAGAAGAAGAAGAAGAAGAAGAAGAAGAAGAAGAAGAAGAAGTTGTTGTTGTTGTTGTTGCCCCTCTTCTCAGCAACTGGGGCAGCATACAACAGATTTAAAACAGGTACAGTTAAAAACACTCCCTCAACCCAATCTCTAACACACCACACCATATGGTATCATGGCGCTCCTCTGGTGCTGCGTCCACACAACACAGCGCCAAAAGAAGGCCTTCAAGCTTCAGCACTGCAGCTATCACACCCTTTCCAGGATGCAAAAAGGAGCCGCTTTTTGTGGCTCCTTTTTGCACCCTGGAAAGGCCAGATTGGGACCATAGCGTGCAGTTGCTGCAGCCCCGATCCGGCGCATCTGAAGGTGGCTGCAGGCCATCCCCGGGGGGGGGGGGTCTACACAGCCCCCATGTATGCTTGCTGATATGCAGAATACAGTCCTTAGGCTTTACTTCCTTCCTGTGTCTTTTCCAAAAGGTTAGCTGTTGTTGTCCTTGGGAGAAGCAAGGATATGTCTCCATAAAAGCTGCAAGATACCTACACTCACAGAAGTCAAGTATAAGAGCTTTTATAAATAAATTAATAAGCCCCAGAAAATCAAACTGTGCATCAGAAAATAAATGTAGCAATGGCTAATGAAATCTATCCTTACATATCAGATTTTCTCTGAGGAATTAAAGCTTTAGATCAGAGGTGGGAAACTGTGGAAGGCTTGGGGATCTTGGATTGGAGGGCTGCACCCCCACAAAAGGCCCTCTGCAAGGAAAAAATGTTGTGGGTTTTTTTGCCCTAAATCTTTCTCTAGGTGTCACGTGTTGCTTTTTCATCTTACCTGCCATAAATTTAGGGGCAGGCTGAGGTATGTTGATGGGAAATGCAATGTGATAGTACCAGTGAATGGTTATCACACAGGTAGTATGATTACAACATAAAGGAAGTTGGCATGGGCTATAACACCCAAGGCCATTTGGCTGTGAAGAAAATGGAGGAAAGAAAAATGAAGGGGGAAATATGGGGAAAGAGAGAACCAGATGGATTTTGAGTATGTAATGAATGAAATACAAGTCTGCCAATATTTTGAAATGATGTGTATTTTATTTAGGCAATATTAACACTTGCTGCTTAGTTTTGACAATTAATGTCTTTAATGTAGATCTACAGTTACTGAATATAGGTTTGCTGAGTTTTAACTACTGAAACCCGAATTTCTGAATGTGGTTAACTGCAGGACTTGACACCTGGTGTCTTCGGGGGCAATTTAGTAGAAGTCACTTCTTTTTCACATCTTGTTTCAAAAAATCCTCTCCTAGGCCTAAATTGCCCTGGGAAGGAGCACCCAAGTCATAGTGAATATGCCACCTGGGACGCAAATACTTTGAGATTTTGGGAGGCCTTGTTTGGCCCCGTGGGGGACTGGGAACCACAACAACAGCGCAAATGGGCTGCACTTTGCCCACCCCTGCCTTAGATGCCCACTGTAGCAATTTGTAGAGCAATTTGAGGAGTCTTTCTTCAAAAGTCATTCCCTTGTATCCAATCAATTGTGCAAGGGACTGCAGTGTAAGCCAATGAAAGCATGAAGGCCAAGCATGAAGCCATCACAGCAAGATCCATCAACATGTCTCCCAGTGTCTTAATTCGTTCCTAGAAGCACATTGTGCTTGTGTATGCAGAACAACATGTGAAAAGGTGGCACTATGATTTGGGTGAGGACAATGGTGCAGAGAGAGAGATGGAAGCCAATTCTTTGCACAAAACATAGAAATCATGAAGCTTTCTTCTTCTTTTGCTTTATCTGTTTAATATAATCTACAAACAATATTAAAAAGAAACACAATCAAAACATCACAACATCAGCAACAACACATATAATACATAAATACACCATAAGCACACATATCCAAAATTAATGATGTCCTTCACCTATCAAAATGGGTTATTTTTGAGATATTTAGTGCCTCTTCTATGTATCTACATAAAGTGATTTCCATACTACCTATGAAAGGTGACCCTCTCTATTCTTTCTCCTTCTGTTATAGCTATGATGGAAGACACTGCCTTTCCAAACCAGTTTGGGACACCTCTCACATTTATTCTTCAAATCCCAATATTGCTGTTTTTCCCCCCTATTTTTCTTCCCAAAGGAGCAAAAACACAGTTACATTCCAGGATCATGAGGCTTTCCAGATGTTGTTGGTGTGTAACTCCCAGCATCCCTCACCATTTCCTTGGGCTGTGGGACTTTCAGTCCGGCGAAATCAGTACAGATACCTGATTTGCTCCCCGATACACATACATACAGTATATCCTGGCACCATTTCATCAGTGTATGGGGGCCTTGCGGCAGGACTTATCTGTGGAGTAGAAAAAAGATGGCAACAATGTGGGGTAGGGACTATCTTTCTTTCACCTCTTACAGCAATGGGCAGTGGCAGTGGTGGTAATGGAGTGGGGAATCATTAAACTGGGAGAAACTGGGAAAATGGCACAGGAGGAAAGAATTAATTTGGATCAGCCCCCAAATCAGGCTGTTTTAAAGAAAAGAGAGAGTCCCCGAGAGAGCCAGTCATATTACCTTTTTTTAAGCGCCCCTGAACACTCCAGAACTCAGTAGAAATGTGAACTATCCTATTTATTTATTACTCTTTATGCCCTGCCAAGGAATTTACTTTCACAAAGGCTTTCCTGCTGCTCTTTCCAGTCCTGGGTGTTCTTGGCATGCAGCTGCTGAATTATTGTGGTACCACATTAAGTGCCCTTGTGCCATTTCCATTTTAAATCCAGCCACCCTTCCCTGCCCCCCACTGGAAGCAAATTATAGCTTTGCTCATGGAAAGAAGTGTATATTGAAAGGCTAGCAAATTACTCCATATTGATTCTTATATGGAATTGAATTATTATTGAGTTAAGGGAAAGTAAGATAAAGTCAGCTATATGTTCCTTTGAGCTGGTTGCACTTAAGTACTCTCTCTGCATTTTCTGGAGTCTGATTAAGGACTACATTGAAGTCTCTAGATGCTGTGGCTTTAAATTCTGAGTACGGAGTAATTGGACACCCCACAGGTAACCACTCATAAGCTAGAGAGTGTGGGGAGAGAATAAATGGAGCATCCAATTTGAATAATCTAATTTAAATCCCAGGGCACTGCACAAATCATTGCACATTATTTAGAAAGCAAAACAAACTGATAGCGAGATGATGGCTAACAAAGCAGAAAATAAATCCAAAATATGGGAGTGCTGAGGAAATGCCAGTCAAATGGAACCCAAGACGATTTTTGATTAAACCATGAGAAAGAAATGAGTTAACTGTGCTTAGAGTGGATAATAAGCAACATTAGAAGGCATATTGTAGTCAGTGACAGTTACACATGAGAAGAATGACACTGATACAGAAATAATTGGAGAAATTAGTTTGCCTGACATCTATGAGAAAGCATTGCTTCCAATAATGTTAAATATGCAATCAATCAAATGAAGTACGGACATTCTCATGGACAGATAGGGGGAAAACACAGAGTAAGTAAGAAGTTTTTATGAATGATCTATAGAATATATAAGGTATTTAAACCATTTATATTTTATGGCTTATTAAAGACCATACCCCTAAAAATTCCTTTAGTAAACAATGATAACAAGAATGTCCAATGAAATTTAATATCACCCCAAAGAATCATATTATGATAGTTCACAAATACATTAGAAATAGTGGGGTCAAATGCTATAAATCTTAGCCACTTGGAAAGAGACAATCTTCTGTGATACAATACACAGGAACATCTCTTAGAGAACAACAATACAATATTCCATAAAGGATCCAGATACAACTATAGTTATGTAAGCACACTGCTGTTTTCATTGAATTTTAAAGAGTCCAGATCATCTACGATTTGTCACTTTCTTATATTTGTCTCAGTGCACTCTTTCACATGGGAGGAATTTCTCCCAACTTCGAATGGAGCCGATGCGAATTCACATGAATTTGCTAGTTTAGCGAATTCACGTGAATCCCATTGCGTTCGGAAGGCGTTCGGAATGACATCCCATTACCCGAAAATAACCCCCTTTCCCGAAATTGCGTGAGAACCTTTAATTCGCAATAACATGAAACCCATGATTGCATTCAGAGTGACTTCCCTTTTGCCCAAAATTGCGTGAGAAGCTCTAATTCACAATAACGTGAAACCCCATGATTGCGTTTGGATTGCCCTTGGATTATACTTCCAATTTCCGATGTCTGAAAGAGTCCAGTGTTTTTTCTGATCTTTGTTTTTCCACCATAATCAATAATTTAAAAAAAATTGTTATGGAGGAAAAGATGGAATATCCTCCTCTTTAATAGTGCTGGTCTGGAAGTACCTAGTAGTGAAGCACTGAAAAGATTCTCTCTCTCTCTCTCTCTCTCTGTATGTGTATATACAGACTCACATGGGATGGGGAATGTATGGTCCTCCAGATGTTATTGCACTGCAACTTCCATCTACTCTCATCACTGGTTAGAGCTGATGGGAATTGCAATCCAACAACATCTAGGCAGAGACCATTTCTGACAGTCTGAAAAGTGGCACTTGAAAAGTCAGCAATTAGCCAGCAAGTTAGCACAACAATATTAAATATATGCCGTATACACTTGACTATAGTCAACCTCATGTATAAATCAAAGGCAGGTTTTGGAGCCAAAATTATGGATTTGATATGACCTGTGGATAACTCGAGGGTAAAATTTAGGGACAGATAACAAAGGATGCAAAGCATAAAACAAAGGAAAAGAATGCCAGAGAACGTACAAAATTGCAGCAGGCCTAACTGTCCACACACTAAAGGCTGGATGAATGGGAGATTAGAGGGATTCAGTGCTTCGAGGACAAATTATATTCTTTCCTTTCACCAGGGGATGGTTCCTCTTTAAATAAGTTCAATACAGTTTTTGGGGGTCATTTTTTTGTCTAAAATTTATAGACTTATACATTTATTTATTTATTTATTTATTAGAGTATTTATACCCCACCCTTCAAGTATATACAGTAATTTAGGATTTTTTCATGCTTTTTTGTGTTCATTAATAAGTCTTTATGAAATGGGCTGGAGCTGAAGTGCACAGGATCAGTGCCTTGATATTAAATATTGGTATGTATCTTTCCATGAATAACAATAATGAGAAGCCAATTCATGTGAATATATGGCTCCTTTATTATTGGTTGAAATCTACTATATTTATATGATGAATCCCCCATCCTCTAAAACAGTTATTCTACTGTTGCTTTCTAAAATTTGCATATAGATATATGTGAATGGTCAGCTGTAGAGGATACTAGATGAGGATTCCTTAAAGTTTCTACCTAAAAACTAGCCCTCTTTCTCATCACTGACAGATGACTGTCCCCAGCTGAGAAGAGATTTACATCAGCTTTCTCCAACCTAGTACTGTCTAGATGTGTTGAACTACAGTTCTCACCATCCGTTTGCAGCACGGCCAGCCTAAATCATGCAGTTTCTCTCTTGGTACTGCTGCAGGAAGTAAAAGCAAGTGCTAAAATTGGTGCCTATCATGTATTAAGAAGCCTACTATGCATTAAGAAGCCAAGCCCTCCCTCCAGTCCATCTGCCTTGGTCCAGGCCCCAGAGGGAGAGAAGAACCACTGGACCTCATCCCCTTCCCACCACCATTTCCTTCTCCTTTTGTGTTGTGTTTTTTAAGACTGTAAGCCTGAGGGCAAGGAACCGTCTAATAATAATAATAATAATAATAATAATAATAATAATAATATCAGCAATATATAATGTGAACTAGGATAGAAGAGGCACATACATGCAATCTGGTGCTGGTACATGGAGAATTTCTAGAGAACAAGGAAACAACAGTAACCAACGGGAAGCAATGTGGTACTGATCCCTGGCACACTTTGGGGTGTGTGTGTGTGCTGCTGCTCTACATTGAATAGTTTGAGCAGCACTGATCTAAACAAAGAGTGAGAATACTTGTGATCTGTCTGAAACAGCATAGAGGGAAGGGATTGCTTGGTAACATTTACAAGCAGATGTGCTGAGGGGTTTATACCTTCACCAAATGCCAAGCACTGCTGTAATGGGGACTGACATTCTCTTAGGGAGAGACACGTGTACAAGTCGTGCTATGCATGGCAGGGTGAATCATTCACTATGATGCAACAGAAGTATTCTGCTGACAGGAGCAGAAGAGGAGTTGTACATAACAGCAGTGTAATGCATTGTAGTTATGTATTGTGCACCATGGTTGCACATTATGCATTGCACATTTGTCATTGTGTAATCCACCATGGTACCCAGTCACTGACATGTGTTGCACAGTGTTGATTGTCTCTATGGAGGTTGTGTAGTGTTGGTACAATATTTCCACTTGGATACATTTATGCTACGCTGAGGAGATATTAGATTGCAGCTGGTGCATATGTGTGCCTCTAATACAATCACTCAAAATGCGCAGCAAAGAGCATAGCAAATAGTCCATAGTCATGAGAAAGCAAATCCCTTTCAACAGAACCCTACAATCCACATTAAATGTACTTAGCCCCAAATCCCCAGGAACTTATCTCTGAAGTTTGGCAGGCTTTACCCACTCAGATGGCCTTGCTTCATCCAATGATTAAATGATTAAAAAAACTATGGAAGGAGGGATTTTAAAGGACAACCACCTTAAAAGATTCAAGTATTATTGAGGAAAACTCCCCCTATCTATTTGTCTAAAATGTGGAAGACTTTGGGGCTTTCTAGATTGGCAGGAAAGGGAGACATGAAGTTGCCTTTTCCTTAATGTTAGCAGCTACACTGCAAGCCCCAGGTGTGTAATAAAAAGGCATAGGGCTACACTGAGGAGGTGTGAAGACAACTTATCTGAAGTCTTCTGTTGCTCAGCAACTACATTGGAAGCTAGCAGGATGCTAGAAATACAGGCGGAGCAGCTGCACGGGTGGCAATGAATGGGGCTTTTGGCCGCACTGAACCTTTAATTTTTATTTTATTTTATTTTTTGCCAGCTGCGAACTGCACAGTTGCACCGGTACATCATACAGGCAATTGTATTGCCAGCTGTGAACTGCGCAGTTGTGCAGGTACATCACACATGAACTGTGCAGTTATGAAGATCTGTCAAATTACCATTGTGGTTTTGCTTCCCTTTTTTAAGTGCGTAGTTGCATTGGTGCACCATGAATGATCCCCTTTATTTTATAATAATAATAATAATAATAATAATAATTGTTGTTGTTGTTGTTATTTATACCCTACCCCTTAAAGATCAATTGAGGTGGCTTACACATTAAAATACTATTACATCAATAAAACAAACTGCATCCCTCCGTCCTTAAAAAGATATTAAATCTGTTACAGTTTAAGTTTATGAATAAACTTCTTATTTTATGAATGAATTGACATTTATGCACAGTTGCATAACAGTTACAGCATCCCAGAGTCCCTACTGCGCATGTCTAGGGTTCGGATTAGAGCCGGAGCTAGGGTTTGGGAGCTTTAAAAAACTGCACAGTTGCACTGCAGCATTTAGACACAGCTGCACTGTTACATTCTTTTTAAAAAGAAGCTGGGAAAAGCAGCTCCTTTTTAAAGCTGCTTTTCCCCCACTAAAATGCAAAAGAAGTGCGTTCATGCCAAACTTTCAGTGTGGGTCATCTAAAGGCTACACTTTCATGCAGGCATGAACATACCCCCTTTTGCCAGTCTAGATCAGCCATTTGTCATCTTGGAAAGAACTACTTCGCTTGTCTGTCAAACCCCTCTGTCTCCATAAAGTTATAGTGATTTGTTGTTTTTTTCATGAGAGTCAATGAAGAGATGTGAAGCATTGGATTTTTCTGAAGCAAGGTTCTCCTTCTGACCCAAGGCAATGCACACTGTCTCTGAAACAGCCCAAGCCAATTCAACCGGCTTCCTAAAGCATCAAAGCGGGATCCAAACCAAAGATAGTGTGTTTGTAGACACACTACTAAATTCTCAAAGTCTCTTGGTTTCTAGGGGCAAGTGCTTCACATTTTGCATAAAAAGAATGGAAACATTACTTTGCCTTCCTTATCAGCTGTGTGAGCTTGTCATGCACTGCTCTAGGTAACTGTGTGAGTCTGAAATATTTATTCGTTATGCCATTGATCTCTGACAGCTCGTTTTGTAATGTCTTTCATCATGTGACTACTGGCTGTGAGGAAAACCTGCTGAGCTTTGCTGTGCTAGAATTTGCATTAATAGTTGAGAGCTCCTTCCTGTACTGACATGTCAATATTAGCTATTGAACCGCTATAGCAGCATCTCTTCATAGAGAAGGTGGGCTCCATTCAAAGCAGGTACACACAAAATCAGACAGCATGGTGTAGTTGTTGGAGTGTTGGACTAGGACTCGGGGAGACTAGAGTTGAAAACCCTGCTAAGCCATGGAAACCCCCTATGCGATCTTGGGCAAGTCACACACTCTCAGCCTCAGGATGGCAAACCTCCTCTTAACAAATCTTGCCAAGAAAACTCCATGATAGTTTTGGCTTAAGATTTTGGCTCAGAAACCAACTTGAAGGAACACAACACAAAAAATGTTAAGGATCATTCATGGAATCTGATGGATCTCAGTTAGCTGGAAAAAGGGCTGATCCAAGTTGCTTTGCTGCCCAAGAAAAAAAGGAGGCTCTCCACCCGACCCCTAAATTCCACTTTAAGAAGCAGTTCAATTTTACTTTAACACTGGTGATGAGAATATATTTTACTAGGCATTAGCTGCTGCAAGTGATGGAGGTCTGTTCTATCGACTGCAATATGGGAGGCTGACATTTCCATGCACACCCTTCTGTCAGCAATCTCTGGTGCAAGGAGGAATTGCAATAGGAATCCTATTTCCTATTGCACTGATGAGCCAGGGCACTTAAAGCAATCTGAAACTGGATTATTTCTGAAGTGCTTTGGCCCTACTGGCATCTGCATATAAAGAAAATTTCCCCACAAAGTAGGTTTTGCTGAACATGACAATTCAGTTATTACATCATGCTTTATTTCAGTTGATTTACTCAGTGAAATATACCTCTTCTATTTGGCAGGGAAAGTAGGAAATGAGGAGGCTCCTAGAAAAATTATGTTTTTCCATTATGTCATAATCCGATCTTAATGATATGTTCCCCAAACCCTCCCAAAACAAAGAAACCACATATCAGTCATACAATTTTAGTCAATGGGAAATCTGAAACCACAGTGGGGCTTTTTACATTGGCAAGAAAGTGTGATCTGAACTCGCCTTTATGTTAATGCTTAGCAGCTACATAGCAAGCCTCAGGTTTGCATTAAAAAAGTGCAGAGCTGCTACATTGAGGGGTGTGGGAACGACTTATCTGAGTGGTCTTTTTTGTGGCTCAGCAGTTACATGGGAAGCTGTCAGAACGCTACAAACACAGGCGGAGCTGCTACATGGGCAGCAATAAACGCAGCTTTAAACTGCGATTTTAATTTTTTTTTCCTTGCCGGCTGCGAACTGCGCTGTTGCGCGGTTCGTACCGCCGCGAACAGCGCTATTCCGATGGTCGAGTCTTGAACTGCGCTATTGCGAGGGTCGAGGTTTGAACTGCGCTATTGCGAGGGTCGAGGTTTGAACTGCGCTATTGATAGGGTCGAGGCTACGAATTGCGCAGTTTTAAATGATTTAAAGGGGGCTCCTAATTGATTTTGACAGCAGCCACAGACCGAGCATCTGCAAGAAGACAAAGGAGGAGGAGTGCTGGCCATTGACCCAGTGACGTTGGCATTCGTCAGCACAGGGTCACTGTGGGCATCATCACCAACATGGATGCCTCCTCTCCTTTGTGGTCGGCACTTGTCGTCAATGTTCAAAGCACAGCCAAAGCTGCCGCCTTTGCCTCCGCTAGTGCTGCCAGGATCGTCAAAGTGACCACTGAAATGACTGCTGTGACCACTGAAATGATAGCTGATGATGACAGTGATGATACAGAAGAGAGAATAGCTGCAGTTGGTGTCTCACTGCTTGAGCAGTGTGAATTAGCCGGTGGCATTGCTATGTCCGATTGGGCCTTGACCAGATGGAAATGAGGTCTGAGGTCTCTGCATGAGACCAAGACATCCCTCTCCCCCTTTTTGGGCCACTTGTAGAAGTCTCTGCCATTGTGCAAAGTGCCACAGCAAAGCCTCGGCAAGAGTGTCCCTAGGAGCGGCTGACTTGGACAAATGCAAGTGGGAAATGGCGCTGGAATGTGTGTGGGGGTTCGTGTGAAAATTGAAAGTTTCCTCTTATCACTGCACCTGTAAAAACATCCGCCACCAAAACTGTCAATATCCCAGAGGCGCTACTGCGCATGTCTAGGGTTAGGATTAAGGGCGGAGCTAGGGTTTGGGAGCTTTAAAAAACTGCGCAGTTAAACCCCAGCTTTTACACCTGGAGGGCATAGAACGTTTTAATTAGGAGTGGAGTCCACACCACGCATGCTCCCAACTACGATCCATTCTGATCCGCACCAGCAGCGCAGCCTTTAAATGGGCGCCTTAAGGAAACGGAGCCCCATTTAACTGCGCAAGTACACCTTAGCCTTTACATGTACTAGCGCTGTAACGCAGTTATTAAAAAAGTAGTGGGTCAACCGAACTACTTTTTAAAAGCGCGTTTTTTCCCTTAAAACGCCAAAATGGCGTTTTCATGTCACACTTTCCCATTTTATAATGTAAAAGCTGGGTTTTCACCCAGCCTTCAAAACACCTTTTTTTGCCAATGTAAAACGCACCAGTGATTATGATGTGGTTTGGGGATGCCGTAAACCAACATCATTGAATCGGTATATTTATTTATCAATGGCTTCTTATATGTGTAAAAATGGTTGGGGCAACATATACAGCTTTTATTAATTCTTCAGCTTTTATAACACCGAAAGACCACAGCGTTATTTAAAATGACAAATTAGAGACCTTGGCTCATTATACACTTTTTTAATTTCATGCTTGTCTTCTGCAAAATCTTTTCCCATATATTTCACTTGCACAAATCAGGGATACAGTACAAAACTTTTGAAAAAAATATTGATAGAAATTCTGTTAGAATCATTGAAACTTTTTAGTTGCTACTCAGAGACAATCAAATAATAGAGGAACTGATCAGGTTAACAATGTCCATATTAAATAATAGGGATGCAACAGGGAGCTAGCTTTCCCCAGCTTGGCTGAAAATGGCAAAATTATAGTCTAACACATCTAGAAAATAATCAGGTTGGGAAACACTGGATTAAACACAACTACAGAGGATAAACCATTTCTCTCTGTTAAATGGGGCTCCGTTTCCTTAAGGCGCCCATTTAAAGGCTGCGCTGTTGGTGCGGATCAGAATGGATCGTAGTTGGGAGCATGCGTGGTGTGGACTCCACTCCTAATTAAAACGTTCTATGCCCTCCAGGTGTAAAAGCTGGGGTTTAACTGCGCAGTTTTTTAAAGCTCCCAAACCCTAGCTCCGCCCTTAATCCTAACCCTAGACATGCGCAGTAGCGCCTTTGGGATATTGACAGTTTTGGTGGCGGATGTTTTAACAGGTGCAATGATAAGAGGAAACTTTCAATTTTCACACGAACCCCCACACACATTCCAGTGCCATTTCCCACTTGCCTTTGTCCAAGTCAGCCGCTCCTAGGGACACTCTTGCCGAGGCTTTGCTGTGGCACTTTGCACAATGGCAGAGACTTCTACAAGTGGCCCAAAAAGGGGGAGAGGGATGTCTTGGTCTCATGCAGAGACCTCAGACCTCATTTCCATCTGGTCAAGGCCCAATATTTTAGAGAAACTGGAGTCCACCTACCTCAATGCGGATACCTATCATGAGGTGGCCCAAGCCATGAGAGGGAAGGGACACCGGCGGACTTGGGAAGAGTGCCGGCGAAAGTGCAAAGCCTTAAAGGCACAATATAAAAAATATCGAGACAATTTGGCCAAAGGTACCCAGGCAGGCCCCCGTCCTCCTTTCTACAAGGAGCTTCATGAGTTCATTAGCAAGGATGGGAGGATCAGACCCAACAGACTGTCCACCAGCGGACAGGTTGTGAGGGTCCCAGTGGGCCAGCCTGCTAGGGCTGAACCTATGGAGGACACCCCGGAACCACAGGTAGAGCCAGAATCAGAGCCAGAGCCTGATCCAAGCCCACAGACAAGCATGGAATGTGCCCAACATTTTCTGCTGCCTTCTCAAGGTAAGATGTGCCTCGGCTTCTGAGGGAAAGGGAACTAGGGGACATAGGGAAGATGTGGGATCAGGGTGGGCATAGGGGAGAAGTCACTCTGTCCCTTTGTCATGCAGAGGAACGGGAGCAGTCCCCGGACTCTGATGAGACATCCTACAGTCAGCAAGCTGTGGACATCGAGGCTCTCAGAAAAAAAGCCCGTGCCATAAAGTTGGCATCTACAGCTTCCTCAAGCAGGCCATCCTCTCGTACAAGCACTGTCTCTGCCACCGTCAGTAGCCACCGTGATCGTTCGCCTGTAGGACAGAGGACTGTGAGAGACAGCGATGATAGTGACGGTCAGGAAGCTTTGCAGGGTAAGACATGTGTGTGGCATGGGAAGGGGGGGGGATTTATAGTGGGACAGTTACAGCAGAGGAACACAGGCGCTGGCGAAGGTTTTTGTAGGCATGATGGCATGTTTTGGGTAGGGGCTACAACGTTTATGTCAGTGTATGCTGTAAGATCTCCTTTGTATGACTGTGGTGTGTGTGTGTGTGTTGTGCTTCTCCTCAACTCTTCCTCTTCCTTACATTTGTCCAAGGGCCTGTGTGACATATTGAGGGTGCTTTGAGCGAGAGTTCCTGCATGGCATAATAGGGATGGATTGGATGCCCTCTGGAGTATGTGCTAACTCTATGCTTTTGTGTATCTCTGGTGCTTCGTCCTATAGAAGGTGCAGAAGGTGCAGCAAGACCACCTTCAGAAGAAGAAGAGGCACCCGCCAATCCCATAGCTGCAATGCCACCGGAGGAGCGGCTCACTGCCATGAGACACAGACGGGTGCGTCGCTCAGCAGCAGCAACATCCGCCAGGGCTATTGATCGTCTCGTTGGTGCCACCTCAGAACACATGACAGCACTCACACAACAGGGAGAGCGTTTCTATCAGCTGAGGTTGAGGAGCGTAGAATTTCAAGAAAGAGCAGTCGAGAATCAGGAGAGGGCAGTTCAGGTGCAGGTGAGGGCCCACCAGAATCAGGAGAGGGCACTTCAGCAGCAGGAGCTGGCCCTCCAGAATCAGGAGAGGACCCTCCAGAATCAGGAGAGGGCCCTCAAGAATCAGGAGACGGCACTTCAGCTGCAGGAGAGGGCACTTCAGCTGCAGGAGAGGGCAGTCCAAAATCAGGATAGGGCACTTCAGCAGCAGGCAGAATCCATCCAGGAGCAGAGGCGGCTCACTTCTGTTCTTGAAGGGCAGAGTGGCCTGCTGGAACAGATAGTAGGGATCTTAAGATCAGCTCAGAGTGGCAGAGTGGGTGGTGAGGAGGAGAGTGTTACCCATAGGGCCATTCCCATGGCTGTAGAGGGGACATCTGGGCATCAGGGTGGGGAAAGGGGTCGTGATGTCACTCCTGGCGAAGTCGTTCTGGATCTGGAGGTCATTCAGGAAGAACCTAGACAGGAGTCTTCTGGCCTCTTCAGCAGCCAAGTGGCGGTTCCTATGGCGACTCGTCGCCATCCCAGGCGCAGGGGAGGAAGAGGAGGGAAGTGTTGTGACAAGCACTGAGTTCCCATTAAGCACTGTGGTGTCCTCTACTGTACTTATCTCTCTCCCCAAAGGTCTCCTTCCTTCCCTGCACTTCCTTTTCCACCAGGCACTACACTATAGCTATAGCTAACTCACTAACTCCCTATGGCAGTGGTGTTCAAACTGCGCTGTTGATGAGATGTAGGACTTAGGCTTCTGGGAGCTGAAGTTCAACATCTCTTCAAAAGCACATTTTGAACACCACTGTCCTACTTCAAATCTTAACACTAACAAATGGTGAAACAGCGCAGTACCGCAACACCCCCATTCATTCATAAAAAAAGAATTTCATTCATACAAATGGGTCAATGGTGTACTACCGCTGTTGCGCAGTTCAAGACAGACAAATTTTTTTTAAAAAATAAACTTTTTTATTAACAAAAACTATTTACAGATTATTTACAGGGGAAGGGAAGGGGAAGGAAGGGGAACAGCAAACAAGGGAAAGGGAAGGAAAGGGAAAGGGGGGGGGGAAGCAGCTTTACTGGGCAGCTGGAGGTGCAGCGCCAGGAAGGACTTGCATGATGTTGTTCAGGAGCTGCAAGATCCTTTCCTGGCCTGCCTCCAGCGCTGCCACCCTTCTATGCAGCAGGCGTTCTGTAGAGGAGAAAAGAAAAAAGAGAGAGAAAGAGAGAATGGTTAGGAGGGGACAATGGAGCCACACACCCACTCCCACAGGCAGGGTGTATGGGCATCCCCACTCCCTTCTCCGGTTCTTTGGGTGCCTGCACTCACCTCCTCCCCTGGGGCGCTGTGCCTCAGGCATCTCCCTGGGTTGGGGACCCTGGGCCTCGGGTCCCCTCTCCAGGCGACGGCGGCGGCGGCGGCGGCGGCTTGGCCCAGGCTGGTCCTCAATGGCAGCAGCAGCATCCGGCGACGGAGGAGCTACTGTAAAAAGGGAAGAAAGGGGAGAAGTTAATACAGTGGCATGAAGGGAAGGGACAGGACAGGAGTGTTGTGGAGGCTGCAGGCTTGCAACGTCCACCCCCCCAACCCCTTGGACACTAACCTGCTGCCACAGGAGCCTGTTCTCTGGGCGGAGGGGCGGCATCAGAGGGCCCTGGCTGTGCTGCATCCTCAGGGAGATCCCGAGCCTCTCCCTGAGGTGCAGCAGCGGGGGACCCCCTGCCGGGCTGTTGGGCCTGCTCAGGCACCCTCCGTCCTCGCCTGGGCTGCATGCCTGCAAAAGCAAAGTGGAGGACAGGCATGAGGACCCATGGAGGACACTGGCAAACAGGAGGGAAGGGTCAGTGACAGGGACACAGGCACAATGAAAGGGGCCCAGACTTACCTTGAGGACGGCGATCTTCCCACCGAGGCTCTCCGCCCCTCTGCCAGAGGGCCCGAAGCTGTTCGAAATATGGTGGCCTCTTCCGAACAGGCGGATGCGGACCATAGTCCTCCAGGGTTTCAAAGAACCTTCCTTTCAGGTCCTTGAACTTGCTCCGACACTGTAGGAAGGTCCTTTGAAACCCTCGTCGCCGGAGGGCTCTGGCGGCATCCATAAAAAAGGCCTTGTTCGGCTTGCTGCTAGAGGCCATCACAATCCGAGCAGCTTGCTCTGGCATGAGGGCCTCCAGGAGGATCTCCAGCTCTTCAGCCTGCCAGTAGGCCCTGCGAACTGGAGGTCTCACCCTGGGAGCCATGGTCGCCGTCCTGAGGAAAAAGACAGGGGCTTTGGACTTTATAGAAATTTGTGGGTGAGGGCAAGGTGGGCAGAGATGGCTTCAGGCCAATGAAGTCCCCTCAGAGCTGATTTTTGAATCTTTCCCCCAATAGATGCCTCTGGGCTTCATATTGTTACAATTGAATGGGCCATTAGGGAAGCCTGAATTTCAAGGGGTATTGATACATTGTCAGAGTAAACGGTTGGCAGTTAGGGGCTTGTATCTTTATCTTCCAGGAAATCTGGCACCAGGCAAACCTATGCATGACCTTCTGTGAGTGTGTTTGTGTGTGTCAAGCCAACAAGCACATGGCAGAGACTGCCCACACAGCAGACCATGAATGATGGGCACACACAGACTGTGGCTGATGGGATACATTTATTCAACTACTGATATGATTATACAAAACAATTATGCTCTGGTATCACAAATGGAGGAGAAGTCCAAGTTCAAATTCTCCCTGTCTGGAAGAACTCTGCCAATGCATTCCTCACTTTGTGCCCTTCTTGTGTGCCAGGGTCATTTTCAGGAATAGGTGCCCCCAGGGTAGGCAACACAAAACGTCGCCTGTACTGCAGCCCCTCATCCAAAACCTTTCCCTTGGTCTCGCAGATGTTGTGTAGGATGACACAAGCGGCGATCATGGGCACCACGTTCTCTTCTGCCACAACAAGTGGTCCTTTCAGACATCTCCACCTGGCCTTGAGACGCCCGAACGAATGTTCCACCTTCACTCTGCACCTGTTCAACCTCCTATTGAAAAGCTTCCGCTTGGCAGTGGTAGGTTTCTTGTAGGGCGACATTAACCATTTTCTGAGAGGATAAGCTTTATCTCCCAGCAGGAGGGGTCCAATTTGCTGACCCTGGATGGTAATGGTGGGGTTGCCTGGCACAAAGATGCCAGCTTCCATAGTTTCAAAAATGACAGAATTGCGGACCACCCTGGCATCATGAGCTGATCCTTGCCATCCCAGCTCCACATCCACAAAGCGACCAGTGTGATCACATGTCCCTTGCAGGATAACAGAATAGGACCCCTTTCTGTTCTGATAATTCTTCCTCTGCCCCAGGGGTGGCACAATCAGACAGTGGCACCCATCCACAGCGCCCACTACTTGTGGGAATCCAAGCTCAGCGAAACCTTCCATGATCTGTAGAAAGGAAAGGGGGGGAAACAGGTGAATAAATGACAAATTCATTACATCCATGCAATTACACCACAAAACAACCCACACATGAAATATGCCACATACAGGATAGGATAGTTTGACAAGTGGAAATATATTTTGGACAGTGCCTTACCTTCCGGGCATCTCCCAAGTACACAGTCCGGGACAGCAGGAGCTTCTCCATGGCCAAGGCGAACTCCAGCATCATTTGCCCTGCAGTGCAAATGCCAACCCCGAAGAGCTCTGAAGTCACCAAGTAGGTCATTTTATGGGCCAGCATGAAGATGGCAATGGCCACTCTCTCCTCCACCGGGATGGCTTTTCTCATCACTGAATCAGATCTCTCCAGTTCTGGACGGAGGATGTCCACCAGCCGGTGAAAGAGGGCACGGGGCATTCGGAAGTAACGCCTCCATCGGCTTTCAGACCAGGTGCGAGTGACTATGACAGACCACCAGTGATCACTTCTCTCCAGCGTCCAATAAAGCCGGGTCTTCCTTTTCTCGGACATAGCAATGCCACCGGCTAATTCACACTGCTCAAGCAGTGAGACACCAACTGCAGCTATTCTCTCTTCTGTATCATCACTATCATCATCAGCTATCATTTCAGTGATCACATCAGTCATTTCAGTGATCACATCAGTCATTTCAGTGTTCACAGCTAACATTTCAGTGGTCACATCAATCATTTCAGTACTCACAGCAGTCAGTTCAGTACTCACAGCAGTCATTTCAGTGGTCACAGCAGTCATTTCAGTGGTCACAGCAGTCATTTCAGTGGTCACTTCGACGATCCTGGCAGCAGTAGCGGAGGCAAAGGCGGCAGCTTTGGCTGTGCTTTGAACATTGACGACAAGTGCCGACCACAAAGGAGAGGAGGCATCCATGTTGGTGATGATGCCCACAGTGACCCTGTGCTGACGAATGCCAACGTCACTGGGTCAATGGCCAGCACTCCTCCTCCTTTGTCTTCTTGCAGATGCTCGGTCTGTGGCTGCTGTCAAAATCACTTAGGAGCCCCCTTTGAATCATTAAAAACTGCGCAATTCGTAGCCTCGACCCCATCAATAGCGCAGTTCAAGCCTCGACCCTCGCAATAGCGCAGTTCAAGACTCGACCATCGGAATAGCGCTGTTCGCGGCGGTACGAACCGCGCAACAGCGCAGTTCGCAGCCGGCAAGGAAAAAAAAAAATTAAAATCGCAGTTTAAAGCTGCGTTTCTTGCTGCCCATGTATCAGCTCCGCCTGTGTTTGTAGCGTTCTGACAGCTTCCCATGTAACTGCTGAGCCACAAAAAAGACCACTCAGATAAGTCGTTCCCACACCCCTCAATGTAGCAGCTCTGCACTTTTTTAATGCAAACCTGAGGCTTGCTATGTAGCTGCTAAGCATTAACATAAAGGCGAGTTCAGATCACACTTTCTTGCCAATGTAAAAAGCCCCATTGAAACTTTTTAGTTGCTACTCAGAGACAATCAAATAATAGAGGAACTGATCAGGTTAACAATGTCCATATTAAATAATAGGGATGCAACAGGGAGCTAGCTTTCCCCAGCTTGGCTGAAAATGGCAAAATTATAGTCTAACACATCTAGAAAATAATCAGGTTGGGAAACACTGGATTAAACACAACTACAGAGGATAAACCATTTCTCTCTCTTTCTCAGTCCCCCCCCCCCCCCCGCCCACCAAGGAGTACCCTTGTTGGCAATGCAGCAAAGTAGGATAAAGTCATTTCTCTCTCTTTCTCAGTTTCTCCCCCCCCCCCCCGCCCGTCAAGGAGTACCTTTGTTGGCAATGCAGCAAAATATATCGGACTAACCAAACAGTGCAAAATGCATTACACACAGCTTTGAACTTCGCAAACTTCTTCCTCAAGCATGGATGTTAAAAAGTCATTTTGGGGGAAGGAATGTGATGATGGAAGGTCACAGAGCTGGGCCTTTCCTATATGGTATATTTGATTTAGTTTTATGAACAGTCATAGATAAAGTAAAGTAAAGAATTTATTACTGGCAAATGGAAAATCTTGAATTGTTACAAAGAAATGGGTCTAGAAGGAACTTAGGAAGTTATTTTTATGTTTGGTGGGAGTCTGCCTGTTTGTGTATTTTATTTTGGTTTATGTGGATGGATGTAGTAGATGTGGTGTTGTGCTGCATAGGTGTGATTTTATGCTGTCTTGCTTTATTTAATGAATAAAATAAAATAAAATTATGAGGAAAAAAGAGCTGGATCTTTCCTGAGATGTTAAAGGTAAGTTTAGAATGGTGTTGGAAGAACATAGGTTTAAGGCTGGTAAATGCCATGTTTTCCTGGCCAGGAGATTTTGAATGATAAGTTGGGTCCATTTACCATAAATAAAGATTGATTGATTGATTGATTGATACTCCCTTGTTGCCAGTCAAAAATTCAAAGATAGTTGGAGTTTGTGTGTCTTTTGATGGAAGTAGCCCCTTAATCCAAAACTGCTAAGACATTTTGGTGAGGCAAGAGAGAGACAGAGCTGAGGTAAAACTGTGTGTGGTGTTCATATGTGTGCTTGAGTGGGGAGGTAAAATGAGTAATATTGGCTCTCTGAAATACAAAGAAGGAAGGAGGAGGTGGGAAACAACACCTAATGACTCAGTATAGATTTTCTTGTTTTTACCCTGTTAGTAAATCTTTTATTTCATTTAGAGAACTCCGTCTTCTTGCCTGCCACTGAAAAATCACCCCAAGAGAACTAGAATATAACTATAATATAAATATAGAATTTGGGAGCGGGGGATGAGATAGTGCCAGAATGCTATCATGAAACACAATGCTATGCAACTGCACCAGAAATGGAAGTGAAAACACCAGCACCTATTTTCAAGCAGGTGGTGCAGCCAGTTTCTTCAAGGATGGTGATCTGATGCTTCCTGTTGGAAGACTGGAAATCAAACCGATGAAAGGTGGGAGGTCTGAAATTAAGGACATACCTTGCTACTATTGTCAGCAAAACACCACCAGAAATGAAATGTCCATCATTGATTTTATTTCACAGATTAATCATTTGTGAAAATGTGTGGCACAATAATAAAAAGGGGGAAGAAGATAAATAGTTATTCCATTTCTATCTCCCAGAAAGAGGTCCAAGGTGGCTCACAAATAAAACCATTTAAAAACCTTACAATAAAAATGTAAAGCATAATTAAAACCAACTAGCTAAAACAGTGTAAAATTTATAAACATACACCAGTTAAAAACGTAACTAAAACACACACCCTGTATAAAAATGATTGTGAACAGGTGTGGTTATCTGTCCTGTTTTAATGTGGGGGAAAATGGTTGAAAGAATGAGAGATGAAATTTCTTCATATGCCCACTAACTGTGTAATAATATTTTCCCTATATATGTGTATTGTCTCTACTTAGTGGTCTCTTTGGGGGAAAAACCTTGTGTGAACAAGATAAGATTGGCAGGAGAATAAGTTGTGAAGGCAATATTGACATCGGGTCTGGAGAAATCTTTCCATAATGATGGCAACATGGCTGTGAAATAATCCTTATAATGCATATGCTCCATGTAACCAAAGTAAACACACTCAACTGCCATATATCAGTATGTGTTTTGAGATGCACATTTCACTTGGTATGCCCTGTAGCTAATGAACATCTGAGAAGGTGACTCACCTCATTCATCACCTCCTTCGCATCCAGGCCCTGAAGCTAGTTTAAATCAAGCTGCTGCTGAACACGATGTGAAAGGACTGTGACAAAACCTATGGAGAGACATGCTACATTTGCTGTGAGGAGGAATAGTGAAGTAAAATAATTGGGTAAATCAACCTAGTACAATGCCAAGTCCCAAAACAAATAGTGAGGCTTTACTCCTATATCCTGGGATTATAAATACACCTGCCCCATAACCAGGCTCTGCATCTTAAACAGTAAAGTAATTTATCGAATGTAAAGATACCAAACAAATTTGAAATGTTTGAGAAATGCTGATGCTGACAATTTTATATAACACACTATATATATTTTATATAACACATTCTTAGGGCATCTGGAATTTTGCAGAGAAAGATCGGCAAGGAGATGAGATTTCCTTTGGGTGGGATAAACAGAGCTGGTAATATTCTCTAAACCACTGTAATTGATGAATTCTCAGATTATTTCCTGAAGCATATGCATCTGAGACAGGAATACAGTCCTGCAGTTTGATACAAGTCAATTTGTCAACTAAATTTACAGATAGTGAATGATTCCTCAAAAGTGTAAAATGGCCTTGATACATTAATGCCTAGATTTTTAAATACCATGTTTCTTCAGTTGCATCAAGGTTGTATTTAAAAATTCTGAGCTTCAAAGCGTAATAAGCACTTGACTCACTAGATATTTTTCAGAGCTCCTTTGGCTTCATGTTTAGGGCTCATACACTGTCCAGAAATGCATCCTGCATTACCCAGAGTTCACTCCTTTTCATGTTAACAGCATCTGACATTGTTATAACCAATCCTTATCCTGTTTCCAAATTTACTAATTTGAACTCTTTCCCCCAGCAGATCTCATGCATGATTCACTTAAATCACCACCCACTTGTTTTTTTTTCTTAAGACAGATCCAAAGTGATTATTGAGTGTTTAATGCTATTTCTTTATCCACTGCTTCTAATTTCCTACTATGCTGTCTAAGCGGATAAGTCTTTTCAGTATAGCATCCTGCTAGAACAGTTTAAAAGCCTGTTATCATTCGTTTTGTTTTGTGCCACTAATTATAGGTTGAATATCCCTTAACTGGAAATCTCAAATCCAAAATACTGCAAAATCCAGAATTGTCTACATGAGTGGCTGAGATAGTGACACCTTCGCTATCTGATGGTTCAGTGTACACTAACCTTGTTTCATGCACAAAATTATTAATAATACTGTATATAAATTTATCTTCAGGCTATGTTTACAAGGTGTATATGAAACATAAATGAATTATATGTTTAGACTTGAATCTCATTTCCAAGATATCTCATTATGGATATGCAAATATTGCAAAATACATACATACATCTATATATATTTTCAAAATCCAAAATTCAAAATACATTCCAAGCATTTCAGATAAGGGAGACTAAACTCATAGTATTGTTTTTCTACTAGATACAGTTAATCCGGAGACTAATTGCTTCTGATGCTTTATATTTACTACTAATTTTCCATTTTAGGGACAATCCAATTTTAAAGACAATCCAATTCAGCGCACCTAAGCATGTTGATTGCAACAGATTTAGGCATGCTTAAAACACTCTTTGACTTGGCCCTTTTCTGTGTTATGTCATGCAGCTACTCTGAGTTGTTAATTTTGGGGTGAAAAGCATTCATCAATTTCTCAGCTATGCAAAACAAAAAAAGATAAATACAAAAACAAAAACAAAAAACAAAAAACAAACAAACCAAAAAGAGGTAAATACAATGCAGATTTAACAAGTAGATATAAGGTTCCTGAAGTAAACATGGGAGTTCAATTCATGGGGCTTTAATCCTGCGCTAGGTATGGAATGTAAACGCACAGGGATGGATACTATTGCACAGCTCGATCCCTGAGCAGTATTCATCCCGTACGCATCCCGGGCCTATCTTGGACATTTTAAAGAATGGGAAAATCCCATTCTTTAAAAGATCTGGGATAAGCCAGGGTTGTGTATGGAATGAATACTGCCCAGGGACAGAGCTGTGCAATAGTATCCACCCCTGTGCATTCACATCTTGCATCTAGAACAGAATTAAAGCTTTTTGTGATAAACTCCATGATTAGCAGAGTTGCATCTGTATCAAAGTTAATATTAAGCAAATTAGTGCTTGCCACCAGTATATGAATGTTCTAGTCTGGCCTTTTGTTCCCAAAGGAAAGACAATAAATGGCCTTGGCAAGACAGAATAGAGGTTGCTCTATCATCCTGACCACTCAGAGCAATTAGCTACAGCCTACAGCTTCCACAGCCAGAATCTGAAGTATCTCCCGCCTTGCAAAAAGGCCTGGTTTAGTTTTGTTACCAAAAAATATATGGATAATCTCACAAATTCATCATTCCTCAGTCCCCTCAAACCCTCTGGAAGAGACTGATGTGCTTCATTCTTCCATTAACACCAGCAAGACTGCAAAGTATTTTAACTTTGATTAGGTGATGTTTGCTGTTTTGGAAGCAATAAGAAGTTCCAGATATGGTCACAGGCCCAGTTCTCTTGTGAACAGAGAGGGGGTACTGGAGATTTATGATCTTTCTTGTATTAAAAGGTCTTTCCAAAAGGGCAGGTCAAGCAGATAAGAAAAAGATGTATAAAAACAGACAGTCCCAATTTCCCTCTACCAGCAATTTTAATCCAGTAGTGTAAACTGTTGAAACTAGAAGAGATGCCTCTTGGCAGACTTGAACCAGCAGGAAAAAAACTGAAGACCTTTCATTCTTCCTTCTGCCATATGACCAAAACTATTTTTCATATTCAATCTGGATAGAGTGTGAACCATATTTAAGTAGTTTAGAGCCATCAAAAGCCATCAGTTAAAATCCCAAGCCTTTTGCATTTTATCCCTAGCTAGAGCAGACATATTAAATCAATGAAAGTTTGGTAAGACAACCCTTACGTAGATTCATTAATTCAAGGAATGTGTTGTAGTTTAATTATAATTGGGATCTAGATCCTATTGTCCATTCACTGAAAGGGTATAATAAGTTTGGTAAAAATAAAAGTTTATAGTAAGTATATTGCCATTCTCACATTAGTTAACCAATGGTCAGGAAAAAAGCTATCTGGTGAAATGTAATGTTTCTAAATGTTTGCATCAGAAGACCAAATTAATAGTGTTTCATCTGAAGTTTCAGCATTGGCCAGAAGGCCTGCTATATTAAAGGACATATAAAGTTTTGTGATATGGCTTGAAACTTTGCTCTCTTTTATATTGATCTCATTTATCAGCTCTAGAATAAAATGTCCTCCAAATTCAATTAGCATCTCTGCTTAGAGAAGCCTTAACCACTGCAACTGACAATTAATAACAGTGTAGTATCTGATGGAGAATTAAGCTATTATACAATTGATCCCAGTCTTAAAGCCTGGTAATAAAAGGTTTAGTTTTACAAACATAATCCATTAGAAAGGAAGAAATGCACGATTCCTACTATTTCTATATCTGTCATGATTTCCATTTTGATGAACAATAGTACATCTAAGGAAAATGAAATGATTTCTCCACTGTCCATTTAGGACAGGGAAGAATAAGGTGAGAAATGCAGGATGGGGCAGATGTTACTTCTGATCCAGAGTTGCCCACCCTTGAGACAGAGGAATCTGGTAGCATAAGCTTTTGAAGACTGCATCTGAGGAAGTAGACTTAAGTTTACACAAGCTTAGGGTACCAGCTTCTTTCTCTCAGTCCCAAAGGTGCTATAAGATCCCTTTGCATACTGATCCAGACTAACATGGCCATGTCTTTGAATTCAAATTAGTGCTTGCTGCCAACCCTTGAGGGTTGAACTAGATGGCAAGGTCATATGTCTTCCGATTAAAATGTGGTATTTCCTTGGTGATATGCTTCAGAAAACAGAATAGCAAATTACTGTAAATTTAATCCTCCAAGAACCAATCACAACAACTTTCACAACGATGATGCTTTCCACTGGAGAGAGAGAGAGAGAGAGATTAAAGATATAGAGGAGCGAAAGCAGAAAAGAAGGGGCTATACAGATTAGAAGACGGGAGAGGATAGGATCAATGGAACAGGTTGTAGGTTTGGAAGAGTTTAACAGCATAGAGAGTTCATCCAGAGAAACAGGTGAAAACACAGAGAGTTTATTAGTAGAAGGTACCAGGAGATTAGTGGTAGGGGGCAAATCAGGAGGAACAATTTCGGATCAAATAGTAGTGACTTTTGTGAGGAAGTAGTTGGTGAAGTCAGTGGGGGGGGGAATGATGAGAAGACAGGGGGCGAGGAAGGTTTTAGCAGTGTATTGAAGCAGGAGAACAAACTCTGCGGGCGTCTCTTGTTGGCTCAGGTCAATAATTTATAATAGTTCTGCTTTGTCATAGACAGAGCACGTGAAAAATAAAAGAATGAATTTATAATGAATGAAATTGGCCCACTCCCTGGACTTTTTCCAAAGACGTTCGGCCGCTCAAGAGCAGGACTGGAGGAACTGGATGGTGGGAATAAGCCAGTGTTGAGACCTAGACATGGAGGAAGACATGTGTACAGATACAGGAGCAAAGCTGTCAAGAGTTGAAGAAAGAGTGGAATTAAAGACATTGCTGAACCATGCAGAGTCCCCAAGATCTAGAGAAGAGAGAGATGAGTTCAAAGTTTGACTGAGATGGTCAGAATTAACAGAATGAAGATCACGAAAATGGTGCTGAACAGTATGACGAGGAGGTGGAATATAAGTAAGAGTAAAAGAAATTAAATGATGGTCAGCTAATGGAAAGTCAGATGCTGAGTAGTCATAGGTGAGACACTTAGCAGCAAGAACTAAGTAAAGACAGTGACTAGAAGAATGGGTTGAGGACTTACCGTAGAATGAGGTTGAAGACCAAAAGAGGCTAACAGGGAGCTAAGACGAGATGATGAAGGATTGTTGGGATCGTCAAGGTGGATATTAAAGTCACCTAGGATCAAAGAAGGGACTGCATCCGATAGAAAAAACGTCAGCCATGATTCAAAGTCTGAGAAGAACTGGGTAGCAGAACCAGGAGGGCGATAAATGACAGCAACCCAGAGCTGTAAAGGAAAAAAAAGAGTCAAATAGAGTGAGACTCAAACAAAGAGACATGATAGCTGGGAGGAAAAGACAGAAGTTGAAACTGGCAGGAATTCGACAATTGGACAATAAGATACAATTAAGTCTTTTGCATTCTGGGAGAAGGCAACTGGGAGCAGGACAGATGCTGGGTCTCTACTCTGGCTCCTTTCTCCTCTGTCTTTTGCATTCTGGGAGAAGGCCATTGGTGATGATGCGACAATTGACAATGTGATAGTTGACAATGTAAACTCCTACATCCTCTGTAGAACTTAGATATGTTAATTTCTTTAGACCTTTCAGTATCTATATGCAGCCATGACAATTTCCTCAAGCACTGGTAATTACCTATGGACAAGTCATATGTTAGAATTAATAGAGCAATTCTATACTTACCTGACATTGAGGTGGAAGGAGAAAACCACCAGCCCCACCAGTTCTGAACTTTTGTAATAAAACCCATGATGGTTATGGGGAAAGGGGGGCATGTTATGGAAGTTGAAATAAAAAAGTAGCTTTAAAAAGATTTGCTTCTCTCTGTTCTGCATTCAAAGTAATAAAGAAGGGAACATACTGCGTGATATTCCTTTGTGGTCCCTTATATAAGAGTGTGAACATTTTTGGCCTGTGGTTAATAGATTCATTCAGGTGAAGGTTTTTCTTGAATGATGTGCAATGGCACCATTGTCCCCTGCACATTGTTGCACCTCATCAATTTGCCTGCAGTTTGACACCAAATAGATGTTCAGATTATGCTTGCCATGATCGAACTGCCCGTGGCAATTTAATCCACTTCACGTTTACATTTCATTCAGAACCAATTCAAAATAGTGATCGGAGCTGGCCTTTTTTTTGTTTTTTACTGTCAATCAAGTGATACAGATTAGCATCACTGTGACATATCACAGATCTTGTTCAGAAATAAACAGCCATGAATACATGCATACCAGGGAAGAATCCTCCATAGCGCCCATGAACCCACACATGCCAGGGTTGAATTCCCCCCTTGGCACCCATGAACCCCTGCCTCTCCAAAGCTATGCAAATGCAACATTGCACAGAAACTGTGAAGTTTTTTTTTAAAAATCACACCACTTCAAGCTCCCCACCCCTTTCCCAATCTCTGGCAAACCTGCAAAAGGGAACCAATAAACTGGCAGAAGCGGAAAACAGCTACACAGTGATTTAAAGGGAGCACTTGAATGCCTGGGAAATTTGAATTCACAAAGAGCTGGTATCTTTTCCGATGGTGCTCCAAGGGGGGGGGGGGGAAACAATGGTATTTTGCCAAAACCTGTGGGAAGGGTATGTTCTGCCACTCTGCCCACCCTCTGCCCATTGCCTCTCCCTCCTGGGTGCCCCAAATGAGATTGGCAGCACGTTCCCATTGGCGGCTCCCTAAAATAACCTGATTCTTTTGAAAAGACTCAGCGAATGACTCGGTTTCAAAAGAACTGGGTTAAGGGAGATTTGTGCCCCCACCCCTGAAATTTGGGTTGGGCAAACCTGGAGCAAGTGTGCACTACCCCCTTTTAAACCTGTTTCCAAACCGGCTCAAAATGTACTGTGGATGAGGCCTTGATGTAGAATCTCCTTGATGTAGAATCTCAGGCAATCATGTACAGAATCCAAAATCTCCCTGTTCCCAACATGAATCCCTGAACAGGTGTATTTACTTTCCTTCCCATTTTGTCAGTGGGAAGGGAAATTTTTTAATAAGGCAGAAGTGGGGTGGGGAATTATACCAGAAAACCTTCTGTGGGCAGTGTGAGCTGGCAGGGTTTAAGACATGTCAGTTCATCCACTAGATTCCCCACCCCTTTCCCATTCTCACAGGACAGAAAGAAAAAGGTGACTTGATCCACTCAAAGAAGACATTGATCTGAGTGGTTTTTCATGAAAGTATTTTGAGAGCTGTGATTTGCCCTGCCATCCTTTTGCTATAAATTTTGTTGTAATTAGCACAATAGATACTTAAAGCTTGAATTGGGATTTATTTTGTATCAGGAGAGTTCTAGAATGATGTGATGCCATGCTTATGTATTTTTTATTGTAACATTTAATTGCACATTAAATATGTATCAGATTTGACAAAGACAAAATGAACCTCAGAGACAAAAAAATCACCATGTTTTTCTAATATGAAAGGGGGAAGCCACAGATATAATCTCTCTCTCTCTCTCTCTCTCTCTCTCTCTCTCTCTTTTTGTTTTGTTTTAGCAAGAAAATAAAAGGAGAGTAGTTACAACCAATGAAGCTAGATTTGCCACTGAGGGCACACACCCAAATGGAGGTGCAGTTCTACTCCTTTCTAGTCATTTTCTTATCTATTTGGTCAGATAATGGCAACTAATTTGGATTTAATGTGAAATTATCAGTTTTATAGTAGTTGAAGCTGCATGTGTTGCCCCAGGAATTCTGGAAAGTAACTTGGAAAGGATGCTGACAAAAAATAATCAGAGCTTCCTAGGTTACCACATAGCTCTATAGTTCCTAAACAGGCACAGGTTGGTAAATTGTTGTTAAGGAGAAAGTGCATAGAGATATAATGACCTTATCCATAGCTTTATCTTACCAGAAGCATCATCTTGCCACTCTGCAGTTCTGATTAGCTTCATCGTGTCACTCTTCTTCTTTTCATTCATATTTTCTAAAGTTATATTTACAGATTGTACATCAATTTAATCTTGTAGTGTGGAAATACAGTAAATAAAGAGTGACATATTGGCATATTAATAATAGTAATAATAATAATAATAATAATAATAATAATATTTATTTGTATTTCCTGCCTCTCCCCAAGGATCGAGGCAGGATTCCAACAATAAAAACACAGTCAATACAATTACTAAAACCACTTACAATCATAAAATCATTAAAAACAGTTAATCCTTATCTAATATATTTTGGCTTCCATTGTCCGTCTTTGGTCTCTTTTATCTGTGAGTAATTATAGCAATTCAGGTGGAATAGCTCGCTGGAAGAGATCCGTCTTTAGTGCTTTCTTAAAAGCATCTACGGTGGTAATAAGACGGATCTCTTCCGGGAGGTCATTCCAGAATTTCGGAGCCATCGCTGAAAAGGTTTTATTTGAAGTTGATATCAGCCTTGTACTTAAGGTTTCCAGGGTTTTTTTTCCTGATATTCTGAGGGTGCGCGGCGGATTGTGCAGGAGCAGGCGTTCCTTCAGGTAACTCGGGCCCAAGCCATATAGGGGTTTAAAGGTAATAACCAACACTTTGTATTGCGCTCGGAAGCTGATTGGCAGCCAATGTAAAGATTTTAACATGGGGGTGATATGGTCGCTTCTTGTTGCCCCCGTAAGTAATCTGGCTGCTGCATTCTGAATTAATTGAAGCTTTTAAAATGATAAAATACAAGCGGATAAAAGTAAATGGTAAGAAAAAAGAAAAAAAAGTTATATACAAATATGTATGACCATACATGTACATACAAACATATCATACCTTAGAGCAAGTTATTTACACATAAATTAATTAAAAAATTAATATAACACTCTAATTATGGCCATTAAGTTCCTCAGACCTTCGTTTAGAAGCTGCTTTTATTGCAAACAAGGCAATCCTGATAGTAATGAAGGGCTCAACACCCTGCAATAATATAGACACTTTACTTTTGTCATCCCTCGTCCTTAATTTTTTAAGAATGGGAGTCAAATATTTCTCTCTAATATCATTGTATATTTGACAATATAACAAGTAGTGTAACAAATCTTCAATATTTGAAGTTCCACAAATACAAAACCTTTCAGAAAAGGGGATACCCTGATATCTACCCTGAAGCACCCTTGTTGCCATTTGTTCAAAGTGAAGATTGGCAAACGCTTTCCTCTGTTCTCTTTTCATGAGAAAAAACAAATATTTCTCTTCTTGGAATAAAATTTAATCCCTTGATAACCATTTCAGAGATTTTTCTGAAGCCAAAGAAACTAGATGTAATTGAGCTCTGATGTCAAACACACTTTGCTTAAATATATTGGTAGCATTTGGATTGGATTTTCTAAAAGTCATTACACTGAAACCTACACTAGTGAGCCTTTTTTAGAAAATAGAATACCAAGAATTTAAAGAAAAATTATTTTCCTGTTTGATTAAACATAACTTAGGTAATCTATTATTGCTCATTTGAGATAATTTTATCCAATAATTGAATATCCGTAAAAAACAGAGGTCAGAAATAGCAGCCATGCCAAATTCTGCCCTAACTGCGCATGCTGGAGTACTTCTCGACACACCCAGTACAGATCTTAAGAAATTATTCTGGATTTTTTCAATTTTCATATTTATGTTAATTCCCCACATTTCTGCCCCATACAACAGAATTGGTAGCACTTTAGCCTTATACACCTTTACAACAGGATGAAGTGTATAGGAATATTTAGAAGTTAACAGCCTGTTTAAAGCATGACTACTGGCTGATGCTTTCAGTTCATTTTTCTTTAGCAAGGGAGCCCATGAACCTCTGGACGCAAATGTTATGCCCAAATAATTGTAGACTTTGACTTGATCAATTTCTTTTTCATCTATGTGCCGTTTATGAATTTTCCTTTTTTTACCTAAAATGATAACTTCGGACTTGCTGTTGTTAATTACCAAGTCATTGAGATGACAATAAGTACTAAATTTACTCAATAGTCTACGCATGCCTATCTCCGTATGAGATAATAAAATCATATCATCTGCGTATAGAAGTATGTTAACAGTTCTTTCCAATATCTTGGGCATATGAAAATTTGTTCTGCACAACTCAGTAACAATATCGTTTATGTAAAAATTAAAAAGGAAAGGGGCCAATATACAGCCCTGCCGGACACCTTTAAACGTAGGAATTTTGTTAGTTAGGGCTAAATTTACACCTGTTTTAACTTGGAGACTAGTACCTGAATAAAGTTCCTTTATTAAGTAAAGGAGTCTCCTATCGATATTGGTTTTTAAATTTTTTTTGCCACAAATGAGACCTATTAACTGAGTCAAACGCCGCATTTAAATCTATGAATGCTGCATATAATCCGCCACCTTTCATAGAATATTTCGAAAACAAATGATAAAGAATAAAACAATTATCCAAAGTACATCTTCCCTGTTTAAAGCCAGCCTGCTCTTCAACAAAAATCTCATTTTGTTCTGCCCAGTCCTCCAATTTCAGAAGTAGGTATTTTGCATAAATTTTGGCTGCTATATCTATTAGGGTGATTGGCCTGTAATTTTGAGGGTTTCTTCTGCCCAGTCCTCCAATTTCAGAAGTAGGTATTTTGCATAAATTTTGGCTGCTATATCTATTAGGGTGATTGGCCTGTAATTTTGAGGGTTTCTTCTATCACCTTTTTTATATAAGGGAATTACTATACCTGCTCTCCAACCTTTGGGGATGTATCCAGTATTGTTTATAAGTGTGAATAAACCTGCAAATAAGGTAGCCCACCAATCTTTTTTATTTTTGAATAATTCAGGGGGTAAACAATCCTCGCCAGGAGCTTTATTGTTTTTCAGTGATTTAATAATGCCTTCAATTTCTCGTACTGAAACTGGAGGCCAATTAGGAAAGTCATCATGGTAAAGTTTCAGGTTGGCTAAGTTTAACCCTCCTCTATCCTTTGAATCTTGTAGGTATTTTAGTTTAATCCTTGGTTTTCTTCCCCTCCAGATGAAATTTGTGATGTCCTTATTGCACTCCTTAAAGACTTTATCTGTACGCAAAATTGGGATTGATTGGAAAAGAAACAATAACCTGGGTAAAACATTCATCTTAATAGTTGAGATTCTTCCTAATAGTGAAATATTTAGTTTATTCTAGTGTATTAAATTCTTTTTAATTTCTTTCCAAACTTTTTTATAATTATTCTCAAATAGTTTTATATTAATAGTTTTATAGTTTTTTAGTAATGGTGATGCCAAGATATTTTACCTTATTTGTTATGTTCATTCCTAATACTTTACCCAATTCTATCTCTTCTGCTTTATTCACATTCTGTTAGTATATTTGATTTGTTCTTATTAATTGAACAACTTGTTATTTCACCAAATTTATCCAACCTCTCCATAATTTTTGATGCATTTAACATATTGTTTTCTGCTATAATAACAACGTCATCAGCAAATGCTCTTATTTTACTGTGAGAATTCTTTGTTTTCAATCCTTGGATTGTAGGTTCTATATTAATGCTTATTATCAATAATTCAATAACTAAGGAACAATAGAGGGGACAGTGGACAACCCTGGTGTGTACCTCTTTGTATTTGAATAAAGTCTGATTTATCACCATTAATTTTAATTTGGGCTATTTGATTTCTGTAAATTTTTGATATCCAATAGTTTGGTCCCACCTCGATTTTTTGTAGAATTTCAAATAAAACTTCCCAATTAACTGAGTTGAATGCTTTTCAAAATCAATAAAAAACAAACCCAATTGCTTTTCATTGTGTTTCTCATAGTACTCCAAGGTGTCAACTATCATCCTAATGTTGTCCCTAATATGTCTGCTTGGCAGAAAGCCTCTTTGTTGTTCTCCAATCAATTCCAACAAAGATTTCTTTAGTCTTTTAGCTAGAATATTTGCAAAAAATTTATAGTCATTATTAAGCAGTGAAATTGGTCTATAATTGTTAGTATCGTCAGTATCTTTTCCTTCTTTGGGGATCACCACAATACCAGCTTGCCTCCAAGACTCAGGGATATCCATATTCAGTGCTTCGTTCATAACTAATTGTAAAGGTGTCACTAGCTCCTCTATGAACAATTTATATATAGATACTGGGAGACCATCATTTCCTGGGGCTTTACCAAGTTTAGCCTGGCAAATTGCTTCCCAGACATCTAGTCTTGTGATAGTTTGAATTAACTGTGATCTTAAATTTTCGGAGATTGGTTTTTAGCATTTATAAATGATAAATTCCAATCAAAATGTTGGCATGGATGTGGAGCTAAGGGGATTTATATACACATGTGGTGGGAATGCCCTTTTGTTCAAGAATTTTGGACAGAGGTTAAGGAACAGATAAATATAATAATAGGGATAGATATACAATTAAGCAAAGAAAATTGTTTAACTCTCAATTTAGGGGAACTAAGATTGAAGAGCAATCAAAGATATGTAATAAAACAATTTCTTAAGGCTGTCCATGCAGTAATTGCTTATGGATGGAAAAATAAATCAAATTGGAATATATTATTTGATTTCCTTAGGGAAAGAAGACTTAAATATACTGGGGAAATCAATAAAGAATCATGGAAAGCTAAATGGGAAATTGTGATTAAGAAAGTGGAAGACACATCAGGGTATGAAGAAGTTAAAAATATGTTTAATATTTTCCACATCTCCGTTAATGACTGTTAAATTGTTTGAAATGTAATTCCCTCAAACGCTATTTCTGGGGGGGGGGGTTGAAGGGAGAACAGAATATTATGAAATGAGGATTGTAAAATTTGTAACACGTATTGTGTAATAAAATTTAAGGTAATAAAAAAGAAAAGAAAAAAAGAATTCATCCAACTGTTGTCTGACGGTGGAAAGGTTGAGAAATTGGGCCTCTATTTGCATCGTAGAGGTTGTGATCCAATGACTGTTTAAGCTGCTTGTAAGTTAGCTTCCTCAGTATGTAATATCATAGTGAAAATAATCAGCATAATAATACTGGTCTACTTTAAAGGGCTGTTATAGGGATTGCCGAAATTATATTTGTGAACACTCAAAAATACTCCATAAACTCTGGATATTATTATGATTATGCATGTATTTAAGTCTTACCTTTTGAAGCTGGAAAGGCTCAGGAGCACATAACTTGGATTGGATGGTGTCTAAATATAAACACACACACACACACACACTCAGTCTGTATTGATGCAGCAGTATATTATTAGCAATAAAAATATGTACAGACTCCTTTTGCAAGTTATTGAGATTCTATTATCTAGTTCATGAAATGCTCCAGCTCTGCTGAACATAAGACATGAATCAGAAACATTTATGAGTCAAGGACCCAACAGTGTCTCAAATCATTAAGATTTTCTATGTTTTCTGTGGAAATCAAAGACCCTGCTGCTCTCTTTTGAAGCTGTTGCTGTTGGTTTATGGAGCAGTCAATATACTTTGAGTAAAAAAAATATTTTATTATAAGAACTGGTGTTTCATGAAAGAGCTGTAGACATTGGGGAAAGCCTCTAATATTCTTAAGACCCGACCCAATGCAAGTTGTAACAAAGATTATAAAATTCTGTAAAGTATACTTGATAAATACACAGACTTTAAAACATTGAAGGTGATTCTACAACTTTCCAAAGCAATCAGACATACGTCCGATTGTTTATTTTAAGAGCGAGTGTCCCTTTAATAATATAAAAATAAAAATTAATATCTGTGGGAAATATTATGTAGATCCAGAAGGAGAATTCCTTAGCTCATCCCGAGGAAACAATCTGATAGTTGACACATTTCGATCCCAAACTGTTTGTTCATAGTGTTTGTATTTTCTTAAATACATCTGCATACAATGGGGCTTTCTAGATTGGCAGGAAAGTGTGACATGAAGTCGCCTTTTCCTTAATGCTTAGCAGCTGCACTGCAGCCTTTAGATGGAGCTGCGCTATTCCGCAGTTTTTAAAAAAGAAGCTGGGAAAACCAGCACCTTTTTAAAGGCGCTTCTTCTCCCCTAAAATGCAAAAAAAGCATTTTCATGGCACACTTTCCCTTTTTCTCATCTAAAGGCTAGAGTTTCATGCAGCCATGAACACACTTCTTTTTGCCAATCTAGAAAGCCCCTATAAGTAGTTCACTGTGAGAAAACGACTTCTATTAAGTCAATTTCCTCTTGTTCCACTTACTGGGAGAGATGTTTATTTTCTGTCACTTTTGTTGTTGCTGTGTGCCTTCAAGTCATTTCTGACATATGCTGTCTGTAAGACTTTTCTGAGACTAGGGGGAGTGTGTCTTGCCCAAAATCATCCAATGGGTTTCCATGGCTGAGCAGGGATCTGAACTCTAGTTCACAGCCCAATGCTCAAACCACTATGCTATGCTGGCTCCTATAGAAATTCAAATATTCCATTGACTCTTAGATATTGGCAAGCAACATTTTTGGCTCAATTCACTTTTCACTTGAAATTCTTTCTTTTGTTTAGATCTGCAGGACTGCATTTCTTCTGGGAAACTTTCCACTTGGTATCAAGATTTTGCTCACCTCATGCTTATTTTTGTCTGTTTGGCAGTCAAGTCATCCCCAGAAGATTCTGAAGTTTTGTAGTTACTTGGCACCCAACTGACACATGGGGAAAAGGCAAGATGGATGGCCTGTGTAGCTGGTATTCAGATTAGAAAAAGAAACTCAGAGCTCACTCTCTTTGAGATCATGCACCAGGATTAAAGAAAACTATTGTCTGAATTCTAGGTTGTTTTCTAACCTCATTGAAAATTCCAGTATATTATGGAATATAAAATGTCTCATATCCAAAAGTGTGTTTGTGTGTGTGTAAAATCAAGAATCTGAAAACATAAGGTATAACAAAATGTAGAATAAAAGAACATGATAGCTAATAAAATAAAATGTACATTTCTTATAATGTGGTGTTACAGACTGGACCCTAGATCTCTCTTCGTGTTTTGCAAAAATTAAATCCCTGAAGCAAAAGTTAAATCCCTGAAGCCCTTATATGGAAGATAAAAAAGAAATAGGTGTCTTGTAGAAGCTAGGATGTATGGGGTTAGACAGCATTATATTATGATTGCAAGTTTATCAGCTAATTCTGGGCATGAAACCAATCTAATGTAAAACAAAGAGATAAGGAGAAAATAATTTTAGGAGAGATAGTTTAAACAAATGATCAGAATATAATGAAACAACCAAAAGGAGCATTGGTATGAAAGGTTTACTAAAATCTGATGGATGGTGTAATCTTATGTAGTAACCCAAAGGTGGGTATTCTCATGTGGGTGGTCACTAAAATGGCATCATATAAATCTTCTTTTCCATTGGAGGGGAAGATAATTGCTGACATTAGAAGGGACTTATGAAATCCACTATCTGGTTGGACAAATAGAGGCTGGGAATGATATAAAAGCCAAGCCTTAGGGCAACAAGGAATCAGGTTTTACTCTTAGCAAAGCTGGTCAACCTCTCAGCAGTAGCTGATAACCTGAATTCTTACTAAGGATAAACAGTGATAAATTCTTGATGTTTTTATTAAGTGATACATAAACAAAAGCCAGTATAAAAATAGACTTAAGGCTGGAACAGTCTTGGGAGCATGATGTTTATACACTGCACACCTGGAAGTCATCCGGAAACCAGCCAGCTGCCCAGATGTGGGCAGCTTCAAGATGCTCCAGCAGCATAGCACTTACATGCCACCGCAGCATCTTGAAGCGGCCCTGGGATTGTGGTGGGGCAGCTGGCTCTTTCCTGGCCCAAATAGAAGTGGATCTTTTCTGCTCCTATTTGGGCCAAGGTGTTTGCTGCAGCCCCAATCTGTTTTCTTCCAGGTCTGTTCCGGCCCTTAGATATTTACTCTACAACTTCAGAAGGCTAGGGTGCTGCATTAGCTCCTCCAGATGAACTGGGAGGATTGCATCCACTCCCCCCCCCAAATTTTTTTTGTTTCCCAGATGTCCCTAAATGCTCTCTAGTGGACATGCACACATTTTCACCATGCTTGTGGGACTTCCCAGAATATTTTATCAAGTTTAATTTTTTAACAAGGAGAAGTGAGTGAAAGTCACCTGATGTTCACTTCCCTCATCCCCAAGAGGACATTTGGAGGCAAAAAAAAAAAAATAAATGTTTTTTTTTAAAAGCAAGTTGCAATTTTTTTTATCAAGGGCAGGGGGTGCAGGGGGCCTCTAAATGTGGTAGAAATAACAGCCACACATCCAAGAGAACATTTCCAAGCAAAAAAAAAGTTTGCAAAACAAAAATTGTATTTTTAAAATCCTCCTGGGGACCCTGGAGTCCACAAAAAGGATCCCAGGGCCACATGTGATCCATGACCTGAATTTTGCTCATCCCTACTCTAAGATTCTAGGAAGGTGGATGCAGCCCATGGCTTGCACTTTCTCTATGTCTATTTTAAAGATTTTTTTTCAACTTGCACTTGTTTTAGTATTCCGCTAAATTTCAGCATTGGTGCCAAGCAGATAAAAAAAACTCTACAGAATCTGCTGTGGCTAATTTGTGTGCCAAGTAAAAAACAGATAATTAAACAACAGGTGAACTAAGTTGGATTCCAGCTGAGATGTATCCAAGATGAAATAAGTCTGAAGAAAGAGAGACCTTACTAAATATAATGAATGGAGCCTGAACATAATTTATTAATCTAATAGATGATGGCATTAATACATAGGAATATAACCAAGCTATGTGCCATTTCTTTGTGGAAGAAAATAGGTGAAGGTCCCTATGGAAGGGCATTTGTTTGGAAATAAGAATCTTTGTATTCAGTGGGGCTTACTCTTTGATGGAAATGTTACTTTTTTTATACTTCATCTCCCAGAATCCTGCTAGGGGATTCTGAGAGCTGTAGTCCAAAAAATAAAATTTAAAAACCATTGATAGAGTTAGCGACAGACAGACTTTTAAATTTTAATTACCAGTCTCCTGGTTTGGCCTCACTGCTGAACAGAAATGCTGAACATCCACAGAAAATATATGTGCTCAACTGGAAGGAAAATGGTGCTTTTATTTTAATAAGGTTGTTATAGGAGTGCAAACATTTTACTTTTGTTTTTAAAAATGGAACTGTATGTATTTAAACCATAGGTATAGGAAATGTCTAATGCAGGTTTTTATTCCTGAAAATACTGAAAACCATGTTTATTCAAATGTAAGCTCAAATGTACTTCGTACGACTAAATCCCATGTAGTTATACAAAGGGTCAAGGTCTCGATATTTAAATGTTTCCTGCTTTCAGTATCGAGTAGTTCTGTCTTGCCCCATTTTGAGACAAAAATAATCAGTCTATGGATTATCACAGTGAAGCCTGGCAATGCAACTCCATAATATACAGACTGAATCGGGGAAATTTAATGAACCTGGAAGCTGTTAGTAGCTCACAGAAGGTGATGAACATCAGTGAGTCAAGATACCTAAGGCCATGCTTTTGACTTATGTCTACACAGATAGAGTTGCCATGACAACTCTCTGGGTTTCTTGAGGGAAAGCCAGGTAAACACCATATTTCTCATGTGTATTTTAGAAGCCACGGCGCATAAGAGCATAGCACTATACTCAACAATAGTCTTGGAAAATGCATAATTTTGAACTAAATTCTAGTATATTTTCCTTGAAACAAAATAAGATAGACAGATGGATCATTTCTCCTTTGCTCCTGAATCAAAGAGATGCTCATCTTGAAGGACATCAGCTGAGTGAGCACCTAAAATTGTTTGTCCTTCACTGAAATATTCAGCGTGATGTTCACCTTTGCAGGGTTATTTGGGGTGTGTGTGTAGCTGTTATAGATGTCAAATAGCAAATATCCACTGTGCACTTATTATATATGGTTCATTAAAAGGTTCTCAAAATATGTATCTACAAATACATTCACTTTAGATACACAGGCACATTGTTCTCTATGACAGATTTTACTTGCTATAAAGACAGGGCATTCATATAACCCAGTGAGGATTTATGGCTGCACAGAGTTTGCATCTATAAAGGAAAACTTTGGCTGAAATCTTGTATTGGGAGGCATACATCTGACATGTAGCTACATCTCAGTAGCTACCCGTCACAACACACCTTTTAATGTGACACAGACCCTGCTCCCCCTAATATGGCAATTTCTGTGTTGTTGGAGCTGGGATCAGCAGACATGCATCCATCCCTTTTCCTGTAACTAGATGTGCTGCAGTAAGCATTCACCGGATCTCTCTGGATCTTTGGGAGGTCCTTATAGTTATAGATGACATTCTGGGATGCAGGCCACTTTCATTTTGAGCAACCAAAGACGACAGAAGCGGAAACATTGTGCTAATATATTTATAAACTTCTGTTTGTTAATCACACCAATATATCCACCCACCCACTATCTTATGATTTTATAATGTAGGTAACAGTAAACAAGTTAAAGTAGGCATAATGTTATTTTGTGTTCTACCAATTGCATCATAACCTATTTGGAAGTAGCTGGGGGGAAAACACCATCATGCCACATTGCTTTACACTTCTAAAAAAACAACAACCCCATACTAAAGAAATATAAACATATAATTTGGAAATATTTGAGTTTGATACTTGCATGAAATCCTGATACGTTGACTGCATGTTCTCCATAAGAGGAAACAAAAGAAGTCAATGTATAATTAAACCTGATAATTAAATGTATAATTAAAACTTCTTGCTACAAAAAAACCAAAAACTTTTTGGGTAAAATCGGAGGTGTTTCGTCCTGGTTCATAAAGTTACAATCTAATCATATGAACAGACTGGTGTCATCATTCTCTGCCTGTTTAAAATGAAACAGTGGTAGCAAGCCCATAAATTCACACCATGACACCTTGTTCAAGTATAGTCAGAATTTATTACTGTAAAGAACTGGCAGCTAGGAACAGAGCACTGTTCAGACAGAGCATTGCAGTGATAGATCATTGCAGGAGTACTACCAGAAGAGTGAGTTTGTATTGTCTCAGATGTTGGGGAAAGTTAGTTTTGGAAACTGCAACTCCGAATCCCAGAACTGGCATACTGGCTGGGGGATTCTGGGAATGGAGTCTCCCAACTACCTTTTTACAAGCTCAGATTTATTTGCCATAATCTCATCATACAAGAGCCGAAGGAATATATAGTGTATTTAAGCCACTTCTCAGATCATGTGATCCATCTTGAAGCTTAAACCCAGAAAAGAGGACCACAGAACTGTTAACTACAGAAGCACTTGTTTGAGGGTTCTCCAATACATTTATTTAGCATTAGGATATACTCCTGACTTCACTACTCCTTTCAGGCACACACCTTGGACAGAATGGTTCAATTCCTAATATTCATATGGAGGAGAATGTAGAAGAAACCAACTCAAGTCCCTACAACCAAAGAACCCAGAATGTAAAACCAAACCTCCAACCAAAAGGGTTCTGCCAAAAATAATAAATGAACAGGATAACTGTGGTCCCACTTCCCAATATAAAAAACAACTTTATAAGGAATGAACAACTAATCTAGGGAGCAGAAAAAAACAGTATAATTTCTAAAAGGGTAACTACCCCGCTGAGAATATTTCAAAATGTCAAAAGTAAAAAGTTAAATAATAATAATAATAATAATAATAATATCCAAACTTCAGGCCAGATGCGTTTCAACTGAAAGTCTTCCTCAGTGGCCTACCTATAAAATATTAACTATATTTAAACAATTTTAAAACAATTCTTCAGCTCACACACTGTGACTCCGCTACATCAAAAGATAATAATGTTCTTCCTCTGCTCCCAGAGTCTCTTATATAAGCAGCTGAGCTAGTTGTGGGAATGATCCTGCCAAGACTTGGGGGGGGGGGGAACTAAAGGAAAACTAAAGGTGTGGAAGGGCAATGAAAAAACTCAAGCTAGCCAATTTACATATTTCTTTAAACCCACCAGGGATGCAGATAATATGACTCTGTTTAATTCCAGGATAATAATATTCTTCTTCTGTTTCCAGAGTCTCTTAAATATCCAGCTGAACCAGTAATAGGAATGATCCTGCCAAGACTTGGTATTTACCCTTTTAGAAATTACACTGTTTTTTCTGCCTCCTAGATTGGTTGTTCGTTCCTTATAAAGTTGTTTTTTATATTGGGAAGTGGGACCACAATTATCCTGTTCATTTATTATATTTGGCAGGACCCTTTTGGAGACTGTAGAAGTCCACTGATTTCGATGGTTCCTGATCAATGGAGGTCTAAGGTGTGTTATCAATTTTGCTCTTTATTTAGGAGCACCTTCTAGGGCTCTGCTATTGAGAAACGTAACGGTATAGTATGTAATAAATAGATTTACATTATCATATTGGGCAAAATCCAATTGTTAGTCCAACTAGAACAGACCAATTAAATGAATAGGACTTACCATTCAGCAGTTGATTCAGTGGGTGTTCTTTAGCTGGAGCTTGCAATTGTATTTCAGCTCAAATCTTCAACATGGCTGGGCCCCATTAAATATATAATATTTTGGATTTCTGTGAGTTTCCGGTGCAGATTATGTAATTTTTCATTCTGTTTTTTTTTAAAAAAAAAAAAGAATGCTATTGAATTAGCCTTCAGAAGGCACGGAAGGCAAACAAGTTGATCCATATCTTCAGTGGAGAGATGGGGCTGGCTGTATGTTTTAAAGGTAAAAGTAAAGGTTCCCCTTTGACAAGTTACTCTAGTCATGTCCAACTGTAAGCACCAGTGATAGATGTAAGTATGTGCTAGGTTTTCACATCACATCAAGGAGACTAAAACAGCTTCAATTTGTTTTGATTTTGCTCTGAATTGTCAATCCAAATGATCACACTATACTGTTGTAGTGCTATTATTGCACTTGAATTGCTTTGTCTACCTCCTGTCGAATTTTGGGGTTTGTAGTTTAGTGAGCACTAAGTATTCTATGGCTAAGAATTCTAAATGCCCTCCCTAAATTGCAAATCCCAGGATTATACAGGAGCCAGCCATAGCAGTTAACATGGAATAATAGCACTTTAACAGTGAAATGTGATACTTCATTTACATCTTGCCACCCCAAGAGTGGGATGCTAAATGTCAGCTTTGTGCCATCTAACTGTGGCTTGGGCATATGGGGGACACTGCACATTACATTTTTCAGTGTTCATCGCATCAGGATTTGGAAACTTACTTTTAAAAGTAATCCACCCTGTTACTCATTATGGTGACAAAACAAGTAACCTGTTACATTATTTATTGCATACCCATTGCTTTCCCATTACTTTCTTTTACTTTTTTTTTGGGGGGGGGGGAAGGAAAACCATTAGAGGATGTCTTAAAAATCAAAATAATGCCTGAAAAATTATAGAAACTATTACTTTTTCCTTTGTTAAAGTAATTTTGCTGTAACTTACTATATTATGCTTGAAACATGGCTTTGCTATGCCATTGATAACACAAATGTTGTTAGTTACAGGTAACTGCATTCCTTGCTGCTCATTGTTTCCAAGTTCTGCACTATCCAATATGTTCAGATTTAGGTTAAGAAAGATTAGGAAAGCCTTTTTCATATATGCAGTGATTGGCCAAAGAAGTTTAAAAATGCAATCTGCATTTTGATAATAACAAGTAGGTTTTGCACAAGATGACATTATTTGATATAGTTGCTGGAAAACTGCATTATCATTTTTGGTTTTGGGGTGGTGGTAATTTTTTTATATGGTGTTTGTCTGGCGTTTTATCTGTATTATTTTGTGTTCTCACAGTGTCCTATGTTTAACATTACAACTCCTCAAATAATCATTTGCTTAATAGTGAACTTTACTCATGGTAATGCTTTCTGCAATGCCTTAAATAATTTTGGGGTCTTTGGAAATGACAAGACTGCAGGCTTGAAATTTCCCTCTGCTTCTCTAATTTTTATTCAAAGTTCAAAGTTTCTGTTCAGCAAATGCCCCCTCTTGACTCTGCCATACATATTTCCTTTTCAGATCTCCCATTTATCCAACCAAGATATGCTGTTTAATTTGCACTCATCCTTGATATTTTAAGAACCAAATTCTCCTGGAACCATTGAATTGTTTGGGTGCCAGAGAGTATTGCAAAAGGAGTTCAGCAACAGCTTTTGAATTCTGCTCAGACACTGCAAGTCGCTTTTCAACAGCTGATCCAGTTCAGGTCACTGAAAGGTCTTTTCGTTGTTAGTGAGCCAAATGCTTAGAAAGAAATTCCAGCTGGTGTTTTCTTCTCATACTTCACAAGCCAATGCTTCCCCATCATTGTTCACCAAGATTATTTCCTCCAACTTTTCCAGTATATTCCATTGCTACATTCTAAACACCATTGCACATGAACATCTCTCAGCCTGGGGGTCCAGGCTAGCATAATGGCCAGATTCATAGCCTTCCTGGACCACTGTGGCCAGTACAAGATATGGGGCAAAAGGGATCGATAATTCATTATTCCTCCCAGAGACACCAAAAATAACTGGATCAGTTCAGCTTTAACTATGGCTCTTCTTGAGGGACAAAAGCAGGAGGAAAGATGTTGCCTGAGGCCAAGGTGAACATGTCATCTCATCATCCTAGATATCTACTCAAGGGTTTCACTTTTTGTTTGAGTGATCCATTTAATGTTATTTCTTCATTTGGAACAAACTGTCATGCTGTAAGTGAACTTGTCACCTTAAAGTTTTGCATTTCTACCCTGTTTCCCTGAAAATAAGACATCCCTAGAAATTAAGACCTAGTAGAGGTTTTGCTAGATTGCTAAATATAATGCCTCCCCCGAAAGTAAACCTGGCAAAGTTTGTGTGTGTGTGTGCGCATATATATATATATATATATATATATAATGTTCATTTTTTTGTTCAACAATAAACGTGAAATCTTTTTCATGGAAAAATAAGACATCCCCTGAAAATAAGACCTAGTGCATCTTTGGGAGTAAAAATAAATATAAGACACTGTCTTATTTCAGGGAAACATGGTATGGCTATTCATATAGTCTGATTATAGAGGTCCTTCCTGGACACCAGTTCACTCCATGCATCTGAGGAAGTAGACCAAGTTTATGAAAATTTATGCTACAACTTTTTTTGCTCAGTTAGCCTCAAAGGTGCTACAAGATCTCTTTGAATACTGATTTTCTAGACTGCCATGGCTACGTCTCTAAGTTTGTCTCACAATTCCAGTAGTTTTGCTAATTGACCAAGGTGTCTAATTTTTAAGACAGCCAGATGGCTGCGGGGGTGGCAAGAACAGTATCATTTGCAATTCCCACTTTGTCACACAGCTCAGCAGCTGTAGTGCACCATCTGCAGGTGTGTGGTACTGCTTCCTATGTTCTAAACATACGATTTGGAGATTGTGCATAGAACTATCTGAGCAGAAGGGCAACTTGAGCCATTTAGCTATGCTGTGAAATCTCCTGGACATCTATATCATAATCTTCTGAGAGAAGGTACCAGATGCAACTGTTACAAATGACAAGGTGACTGCAAATAAATATTCGCTTTATACGTGGGGAGAACAGAATGCTTGGAAGGAACAAAGAGAAGGATGATGGAGGAAATAGTCTAGTATTATCAAGGGTGCGAGGCGTTCTATATTCTATGAACTTCATAGCATTTCACAATTTTTCTTTTACTTAAAAAAAGTGAGGAAAAGGAGAAGTATTTACTGCAATAAAAATATACCACAGTCAATGAAGTAAATGTATTCCTGGCCTCTACTTCTTTAACATCAATTTTGATACCAGAGGTACAGATAACATGGAAAGAAGATGGCTGGGTTCCTACAGCACAAACAACAACCAAGACTTGTTCAACATGTTTCAACAAACCTTTTATTCAAAACTAACATTATGGACATGTAAAAGGAAACAATCAGGTCAGGTAATCCTTGAATAAGTATTTAACACACACACACACCAAACATTTTGAACCTTCCAGAGACCACTTGAAAGATTCTTCCAAAATGCATCTCATGATGATTTTTTGTTCTTTCAGCGGTTTCCACTTTTTTAATGATTTCCATTTTGGTGGTGAAAATTATAGATGTATACTTTGTTAACATGTCAGGGTAGCTGGTGAGACAGACTAATCTGCTTTTTCTTTTTGTTTGCTCTTCACATGTGCTCAGTAAGTGATTTTGGAGGCAGCTGTTTACCTTGCTTGTTGTATGTAAGCACACAAAGTTAAAATACAATCACTTAGAGTGGAATCACATTCTTTCCCAAGCAAGATTTATGGCACTGTTTACTACAGACATGCTGCTGAAGTATCCTTTGCCATCCTCCCAATGCCAATGGAGTTTATCACACAGGAGGAATTTCTCCCAATTTCGAATGGAACCAATTCGAATTCACGTAAATTTGCTAGTTTAGCAAATTTACGTGAATTCTAATTGCATTTGGAATGCATTCAGAATGACTTCCAATTTCCCAAAATGACTCCCTCATTACCTGAAATTGCATGAGATGCTTTAATATGAAATAACATGAAACCCCATGATTGCATTCAGATTGTCATTGCATTATACCCCCAAATTCCGTTGTATGATAAATTCCAATGCTGCAAAAAACATCCAGGTAGACAGAAGAGAAGAAGGCGGTTTAGGCTGAGATCTCATAAAAAGGCTTTGTAAAAAGGAGCTTCTTTCTTAGAGGCTTTGCTTCCTGAGATCTGCCTGAAAAACGTTTTGTTAGAAACCACTGAAACCATCTGCTTCCTTGTCCAACATGGTATATCAATTGGGGGAATTCTCCCAGCCATCAAAATCAGCAAAAAATGGTGTGTGTGTGTGTGTGTGTGTGTGTTCACTCTCTACTCATTGGCTCAGTAATAAAAGTGGTGGGAGTCATCTTTATCTTTGGGGACTTTGGTCAGGCCCCCAGAAAATACCAAACATTGAATTTAAATATTTAGTGTTTTCCCCTTTAAAAAGGAAGGTGCCCTCTTATTCTTTAATCCTAAATTACCGTGACAGCTGTTTTTCAATGTGGGGGACGAAGCAGAAGAGTCCTGGAATACTACTTTTCAACTCTGTTATAATGAGGAATTAAAAGCAGCATTATCAAATGGTTAACAGGAACTTTTCATTTAAGACAAATGAAATAAATTGCTACAACTTAAAAAAAACAACAACACGAGCAAGAACTGTACTGGTCGTGCACGGCAAAGATTTAGACAGCTGATTAAAGAATCCCTGTTTTTGCTGGTCCATTTTCATTTTCCAGAAAGATGTTTCAAGGTTTACACCTGCATTCTAACTTTGTTAACTTAGACATAAATCACACTGACAAAAGACTACAGCTGTAGTAGCCAAAGGTAAAACTGCTCATCTGTTGAGGAGTAGCATTATTGGACTGATTTTTTTATTCATTATATACAATTGCTAGTACTAGAGTCCTGTCAAGGAAGGATAGGAATATTTCATATTCCTTTAACTATTTTTTAAAGCTCCAGAACATTACAGCTCGGGGAATATTTTTTGTATGTGCATATCTTCCAACTGTGGGGAAGTGCGTATTGAAAAATGCAAACACACTTTAGTCTAGAGTGTCACACAATATTCTTAGCTCCCACATGTGTGAACAAGGACTCAAACCTCAGCTGTGAAGAAGAGCACTCAACCTGTCATTACTTCTCAGGTAAGAAGTTTCCAGCTTTTCTCTAGCACTAGTCTTCTGTGATATGCTTGGGGATTGTGGAGGATGTGGGTAAAGCTTGCGCTAAATCTGCTGTAGTGAAAAAACACACCAAAAGAATGATAACTTGTCAGGGCTCATAAAATATTTTGTGCTGCCTGAACCAAATGACTCCTCCCCACCGTTCCATGTACAAAAGCAGAGAAGACTGGTAGAGGAATCTTATTTTATTAGCAGGACACTACAACTAAGAGCAGTAGGGTAGTTCTGTGCCCTCCAGCACATAATAGGTAAACAAAATCCATTCCCTAAGCATCTGCTTCTGGCAGGACCATTTGTAATGTCTTGGGCTGTGCCTTTTCTACTCTTAGGATCTATTTTGTACTGTTCGGCATGTTTATGAACACTTTAGTGGTACACTTTTTAATAGTCTCTCACAAAGACATGTATACCCGCTGTGTGAGAGCCTATTAAAAAGTGTACCCACTAAAGTGTTCATAATCATGCCAAACAGTACAAAATAAATCCTAAAAGTAGAGAAGGCACAGTCCAAGGCATTGCAAATGAGCAGTGACTATAAAATCCCACTGTATCAATTTACATTTATAATTAATATAACATTTACATATACAAAAAGTATGTTATAAATTGCTACAGTAAAACTTATTTATGCCAATGACCAGAGATTTGAAAAAAATAATAATTTTTGACTACAGTGCTCAGAATCTCCCAGTCAGCATGGTCACTGTCTCTTTTGGGTATTCTATGGTTGCTCTTGTATAATATCTGCATTGTTGCTCTTGTATGTTACTTGTTGGTTACTGGCAGCACTTGCTTACCTTTTTGAACAAAAAAGCAAGCAAACTCTGTAACCAACAAATAATATACAAGAACAACAATGCAAGAAACAAGAAAAATACTAACAACCACAACAACCACCATTACTGAACAGTAAAATACACAGTGTTGAAAAAAATGGAGTAGTTGCCCTTTCTCTCATAAGATAGCAAAAGTAGTAGCATAGGGTGGCTTGTTTGTGTCTTCCTGATCAAATAGACTATCCTTGTGGACCTGCTGTATGTAGGCATCTGCTTAGCTGCCCAAAGGAAAAATACACCAGTCTTCACCTGGACACTGAAAATTGCAAAAACTAAGAAAAAATAAGGTGGTGGTGAAGGAGGAGGAGATCCTCTTCAGTATCCTAGTCTGGGATGTCACCTGAACAGGACTGAAGCAGCCTTCCCCAATCAGGGCCTCTGCAGATGCTTTGTCTCATAGCTCTCACCATCCTTGGTCAGTTGAGAGTTGCCACAGAAGTGGTTGCAGGTGTGATCCTGGCTTCAGAGTTTCAGGAGCTACTCTGGGTTTTATAGGAGCCGTTCAAGTTGTGGAATCTGTTTTGGAAATAGGGTTCAACAACTTGCTTCGGCAGCTCCTGAAACATCCTGAAGTATTTAGGTCGTGCACCTTGATAGCTATTCTAAAACCCAAGAGGGGTTCTCATAAATTCCAGCATTGGTTAACTACCCAAAGCAATGGGGCAAACATTTACCTCTGATTGCCAGATCAGCAGCACTCCATTCCCTGAGATGTCAGGGTCAGAATAAGAAGCAAGAGGTGGGTCCTAGTAAAGTTGCAAAGATGGGGTTGGCCGGCTGACCAGAACTAGATTAGTTGGTTGTAGAAACATACACGAAGGCAACCTGGATAAATGGGCCCAGAATCTAAGTAAAACTAGTTCACCAGGTATTATGGCAACCCAGCCACCAAATGGATCCAGTAGCTGCAGTAATCAAACGTGAATCAATTCTGAACTCTCCTTAGAACCCATGATGATTAAACTGAGGCTGTTATATTTTTGGCCATATCATGAGAAGACAAAATCTAGAGAAGACTCACTAGAAAAGACAATCATGCTTGATAAAATGGAGGTCAGCAAAACAGAGGAAGATCACATTCCAGATGGAGAGACTCAAAGAAGCTATGGTCTTCACCTCAGCAGAATGGTTGATGACGGGGGACCATGAGTTGAAATCAACTTGACTGTAGTAAACAGCAGCAACAAAGCTGCAGTAGTTCTCATCATTCCCACTAGATCTTGCATCCAATGTGGCATTATTTATATGGCACATCTGACATTTGGGAGATTCTTCCAGGCTCAACGCTGCTACTGCTGAAGTGTGTCAGATTCACGACCAGTCTTATGGACCTTCCCCCACTCAGGCCCTGGACTTGTTTAACAATAAGGCTACGAGTGATCATGCCATGTAAGAAGACAGAAAAAGAATGGATAGGGAAGTTAGTAGACATACTGCACATGGGCAAACTAACGTACATCCTTGAAGCAAAAGCTAATAGCAAATTTGCCAGACATTAGCAAAAGTTCTATGCATATTTACAATGTAAATTTGGTAATTCTAATATTACTGTATTTGATGATGGTTGAATTATTTAATTTTTGTTCATAGGAGATAGGTCTATGCAGTAGATAGTTTAAATTTTAAAAAAGAGGATTGGAAAATTGAGAAATATTAAAGGAAAAGGATATGAGCATCTTATCAATTCATTTTCTGTTTCTACTAAGAATGTTGGATAAGTATAATGAGATATGAGGTCTTGACACCAGTATTAGAGCAGAACCCAGAATAGAGGTATCCAGAGCTTCCGTGGACTCGGTTACACTGGATCAGTTTGAGTCGGTGAGTACCGAGGATGTGGACAAGATCCTTCGAAGTCTTAGGAAGACGACCTGCTCCCTCGATCCCTGTCCCTCATGGCTAGTAGCACAGGGGGGACCGGTTGTAACTTCACTGTTACACCGGATTATTAATTCATCTCTGAGGGAAGGGCAGTTTCCTAACAACCTCAAATTGGCCACTATAAAACCTATATTAAAAAAGCCCTCCCTCGACCCCCTGATCCACAGCAATTATCGGCCAGTTTCGCTGCTGCCATTTTTAGGGAAGGCGATCGAGAGGGCGGTTGCTTTCCAACTTCAATCGATCTTGGAGGAAACGGATTTTCTAGATCCATTTCAAACCGGTTTTCGGGCGGGCTACGGGGTTGAGACTGCCATGGTCGCCCTGGTCGATGATCTCCGTCTGGGCATTGACAGGGGTAGCGTGTCCCTGTTGGTGCTTTTGGACATCTCAGCGGCTTTCGATACCATTGACCATGGTATCCTTCTGGAACGCCTGGCAGAGGTGGGAATCGGGGGCACTGCACTCCAGTGGTTCCGGTCCTACCTCTCTGGGAGGTTCCAGATGGTGCAGCTGGGGGACGTGTGCTCCGATAAGAGGGCCCTTACATCCGGGGTCCCTCAAGGAGCCATTCTGTCCCCCATGCTATTCAACATTTACATGAAACCGCTGGGAGAGATCATCCGGAGACATGGGGCGCGGTGTTATCAGTACGCTGATGACACCCAAATAGTCTTCTCTATGTCTCCGACTGATGCAGTGACCAGGGATGGCGTCGCTCCTCTTGTGGCCTGTCTGGAATCGGTAATGGACTGGATGAGGGAAAACAGACTCAGCCTGAATCCAGAGAAAACGGAAGTGCTCGTGATAGGTTCCCCCGGTCCAGGTTTGGAGGTGGTTCCACCTGTCCTAAATGGGGTCACGCTCCCTGTGAAGGACACTGTACGCAGCTTGGGGGTGCTCCTTGACTCGTCGCTCCATCTTACTCCTCAGGTGGATGCGACGGTCAGGAGCACCTGCTACCAGCTTCGGCTGATACGCCAGCTGCGTCCCTACCTGGACCGGAGGGACCTTGAAACAGTAGTACATGCTCTGGTAACCTCTCGGTTGGACTTCTGCAATGCGCTCTACATGGGGCAGCCTTTGTATCACACTCGGAAGCTACAATTGGTTCAGAACATGGCAGCTCGGGTGGTCACTGGCGCTCCCAGGACCGCCCACATAACACCAATTCTGAAAGATCTACATTGGCTGCCTATTCGCTTCCGGGCTCAGTACAAAGTGCTGGTCATTACCTATAAAGCCCTATATGGCTTGGGCCCAGAGTACCTAAAGGACCGTCTCTCCTCATATAATCCGCCCCGCACACTTAGATCTACAGGGCAACAACGTCTAAGAGTTCCAGAGGCTAGATTGTCAACAACGGCGAAGAGGGCTTTTTCTGCCTCGGCCCCTAGCCTCTGGAACTCGCTGCCCACGGAGCTCCGCTCAGTTACCTCCCTTAATGCGTTTAAAAAAGGATTGAAAACCTTCCTCTTTGAACTTGCGTACCCCTGACTTACTCCCCTACTCCTATTCTACACCGCGAGTTGTATTCTTGTTATTGTGATTGTGCTCCCCTGGCTGATAATGCATTATTGTGATTTTAGATGTTTTTAATTTTTATATGTATTTTAATTTGTTTTAACTGTTCACCGCCCTGATCTTGGGAAGGGCGGTATAAAAATAAACCTATTATTATTATTATTATTATCCTGCATTATTTGGGAAGTCTCTTTTATCATATTGTCAATGTGTAATTGATTTTCGTGTATGTATATGTATGTTTTTCTTGATATAGTATGTTTTATGTATATAATTGTTCTATGTTGAATTATATTTTATATGTGTGATAAATGAATAAAGATTTAAAAAAACAACAACAATAAGGCCATGACTGACAGTCCTAGCAATCCTCTGACTTATCTTGCTCCAAATGGTACAATGGACACAGATGCATGTACCAATTATCTCTTCCGGGTAGATCATTTCTAGCCTTTAATTCACTGATGCTACATGGAAGCCATCCATCACTCATGGAAATGTCTTTATGATAAACCAGAGAGCTCTGACACCAGTTAGGAATGGGTAGTGATGTGTGCTTAGGTTTGAAAGCCACCTTACTAATCTTCTCCTACTCCAATGCTGCTCACTGTTCTTGCTGCTCATGTGCTGCCCACTATTCTGGAAGACTAGGAGAAGCACCACAGGTCCCTGAGATCTGACAATCCTATTGGCCATGTTGGTTGGGGATGACAGGGATTTTAATCTAAAAAATAATAATAAAATAAAATAAATCTATAGGGCCTAATTTTGGAGAAAAAATTAAATCAGAAAGTAAGAGAATGGAGAATAGGTAAAACAGCTTAGGAGTGTCAGTACTTGGAAGGTATTCAGATACCCAAAATGAACTCCAGGATCTGGTTGTTCCATAGGCAATGAGGCCTGATTTGCAGGGTTTGTAGGCAGGGCAGGGCAGGGTCTCTGGGTAGCCATATTGCTGTTAGAATATGAGAGAAAAACACAACCACTTTAGCACATTTTCTTCAGGAGAAGCAGAACACAAATCAATTGGCTTCTTGGTTCTCTAGTCCTGGCCGTCTCTGCCCTGCTCTTGTTTAAAAGCTCAGCCTCCTATTCCCTGTAAGAGACAAAGAATGCTTGAGGACCCATGCTCCCACTGTATCAGTTTTGTCATTGTCTTGTAAATGAATGCAACCCTGTAAGTGGCAGGTATTCCTCAGAGGTTCAAATACCAGGTGATGAGATGCTTAAACAAAAGGGCACCTGCTCCAGTTACTTTTGTTACTCAGAAACCTGAATGATAGGCCCTATTGCCAGAGTCCTATTAACTTTCACCACCCTTGCTATTATGTCGCAAGACACATTTGGAGGCATTTTGGTGATCTGGCACATCCAGTGGAAAAACAACAACAGCCCAGCAGCATTCCCATGGTGGGTTGAAAGTTAAGTGGAATGCCACTCCCTCAGACCAAAAGACAGAAATCTTTGGCACAGCATCTGATGTATAGTCATGTCTAATCATTTTATTTCTCTAATGCTTTATGGAATTCCACTCACACTGAGTCATAAAATTATTACTATTGCATTAACAGTGGGATTGGAACTAACCGAGAAAGTGCCAACTCTCAGGGTTTGATTTTTTTTCCCTGCACCGAGTTTAAAGTGAAGCTTGCTTTACTTGCTGTGTAATGTGAATGTGAGATCCATATTGGCCAGAATGCTTGTTCTAATTAGAGTGACCTCTCCTCTGCATTGTTTTCTTCAGCAAATGGTTCAGGCATTTGAAAGAGAGAGGGAGGGAGACACAAATATTAACATTTCCTAATAATCTGCTGAACATGCTGAGACTATTTCAAAAACATGCTGCATTTTTTTTTGCCACAGAACTACACAGAAATGGAGAAACCCAGTCCAAGATGTTTAGCTGCATGAGGCAAAAAACAAAATAGTGCTTATGTACATGCACATACACATGTTACAGGCCTGATGGATTTTAGCTGACAACTTCTTAGCCTATGCATATACCATTAAAATGTTTAAACATAATTTTAAAAGGGCATATAACCTGATATATCTATCTTGCTCCAAATGGCACAATGGACACACATACAGTTGGCCCTCCATATCCACAGATTTTCTATCGACAGATTCAAGCATCCATGTCTTGAAAATATTTTAAAAATACCTACATTCCAAAATGAAAACCTTGGTTTCGCCATGTTATGTAAGCAGCACCATTGTATTTAAAGGGACTCGAGTACTCACAGAGTCTGGTATCCACAACGGGTCCTGGAACAAAACCGCAGTAGATACCAAGGGCCTACTGTATATGGCAAAAATAAAGCCTAAGATCTGTGACAGTGTCTTCCATTTTCTGTCTCATAATAAAAGAAATAGAAATGCTGGTTTAGATTTCAAGTTTGGGAAGAGTGTCAGATGTTCTTTTAAAGTGGTGGTTCCTAAACTTTGTTCCTCCAGGTGTTTTGGACTTCAGTTCCCAAAATCCCTGGCCATCAATCAGGAATCCTGGGAGCTGAAGTCCAAAAGTTTGGGACCCACTGCTTTAAAGAATGTAAACAAAACCCCATATAGAATGACCTGGGGTGACCCTGCAGTTATTACATTAGAGGCACTTGGTGACAAATAGTAGGGTGTATTCTAAGAGTGGTTTATGAACTAGACTCTAGTGTACTGAACAAAAAGATCTAAACCTCTGATTGGATAAGCAATGTCCTATGTGGGTGTTAAGAAAATAAAATAGCTAAGTTAGAGCCATGTAAATTAGGTTGCATAGGCACATCTCCAACATGGGAAGAGAAGGCAATGATGTAGACTTCCAGATGTAAGTTTCTGATATCCTGAAAACCCTGACGTACCATCCTAAAATGCTGATACAGGCTGGGAAGGCTAGGATAGATACACTATATGCTTATACATTATTAATACTGTTATGATTTGCTCCATGTTTGCTTAAGATTAATCCTTGAAAGCACCAAATGATATTGTATTCTGCCATTGTTTGAATATTAAGATGGAAAATCTAGTGAACATCATGGCTATATGACTTAATAAAAGATAACTTACATACAGTGGTATGGAATGGAATGAAGTTGAAGTGCCCAGACATTGCTAAGTCTGTGTTTTTCCCTGAGGGGAATACACATGTATATGTATATCTATCTGTATGACATTTTATAATAAATAGCTTAAAATAATATAAAAAGAGTCTGTTCCTTACCATACAAATATCCTGGCACTCCAAGACTTGAAAATGTTCAAATGCTGATGTTAATCTGACCTTTCTGGTTTAACTATTATCATAACTTTGGTAACCAGAGGTTGATAAAGGTGACCTCAGACAAAACCCAGGTTTAGCTAAGAAGTGGCAAGGACCCTCAAGCCTTCAGTCTAAGAGAAAGGGGTGATAGATCTTTAAGAGATAGAGCTAGGAACCACATCGATTTCACACATGCATTGCCATCCTAACTCCCCATACCTTTTCATCCATAGAATCTGCCCAAACTGGCTGATGAATTTTACTTCAGGGCAGGCTGACGTTACAGCATCTGTGAACAGTGGGATAATTGAGGAAATGCAGATTAGGTTCTCCAACATCTCATCTCCATCCACAGCCCCCAGGATCTGCTGTGAGAGGCTGCCACTTCAGTTTACCTAATGACAGAGCCACCCATGGAGAATGGCCCTTTGTATAAATCCAAGACCCAAGCGATTCTTATTAGTAGAGCCACCATCATGTTTGTATTGCCATTCTGGTAGCTAGGTCAGGCCTTGAAGGCCTCTGCTTAGACAGAGTCAGTGTATGAAAGGAGCTGGTGGCTAGGGCCAATAGCTTGTGATAGGTTTTGATATGACAAGAGAAGCAGAACCTAATGTTTTTGGATAGATATGGTGGCAATAGCTCCATGCAAAAATGATCTCTACACATTTTGGAATCCTAATTTCTGAAGGTTTCAAAATGTATATAGAACCTCTATAGAGTGTGGAAGCTCTTGCCTTCAGACTACCACTTGTCATATACAGACTGCATACAATGCGTTTAAGGAAAAGACAAGACTGATACCCCCCCCATCCTCACCTCCCCCTCCCCCATCTGAATAGAGAATAATTAAATAGAGCTTTTATTTAACCCGAGTTGGATTCAAATTTAGTCATAGTACAAATCAGTGGGACCTAGGTTAGTCATGGCCAATTTAAATACCATTCATTAAATAGGTATACTCTGATTACGACTACATCTATACTCTGCCCCATGCTTAGAGGAAGTACTTGGATGGAAGATTGCCAATGAACACCAGGTGCTCTAGGCTGTATTTCAAAGGAAGGTACTGACAAAACCACCTCTGTGATTATCCCTTGCTTAAGAAAATTCTATAAAAGTTCAAGGGGTCACCATAAGTTGACAGATGAGTTGAAGACACACACACACACATGCACACTTAGAGGAAAAGTATGAAGCACAAGAATTTGCAATATGAAGTTTACTGCAAAGTGCCAGACAGCATTTTAACAGACAGCAAACCACCTCTAAGTTCAGCACAACCAACTGTGAAACTCACCCCTTTATAGCCCACCATCTTTTATGAAGATCAGTTAATAACAGTTCTTGTTTTGTTGGCCAGTTGTTGTTGTTGTTGTTTTAAAAAAAGCTGTCCTTGTTCACTTTCTTTCTTTGTCTTTAATGTTTCCAATGGTTTTTTCCTAGTGTATTTTCTGCTTGTGTAGCTGTGATGAAACCAGTTATTATTATTATTATTAGCCCCTCATACTAAACTGCTTTTAAACTTTCTATGCAGAGATGTAAAATATGTCTCCATGAGTCAACGGTAGTGTCATAAATACTCCATTATGAGATATTAATGAAAGAGACTGCCAAGTTACCCATAGCTTGCATAGCAGAGGGCCCATAAAAACAGCAATAAATCAGATGGACTTAACAGCCAATCTACACTCTTCAATACATAAAAAGGTGGCCTTGATCAGATATATGGCTCTAGGTCCTCTAGGTCTACCAGTATGGTGTCATGTATAATGAAAATAGCCAAGATAATGACCTTATCAAGTACTACCAACCTTCATTTATATACTAGCTACTCTCACTTCAACACATGGTAGAAATTCTAAGCATCGTATAAAGACACATCTGTTAGCTGAATAATCACATAGACCATATGCTCCGTGAGAAGATACGATATGGGATAAGAACTTGCCCATGGAGGTGGTGTAGCAAGCTGGCCAGTCAGATGTCAAACTCTCTGAATCCTACCAAAAATAATTATAGCGATGACATATGGCACCTCCTACTCATGCAAGCAAGCACTAGTTTGAGTAATACTAAATTTGGGTCCACAACAAAAATATCCATGCTGAACATCTCTTACTAATTAAACTAAGATGTTTTTCCCCTACTACATTGGCTACCCTTCTTGTGAGTGGTATATGTTTGCAGTTCCCAGTTTCAGACACCATAATGAAGAATCATTTCTAAGAAAAAGTAAGGTGGTAGCCATGCACTTCTTTTAATCCCATCGCTTTTTCCTGCTTCACCCTTCCACAATCCCTTGCTATTCAGTTTTGAACCAGCCCAACCCTTAACTTTAGTCCTGTGGGGACTGGCTAGCCAAAGTGAAGCACTTGTCTCTGAAGGAAAGAGCCTGCAGCATGTACCTCACTCTCTGAATAAAATTAATAAAGATTTAAAAGTGACTGACTTCAAACTCTTAAGTTTCATGTAGGGAAATCCAAACCATGCAAGCTGAGCTCATACTGGCGAAACAAATATACATAAACTACAGCTTTCTGCTAACTGGACTGGAGTTAATAAATCATCTCTTCTGAAAGCTGAATTTTACATTACATAAATGTGAGATAGCATCATATGAATTTTGTTCTTTTATTTTCTTTCTTTCATCAGGCACCCCCACTGAAATCATAGTGTATAGGACTGGAACAACAGAATTAGGAGCTAGTCACACTTATCTTTTTTTTTAATGAAGAGATTTGCATCTCCACACCGATTCTGAACCAATTCAGAATCAGTTCAGTGTTCCCACTACATTTACCACATTCGAATCCCTCCCTGCCATTTTAACCCTGTTGCTGTTCAAATTTGCCACACCATATCAGTTTAAAATGCAGGTGCCTCCACTTCCTGGCACGATGCAGCACAATCTGAATTGATTTGATAGTGAGTTCACACTACCAAAGGTGCAAATGGTTGCAGCTCTTAAAAAAAAAAAAAGCTGAAGGACCCAGCGCCAAATACACCAGTTTAAGTGGGCCTTTCACTCACACAGCCCCCAGCAAACTGCATCGATTACAGTCAGGGTGAGTGTGAACTTCACGAAAATAAACTGGTTCCATACCAGTTTATTTCTGTAGTGTGAACAGCCCCTAACAATCACAATGCATATGGAGGGAAAGTTAGCCCTGCCTCACAGCTGTTATTTTCCATAACAGGGAAGATACTAACAGTGCTAATAATATACTGGCTACAATGTTGTTGATGACACAAACCACTATAGCTGGAGGTTAGGCCTCTGTGTGAACTTTTCTTGGAATTGAGAATGGAAGGGACCTCTACACATAGAGCAGAGGTTGCTCCTTCTTCCCTTTGTGTTTAAGAGAAGTCGGAACAAGCCCAAGCACACCCTTCTGGTCAGGGGTTGGAGATGTGAAGCTGGACCCAGCATCCTCCCACTTGTTGTTGTATAGTGTGGGATTCAGTTGGAGAGAAGGCGCAGCCTATGTACACTCAAGAAACCTATGCATGGTGTCGGATCCTGGCCATTCCCTCCTGTGGCAGATAATTTCACGGATGTGGGTTTTCATCAGAACTGTTGTAGAATAAGAGAGAAGAGTTCAGACTCTCTGACAAGAAATATCTGAGCAGATGTTTTAAGAAACATTTTAACGACAAGATTAGTTGCCTGCATTCTGGCCATGATGCCACTATTAAATGCACAGACAAGATTTAAACTGTCTGCGGTGTTATCTAAGCAGGTTCCACGGGATACACTGTAGTAGTTGTGACTTGAAGATACTGAGAAAACTCCTGCAGGGATCAGGCCAATCACTTAGTCTCTCAGAAGGCAATCTACATTGGATGAGGAAGTGCTGCCCCTGAAAGAAGGCATTACATAGCATGGAAATTGTTCCTTGATTCCAAACTGTCCTTTTTGATTCCAAACAGTCCTTTTAAGGATGTTTGCATTGTTTCTTTTATCGTTGTTGGTATGTTGTGCCATTAGCCAAACTCTGTTACAGGTTTGGAAGAAGAGTAGGATATAAAAATATAAAAGATACATACATACATACATATATATATATTCACATCTCAAGAAAACAATTTTTAGGAATAATTGAGGCACCGTCACCTGGATTCTTTTAGAATTCCAATGTTATCATTTTCAATTTTAGCATAACATGTTTGTGTTGCTGCATGTAGTACTTTGATATACAGGAAGTAAAAATAATGCCACATTAAAATAATGGGCAAAATACCAGAAGAGGTCATACAGGACAAGTAGGTCACTTTTTCACTGAAAACATATTTGATATGCTAACTAATGAAGCACTAAATGAATTTTTGGTTAAAAACCAGAGGTCAGATGCAGAATGTACAGAAAATGACAGGACTTGTTAGAATTTAATGCCAAAGATGTTTTTAATGAGGCCTGGGATATGAGAGATAGTAGTGAACTAAATACCCTGAAGGCATGTATCCCATCTGATCTTGGAAGCTAAGCATGGTCAAGCCTGGTTAGTACTTGGAAGGAATAACACCTGGGAATACCAAGTACCATAGACAATATGCTGAGGAGGGCAATGGCAAATATTGTAGATAATATGCAGAGGAGGGCAATAAAAATCATGGAGTCAACATAAATTGACAGGCAAGTTGAAGGCACATGCTACTGTCTCTGAACATGTGCCTTTGAATGCATTCTCTCTGAATTGAAAATGTTGGGTCATTTCTACATATGGTTGTCAAATGATTATCTTTAGCTCTGGAAAGAAAAGCTGTATCCTCTGTTTTCAGAGTGCGTGCTAATAGGATCCACTTTGTAGAGGAAAAACGATACATTTCACACATGCTGTGTCTAGAAACAGAATTTATAGGACTATATATTACCAAAGGGCTTTTATTGTCTCCAGACAAATAGAAGAATAAAAACTACATTATGAATTCATTTAATAATAAAACTGTATCATATGCTAGAACTAGAAAAATGATTGCACTGAGTATAGTCAGATATGCTCTGAAAGACATAATCCAACAGAAAAGGAAGAAGTGATTTCTAACTATTCCATGGAATTTTACCCACCAAGAAGAGTCTCCTCTTTGACAAGTTCTTTAGTCTCTACCTCTCTTCCATTGGATTTATTAGGAAACCTTACTGAAAATTTTCTGAGACTTCATGCTGCCAAGTATGGCTAAATAATTATTTTTTTCCTCACAGACTAAACCAAATTATTCTTGTGAGATCAGAACTATAAAGATGTAGGGTGGAAGTCTTGAAGAAATATGGGCCAGAGAAAGTTTGAAGTGGGTTAGGGATCACTCAATATGTACTTGATCCTGGCTCACTGAGAAAGCTGGATGAGATGAATGTCCATCTGACCCAAAATAACATGTTGAGTGCTCATGTGCAACACAGAAATGTGAAGAATGTGAAGAATAATAACAAAATATCTTGCTTTCAACAAGAGGGGCTGGTTTGACATGTCACAATGGCCTGTTAAGAAATCATCAGTGTCGCCAAAAGAATTATTGCCTCTATTGCAAGAACAAGACAACCATCAGATTTTCTGTAATTTGTGCCCAGAATTTCTGCGCAAACCCCTTTTGAAGCAAAGCACAGAGCAAGCAAAGGAGAACTGGATAGGTAATAAAAAAAGGCACAGACAAACCACTAATATTTCTAATTTGTGGAGGTCCATGCACTAAGACAGCAACTATCACAGTCTGCACAGAAACTGCTGTTGCAGTTTGTGGAAAAAAATTGCTCTCACAAATGCAAAAACAAAACAAAAATCCTCTTGCCCAGAGCACAAGAAAATATATTTACTTGGACAAGGATGAAAATGTTAGTGTTCTTTATTTTTGCACATGACAATGTGACAAGTTAAATTTTACATTTCTAGTGCAAAAACATTCACATTGATTTGCGTTCACAGCAGGGCCGGCAAAGGCATCTTCTTGCCTGAATGAAATATCAAGATTGCACTCCACCTCTGCCATACACAAAAACTGAAGGTTTGGAGCTTTATTTAATGAAGAGTGATGGATCCACATCTTATACTACAATTGAGAGGCAAAGGGCTGTTTCTAGGGGCTAGATGCTACACATACACAAGATTGTCCCCCAACATTATGTCACGAATGCATTATCCTTCAATAGTTCATCGATGAAAACTGGGACATTTGTGAGCAAGTGACACCCACACATGTGGGTGATTGAGATGGCAAAATGTATGTATTAATTAAATTTATATCCTACCTTTCAGCTTTGTTGTTGTTGCTGCTGTGCTGGTATATTCCTTCAAGCCACTTCTGACTTATGGTGACCCTCAGACAAACCAGCAGGCTTTCATGGCCAAGTGGGGAATCAAAACCTGATTTCTAGAGTTTTAGTTCAATGCTCAAATCACTGACCTTAACTGCTTAGAGCAATCTGAGTATCTGAATATATATCACATAAAAAAAAATTATTGTTGGATTATGGGACTTTGACTTGTTAGAAAAGGCTATGCAGGACTCGGTTTTAACCTGCCATTAAACTGTTTGAATTTCAGTAAGGAAAATGGTATTTAAGCAACCTAATGCTCAAATGACAGCCAAGGTGGTTTGAGCACTGGACTCTGGAGGCCAGGGTTCAAATCCCAACTTGGCCATGGCCACACTCATTTAATCTGAGAGGAGGCAATGACAAATCTCTAAAGAAAATTGCCAAGAAAACCCCGTGATAGGTTCTCCTTCGGGTTGCCATAAGTTGCCATAAGGCACACAACACACACACACACACACACACGGCACTCTTTGTGTCCCACTATGCAGCCACTGTTGAAACATGCCTTTGACTCTCTTTCCCCTCAGTCTGTTTCACACTAAACCATTATTGCACTATGATTCCACTTTAACTACCATGGCAACCTTCTGAGGAATGCTGGGCTTTACAGCTTAGGGAATACTGAGACAGAGAGTTCTAGTGCCTCAACAAACTGCAAACTCGAGAATTTCATACGATGTTGCCATGGTAGTTAAAGCAGGATCACATTGCTATAATTGTGTAAAGGCCCATATTAACATCTTTGTTAATATGATGTTACTTGGCTCAGATCTCACAGTCTTTTCTCTGTTTCATTGGGACTGAAAGCTAAGGGAAACTTCGAGTCAAAGTTTGGAAACAGTTACCCTTTTTTGAATACAACTCCCAGAGTCCCTCAGTCAGTATGGCCAATTCAGTGTGCTGCAGTAGAAAAAGGTAGTTCTTCCATGCAGAGTGCAATGAATTCTCTCACATAATATTTTTCTATATGTTTCCATGGAGTTGTGGCTTGGCAACAGCCACACATCTCCTGTAACACCTTCTTTACACTTGACGTTGGTGCACAAGCAAAGCATTGAGTTATTCCCTGGCAAGGAGGCAAAATTTCCGAAAGCACCTAGTTAAAGTCATCAAGCAACTCTTCTTAAATCAGACACCATTTTACCAAAAGAGAAAAGACAACTTTCTTCCTTTTGGCCCATACTATCACACCTTGTCATTATTTTCCACTTGCTGAGACCTGTTCATCCAGAGCTCTCTCTCATTCCTTATAATGCAGCCTTAGATGATTCAGTGCTTATCAGTTGGGAAGTGGAGAAAGATTGCTCTAAAACGTAACACAGTGGTTTCCATGTGTTGGAGGACTTCCTAGAGGTGTAGAATTATATAACTTTGTAAATAAAAGAAAAAGAATAAAACAACAACAAAACAACTATGTGGACTTCTAGGATGTAAGGAATGGTATATAGAGAAATCAATATTAACATGACTTACCTCAATTTCTGGGGTTGAGACATTGAAAAAAAAAGTTGTTTTTTTAACTCCAAGAATAGGAATGTCTGCCTTTGCTATACGGAATGGAAAAAAGTATTTGAACATATTTGATAAATGGCTGAAAAAATGTGTTGGGGGAATGACAAGAACAATATGGCTCTGAAGAGAATCTTGGCAGTTTGAGAATTATTCTGTATAAAATCCACACTTTTGCGCTGAAAATAGAATTTTATGCACAGAGAATAATATATCTGCATAGAAAAATTTCCTGTTCAAAAATGCTGTTCCCCAAATAGTCACCTCCCTCTTCCTCCTGCCTTGTCTATTTTCATGTCTTTGCCATCAGGCATGATGCAAATGTGTCTGCTAGGATCACCTCCCTGGCTGGACATCTCTGGAACATATCACCAAAAAAGCACTCCCCCCCCCCCTTGTGGTTTAAAAGGAGAGGCTTAACTGAAAAATTAAATGATCAAGTAGTTTGTACAGCTCATTGATCTTGCTCTTCTAAGCACAGCTTGGACAGGTTACTATTTTGGATTAGAATGGACACAAGGACTCTGGGATTTGTAGTCCAAAGCACAGCTCTGCTAACATGAGGCTCTTGTAATGAATTTTGTTCATTGTAACACAGAACATATGTGAACTGTATTCTGTAGATACTGATCAGGCGTGAACTTGCCTGTGCTCCCTATTCAAATTACAAGGAGTGTCCAGGAAAAAGTCCTCAATACAATCAGGGCATAACTGTCATTGATTACAGTTTTACATCATTTGCTTAGTAAATCATTCCACATTTTGCCACTCATTCATCTGTCACAGCAGCTTAGATCCTAATAAAGCATGAAAACGTAATTGTTTTTGCATGCTTCCTCACTGCTGAACCTATTTCCAGGGCTGCTGCTGTTGTGATATGTGAAATGAATTATTTAACTTACATCATTTGGTTCACTCTTTTCTCAAAAGATGTTTTGTGTGTGCGTGCAGGTGAGGGGGCTGAAAATACTAAGGAGATGACGGAGTTCCACACTATGTGGGATTCTGAAACTTAGACCCAACCAACTAATAGTAAAACACTATACTGTAACTTCAGTCAATGGCTCCTAGTTTTATCTACTGCTTCTATTACATACTGACTTGATCTTCATTTTGTTTTACAGTATCTGCCCCTCTGTAATTCCTTCATCAAAGCTATTTAAAATGGAGAGATTAGGAAGTTACTTTTTAAAAGTAATTGATTCATTCAGTATTTTAAAAATAACTTATTGTCTTTACTGGTTGCTTAAAAACCCCCAACTCATTGTGTTTCTTGTTGCATCCCTCATTACTTTTCCATTACTTTGTCTTACTTTTCTGGAGACAGGAATTTAGGTTAATTTTAATCCAAAATGCCCCTAATAATAACTTAATATGTCTTTTTAAAATAACAGAAAAAAACCTCCTGAAAGTAGAGATGTGAACCTTTGCTTATTTTATTCTTGCATACAATCACAGTTTCAATGTTTTCTTTGGGCGAGATTACAAGCTTTTTTGTACATTTTTCATTTTTTGCATTTTGGGACTTTGTTGTAAAAAAAAAAGTTTCTTCAAACAGTGGTGATTTTCACATAAAAACATATATTTTTATGCACATTTTTTCCCTGCAAGATACCCTGTTTTCTGTGCAAAATGCTGCACAAACTATTCCGTTCCCCATGTCCCAAATTAAGAAAAAGCTTGCAGTGTTTTCTTTGACTTGGTGTCTCAATGTATTGAGGCAGTCTTCTTCTTTTCTTTGTCAAGAATGAGTGAATCTGTGAATGTTCTTTACATGCCTATTTGAGAGTAACTAGGATGTGTTGCTTCTTGTATCAGTAAAGTAATCCTCTCCTACCTATAATATTACTTTTGAAATGTAACTTCCTTGTGCTCTCATTACTCTAAGAAGTAACTCATTGCTCAAAGAAATAATTAGTTACAATCACCTATTTACTTGTATCTCCAGCTGCAACCGCACTGCAGAAATAATCTGCAAAACCAACGTCAGTTCCCAGAATTTTATAGCATTGAACCAAGTCTGTTAAAGTGGTGTCAAACTGGATTATTTCTGAGTGCGGATGAAGTGTCAGTGGTGTCTGGTGGCTTTCAAGGCTCCTACTCCAGGTTTTAGTCTTCATGTTGAAGGAGCTGTCCACAGTGCTGAATTCTATCTACCAAATAGGTTTAGCACCTTCAATTCAGAATTAAAAGCAAAGCAGGTCCATCACCCTCCTCACATGAAAACCACTGTGTAAACTCTGTGTAAACTCTCATACAGGAAGACCAGAAGAGAGAGATGATGATGATGATGATGATGATGATGATCCTTTATTTATATAGCACTGTAAATTTGCACAGTGTTGTACATACAATCTTATAATGAGACAGTTCCCTGCCCTCAGGCTTACAGTCTAAAAGATCTTTTTGGATGTGTGTCTCAAAAGATTTAAATGCACATTCTGGAAAATTAAAATGTATAATTGTTATTGTTATTGCTATATTATTTATATCCTGCATATAGGGACTCAAAGCAGCTAACAACAATTTAAAACGATGCAAATTCAAAAAAATATATACAAACATATTTAAAAGTATAAATATAAAGTTTGAAAAAACAATTAAACCATTTCCAAAATTAAAAATATTAAACATTAAAATACTAACGAGTATTAAAAGCTATAGATAAATTTTAAAATTTGAATCACACAGTCCAACCCTCATCTTACCTGTCAGTGGAAGGAGAACAAGGACAGGGCTGTCTCCCTTGTTCCCACCAGATGATCCTTAAAGGGTGGTGGGACAGAGAAAAGAGCCACTCCAGATGATCTTAGAGTTCGGATGGGTTTATAAAGATTAAATCATAATCATAAAGGTTAAATCACAAACGCCATGCTAGGCTAACACTATTTTCATTCACCTCTCTAAATGAGGTAGATTTATGCTAAGTGGTTACCACTGCTAAGGCTACTAAGTGGTCATTTTGAATTGATAAATCTGGGAAATATCCATGCCCATGGATAACTCTTTAGTTTGATATTTCTCTTTTTTTCTCACAACCATAGATAGACAACAAGCCTAAAGTTATGTCAAAGAAATCCAGGTGTCTTTTCTTTCTTTTTTAAACAGGAAAAACATTGAGGAGATCTACCTAGGACTGTGATTCATGTAGTTCTTTAATGGTTTAGTTGCTTGTTATAGTTTTAAACTAATAGACTTTTTTCTCAGTTTATCTCTGCTTGGTCCATAATAAACACATCCGGTTAAAAATTGGTGTCGATTTGGTTCTCTGTGATGGATTTAAACGTTGGCCTTACCGTAGTTAGCCTGCTATAACAGAAGCTTTGAAATAGGAAGGCATCCTCTTCTACATATATTAGACTATCCCTCCTACCTGCAGGCTAGGAGACATTTTAATACACAGGAATGAAGGTGATGCTCCACATGAGGATAATAATAATAATAATAATAATAATAATAATTTATACCCCGCCTTTCAGCCCTAAAGGCTATCAGAGTGGCTTACAATTATTATTTTTAATTAGACAGTTCCCTGCCCTCCAGCTTACAATCTAAAAAGACACAACACAAAAGGAGAAGGGAATGGTGGTGGGGAAGGGGATCAGGTCCAAAAGTTCTTCTCTCCCTCTGAGGCTTGGACCAAGGCAGATGGACTGGAGGGAGGTGTCTGCTTCTTAATCTAGGACAGGTCCAATGGAGTTTGGCCTGCCTTTTCACTCCCTCCTAGGCCAGATGGTGTTGTTATGGAGGGAGGGCTCTTCAACTTGAGGTCAGGCATGATGGTGTTCCTGGGCCTCTCCTTTCACTCCCTCCTATGCCAAATGATGTCTCACAGTATATTTTACATTACTGAGTTAGAAGCGCAGGAGTATTGAGTTAAATATTCATGACCTATGACTCCATGATCTGATGAAGAATTAAAAATGTATATATACACTGAAATCAAGGGTCTTTGGCCAGTAGTGGGCAATTCTGGAATGCCAGAGTTTATTTTTCCCCACACCTCTGGACCCTAAAGACTCTGCACAAGTCCTTCCTGCAAAAGCATTTTCATTGTTTTTTTTTAAATGGTCTTTTTAATGGAGTTTTGCCAAAATGGGAAACAAGCCTTATATTAGAGAATTGTGTCTCTCGAAACATTCCAGAGATATAATTCTAAAATATGGCAAAAATGGCACAAAGAGGGGGAGAATATAAGGGGAACACAACCATAAATAGGCCCTTGGGTTCATGGGGACTAAAGCTTCAGGACAGCCACCCCTGCCTTAGGTACCCTGAGTCTGAACTGGATCAGATTGCATTTTGATGTTTCTCAAATCAGAAGTGAGGGCATGAGAAATTCCTACATATTCTCAGAGCCTTAAGTCGTGAAGTTATGAATAAATGGACTGAATAATGTGACTTTTCAATGTACCATGTCTTTTCAAAGACCAATGTAATAACTGGATCAAACTAATGCAGACACATTGATAGAAGTATTGTGGAGTTTTTTTTAAAAAAATCTTAAGCTAGTTGAGAATCTAATGGAGGACTTCTCTTTGATTAACCTCTAATTTCTTATTTAATCAGTCATATAAAAACACACACATAAACACTGTGATACTCAGTGGTTTGACTAACTCCAATATCTGTTCTTCATTTGAAATGAATTATGCTTTCATTAAAAGGAGGAGATCTGTGAATCATTTCATTCTGAGTTTTGCTAATAAGGTACTATTAAAAGTAAAACTATGTCGATGCGTTATTGGTTCTTCGTGAAATGACTGTGTTAATGTTGAAGATAAATGAATAATGCACTGTGCCTGTCGGATGTGTAATATTTTCTGGTGGTGTTGCATCAATTAATTAATATTTTCATTTGTTTTATATCATTGGAGGTTGTAAATTAGTATGAGGCCAAGATCAATTAGCACCACACTATGAGCATCTACTATTTATGTTCATTTCCTGTAGAGTTCTGGGCTAATATTTCCTCTATAGAAGAAATGAAAGATGTAAAATAAGATTTGTGGAAGTACGTGTGGTGTCCCAGATGTGCTGGAAAAGAGCAAGTTCAGTTCTTTATCTACATAAAGCTTTTAGCTCCTCTGTTTTAGGCAGATTCCATCACCACCACAAATAACAACATGCCACACATTTAAGATGAGGGCTGAAACTATCCTGAAGAGGAGGCAGCTTGGGAGTTGACTAGGAGAGGCATGCCTCATCTCTTTCATTCTGATTGAATTTTTCCACAAGGATTGCTCATGTCTGGGAGAAGCCCCAGATGTAAAGGACTGTTGGCCACAGACTTCTCACACATTTAAGTTGCCTGATCCAAGCATACCCCCACTCTGCCTACATACAGTTAATGCAATACTGTTGGCTCTCCTTACTCGCTGGTTTTTTATCCACGGATTTGAGTATACACGGCTTGAAAATATTTGACATTTCTCTTTTTTTCACAATCATAGATAGAGGACAAGCCTAAAGTTATGTCAAAGAAATCCAGGTGTCTTTTCTTTCTTTTTTAAACAGAAAAAAAATTGAGATCTACCTAGGACTGGTGGCGCAGTGGTTAAATGCCTGTACCGCAGCTACTCACTCAATACCATAAGGTTGTGAGTTCAAGACCAGCAAAAGGGCTCAAGCTCGACTCGAGCTTGCATCCTTCCGAGGTTGCTAAAATGAGTACCCAGATTGTTGGGGGCAAGTAGCTTACAGTTTAGACACTCCTTATTCAGTATGAAGAGGTATATAAATGAAGCTGTTTGTTATAAATTCCAAATAGCAAACCTTGATTTTCCATTTTAGTTATGGGACACCATTTTCTTGTGCCATTATATTTAATGGGACTTGAGCATCCACGGATTTTGTTATCCACGGAGGGTCCTGGAACCAAACCTCAGCAGATAACAAGGGCCCACTGTATATTGAAATGTGACATATTATATTCACAAATATTTAATCTGCCCAGTATTTTAATATTCTAGATGATTAACATATTAACATTACAAATGAATCCCATGCATGTCTACTGAGAAAGAATTCCCATTGAGTTCAATTAGCACTTCGTTGTTGTTGTTGTTGTTGTTGTTGTTGTGTGCCTTCAAGTCATTTCTTACTTATGACAGCCCTTTCACAGGATTTTTAGCAGCAGGCTTATTTGGAAGGGGGGATTGCTATTGCTATCCTCTGAGGCTGAGAGATTGTCACTTGCCCAAGGTCACCCAGTGGGTTTCCATGGCTGAGCTAGAATTCAAACTCTGGACTCTGACTCATAATCCAGCACTCAACCACTATACCGCACTGGATTTTCCCTAGCCTGCTTCAAACACAACTACATTTTGACCAAATATATTTATTCAAGTGTGATATAATGCATTGTGAATTACTATTTTTTCCAACAGTGTTCTAGAATTTGCACATTAAGAGTAAAATAATAATATATGTGTCTACTGAGAGAGAAATCCTATTGAGTTCAGTGATACTTACCCGGGTATAGGATTGAAGTCTACATTTGTTTTAATGCTGTTAATGCGATGCTGTTAGCTGAAGTGTACATTACAGCAGTTGTGATGTGATACATCTATAATACAAAGTAATATACACTGTGCTTTATTAAAATATAAGCATAGTAAATATTTAAAGAAATTAAGTTAAATTATAAATTTGTGAAACATTTCCAAGAAAGTTTGGCCGTCATCAGCCTTACTACTGATTTATCCAAAAAATACGTTCTATATTTGCCTTGAATTATAATACCTCAGGCAGGACCTACATGACTTATGATCTTTCCCCCTACTTCATGACTTGCTACTTCTCCAATGCTGAAATTCTGTTACTTCTTCCTTTTCATCAGCTTCCTGAAGCCAGAAGTTGCATGGACCTACCTATTTCCCAAAATCATCACAGAACAAAAAGACTAAACTAGGGATAGAAACATTTGGCCTTTCAAAAGTTTGAGTTTTCAATGCTCTTTTGCCCCAAATGCTGTGACCAATGGTGAGGAATTGTGGAAGTTGCAGTCCAAATAACCTGCAGGGCAAGTGTTTCCTCACCTGTGAAGAAAACTAAGAGGGTGTCTGTACCCTTGCCATTCTATCCTGATCTGAACCCAAGAAAGTTTACAAAAAGCCGTGGTTTTGCTCCAATATATGGACGTGGGGCAGAGGTGAAGCTATTGGGGGGGGGGGGGGGCAAAATAAGGTCACTGCCCACCAAATAAAAATTATGCCTCCCCAATTAAATTTTCCTCCAGTCCCCAAATTTCTAGCACTGTAGTACTGAAAACTTTAGTTGAGCATTTAGAAATACAGTTTAGGCGTAAAGGGGCAAGTAAGCAAAAAGAGACAGTGTGTGCAGTGGTTTGCATATTGGACTACAACTCTGGCGATCAAGGTTCAATTTCCTGCTCAGTCATGAAAACCCACTGGGTGACCTTGAGCAGGTCACACACTCTCAGCCTCAGAGGACCTGGTGATAGGGCCGCCTTTGGGTTGTCCTAAGTCAGAAACAGTTTGAAGATACACAACAACAGCAACGAAGGCAAAGTGACCAAGGGAGTGTGAACATAGCAAAGATAAACATTTTAGCTGTGAATGATTTTTGGTGTTTCACTTTTTTACAAAGCCAGAAATTTGGTGACTGAAGGGGGGGGGGTAGAATTCTTATTTATGGGGCAATGGCCCCGTTGTGCCTCCTCCTGTAGCTATATCCTAAACGCACCTTCCCCAGTTATCTTGCCTTGCTTTATCACACTAGGGGGCAAACAGGACTTAAATGAAGCTAAATGAGAGTTAAACAGGAAATGCCCTATGTTTATCTCTTGCTTAACTCTTGTTTAACTCTTGTTTAAATCCCGTTTGCCCCCTAGTGTGATAAAGCAGTATGAGTCCAAGACAGCATAGTCAGTTGTAGGGATGACAGGAACTGAAGTCCAATGACATCCAGAGGGACAATTTCTGCGTTGGTGATCACTTGTTTTTCTGTACCTTTGAGCTGGGTTGAGATGCCTCCTGTTCTGCTTCTCTTCTAATGCTAATGATGGATTACCAGACAAGACTGCAGATCCTGTTATGGAGCTGGAGGCTACATGCAGTTATACAGGAGAATCTCACACTTGTGGAACAAATTAGTGGAACGAACACAGAATAGGAACAGACAGAGAATACAAGAGAGAGGAAATTCAGAAAGCAGTCAGAAGTGAAAACCTTGTAATTTATGGAAGCACAAAAACACACACATGGACCTTTGACTTACTTGGAAGGAGAGCTTCGATTGAACTCTTTATGAGACCAATTTGATGTCTTTTAAAACAACAATAATACCTTACTCTCTGGAGTAGTTCCTCTGAAGTTGGTAGGATGACTTAGAAATATTTTTTTATCATTATAGCCATACTATTTCAGAGGCAGTGTTAACAAGAAATACGATGTTTGTGTTTGACGATTTTCCATTATAATATATGCAAATCAACATTTGTACCCTTTCTGATCTTTGCTGGAATTTCATAGCAAATGAATCTATCCTGATTTTACTCATGTTTGTTTAGTTCATTTAATTAGTCTTTGTGAAAATGAAAGCAGAACTGTAACAAACCAACTTAGCAAACCCCTGGAGTTTTACATTCATCAGTCTTCCAATCAAGTAATGTGTCCTTCTGCATGTGATTCATTATCAGCCAACTGCAGACTACGTAATTAACATGTAAAATGCAGATTAAACAAATCCAGACATTTGCTTCATTGTTTGACGTGGTACTTTGTGATATGTCAGCACATGGCAATTAATTTCGTGACATTTTCATTTGTTTCATTGTCAGCTTTGTCACCTCAGTGGGTTACGAAAATTAAATGAAATTGCCATCTGAATTTCATAAAGCAAAATTTGTGGATTTGGGGAAAACAGACCTTGTTCTTTGGCTTTATGCCATTCTAATGGATTAATTTTATTTTAATTTTATTGAACAGCAATTTGTCCTTGAATACTCAGTTCAACGTTAGGTAACAGCACAGCTTTTTAAAATATGTCCAAATCAGAGTTTGGAAGTATTTGGTCATTTGTCACTAGTTAATATTTAATTGATTCCTTTCTCAATTTAAAGATATAACCACACTGCAGTTGTAACTTAATGAAGAGTAGTGTCACATCTTTTGTGATGAAACTGCTCATTTTTGGTTAGGGTATGACCCCACTACCCAGCAGAGAAGATATATTGCATGGTTCCAGTCTGGTCACATGCTGAGCTTTGTGTTGCAGCTTCAACTCTGTTGTAGGTGTTGAATTGATTATGTTGTTGGTACGAAGATGGTGTTTTGCATCACATGCCCATGACTTATAGCATTTAGATGTTTCTGAAAAGTAACTCATTCAGTTACTGTTGAAAAATGAAGAAAACAAAAGTTACCTTGTAAAGCATGCCAGTACAACACCAACCATTTTGTGGGCCTTGGAATTACAGTCATCCCACAACCTTTGTAGGGGGTTAGCAGCACAATTCCCCCCACCACTTTTTTTTTTAAACATGCTATTTTTTTTTTACCTGAGAGAACACTTTTCTTAGCATTACTAGGTGCTTCAGCATGACACCCTCCAGTGGAAACTGACCACAGAATTGTGCTGAAGGACCTACAAATGTCTATAAAGAACATATTTTTATCAGGAGCAGGGGCAAATACATTAATCCATGAATAATCAAATTTGTGAATGTTTAACTTACAAGGAACACCTGTATAACTATTGCTCATTTTTGATACAATACCCTATGATCTGATCTAAATAAAAGCCAGATCCCCAATTCCATTTCATTCTCCAGACAACCTATAACATGGCTGTGACATGACCAAGAAATAGAATTGAGGAAGAGGCTATAAAGTTAGGCCCTGGTTTTATTTAATGAGAGGGAGCAGGTTTAGCTCCTACCAGAATTGTACTTCCAATTTGTACTTTACTATCTAACATAAAAAGGAATTGGACCTTTGCTTCTATTGTGGAGAGGAATAAATTACTATATTTTTGGAAAACATAGTCATGGAAACAAAATAGTCCTTCATTCTGAACACTTGTACCTCAGCCTTCAGTGATGAGGATATACAGTACATACACACCCTATCATATATACTTGACAATGAGTCGACCTCATTTATAAGTCGAGGGCAGGTTTGGGTGCCAAAATTATGGGTTTTGATATGACCCTCAGATAAGTCGAGGATAATACTTAGGGCATATAACAAAGGACCTAAAGGATGAAGCAAAGCAAAACAATGTCAAAGAACTTCCAAAATTCCAGCAGACATAAATCTTTGTGCTCACTCTTAAGATTGGATGGCTGAGAGAGAAGAAGTCAGTACTTCCAGGAAATATTATACTCTTGCCTTTCACCAGGGGATGGTTCCTTCTTTTAAATAAGAGGTAAGATACAGTACTTTCATTGACCCATGGTTTTTGACCTAAATTTCTAGACTTTATACACGAATATATACAGTATCTAAAATAACTAAGGACCAGAACAGTTGGTCCTTTACAGCTGCCATCTGGGTGGCTTGGGAGTGTGGCATGCTACCACACCACCCTGAACCTGCTCGTAAGTCAGGTGGCTGCCCAGATGTGAGTGACTTCAAGGTGCCCTGGCAGCATGGCATTTATACACTGCATACCACCAGAGTGGCTTGAAGCTGCCATGGGCCAGTAGCAAGGTGGAAAAAGCTGCCTTTTCCACGATTGAAAAAGGAATGGATCTTTGCCACTCCTTTTTTGGCCAGATTCAAGGAGGATTGGAAGGGGCAGCATCAAGCCATCCCTTCTGCCTATCTGTTTTGCCCTTAAATCTTAAAGTTGGGAAGGTACCCTGCCTCCAAGCTGATGCAGTAAATCCACAAGTGCAGCATCCCTATAAGTGACCATCCAATTTCTCCTGAAAAAGGTCTTTGTTGTTGTTAACTACTCTTGAGTTGATCTCAACTCATGGAGATTCTGCTTATGAGACATCTCCATGACCCTCTGTCCTCCACTGCTCTGCTCAACTCTTGCAAAGTCATACTCATGATCTCTTTAATAGAGTCCATCCATCTTGCATGCAGACTTCCTCTCTTTCTACTCGCCTCTACCTTTCCTAGCATTACTGTTTTTTCCAAAGATTCATGCCTCCTTATGATGTGTCCAAAGTATGACAACCTGAGATTTGTCATCTTGGCTTCTAGGGAGATTTCTGGCTTGATCTGCTCCAGGACCCATTTGTTGGTCTTTTTGGCTGTCCACGGAATCCTTAGCACTCTTCTCCAGCACCACATTTTGAATGAGATGATTTCCCTCCTATTCTCCTTCTTAACTATCCAGCTCTCACATCCATACATGGCAATAGGGAAGAAATGTCCACATTCTGAATCAGTCTGTTCCACTATTTGGAAGTTCTTCCCAATATTTAGTCTCAACCTCTTTTCTTGTAATTTGAGCCCAGTAGTTTGAGTCTTAACCTCTGGAGCAAAAGAAAACATTATTCTATCATGTTGCCTCTTAACCATCTCTTCTCTAGACTAAAAGTTCTCTAAATTTTCCTCATAGGACTTGGTCTCCAGGGACCTTCACACAAAATAGGTTTAATACATTTGTGCAATCTGGTTCTGTTACTAGTGTGGAAAACATTTGCTTTAGGCTATAGAGGAGGTTATGAATTGTGTGGTTTACAACATTTCATTGGCCATGTGGTATGTATAAGGAAATATATTTTCTGCGGTGAGCACTTGTTTTAAATGAAAAAACTGAATGGATTTAAATGCCAGCAACCACTGGAGTTCACTATGTTAAGCTGATGTTAGTAGCACTTGGACATATCGACTTCCTAAAAATAGAATGGTCCAAAAGGCTATTATAACAAACAAAGGTCAGGGTATAACATGATTAGAGATGTAATCTTGATGGGAAAAAAAATTTAAAAGTGGAAAAATAACACCTTTCCTAACTGTAATATTTATTTTGTTTTGGTTGGTTGGTCTCTGAGAGAATTTGTACATTATTTAATACTGGTTTATGTGCATTTCTATAACTCTGAAACATTTAGAACTACACTGTAAATGTTGCTTTTTTTAAACAGTCTTCTGAAAAGTGATAGCACTGGATGGGTTGTTTGTGTCTTTCTGACCACTTAATCTGCCCTTTTCTGTTTGCTATATATGTATGTCTGGCTAGCTACATAAAATGATGCTAGTCTTTAAAGACTTGGCTACATAAAGTCTTGCACAGAGACAATTTACACAAACTGAACCTATGACACCCCCATAAACATCCCCCCCCAAGCGCTTGGTGTCTCTGGGCATCTCTACATGATTAACATACTCATTTGAATCAAATAGACTGAGGGGCAAAACAGACTGCCCCAAAGGGGCAGCTTCAAGCCACCCCTTCCAAAGCCTTTCCTTTTGGGTCTGGCAAAAAGCCAGCTTTTCCAGCCCACCATGGTTGGAAAACGGCTTTAAGGCATTCCAGTGGTGTGTGGCATATAAATGCTATGCTGCTGGAGCACCTGGAAGTTGCCCCCCATGTAAATTTCTGGGCGGCTTCCAGGGTGGCTTGGGAGCATGCAGTGTGTAAATGCAGCATTCCCAAGCCGGACGGAAAACAGCACAAAAGGGCCATCTATTTCGGCTCTGTGATCTCTCCACACATGATGGATTTAGTGGAATCAGGACTTTTTGTTAGTGGGGACAGCTAAAATTCTGCTGGAAAAAAAAATCATGTTATTGACTAGAGCATCTGCGAGTATCCATGAGAATGCACATACCGAACATACGGCTGGCCATTGGCTTAGCATGAATTCATATGGCTATGCATTTTTGGTGAGGAAGGGCAAATAGATGTGAATTTGCACAGGAAAGTGAAGACAATTAAGGATTGATGCAAGTGTGTGAAAATCTGCAGCAATTTGCATAATATGCAGACATGCAAACTAGGCCTGTGTCTAGTGCTGGAGTGAGACCTGTTGCAGACACTGCAACATCCTTGACAGTCTTCCTCAATATGTTAAGATGCCTAGCTCCTGCCAACCCAGCCTCGGTCAAGCTTTGATCTTCATCTAAACTTCCCTTTTCTTTAGGATGTTATAAAATGTATGTCACAATTTTTGGTGGTTTGGCATGAGATTGGATCCTGGTTTATGTGTAGACCAGACAAGCCTGTGTTGTACCCAGTGCGGGTGCCATTAAAGGGATGTGGATATGAAGGCCACATGAGCCACACCGACCTCAGAGATGTGTGTAACTGTGATTAGGATCCACACTGAGGTTTATACCAATGTGACATCCCAACTGCAGTCACTCAGAGGTTTCCAGTGTTTAGGCTGCATGTGTGGTTCATAGGGCAACAAGGTTGCCTGGATCTAATCCCATCTGGACCAAGCCTTCTACAATATAACCAATAAAAGTGGTGGCCTTTTTTCTACCCACCTCCCAAATTGCAAATGTCTGTGGATTGTTTGTCAAAGCCTCCTCCCTCATAATTTTGCTTCTTTACATCACAACTGGGGGGGGGGGATATTCCACAATATGGAAAGTAAAGGGCCAGATTTCTCCTGCTCTCCTTGTAATCTCTGTTCAAAGTGGATTCCCTCTTGCCAGGGAATGTTGCCTTGCCTTATTTCTCTCTTTATTTGATACCAGCCTCTGTCTGGGTATCTGGTAAGCTGAACTTTGGTATAAGAGGGTTTTTTAATTAAAACAAAATAGCTGTTTATATTCACTCATGTGTATGTACACATACACATTTAATCCGTTAGAAAGCAATGTAAGAATTCTGTTTGCATTACAGTAGGTTTCCATGCAAAAATTAAAATTACACTATAAAAGAAAAATGTGTTTATTTCAAGCATATGCATGTTAAACTTAGTATAAAACTTGGCAACCAATCTTCAAGCCATTTACAATGGAGTAGTCCCATTCATTCCAGTAGAACTAGTTTCTCCAAATGCTGGTAAGATATTTGAGCAACTGCTGTCTATCAAATTCACAGTCATTTTGTGAAATGTTTCCACTGAGCAAACAGCTTATGAATATGAAGGCAAATGTTTGTCTGCTGTGTCAATATTTTAATAGTAGAATATTTTCCAGTGCATCTAGGATCCAAAACAAATATAGCTAGAACCTGGCAATAAGTGATTAATGTTTACCCAGAAGTAAGTCCTAATGGGTTAAATGAGGTTTACACCTGAGTAAGTCTTCATAAGTTTGTAGCCTGAGTTTGTGTGAATATGTGGTGTAGTGTAGTGTTAATAAAGCTTGTAAAGGATACTTATTGGATGACAACTTTTAAGCAGCATGGGCATAATAGCAGAAGAAGCTGTAAATCCATTTTGTGTTTTAATATAGTTTGCAAATTGAGAGCAGAAGGGTTGCAAAAGTGAACTACAGAAATGCTGGATGGAAAAGCTATAGTTCAAGAAATTACTTTTTTTGTGTGTTCCTCGTGCTAATTATGGCTAGACGTGCTATCTACACAAAAGCATGATGTTTCCAGAGGTGTCAAGCTCTGTTTGTCTTATTATTTGTCTTTTGAAGGCTGTGCCCTGCTGATTTGCAACTGTTTAAAAACACAGAATAGAGAGCCAGTGTGGAGCAATGGTTTGAGTGTTGGACTATGACTCTGTAGACCAGGGTTTGAATTCCTACGCAGCCAAGAAAACCCACTGGGTGACCTTAGGCAAGTCAAACTCTCTCAGTCTCAGAGCAAAACCATGGCAAACCCCTCTCAACAAATCTTGCCAAGAAAACCCTGTGATAGGTTCACTTTAGGGTCACCATAAATTGGAAATGACTTGAAGGCACACAGCAAAAACAACAAAAAGACAGAAAGGATTTCAAAATTTCTTTTATGATTGTAGATTTTGGGGTGGGTGTGCATATGAAAATGGGGAACATTGCCAAGCTGCAACATACCAGGGCCGGCAAAAGACAGTTCATTGACCCAGCAGAGTAACAAAGGGTGCCCCCTGTTTTCCCCCTGCATATGTGTATACTATGGAAAGACAGCCAAGTTGTTTTGGCACAAGGGGCACAAAATCCATCAAGCACCTTTCCTCATCTCTAGCAGTCTAAACACAATAACCGTACATGAAATGAATAACTGCCCTGCACTGTCTAATGGTACGGCATAAAACCTGCTTATAAGGTAACATAAAACCTGCTGGAGTCTGGGCAGAATCACACATCGGAGGTACCTCTAGACAAGCCTTTTAGTTCTGTGTAATCATCCTGTCTCATTCCTGGGATTCTAGGTTCCTGGGATTCTAGCTTACATTTTTAACTCTCATGTTTCCCCATGGCTTCTTACATATTTTTTCTTACTGTCAAGAAAATATGTCCTATAGAGGAAAAGATGGAAAAACCTCCTGATAGCTGGGAAGATGGAATAGCTGTATTTTGACTGATGTAACGGTAGGTGCCATCAGTTTGGAAACAACCCAGGGCCTTAAGAATAAAGTATTATATTTCCACCTGCAGAAACCATGATGTGGTGTTTATATTTTTCTTCTGATCTGGGGGTATTGTAAAAACACAGAAATCTAACTAGGAGTTTTCATGAGGGCAGTGAACCAGGCAGCATGGCAGTCTGTGTTAGAATAGTTGGTATTTATGCTAAACAGGGTACAGATAGTTTAATAATTTAAAACAGAAGTAATTATTCTGGGTGCTTTAATAATGTTAAAACCCCTAAACCCATATATATTTATTGTCTCAGGAAATTAACCTGAGGATAAGAAAACATAAAGAAGAGTCTATTTATATCTGGTTACTGGAACCTCTAAAGCTGACTCCCATGTTTGGGAATGATTTAGCAGCCATTACAGAGGCTTAAAACCCACACGGCTGCCTTCTTCTCAGAAGGAGGGAAGAAAAGGACTGAAAAGAAAGGGAATGACTTCAACAGGCAGGAAAGAAGCAAAGGGGACTAAATAAATGAATCTTGGAGAATACAGAGAGGAAAACACCATGAGCTACCTATCTGGTCATTGCTCCCTCTCCCCATCCTTATTACATGCCTTGGAGCTCTTTTTACATACCATTGTCTGCACATGCCTCATTTTCTCAGATCCAGCAGCATAACACAGTAGAGTACAATGAGATACCAAACATGGTTGATGAGGAGCAATGGAACTTTAAAAGCTTGCATGATATATTTCGTGCATTTTTGGATGGTCAATAAAGGTATCACTATTTGGTATATTTTGTATTTTGTTACATGCTGGAAGAAGAAAAAAGTTTCCCCTTGTCCTCCTTTCTTTCTTTAATTTTTTGAAAGTTATGATGCTAAAGTGCACCGGCTTATGAATGAAATGTACTACAAGGTTATATGTTCGAGAATTTAAAAAAATAATTTAGAAAGGATAAAATTTGCCCTTGAAACTTCAGCAAAATCATGCCTCAGTTTTATAAACCTTGAAGATCCCAGTGCTGAGAGACTGTGCATGAGTGCAGTACCTAGGTGAAGAGATTAAGAAGCACTGACACCAATGGCTCTAGGAAATAAGCCAGACTTTCACAATAAGAATTCCATTAGAGAGGAAAGCTTTCTAAAGGTGCTAGGCAAAACTAAGCCAGAAGAGGAATAAGGGGCTCGACAGATTGGCAGAAATTTCGCTGCTCCTTTCTGCCCTGGAAGCAGGCCGCAGCAACCACATGCTGCGACCTGCATATGGCACAAAAAGAAGCCCCCAAAAGGGGCTTCTTTTTGCACTGCCATTGGCTCACTCATGCACCATGATGATGCCCTCCTGTGCTACGCATTGCGGACGTCATCATGATGCAGGGGGTGCACCAAGATGGTGCTCGCAGTGCGCTGTAGGGTTTGGGAATGTTTGAATGCTCTGCCCTATTACAGCCCTAGTAGGGCAGGCCAGCACAAACCCCTAAGTTTTACTTTTGGAGCAGTGAAAAAGCAAAAAAGAAAAGCAGAGGAGAGGGGAGTGATGCCTAAGAATATCAGTAGCAGACTTGTCTACACTACTGAATAACCTATTAAAAACCCACCTGCCCCTAGAATCTAAACTGGTAAGGCCACACAACATGGCCCTATCTGCCCCAGATTTGGAGTATACTTCCTTATTACAGAGTTTTTAAACTCTATAGAGTTTTCTCCAGAATTTGAGCCCTGCCACTGTTGCTCTCACTGCCCCCATTATTGCTAATCATTACTTTTGCACTAAAACTTTCCTCTCCAAGAAGGAAACAAGCAGATGTGGAAGTGACAACAATCAGCAAAACTTGTCAAAATCCACAGTGCTATATAGCAATGACTGACATTTCTTTAGACCAGTCTGGAAGAGGACTAGGGAGTTTATCGCATGTAATTTTCATGCCGGCCCAGGCATGGGATGAGATTAATAATAATAATAATAATAATAATAATAATAAGGTTTATTTCTATACCGCCCTTCCATAGATCAGGGCGGTGTACAGCATATAAAAACATTAAAACATCAAATCCATATAGTTAAAAACAAACCAAATACAGTAAAACAATAAAAACAATAAAAACAGTATCACCAATGCAAAGTGCAATAGCAAAGCAGAAGCGGCTTACTAACAGGCAGATGATAAAAAGATCCATTCAAACGTATGCCTGCCTAAATAGGTAAGTCTTTAGGTCCTTCTTATATTGGGTGAGGGAGGGGGACAAGCGGAGCTCGGTAGGCAGTGAGTTCCAGAGACAGGGGGCAGAGATGGAAAACGCCCTCTTTGTTGTGCTGACTAATCTAGTCTCCGGAACTTTCAATAACCGCTGTCCAGAGGATCTTAGTGTGCGGGGCGGATTATGTGGAGAGAGACGGTCTTTCAGGTACCCTGGGCCCAAGCCATATAGGGCTTTATAAGTGATAACCAGCACTTTGTACTGAGCCCGGAAGCGAATCGGCAGCCAATGAAGATCTTTCAAAATTGGTGTTATATGGGCGGCCCTGGGAGCACCAGTGACCACCCGTGCTGCCATATTTTGCACTACTTGCAGCTTCCGAGTGTGATACAAAGGCTGCCCCATGTAGAGCGCGTTACAGAAATCCAACCGAGAGGTTACCAGAGCATGTACTACAGTTTCAAGGTCCCCCCGGTCCAGATAGGGGCGCAGCTGGCGTATCAGCCGAAGCTGATAACAGGTGCTCCTGACTGTCGCATCCACCTGAGAAGTTAGATGAAGCGACGAGTCAAGGAGCACCTCCAGACTGCGTACAGTGTGCTTGACGGGAAGCGTGATCCCGTCCAGGACAGGTGGAATCACCTCCATACTTGGACCTGGGGAACCTATCATGAGTACTTCCGTTTTCTCTGGATTCAGGCTGAGTCTGTTTTCCCTCATCCAGTCCATTACCGATTCTAGACAGGCCACGAGAGGAGCGACGCCATCCCTGGTCACTGCATCAGTCGGAGACATAGAGAAGACTATTTGGGTGTCATCAGCGTACTGATAACCCCGCGCCCCATGTCTCCGGATGATCTCTCCCAGCGGTTTCATGTAAATGTTAAAGAGCATGGGGGACAGAATGGCTCCTTGAGGGACCCCAGAAGTGAGGGCCCTCTTATTGGAGCACATGTCCCCCAGCTGCACCATCTGGAACCTCCCAGAGAGGTAGGACCGGAACCACTGGAGCGCAGTGCCTCCGATTCCCACCTCTGCCAGGCGTTCCAGAAGGATACCATGGTCTATGGTATCGAAAGCCGCTGAGATGTCCAAGAGCACCAACAGGGACACGCTACCCCTGTCGATGCCCAGACGGAGATCATCGACCAGGGCGACCATGGCCGTCTCAACCCCGTAGCCCGCCCGGAAACTGGTTTGAAATGGATCTAGAAAATCAGTTTCATCCAAGATCGATTGAAGTTGGAGTGCAACCGCCCTCTCGATCACCTTCCCCAAGAATGGCAGTAGCGAAACTGGCCGATAATTGTTGTGAATCAGGGGGTCGAGGGAGGGCTTTTTGAGTATTGGTTTTATTATGGCCAATTTAAGGAGATCTGGAAACTGCCCATCCCTCAGCGATGAATTAATGATCCGGTGTAACAATCGAGTTACAACCGGTCCCCCCTGTGCCACTAGCCACGAGGGGCAGGGATCGAGAGAGCAGGTTGTCTTCCGAACACTTCTAAGGATCTTGTCCACATCCTCGGTACTAACCGACTCAAACTGATCCAGTACAACAGAGTCCACGGAAGCTCTGGACGCCTCTATTCTGGTTTCTGTTTCAACCCTGGCATCCAGACCTTCGTTTATCAGAGAGATTTTATCCACGAAGAAGTTGTTAAATTGGTCACAGCAGGCCTTGGTGGGTTCAAGGATCTGGTTCGGGGCAGGAGGGAGCTGAGTTAGCTCCCTCACTACCCTGAACAACTCTGCTGGATGCGACTCCGCGGACACGACACGAGCAGCATAGAACGAATTCTTAGCTGCTTGTATCGCTTCTCCATAGTCCTTCAAAAGGTGGTCTAGGAGAGCCTTGTCGGATAAACGCTGGTGTTTCCGCCAGGCGTGCTCTAGCCGTCGCAGAACCCGCTTCCTTGCCCGGAGATCTTCGGTGTACCAGGGCTTCTTTTTGGAAGCAGGCCTGAGAGTGCGCTTGGGAGCGATACTGTGTATAGCCCTGGAGATATCTGTATCCCAGGTGTTAACTAGGGCATCAACAGTGTCGCCGTCACTTCCAACCATATACCCCTCTAGGGTTTCTTGGAACCTATCAGGTTCCATCAGCCTTCGAGGGTGGACCATTCTAATAGGTCCGCCACCCCCGGAGGGGATCTGGGTTGATGCCTTAATGCGCGCCTCAACCAGGAAGTGATCCGTCCATGACAGGGCGGAAATGTTGGTGATTTCTGCCCACGGAGCTTCCATGTCCGTACAGAAAACCAAATCAAGCGTATTCCCCGCAAAATGCGTTGGACCAGTGACAAGCTGAGACAGGCCCATGGCTGTCATGGTATCTATGAATTCCCGAGCTGCACCAGATAAAACTGTGTTGGCCGCGAAGGGGATGTTGAAGTCTCTCAGGACTAAAAGCCTGGGGGACTCCAACATCAGCTCCGAGACCAACTGTGTCAGCTCGTTAAGGGAGTCTGTTAGTGCACAGGGTGGCCGGTAGACCAACAGAATCCCTAGACTGTCTCTAGCCTTCAGGGTCAGGTAAATACACTCGATATAGGTGGTCTGACGGACGTGGTTCCTGTGTAGAGACAAGGAGTTTTTATGCACCAAGGCAACACCCCCCCCCCCCGCCCACCTAACCTGCTCTTGGGCTGGAATGGGTTAAAATTGATTTTACTATACACAAAATTGCTGCTGCCCTATTGCCCAACCAACACCCATCCTCCAACAGCGCTCTGGCGGCCAGTTTTGGTACTATGGAAGCTGCTGGAGGATGGGTGATGGCCAGGCAGCAGCAGCAGCAGAAATTTTGTGTGTGGTAAAATCAGCTTTAACCCATTCCAGCCCAATCCCATCCCATGCCCGGGTCAGCATGAAAATTACATGTGACAAACTCCTCAAAGAGATCATCAGCTTACACTGGGATGTACATCTGAATGCTTTGCTACATAAAAAGCATTTTGAAAAGGATTGTTAGTAATTTACAAAACACAGAAGAAATCTAAACAACAAGCAGAAACTGAGACATATTCTTTTTAGAATGTGGCTGCTTCACTTGGTATTGCAGAAATAGTAAAAGCATCATTTGAGTTTAAAATGAACTCTGTTGAAGTATCCAACTTGTCCTTTGCATAGATAGCATTATTTGATTTCTCTCAGATATTTCATGGTTCACTTTTGCTTTGTCTGAAAGCAGTGCACAATCTATTTTGTATTGATCAAGCTGTTTACAAAATTAATCCCTGTAAGCGAATCCCATTCAAATTATCACCAGTAATTTTGAAAGTAGTGGTTTCATTTTACAAGAATCCAATCAGAAGGCCACATGGAATTAAGAGCTATTTTATTGATGCTACCAGTAGCTAAAGTCCACATGTAAAAAGATAAACAACATCCCATACAGCTGCTATGAATGGAAGCAAAAACAACTGCAGAACGATCAAGCTGGACCAAATGTAGCTTTTATTTTCTTTTTCATATATTTTTCTGATTCAATACAGGTGATAAAGTCTGGAGTGAAGCTGAAGTCTAGAACAATATGGAGATTCATAAGAATATCTCACAAATCTAAAATTCTTCTGAACATCAAGAGCCCTAAATCACTGCAAAACAATGCCGAGAAATTAACATGAAACCTGCTATCTTATGTTGAAATAGTCATCAGCATAATAAATAAATAAATGGATAAAACATGACTTACATCTTCAAGACTCCATGTCCTCTGCCTCTCTGCTCAAGTTGTGACTTGTGAGGGCTCAGGCCTGTGGTCTCTTTGATTGAGTCTAACCATCTGGCATGCATTCTTCCTCTCTTTCATTTTCTTTTCTAACGATTCAATTTTCCTTATGATGTGACCAAAGTATAATTGCCTCAATTTGGTCATCCTGGCTTCTAGAATGTATTTGTTTGTCTTCTTGGCAATCCATGGTATCCTCAGCACTCTTCTACAGCACTGTGGCCTCAAACAGACAAGCCAAATAGAGAGGCTTCCAGCCACTTCAGGGGCATGGTGTAAGATGACACACACCCCTGAAGTAGCTGGAAGCTGCTCTGAGGCCACCAAAGGTGGCCTGAAACTGCCAGGAAAAGGAGTGACAAAAAACCGCTCCTGCCAGCAGGTTGTTTAGGACCATGGCAGCAGCCCACTTCAGGAGTGGGCCATCTGGTTGCCACAGTCCTAGGCAAATCATGGCTGGATGAAATCATGGCTTGGGAAAATCATGAAGTTGTGGGTGATGTCTTTAAAGTAACATGCATTTCATCTTTAGTTGCCCAGATGCATGTATAGATAGATAGATAGATAGATAGATAGATGATTGCAGAAGCCAAACGTTCATTCCAAAGTCTTCTTGGTCTGTAAACTGCCAAGATTTGGTCCATGGAATATAGCTAAAGTATATTGATTTGCATTAGTCCTGAGAGTACTAGAGAAGGCAGATCCATAAACTGAGAACAAAAATGGATCCCCTCTTCAATTTCTTTCCTGTTACTTTGAAAATTGTGTGCAAGTGCATTTTTCTGGGAAATGAGTCCACAGTTTTCATCAGATTATCAACAGGGTCCATGACCCCACAAAGCTTGAAAACCACTGTATTACAGCAATATTTGAAAACCACAAAAAGAGAATGTGTGTTAATGCAGGTGATGAAGCCACAAGGTTTACTCTATCCCCCACCCCTCCATGTGTGTGTGTGTGTTGGGGGAAGATAAATTGAAGTTTGTCTCATTATTTATATTTCTAAACTTCACATTTCTATATTATTATAAGATCGCAACACTGTTTTATTCTTGCAGAGTAAGCATTCTGTATAGCAAACGTTCTGCTTTTTCTTTTGCAAAAATAACAATGGAAAAACTTGACTTTGCCCATGAGGGCAACTATTTTAATGTTTTCTCCTGACACCTTTTGTGTGGCTCAGCATTGCTGGTGTTTTCAATACTGAGTGTTTAAAACTTTGATGACAAATGTCATGGTGTCAAACAGATTACAACAAGATACTCGCTGCCTATATGTTCATCCTTCCCAGAGTGCCTGCAACATTAGAAAGAAATTGAACAAACTTAAATTAAAAGAAAACAAGGCAGGTTGGTTTTAAAAAAGAAAAGGAATAAGCTCTCCTCATCTTTGTATGTTTTCTTCCCCTTTTATAATCATTTAACATACCTTTCAATATTTCACAGATGAAAGCTGGGACATGTATCACCAAGCAACACTGGAGTGTGATCAAGATGTCAAAAGCTATTAATGAAGGAGAACAGACAAGCTGGGAGAGGCTGCAGCAGTTTGCTTTTGCCTATGTCTACTGGGGAGGGCAAGGTTTTGCTGCCTTCTCTCCTCTCCCCTGCCAGGTTATTTGAATTCAAACTCAGATTGCAGCCATTGAAGTAACTTGGAGACAAAGGGGAAAACGGGGAGTGGCAGAGAGAACTGGGTTATTTTGAAAGCAGCTGAAATAGTGGGACAAAAGAGGATTAATTGGAACCCTCCATAACAAGTCAGGATACTTAGAGAGTATGGACTTGCATGTGTATACAGCTGTCCAAGTATCCATAGTTTTTTGTGGAGCTTTCGGGCTATGTGGCCATGTCCAAGTATCGTTTAATGCCTTTTGTATGGGTATAATTTAAGGATACGTTTTAATGCTCTTTGTTTGGAGATTCAGTTGAAAAGTCCTTGAAAATCTGACCAGTCCCTTAAGTGAAATGCCAAGAGATCAGCTCATATTTAAATAAGGGCAAAATCCACAGAACCTTATAACCAATACTTCAGTAAATTCCAACAACTCTCCTTTTGTTGGGCTTAGCATTTAGATCTAGGCCTATGTGGTGAATTGAATGTTTGGGTGTGGATTTTTAAAAATAGCAGTTTAATGCCAAAACAGGATGAAGCAGGCTTATGACCGAACATATGTGAAAGGAATATGGACTTGGAATAGGAATGATTCGTTCATTCCTACTCATCACTTGAGTTTGGTGCTTTTTTAAAGGATTTCCCAGCAGGCAACCCAGAGAGCACTGTCCAAGAAAGTAGCCACACTGGCTGGGGGATTCTGAACATCATGGTCTCAAATGTAATGTTCCCCAGCTCCGGCTGCTTATATATGTTCTATATGATACTGGCTGCCTATATGTTCTTCCTTCCAAGAGTGCCTGCAATATTAGAAAGAATTGAACAAATAATTGAACAGGCCATTAAAAACATTAAAATTAGAAATTTCATATTAGAAAAGGCACTGCTTCTTTAAATGCCCTGTAGCTCAGCTTCAGGGGAAGAGCTTTAACATTTAGCAGGCCATGTTTGGCAGTGTAACTTTAAGTTGTGAATTCTTACCACGCCTTTACCAGTAACACATGCCTTCCCTAAGAGTCATCGCTCCCAAGCGCCCTCTCAGACCTACTTCCAAAAGGCAGCCCTGGTATACGGAAGATCTCCGGGCAAGGAAGCGGGTTCTGCGACGGCTAGAGCACGTCTGGCGGAAACACCAGCGTTTATCCGACAAGGCTCTCCTAGACCTTCATTTGAAGGACTATGGAGAGGCGATACAAGCAGCTAAGAACTCGTTCGTGGCTGCTCGTATCGCGTCCGCGGAGTCGCGTCCAGCAGAGCTGTTCAGGGTAGTGAGGGAGCTAACTCAGCTCCCTCCTGCCCTGAACCAGATCCTTGAACCAACCAAGGCCTGCTGTGACCAATTTAACAACTGCTTCGCGGATAAAATCTCTCGGATAAACGAAGGTCTGGACGCCAGAATTGAAGCAGAACCCAGAATAGAGGCGTCTAGAGCTTCCATGGACCCTGTTGTACTGGATCAGTTTGAGTCTGTCGGTACCGAGGATGTGGACAAGATCCTTAGAAGTGTTCGGAAGACAACCTGCTCTCTCGATCCCTGCCCCTCGTGGCTAGTGGCCCAGGGGGGAATGGCGGTAACCTTGTTGTTACGCCAAATTATTAATACATCTCTGAGGGAGGGTCAATTTCCTGACCACCTTAAATTGGCCATTGTAAGACCGTTATTAAAAAAGCCCTCCCTCGACCCCCTGGTTCATAATAATTATCGGCCAGTTTCGCTGCTGCCATTTCTGGGGAAGGTGATCGAGAGGGCGGTTGCACTCCAACTTCAATCGATCTTGGATGAAACGGATTTTCTAGATCCATTTCAAACCGGTTTTCGGGCAGGCTACGGGGTTGAGACTGCCATGGTCGCCCTGGTCGATGATCTCCGTCTGGGCATCGACAGGGGTAGCGTGTCCCTGTTGGTGCTCTTGGACATCTCAGCGGCTTTCGATACCATCGACCATGGTATCCTTCTGGAGCGCCTGGCAGAGGTGGGAATCGGGGGCACTGCGCTCCAGTGGTTCCGGTCCTACCTCTCCGGGAGGTTCCAGATGGTGCAGCTGGGGGACGTGTGCTCCGATAAGAGGGCCCTTACATCTGGGGTCCCTCAAGGAGCCATTCTGTCCCCCATGCTCTTTAACATTTACATGAAACCGCTGGGAGAGATCATCCGGAGGCATGGGGCGCGGTGTTATCAGTACGCTGATGACACCCAAACAGTCTTCTCTATGTCTCCGACTGATGCAGTGACCAGGGATGGCGTCGCTCCTCTCGTGGCCTGTCTGGAATCGGTAATGGACTGGATGAGGGAAAACAGACTCAGCCTGAATCCAGAGAAAACGGAAGTACTGGCGATAGGTTCTCCTGGTCCAGGGATGGAGGTGGTTCCACCTGTCCTGAACGGGGTCACGCTCCCCGTGAAGGACACTGTACGCAGTCTGGGGGTGCTCCTTGACTCATCGCTCCATCTGACTTCTCAGGTGGATGCGACAGTCAGGAGCACCTGTTATCAGCTTCGGCTGATACGCCAGCTGCGTCCCTACCTGGACCGGGGGGACCTTGAAACCGTAGTACATGCTCTAGTAACCTCTCGGTTGGACTTCTGCAATGCGCTCTACATGGGGCAGCCTTTGTACCACACTCGGAAGCTACAACTGGTGCAAAATATGGCAGCGCGGGTGGTCACTGGTGCTCCCAGGGCCGCCCATATAACACCAATCCTGAAGGATCTTCATTGGCTGCCGATTCGCTTCCGGGCTCAGTACAAAGTGCTGGTTATTACCTATAAAGCCCTATATGGCTTGGGCCCAGAGTACCTGAAGGACCGTTTCTCCCCATATAATCCGCCCCGCACACTAAGATCTTCAGGACAGCGGTTACTGAGAGTTCCGGAGACCAGACTAGTGAGCACGACAAAGAGGGCGTTTTCCATCTCTGCCCCCTGTCTCTGGAACTCTCTACCTATTGAGCTCCGCCTGTCCCTCTCCCTTCTCCAATACAAGAAGGACTTAAAGACCTATTTATTTAAGCAGGCATATTGTTGAATTGGATTTCTACTATTATCTTGTTTTAGCCGCCTACTGCTTTCCTCCCCGACTTGTATTTGTATTGTAATTGGAACATCGATTTTATTGTTTTTATTGTTTTTATTGTTGTTATTGCGTTATTGTACTTGGCTGTTTTTTAATGTTTTAATGGTTTTTATATGTTGTACACCGCCCTGATCTATGGAAGGGCGGTATAGAAATAAATATTATTATTATTATTATTATTATTATTATTATTAGCTTATAGCATTTGCATTTTGATTCAGTCGTCTGGAAGGTTACTTGCTGCCTGCTATTGAATTATGCTAGTTGAAAGTCACTTTTTGCCCAGTGTGGATTGGTCCCCTGCTTGAGATGGCAACCAAGAACTGAACAATCTTTGCAGTGAAGGATAGCCTTCACAGAATGAGTTTTAGACAACAGTTTTACAATATCCCCTACAAGCCATCTCTGCTTTCTCAGTGATGAGCCTAGACTCCATTTCTTGCAAGATACATTTTCTCTTAATGCTGATGAAAGATAAATTTGGAAGGAAAAAACCCCCCAGAAAATAGAATGCTAATTTGTTCTGCAATGCAACCCAAACAGGCCCAGAGAAAGATGTCCATAATTGTCTTTATATCTGAGGTTTGCCAGTCACTATTGTGTGTCTTCTAAGTCATTTCCTACTTATGGTGACCCTAAGGCAGACCCATGGTAGGGCCTCTTGGCAAGATTTGTTCAGAGAAGGTTTGCCATTGCTTTTCCCTGAGGCTGAGAGCATATGACTTGCCCAATGGGTATTACGGCCAAGCTAGGAATAGAACCCTAGCCTGCAGAGTTGTGGTCTAACATTCAAACCACACAGGCTCTCTTGCCAGACACTACAGTCTTTAATGTTTTCCTTAATCTTAGCCACTCACTTTTTCCAGCTGGTGTAAGACTTTCTTATGCTTTCATGGCAAAGGAATGTTTAGAGTGGAATTACCCCCACATTCATTCCTAGGATTTATTTCTCCACCACACCTGCAATGCCAGAGGTTTGGCACTATATTAAATTCTACCACACTGGAAGAGAAAGAAAAAAACACAACCCAATTTATCCTGATGTTGAATTGATGCATATATTGGACTTCCGTTCTACCCCCATCCCCCATATATCTGGCTCTTTCTCTCACACTCCAGTGGTGTGCTCCATGTTCCCTCTAAAGAGATGAAGCAGATAATGAAAATCTCTTAAGTAAAAAAGCTCTGATTGTCCGTTTTTCAGAAGGAGTTCTTCATCTCCATTTCAAAAAAATTGCCTTTTAAAAAAACACTTCAGATTCCACATGCTTTCAAAGCAGTTTCACATTGTCTCATCTTCAGGTGGTTGCATGAACTAACCATGTAAATGGTAGCAGTGACCTGCTAGACTAATCACACTTTCATGAACACAGACTAGGAATGGCTAAGCCAAAATATTCAGTTTAAGGATGTTGGCAGGGAGGGGCACTTGGCAGGAAATCTGAAGTTTTACTTATTCATTTCCTTTATGGAAAGGGTGGACTGTGGAAAGGAGTGTCTTAAACATGATTTATTGTTTTGGTGTGGGTTATAAGGGGTGTTTGGATTTAGAAAATGACATAGAACAGGCACAGTCTCCCTTTAATGAGAGTGAGCAATAAGCTCTATGGTGTGAGAGATGAACGGGCTTCTGATATAAAGGGGATAAAAAAATCAGAAAGGAGCTGTCACCATTTTGGAAGGAAAATCTGATGCAGACAGGCTATATGAAAGGCGGGGGTTCCATTCGGGAACAATTGGTTAGTAAGGACAAAGTTAGGCAGAGGTTGTGCTGTTTCTGTTTAGTCAGCACCTTTCCATTTAGGAAGTGTATGGAAGCTCTTTGAATACAAAGCTGAAGACCTCAAGTAGTACTCAAAATATTTGTGAGAGGGGATTTTTCTGAGATGTAGTTAAGTTAGAATATCTGGCTCCAGTCTCCTGCTGGAATGCAGGATGGAGGCGAGGGATAATCACACACTAAATTGCTGCCAAATCGCTAGCTACCATCAGCCCAGGTCCCAGCCGGGTCCAAGCCGTGCTCCGCCAAAGTCTTCCGACTTCTGAAAAGTGCTGTTGGAGTGCAGCTGGGACCCAAGCTAATGGTGGCTGGTGGTTTGGCAGCGATTTAGTGTGTGATAACCCCCACCTCCATCCCATGTCCCAGCTCCAGCGGAAAATGCGGAATGATAAGCTCCTATATCTCAGAGGAAGAGACTGGCAAAACCACCCCTGAGCATTCATTGGTTAAGAAAACTCTATGAAAATTGTGGGGTACTCTAAGTTGACAGGCAACATGAAGGTACACATACAATTGGATTAGGTTTCAAAGAAATAGCTATATGAATCTCTTGTAGCATAAAGTCATGTGAGTCTCTTGCAGCAGTTGCATAGTGGTGTCAAGAAAGTAAATTTGTTGTGTGTGTTGCTCCAGGTTGATAGTAGCATGGAAGTTGTTGAAATCCTGGAGGAACTTCTCATGTGATTGCTTTCCCTGTGCTGGCCAAATTTAAAAAGTTGTCATTAAGAAATCATATGTAGAGGAGAGATTTTTGGGTACATGTGCTGAGGAAGTGTTGTACTAGGTCAGTAAAGAAGAGATTTGCATACTGTGGTATTATGCAGGTGTTCATGGCAGTGTCACTGACTTAGAGGTACATATTACTCCTCAAAATGAAGTAGTTATGAGTAAGTACAAAGTGGCAAAATTTGGTAGTTAGATCTGCTGCAGTTTCATTCAGGATAGTATTCTTGATGGTTTGCAGTACATTCTGGTGTGGGTTATTGGTGTATAGGGATTCCATTCATATCTTTGCCTTCACTGGAAAAGGTGGAGAAAGAGGCACTGGGAACTGTGTGGGTAGGAGCAGGGATCTCCTGTTTGGCTAGCCCTCTCTTCGTTGCCCAGAGGAAAAGCTATGGCATGATATAAGGTGGGTCAGGAGTAGGAAAAGAATCTTAAGAGATTTGAAAACAGGAGTAATGACGCAGATAGAGAAAAATGGTAAAGAGCATGAGCTGAGGAGATTAGATACCAGCTAATTTTGTTGGTGCAATGATCCAGTGCTTCTTCTCATTGTGCCTCATTAGTTCTGATGATATGGTTCCTGACTCGTTCCTGACAAGTATTTGTTCCAGCATACACCACTCCCCTCCCTGCAAATCTTCATCTCCATGTAGAAGTGGAACCTGAGGCTCAAAAGTGGCAGCCTGGGTTCTTAGGAAAAGCGAGAGTTGTCAGGATGACTGATGGGAATCAAGTAGCGAACACCTTAGCACATTAACATGGATAATAAAATTGGACCAGTGAAGTTACTGGGAAGGAAAGACATTTTCCAACTGATACCAAGTAAGGAGTTAAAGAAATCCAACTGTGAGCTTGTGCCAAAGGGAGATACATGCCTTAACAGTCTGAGCTGATGAATTCCAACAATGAAAGTTTGAAAGGAAGACATCAGCTGGAAATACATCCTGTTGTTCAGGAATGAAGGAGGAATGTGAGGGAATGAGAGCCTGATTCATAATAAGCAACTATTCCAAGTTTTGCAATTCTGTATTATGAGCCCATTATTTGCAAATCTTGTCAACATCAGTACTTCCAGTGGGTGGTGCAGAGAGTTGTTTCAGAGAAATGATTTCTAAAGAGAAGGATGACATCATGCTATAATCCTGAAACATTACTGAATTTAGAGTTTTGAAAACTTTGAATTCAAGAATGAAGCAGATCACAACAGGCTCCATTGTTTTTAATTTGCAGTCATGAATTTTTTTTGAATTGTCAAGTTTCCAGATTTTTGTTTTATGAAGGGCATATTTTCAAACTTTGTCATGAATTTGTAAACTCTATAAAGTTTGGGAAGGCAATGCTATTTTTCGTCAAGCCTCTCACTCTGTGGACACACACACATTAGAATTCATATCTGTTTCTTCAAAATACACATCATTTTTTTTCATCCATATGTCACTCAGGGACTATTTCTTTACTGACAAGAGAACACCAATATTTATATATACTGATAGAAATAAGACTTTCTAAACTGAAGCTTAATTCAGTGCAAGAAAAAAGCTAATAAAATGCCTTTGAACACTTTGAAAATGTGAAATGTGAATATTAAAATAGACAAAAAAAAAAAGAAAAAAAAGAAAATCAATGTCTGAAAGGAAGACAAATATCCACTGTTTAAGTGCAACAAATAAATTCCCATAATTTATATTAAAAACAAGTGGTGTCCGCAGCAGCCCAGTGGCAGCTGATTGCATGATTATGTTTTTATTCTGCAGAACCCAGCAAAACATTTCTGTGGATGACTGTGGTTGCAAATGTAGTACTTAACTGAGAGGTAATCATTACCACATTATCCATTAAGATAATCCATTAGTTCCTTTGCTTTTATGGTGCGCTTTATTTATGGCCAGTGTGGTCCAAGGGAACAGTCTCTAAAGACACAGCATGCCCTTGCTAGAATTTAGCGGTAGTATTTGTTCTTCCCTGTGCCAGCCTGATTCCACAGTCATCTTACCTGCCTGACTGCAAGTGTCCATCTGATGGGAGCCTGAGGCAAAGCTAGGCAATCCCCAGGTGCAATGTGGCTAGGCAACAGCAGCAAATCCCAGCCCAACTTGCATGCATGCTCTCTCTGGCTCCTGTTCTTTTCTTCATTTTAGCAGCTGTGTGCAGCATGATAAATTTGAACAGGGCGTGACAGATGTAGGGGAAGCCAGTGCTAATAAAATCCCCAGCTTTCAGCTGTGTGAAATCAAGACTGCTAATGCCCATTATGAGGTGTGTGTAGGTTTGTTTTTTTTTAAATGTCCACACATGGTGAAGAGGAAAAACCCTCCAAGCAAATGCTGATTAAAAGCTTGGGAGTGACAGAATATTTCACAGTGCCAACATATATCTATAGGGGCACCTCCAGACTGATTGAAAATGCCAGATTTTGTTCCTGTTCTTTTTATACAGGGTTAAAATATACCGACCTGGGAAGCCGGTTTAAACAGACTTTGATCACACTGGGAGTTGATTAAAAAATACTCTGGGATAAACAAAATGTGTATGGATCTCTAAAATAAAACCGGAAAGAACAGGAACAACTACATATCTATATCTAATCAATCTATCTATAAGAGATAAAATATATAGATCGATTGTTAGATGGATATAGATATATTGTGCATTTCATTGTACACATGGTTAATTTGTTCCAAGGAAGCAGTGGATTTCAAGCTTCCTTGAAAACAATGCCTTTTCATCTACATGCAGACTTTGGATAACTACACCATATTTTCTCCTCTGTTTTAAAAACTGGGAGTTCACTCTTACAGGCTTGTGTCATACTTTCTCGATCTGAGTTTACTCCTCAGCTGCAAGAGAATATTTTCAAAAGAACCAGTTTACCTTTCCACTCCTTACTGGTAGTCTACCATGAATAGAATATGTGTTCCTTTGCTTCTTTGACAAAGCCCTTGATAGCCAGGCCAAATAAACATGCATGGCTGAAGAAAAAAATATTAAACAATACATAAATTAAATAAATTGATTAGGAGTGTGTTCATATAAGCTTGTGGTTACTGTTTGTTCTTTACAATCTGCAGTTCAAGAAATAACCTAAGATGTATTCCTCATCCAAATCCCTGTCTAATCTACTTCAACATACTAACTCACTTTCCAGTCCTAACTACCACTTCAAGATGTCATTTCTTCAGGCTGCATCTACACTGCAGAAATAATCTGGGCTGACACTGCTTTAACTATCATGCCTGAATGCTACAGATTCTGGGAATTGTAGTTTGTTGTTGCACCAGAGCTCTCTGAAAGAGAAGGCTAAATATCTCACAAAACTAAAATTCCCAGAATTCCATAGCCTTCACCCATGGTGGTTAAAATGGTGTTCGCCTGGATATTTCTGCACTGCAAATGCAGCCTTGGTCTCCCTGTTCAACCATCACAATCTCTCTCTCTTGCCAGTCAGCATCAAGCACACTTCTACATCCTACCACACTCATTTACCCTTCCCCGCCTTCAACTTATGGTTGTTGTTGTTCTGTGTCTTCAAGTTATTTCTGGTGATTGGGGACCCTAAGGTGAACCTATCATGGGCTTTTCTGGGGTTGAGAGTGTGTGACTCACCCACGGTCATTGAGTAGGTTTCCATGGCTGAGTGGGAATCAAATCTTGCTCTCCAGAGTCATAGTCCAACACCCAAAGCACTATGCCACCTTACATTATCTTCTAAACAACTAATTTATGTTACATCCGATGATAATAATAATAATAACAACAATAATAATAAGCAAATCTTCACACACATGCAAACAAACCAAGCACCTCATTTTCCTCTATGGTGGCTACTTCCACTGCCGTTGGAAAGCTGCGATTTCCAGTTCCCTCAATGACTCTGATATTATATTGGCAGGAAATTAATTTACTTTCAGGTGAGTGTGTTGTGTATATGCTGTGGAGTGAGGCTAATCCTGTTCTTGGTTATTTAGTTTGTTTGTTTGGTTTGTTTGTTTGTAGCCCTCACAATTAAGCTGATGGCTCCTTCAGGAGTTGATAGCACAAGCATTCCTCTAGAGTTGACTTCTTTTTGATGAAGTTAACTGTAGTCCATGAAATTTTATGCCATAAATAAACCTGCTTTGGGGCAATCAATTCTATGCACGTCTATTGCAAAGTAAATGTCATTGTGTTTAGTGGGGCTTACTCTCAGGTAAGCAGATATCAGATGGTAACTATAGTCCACAAACTCCCCATCCTCGCTCCTACTGCAGCCATTGAATACAGAACTAGCTTCTTGAAAGGCGCTCTTATGTCACTCCTGAAGCAAGTCCAACTATGAAATGTACTAGACAGTTTGGGGGCCACTGCTTTAGTGCTTTACACTGTTGAACTACACTTCCCCTCATCTTTTGACACTAAGGCGGATGTGAGATACAGTCGGACAACACCTGGAGCGTCCTGCATTTCTTAGCCCTGCCATAAGTGCTGCCAGGACAACATGGCAACAATGTAAAACATATAGAGAGAGCCAAAGACTTGCATTGCCTGGGGCATTATTTATCCTATTGGTGGCCATGTCCCTCATCACCTGTGGACAAATGCATATATTCCTTGTTGGGAAGGATCCACCTATGGGAAAAAGAATCACAACAGATATTACCTCTGTTGTTGCACAGTTTAAGTTCCAGAGCCCAGGAAAAGGTACATGACAGTGCAAAGAGTCTGTCTACTTCCAGCCAAAAGAACTGTCAAATACATTTATGTTCTGGTTCGCTGCTGAGTCTTAGCAATGGAAGTAGACTCCAGGGTGCAGCCCTGGCTTAAATTATATTCAAGCCTTGCTATTTTAAAGCCTGGTTTAAAAATAAATTGACATTATTATAGCAAATCAATGTACACTGATGGCTTTATATTAATAATAATACTTTTTATTCTCTATGGCATCACTGGGAGGCTTTAATGTATTTTAAATCTCAGAGCAATTAACCGGTGTCTTCAGTCATTTGGGCTTTATTACTAGGGATGGCTTTTGGAAAGACAGGTGAGGCTGTTGTTTCAGAACAGCCCAAGTGTGAGAATCACAATTGTCACTGCCTAAGAGTTAATACAGTTTTAATTTGTGGAATCTCTTCTGCAAACTGCAGTTCAAGACACTCTGTTAACATTTATTTTTGGCTTGGTTTGGTTTGGTGTAGTGGTTTCAGCACTGTACTATGGCTCTTGGGGCCAGGGTTCAAATTTCTGCTTGGCCATGGAAACATACTGGGTGATATCAGGCCAGCCCCACTCTCTCAGTAGGAGGAAAAGACAACCCCTGCCGAACAAATCTTGCCCAGAAAACCTCATGATAGGTTTGCCTTAGGTTCACCAGAAATTGGAAACAACATGAAGGCACACAACAAAAACGAGTTTCTGAAATTGGGAAATGAGAAATATTAAAGAAGGCCTTAACTTTATTACCTAGTAATCAAGCTTATGGATGTTTTAATATCTAAAACCAAATTACCCATGGTTAGAAGAATCCATTATACTGTACATTCTCCACTTTAAAATGGGGGGGGGGGGTATTATACATACACAAGAGTGTACTTAGGATCCCACCAAGGATTGTTGCCTGAATGATACCTGCAGACCGTTAGACAATGCTCTTCCCACTATTAATTATTGCTGTAACAGGATAGACTGGTGTTAGAGAAAATAGTTATTGAGGCCTCATACGACGCCCATTTCTGTGCACATCAGCATTTTAAAATCCATAATCCACAAAATCCCCATTTGCCGCTTGGCCAACATAGCTATCCCTGGATATGTTTCCAGCATTTTAAAAACAACCTCTCATTTATCAGTGATAGAAACTAGCAAATACAGATTGACTAATCCTATTTTTAAAAAAATACACACAAGCAGGAACAGTGGAACAGATACCAACGATCAAGTATTAAGCAAATCTATTTCAGGTTGGTTGATCAATTAGTTCAAAGAGAGATTCATAATCTTCAAGACATTAAGCAGTGCATTTGGTGGAGCAGACAGTTCTAATTTCAGTCATTGATAACCAGCCCTGAGTATATTCCCACCCTACTCTCTTTTAGCTGTGGTAATGTCTCAGTATTCCATCAGAAGAGATTCCTCTTCCCTGCAATAATCAAAGAGCCTCACTTTGACACACTTCAGCACAGTTTATCTCATGGCCAGAACAAGAGGGATGATCGAATATGCTTCAGGCACGGCATGTTATGACACAAATATAAAGAGATAATTCTCTTGCTTTATGAAATCAAGGTAACTCAAACAGTCATGTTAGTGATACACTCAAAAACATTGAGGCTTATAAGTATTGAATGCTAAGAAATGCTTTGGAATTCCTAAGTCTTTAAGGCTTGAGGTAGTGATGGGGAACATGTGCCACTCCAGCTGTTTTTGCACCATAACTCCCATAGTCCATTACAATTGGCTGTAATGGTTAGGGCTGAGAGATGTTGTTGTCCAGCAACATCTGGAAATCCTCAGGTTGCCCACTCTGTTTTGATGGATTGACCTAGTTATGGAACATTATGATTTCTTCCTTCTGTTTGGTATCTTGAAACACCAAGAGCTCTTCAATCTTATTGCTTGGGAACATCCTGTATAATTTTTGTTTTAATTTTAAAAAGAGATAGTCTTAAGTTGTTAGGGACATATGCACATGTTTTTCACACTACACAAATGGAGCCCAAAAGTCACCATTTTGCAAAAGACATATTCTGGTTATAGCAGCAGAAACAGAATTGCACAGATAGCATGCTGTTTTGTGCCATGTCTCTGCATGTTCCAATTTCACATTGTGTATTGCAATTACACACAGTACATTGTGTTATACAATCAAAAGATTGTATAACATACATTGCGGTTGTGCATCATATATTGTACCTTGTAAGATGGCACATTGGCATGGCCTGCACATTGTTGCATGGGGGTTGTGTAGTTCTTGTGTAGTGAATATTTGTGGATATATACACTGCGCTGAGGGTTAGTTGGATTGCACCCATACTGTGGCACAAAAATACTTTTGAAATTCCTTTTCTTTTCAACTTCCACCTGTCATGAAATATGTTGAGGGAGGGGAAACTTAGATGGGAGTGTAAATCTTTTATTTATTTCAGATTTGCATGTGAGAATCAATAATTTCAAAAGTGTTCTCTTTTCTAGCCAACATTACAAAAGTGGTTTTTTAAAAACATTTTTGCAACTTTTTGGGGAGGCGGGGGGTGTCATTTGCACTTGTTGTTTTCACTGGTATAGAACTCTACGGGTTTTTTTTTAAAAAAATTAAAATGTATAAATAAATTTTTTGTGAGCAAGTTCCAAAATACAAAAATCTCTGAACAGCCAACCATTTTCTCAGCAGCGTTTTACAGTTTATTAGTCTCCCTTTCTTCTCTCACATGAGAAAATTTGTGAATATTCTTTGTGAGTACACGTCTGCTCTTTCAGGAAGAAGCTGTGGTCCTTTATTTAGCTCAGTCTGCCTACAAGCTATAAAATCAAAGGTAGCAATATGATAAAGGGCTGAACACAGGAAAACCTACATGGGTCTTTGACTCTTCTGGTGGAAACTGAGAGCTTATGTTCATAAAAGGTTCTGATGTCTTCATTCACTGGCGAAGTTCTTTAGTCCACATATACTTACCTTTTTTAAAAAAAGAAGTCTTAATATCTCTCTGATTTTAATGCACCAATAGTTGGGCTGCAAGGTTTTCCAAATAGCAATAAGAGTTGAAAATTTATAACTCATAGGATTGACAATCAGAAAGTAGCTATTGATAGGACCATATTCTACCTTAATACCAATTGTATGAAAGCATTTGATCCTGGGATGTGCCAAAATGACGAATATTAAGCTGCAGTAATGATTCCATTCAAATACACGTAGATAAACAATGCAACTTGACTTCAAGGGACTTACCCAACAGATTTCAGAAGAACCAAGCACTGTTTCCTGCACAGAAAATGCTGGGTTTTGTATAGAAAAAAAATGTGTAAATTTTGTACAGAATAAGTCTTGAACTGTGAAGATTGTGGCTTGTGCCTTGAGTCGAAAGTAGAAAGGTGAATAATAATAATCCAGTGTTCTCATCAACCAGTTTTCCAACACTCAAGAAACACATTTTTGATCATTGTTCCAATATTTTCAAGTAGTCTTCATCTTTACAATTCTAGCATTGTATAGATTCACAGGATGGCTTTATCTGGTTCAAATCCCATAAAACAGGTGGCCACAAGGAGTCAACCACAGTTTCTCAGCTAAACCTACTTCGCAGGCAGCAACAGGAAATAGTCAAACAGTCTCTGTGTACATGCCAAAGAAAGACGATAATATATTTCTTCCTTTCCCAATTGGTTGCTAGAGTACTCAAAGGAAAACATTCACTATCTTATAAACAGAGGAGAGGAAAATGGATCTTCTAATTGTCTGATTGAGGTGTGTTTCAGACATGCTCTCTTATTTCTGCCACCAGGCCTCATTTACGTCTTTTTGGCTGTCCACAGTATCCTTCTCCAGAACCACATTTCAAATGAGTTGATTTTCTTATTTGCTTTCTTCACTTTCCAGCTCGCTCATCCATACACGGTGATGGAGAATACAATGGATTGGATGATTCTAACTTTAGTGTTCAGTTGTTTATCGTTACTCTTTAGGATCTTGTCTAGTTCTTTTGTAGCTGCCCTTCCCATTCCTAGTCTTCTCCTGCTTTCTTGACTGCACTGTACATTCGGATCAATGTTTGATCCAAAGTAGGGGAACTCTTTAACTATTTCAATTTTCTCATTGTTTAGGTTGAATTTATGTAGTTCCTACTCTTGTTTTAAAGGGTGCAGTCTGCAAAATACAGGACTTTTAGCGGCCTTTCAGTTTACATAAAGGGCATCTCTTATAATAAGGGACAGCTGGTAACCTATAGGGAATGCAACAGACCATCTTCCCAACATCCTTTGAGGCAGTTCAACATGGTTTACAGGAACTGAACACATCTTTCAGCGAACATGGCAATGCATCAAAGGATCTATCAGTTAAATTACAGCATTGGGATGTGCTGCAGGATGGCTGATTTAATGAAAACTGGGTATTTTATTCATCATTTCCAGATGGGTTTCTGACTGCTTTTAATCTGATTTTTTTAAAATGATGAACCTGAACGTACTCAGTTCATGTGATCTTAGATAATTTTAGGTGACCAGGAGTTTTGGCTCTGTCAATGTAATATATAGTTTCCCCTGAAGTGAAAGTGGTAAACCTGTGTCTGTCTGTCTGGTAATAAATATTCAAATACATAAACTTTATGTGATAGGATACCTCAATATTGTATAATTTATAATATAATTTATTAATATATAATTTATAATCCAGAAGAGCTCACCATTATTTTATAATTTTAATGTATAAAATTATTTTTAAAACTATGAGAACTATGGCCATATCTGCTACATAATATGTTACAACATTGTTTTGATGTAAATCTCAGAAACATCTCAAGATTTTAGCACCAATTCTGTGTTCAGTAAATATTTGGATTACAGTGATAGGATATGCGTGTCCAGAGTTGATTAAAAATGAGAATTCTCTAACTAAATTTTCAGGGGTTGCTAGCAATTCCATTTCATAATATTTTACAGTAGAATAGTTTCTAGCTTTGTATATTACAGCAGAACCCAGTTTTTAGTTTTTCTGCTTCAGTTCAGCTGAAACCATTTTTATACCACAATTTGTTACAGATGTTATCTCAACATTTCTTTGTTAGTGCATCTATTTGACTGAATTCCTAGAAGTATTATCTTGATACCTCACAGATTTTGGCTCACATATTGAAGAGGATCTCCTCTTCAGAGCCATCCTTTTTCATGTGATCAAAGCAGTGACAGAGAGGGAAGAAGGGCTAGCATGATCCTTTTCTTATATAGTTCACAGTCTGAATTGAGCTAGACCTACTGGAAATATAGTTAGTCATAATTAGCCTGAGAATGAGTATATTGAGATTTATCTGTAGATCCCTTGATATTATGCAGCAGATTGGCAAGACTTACTAGATCTTGTTCATTTAACAAAAGGAACAAATTGAAACAATCTTCTCCACACCAAACAAAAGTGTTGGAAAGAGCAATGCCATTGAAATATCAATTGAAGGTGGGGCAGTGGAAGATTTGTGGCTGAAGAAACTGTGAGATCCACTCTGATGCCGAAAACAAATTCCACACCTGAGTCAAATATATAGATAAGCTCATCTATCTACAACTGTAACTGTGGGGTTGTCTGCACTGGCAAAATGAAGTATAAACTAGTATAAATTATAAACTCCTGTTCTTCACTGAGTGCAGCATTTGCTGGATTTTCTTGGTTGGTTTGTAGACCATTTGGAGGTTGTGTTTCCTCATCAGTTTCCCTATTCTGTCTGTGACTCCTTTGATGTATGGTAAACTATATCATACCATATATGGTATACAGTGGAGCCTCGCCTTATGAGGGGGATCCGTTCTGAACCCCTCCACGTAAGGCAAATTCCAACTATGCTCGAGCCCCATTATAGTGAATGGGGCTCGTGCTCATGGAGGCATGACGCGTCTGCGCAACAGGCCATTGAAAGTATTACAGTGCAGCTTCCGCATAAACTGGAAGCTGTGTATGGCGTGCCTGCTTATGACATGGGCACACTGTACCGTACATCAAACCAACCAAGAAAGTCCAGCAAATGCTGTGCTCAGCAAAGGACAGGAGAGGATCCCTCACAGTTGCAACAGTTTACCACATACCATGCAGATGTGGACTAGTCTACATAGAAACCACCAAACGCAGTGTTCAAACATGAATCAAGGAACATGATAGACACTGCAGACTGGATCAGCCAGAAAAACATTATAAACAACCCTGAGCTTAAAATGCTGTTTGAAAACACAAATTCTGGACAATGCCAACAACTGTCAGGTCAGAATGCACGGAGAAGCCATTGAAATCCATAAAGACCTGGACAACTTCAACGTGAAAGAAGAAACCCTTAAAGTAAACAAAATTTGGCTACCAGTCCTGAAAAACACCAAAATCAAGCCCAGCAAATGCAAATGAAAACCACCCAGGATGAGGGGGATTTCCCAGCAGACAATGGATCATTAATTAAATAGACACCTTGAGGCCTTGCCATTCAATAACAGAAGAATACACAGATTTAAATGTAAATTTCTTTTTCTCAACCAACAGTATATATACCCCACTCTCTTTCATGCCAGCATTCTCTGAAGATGCCAGCCATAGCTGCTGGCAAAATGTCAGGAATAAACTCTTCTAGAACATGGTCTGAAAAACCCACAAAAAAACTATGGATGCCGGCTGCGAAAGCCTTCACATATAGCATAAATTATTTAATCTAATTTAAATGAAATTATTTAAATATAAATGTAAATTATTTACAAATTAGAATTATAAATATCTCAGTAATTATATATATTAGTATTTCAATATTTGTGTTAATAAATAAATTTATTTATATAGCTATAAATAAATATAAATTATTTAAAATATTTACCAACAAGAACAAGAGGAACATTTGTGCAATAGTCAATGCTTAAGGAAGTTTTGATTTCCATTGGGAGGTATAGATCTTGGGCCCATTCACACTACAGAATTATACCACTATGATTGCACTGTAAATGGCATCGCCACAACCTATGGAATCCTAGGGTTTGTAGTTGGAGGAATTCTTTGGTTTTGATTTCCATTGAGAATTCTCATCAGCCCTTCCTAAACTCCCTAAACTGCAAAGCCTAGGATTCCATACGATGTCGCCATGGCAATTAAAGTGGGACAAACTGTGTAATGTGAAAGGGCCCCAGATAATTTCATATTTGAATTTGCAAATATTGAATCCTCCAAGTTACTATCTGCCTTTCTACAGTCAAAGAAATTCATATAAAAATTGTGGGAATTGGGTAGAAAGTGAAGGAAATGAAGTTGTGAAAATTCTGAATTTGGCAGTAATTGTGAAGGTTTTAGTGGGGAACATAGAACTTAGTTGCTGATGTCTACCTGTAAGTTATTTCCAACTTATGGTGACCCCAATGTGAAACTATTGTAGGGTCTTCTTGGTGTTTCTATTGCTTTCCTCTAGGGGTGAAAGAACGTGACTTACCCAGAATCACTGAATGGATTTCCATGGCAGATTGTGGAGTCGAACCCTGTTCTCCTAGAGTCCTAGTCCAGCATGCAAACTACGTACACCACACCAGCTTTCAACATAGAACGTGGAATCCTTATTTATCCAAGTTGTCAAGACTAGAAGAGAGAGATGGATGAGATGGACTCTTTTCTGGCCTGCCTCATGCCTTCTTTTTCCCTTCCTCCTCTGCCCATTTACTGCACTGAAGGGAAAAGCAGCTGTAAGCTAAGTATGAATCTCCCTTCCTTACCACTCTTCTTTTGGAAATCATACTCTCCTCTGATTCTTTTTTTGAGCTTGACTGACTGCATTTCCACCAGCTCTGGAGCTGCCACTGAACCATAGTTGGCTCATAGTGTGCAAGAAGCAAACCGTGAGCCCTATTTGTATGCTTTTTTGTGCTTTTGAGATCTCCCAGAAAACAGGCAGATGATTTTAGTTGATGGCCTGGGAACTCATGCCTCATTGTAGGATGGGTTTCCAGAATACCTTGCATTATATTATTATTTCCAGATGTCACTGATTATTCATACTTGCCCTTTTTGTTCTGCTGCTGGCCAGTAAAATGACCTCTGGCACCAAAGGAATTTACACAGCAACCTTTCTTGGCAAGGAAAAAAAAATACAGAAACTTGGCAATCATTTCCCTTTTGCCAGTTTCTGCTGAATATGAGACAAAGGTCAGTGGAATTTGGGGCAAATGATGATTTCCATAGAACACAAACCTCTGTAAGGAGCATATTCACATCTACTAGGAATCGCTCAGGTAGGATTCTGATTTCCCAACAGAATGCATTAATAAGATCTTTTCCTAGCTACTCTAGATTGTTATTGATTGCCTTTCCTTTGTGTGGTTTTTTTTCCTCTCTCCCTAAAGGCACAGAAATCCCTAGCTGTGCAGTTTCAAGCCAAATGTCTCCATAACAGATAGTGAAAGATGATTAGGTCATGTGACCCCTGTGGCTGTTTAAGGATTTGCTCTGCTGTGGTTTGGCCTAGAGAGATTTGTGATCCCGTGCTTTACAACTAGGGAACAAAACCAAAATGCAGAGTGGGGGAATTCCAACTTTTCTGCCAAGATGACAATGCAGGGGTGTGCCTGTAATTTTGCTGCCTTTGCACTTCTGTTTCCTTGCATGCACAAACGTTAAACTTGCCAACATTTAATTTCAGTTCCCCCTAGTACAGAGCTTAGAAAATTTAAGAAAAAACCCCCAAAGATAAAGAAAACATAAAAAAAAGTTTGCACATTTGAGCTTATATTAACACATGTGAAAGTAACAAGAAAAGGTGATCTTATACTAAAGAGACCAGTAGCTTGTAATCTTGAACTCTTTGGAGGAGTAAACCCCATGGCTCATGCTGGGACTTACTTCCAAGAAAACACAGAAAGGATTGTGCTGCATGTCCTTCCCAAAATTGAAAAGATACCTTCAAATCCTGTACTAAATATCTACTATACTTAATATGCATCTACTGCTTTTTAAATAATATATGGAAACCAGTTTTTAACAGGGGACAGAACCATAATTTAGTTTGTTTTTGTTAGTTGCCTTCAAGTTAACTTTGAATTATGATAATTCTATGAATGAGAGACCTCTGAGTTACCTTATCCTCAACAGACTCAGGGTCATGACTTTCTTGATTGACTCTGTCCACTTGGAAATGTGGTCTTCCTCTTTTCCTACTGCCGTCCACATTACCAAATTTTGCCATCTTTTCAAGTGAGTCATATCTTCTTATGATAGATTCACAGTACAATAGTCTCAGTTTTGTCATCCTGGCATATAGGGAGAGTTCAAGCCTGATTTGTTCTAAGACCCATTATATATGTTTCTAGCTGCCTGTGGTATCCTCAGAACACATTTCAAATGAGTTGGTTGATTATCTTCTTGCCAGTTTTCTTCATTCACCAGCTTTTACAACCATTCATGTACTGGGAAATATGAGGACATGGCCATCCTAACTTTAGTATTCAGTGTTATATATATTTACACTTCAGGATCTTGTCTAGTTCCTTCACAGCTGCCCTTTCAAGCCCTAGCTCTTTTCTGATTTCCACTCTAATGATTTAACCAAGGTATGGAAAATCTGGAACTATTACAAAGTCTTCATGATATACTTTAAAGTTATGTAGATAATCTGTGGTTCTTATTTTTGTTTTGTTTTTGTTAACTTAAGAGTAATCGTCACTGAATGCAACCTGGTTCACTTGTCAAATAGACATGTATAGGATTGGAGTGGAATTTGTATTCATATAATTGAAATTTACTGATGGACAGAAAATATATTTTTACAAAGCATACACTTCTGCAAAAGAAAAAAGTGTTCTGAACAACCAGGATTCCTCCCCCATAAAATTATTTTTTCACACATTAAAAAAAGTCCAAAAGTGCAAAAGAAAAAGAAAGCACAAAACTCTTGTCATCTCATCCAGTGGGGATAAAACATCTGAAATTTTTCATTCTTCATTGTGAGAATGAAATGAGTGATGTATAAACCAATGTCCATCTCTACACTTGCATGTAACAGGAATCAGCCTCCCTGCATAGCTTGTGCTGGTCCTACACAAAGCTTTATACCTCAAACAACATCCAGTTCAAAAAGGGCAAGTGAACTCTGCCTTGTATATTTGCTAAATGATGAACTGGTTATTCTTGCCCCTTTTTTGTTCTGGAGAGTGTGTGCCCATGTTTTTAATACTCCTGTTCCACTTTACCCTTCGGGTATATATTATAAGAGTACTTGACTGTGTACTCCAATTGCACTAAGATGCATTTCCACAAAGATGTAATTGCCGGGTGTGTATATGGGGGGGAGGAAGAGGAGAGTCTTGCTTCTGGGCTGTCTAGGAGCTAATTAGCCCCGTCTCCCATCATATATAACAGCACCTCAAGGCGTTTCTCATATGAGCTCAACTAACCTTGCCTGCTAGGCTTTATCCTGTCAGCCAATAGCTATAGCAGTCTGAAGGCATCCAGCCATGAAGGGACCCAGCATCTGGAACTTAAATATCAACCTCGATTCAAAATTAGAATTTCTTCCTTTTTTAAAAAACAATCCATTGTTATAGCTTTATTAAAAAAAAAAACACCTTGCTAACTATTATTATACGCGTTTGTTTAAAACCACTCTGTTTATTCCCAGCAAGGCCATTCACATCTGAAAATTTATTGCTTCGGCAAAGGCATCCGTTTTTATTAGAGTAAGCCCAAGGCTGTGAGACCAAACAAAGGTAACTTCCATCTAGGCTTGTTACCACTTGCCGCACTCCGTTGGAGACCTTAAATAGAATTTCTAAAGAACAAGCAGAGCTCTTAATCCTAGTGAAAGAGCCGTGTTCAAGTGTCTCTCCTTTGGTTGGCAAGGGTGAGAAACTGGAAGGACAAAGGCTGAGCTTTTGCCTTTTCTTGAGGTTTCAGAGAGGAAGTAGTGATCTTTTTTTTTCTGGGTGAGGATAACTGAAGCGCCCTACCATCATTAGGTAATAAATGAATGTTCTGTTGGATGTAATTAGTCTGAAAAGTTGACCACACGTCCTAGAGGACCAATTATAAGTCAAAAGATGAAGCCAATGGCAGTGAATGCATTATTTTATCAAAAGAGATAGCTTCCAGTCTCTCACATGGGAGAGAGTGTTTTACCAAAGTTTGACGCAGCCACAGTGGAAAGAGACACTTATGCATTTGTTTTTATTTCTTCCATGCTTATATCTCTATCTGTCAAGACACACATATATAGATATGTATATATATACACTTACATAAAAATATATGCATACATATATCAGTGGGGGAATATTGTCATGAAAATAGACATGTGAGGAAGATTATCTGGATCCTTCTGCCTTATTTCTCTATTTTCCTTTCTTTACCATTTTTATTTTATTTATATAGACATTTATATGCTTTCCGTGAGTGCTTCTACACAATTCAGTGTGACTCAGAAAATGGCTCAGAATGAGAATAGAATTTAAGATAAGGCAGTCAGTAAAAATACAAAGAAAAGCAGAAAGCTATAGGCAATAGAGGCATTGTGGTGCAGTGGTTTAAGCACGGAACTATGACTCTGGAGACCAGGGTTCAAATCCGTGCTTGGCCATAGAAACTCACTGTCTCTCAGCCTCAGAGGCAAACCCACACTGAACAAATTTTGCCAAGAAAAATCACATGGCAGGGTCATCTTAAATGACCATAAGTCAAAAATGACTTGAAGGTATGCAACAACACAGGAAATAGAGAAAAGACATTTGAAATGAAACAAACACTTGATAGTAAAAGGCTGCCAGAATAACAATATTTTCAACCAATACAGAGTACATCTTTGCTTCATGAATATATGACATTGACACTCTCAAGCTCCTTCCTCCTATCTCTGGCTTGAAATATAAAATGATTATGTGCAAACATGGGATCCTTTCACACTATGCAGTTAAAGTAGAAACATAGGGGTCATTCACACTTACCATTTTTTTTTTTACCAAGGAGATCTGGGTCTCCTTGGTGATGTCATTCTGAATTGAAGTTCTCACTATGGTTGCCATGATCAAATCTCCGTGGCATTTTATCCCGACTCCCATTCACACTTGGAGGGGGGAACGGCAAGAGGGATAAAATGCCAGAAGAGATTTGATTCGATCATTGTAGAAGAGGGGAGAAGAAGGAGGAAGAGGCGGGAGAATGAAGGAGGATGTAGGAGGACGCGGAGGTGGTGACAGGGGAGAGGAAGAGGAGGAAGAGGAGGGAGGATGAAGGAGGACATAGGAGCATGCGGTGACAGCAGGAAAGGAAGAGAAGGAAGGATGTAGGAGGACGTGGCAGGGGAGAGGAAGAGGAAGAAGGAGAGGGAGGAGGAAGAGGTGGCAGACGCAACAGAGGCGTCTCCATATTCAAAATGATCCTGTGTATTCTGGATTGATCCGGTAGTGAATTCTCACTACTGAAGTTCCAGATCATGTGGCACAGCAAAAAAGATGTGATAGGTGACCTGGTGAAAAATGCACTGAGTCAAGAGTGTTTTTTGGTGCCCCCCCCTGCAAACTGCACCGAGTGCAGTTGGGGGAGTGTGAACGCTTATGAAACAACTTGATTTCCACATTGGGGTTATTTCATAGTGTGAGTGAGCCCATAAGGTTATAAATTATATGGTGTGAAAAAAAGTTGGTTAGTATTCAGCAGGAGTGCATTGTAGATGTCTGCATAACAGTCTTTAAAGTCTTCAAGAAACCATTCTTGATGAAATATTTATGGATTGCTATGAGTTATATGACTGGAGCATCTAACCAATCTTTTATTTGATTACTCCTTTATCTCTTTAATGATGGTTAAATTATTTTGGCTTGATTTGGAACTGGATCCATCAAATCAAATTATTGTTTATTTGTTGAAAAAGCAAAAGAGATTAGTTTATATTATTCCTAGCCAAGTTTTGAAATAAGGACCTATTGCGTTCCTAATATGGACCCATTGCATTCCTAATGATATTAAACAAAAAGCATCCAGCATACCAGCTGTTGGACCCCCAAAGTTCCTTCCAATGGCCTAGTTGGTTTTGATCTGTCACAAGAGAAGGTAAAGCAGTAATAGACGGGGATGCAACTCTCTCCTTGGTTACTTGAAAGCTGCTATGAAATAACCCGGTGTGCAACTCGAGTTCCACACTGGGTTATTTCATGGTGTGAGTGAGCCCATAGGGTTATAAATTATATAGTGTGAAAAAAAGTTGGTTAGTATTCAGCAGGAGTGCATTGTAGATGTCTGCCCAGTAGTCTTTAAAGTCTTCAAGCAGTGGACACTGTCCATTGTCCTAGGGATCCTGTATACTTTAAAAATGTGTGCAGAACACTGTTTTCACTGGACAAAAGTCATCCAATTAATTCATATATTTGATGAAGTATGGGAGAATGATACGTTTAAAGAATGTATATAAATATACAAAGGTGTATATTTTGGAAAATACAGAAAAAAATATCCAAATGTATGCATGGAGGTTGTTTTAATCACAAACAGATGTGTAACCAGGAAGAAATTAGCTTAGGGGGCGGTGAACACAGGGGAAAAAAATAATACTCACTTGGTATTCAGTTTTGTAGGAACACGCAACATACGACCACTTTTGCAGTTAAAGACTTCTTTTAATCATTAATACAAATTTTCAAAACCTAGTTTTTAGTCCATAGTTTTAGGGGGAAAAAAAATATTTTTTTTACATGCGTGTCAGGATCAGGGTGGAATTGGAGTGAATGGGCTAATTGGAGGGGGGACTAGTCTGACAGCATGGTATGTGTCAACATTTTGTTTTATTTTATTTTTACATTCAGGGTATATTAATAGAAGGCTAGCTGGGTGTCTGAAATGGAGACATATTTAATATTTTAACCTTTTTTTAAAAACATGCAGTCATCCCTATGTATTTTCAGGGGTTGGAGCACTTTGTCCCATGTGCGCATGTTTGTTCATTCATTTGTTCACTCACTCAAGTGTTGTGGAGGGAGAGTAAGATGGAGGGGATAGGCCAATCTACCATTAGCTCTATTACCCTATTTCCCTGAAAATAAGACATCCCTAGAAATTAAGACCTAGTAGGGACTTTGCTGAATTGCTAAATATAAGGCCTCCCCCAAAAATAAGACCTAGCAAAGTTTTGTATACATACACATACAGTATATATTAAATGTTGACAGGTATATAATAAAGCTATTGGTTGATAGGTTTTGGCTTGCTGGGAAGAAAAACATGCAACTCTTTTGTACCGATTTGAATGTGGGCATAGGAAATGTGTGGCAGACAGTTCAACTTGAGTCCAGTGTATTTCGAGTAGGTATGGTACGAACAGGGTCAATGACCTATAAAGCACTATACAGCTTAGGTCCCGATATTTTAAAGACTTTGGAGTTTATCGCATGAACTTTAAAACTGGCTTCAGCCTCTTGGGCTGAAGCCAGGAGGTGGGATGGAGGCGGGGATCATTGCATGCTAAATTGTCACCTAATCACTGCCCACCATCAGCCCCGGTGCAAGCCATGCTCCGCCAGCACTTTTTAGAAGCCGGAAAGTTTCTGACTTTGAAAAAGTGCTGGCGGAGTATGGCTGGGACCGGGCTTGGATCTGGGCTGATGGTTGGTGGCAATTAGGCAATGATTTAACATACAATAATCCCCACCTCTATTCCGCATCCTGGCTCCAACCAGGAGGCTGAAGCTGGTTTCAAAGTTCATGCGATAAACTCATAAATCTCCCCATACAAACCTGCATAAATGCTAAGATCTTCACAAGAAGGCTTTGTTTTGATCCCAACCCCATCACAGGTTTGCTTAGCGAGGATATGGGGGAGAGAGAGAGAGAGCCTTCTCAGTGGCTGCTCCCACCCTCTCCTTTCCAAAAGAAGTTAGGCTGGACCTCTCCCTGCTTTCCTTTCACCAGCAAGTAGATACATTTTTATTTAAGCAAGCTTTTAATGGGTAAGCAGGGAAAGTTGTTATTTATAACTTACCTGTTTTTAACTTTAGTATGATTTTAAAATGATTTTATAGTGTTTATTGTTTTTTTTTTAATTAAAAAAAGAAATCTCTGGAACCTGCTTAGAGGCCAATCCTGGAAGAAAGGAGGCATATAAATGTAGTAAACAAATAAAAATAAATAAACTTTGGGATCACCACAGACCAGGAAAATGTGTGGTGAAGCTGATCCCCCCCCCCCAGTCAGTGCAGGCAGCCCCTTACTGGTGGAATAGAGTTTGGAAATGTTCATTTTGGATTGCAACTTCCAGGATCCCCATGCCAACCTAACATTTCCAAGCTTTGCCTAGAACCAGAGTAACAGATTAGCCTATCCTTAATAGTTAAGGTTTATTGGAACTCTAGGCCATTTCTAGAACCTGAGGAAACCTTATGCAATCTTTCTGGGTTTTTTTTGCCAGAGCACTGGGAAATTCCCTGACCCAAATTCAGTTACTGTTTAAATACACATTTTATTCTCTCAAAGCTTTTCCCTAGCTTTTATTTATCTTGACCTTGTTAAGAAAACAAGGCCAAAAATGTACCTCCTAGACATCTTACTGCAAAATGCAAACACTGAATTTAAGCAAAGCATGCTTTCCTCGGGGCTCTGAGGCTTGCCTGCATGTCCTTACATATGGTTCCCTGGAGAAGTTTAAAAAAAAAATTGAACAAGCTTTTGAGGACATTTGTGTTGCTCTTTTTTTGACCTGTCATTGGTATTGAGGATTTGGGCAAAAATGAGATGATGTGGAGGAAGGGGAGGCAGATAAATGCTAATGTTCAGCCAATGCTAGGGGAAAGGGGAAATGCCCTATTTTCAATGTACAGGAACAAGTTGTAGTTTTCTGTTGATTTGCAAAGTTTCCATTCAGAGGAGCTGATGATTCCCTGACATTTAGGAAGCACACTTGGCTTTCACACATGTGCGCTTCCTCAACATTTCAGCAGTGATTTATCAGCGCTAGTCTGATAATCTTCTTTAATAACGAATCATGTTCTGAATCAGGAGAAATAACTAAAGCTGATGAATAGATTAGGGGACTAATAACTGAAGGGGATTCACTGTTCTGGTGGCATGGATACCACCAGCTGCCACCACAGAGAATGGGTGGTTCCCAGCCATTTGTCCCGTTCTAGCCTGAGACAGCAGTGATTTGCCCAATATTACCTAATGAACTACAAAGCTATGTGGGAACTTGACCATAGTGTCTTTAGGCCAAATCCGCTACAGTTTCCAATGTTACAAACAAGAGGCTCTTCCATTTTCTAAGGAATTTATCACACACACATTTGTCTCCGTTCTGGGCACAGGCAGGGGACATAAATGTCAGAGTGAAAATAGAGTTTATTGCAAGGCATCCCCATGCCATCTTCAGCCCTAACCCGTCCCCAAGCAGGGCTCAGGAATGTGAATTTTTCTTGCTCAGCTGGGCAAAATTTGGCTGAGCAAAGTTCATGTGCCTGATCCCAGGGGACGGGTTAGGGTTGGCGATGGCATGGGGATGCCTTGGCGATAGCTCAGCATGTGATAAACTCTATTTTCACTCAGCCACATGTGTCCGTGCCCAGAACAGAGACAAAAGTGCATACGATAAACACCTAAAACAAACAAACAAACTCTGGATAATAACATCCCAGATTTTTTTCCCCTTTACTAGACACTGCAGACTGCAAACACCTCTGATAGAACATTGCTATTGCTGGCCAAAAACAGTTGGGTAAATTGCTGCAACTTGATTTGAAATCTCATAAATAAATCCTCTTTTCCCTGACACTAGTTAAGCTGCTGGGTTTATTTCTAGCGTGCTGCATCTTTGAAGATCATCACTTCATTGAAAAAAAAAAAAAAGCCCCCTTGCTTACCCTGAGATGTTACGATAAAGTAATGCATTGTACGAGGAAAGAATTCATTGACAACAATTTCCTGCAAATAAGAGCACTATAAAACATCCTCTATTCATTCAGAACAATTTCTGTCAACTTCACTGAAATCTGAAAGGAGATTTTTAAAATGGTTTTCAGTATATAACAGAACAGGAAGAAACCAGACAAAGGACTTGGCATAGAATAGTGTTGCAGTGTTTGCCATCTGTGCACTCAGAGTCAGCAACCTCAAATATTTTATATGTAGTTTGCACATGCTAAGCCATAACAGTCACCTCCTAAAAGTTTGCCTGACTTTAATTGCTTTAATAACATCATTTACCAAAAAAAGCCCATCATATGCTCAGGGTGTGAATGAAAGAATGCCTCAGGACTGCAAAGATGAGTGGTGTGAGTGTGTCAGTCCTTTCATCCCTAGTCAGCTGCTTCCCACCTTTTGTTTCCATCTTTTTGGACATGTGCATTGGCTCATTGCCATATTTTACTTTTTTACAAGTTCGTACCATCTTTTATTTTCCTTTTCTGTTTTCTTATTCACCTAATTGGCGTTGTACAGTCATTCCGCATATTCTGCCATCCTGTGATTACTGTGATTTTCACTGTTCGATACTTTGTAAGTTGCTTTGTGTCCTAATTTTGAGGGGAAAAAGTAGGATATAAACAAACAAACAAACAAACAACTGGCTATTTCTCTTTGAGAGGAGAAGACCAGAATGCAGTCTGCTGATGCCACAAGTGTCCAGACATGTAAAAATGGCTACTGGCTGATGAGATCATAACTACCTCCATTTGTTTTGCATCAAGAGCTTGGTGTCTTTAAATAGGAATTGTGTGTCCTATGTGAAAAGCCATGGGTTCAGCATATAGAGTAGCCTTATCAGTCCTGATCAACTCTCTGATGGTACTCTCTCCCATCCTTCCAGTTGAACAGCTCAGAAGTAGAGTGGAAAAACTCCCAGTTCTGTACTCACTTAAACATTTGGGACAATTATTATTAGAGAATACTTATTAAAAATGCAAATTATGAAGTTAGCTTAATATGCCATCAAATAGCAGTCACATATAAAAATATTAAAATTATTATGAATAAAATGTATAATGAAACTTTCCCTAAAAGGCACCCTATCCGCACTCCCGCCCCCCAAAAATATAAATGTAAAAAGCTTGAAAAGGCAAGACATCATTCTGTTAACATGATTGTTTTTGGGCTGCCTGACTTTTGATTTTCTAGCAGCCAGAGGAAATTTTGCAACCTACACGGCAGGGAAAATATTGCTACAGCATGTATCTGATCTATTTGACAAAGAACAGAGGATGTGGGGAAGCAATTTGTGCCTTGGGGACCTATACAGCTGGCAGCATAATAAAAAATGGAAGATATCCTCAGCGTCACCAGACTTACAGATGCAAAATCTTTGATGAGATGGGGCTCTATTAAAACCTCCCTTCCCAAAAGGCAGCAGGCTACATTTACAAAATAACTTGCATATAACATCCTTGGATTATCTCTAATTTCAGATTCTCATTAATTGAAGTTATAGGACCAAGTGATACATAACCTGTATAGTCCTAGTTGTGCAGCTCACAAAGATGTAAAGGAGCTATTTCAGACTGACATATGACTGTCAGATACAATGTGTGCAGTAGTATTTATAAGCACATGTCGTTATGCCAGGAAGAAAAAAGTAGCAAAGTTAAGGTTTGTAAAAATAGAAATGTACAGTCATTATGCTTTGGAAACTCCATTTTTGTATTCAGCTATGACAGGCTCAGCCTACAAAGCAGAGGTTGCAAATGTGAAAAACAGCAACAATTTGGGGTATACCAGTTCAGAAAATAATACCCTATTTTTATATCAAGGCAGCACCATTGCATGATTTATAAGAGGCAGCAAAGACACATCACAAGATGGAGAAAATCTCTTTTCCCATCCAATTCCATAAAAGATTTTTATGATGCATTGTTAATATTTGTTTAACCATTCCACTAGTGGTATCCATAACTATTCATCAGGTTTTAAAAACTTTTGATGGAGTTGTTCATTTGCAACATGGGGTGCGCATTGGCACTTTCAAGCTAAGATGACAGTTTTTATCATGTATCCATGCAGAGGATTCAAGATGGCTTGCCTATTTCTGAATAGATGGCTTGATCATTTCTGGGAATAACACAGTTTTGGTGTGGATAGTGTTTTAAGTTAAGTTTGTTTAGCCCTATGAGCCCAGGTCTCGCTGAAATACCTCACAATGGATTGCATGTGAAATGTAATATACAATGATGCTTAACCCATGCCACAACTTTCCCTTCCAGCTGAAGGGTAGGACAGTGAAAATAGAGATCCAGTTGGTATAGTGGCTAAAGTTTTGAACCAGGGTTGAGGACCCAGTAAGTGGGCTCAACATCCCCACTGTCTTATGAAACAACTTGGCTGACCTTGGGCTGGACACTATGCATGCGCCATTTTGCCTCACAGGGTTGCTGGGGAGGAGGACCAAGTATGCCACCTTGAGCTCCTCAGTGGAAAAGTGAGGTATAATTGTAATAAGTAAATTAATAATTGGAAGAACCTCAGGAAGAAAGATGCCTGCTTTTCCCCAGCATATCTCCTTCCTCTCCATTCAACAAAGAAACACAGCCATCTGAATGTACCTAAAAGTGCAAAAGCAGGTACTGTGCTTGTTCAGGGGGTCTCCCTGCACAGTCAGCTCCCCACCACCTCAGAGGCAACACAGATTTTGCCCATTGTCCTAAAAAGCTTCTTTTGTCTACCGATTTTGGATCTAGGACTTGAGAACCCTGCTGTGCGTGACTAGAGCTACAGCCTCAAGTGTTTTGCATCCACAAGAGGAAATTAGGTCAGTGCCCTTCCCAAGGTTGATGAGTTGCCAGCTTGTGAACATAGGACATCTGCTCACTATCAGACAGGCTGGCATAATGTTTTGCCAGAATAAAAGGGCTGAAGGAGCGTTCTGGGTGCGAGGAGGAGTGCGGTTCTGAGCATGCTACCTTACCTGACCTACCCAGAGCAGCAGTGCTTCTCTGCACCCATTGTTTGCTCACAAATGCTGTAAGCATTTCTGTGCTCTTTGCCTGCTTGCCTGCTGCCCTCCATTTTCTCTCTCTCTTTCTCATTCTTTCCCCCCCGCTGTTATTCCTCGCCCTTCTCTGCCTCTTTTTTTGGAGGGCACAACAATGAAGACATGCAAAAATGTATGTGCAAATTCTCATAAACATGTGCAGATTGAAGAGGGAGGATACTGTACTTGGAAGAACTTTCAGCTTCCAGATCCACACATTTCCCTAGTTAAAGGGCAAAGTGATGTAACTACACATGGGTCAAAATAGAATATATATATATATATATATATATGAATGAAATGGCAGGTGTGCATGGAAAAGAACCTTTAAGGAGAATGAATATAATGACTTTGCTACCTAGTATGAAATTTTAGGGTCTCAGAGGTAATACTTCCTCAGACTAAACTTTTTCTCCCTATTCAGAGATATAAGATATTTTTGTTGTGTTCAAGTAGCATGTGACCCACCCATTCAAAGCGACTTACACACCAATTAACGTGCAAAGATTACACTTTCTTATATAATAATGGGACAGATTGCAAATAGGCAAAGCAATGATCAAAACATAGGTTTTTCTAAGATGTAGATGGAAGATAAAGATGGAAGATATAGAGGAAAGAAAAGGGGTGAGAGAAATGTCAGATTATGGCAAGAGTGTGTCGCCAGAGCAGAGTAAGATAAGAGGAGAAAAGATTCAGGGGAGAGCTAGAATAATGTAGCCTATCGGATGCAAGAAGAAGAAGCTGAGCTATGACATAAGGTAGCAAGTAGTGTTGAAAGGCAATGTACCAACCATACATACGCAGTCCAAAAAAGCCAAAAAACAAACATGCTTACCTCACTTAAACCTAGAGAGACTGTACATTGGCACAAGGAGAAAATCATTGCCCTGTCTAGTGGTTTTATTCTGCTGGTTTGGCCTTCTTTTCCATAGCCACACACAGGTCCATATCTTGTCAATTTGTTGTTTTCAACTAGATTGTTCTTGTTCTTCTAATCATGGTTCCCATGATTATGTGAGTCCAAAATTGCTTATGTGAGTCCAATGTTGCTTAAGACAGTTACCTCAAAGCTAAGGCAAAGTTTGTATCAAAGGTACCACTGTTCATCTCAGTCTCTTGAAGTATTTACCTTACTTTTCCTTCTCAGTCAGATTGTTGTCTCTCTCTTTGTGGCCAGACCACCAATATATATATATATATATATATATATAGACTCACACTTTTTCATATGCATACACATCCCCTCACGTACATATATACATACCATATTGATAGCTTTCTGCTGATCCAAGGTGTTTATCTCTTGGTAAAACATTCATTCTTAGGCTGCTTTGTCTTTGTCTTGAGCCTAACCTTTACCACACAGTGAACAAAGCGTTGGCATTTAACATTTTAGGTAGTATCATATATGCCAAAAAATTACAAATAACAAATTACAAGGCATATAGTTCAGAGTGTTACTGTTATTATTGATATGTATCTAAATAAATGCGATAAAATGAAAACAGAATTTTAAAAATATAACACAATGTTTTCATTCTTGGGTAACAACATGGTGAAACTATCCAGAAGTGGATCTAAGTGTATCATCCCACACTGCTTGGTTGTGGATGGTTTCAATATGTCATTGCATTCATTTGTCTTGAAAGTAATGTTCCAGATTCTTGCAGGAAAGGAAGTAATCTTCACTGCAGTGCAAGGGAAGAAGACTTTTAAGGCCATCTCTCTCCAAACGATTTTTCATTGAAAATTCCTCATATTTCTGTGACAACATTAGGGAGGAAATATCTCCCATTGGAGGAAACAAACAATGTTCCCATTGCATTAGGGAAGGAGAAGTAACTATTGCATTGGGGAAGGAGGGATTTTTTTTGCTGAAACCACGTCATAACCTTCCCCTCCCTGTGCACTGTATGGGAAATTATTATTTTCCGCCTTCACTCCTGGTATTTAATTTTAAAAAAACCAAAGAACTGATTGCTAATCCAGTCATGGGCACCACATGGTGTCTGGCCCTGAGGATGCATTTCCCAGATGCTTTTGAAATTTGGGAGTCAGGATGTAAATTTTCATTCCTCTCATGCCTGACAGCGATCAAAACAAATGATGTATTTATTAATCTCGGTTCAGTTTGAAGATTTTTTCAAAACTCCTGTTAACAACAACAGCAGCAGCAGCAGCAACAGTTTCTCAGAGAAAACAGTGAATAAAATCAGGTTGCACAAAAGGTGCATATTTTTCTGATAAACACTGTGCAAACTTGCATCTTTGCCAGACTTGTTTTTCCCCTCTGTGTATTTTATGTACTTTACACAAACTGCTGCAATATAGGTTTAAAGATTTAAAATTTATGCAGATAGCTCAGCACCAATGAAACAAACTCAAATGAGCACAAATTGCAAAGACACTTGGCATCTAGGCAGGATCTGTTATCTTCCCCTTAGTTTGCACTGATTACATAGAATTTTTGAAGAAGAAATTCTTCCTGTTCTCAAACTGACAGTGATACCTTCAGGATGCTTTAGTTTTCTTCACTAAGGTTTTTGGCAGCATAGAAAATGAGTAATTTTTCAGATATTCATTCTCTCCATAAGTTAGTCCCCGAGCTACCAAGAATAGATTGCCATCCACGTGTTAGAACAGTTGATCTCCCCCTTTTCTTACGCTTCCCATGATTCTCCATTCCCAGGAACAAAAATCCAAAAGACTGAGACAGACGGGGCATTGCAGCAATGAGCAAACATTGCTATAGCTGGTGCATTGTGTGTGTGTGTGCATGCACGCTGCTACTATATCTCCGCAACCTGCCTGATGTGATCACCTTAATCTACATATTGGTAGGGCCATTCCTATGCCTGGAGAGTCCCCCCTTGGGCAAATTGTCTTCAGTGTCTTTTGGAAGACAGAGAACTATTCTCCAGTTCCATCCCATGATAATCTTGCTACCCGAGGAAAAGCAACAATTCTTCATAGCCCCACAGTGAAGTAAAGGTGAATGGTAGTCATGACGAGTTGTTATTTTGGCTTCTGAGACAGAATAAGCAGCAACTGCTTCGCTCCATTCCTGGCAGTCAAAATACAATAATAATAAATCAAATCAGTCATAATTTGCTGCTCTTTCACAGCACTTAAATCCAGTTAGTTGAAATGATCACCTCACTCTGTCTAACAATGTCAGCCCTGCACCCCTGGTATAAATTATTTTGAGAGTGAATATTATTTTTAAATGGAAAAGAACCACAATTTTTAAATGAGTGTGTGTTCCAGGCTTTATATAAAGAGTAATAGCTGGACCCATTCCAGCTCTCTAATGCTTCCCATTTAATATTGTGAACATCTCTGTTTGTATAAACCTTGTTTGCTTTCTTGCTTTGGAGAAGGTGGGAGGAACTGTGAGCTATCCTTCGCTATGCCCAATTTTCCTGCAGAAATAGAGCTGATAAGGCAGAGGTAGCTGCTGAGATGTGTCTCTCCATGTGTGCCTGTGTGTTTTCCCCACTAGACTGTTATAATTGGTCCAGTCTCAGTGACTGGGGCATCTGACTTCTCTGGCTGCTTTTCCCCCACACGCCTGTCTTTTCGTGAATATTATTTCCAGTCCTCCCTTTGGGGGATCTTTCCTCTGCCTTCCTTTAACTCCTTGCACATCTTTTCCGCTGAGCTCCATCGCCTACACAGTGTCACCTGCTGAACGCAGATAGTGACAGGAGCAGATAGCACTGCAGGGCAGTGACATTCCCTCTGTGTCAGAAAGAATCTAGCAGCCAGAGGATGCCGGCAGCATTGCACATCACCTTCTTCCACTTTCTCTTGCCCTCAGGCGGGGTGTGCTTTTGACTAAAAGAACAGCCTTATTTCCTGACCTTCAAGACCTTGATTGTTTCCCTGCCTGGGAAGTGACCTATGTCAGGAGACACTGTCACTGCATAACTCAAGTTTTCATGTGTTTCTTTGCCAGGCTTTCATTGCCTCTTAGCTCAGTGTGCTCTCTGTGACATGTCCTTTAGTCATGAACTCATTTATAGCTCTTTAATTAAAAATATTCAAGGTGGATCCTGCAGTGAGGGGAAGTGGAACAGACAGGGCTTGGTGCTTTCTTGGGCAGGAGCAGCTTTATTCCACATTTTATTCCACATTCCACCCCCAAAAGAAATGATGCCCATGGCTGGACCTAACCATTCAGTACAGTGAGGTAATGCCAGAATGTCAATCTTGACAGGCCTTCTCAAGTTCTTGGAGAACAGAACTAACAAATCCACAGTGTATCCTCTAAGCTAACTGCAGAATGCTGCCCCATTGCATGTGCTAAAGAAATGTTCAACTGCCAGTCCAGATGGCTTCTCTAAATGGACGAGGATGCCATGTTGTTCTTTGTCTTAGCACATAACATGACTTGATAATGGAATACAGCCTGCTCACCCCAACCAATGGCTTGTCATCTGTGGATTTAAGCATCCACGGATGGCAAGCCCCATTGCCCGTAATGGCTGCATGTGCACACAGCCACTGAAAACCATGAGACTTGAGGTCCCACGTTTTTTTCCATTCATGGAGAGGGCCAGAATAGAACGCACATACACACACCAGATCCTAAGGGCCGACTGTATTTCACTGTAATTTCCCTGCCCTATATATAATTCCTATGAAGAGAGATCTGTTGATTTGAACAGCACAAATTTACAAGTAACAGTCTCCATTCTGAACAATATTTGGTCCTAGGTAAAGAAACTATTTGACTATTCTGATTTCTTCATTGTCAAGGCTGAATTTATGTAGATTCTCTCTGGTCATAATTTTTAATTTCTTTATGTTTAACATCAAACTTGCCTTTGCACTTTCTTCTTTGAGCTTTCTTAATAATATTTTCTATGTCTATGATATTTTCCACTAGTAGTATGGTGTTATCTTTTTATCTTAGGACTTTATCACAGAGGGATTTAATAGCCAGTTATCCCATGCAATATTGCATTTAAGGTTTTCAGATACATTGCCATTAAAAAGGCAATAAAAAGACAATAAAGGGGCTATAAAGAGGCAATAAACGTTAACAAATAATTTTGGGGATTTCCTCATGAATGATCTGTTGTCATTTATTGCCTCTTTATAGCCTCTTTATTGCCTCTTTAATAGTGACATCATGTGAAAATCTTAAATGCGATATCGCATTTTGCACGGAATGATTGGCTGTTTAAACCAATTGTTGATGTTCGTTCTTCCCATCTTCACTCTTCCTTCTTCTAACTCTAAACTTGCTCTTATACTTTAATATAATTTAAACCTCTTAATCCATTACTTACTTCTTTTTTTCTTTTGTATTGTAATATAACAATGAAATGTACAGATCTTTTATTATTTATTTATGTAATTTTTACTGACATGCTTATATATACAAAGTTCAATAAAAGAGAAGTCTCACAGTCTGTGTTTCTTTTCTGGCTATTATTGTTTGTTTCATTTCACGATTATTACTGAAAATATTGAGGGGATGGGGGTTAAGAAAATAATTTGCACCGGGTGTCAGATATGCTAGTATGCCTGTGGCCTAGAGTTTCCCTGCTATGTTTACACGTGTGGGTAGGATGATCCAAGATGGTGTTGTCTTGCAGATCTTCTAGATAGAAAATGGAAAGCTCTCTACTGGTAGTGCTCCCAAAAATATGGATAAACCAATGAACTAAAACACAGTGAATGGGGGAAGTCAGTATAAGAAAACAGGGAATTTAAAAAGGGCAATGCTAGCTAGTGCTGCTAATTGTAGACCTGCTTTCAAAAGAATCATCCCACAGTTGCCTTAGACATCTAGAGCTAGCTCCTTCAGCCAAGAATTCTGAAATGCTGGACAAGCCACTGTTGAAAACAGAGGAACCATTTACTGTAATACAATGAATATTTGGCCTCCCTACTCTTGTAAAAAAAAAGCTTTTACAGAGCAATGTATTTTTAAATTAGACAAAATGAGATGTATTTGATAAATCATTTTGATTTAATGTCTTCTTGCAAAGCAAACAAAAAACAAACTGTATTGAGGACAGTACAGTATATTTGTACTATACCAGCATAAATGTATAAGGCTGATAGCTAGGATCAAGTGTCCTAAATAAAAGGCACCAGATCCTGTCTCTTGGAAGTGAAGTAGAGTACATAGATAGGACGGCGTCAATAAATACCAGGTGCTGAAAGCTATATTTCAGAGGAAGGAACTGGAAAAACCACTTCTGCCTAAGAAATCTGTATGAAATTAATGGGATCACTATAAGTCAACAGATGACTTGAAGGTACTTACGTACACTTCTGCAATCTATTATGATTCTTTCTGTGGATCTATTTATAACATGGAGTATGCCAGCTCCCAGAATCTCACTGCCTTAAGTCATCTACTTTTTTGTTTAATGCTGAAGATAGATTTATACTTTGATGGAGGGCAACTAAGATGGTGAAGGGTCTGGAAACCATGCCCTATGAGGAACGCCTTAGGGAGCTGGGAAAGTTTAGCCTGGAGAAGAGAAGGTTAAGTGGTGATATGATAGCCCTGTTTAAATATTTGAAGGAGGGAGCAAGCTTGTTTTCTGCTGCTCCAGAGACTAGGATACAAAGCAATGGATGCAAGCTATAGGAAAAGAAATTCCATCTAAACATTAGGAAGAACTTCCAAACACTAAGAGCTGTTCAACAGTGGAATACACTCCCTCAGAAAGTGGTGGAGTTTCCTTCTTAAACAGAGTCTGGATGGCCATCTGTCGGGGTGCTTTGATTGTGAGTTCCTGCATGGCAGGATGGGATTGGACTGGATGGCCCTTGAGGTCTCTTCCAACTCTTATGATTCTATGATTGTATGTCTTGGAGTCTCTAATTTTTAGAAAAAATATAGAATGCTTCACATTCTTTATCTGAACTGCCATTAGTATAAACATCACTAGTGTGTTTCCACTATCTGAGGGTTGTTTAGCTCCCCTTCTCCAAATACACTGGGTGTGCTGTGTTTGATTTTGCCACAGCTACTTTAAGGTGGGGTGTAACTGCTCCAATGCCAATTTGGTGAACTTTCAAATAACTAAATAATTAACAAATGTTTTGAAACACCTTCAAATAACAGAGCCTTTTACTGCAAGAATAAATGGATCACAAAGGAAAACCCATAAATGGGGAAAATATAATTTATGCTTCTACGAGGTCATAGAAGCATTTATGGCTCTATTTCAGTAGAAGAGATAAATGAGTGTTTAATTTGCTCATTAAAAGAAGGAAGTTGTTTTCTTTTGTTTTCTTAGTTCTTTTTGTGAGTTTTTTTTTTAAATGGACAGCAGTAAATCCCTGCAAGTGAAATGAATGAATTCCTTAGAGATAAGCTAGGTGGAGACTGATAATATTAGAAAACTTGATCTGCACCTAGAGTTTTGCAAAAGCTGCACACACAAAAAATGACTTTTACTGGAGTGTTTTTAGCCATACACACAGCTTCCCTTGTTCGCCCCCTTTTTATGGTTTGTGTGCAGATCCAGATGCATTATCTGGGAAGTCTTCCAGATCTGTCACATTTAAGTTAATGTTGAGTATCAACCACACCAAGAAAATTCTTTTCCTTTAGTGCAACATTATTAGGAATATTGAAGCTGGAAAATAGGATGAAAACTTGCACCTGAAGTCAAATTTGCAGCTTTTTTTTAAAAACTTCTTTCATGGTTTGGGGAGAGGGGGTGCATTTATTTTTCTTGCCGTATTTACTGATATGTGGACTCTGACATCATTTTCAGTATTACTACTATATCCAATTTAGATGGATCTTTTTGAATTTCATGTATCATTGTGAATTTTTTAAAAAGCATCTGGTGCAGCCATCATTACACAAGTGGCCATATACCAGGGCAACAACATACCAGAGGTGGGCAACTGTGGTGCTCCAGATGTATTGCAGTTCCTATGATCCTGCAACAGCGATTAAACTGACTTGGCGGGTTAAGGGGAGGTGTAGCTGCCTAGATGTGAATTAGAGACAGGTATCTAAAGTTCTCTGGCATATTTTCTCTTTGTCTTTCTGCTTTTGTTTTTATTCCTCATGTATTGATGGATACACTCAGACATGGAATGAGCAGTAGGAGTGAGTTTTGATCAATTTCTGTGATTTTTGCCATCAGTCCCATCGAGTTTTGTGCATCGGCTGAATTTGGTATCTTTGGTTTCTTGAAAGGTTGGTTTTCCTGGCTATTGTCTCCATGTTTTGCCTGGAATGGGTTGAAAAAGTGGATTTCTGTGGGTTTATTTTATTATTATTTTTTATTGAGGCTTGTATGACTGGTGAAATTGTTGGGCATGGTATCTCTATCACCATGTCAAGCAATAGGACAGATGGGAGCAGTGAAAAATAATGTCCAATAAAATTTATTAATCTTTAATGTTTAAGCTACCTGTTCTGCCATTTTTCATCCAAAAGACTGACATGACTAAGTCCCTGAAAATCTGTTTTCCTTTGGGTAAGAATACACACGTACAGTACCAGTACATTCAATGAAAGGAACACTCCAGTGTGGTGCACTGCTTTCCACATTAACTCCACCTGATAAATACAAACATATAACTTGTATTTACTCTAAATATCTATCTATCCTCTATCTGGTTTTCTCTCCTTTCCTTCTGTGAGCAGCCAGTTCTTCTCTCTAGAAGCCTGGAGAAAAGATAATAGAGCTTACCTTTTTTCCCAGAAACCCTGCAATGATTGCCATGTCTTGTATTGTATGGTCTTATGCTTATAGCCCTGTAAAAAAACAAACAAAAGCAAGAAAAATCTTTGCTTCTTCCAGCAAAGGCAAGCTCTCCATCTCCCAAAACTAGAGAGCTCTCCTTTTCTGCCATCTATCTCTGCTTCCAGATAGGCTAGACACTTGCTTTGTTAAAATGAAATCGTAGAATCTGGGTGAGTTAATGATCTTAACAGGTCTTAACAATGCCTAGATCTGGCTTTAATCTGGGTAATATGGACATGTGGAAACCTTATAATATGAGCTTTCAGTGCCGCCCATCCCCAACTCTGGAAAATCTGGAGAGGAGAAAAGGTGCTGAAGAAGGAAATTTATGACTCAGATTTCAGGATGACTGCAAAGGAAAAAGAGAGGAGAAGAGGGGAAAGAATCTACAGCTCCTTAGACTGATTTATGTTTTAGCGTGAGTTTTAGCATGAGCCAGAGAGGTGGTGGTGGACCTAAGTAGAAAGAGAAAGAAAGGAGAAATCCACACAAGGCTGGAGGGTTTAAGCTTGTTCAAAACCCTGCCACAACAGGTAAATGCATGGCCCCCAGCTTAAGACAGGACCTGTAGTATATAAGTTCATATATTTTATTTTAAAATATCAAAATAACTAAGTATCTCTTTTATGGGAATTGTAACAATACTCAGATACATCCTTCCCCAATTAGTCATACTGGCACCGATATAACAAATTTCTATGGAAGGCTTCAGGTCAGATGTTAAAATGTAAAGACAAGAAAGAACCCCAGGAAGTCATACTGATTGTGGTGTTCTGTTGCATTGTGATTGTTTTGTATGTAGTATGTTCCATATTTTCTTTGTATTCTTTTAATAATAAAAAATTTCTAAAAAACTAAATAAATAATAAGACAGGACCTGAAGAAGGACTTGGAACCAGGGACAGGGGAAGTGCAAAGGCTAGGTAAGTTTGGGACTTCTGTGGAGCATGAAGTTCTGGAGAAGTCTTTCTGATGGCCCAGTACAGCAGGATGGCCACCAGCGGACAACTGCACTGGCTTTTATGGCCTCTATTTTGGGATTCCTTCTTGATACATGTGGTAACGGTAGGGCGTGATCCTGGATGGCTACCATGGACTTCTGAATTTAATTTTCCCATCCTTTAATTTTATATTTATTTATTTATTTATTTATACCCCGCTCTTCAGCCCTAAAGTCTCTCAGAGCGGCTTACAGTTATTATTTTAATTACATGGTTCCCTGCCCTCAGGCTTACAATCTAAGAAGACATGACACAAAAGGAGACGGGAATGGTGATGGGGAAGGGGATCAGGTCCAGCAGTTCTTCTCCCCCTCTGAGGCCTGGACCAAGGCAGATGGACTGGAGGGAGGGCTTTAGCTGGCCCAGAAAGAGAAAGAGAGACCTCAAAGTCCAGAAAGACTACACGGGATTGTGCTACCTCTGTCTGTGTACAAAGTTCAGGGGTTACCAGTGCACCACCTTTGAGCTTGCCTCTGGACATGTGCAAAGGCAGTCCTCCACAGCCCAACATTGCTCAGTGCATTATTAATGGATTCTTCCAAAATAATAATAATAATAATAATAATAATAATAATAATAAATCCTTGGAGTAGCTGCGGACAAAACTTGCCCCCAGAGGTCAGGGGGTGGGAAGGAGAACAAACATGTTATGCAATAGGTTGCTTGAAGACACAATGCAAATGCTTTCCCCCTTACTTTCAGCACAATGGACAATGGAGAAATGAAAGGAATAATTTAAATGTAGATTCAGTCAAGGATTTGTTGAGTTTTATTGGACTGATGATAATCTATCCTCCTTGGCAGGAGGAGCAACTGTGGAGTAGACACCACTCTCAATAGTTCTACCACTTTCACAAGCCTAGGCAGCAACTCCATTCTAAGTACTATTTCAGCTTTGTGAGTACCCTCTTGACACATTGTAGTTTGATACGAGCAACATTTGTCTTTTTGCATCACTGATGAAAGAGTATGACCTTGGACTATGTATAGCAATCCAGGAGAATCAAGTTACTGTGACGAGAGTCCTTCATGCTAAGAATGCCATCATCTTTGTTGTATCTGAATCTCATATTCTCTCCATGTGAACCTGTTTGAAGAATTAAAAGATACAGCTGTGTTAAGACCCTATCACATAGGGTTAAAACCCTGGCTTACCTTTCCTGAATTCAGTGCTAATTTGGGAGACAGCCAAATGCATCTGAGGAAGTAGACTGAAGTCTACGAAAGTTCATGCTGCCAAGCACTTTCTTTCAGTTAGTCTCAAAGATGCTACAAGATCTCTCTACATACTGTTTGAGGAAGTTACTGCTGAGGAGGGCAACTTAAAAAAAAAAGATTTGTGAAAAAATATAAAAATTACTTTAAAAATATTTTTAATTAACTTTAAACACTCTCACTGAACAATTCTCTCAATCCAAAATAAGGCAATATTAAAAAGTATAAATATTCATCTTAGTCCAACCAGGGTGGGGAGGGGGAGAAGATGTAGCCTTCCCAATGTGTAACTCCCATTGGTCACAAGAAGCAACACCAATAGTAAGAAATGATGGGAAAATATCTGGAAGATATTTGTTGCGCATTTCTATCCTAGAAAAAGCATTATTATGGAGCCTTGCGTTACATAACTATACATGGACTGTACCACATCTGGAGTTCACTGGAATTGTATGAATTTGTTATCACAAAAGCATCCATTTTATTTCTAAATATTCTGGCCATATTACTGTGAAAGAAGTCTATATCCTTTCTAATAAATTCCAATATTTCTTACTTTATCTTTAGCTATCTTTTTACCATACAACCTTCAGAGAGAGTTGTTTGTTAATTGTAAACCAATGATGTATTGCATATTTATTCTGAATAAAATAAAACACAAAATAAAAGTTGTGCAGTTCCACAGCAAACTACACAACCACACACAGAGGCACACACCATACACATTTCATGACCAGCATTGTTTCAAACAAGCAAGCAAAACATTAGGATGAAAAGCTTTCTGTTGGGCTCCCTCATATGGATAGTTTTTGAAATTCCACTTATGATATCTCTTTATCTCCATTTCTTACTTCTGTAATCATGTTACTTCTTGAGGAAAGTGACCAGAGTTGTAGTTCTCCTATTTCTAGTTTTCTTGGTTCTCCTACTGTAGAATCTAATTCCACTTGGAGACTAGTTTTCTTGTAGTACGATTTTCATTAGAAAACTCCTAGCTCTTTAAAATATTGCATCTGCAATAGTAATTAACTACTTGGGGGAATGGTTGAAACAATAGCTGTACAGTGGGGTCTTGTTATCCGCTGAGGTTTGGTTCCAGGACCCTCTGTGGATAACAAAATCCATGTATCCCCAAGTCCCATTAAATATAATGGCACAACAAAATGGTGTCCCACATATAAAATGGAAAATCAAGGTTTGCTACTTGAAATTTATACTTTTTGGGAATATTTTTAAGCCGTGTATGCTCAAATCTGTGGATAAAAAAATCTGTGGATAAGGAGGGCCAACTGTAACTGAAATCTATATAAAAGTTCTTTTCAAGCTCTGAATATAACATCACAACTGTTTAGGCAGATGTTTCTAACCTTCCCACCTGCCTAGTCCCGAAGCTAAACCACAGATGACTAATCTAGCTAGCCTATTTTCTGCTCTGTGAATCATGATACCTAAGTGAGATAGGAGAGCTCTAAGTCTCCAAACAGAAAGCTTATTTCTTCCCCTTGAGGAGAAAAAAAAAAACAAATTAAAAAAATCAACTTTGTACAACAGAACTTCATGATTCTGGTGTATTTATATATGAGCCAGAATTTTAAAATGGTGCAGAAACACTTTGGCACAAATCAATGTCTGTATAACTAGATGATAGAATAAAAGTCAGAATAACTTCAGTAAGAATAGTCTTTTGGCTAATAGAGCTAGACGCTCTGTTTGTAAAATCACCTCTTGTTTGCTAATCATCCAAGGTAATTCTCAATTAAATGGAAGAGAGGGTGTTAAAGGATTAAAACATTTAATAAGTAATAACTACTCCCGAACTAGTTAGGTAAGCTTTGTAAAGCTGGGATAGTCAAACTAAATGCAGTGGGCCCTCCACATGTGCACAGTACAGGGGCACCATGAAAGTGGAAAACCCACAAATAAGAAATCATTTTTTTTTTTTACTTGACAGAAAATCTCTCTAGGAATCTCTAGGTCCTCCAGACCACTCTGTGGTCAACATCCACTGGACATTGATCATATAATTGAACTGCAGTGCCTACAAATGCCTAGAGAAATGTTCTCTCTAGGAATCTGTAGGTTCACCAGCACAACCTCTGGTGGAAGTTGACCATAGAATTGTTCTGGAGGATCTGCAGATTCCTGGAGAGAACATATTAATCAAATAATGAATAATCAAATCTGTAAAAGTCAAAGCTGAAAATGTGGAGGATTGCTTATGGCTTCCTTCTATGCAAAGGAAGGCCATATTTGCTCCTCACAGACACATACATAGGTTATTCATGCAGCATGAGAAAGGATAAGCTGTAGCAAAATATATTGTTTATTATTTATTTATTATCTACCTTTACAAACTGCATTTCCTGAAATGAGCTCAAGGAGGTACAAATAGCTCTCCTTCCAATTTTAGCTCCAAAAACCCCTTTTATTGTTTAAAAGAACAAAAATAAATCCTAAAACCTTTAGCTTGATGTTGAAAAAGAAAGACTGATTCTTGAGTCTTATGGAGTCGGACTTGAACCTCGATCTCTCAGGTCACAATCTAACACTTTTCACAAGTACACACAGCATGTACAAGCCTCTTATTACATGCCATCACCAGGTGAACTGCAGTACATCTTTTGCTATAAGAACTTTTAGAAGGAAGAGCAGGTAAAGCACAGCACTGTGCCCTTCCTAGATCTATTCAAGTGTGAACGAAATACAGTTTTTTTCCCAATTTTTTAAAAAAGGTATACCTTTTAAAAATACCTTTTTAAAAATTTTGAATAACTTAAAAATTGCCTTGTTTTTTGTCAATCAAAACCAGTTTCACCTGACCTAAGGGAGGGAAGATTACATTGCCAAATCAAGATGAATGCTATGAAACCAATCCAAACATAACTCTGCTCTTGAAACAGAAATGCTGCAATGAATGAATTGCTGCCACTTTGGAAAATATTCATGAAAGTCTTCTGACCTGATCAGCATCACACAATAGACAAAATGCCTTACTCAAGGTGGAATATCATTACTTGTCATTTTGATTGTCACCATAGCTCTCTCAGAGAGGCTTCTTTAATCTTGGTCCTGTAAGCAAAGCTCCTGATAAGATCACACATTTGTCATGTTGAGGTGTTATTCTTTAGACAAAGATTGCTGAGCTTGTCTGCTGATTCTTAGTGGTCCTTTGATATAAACTTTTATTTCTTGTAGAGAATAGCTAAGTGGGTAGCTTAGCTATGTTACAAGAGCTGTTTTGTGTTTATTCACAAACAATTTTTCAGGGTAAGTGCTATGCTTAACATGCAGGTTTGGGGATGTGAAACCTAGAACAGCAGCCATTTTGACAACAGTTGTAGTATGAGATGTTCAACATTAAGTAAAGTTTATATTTTCTAGACAATTTATTCTATTATGGCAACAGACAATATTCCACCTATGAGAAAAATCCCTCCTGCTAAATCCACAGGGAGTTTTAAGCATCATGGGGGGGGGATCATGATGTATTATCTGTTGCAGTGTTTTAATTTACCACCACCATCTATTTTTCCAGAAATATTTACTAGTTATGTGCATTTTATTATATTGTCTTATTGTTGCAACCCAAGGAAGCAATGGTTCAAACCAATACTGATGCCTTAGTTTCCTTGGATGTAAGAAAAAGGACTTTTGGGGTGGAGTAGAATAAGTGAGGATTCTGCATATTTACTTGACCAAAGCAAGAGATTTTAACTGAGGATTCTGCCTACCTGGTTGAGAAAAAAATTAGATGATGTGAAGTCGAAGGCTTTCATGGCCGGCATCCATAGTTTTTTTTTTTTTTTTTTTGTGGGTTTTTTTGGGCTATGTGGCCATGTTCCAGAAGAGTTTATTCCTGATGTTTCACCAGCATCTGTGGCTGGCATCTAGAACATGGCCACATAGCCCTAAAAACCCACAAAAAATAATTAGATGATGTTTTGGTGCACTACCACATTTGGAAAGACAAGTGAGTTCAGAAGTGGGCTGAAGTTCGAAAAAGTAAAAGAAAGAAAGATTTACAGTGTAGTACATGCTAGATCATCCTAGATTCCTCTGAATATTGCCAGGAGATGTAAACTCCTTTCACATGTTAGACACATGCCATGCAAGTGAAAATACTTCTTATGATCGAGGGTCAGTGGAGCTATCCATGCGCCTGCCATCAGCATCCCATATTATATGGGATGCTTCCTGGAGGAAATCTGATACACAAAGATCTCTTCACATTTTGGCTTTTGAAGCAGTCATGTGTTGGATTCACTTAGGAGATGCCTAATTCAGAGCACTGTCCCTGTCTTGTCACTGTCCTGTCCTTCCTGTGCAATTGTGGGAAGAACTTTCACACCGCATTTGCATGTATCCCATCTGGGAAGTGTGAATGATCGCAATAATGCTAACCTGGTATTAACCTATCATTTAAGAGACATTGGTTGGCATTTTGTATTAAAGGAAGTTTGTGTTAATACAATGCTGTTTTAATGACGGGTTAATGGTGGTTAATGACGAGATTGGCATAGCAATTTGAAAGCGTTTTGCACCATCGGGGTTAAGGACAGGATAAGGACAGGGGAGCAATCCTGTTCTTATCTTGTCCCTGTGTGATAATCTCCTATGTCTTCCAATGGAAGCCAATAATGTAGATCTATGTGCATGCAGTGGCATGATGGGAGTGGGGTTTGAGGACCACACCAGGGGACAGCCTAAGGGGGAGTGACACCACAGTTTTGACAGAAAAGGCCTGTGACATTTACCTGTTTCCATTTAAAATGCTATAAGAGATGGTGTGCATGTAGTGAGGCTCAGAGAGAGGAGAAAGGAAAGCCCCTAGATTTTTTTTAATAATAAAATTTTTATTCTTTTAATATTTTCTTTAAAAACATCACATTTTTTTTACCAAATTTTCACTTTAACGACATGAAATTATGCATATTTAAATACATTTAGGTTGTGCGTATGATGTTGTAAGTTAGAACTATAATTTTAATTTTGCTAGTTGTTTATGTCACAACTATTACAATTAGAGTCACTGATATATGGGAATTATGATTTATGATTAACATTAGTACAAAAACATGACTAAGGATCCTGTATGGTTGGTAATAATAGGACGGAGGACAACATGAAGTGTGCGGACAATCATGCAGCCCTCTGCTTCTGGATCATATGGGATTGGTTTCATTTGTATAATGGATGAAAATAGCTGTAGTCTCAGATAAATGTATTAGATATCATTGTCCACTGTGGCCACTGAGCCATTGGAAGAGTGAATGTAAAAACGAGTAGAGATCTTTCTCTTTACAGTAGCCTCCATGAGAAAGCTTGTTTCCATTCAACCACTGCTAAAATTATATAGAATTTGTATTTCTGAGTAGGAACATCTATCAAATCCACATTCATTGACCTTTCCCACCTTCACATCCAGCTGATATCAGCTACCATCCTGCTATAGTCCCTGGGTAGGGATACCTCTGTAACCACAAAGAAGTGGACAAAGCCGTTCTCATCAATATTAAAAACCCTAAAAGCTGCAATCATAATATGGGCACAGAAGCCCCTGGGGAGAGGCTGTTTTGACATCACTGGTCCTCAGTTTCCTCATTTGTTTCCAGTCGCTGGGGTCAACAGTGAGGACACAGAGCCCAGATGCTGCACTGAGGATATCATCTTCTCAGGAGCTGCATCTGGCTCTTTGGCAGACTCTTTAGGCTGATCTCCTGGCAATCCTGGATTTGCCTGTGGGTCTGTCATCTGTCATATTGTTAGGCTGCTGACAGGCTGTCTCTGTGTGCCTTGCTTTCCTAGGCTGCTTTGGCCTCTCAGCTGCAATGGCTGCTGTTGCTGCTGCAGTCCCTGCAGCTGGCTGTGTTACAGGTTTAAGAACAAAGGGAAAGCAAACATTGTTATAACCTGTCAAGTCAGACTCAGGAGAGCTTGCCTGTGTTACACAGATATAGAAAGACACACAGTATGTATTTATTATTGTAGAGCAGATCTGGTAATGTTAGTGAGTTAAAAGTCATTTGATACTCATTATGTCTTACCTTTTAAGAAAATATAACTCGCTACCAGCATATGTTACTGATCATTATAGGAGTAACTCCAGGGGCAGGGAACTTTAGGCCCTGATGTTGAATCTGGTCCTCCTGCAGGCCCAATCTAGCCCTCTGTGGCTTCACAGGTGACCACGCCTCTTCTTTATGAGACCATTGTTTGGCAGTTCCCCAGATTTCGTACTCGACTCAGGCTGCATCTGCACTGCAGAGATTATACAGTTTGACACCGCTTTAATTGTCATGGCTCAATGCTATGTCACTCTTGGATTTGTAGTTTTGAGAGATATTTAGTCTTCTCTGTCAGAGAGCTCTGGTGCCACAATGAACTACAGATCCCAGGATTCCATAGCAGCGTCATTCTGCATGACTTCTGCAGTGCAGATGCAGCCTTAGTTACTGGTAGCAAAAATGTTAAACAGAATAATGCCAGTTAAAACAAGGCATCCTGGGGCAGACGGTACAATCTTGGGAATGCTTCCCTAAACAATATAGTCTTTAACCCAGTTTTGAAACTGGTTAGAGAAGTGATGAGGACACATGTGGGGGAAGAAGTTTCCAGGAGTGAGGGGCAGCAAGTGAGAAGGGATGAATCTGGGACGGGGCAGTGGAAATCCTTGGCTGGGACAGGAGACCTTGACTACCAGAACGGAGGGTACGAGTAGGAATGTAAGGAGAAAGAAGTTCAGACAAGTAAGGAGGGGCCAGTCCATTGAGGGCTTTGAAAGACAACAACAAAAGCTTGTACTGGATGGGGAAGGGGAAGGGGAGCCAATGAAGGGAGGAGAAAAGAGGAGAAACATGGTCAAAGCGGCGAGCGGATGTGATAATGCGTGCAGCTTTTGCCTTTGGCCCTTCCCCTTACTGGAATATGGCCATTGGGGGTTGAATTAATCCCTGGGAATGGATGTTCTCACTCACTCTTGCACCTTACAGTGGGCCCTTGATATCCAGAGATGGTTAGTTTCAGGACCCCTCTTGGATACCAAAATCTCTGGATGCTCAATTCCTATTAAATACATCGGCACAATGAAATGTTGTCCCTTATTTCAAATTGCAAAATCAAGGTTTGCTTTTTTGGAATTTACATATTTTAAAAAATATGTTCAAGCTATGGATGGTTAAATCTGTGGAAAAATAATATGTGGATATGGAGGGATGGTTGTATTACTAGCATATTAGTTTTCTTTAAAAATAGACTGAGGGGAGCAATAAAAATAGAATTCAGCTATTTTGCTTTAGCTGAGTGCATTGCAGGAGGCATCCTCAGAGACCCCCTGGGGGATCTTGCCACATCTCTGAGAGTGGCATTATTGCTGAGCTTCCCACTAAAGGGAAATAGATAGACACTCCTTTTCTGCTCTCCCCAAAGGATTTTGGTTGTCATGGGATCAGAACAGAATTCCTAATTCTGCAATGACTCCCCAAAATGAATTGCAATGGCATAAGATGGACATACACCATTGTAACTCACAGGGAAAGCAATGATAGATCTGCAAAACCTCCTTCATATTTTTTTTAGAACTAGCTGGTGACTTCACTAAAAGCGACAGTGTCATTTCAACGTTTTGAGGCTTGGTTGCTTGTAGACATTTGTTTGTTTCGTTGCGATACTTCCTATTATTTGGGACATTTTCATCTCCAAATACACCTGGCAGACTCTGGCGTGCACAATTACTGCTTAGGAGGGGGACTGTGCCTAGCTTCTTGAAGAGACTAGTAATTTATCATGACTTTTCTCATCCCTGCTTTCTTGGCACATAATAATTTGAGGGAAATAGTTAAAATATTAAAGAAGGGAGAGAAAACAAATCTCTGTTAACATGCCCAGTGGTGAGAGAAAATTAGAGGTTTCATTGTGCATGCTGCACCATCTGCCTTCACGCAGAGCTTAACCTGGAGGCTCCCCCAAGGGAAATAGCTATGGATAAGTTATTCAATTAGAACAGCATTATTGGGCAGCTACCTTGGAGAATTGGGTTGATGATGCTGTGATTATCCTCCCCTGCATTCCTTCATGTCCCAGACAGGCTGCAAAAGCTATTCAGCTTTCTTAAGTGTTCACTCAGCTATGGAGAAGGTAAGCAACTGAAAAGGGGGCTAACAATAGCGGGTGCTTGGAAGGAAATCAGGGTACACGAACTTTCCTTGTGTCAGAAAGAGCCAGAGGTTGCAATCCTACCTGCTCTTACTTGGGAGCAAGTCCCATTGAATCCAGCGGCCCTCTCTTCTGATTAAATGCCAATAGAATTGTATGGCAATTATTCTAAGTTAAATATCCTTTAATAAGTCAAACTGCATTTAAAAAAAAAAATATAATTCCCAAGTTTAATTACAACTAGTGGCAGTGGGCTGCCAGAAGAGGGAAAGAGGGGTTAGCACTGAATGTGTTCACAGTAGCTTGGTGCCTCAAAATTCAAGCAGTGAAATATTAGTCACTCTGTCTGACATAGTTACATAGATCTGAGCAGCTTAAAAGCTGTAGTGTGATGTCTTTTATATTTGGCTTTCACATCTATATGTGAAATGTTAAGGCTGGCATTCTATTCAGTATTTGCATGATCACAAGCTGGACATATGATAGTAGTAGTAGTAAAATTTATTCGGTCATTGACCAATACAGGACATATAATATTCACATATATAGTTGTTAGTGACCGAACATGACCCCCAAACCAGCCACTTAGGCCAGGCAGTGGCCCAAATGAAGGGTTTCTGAGACATTTTAGATTGAGGAGCTGAAAAATGGTGATTGCACTGTTCTCCCAGTTGCAGGATGCATTGGGACAAGCAGCTGCAAATCTCAAGGGGTTGCTCCAGCTGCGTGTCTCAATGTACTCTGTGACTGGAAGTGTGCTGCAGACATAATTTCCAAATGCCTTGATCTTTGGTTGGGTTTCTGCCTGGCTTAAAAATAGGTTTTTAGTAATACCATTGACAGATGTAGCTATGATAACATCACTGTAGCTATGTCTGACAATGCAGGATCTCAGCCTAATTTTTTTCCAAAAAAATTAAGGTGCCTTAATCTGTGTTTGAGACAGCTAACAATTCAAACCACAAATTTAAGATGAAAGAAATTGCTCCTTCCCCAACAAGACAAACCACAGTACAAAGAAGCTCAAAATACAATGTCCTCATTGCTCAATTGAAATTGAGTACTTTATATTTGTGCTCCTGAACATTGAGAGAGACTTGTACCTCAATTTAACATCTGCATAACCAGAAAAGGGCCTTTGACTCTTCTGCTTGCAACACAGAACTCCCATAGCAAAGAGGGGATTGTCATCTTGACCCAGTTGTGCCCACCAGGTTTCTGGGTGCAGCAGCAGGCAAGATCTGATGGGTGGAGGGGTGGAGTTGCAGTGATCTACTGTGAGTCCATTTCCTTACTAAAGTACCCTCAAACATTCAAAGTCCGGGTGTGAACATCTTGTAGTAAGGAAATGAGTAGGATTGGGATACCATCCACCCTGCTGCTCAGTTATCTCTCTGCCTGTGATTTTGGAGATCGTCTTGGAGGTAGCTCTGATCTCTCCAAATCTACTGTATTTTTAACTGGTTTTAATAGTGTTATTTAACATAATATTGTTGTTTAATTTTTGAAAAAAAATTTGTAAACATTTAATCTTTAAAAAAATTCTTGTAAGCTGCCTTGAATCCCATCTTGGGAGAAAGATGAGATATAAAGGCAATGAATGAATGAACGACTGAATAATGGCTTAAAACTAACTAACTAACTAACTAACTAAAAGTTTAAAACTGAAGAATTAACTGACTTATCTGTCTTCTTCCCAGTGTTGTTGCTGCCGAATCATTGAATTAATTCCTGGCTGAGGTGGGGCACACTTCCCACATGTGGCTCTTCTAGAATTAAAGTCATGGCTCATTTTACACGGTCCTTCAGACTTTAGAACAAGTATTCCTTGAATCTTCCTGGTATAGAGGGGTTGTCATCCATGGTACTCTTGAGAAGTCCTGTGATCCGACTGCTGGTATTTCTTAGTGTTTGAGAAGAACCAGAACAATAGAGCATTGGCCAATGGCCACACTGTAGTGTGAAGAATACTGGGGTTGGCTCCTAGGGTCTCATGACTTATCCCCTTATTACTTGATAGACCTCTTTGAATAAGACACCTTTAGACAGATCATACAATACCATACACCTATGAGAGGAAGGCATTACCCAGTTTAGAGAACCCAAAGTTTTGAAGACTACAAAAATGTTATAGGAAGAAAACATAAGAACTCTACTCCACCCTCACTGTAGAACAGACTACATCATGCTCCATGGCCATGGATTTATTCATTGACTGTTAGAAGGGAATGGAAGTAAGGAAGACCAAGATGGTGGAGGAATGGAACAGATTATCTTGCAAGAAGGCATGGTTGGCTAGATTATTTGAATACTGAAGAGGAGCATTCCAGACTGCAACATTTTGTGGAAGGTCTTACTCGTCCCCATTAGTTCTAGATTTGTATGACATATACAATCCCACGCATCAGTTGATAATATTGCTGTTGGAAAATGGCGCCGCCCGAATTAACGGGCCGGCGCTGTTGCCGTGTGAAGGAAGGCCTCTCCCCTTCCCACGCGCCAGGCTTGGGCGCCCCAGCGGCCGGTGCGAGCGCGGGCTCGATGCTGATTGGCCACTGGGAGGAGCAGGAAAGGAACCTGTCTGATTGGCCACAGCAGGGTATGGCGTGCCCTCCTATTGGTGGAGAGCTCGGAGAGGGTGGTGCCTCCATCGTTCCTGAGCCCTCATTGGCTGTTGGGCCTATTTAAGGCCGTGTAAGGTGAGCGTCGGCACCATTGCCAGTTCTGCTCTGGGGGCCAGCAGATCAGAGGCTTCACTGCCTATTTTGCTGCACGGTAGGGGGCGGGGCTTTGGGTCTGACAGCCTTCCTTGCTGCCTAATAGGTGGGGCATTTTGTTGGTGAGGGCATCTTTACCACCTCCCCACTTCTTGGCAACAATCACCCGCTCCCTCAGGTTTGTTGCTAAGGGACTGGCAGACAGGGTTCATGTTTTTTGAGAAGGCCTTTTGTTTTGTTTTGTCCTCCTTTTTAGTCTTAATAATTAATAATTGTTGTGCCTGCGGCCTTGGCCCCTGCTGATCACACATCCAGTGTTTGGAATTTTGGCTTCAACTGTTTTTTCAACTGCACGGTGCTCCCGGCGGTGTTTGGAATTTTGGCTTCAACTGTTTTTTTCAACTGCATGGTGCTCCTGGTGGTGTTTGGAATTTTGGCTTCAACTGTTTTTTCAACTGCACGGTGCTCCTGGTGGTGTTCGGAATTTTGCCTTCAAACTGTTTTTTGTTTTGTTTTGGTTTGTTTTTTGTTTTAACTGCACAGTGCTCCCAGCTTCAACCCTGCTGGGCACGTGCAAACAATCGTCTTGATGACTTTGTGACTGCAAACTGTTCTTCGGCACGGTGCTCGCGGCTTCGGCCCTGCTGGGCACGTGCTCTCTACTTGGTTGGTGATTATTGCACTGCTGACTTTACACGGTGCACGCGGCTTTGGCCAGCTGGGCACGTGATTTGTAACCAGTGCTTGTGACTTGACAACGGTGAACTGTAATTTACACGGTGCTTGCGGCTTCGGCCCTGCTGGGCAGGTGTTTCCCTTCACCTATAAGCAGCTTTGCAATACTTTTTTCTTGCTGACTACAGTCCCAATCTTAGTGTTGTCAGACCAACTAATTTCAACATGTCACCAAAATCAAGGAAGTCAAGTGGTGCTGCACAAGTTACCAGTTCTTTGTGAAAACAAATTGTAGGTCCTGGGAAGAGCTAGCCCCAGGGACTAGGAGGTGCCCAGCACGTACGTATGCCTGTAGACAGGGGAGTTCGACAGTTGTGGTGGATCCTGCGACAATAGTAATGGTCCAGGCCCATCCTCCCCCATTGCAGGCATCTTTGATCATTAGCCAAGAGATGGCTGCAAAACTGATGTGGTCCTTCTCAGAAATCATTGCTAAGGCCATGGCAGCCTCCCAAGTATCGACATCTGCTGGCGTTGCATGTCTGGATCTGGATCCCGGGAAGGCAACAGGGAACAACAGTTGGCGGATGATGTCCTCAGCTTGGGACCCAGCTCTTCGGCTTGGACCTCCGTTGCTTGAGTGGATGTCTCCAGCTCAAGTTCTTCATCCGGCTCTAGCTCTACATCTTCGAGTTCGGAGGACGACGAGCTTATTGCGGGAACCTCTGTGGCTGGTGGCAAAAGGAAGAAATGCAAGGGAAAAAAGAGTAAATGGACAGGACTGCATGCATATGGACAAAAACGATGCCAGGCACCCTATCTGTTTTTACACTGCTTCAGGATATTGTTTCCCAGCTTCCCGCCATTTGGGGCCCTGAGGGTAGGGGAGCTGGTCCTGTCTTCGAAGACCTATTGCTCAAAAAGATACTTGTGCATCACTGATGTTTTGTTCAATGTTGATGCTGTATGTTTGACAGTTCTCAGGTCAAAATGTGATAAACTGGGCTGAGCCTCATCGATCATATTGGGGCACCTAAAAGACTCGCACCTCTGTCCTGTTCGGGTTCTAAAAAGGTTTATTAGGCACCAGCCTGCATGTCAAGGATCCCTATTTTGTCATGCTGATGGCTCACCTGTCACACGCTTTCAATTTGTTGCTGTGTTAAAGCTGGCCCTTCAGGTGATGGGTCTTCTTTTGGTTGAATTTGGGGGCCATTCATTCCGCATTGGAGCGGCCACATCTACAGCCTGTGCTGGACTCTCTACTGATGTCATCAAGTAAATTGGTTGATGGAAGTCTAGGGTGTTTGCGGGCTATGTGCACCCTGATTTGGAGTCTTGCTCAAGCGGATGCTATTAATGTTATTTGTGGAGGGTTCTTTTTCGGTTCTTAGGGTTGGCAGCAGGCGCTCTTTCAGACCTGCCTGTGTGGCGGCAGCATAGGCCTGGATCTAGGGTAGGGGTTTCCAGGGCCCGCTGGCACTGGATCGGGAGTCCTCATGACCCGGGTAAGGAGCGGTTTGCTGTGGCCATTGCGGGGGCCACAGTCGATTAATACCCGGTGACTAGGATGTCTCGCAATTCGATGTGAAGCAGCGCAGTTGCCTAACTGCGCAACAGGGCGGAGCTTGGCACCTACGTCATCCCGATGTTTGCCCCTGCTACCAAGGGTACATCAACCAACCAGGGTGTTGCTGATGGCCAGATCCAGACCTTATGCTTTGGGCCAACCCTATGGTTTTGTGTTGTTCTGCATGTGTGGAACAGTTAATAAAGTTGTGGCCTTTTTTCCTCCAACCAGGTTTCTGTATTTATTGGGAGGGGGCCCTGACCTGCGCGGCAAATGGCGCCGCCCGAATTAACGGGCCGGCGCTGTTGCCGCGTGAAGGAAGGCCTCTCCCCTTCCCGCGCGCCAGGCTTGGGCGCCCCAGCGGCCGGTGCGAGCGCGGGCTCGATGCTGATTGGCCACTGGGAGGAGCAGGAAAGGAACCTGTCTGATTGGCCACAGCAGGGTATGGCGTGCCCTCCTATTGGTGGAGAGCTCGGAGAGGGTGGTGCCTCCATCGTTCCTGAGCCCTCATTGGCTGTTGGGCCTATTTAAGGCCATGTAAGGTGAGCGTCGGCACCATTGCCAGTTCTGCTCTCCCACCCTCCCTCCCTGTTTAGGGAGTTGATTGTCACAACTTCTGTTCTGGGTGGCAGCATAGGCCTGGATCTGGGGTAGGGGTTTCCAGGGCCCTCTGGCACTGGATCGGGAGTCCTCATGACCCGGGTAAGGAGCGGTTTGCTGTGGCCATTGCGGGGGCCACAGTCGATTAATACCCGGTGACTAGGATGTCTCGCAATTCGATGTGAAGCAGCGCAGTTGCCTAACTGCGCAACAGGGCGGAGCTTGGCACCTACGTCATCCCGATGTTTGCCCCTGCTACCAAGGGTACATCAACCAACCAGGGTGTTGCTGATGGCCAGATCCAGACCTTATGCTTTGGGCCAACCCTATGGTTTTGTGTTGTTCTGCATGTGTGGAACAGTTAATAAAGTTGTGGCCTTTTTTCCTCCAACCAGGTTTCTGTATTTATTGGGAGGGGGCCCTGACCTGCGCGGCAACAGGAGTTTATATTATAAAGAGAAAGCCAGATGTATAATAAACTACTGTCTTTTGATTACCTTTGTGCTCATCCAAGGGAAACTATATTTTATGCTGAGAAGGAGAAAAAAAGCAATAGCTGTGGTCCCAGCTGGTACTAGTTTAAAAAAAAAAATCCTGTGAATGAAAAGCGGCAGTTTTAATGAAGGATAACAGCAGTTTGTGCACTGCATCATGTGGTCAGGATTGTCGCCAAATCAGAACTATGCCAATTGGTTTGTGCTATAACTGATAGTGTGATAATCTCCTTAGATTCCCTGTGACATGTATTCACAATATTGTTCATGGTTTCACCAACTTTTGCCAGGCATCTATGACTTGCCTAGCCAACTCTAACATCTGGGTGGTTAACAGGTGGTAGTGTGTTTAAGAAACCAATAACTCTCCCCTTCCAATAGTTTCTGCAATTATTTAAAATACATTGAAGAAGAATGTATGGTCAGTTTTTAATTACATATGTGCATTCTTTCCATTTAGAAGATGTGCATCCTTAATAGTAATTAAGAGTACAGTCGTAAACACACACATTACTAGGGATTAAATACTGCTGCACTAATAGAAACATACTCATTTGTGAACGATTTTATCCCAAGGGACAATTCAAAAAATAAGATTTTCCCTGACACATAATTTAGATCTTGCAGTGTTCTGAATATTTTCAGTGATGCTCCTCCACATTCTTTCAAAACATGATAAAGTATTTCTGGTCAGTATCAATCCCCTTGGGCCTTGATTGCATAAAAAATGTGAAATCTTTAGCTCCAAACTGAGTGCTTTGGCTATTTTTGTTTTACACAATGATTTTTTTTCCAGTGTAAGCTACTCATTATTGATGGCCAGCTCACTCATTTCCAACAGTTTGTCATGTTGCATGAAAGCAATGAGATTGATACTCCAAAGGTTGAAGAATATATGTCCCTTATGATATTTTTAAAAATCATTTTTATTCAAACATAATAAAACCAGCCACTCTTTCTATCTATCTAATTATCTATCTATCTATCTATCTATCTATCTAAAACTTACACACATTAATAAACAACAGAACTATAAACACTACAAAATAAGAAAAACAGACACTAACACTACTGACTTCCTGCCCCTAACTGAAGACTATTATTATTATTATTATTATTGCATCTTAAATTTACACAGCACTGTACATAAGGATTCCCTTATGCGGGGATCCTTTCCAGTTCCACCCTCATAAGGGGAATTCTGTGTATGCTTGTGCCCCATTGGAAACAATGGGGCACATCCTCGCAGCACCACAGGCACATATGACATTTGCCCAATAGCCATGCAGCTTCAGCATAAGCTTGAAGCCGTGTATGGTGCACCCGCATATGGCGTGGGTGTGCTGTAAGTAGGAAAATACAAATAAAAGTCTGGCAGCAGCGTACAGTCTAAAAACTAAAGGAAGAATTTTTAGAATAAACAACATATTAAAATAACTGTAAACAATAAACCATCAAACAGTAGACATTGATACATATTGCCAGCAGCCAGAGATCAGATTGTAAATTGGAAAGCTTCCCTAAACAAATTAGTCTTTAATCTGGATTTAAGAGTTGCTAATGGGGAAGTAGTCGATTGATGTGTGGGAAGGAGATTTCATAAGTAAGGAGCATTACAGGAAAAGGGGCAGAGCCAAACAAAGGAAGCGGAAACCCATGGTTGAGTTAACAGCCCTTAGTCCCTGGAATGTAGAGCATGAACAGAATGGTAAGGGGAAACAAGGTAAGGGGGAGCCAAACCATGCAACGCTTTGAAAGTTAACAAAAGGAGCTTATAGTGGACTATGAAAGGGATTGGGAGCCAATGAAGAAAGAACAAAAGAAGAGTAGTGATCATAGCAGTGGGCTGAAAAGATGATCCAGGCAGCAGAATGTTGCACCGAGATCAAATGTCCAAGGTGGGAATGACGAAGCTCCATCACCAGAAGATTAGAAATGACCAATCAGGAGAGAAATGACCAATGCGTAAACCAATGTCTTGGCAGTAGAAACTGAAATAAAATGTCTATTTCTAGCTAAAGAAAAAATCAACAAGATTTGACAGCGGCGTGAACTTGATGAATGAATGACAAAGAAGGATAAAAAATGAAATGTTGGGACTGTGCAGACTGCTCCTAAGTGGCGACCTGCAGCCGCCCCTTTTACAGCCAGATTGAGGGTGCAGCAACTGCACACCACCACCCTGATCTGGCCTTTGCAGGGTGCAATGGTGCCGCGGCTTCAGTGCTGCATCGTGTGGACATAACGCCAGAGGAGTGCTGTGACACCACATACCATGTGGAGCGATACACAGTGTCATCCTGCCCTGAGGGCAAAGTTGGGGTGTGCGTCCTGTGGATGCCACACCCCCCGACTCCATCCCCCAGGCTACACCTCTGGTAGCACATTGCTGGTGTAGCAACCAAATGACCACGCCAAGGCTGCAGAGGAGAAAGGGACCACTCCTTTCCTCTCTTGAGTGCCGGGCACCACCGGGGTACAACCAGCGCCTAAGGTGCTAGGGCACACCATTTCCGTGCCACAGAGAAGCGACATTTTGCCACTTCTCCGTGGCCCGCAAAAACAGCAAATTGGGGCTGCCGGGCTGCCGCTGAGGTTGTCCTGGCCCCAATCTGGTGCGAAAAGGGGCAGCACAGACCCACCCTGTAGCGGCCCTTAGTGATGAAATTATTAGGAGAGAATGAGGGAGAAACTGGAGGAGAGGAAGGTTTTAGCAGAGAATTAAAGGTAGAGGAGAGACATTGAGGGCTTTGCTTGTTATCATTAATCAATAATTCATAATTATTCTGTTTTGCCATGGAGATAGCATGCAAAAAGGAGGAGAGAGCAAATCTGTAATGAATAAAATCAGCCCATTCTCTGGTCTTTTTCTATAAATGCTTAGCAGCTTGAGAACAGGAATGGAAAAACTGGATGATAGGAGTAAGCCAGGGCTGTGGTTTAATAGAAGAAGCTGCATGTATTAACAAAGGGCAAAACCATCCAGAATTGGTGATAAAGTTGAGTTAAGTAGAGAGACAACTGGATCCACAGAGTCACCAAGCTTTACAGAAGAAGGGAAGAGTCAATACCTTGCCAAATATATCAGGGATAACAGAGTGAAGGTCACGAAAAGAGCATTGTAGTTTGGCAAGGAGGCGGGTTATGGGCAAGCACAAAAGAAATAAGACAGTGATCAGATAATGGAAATCCATTAGCCTCATAGTCAGATGTTACACACTTTTTAGTGAGAACTAAATATCTAAATGGTGAGAATATCTCCCACAATTTACTATACTTCCTTTAAATAATATAGTCATGCTTCTACATCATACAAACTCAACTTAATTTACAAAATTTAAAACTGATGTTCCACACAATGAATGTAGAAAAGTGATAAACAATCCTCAGTCTTTCTTAAAATTATTCAGGGATTTATCCTTTAAAAACACTGTCAATTTGTCCATTTCAGAAATTTCAGCTATGTACACCAGACAGTCTTGACAACATTCTTCCATTTTAGAGCATAAACTGTTCTTGCTGCAGTGATTATACATTGTAAAATCATACCATATTTCTTCTCGATTTGTTCATTTAATATTACAAACAAAAACATCTCTGGTTTCATCAGCATTTTAGTTTTAAAAAATATCCTACAACATTCATATGGTAAAATTTTCCTATCTCCTATTTAATTTATTTGAATTGTTTTTATACATTTTTGATAATCTTTTTGCTGTTAAGTATCATTATACATCATCTTATTTAATTTTCTCTTAAACCATAACTAAGTAAATTTCAAAGTCTTTGTCCACATTCTTACCCATTGATCCATTTGAATAGGCAAAGCCAGTATTTTGAGCCTATTTCACCATACAGTCTTTTACATATTTCTCTTTCAAACCTCAATAACAATTTATACATTTTTGCAACCCAATGTGCATGATCAGTACCTCTGTCATCTGTCCTTTATGATATATTTGCCTGAATTCTGTTGCTGGTCCTATGTCAAGTAGGCCCATTGAATTAATAGGATTTACCCTATATGATGACTTACCATTCAAGAATTCTTTGAATGGGTCTACTCTAGTTGGGACTAACCAACAGGATTGCAGCCATTATTCTTTATGGCAAGGTTGGCAGATGATAGATGAAGCAGCAGTGACAAGATACAGATGATCATACTCATGAGGTTGGCAGTAAGCATTAGCAGATTCCTCCAGATGCCAACCATTAACATCAGTTCTGGTAACAAGACCACTTTCTGGTGGTCTCAAAATTGTGAAAACATCTTCCTTGACATATGTATATGCCTGATGCCTCTACTATTCTCCATCTGCCAAGCAATATTTGCCTTGTTTTCTTGTGTCTTTAGTGGATTTTAAATTTATTTAGATCCCCTTCTAATTGCCTAACAGGTCAAGTAACTCTTTCATATGTAGACAAAAACATTTTGAACCTTCTACGTTCAGGTTACTTCAAAAGTTATTCCAGGATGAGGTCTAAACTAGAGGAATACAAACATCTGAACCTTTCTTTGTTGGGGAGGACTGCTATCAGAAAGATGTTTCTCACCCTGCATCTATTTTTCCTATTTCAGTCCATCCCTATCTCACCAGCCCCTTCCAAATTTAAACTTTGACAAAAAAATAATTACAGATTTTATATTTAATAAAAAAACCCGCCTAGGTTCTCCAAATCTGTTAGGTATACCAACTCAAGAGCAGGAGGTCTAGCAATCTCTGCTCACTGGGTACCTATGGAGGCTGAACTGAAATTGCTTTTCTCCCTTAAGTTGCACAATGTTTTAAAGAAAATAAAAAAAATAATTTCTTTATAACTATCTCCTTATTTGGAAACACTGGATCCATACATTGGCCCTGAGACCATCTCCTATCTGCCCATTCTCATTTTTATAACATAGACAAAATAGGCCAATTTAAAGAATGGAAGAAGGGTGGTATTTACAGACTTGTTGATTTTATTTACACATGAGAAAATTTAAAAATGCATAAACCTTGACAAACGATCTGGGACAGATCAGCCTCAACTGGAAGCAAATATCACAAGTACTGTCTTTTGCAAGATGTACAATGACAAAGGAGAACTACCCTCGCCCCATGACCTTTTATGAAACACTTTGCATTGAAAAGGGGTGTGGTTGCAAAGGAGAGACAGCTGTCATTTACTAAAATTTAATACAATCCATTTATGGCAGCAATCTATCGGCCAGGATAATGTGGTAATCAGACCTGAATTTAGATATCTCTGAAGCCATATGGGAACACATTTGGACAAAAACATTTGGAGCAAAAGAGGCAACTGTAAAATTAATATATAAATGGTACATAATTCCTGGAAGATTATCTCAGATAATAAAGAATGCCTCACCAAAATGCTGGAGAGGCTGTGACACTGTTAGCTCCTTTGAGCACACATGGCTGAACTGTCCTAAAATCAAAAAAAGTTTTGGAATGTCATTCTTCTATTGTAAAACAAAATGTAACGTTTTGTCCAGGCCTTCTGTTGTTGTCCATCTACTGTAAAGAAAACAGTCAGTTAAAACGTCACAAGCTCATCACATTTCTTATTGCAATGGCTAGGAATGTAATCACAAGAAACTGGAAAACAGGGAATGTACGAATAGCTTACTGGTGGACAAAGGTTTGGGACACTTGGTTAATGGAAAAACTTTCCAACACTTTCAAACTCTGTAATGGATAAAGGAAACCAAACACTTTTTTGAAGACCGATCAATTCTTATTGACCACATTAATAACAACTCCCCTGACATCAGACCTCCTGCCCACCAGATTATCCTTTGGAAAGACACTCTAACTCTCTGAACCGAAATACCAGCAAAGCTTGAGTGACAATTTTAGAATGTTGGTTACTGATACTACCTCTACCCAGATTGTTATTCTGCACACCTTCGAGGCCTTTTGTTATTTTTGTATTGCTTGTTTATATTATTGTTATAAAACCTCCCCATTTCTCTGTTATGCTGTTCATGCACGCTCAATAAAGCATTCTAGAAGAAGCTTCTGTAACTTTGGCTGTACACACAACTAATGTAGATTAGTTGGGGACCATGCCATTCTTTTCCAGCTCAAGTTTTACTGCATTGATACAATGTGGGTGCCTCTATATTGTAGAAATAATGCAATTTGGCATCACTTTAAGTGCTGCTGTTCTGTTTTATGGAATCTTGGGGTTTGTAGATTTAAAAGGTTTACAAAGAGTGCTAATATCTCACAAAATACAAATCCCAGGATTCTATAGGATGGAGCTTGGCAGATAAAGTGGTGTCAAAACTGCACTATTTGTACAGTGCAGATGCACCCTGATTCTTCATTTTTTCACCACCTTCCCAATTCCAGTGCTGTTTTATATTTTTAAAAAAACCTCTTCTATTTAGAAGTAGGAAAAGGAATAGGAAAAGGAGGTACTAGGTGGGCAGAAAAGAACTTTGTAAAAAGGAAGTTATTTTTCAGAAGGGATCTTGTAGCATCTTTGAGACTAATAAGCATAAGAAGTTGTACCATAAGATTTCATAGGTCTACTTCCTCAGTTGAAGAAAGCTTATGCTGCAACTTCTTTCACCTTCTACAACTTCTTGCACCTTCTTCTTTCACCTTCTTTCAAAGGTGCTACAAAATCCCTTTGTCGGTTGATGTTGCAGACATTAGAGATTATCAGACAGGGGACAAGAGTGAGGCCAGTTCTTATCCCATTCATGACAGTGATCACACTTGATGCACTGATCTTGTCATAAACCTTCAGTCAAGTGGAATTGCATTAATGGGTTCTTCCATTAATGCAAAATGAAGGGAAAGGATGAGATAATTCAACATCACTGACGGCACAATAACAGGATCAGCGCAATGTCACATGAAAGTCTTTTGCATGATCACTGTCATTTGCACTTCACACTTGGGACAATGTCCGGATCAGTTCAATGCTTTCTGAAAGTCCTTCCCAGATGTCCTGTCCCCCATCTGATAATCTCCTAAATCTCTGAATTCTGCTGTCTGACACGGCTTTAAGTTCTGTATCCTACAGAATCCTGGGATTTGTAGTTTTGCTAGTCTTTGGCAGAGAAGGCTAAAGACCTTGTAAATGACAAATCCCTGGATTCAACTGGCTAGAGCTACATCACTTAAAGGGGTGCCAAACTGCATTATTTCTACAGTGTAGAGGCACCCTTAGTTAAGTGAAGAATGTCGGTAATGGTGCTACTTGCATAATAGTCTGGTTCACTACAGTTTTGCTGTAAGTCTGGACCTGTAGTCACATACTTGTTGCGTGTCACTGGTATCATACACTGATTGTGCAAAAATAATCTTTATAAACTCAAGCACATATACTTTATGAACTCAAGCACATATCGTGCATTGGGAATTGTAGCTACATGTCAAAGCTACATCTCCCTAAGCTACCTCCCAAAAAATCCTTTCTTTTTAAACCAGATCCTACAACCATTTCTGAATTGCTGGACAGTGTGTGTGTTGTGGGGTGAGCAATGGTGTGTCCAGCAATGGTGTGTCATTGTTCACTTGTCTCTGCTCTCTGACAACTTGGGAGTGACAGTGTTGGCAGGAGGCTGCATGGTTTGCATGGGACAACAACCCTAAAAGTGAATTGCAGTGTCATAAGTCAGACTTACAACATCATAATTGCTGAACCGGATGCCAGCCTCTTTTCCCTCTCCTTTCCTGTAACATTACTGTGGAATTGAAAGGAATAATCTGGTGCAGAAAAGTGCTGAGCTGGCAAAGACTAAGCATCTGTGTTTGTGAGCTTTACTGACTGAATAATATAAGGAAGTCATAAAAATCCTGACTAGGAACTTGACCAAAATCTTGGCATAAGCAGGGCCTAAGGGGGAAAATAAAAGACTTCAGGTGGACTAAATCCAAACAAAATACTTTGGCCTTTTTTCATGTTTATTTTTCTTTGGGATATTTAATCAGGTTTTTCCTTCCAAAAGTATTTTTAGTATGTGGTGGAATATTCTGCCCCTCCCCTGCAAGCAACTTTTTTTTCTTTCTTTCTAAGAAGAAACAAGACACCATAGTCAGATTGCTATTTCATATTTACAGGAACTTCTTTAAACTGCTTAGTCAAAAAACTAAGTTGAGCCCATCACCAGCACTTTACTGTACTTTTCAGCCAGTCTCATTGAAGTGAATAGCCATAGTTATGTCCAAGTTTAAATTCACAATCAAAATCCAAGCTGTGGAGAAATATATATATATATATACACACACACACACACACACACACACATAGATACACACACATACATACATATATTTGTTCTTGTTGAGAAAGAGTGTCTGAACAATTAGGATAATCTATTATAAAGACACTCAATTACCACTATACATACGTACATACATACCTCTGGGCAAGAACAAAGAGAACAACACTTTTCTCTTTCCATCATGATCTCCATAATTTGCACAAAAGGCCTCTGCACAAAACTAGTTGCTTTCCTTTTTTATTAAGCAAAGGGCATATGTGCAGCATGCAGACAAGGGCAGAATTACATATAAAAAGGGAAGCCACCAAATGTTTCTGCTTTTATAAACGAGGCAACAGCAGTAGGACTTTGTGTGGAAAACATAATGGTCGGCATCCTCTTCAACATTTACAAGTTTGTAAGTTGGACTTATTACAATCCTATAACTGGTGGGAATTCATGTTCATGGCTATCTAACTGTTACAGATGGACATCCACTTTGGATGAAGCACAATAACCAAAGTGAAGCACACCCAATGGAATGCTTTGGAAATGGAATGCAATACCTAAATTCTTTGAAAATTGTGCAAGAAACATTGTCTGTCTACATTATATATTCATATTAAGTGTCCACTAAACTAGAAAGAAGGAAGGACATGTAGTGAAAAGAAAGTGCATTAAATCTTTAAAGCTCCCTGGCTAAAAATTGAACAGCTTTATCCCATTCAAAAAAGAAAAGTAAAGTAAAGAAAAAAGAAAAAGAAAAAAAAGGGGGGGAGGAACCTTGTCTCAACTTCATCCAGTTCTGCTAAAAATGAGAAAAAATAGTTGTCACTTAAAAATCTGCTCAGTTTATAAAGCTTCCTTATACCTATAAACAACAACAAAACTCTGTCCTTAGTTGACAGGCATAATCTCCTCAAAAGAGGCTACAATGCCTGCAAATTAAATCCAAGTCCATCAACAAAAATTATTTATTTATTTATTTATTTATTTTATATACCGCCTTTCCAAAAAAGATCAAAGTGGTTTACAAAAGTGGATAAACAAGGGTTCTCTTTCCTCAGGCAAGCCCTGGTGGAGCTGGGCCTGCCTCTTCTCTCCCTCCTAGGCAGAGGATGGCAGTTGGTATGGAGGGAGAGTCCTCTTGCCTCAGGCAAGCCCTGGTGGAGCTGGGCCTGCCTCTTCTCTCCCTAGACATGTGTTGTTTCCCCCCATTATTCTCAATGAGGAAAGCTTCTGAAACCAAATCAAAGTGAAGCTCTTTTAGGATATGAACCAACATATTGGGGCTTTTTACATTGGCAAGAAAGTGTGACCTGAAGTCGCCTTTATCTTAATGCTTAGCAGCTACATAGCAAGCCCCAGGTGTGCATTAAAAAAGTGCAGAGCTGCTACACTGAGGGGTGTGGGAACGACTTATCTGAGTGGTCTTTTCTGTGGCTCAGCAGTTACATGGGAAGCTGTCAGAACACTACAAATACAGGCGGATTTAATTTTTTTTTCCTTGCCGGCTGCGAATTGCGCTGTTGCGCTGTTCGTGCCGCCGCGAACAGCGCTATTGCGAGGGTCGAGGCTTGAACTGCGCTATTGCGAGGGTCGAGGCTTGAACTGCGCTAGCTTGAACTGCGCTATTGCGCTGTTTGCGGCTGCGAATTGCGCAGTTTTAAATGATTTAAAGGGGGTTTGGGAGCTTTAAAAAACTGCGCGGTTAAACCCCAGCTTTTACACCTGGAGGGCATAGAACGTTTTAATTAGGAGTGAAGTCCACACCACGCATGCTCCCAACCCACGATCCATTCTGATTCGCACCTGCAGCGCAGCCTTTAAATGGGCGCCTTAAGGAAACAGAGCCCCATTTAACTGCGCAACTACACCTTAGCCTTTAGATGTACTAGCGCTGTAACGCACTTTTTAAAAAAGTAGTGGGTCAACCGAACTACTTTTTAAAGGCGTGTTTTTTCCCTTAAAACGCCAAAATGGCGTTTTCATGGCACACTTTCCCATTTTCTAATGTAAAAGCTGGGTTTTCAAGCAGCCTTCACAACACCTCTTTTTGCCAATGTAAAACGGACCATTGTTTGCCATTTTGTTTGCCATTCAAAGAAAAAGTATGTGCCTAGGAACACCTACTTTAATGAAAATCCCATTGTGTTCTATAGGCCTTACTCCTTCGTAAGTATACATGGAATTATAGACTTAATGCTACTTATTTTTAGCTGTCCTCTGTCCCCTGAAATATTTCCTCCCACTATCTAGGATGGTGCTGTTGGAGCTTGTCACTACTTTAGTGGTTTATATTATTTGCACCAAGTTTAAAGGACATCTAATCTATCATATACAAAGACATCACACAGCTCAGTTCAGTCTGGCTTTGGAAAGGAATTTGTTTAGAATGGAATAATCTTTGGTAGCTTTTGAAGGATTAGCTCATTGTATGTGTGTATGTTAGTATTAGTAAATAAATCCTTTTTAAAGAATAACAATTACTTGAGATGGCTTCAAACCATGTGAAGTGATGACAGAAGAAGAGTGAGAGGTTGGTGTTTCCTTCATTATTGCTTGTAGGTATTATAGGGGAAATATGCCAGGAAGCTTGTTAGTGATATGTGCTCATGTAACCTGGAGTTATACGAGCTTCAGAGCTGCAGCTGGACATTGTCCGGGCAACCTCCCCTGCTAGGGCATAATCTGGATCTGGGGAGCTACCTTCTCTGGGGGATAGAAGTGGTAGCCCAGGGTAACTGCACGGGTGGAGTGTTACATCTTTCTACCCAAGGTAGTGCTTTTGGCCAGAATATAACGAGACCCAGAAGGAGCTGCAAAAGTTATGTTCAAGTTAATTGTGTTAAAGCTGCCAACTTTTGAGTTAAAAAAATCTCAGGCTCCTGGGCCTGGCCAGGAAGATGAAGACAAGTCAGAATCAAGCTAAACTCTAAATGTTCCTGTTTCTTTATATTGGATTTTCCCGTGAATAAAAAGTGGGGCTAGAATTGCTCTTTATTCACTTGGTAATTGCGAGATAATTGCGATATCACACAACGTCATGTGAAAATCTTTGCATTGTTGCGGATATTGACAGGAGTATCCTGCTATGTTCCCATCTTGTTTGTCCCTGTGATAAAGTCATTGAGAACTAAAACCAGTCATGGCTTATGGTTTACATGTTAGTGGGGTGGCTTTAGTCTAAATTTTAAAGGATTCAGTACCTTGGGTATAACTTTTTAAAAGTTCAGTTTAAAAAGTGGAGTGAAAACCATTACCCACCACTGAATGAACTCTCATACAAGAAATGTAAAATAGAGAAGAAAAAACCAAGAGAACACAGGTAAGAATACACCGACTTCTAACAGCTGCAATAATACCCAGAACCTGTTTCACATTTCAAAAGCATTTCTTTTTACTCTCCAGGGTGGATGTAAGAGCTGTTGCTATAAACCAGTATAGAAATTTAGAAATTTTGCAGCTGTGAACCCCCTCAACATTGCCTTTCCCTCAAATATACAGACAGACACACAGACAGCTAGTGAAGAGGCGGTGGAAAGAGGATGTCTTCCTAACTTATGTGCTTATTCTTATTCTGCATGTGCAGAATCCCTATCCCCTGGCATTGTGAACACCTCTGAAGGCAATCTTCTTCAGTCTTGGAATTCCTAAGTGAGAGGGGCAGGAAAGGAGACACACAAGAGTTGTGGGAGCTGGTGTGACAAGACAGGTTACTGATACAAAGGATCCACAACCACGGTTTTCCCTATCCTCTTCCACATATCTAAATCAGCCACAGACTTGCAACAGCTCTGGCGCTGACTCAGTCCAATTCCAGAGTATACTGACACTGTGGTGACAGTTTCAACTATTTCTTTTATCTCTGTACTGGATGCATACACGATGCAGACTGTTATGCTTTGAAAGGGGTGCCAAAATACGATGTTTCTTGAGGAATTTCAGTGGACCAAAAGGTGTCTACAGGTGTCTGCTCCAGTTTATGGTTTGTTGGTAGGAGTTTAGGGGATACACTGGAGATGGAAGTTTCATGTGAATTGGCATGGATGAGGACATTCCATTTTAAATGTCAGTGTCAGTCAGCTTTCAAGAACTGTAGTCTTGGCCAATCTGTAACTGCCTCTTTGTAGTGTCCTTCATAGGTTTGTTGTTGGTGTTAACTATCCCCAAGTCAACCGCCAGTCATGGCCACCCTGTGGGTGAGACATCTCCAAGTCCTCCTATGTTTTACGGCTTTGCTCAAGTTCTGTAGATTCATATCTGCAAACTCCCTGGTTGAGTTGATCCATCTGGCATGTGATCTCCCTCTCTTTCTACTGTGTTCTACCTTCCCTAGATTAAAGTTTTTCTAGTGAGTCATGCTTTCTCATGATGTGGCCAAAATATGACAGCCTCAGTTTGATCATCTTAGCTTCCAGGGATAGCTCAGGTTTAATCTGTTCAAGGTGCCATTGGTTTGCCTTTATGACTGTCCATGGTATCTTTAGGTTTAGAGCACACTAAACCAAAGAGAGACCACTGGTTTGTTAAACCCCATCTGTTCATAAACCATGGCAAGTACTGAGAGCACTACAGCTGAACGGTCACAGAACTTGGTGATTGGACAAGAATATTCTTACAACCTTCTCAGAAACCCATATATAAAGTTGAACAACACCATTATAAAACAATGTTAACAGTATGGAATTAGTGAAAACCAGTCTACTTTACACTATGCAGAGGAATGTCAAGACAAGCATTTTAATCTGATGTCATGCTTGGGAAAAGGAAGATTTATGCTTGGAGGAGCCAAGTGGTCAGTCATCCAAAAGTTTAGTGATGTTGGGCAGGAACTAACAAAATGGCAAGTACAGTACAGCAAATTGCTGAAACAGCTTTTTCTGACATTACAATTTGGTTCATCTGCTGCCTCTGCTTTGGAAGAAATGCAATGAATTTGTATCTGCTACATCTAAATACATGGAGAAAAAGTATAATATGAATTTTATGTGGGCCTAGATTTACAAAAGAAGCATGGTCACCTAGTAAGGCTAGAGTAGAAAAAAATCAATTACAGTATGAGGTTTGTGTATGTGACACTATAGATAAGGTATCTATCAAAATCCCTATTTATTATAATGGTAAAGGATTTATGAATTTGTTGGGGGACAATTTCTTCCTATAAAGGCTAGCACCAACAAAACATTGGTAATAATGGCAGAAGGAATTAACATGAAAAGGAAAATGCCAATAGACCATCTTTTAATAGTATCTTCTGTGCTCTGAAGAAAAAAGTACTTTACTGGTGCAAGCTAACTCTCTGCTCCACAATCTGAAACCTTAGGGCTTCACTGACATCTTTGATACATTATCAAAACACAGAACAATGACAAGGAATAAAGAGAAGACAGGTAATGTCTGTTTCTGTGAAGTTTCTCGTCTTCTCACCTCCCTTTCTATGGATTTAATTTTTTGATAATGGAAAAAATCCTTATGTGTTTTTGTGCCCATTTTTAAAATTAATATATTAATGGGCACATTAATAGGCACATGCTCCTATTGGTGAAAACATCCTTGTGTGGAATTTAGAAATGTACACAGAAGGAGGGTTTTTTGCATTTCAAAAAAAAAAGTGTGCATCTTTTTTTTCTCCATGGAATGCATCACAAGGCAAGAAATGTATGGATTTCCAACCACAAATAATATATTCTCTCCAAGGAACAAGCTTCTCACACCTCCCTAGCTGGGTGCAGATCATCCCTTGCTTATGTTTCCTTGCTGCACATTGTCTTGCTTTTCTCATCCATTTTCTATTGAAAGGTAGAAATGCCTGCCATATCTATATAGCCTCAACTTGTACCTGAAACATATGTAGCCCATATCTGGAATTAAGGGGCACTGTGTTCCTGCTACCAGATATTATTTTTGGACTTTTGGTATTAATGCTCATATTTTATTTTATTTCATTTATTTATTTTTTGTCAGTGGGTTATTGGAGTGAGTTATTGCTTGAAGCATGTGCAGCAGGAAGGAAGAAACATTAGTTCTCCAAGCGCAAGGGGTTTCAGATTACAACTCCTATAGTCCCCTGCCATTGGCCATGTGCTAGGGCTTCTGTGAGATGAAGTTCAAACATTTGGAGGTGTCTCCAGAGATATTTGTGAATTGTTAGAAAAACCTGCTTAAATTATTCTTGCCCCTGAAAACAATAGGGGCAATAATAATGATAATGTTTCCATGGTATTTCTATTGTTACAGACAATCAACACTCATAATAAACTGCTCATCCTTGAACTATGTACTGCGAATGCAGCTCTTCCATGCAGTTGTATTTTACCAATAAAGATCAAGTAGATGGCAGTCTCAAACCTTTATTAGAGAACTGTGAGTACTGATCAGTCTCAGCCCATATTTGATAATGTAGAGATTGTGCTATAGGTTGGATGCAAGTTCCTCACCCTCTCAGCCCAACTGGACTACATTCCTACTCACAACCTGCAATATAGGGATAACGGCCCTGAATTGTACTGCAAGGCTAATGCATGCAGTATTATCCATCTTCCTAACTAGTAACAGGATGATAGTATTTTTATTTTATCTGTTTTAGAGGTGTGGGGGGAAGAGAACCCTTTATCCCACATGTACAGTGTTTACAACTCAGTCGGAGTACCTAACAGAAGTTAAACCAGATAATAACATTCAATAAAATTCCAAAATAAAATGGGTATTGCAAAGGAAACTATTACCCCCCCCCCCCCCCAAAAAAAAACCCCTCAAGAAGTAAGCACATGAACAAGAGTTTCATTGTATATGGCAAAATGCCTTAGAATTTGCATTTGCTGGGCCTATTTTTTTAAATTTTAGATTTATTGTTTTGGTAGGTTTTAAAAACCTACTGACCTTTAATATTTATTTGTTATGATTATTTTACTGAAAAATATTTGTATTTAATTTTGTTTTTGAAGCACACTAGGCATGTTTCATTGCTGTTTATAATATATGTGTATGTGTAGAAAAATGTTTATAATATATGTGCATGTGCATGGTATAGGCTATATTTCAGAGGAGGAAACTGGCAAAGCCACCTCTGAGTGTTCCTTGCTGAAGAAACTCTGTGAAATTCATGGGTCTTCCATAAGTCGACAAGCGACTTGGAGGCACATACACACATATTTAAGTTTTAAAACTTGGAAAAACCTTCACATGAAATAAGACATAAATTGGAAATAACATGCACTCCTTTCTTTAATACTACCTTTCATGGGGGAGAAGAGTGGACACTTTGTTGCCCATCACACCTAAATTAAAATCTTGGATTTTTACATTGATTTCTAAGGGTAGTTCTTACTTTAGGCTGAGAGAGTATTTAAAAATGGCATCTCCACTGTGAACCTAAAAATAATCTTTCATATCTCTTTTACACTACACAGTGTGCACTGTTAATTCTTTGATACCATTTTAATTATGTTGTGGAATCCTGGGATGTGTAGTTTAGTGAAGTACTGAGATTTCTCTGTCAGGGAACACTAGTGCCACACTAAACCAGAAACCCAGGAATCCATAGGCTGAAGAAAGATTGTGTAATGTAAAGTTATACTAGAGTGTGTGTGCTACATATTACATAGGCTGGGGGAGTTGCACCAGTATGTGCTCCCACTATGAAGGAGCCAATAGACCCCCAGCTAAAATGTACTGGGGACTGCACACAGATGCAGCATCTTGAAAAACACAAATGTTTGCACAATGCTTTTTCTGGTAGAACTTAATTTCACAATATGACCATTTATGTAACAACCATTTTAATTAAGCCTAATTTATAAGACAGGAGCCTTTACACCCATGATTCCCAAAGTGGACCAAGAGCCTGAAAAATGCTTGTGCAGCAAAAAGCTATGCCAACACATCTCTGCTGAGTTTTTGGTGCTGCCTGCTGTACAACCCTGATTTCTAGGTGCTCTAGGTGTGTCTCCACAACCATTGAGGTCATAAGTTTTTGGGCACCACTGTACTGCAATTCCCATCCTCGTGAACTTCCAGTACGCTACTTTTTCCTGGCTGAAAAACTGCAGCTAAATTGTGCTAGGGAGCACCTTCAAACACTTTCAAATGGGTATTGCATAGGGGGGCATTCCACCAGGGGATCTGAATACTTACCTCTTCAGCAATGAAGAGGTCACACCAATGTATGCCGCCAACAGGATTCCAACCTGTAGTGGCTGATGGCTAGATCAACGGGTGGGTGAATCCATTTTGAATTTCAGTCCAGGCTTTAATTAAACAGTCCAAGCTGTTGATTGCCCCCAGACAGAGTCACTCCCTGGATAGCTCCTTTAAACACTAGTTAAAACCAACAGTAGATTCACTACACACTGACATGGAAGCTACTACTGATTCTAAATGCAATCATAGTGATCTATTGGAGGCTGTTATAAGTAGAGCTGTCAGGTGAAGGCCGGGGGAGGATGGAGAACAGCTTTTTTGTTCTTGACTCCTTGCCACCCCACCTAGCCCTCGCATACATCTCTAGAAAAGTGAAGTGGCTTGCATACTTTAAATGTGCCATATTTTGGCTTAGTAGTATTATTACATGTATAAGATTTCCCAGTGCCAGGTAAGCATGTCCATTTTTAATTTCTGCATCTGACAAATTCTGTTCTTTAACACAGTACTAGATATAGCTTTAATTAGTTCAGAGCAATTGCTAACTTTACAAGCCTTTGCACAATTATTTATTTTCTACTAATGTTCATTAGATTTTTCTGGAGCTGGAGGAGGAAGTGGTATTTTCAGGGGGAGGGGAGAAACAATTAAAAGAGAGAAAGATAGTGAAAATTAATTCAAAGCTGATAATCCAATAACACCACTTTTTCTTATCGCAATAGCTATTAAAATCTAGTTTAGGATATCGGCACTGTAATTTTTAATCACAGCCTACTTGGATTATGGATGACTTTAAATTTGGCATGCAGAGTGCAGTTTGGCTTAATCCAGAGAGAGCTGCAGAATACATAAAAGTTGACATCACTGAGTACAAATTGAGAAAACACGACCTTTAAACGATGTTACAAGGAACCTCACCAAAATGAATAATCAGTACCAATCTCAACATTTCCTTACATAGTATAATTGGTTGTATTGCCTGCAAAGACACCTTGTCCTGATAAGTATTAACACCTGTCAGACATAGCATATATTCCCAGTCCTTGGCAAAACAGAATATCTAGTAATGTAATGTAATGTAATGTAAGAGCACGAAAGAGGGATCCTTCAGGTTAAACATACTAATGGAGCTGAAAGGCGTGGAATAAAGCCATTGTTGCGTTATCTGCTCGCTCCTTTTTGTCCCACGATCTGCTCAGTCAGGTTCTAGAGGGATTGAATTCCAATTAGTGACATTTGTTGCCATGTACCTTCAAGTTGTTTCCAATTTATGGTGACCTAAATTGGCCCAGTCACAGGGTTTTCTGGGCTGAGAGTGTGCGATCATCCAAATCACCCAGTGGGTTTCCATGGCTGAGCATGGAATGAATCCCTGATTTGCAGAGTCATACTTCAGCACTCAAACCACTACACCATGATGGCTCTCTGTTAGTGACACACACACACAGGTCATTGTGGTAGGAGGAATTCACTACCTCCCTTATGCAACATGCCCAACTCCCTCAAACCCCAACTGTTTCACGCTGATGAGGAGCAATGGAGGAACATCTGGTTATGTTCCTATAGCCAGATATTCCTTCCTACATTGCTTTAGTATCTTGGAGATACTACAGCAGGATTTGGCTGTGCCAGATATTGTGGCCCTCCATTTGCCTTTAGCCATCTTGGCTGGGGTAGATATGAGTTGCAGTGTAACATGTTCTCCACCTTTACATCTCAGCATGTAAACCTCTGATGTTTTGAACAGCAGACTTCCTTATCTTGCCTCTGCAATATGAGAACTGTAAATGATTTCCTCAAACATTTGGAAGAACAGGCCATACATTTCTATCTATAATAGGCACAAAGCCATGCTGTAATCTCCTGACCAAACTGTGGGGCTGTACAGACCACCCCTAAAGGCCAGATCAGGGCCACAGCAACTGCACGCCTTTCCGCAGCAACACAATCTTGCCTTTCCATGGCACAAAAAGGAGCTGCAAAAAGCAGTTCCTTTCTTCACCATGAAGAACGCTGCAGCTTATCCACACTCCTTTGGCACTGTGTCATGTAGACACAGCACCAGAGGATTGCTGTGATGCCATGCACCACGCTGTCCTGGGGCAGATGCCACGCCCCGACTCCGCTCCCAGACTGGCCAAAGAAGCCCCTGAGTTTGCTGCTACCATGGTCATAAGACCCATGGAAATATCACCAGCAATATTCAGACCTAGAGAAGGAAATGACAACTGAGTAAAGAAGCAACAGTATGACTTATACCTAGACTATAAGCTTTCCCTTCCCCCTAAAATTTCAAAATAGACCTCATTTTAGCAAAACAAGACAAATTCTCTCCCCTTCAGTGATGTACACTCCTGCAGTCCAATGAATGGGGCAAAATGTCTTTCCCTTTCATGGATGACAACGTTATGTACTAAATTCAGCCACTTTGGGTCCCATATCAGAAGAAAGGTGGGATGCAAATTAAATAAATCAATACATTAGCTGAATCCAGGAGAGATGGGGTCAGACCATTGAGCCTTCCTTACTGATAATGGAGTCTTCTCCATTGTGATGCCCTCCAGAGCTTGGGAAAGTTACATTATGAAAACAATATTCATAGGACATTAATTTTTATAACACAAATAATTTAGAATATGACACATTATTAATATGCTACCCCCAGTGATAATTTTTCTTTTTTATAGAAAGAATCAGTAATGATGGCCACCACTTTCAAGTCCCTCCCAAGTAGTATTTAAGCAACAACAAGTAAATAATGGTTGCAACCCCCTGCAACCTCTAATAGTAACTATGTTTTCATTATAACCTTTAAATGTAACATTCTTGGTCCTCACAGTAGTAAAAAAACAACCCCTAATGAATAACGATGTTACGTTAAATATGTTACTTCCAAGTTCTGATTGGAACCAGCTACCATGGCCAATATTCAGGAACAAAAGCAGTAAACATTTGGAAGATACCAGGTTAGAGGAGGTATTTCTACACTGACATCACCAGTGTTACGAGTGTGTAAATGTAGCTATAGCGCATGCCTTAGGCTACCTTCCCATAACTCTTACCTGAGAGTAGGCCCCATTGAACTCACAGGGACTTGCTTCTGAGCAGGCATTCCTGGGCTTGCACTATTATTCTTACCACATGCTGCATAACAGAAAGGGGGGAAAGGAATCAAAATGCACATGTGAAGAATCTGCTATGCATTCTTAAAAGTTACCACTTTGCATTTTGCAGAGTAATTACACTAAAACCCAGGCAAGGTTCTGGAATACCCATTGGATCCCACACAGTTTCTACAGAAGTCCAACAAGTAACTATCTAGAGCAGATCCAATAACAGAAAAAATCCACCAAAGAGTGATAACTTTATTGGCCAACTAAAATGCATAATATACATGTTGCAAGCTTTTGAAGGTCCACTGGCTGCTTTGTTGTTTTTTGTTCTTATCTCTTGCAGGATACCACATCCGTACCATCTGAACTAACAACACAAACAGCAAAATGCTAGCCTATGACTAATATCTACATTTTCCCCCTTCTGTATGGTTTTTTACTACCTTGCCTGATAAAGAAGACAGTGGAGGTTGAAAAGCTTGCAATATGTATATTGTGCATTTTGGTTGGCCAATAAAGGTAACACGGTTTGATTTTTGATGCTATTGGATTTCATATATGGCCAACATGGCTACCTCTGAATGTTATCTAGAGCAGGGGTGGGCAGGTTTGAGGGGCATGGGACAGATTTTCCTTTTAGTTGGCCAAATAGACATCTAAAAATGTATCACTCCCAAATATCTGAAACAAGGGGGAATTTCACACTTTTGATTCCACTTTAACTACCATGGTTGCATTCTATGGAATCCTGGGATCTGTAGTTTCATAAAGCACCAGAGCTCCCTGGCTGAGAATTTTAAATACCCCTCATTGAACTACAGACCCCAGGCTTCCATAGAACGGAACTAAGGCACTTAAAGTGGAATCATAGCACTATAATTGTGCAGTGTGGAAGGCCTCTGAAATAGCCAGAAGTCCACTTCTAGTTTTTAATTAAAGTTGGGGGGGGGTATGGATAATCAGCATGGCATAGTGGTTTAAGCATTGGACTATGCTGATGTCTGGAGACCAGGGTTCAAATACCCGCTCAGCCATGGGAACCCAATTGGAGACCTTGGACAAGTCACACAATCTCAGCCTATAATAGAACCTAAAATAATCCATTTTAACACTACTTTATCTGCCATGGCTCAGTTCTATGGAATTCTGGGAATTGTAGTTTTGTGAGACATTTAGCCTTGTCTATCAGAGAGCTCAGCTGCCACAACAAACTACAATTTCTAAGATTCCATAGCACTGAGCCATGACAGTTAAAGTGTTGTCAAACTGGATTATTTCTGCGGTGCGGATGCTGCCCTGGTGACTGATTTGGACAAATGCTTTTGGAGGCTCCTGAGAAAGAAAATCCACTCTTTCTGAAACCAAAATGACCCTGCAGATTGGAGGCCACACTTTGTCTATCCCTGGTCTAGATTTAACTCTAGTAGTTAACTGCTACCCAGCTAGTACCTCGACATGCAAGTCTTCTTAACTTCCCCTCACTTTAGAGCAATTTCTACTTTGTGCTTATATGTTTTCTAACCACATTATACCATCTTTCAGGAGGCTGTTTGAAAATGAATAGCATTAATAAACATGATTGATTAAAAAATACCCCAAGACTTCATGCTGGTTGCTGTGAATAATTATGAAATAAATCACCAGAATAATCTTCACAATCAAGATGTCCTTGTACCTCTTAATTTTCATTTAAAGTCTGGGACTTAGTGCTTTGTATAAAGGCCTCTAAAATGTCCTCTTTGACCCCAGAAATAGTGAATTGACAGGAAGAAATTGTATGTTCTCCTCTACGTAAAAATCACTCCTCTAGGGATGCTTCCAGGAACAGGAAAATGTAATTTTTCCAATTTTTAAAAAGCACATAAAGGGCATGGGGGGGCATATGAGGTTCAAAAACAAACTGGAGTGCCTACTACTCACTTCAAATTTAGGGCCACTTTACCCACAATTGTTTAGGAATTTTGTATTTTATTTTATTTGAAGGAAACGTGCTCTTTCCCACTGAACATTTTGGTTGGCATTTTCAGCACCATCCCCTTCTCCCATTTTTAACCAGCATTTTGTTTGGGGATGCAGCAATCTGAACCATGAACAGTGTTACAAGTGACGTCAAAGTTAGCTCTGACTCTCACTAAAGAAAACAGAAGATATTCATGTCATGGAAAGTTGCCTTATACTGAATCAAACTTGACACATGAAGACTGAACCATGAAGAAGATTGCAATGGAAGAGTCCAGTGGAGTAGCTCTGTTTCTGCATTGGTATGTAAGGTCACAAGATTTGCTTTGTCCTCTTCTGAGCTGAGAAACAGAATTTGTGTTAAAACATTAAAAGTTGTGTGATGAGTGTTGAACTAAGAACAGAAGTCTTCAGGCCATGGAAGCTGTCCCCAAACAAGTAAGGGACTACAGATTAAAACCATTTTACATTTGTTCCCATGCTTGGTTCCCCAGGTAATTTAGGCTCACAGTTCTGAAATATCTCTCATCACTTGCCATGCTGGCTTGAGCTCTGGGTACTTAAGGTCAACAAAAGCTTTCCACCCAAGGTTAGGAACCAGTTATTTAGAAATGTGTGCCACTAGGACTTCAACTCCCATCATGGCAAGAGAGTACAGCCCACGGTGAGGGATAATGTAAGTGTAGTCCAGCAATATTTGGAGGTTCACATGTTCCTCATCCTTGATAGAGCTTAATATTCTCCATAGTGATTGACTGGTGCTCTCTATGGGATCAGTTAGGTCATTCCCAGACTACCGTGGAAGCAGCTTCAATTACTAGGGCCATTGGCATGCAATGAATGTCGCCACAAAGCTCCATCCCCTCTCCCTGTATTATGGGATTCAAGGGACTACGGTAGTATTAAACTTCAAGAGTTGATAAGGTTGATAGATCAAAGTATTACCTGGTTTCACGAACAGATTAGATAGCCAAACTTCACTGTATCAGTCTGTGGGGCAATTTTAGTTTGTGAGGTCAGGCTGAGGATGTGCATTATTATGGAGGCTATTTTGTTTCTTTCACTCAAATAGAAAATCAAACCCATATGGTTAAATACAACATCCCCTATTTACATTTTTGTTTGTTTATTGAGTTATAAGTAATCTTACCATTCAGTAAATATCTCAAAAGGCAACCATCTTGAGATCCCAGTTAGATACAAACTTGTTTACGTTAAGTAATCAATTGGTTAAAGGGGAAGTGATTAATCAGCTAAAATTTTATAATCAAAAGACAGCTATAATCTAATTGCAAAACTGCATAGCAGTTACTTTGTAATGTAATATTAATGTATTAATGCAACCATTGCATAATTTTTCAATTAGATTTCCCATGAGTTTGTTGCATTATTTTCTTTCTTTTAAAAAAAATAAATTCTCTCCTTTCTTATTGGTTATGAGCTCACCCAATTTCCTCTGTTTATACTGCTGTTCCTAGAAAGAATCAGCCTTCCAGTATTTTTAATCAGGCAGCTGTAAATTATTCCCTAAACTGAATCCACAAAGCAAGAAAGCACAAGAGAATTCCACATTGGCCACTGGACTACATTGCAATATTAGGGACTGGGAGACAAAATAATTGCTTTTCCTTTCCTTTTCTCTTTTCTTTAACACCTATGCCTTTAAAGCACCTAGCTAAATAAATACCTGCTTCTTTATTCTGTGTTTGTATTGGCTTTCTTTTTCAAACAATTGGGATGAACTAGAAAGTGCTATGATAAGCCTGTCATTGCAAGCATTCTATTCTGCTTCAGAAGACATAATCTTCTTTTGGCCTATGTATTCAGGTGATCCAAATGGCAGTGGTGTGGAGTGGGTTATGATGAGCCATATTCTTTCCTAGGCTACATCTGCACTGCAGAAATATCCAGTTTGACAGCTCTTTAACTGCCATTGCTCAAATCCTATTGAATCCTGGGATTTGTAGAGCTATCTGACAGAGAAGGCGAAATGTCTCACAAAATGACAATTTCCAGAATTCCATAGCATTGAGCCAAGGCAGTTAAAGTGGTGTCAAACTGGATTATTTTTGCAAAATGGATGCAGCCCTAGTTTACATACATCTTAGAATGAGGAGTTTGTAGTGGGTGGAAAAAGCCAAGAGAGCAATAGGGTTCCAAGAATATATTTTTGAAGATATTCTTTGGTTTTTTTCCTCCCCTTCCTACAAATCAGAAATCAAAATTAGGCCCAGTGCTCATTGGGTATACAGTACTTTCCCCTCTCTCTTTGATTTATCTGCTCTGAGGAACAGGGTGTGAAATAAGTTGGGCCCAGGGATAAGTTAAGGGTGAATTATACACACAAGCATAATTTTTAAAGTTGTTGTTGATATTGGTAATATACAAATTAATACAAATAATGATGCAAACTATAGAATCATTCTCATAAATAACTTTTAAATTCAAGCAAATTCAATCAAAAAGTGTGATCAAATACTTTCCAGAAATATATCATTCTGAAATGTGACAAGAATATTCAATATCTTAATATATCTGTTTTCATGGTTTTGATTCTCTCTGGTCGTCATAGAATGGGTCAGTTTTATCATAACAACCATATCCCAAATCCTTTTTCTAAGAACCAGACAGATCCCTTCTCCCAAAGTCCAGCTCCTAGGGAATCTCCTTGTTCCCTCCCCCCTTTTTTTCTTTTCTTGATAGGGGTCTGAGGCTGACACCTATAAATGTGGACTTAATGGCTTTTTTTATTTTGGTGTGCATGACCTGACTCCAATTCAGGCCTGACAGCCAGCAGAGATAGATTTAAAACTATAGCAGAAAAAGATTTATTAAACATAATATGATAATATAATTGATAGGATACTAATAGTCTATCCTTTAGCCTACCCACTATCATAGGCAGTTCTCCCTTCTTGTTCAAATCCAAAACTCTATCTCTATTAGCTCAACACCATCTTGGTGTCAAATGCCAACTCTGACAACTGTCCCAACTGACCTTTAACAGACTCTTCCCCCCAGAGGCACCTCCTTACTCTGTGATGGGAACAGTGCGTTCAGTTATTCTTAAAAGTTTCCTAACACTCAATCAGACAAATGGTTACTCAGTAATATATTTGCAAAAAAATTCTTTGTCCTTCCCTTTCCCTGTTAACAGTTTTACAGGTGGGACAGAGTTCTTCTTCTAACATATTGCAATTGAAACTAACTGCTGTCTGCAATGCAACAATAATCTCCAAATCTCCAACTACAATGAAACATTTTCACCCCAGATGCACTTTTGTTTTGCAGAACCTACACAGAAATAGCAGTGGTGTCCGTTAGGGTGTGCGGTGGTGTAGCCTGTACCGACTGACACCCCCCCCCCCCCGCTGTGTTGACAATGTCCCCAAATTCCAGCTTCGCCCAGGGATAGTATCAAAATATTGATATTTGCCCTCAGATATTTGCCCTAGCTAACATAACATATAAAGAGGAAAAGTGTCCTATGATGGTTGTTCAGTAGTTTGAGACCATCGGCGTAAATCTGAATTGATTTCACTATGGGAACTCAAGAATTCACATAATAGGAAATTAATACAATTTAAAAAGGGTTATAGCCTGCATGGCGCAGAGGCTTGAGTGCTAAGGTAAGGTTCTGGGAGTCCACATACCCCCTACTTTCTTAGAGGAAAACCAGGACCCATGTGGCCAAACAGCATCATAGTATGGTCAAGATGGCAAAAGGTATTAATGAAGAAGAATATACAACCTGGGAGAGGCTGCAGCAGTCTGCTTTTGACTGAACCTACTGGAAAAAGCAAGATTCTGCCATTCCTCTCTTCTCACCCTGCTGAGTTATTTCCTTTTTATTCTACTTTGTGTTTCCTGAAACTGGGTGTTAGGATAGAAAATACCTAATTCTGTACAGGGAAATGTGCCTTTGAACATGAGGCATTTTTATATTTCACAATACAGTGTAATTCTCTTTGGGGTCAGAAAATGAATACTCCCCCCCTCCCTCGAAACAATGTGAATTGTAGAAATCCACCAGGTCTATATAGTGTTTTAAATAAGACAGAAATGCCCTTAGTGGAGCCACTGGCATTATGTCAGTGGTGACAAGTGGACCCACTACTATGATGACCGTGAATCTTCTATAATTTTACTGCTACTCCTTCTGAGCTAAATGGGCATTCTGTCAGTACCAAACTTCTGAAAGTGGAGGGTTCAGCACTCCCAACACTGTGTTTTATTAATTGTTGTTGTTAAATGCCTCCAAGTCAAATTCAACTCACAGTGGCCTAGCCATGCCTTTTCTTGTCAAAGTTTGTTTAGACAGAGTTTCCCATTGTCTCCCTCTGAGGCATGGTTGAGCAGGGATTTGAACCCTGGTCTTCTAGAGTCCGAGACCAACACTCAAATGACTATATCACTCTGGATCTATATTTTATGCCCCATTATAATATCGATATGATGCAAAATTAAGAACATTACACACGAGGAAAGCAACTCTGCTTCTCCACTCCTACCCTCTCATCAAAACTTCTCTCTTACACTTCTGATGTTTACTTCAGGTTGCATATGGGAGATTGTGGTGGATGAGAAGTGCAATTTTATGCCAGCACAACTACATCACTTGTTCATCAATCCTGTTTAGCAGTGTAGACAAGCTGGGGAAAAAAAATCTAGTGGCATGCTTCTTCAGTTCCAACCTAATATGTCACTTCTTAGCTTTGAATAGCCCATCTTACTTTAAAGCTCCTAAAAATACAACAACAAAAAACAAAGCAAAACACATAAACATCACAAAACACCTCTCTTTTTAAAGGAAGGCCACTTCACAGAGCAGCATTTCCAAAAGAATCTGCATGTCATGAGACCCTTGGTGCCCGATCCCTTCCTCCCAGTGGAGCCTTTAAATGACTGTCACGGATGTGATGATTTCGCCCATTTGTATTTGTCACAGCCAAAGCAATTTAAACTCTGACATCCAGTTTCCGCTTTCTCCTTTGGAGATCCCAGTTTAATCTTTGATTTATGAAATGTGGGGGTGGGTGCAAAGATTGCTTTCCAAAGTGGCAGGCCCACCTCCTTTTGCCAAAAGGAGAGTTCAAAAGCAAAATTAGTCTCAACTTCAAGCAGCATGACAATCTCACATTGCTCCTGCGCAGTTTAGATGAACATATATAACCACATCATCACAATTCCCACATTAAAAAATATTAACAATGTGGAAAATCTTTGAGCTTTAAAAGAAAAGTAAGAGGTCTTTTTCACCCTAAGGGGCTACATTATCTTGGTGGGAACTTGCTGGGGAGGACATGCTAACACTGGCTGGTGTAAAGCTATATTCTCTCTCTCTCTCTCTCTCTCTCTCTCTCAGACACACACACACACACACGACAGACACAGCATTCCAGCACACACAAGTGTAGCCAATTTAGTATTTTTTGAAGAAGAAGAAACATGCCCACCATTTCAAATGGAGTGACACCAGTATATTTATCTGTCCCTCAATGGTTTCATTATGGGAACTTACTATATTTTGCTGTATCCACTTCTGAGCTATGATGGTTGTGTGGCCTGACACAGTCTGAAAAACAGGGCTCCCTTTGTGCATTTCTGAGAGTTTCCCCATTGGGTGGCTAGTTATGCACAGCAGCAGTTTTTCAACAGCACTGCAGGGTGGAAAAGAGCCCTCCTTGGCCCAAGAGAGAGGGCAGTTTGGGGTGTGATGAAGGCCAGCATTTCAGAGGCCATGAATTCAACATGCCACCCACATTTTTAATCACTCTGCAGCTAGAGAATGGGGAATGTGGATGTCATTGAATTGCCACTTGGCAAGGATGGAGTTGTAGGGAGATCTACTGAATACACTCTCCCCTGCAGAAGCTCTACCCTTCTTTTGGAAGCTAGCACAAGGAACTTGTTACCATATGTGATGGGAGATAAAGACGATTCCCTTCCTTGCTTTGATCCTCTCCATCAGTAGCATAGATAAACTGGGAAGAGGTTCTTCCTCCCCTCCCAAGGAAGGGTGGAAGAAGAGGTGCAAAAACCCCTCCGCAGAAGAACTATGGATAGACGAGGTCTAACTGGTCGGGCACCCATTTCCTTCAGGGGATGTGACCAATATGTTACTGGAGATTGGTGGGTTCAATATCTGTGGGATTCTGAATCCACTCCAACAGTTAAGTGTAAAGGAACTCTCCATGGTGCTGAACATATTCAGAACCTTTAAGGGCTGGATAAAAATCTCAACTGGATTCACTGCCCCAGTGACATGAGAGCCACCACTGTACTATGTCATCTAGCCCACTGAGAACCGCAGGGAAGAAACCAGGCCCTCAACTGGTTGCTGTTTCCTCTACTCTAGTTTCTTTATTTCCCTCTCAGGGAAAGCAAATACTGATTCCAATGTAGAACTTTGTTGTTGCTGTTGTCGTTGCATCCCTTCAAGTTGTTTCTGATTTATTCCAACCCTAAGGCAAAACTATCACTGGATTTTTTTAAAACAAAAACAAAAAGAAAATTTGTTCAGAGGAGGTTTACCCTTGCCTTCCTCTGAGGCTGAAAGAGTGTGACTGTTCAAGGTCACCATTTTCTTGGCTAATCAGGGATTCTTTAGAGTCATAGAACTTTAGAAGAACTTTAGACAAGATCAAATGTACCTGTACTTTGATCCAGATAAAATAAATTATTACGAAGCCATTATGTAATTAATCCACATCTCCATATTCTGGCTATTCTTCAACCATAGTAATTCGGAAGCTCATGCCTAACTTTAGTGAAAATGATATGGACAAAGCATGGAAAGGTTATATTTAGAAGAACTTGGAATAACTACTTGGAAAAGTTACTCACTGGTCACCATGCTGGTCAATTGTTGGAGTGACGGTCCAAAAAACTTAACTTTTGCCCAAGGTCTGGAATATGTTTATTCTTACTGTAGTTGAGGCCAATTCTATCCCCAATGGGATAACTAAAAAATCTGGAAAAAAACAAAACAAAAACAAAAGCTGCTTGGTGGAGATGAATCTGCAAAAAACTATTTAATTTGTTCATTTTTCTTTGTGTATACAGATATTTAGTACAGACCATGCTCTTTCCATTTCTTGTGGGGAAAGGGTGTGGAGGATGAAAAAACAATATTTTGTCTCTTTTCAAAACAGACCAAAAATCTTTTTAAAATTCATATTTGCAAAAGGGTTTTTTCTTGAGCCTGTGGGGTAACTGATCCCTTATATGGTTTATACCAAGATGTGTAATATAAGTTATTATTGATCTTCCAGTAATATGATTGGGAGAATGTTTCATATCCCTCGGGGGTTGAGTTTCCACACTGAGCAGCAATTGCACACCTTAAACCTGTTCTTGTTGGTTTAAGTGAAAAAAAAAACCCTCCTGGCTTTTGTAGGGAGAGTCATGGTCAGCAGAGCCTCTTTGTAAAGATGTCAGCTTAATATGGAGTATGAGGAATCAGCAGCAGAGCTTGGAAACATTATTTTTTTGAACTACAACTGAATGATTGGCCCCGGTCAACAAGGCCACTGGTTTGCTGGCTGGAAGTTCTGGGATTTGTAGTTGAAGAAGAAAACTTTTCTAAACTCTGATAAATAATACTCCACAAATTTTATAAAACCCATCCATAAACCTTCACGATAAAAGCATTTGTTCCATTTAGAACTTTCCTTGTGACCCAGGGGCACCTATTTGAAGAGTTCACATTAGGCAATCCTTACTGAATTTAGGGTCGTTTTGACCCCAGCTTCAGCAGATGGTCAGACTTCATGGCAACATTCAGCCAAAGACCTTTTGGTGTCCCTCTTCCTCTGTTTACATCTGATTCTAGAATATCCACCAAAATTTCATGATCACAAACCCAGATGTGTCAACAAAAGCAATTTTGGTTTTCAAGTTTTGCCAAAGAAAGAACAAACAGAAAGAACAAAACTTTCTCTAATGAACAACAATGCAGCTATCATGGACCATATATAATGAACACGCACACATCTCATTGCAATAAAACAACACCTGGTCTAGGCACCTGTGATAACTGTCTCTGTGTATTCCTCCAAATCCATGATCAGCTGGCTATAGACTTTGGAAGTGTTTGGTTGAGACAACAAGCCAGAAATTTTCAGGATTCACTATGAGCAGTATACATAGTATGTGCATCGGTTAGGGGAGGAAAATGGAGGATGGAATATTTGTGTCTACAAGCGTGCTTCTGATCAGCAGACCATGGTTACATGAAGTCCACACTTTAGACTTCATCATCTACTGAAACTGTGCCAGTGGTAACCATTATAATGATTTGTTAAGTTTGTTATTTCCATACATGTTCAGAATTCTTCCTTTCTTCGTTCCCTCCCTCCCTCTCTAGGTTCCTGCTGACATATGACATATTTTAAGAATAAACTTTTCAAAATAATTCCCTTTTTTCACCCTGATTTTTCACCACTTCTGTCATGGTTTTCCTTTTGTACTAAGCGCTTTGCTATAGAGGAGAGAGAAGTCTGGAAAGACAAGTGTAAAGAAGGACGGCCATAAAATTCTTAAAATCATTTCCTTTTCTGCAGCTAAAATGTAATATAAAATACAAAAATATAATATTTTTGCTCTAGAGTGGGACATGATTTTATGAAAACTATTTTAAAAATAAAATCAAAAATTAAAATGCAGCAGCCCACACATTTATTATAGATATAAAGAGCTGGAAGCTGGGATGTCTGTAGTTCCAGTTTCAACAGAGCTATAGATTTACAAGTGACACAGTGGAAGAATGAAAAATGAAATATCCATTCTCCCTCTATGTCAACTGAAGATGCCTAATATAACCCTTAGGCAAGCAAAACATTTATTCTTGGGCCCTGTCCATTAAAATGCCATGAACCTTGCCAATTTTCTTGAGGGCTCAAAAGGATTGAAAAGATAGAGTCTGGTGGTAAGAAGGGAACTTGTACAGCAAAAAGAAAAAAAACCCTGCTATATTTAATAAAATTCTTGCCATATAGCAATAGCAAGTACATTTCTATACCACTTGTCAGTGAACTTAAGCACTCCCTAAGCAGTTTACAAAGTGTAAGCTAATTGCCCACAACAAGCTGGGTACTCATTTTAGCAATCAACGAAAGAATTGTTCAAAAACTGGCTTTATAAAATGTATATTATTCATGACTAGCCTCTTTGTGAGAGAGCTTTGTTGGTGTAGTGGTTTAAGCATTGGATTATGAGTCTGGAGACCTGGGTTCAAATCCCTACTTAGCCATGGAAAGCCACTGGATGACCTTGGGCAAGTCACATTCTCTCAGCCTCAGAGGAAAGCAAAGGCAAACCCCCTCTGAACAAATCTTGCCAAGAAAACCCTGTGATAGGTTCGCCTTAGGCTTGCCATTCTTTAGAAAGACTTCTAGACCGACAACAATAACAACAAATAGCCTCTGTCAGTTGTATAAATTTCAACGTCTTCTCTGTTCAACCTTGTCATTACTGACAGGATAGTACCTGGCTATACCTTATGCACAGAGGATAAGAGATAATGATAATTTACCCTCTTTCTTCTGATCCTTTATACTGAGATCTACATCCTTACCCTGAAAGCCCCAGAAGAAAGTCAAATGTTTGAAGTTCAGACCAAACCCTGAGCTGTAGGAGCCTCATGTGTCATGGCCAGAGAATACTTATCTATGTTATATGATATCTATAAAGGCTGTCAGCATAATACCTGTGACAAAAGCACTGATTAAGAAATATAATATCTATTGATCTTCCAGTCCTGTGATGGGAGGATGCCAAATTTTCTTCAGGGGATGAATTTCCATACTCTGCAACAATAATGCACCTTGACCTGTTAACTTAAACAAAGCTCCACATGGCTGCAGCAGAAGGCATGTTGAGAAGCAATGACCACTCCACTGGGTCTACTGAAAAGCCAATTGTCATCAACATCACAGCCTGTTCTCCATCAATGTATACTTGGCAGTTGCCAATCCATCATGCTGAAGCAAAGGGAGAGATGTCTGGGTCCCAGTCTTGGGAGGAAAGAGGGATTGAAATAGATATAACAACAATAATAATGTGGAAAAGACCATACCATTGGCAGCATTAAGAACCAATTGTATGAGGATACTTCCTCCATTGTGATTTGGTGGAACAGCAGTGGAATGGCTTTTTGTTGGTTCTGTTGAGAGACCAGTTTCATTTAGTTCCCTGAACTGTTTCCATTTCTATTACATCTACTATATGCTTAAGAACTGGTGCCTGTGTTTGCTTATTTTCCTCTCCTTTCCTCTCCCTTTTTCCCTATTGTCTGTCTTCTGAATTATAAACTTGTAGGTAACAACTGGCTTTTCTTTCTTTTCTTTTAAAAAATTAATCATACATATGAGGGGGTATCATAAAGTTTTAATTATCACCTTTAAAAAACTTGACAGAAAGTTGTTAAGTTATCTCTATGTAGTCATCATCCAGATTTACTCATTTTTCCCAGCGTTTCTTGACCCTCCAAATGCCATTATTGTAGAAGTCTGCAGATTGCACCTGACAAGGATTTTTAGTCACTTCTGGCAGAACCAGTCACAAAAATAAAGGATGCAATGAGTTGATTTTCTTGGCAACATGCACTTAGGGACCAATGATGACACTGACAAAATTTTATCAATATGCCATAATAACTTCCGGGTGATAATTATACCTCCTCGTAAGGTGCAATCTGCAGATTTCTACAATATCAGGTATTTGGAGGGTCAAGAGACACTGGGAAAATGTATAATTCTAGATAGTGACTACACAGAGATAAGTTAACAACTACAAATCAAAACAAACATTCTGTCAAATTTTTTAAAGGTGATAATTAAAACTTTATGATACCTCCTCGTAAGTCATTCCAAGAGTCTAAAGAGTGAGAGAGAAATAGTTTAAATAAACAAAGGACTCTCTTGCAAAATATTTACCATGCAACTTTTCAAAAATAACAATATGTTGTTAGCAATAAATTCCCCTTCACTAAATGGCTATCATATAGCTTCTACAACGTCTCACTGAAAAGCAGACAAAACCAAGGTTATATTATCAGATTATAAATATATTGTACTATCTTCCTTGCACTTTCAAATGCAAAACCCAAAAGCAGGCCAGTTCAACAATAAATAACGACTCAGTGCTCATTGCTGTGTCATTTCTGTAACTGTCTGATTCAGTGCAAACATAATAATGGTGGAATAAGATAGGTCAGCTAATTATGTAATCCTAGAACTATAAAAAGGAACAGATGAGAGGCAAAAGATGGGAAAGTTATGTACACTCTGATGCATTAGTCTGTGCAGCTTTTTTTTTTTTTAAATCATATAACCAAGCCTGAGGTTATCAGCTTGTGACATACAAACAGGAATATCTATTAAGGGATTTCATCTTCTTTTTAAAGAAAGATACCATTATTTAAATGCACTGAAGACATTCAGCTGACCTTGATAATGTCAAATACAAGAACATTTTACAGAATGTGAAACACTGGTGGTAAGGGGGAGGAGGTGGTGGATGTTCAGCTAAGTGAGCAGAAAGGTTAACCCCAGCCACTTCATTTCAATTGTCAAGGCAGCTTAAATTTCCTTAAGAAAATAAAAGAAAATTTGAATCGTTATGGGTGACTTATGAAACAAGCCATGACCTGGCTTATCCTTTGATTATCATGTATCTGTATTACTTTAACATTTGTAGTATTTTATTTAACTGTATTTGGTGCATATGACCTCACTAAACATTGACTCAGATATCTCAGGAAGGAGTGATGCTTTGATTATCACCTGGGCCTCATTTCTACTTATTTTTCTGATAAACTATGATGGCTGAAGGTGTCTCATTAAAGAAGCATTCTGCACTGAAGGGGTGTAGCACTTCTTTACAAAAAAGAAAAACAAGCAATGTTGAATGATCCAATGATTTCCTAATGTATTCCTCTAATTTTGTTTTAAATACATTCCTTCTGCTTGAATATTCCCTATTCCACCCCCAGTTCTGCCTAGACTTTAAATTATATTATGACCCAGGAAGGGGCATCGTGTTGACCATCACATGCTATTGAACAGCAACTTTAAAACTAGCCCAGTGGGGAAAATGCTGGAAAATAAGAATGAAATACTCAGTCAGTCAAGATGTAAGAGAATATTATTATAAAATCTTGTATAGGTGGCATTTGTCCCCAGATAAATTGAATAAGATATATAAAAAAGGAAATGACCGTTGCTGGAACTGTGAAAAAGAAAAAGGCACCTTTTTTCATCTATGGTGGGCCTGCGATAAAAAAAAAAAATATTGGCACAAGTTCTGTACAAATATAAATGAAATATTAGATATCCAATTAGAAAATAAGCCTGATGTACTCCTATTGTGTATGCTAAATGAACAAATAGAAAAACAACATGGAAGAGTAATTTTTTACATGTTAACTGCAGCGAGGTTAATTTATGCTAGATATTGGAAGTCCAAAAAATATATTCAAATTAGAAGAGTGACAAAACAAAACTTTTTGAGATGATGGAGTTGGACATATTATCTCAGCAAATAAATGAGCAAAAAGAAAGAGAGAGAGAGATAATAGCAGAAAATTGGAGACCTATAATTATTTAAAGAGTAAATGGGAAAATACAGTTAACATTAGTATTATGGAAAAGGTATAAATAAATGTAAATTAAAGAGAAAATAGGAGAAAAAGACCAAGAAAGGAATAAAAGATAAAAGTTTGTTAGGTATATGTTGGATAACAAAGAGGGTTATGCATTAAATTTATTTATCAAGGATAAATCTATTAAAAATGTTCTTTATTAAAAATGAAGAAGTACAAGAGAGCCTGAAAGCAGACTTTTTAAAGATTTGAATGGATGTTTGTAAAACATGATAGAGACTGTAGATTGATTAGATGTGTTTCCTATTTCTTATCTTTCATTCTATTAATTATTTTCAGCTCTTAATATCTTCTAATCTTTTCTTTGTTTTTTGTAGGAAGGAAATTTGAAGTAAATGAGTAATGCAAGAACTTGAATGTATGAAGATAGGATGTTTTTGTAATGTATGTTTTTCATATTTTAATGCAAATAAAAAATAATTAGAAAAAGAAAAAAGAACAGCAACTCCCAGAATCCTTCACCATGAGCTGGCTGGGGCTAATAGTAGCTATTGTAGTAGGCACATCTAGAAGACCCAATGTTGGCCACATCTAGGATAAGTATAATTAGCTGGGACCATATTACTTCTGTGCTTAGTCCGACACCTAGTATATTGTTCATTCTTTATGAATGCAGAATATTAATAATAGTTCTAGAGGAGTCAACAGAGACCTATTTAACTGGCTGTCAGGTTACAATATGTGGAATGTGGGTGAAGGCATTGCTTGTTCATTGATATCAGTCTCTTGGCTGGCCAGCTGCGGAATGTAGGTGAAGGTATTGCTTATTCATCTCTCTCTCTGTCTCTCTGTGTGTGTCTGTGTGTGTCTGTGTGTGTGTTTGGTCTGCCCATTAGATCCCCTTTTGGAGAGGCCAGGTTTCTGTCTGACAGAGATGGTAAACGTGTTTGCCTTCAATGCATCTTCTCTGTAAATGTGTAGCACTTACTTTTACCAAAGTCAATGACAAAGAATCAATTTAGGAAGGGAAAAAAGGCAATTGATATATCTTGTGAGACCCACTGGGAATGGAGCTGTTGTAGATTTTCTGTGACTCATCAAACTCAGTGAGATCCAATGGGAATTACAGCTGCAAGTATATTCCTCTAAAAGGGCGTTTCTGCCTGCATGAGAATGTATGAGAAATGAGATCATCATCATCAACATATATCTAAAAATTCTCAGGGACATAACATTCAGTTGAATCAAAACTGAGGTTCAGCCAAAACCTGACGTGCTGGAACCACTGGTAGTTCCACACCATATTTTGCTTACCACTGTTCTGATATATTTTCTTCCCATCCATTATATTTGTCATATCTTCCCTTTGAGAGATATAACGTCATGAAGAACAGGGCTTTCCCCTTCATTAGCAAAGACATCTAAATGGAGCCTTCATGTTCAAATGCAGTGCACATCTGAACAGAGCTTGGAAAAGATCACAGGTTATGGACTACAACTCCCAAAATTCTCATTCTTCTTGGCCATTGGCTAGGAGATTCTGGTTAATGTGGTCCAGAGGAGTATCCTTTTCAAACCCTCCAGATGAAATCCTACTGGATGAAGGGAAAAGTGTAGGGTGTTTGCTGGTGCTCCCTACTTCTAGGCTTTTTGGAAACATCTGACTGTGTTTCCAAAGTGTTTCAGTGTTAGAAACAGGACACTAGGCTGCATAAACTTTTCAACTGAGTGAGGAGAATTTTTCTTATGTAAAGCTTTTCTCAAGATCCATATGCACAGCTCCAATTACGCAGATTGTTAGCTTCTTACGAGACTTGGATAAATATAAATCAAATTACTATTAATACTATTGTTGTTATTGCTACCACCACTAGTACTAATAACACCTCAGTTTGCCTAGACCACCTTCATCCAAACAGCAAACATGTTAACCATATGTTGGACAAAAATTCCCAGAATTTAATGACCATGGGGATGGTTATTGTCCAATACACAGGGAAACTGCCTGACTGGGAATGGTTGGTCTCAAAATTTAATGTGGGGCAGGACTTCTGGAACCTACAGATTAGTCAGATAAACCATTGGTAATTCAACTGGTGAAGGTAGTACAGTGTGCCCACATCATACGTGGGCATGCCTTACATGGCTTCCAGCATATGTTGGAAGCTGTGCCAGAAGAAGCAGTGCTGCATGCCAGAAAGAGTAATGGCGTGCACACCTGTAGCACACACCATGGAAAAAAGCCCCATTTTCTTCAATGGGACTCAAGCATTGGCGGAATTTCCCTTACATGGTTGGGGGGTGGGGTCTGGAACGGTTCCCCTGCATAAGGAAAGGGACCACTGTACACAGTTTAGTTACCTGGGCTCAAAGGTTAAGAAGATACACATTTGTTTCTTAAGAAAGCAGAGCTTGGAAAAATTTGGATGGCACCTTCCTAAACCTCTCAGACAACATGACAATTGGCCATGTAGGCTTAGGGATTCCAGGCGCTGTAATCTTTAAAAGGTACAGTATATTATTCAAGCTCTTATTATCACTGTTTCTGTAGCTGTGTACCTTCAAGTCGTTTCTGACTCTTAGGGGCCCTCCAGACCACTCAAAAGGGGCGGTCTGTACTCGCCCCAAGAAGCGGTGAAATGGGGTCAAGGCTGCCACACCGGCAGCCTCCGAGGCACCATCCCACCGCTTCCAGAGGCCGTGGAAGCTGCACCCCGCTTCCAGAGGCAGTGCTGAGGGGAGAAAGGGGCCGCTGCTGAGACCCCTTTCTCTCTGGGTGTTTGATGCGGCCGTTTGAAGGCCGTGTCAAACACCAGGTGCAAAAAAGGAGCTCCATTTTGGAGCTCCTGTTTGCGCTGCGGGAAGGGTGTGCTTGGCACCCTCCTGTGGTGCAAAGTTGTCATAGCGCATGCAGCATTTCTAAACGCTGCGTGCACCATGACAACATCATGGCGCATCAGTATGGACACCACCATTTTTAAATGGCAGTGCCCATACACTTTAAGGTTAGTGAGGGTGTGGACGCTGCGCCTCCCTAACCCTAAAGGTGCCTCAAAGAGCCCTTATCATGGCTCCCTTTGCCCATCTGGATCGGGCCATAGTGACTATAAGGCAAGCCTATCAATCACTGGGTTCTCTTGGCAAGATTTGTTCAGAAAGGGCTTGCAATTGCCTTCTTCTGAAGCTGAGAGGATGTACTTGCCCAGTGGGTTTCCATAGCCAAACAGAATTCAAGCCCAGGCCTCTGAGAGTTCTAATCCAACATTCAAACACCAATGCCATGCTGTCTGTCTGAAGATATCTATCTTAAGGCTTTGGTATGAAGCACCATCTCTTACTGTCTTGCATGTGGGACACCCTCTTCTTAACATACATGCCAAGCTCCTTCTTCAGGTACATATTCAAAACCTCTTTTTTGTCTAGCTTAACTCCTTAATTTTCATGAACAGTCTAAGCCTGAGTATGTATATGCTTTTTGTTCATACTCATATCTCTTCCCCATATCCTGTACTTTCATTTTTCTATCCCCATGGCCAATGAAATACGGAATGAAGACCCTGAGGGGAGCAGTGAGGGATCCATCCATCTTGCTTGTGAAATTCCTGTAAAACCATGGTATACACTGAAGGTGCTGAATAAATAATACAAATATTTCAGTTTGATATAGTAATTGCTTGTTTATGAGGCAGATGATTAATAACTCATGCTTCTTTAATCAACAGAGAGCACAATGTGTTCTGTCTTTCACACCTGGAGACATTTCACACCTACCATTATTAATAAAAAATTAATAAACCTAGCATTAGAGTCGTGTAATGGCTAGGAGCAAGACACAATTCATGAACAAAGGAGACTGTTTATATCAAGTCAGTCTGTTGCTAGTGTAGTCAGAATTTTCTATACTGAGTGGCAGTAGTGATGGACGAAGCTGTCAGGATTGCTTTCCTCATGTTCCCTCCTCCTGCATTCTCAAAATTTGTCAAGGGAACTTTTTAAAAAGTCCGATATGTGAAGTAATTTGCATAGATTAGTGACTGTGCCTCTTCTCAAAAACAAAAACAATCTGAATAAAATTCTCCACTCTCTGTACTGGCCATATTCAATGGATACAGCTATTTCCAGCATGGAAGGGATCATGTTGCATGTGTCAGCCTTGCATCTAATGTAGATGTGAAACCAAAGTTGTGGCAAAGCCAGACTTTTCAACAGAAGGAGCAAAAACTAGACTTTTATGGGTTGCTCATTTGAAACTTTGTGGTTGAGTGAATCTGTCACTTTTGCTTTCTCCACCTTTGAATGTTTTTTTTAGTTCTTTCTGTCAAATGTATCAAGAAAATTGTGAATTTGTAGATGTTCTTACCTGTAAATGAAGCAAACAAGACTATTACACATCTGTAACTGACAGGAACGATCCAGGACTTTAAGCAGGAGTACTTCTCAACCTTACTTTGAAATGCCAGGGGCTGAACTAAGACCCTTTGCATCCAAGGCAAGCGACAAAGGCACTGGTTCAGTTCGTGTCACTACTAGAGATGCAAATCTTTACTTATTTTTTCCCACATGCAATCATCATCATCATCATTATCATCATCATCATCTTTTTTTCTCTGTATAAGGTGAGATTACAAGAGGTTTTGTACATTTTTGAGGACTATCCAAACTTTGGGCCATTTTTGTGAAATTGATGCTTGCACAGAAACCAAGGCATCTTCCTTTTGTACAGAAAGCAGAACACTATCTTCTGTGCAAAAATCTAGGGTTTTGCAGAAATATTTTCACATATGAAATAAGTTCTCAAAAAGTTATCAAAAAGAGTCTTAATCCTGCAAGCCTTCCTTGTGTTCGTGTGCCTGCCCATTGTGTTTTATGTCACTTGCCACTACTGCCGTCACTCCCATTTGTGGAGTGAAAAATTCTGATGAGGTGTCTGTTAGCGCTGGGGAAAACTGAGTCCGTATGCAGAAGACGGCCAGCCAGGAAAACAAACACCACTGCCAAGTCTGGAAGTAGCTGGAGACAAAAACTCTTGCTTCTGAACAGACATTCACTCACAACTGCTGAGGTTCTTCCAAAAAAACTTTTAATCTTAGGGGCTCAACAGACGGGCAGCTCCATGCTGCCCGTCTTTGCCCTGAGTTGGTGCTGCAACAGCTGCACACTGCAGCACCAACGTGATGCCAAAAAGAAGCTTCCTAAAGCGGCTTCTTTTTTGCAGAGCCACAAATAGGAAAGGCCGCCGCCATGATGCAACTTCCTGCCAGCGACATGTGGACGCTGTACAGCATGTACGTCATCATGGCAAATTTACAGCACTTTATAAATAAAATGTAATAATAATAATAATAATAATGGTCCCCCCCCCCCCCGTGTGGATGGGGCACCACCATTACATGCTAGGGTTTGGGAGTGTGCAGATGTTGCACACCCTAGCTTCAGGGCACCACAAACACCCGTTGCAACAAAATATTTACAAGCACAATGCAGCAATATTTACACTTTCCAACATAATTCTCCACCACCAACTGACAGCCACTTAACCTATAGTGTACTTGAGCATTCTTTCTTATATACACAAACACAGGCTAGGATTCTGATCCAACTTGCTGCTAGTGTTTCATCATTTTCCCGTCATGTGTCTACAGTGAAAGTGCAGTTTTGAACTGTTATGACACAACTCCATGTTGAAGTTTCATCAGCTTTTTCTGTGTCAGCATTTCACAGAAATGTCTGGGGTGTTATACACACTCATCCCTCCATATTTGCGGCTTTGATATTTGTGGATTTGATTACTAATGGATTCAGTTAACATGTGCTCTCTAGAAATAGCTGGGTCCTCCAGTGCAACTCTATGGTCAACTTTAACCAAAGTTCACATTGAAGGACCTAGAGAGGGCATTCGTAGCTCTTCCATTTGTAGCTCCTCCAGTGCAGTGGAAGATCTAGAGATTCCTAGAGAGGTGTCCTCTCAGGTAAAAACATAGGCCTGATCTAGACGCGCCTAAAGAGGCACGTTTAGGGCTAAATAAAGTGCCTTTATGGTTCGGGAGGGTGCAGCATTTACACCCTCCCGAACCCTAAAGCGTATGGGCACCACCATTTAAAAATGGTGTCATGATGGCATCATGATGTGCGCAGCATTTAGAAATGCTGCGTGCGCCATTACACCACTGCGCCGCGGGAGGGCGCCAATTGCTCCCTTTCTGCGGCACAAAAAAGAGCTCCAAAACAGAGCTCCTTCTTTGCAGCGGTGAAGGAAGCCCAGGGCGCCTGTTGCACCCCACTTTGAGGCGGTGGGGAAGCAGCAGTTTTCTGCTTCCCCGCAGCCTCCAGAAGCGGTGGGATGGGGCCGCAGAGGCTGCCAGTGCGGCAGCCTTGGCCCCATCTCACTGCTTCCTGGGGCGAGTACGGACCGCTCCTTTTGGGCGGTCTAGAAAGCCCCATAGTGTTTTTGTTATTTGCAGTTTTTCCATATTCACAGGGGTCTTGTGCCCTAACCCTAGTGAATATGGAGGAATAAACTCTTCCAGAACATGGCCACATAGCCTGAAAAATCCACCAAAAATTGCATGCACCTGAGACATTTTACAATCTGGGGCAAAACTTCACTGACAGTGTCCGGAGAAGCAGAGAAGGGACAGGGAATAAACAAAAACACTATTCCTTATATTACTTTCATGAAAATGCTCTAAGAGTACATGGAATCATGTGTGTGTGTGTGTGTGTGTGTGTCAGAGAGAGAGAGAGAGAGAGAGAATACTTCTGACATTTTTATTTTAAAAATTTAATGCCTAACACATACCCTCCAGTTGTCTGGATTTGTCAAGATCAGTCCCGATTGATTCTCTGTTGTCCCAGTTATGTAGCTGCTTTTAAAATGCCCCAGTTTCTCTCTTTTCCTACCTTCCCTCCCTTGTCTTCGTCCTACTTTCATTGTTGCAAATGAGTTCAAAGTGTAAAAGTACTTTGCACTCCATTAAATCAGCTGGAGGAAGAGGAGAGGAGAGTAGGCTGAAGCTTACTCTTCCCAGGAGGTTCAGGCAAAAGCAAATAACTGAAGCCCCTGTTAGTTTGTGTTTTCTTCCTTGTTAATGACTTTTTTCAGCTTGACTACATTTTGATGTCATTTGGCCACATGTGTCCCAGTTTTCAATTGTGAAATGTTGAAGATTATGCTAACATAAGGATAGTTGTTGCCTGTGTTGCATGTTGAACTTCTAGTCCCACTTAGAGTAGAACCATTGAATGAATAGGAACTTAGTAAGTCCACACTAATGTGCTTCCATTGATTCTAGGAATGTGTTCTAGTTGGGTTGATCTAAATTGGGTTGACTGGATTTAGGCTGAAGTGCAAATGTGGCTGTTTAAAGATTGATTTTAATAACTGAGGACAACCTCCCCCCTCATTTCTCCTAGATATACTGTAAATCAGACGAATAACAGGTTTTAGAAATAGCTAGATATAAAAACTGCATGTAGTGATAAACAATTGCTTTATGAAAAAGAATGGTCTCTATTTGGTGATTTTTATGCAAAATGCTCATATAAGAATCCTCAGTAATGATCTTATTTGAGGTTGCTATGCCATTCATCTTTAATGATGTCGTATTTATTAATATTTCTTCTGCCTTTAATATAAACAGCAGTTTTGACCTTGTGCTTTTTGAGAATTCTTTCTAAAACTAGATTGAAACAGATTTGAACATATCTTAGAGGCATATTTTGTATGATTGTTTTCAAATTTAAGGTTCTCCTGTTGGTATAATAGTTCTGCTCCCAAATGGTTAGCAATCATTGTAGTTACAATTTTAGTGGCTCTTTACTCTTTAATTATTCAAAAGCAAGTAAAATAATTCATTTTAGTTCTCTTTAAAGCATTACAATGCTTCAAGCCACTGGCCTCTGGTATGGAGCACAACTACATAGTGAGGTGACAAATCTGTAACTATAGATTACAGTTACAGTTACCCCATTAACAAAGTGGAGCTTGCTCTCATTATGTTGGAATTGTAATGTAATTAAGTTATGCCCTAGTTATTTTAACACACAATTCATTACAACATTTTCATGAAAATGCCCCAGAATAACATGGAATCATGGAATCAATAAAAGTAGTTCATTATTTGTAATGAGTTACTTTCATCCTCGGCACAGTAACTCAACAGTTGTAGTTTTAGCCTAATAATACCAGGAAGTATCCAAGAGTTTTAATGATCACCTTTTAAAAAAATTGACAGAAAGTTTGTTTTGATTTGTAGTTGTTAACTTATCTCTATGTAGTCAATGTCTAGATTTATATATTTTTCCCAGAGTATCTTAATCCTCCAAATACCTGATATTGTAGAAGTCTGCAGATCGTGCCTAACAAGGATTTTACACTTAGTCACTTCTGGTAGAGCCAGTCACAAAAATAAAGGACACAGTGAGTTGATTTTCTCAGCAATGTGCACTTAGGGACCAATGATGACACTGACAAAATTTCATCAATATGCCACAATAACTTTCAGATGATAATTATTACTTTACGATACCCCCTTGTAAAGCACAATCTACAGACTTCTACAATTTCAGGTATTTGGAGGGTCAAGATATGCTGGGAAGAATGTATAAATCTAGATAGTGATTACATAGAGATAAATTAACAACTACAAATCAAAACAAAATTTCTGTCAAATATTTTTAAAGGTGATCATTAAAACTTTTGGATTCCCCCTAAATGTCACCTTGAACCATTAAACCTGTATGGCATTAACTAATGGTCATATTCTCCTGCAGTTAGAAAAAGTTTTAAGTGTGGTAACAATAATCCTCAATTGCAAAACAATCTTGTTCTATGGTGTATCCAAGGACACAGCTGGGTTCTTCCAGGTATGTATGTCAAAAGCTGAGACTGTAGGATGTCAAAGAAAGAGGAGGGAAACAAAGTTGTCAAGCCTTGGCATGCTGCCTTTGAATGCTAGATTTCTGAGCAGCTTTGTCAGTGGTGAATGAGGACTGAAGAGGTGATCTAAGGAAAAGAGTGGCTGCATTGATCCAAGTGCAGGGAAAAGGTAAATAAGAAGAACCTAAACCAAACACACAAAAGAACAATCACTGCAATTCCATGGTGAAGCTGTAAGCTGATACAAGATCTATTTAAAAAACCACTGCAAGGACTGAAAAGGAAGGAGAAAGCAGCACAGAAAATACTTGGGGGAAAAGCAGTGTACTTTGTAGCATCCAGCTCCAACAGAAATTGGGGACAGGGCATAAATGAAAGGACTCTGTGGTGCTAGCCAAACCTCTTGCCTTCAAAATAGGAAGGAGGTTTTAAACCTCACTTAGGAATTTATCACACCAGGCTTGTATGGCACCACAACTGCATTAGTTTAGGAAATGCAAACAAACTGGGTTGGGGATACAGCTCTTCCAAATCACTATGGGGCTTTCTAGATTGGCAGGAAAAGGTGACATGAAGTTGCCTTTTCCTTAATACTTAGCAGCTGCACTGCAAGTCCCAGGTGTGTAATAAAAAGGCATACAGCAGCTACACTGAGGAGGTGTGGGGACGACTTATCTGAAGTCTTTTTCTGTTGCTCAGCCACTACATTGGAAGCTGTCGGGATGCTAGAAACACAGGCGGAGCAGCTGCATGGGTGGCAATGAACATGGCATTTGGCCGCACTGAACTTTTAATTTTTTGTTGTTGTTGCCAGCTGCGAACTGCGCAGTTGCACCGGTACATCATACAGGCAATTGTATTGCCAACTATGAACTGCGCAGTTGTGCAGGTACATCACACATGAACTGTGCAGTTATGAAGATCTGTCAAATTATCATTGTGGTTTCACTTCCCTTTTTTAAGTGCACAGTTGCATCAGTGCACCATGAACGAACCCCCTTATTTTATAATAATTGTTGTTGTTGTTGTTATTAATACCCTACCCCTTTGAGATCAATTGAGGCAGCTTACACATTAAAATACTATTACATCAATAAAACAAACTGCATCCCTCCCCACCTTAAAAAGATATTAAATCCGTTACAATTTAAGTTTATGAATAAACGTCTTTATTTTATGAATGAATTGACATTTTATGTGCAGTTGCATAACAGTTACAGCATCCCAGAGTCCCTACTGCACATGTCTAGGGTTTGGATTAGAGCTGGAGCTAGGGTTTGGGAGCTTTAAAAAACTGCACAGTTGCACTGCAGCATTTAGATGCAGTTGCACTGTTACACCCTTTTTAAAAAGAAGCTGGGAAAAGCAGGTCCCTTTTAAAGCTGCTTTCCCCCCACTAAAATGCAAGAGAAGTGCATTCATGCCAAACTTTCAGTGTGGGTCATCTAAAGGCTACACTTTCATGCAGGCATGAACACACCCCTTTTTGCCAGTCTAGATCAGCCCTAAGGTGTTGCTTCCATCCTGGCCTCTGTCTTCCTCATGCTGGCCTCTATAGCCCTGCCTCCCTATCCTATCCCCTTCCAGGCCTGTATTTTGGCCTTTATTTATTTTTATTTTAGCATAATTGTGCAATCATGGCAATCAATTGATCAAAAAAGTAAGATAGAAAAGAAAAGAAATTTTAGGATGGGAGGGGGGAGAGCGAAAAGAGCATAATTAGGCCTATTTGGATCATGTGTTTGCCTGGATATAAGAACTGCTTCAGGAGGAACTTATCATATATGTATCAACTGTGTAAAAGCAATGCAATTGTGAGGTATTGATGGGTTTTGCCTGTCAATGAGAAGGAACGGTCTAGCAGTGGATGTACTATAGATCAGCTACCGGAAAGACATAGTGAATGAATGAATGAATGAATTGCCTTTACTTCAGTAAATGGACCATAGGCAGTATAATAGGCACTTAATGCACACACAAGTAAGCCTTCACCAAACTCAAACCAAACAGCCTTGCCCCAACTGAGCTTGTCCCTCAACCCAACAAACTCTCCCAAGTGACTTTCTGGGCTTGGAGAATTTTAACCCAGCAAATCCAAGCTTACCTCCTGGTGTCTCTTCCATCACACCCATTCCAAACACCAGTGTTGGTTTCACCTGTTTCAGAGAATTGTTTCATAGAATTGTTCTCCTGGAAGCCTATAGGAAGCATGTTTCTGAAACTCTCTGAAATAGTTTAGTTCTAAAACTGAGAATATTTCATCTCTGAACCACTGAAATGTGGAAGCACAACATCAAATTAAACATCAAAGTAGGTTTCAGAGACCACAAAATGGGTGAGGCCACATGGCCTACTACTTTTTCTGGGTACAGTTTTCCTCTGAGTATGATGTTTACATACTGCTGGCATCACTAGGATTGGTGTCACCCCATGCGGTAACTCGTAGTGTCACCCTGCCATTGACCTCCTCTCATACCGCATCATACAGAATCCTTAGCAATGTCCTTCATACTAATGTTGCTTATAAAATGTAATTCCCATGTAATGGCAATAGTTGTGACATAAATGACTAGCAAAATTAAAATTATATTTTTAAATTACAATATCTTATGCACAACCTAACTGTATTTATGTGTACATAGTTTGAAGTGGTTATAGTGAAAATTTGGTAGGGTATGATGTTTATAACGAAAATCTAAAAAAATAGATTTAAATTTAATTGTTTAAAAAAAATTTAAAAGACCTAGGACCTTTTCTTTCTCCTTGCCCAATCAACTGATCTCTTCTGCTATGCTACAGCATTTTAAAAGAACACCGGTGAATGCCACAGCCCATTTCTGTCAAAGGGCAAATGTTTGGGGGTAGTGATGTTACCCTCCCACCCTTAGGGTGTCACCTGGTGTAGCCTGCTTCCCCGTCCTCCCAATGACACTCCTGGCACTGAATAATTTACTGGTTTCTAAAATCACCTGTGTACTGAATGCTGTAACCATTTTTGCTGTGTCTCTAGGTGTTTCACAGCGGTGAAACAGATGGGCAGGAAAAAGTGGCTTGAAGCTGCCTTTTCTGAAGCCACATTGAAACCCCACTAACCACACCACCAGCTCTCAAGGCAGCTAGAGTGCTCATGTCATGACCACATGACATGGCTTCAAGCCAGGAAGAAATGAAAAAGCTGCTTCTTTTTGAAATGGCTTTTCTCTGCATACGGGACCTTTTCTGCTGGCTTCAAGGCATGTCAGGAATGGATGGGGCATCATCAGATAATGTGGCATGTTCCAAGATTTGGACTTTTTTGTAATTTTACTATTTTTGTTTCTATCTATAGCAATTACATTTAGAGCTTTGTCAGTTGCTTTGGAATGGTTCCCAGAGTGTTTACCACTCCTGGAACCATGTTTGTTTTCTTTTCCCAGGAGTGCTGAATCCCAATTCATACATTCAATTCACTGTGTTCTTGCTGCTATTATTATATATTGGAGAAGTTGTCCACATTTACCACCCAATTCTCTATCCATAATGCTTGTGTAACATTTTCTAAACATGAGAAGCCTTGAACAAAAAATGTAACTGACCCTTCATATATTCACACACTGTTCCACACTGTTCACAAGATGGGAATGAGTGACAAAATATCCCCTTGTGGGACACTGGATGAAGTACTTGTATCAATTCACAATTCCAGTTAATTCAACTCATGATAATTTGGTGGTCTGAAAACTCCTGTAATGATTTAGTTAATATGAACAGTGTCTTCTCCTCACACAATCAGCACTAAGTGCTATATGTTAATGCAGGGGTGGAAAACATGCCATCCATGGGTTCCTGAGACCCCATGGGAAGGGCTTCATGAGACACTTGAAAACCCTATCGATTCCTCAAAGGCTCTGACACCCTCATTTCTGAAGCTGGAAAAAGTCAGGTTTCAGCTTCAGTAAATTGTTGGATTGAAACTCTGAACACCCCTGACCACTGGTCATGGTGGCTGACGGTGATGAAAATGTATTCCATCAACATCTCAGGATCCAACATCAGAAACTACAGAAAGAGCTGTAGTCCTGTACAAGAATGGTCACATATTCAACTTTTGGCCTGAATTTGTCCTCTGCTGGAAAGTAGAGATCAGGTGAGATTGCAAAAAGCTCCTACATGATTGGCTCCCTCATCTGATTTCATTTCCAAATACCAGAATGAAAACAATGGGAGAGATGCTGGAAGAGGCACTAAGGTACAAAGTTTAATGCAGGGGAAGGGAAACTACAGTGTCCCTCTAGATGTTGATGAGCTGCTATTCCCTTTATGTCTCACCATGATGGTAGGTGTTGATGAGAGTTAGACCTTGAACTGGAAGGTCACAGTTTCCTTAGCCCTGGTTCAAGGAAAGGGACTTTAAGCATGTAACTAGTTCAGCTATACAAACAGTATTATCAACTGGGAAAAGCTATTTGTGATTGGCAAATTTTGCATTATAGTAGAGAATTCAGAGCAATAGTAAAATCTGCTTCTAGCGAGGAAAAACATAGTTTTATAGGTTGTTTGTTAAATTTGATCTCTCTTCTGAGACTAGTTTCTGTTCCAAATAAGCGCTGTTACTTAGAAAAGTTATCAACAGTATTTTCTGTGAAATGAAGCTGTTAAATATATCATCAGGAGACATTTCCTCTGGTTACAGATCCATGTGGCCAACACATATGAAACTTATTGACAAAATGCTGAGCCTGTAATGGCTGAGGAAAAGCAGTAATAATTTTGTGCTCCTGATACAGAATCTGCCAAACAACTTCACTGGGCTCTGTGTGTGAAAGTGTGTATTAAAGCGCAAAGCTATACTAGTTTGTGATAAGTTTATTGTTCCTTGCCTCTGAGTCATGCTCTCTGGGGAAAGTGTGAATCTTCTCATTTATTTCCATCAACTTTTCTGCATTGCCAAACAGAGCCATCGTATTTCAGAAAACTTGGAAGCACTTTGTACTTTATACAGCAATTATGTTTGTCACAGACAAAACGCTGTATGTGATAGAGAATGGGCAGGAGAGATACCCATTCCTAAATAGGTAGTGGATGTGTTCACCCAGGAGCCAGAGCTGCTCAAATCTGCTAAGCACATCTTCTATGTGCCTATTTACTGTGTATTATCACTTGTTTTTAAATCTGTTCTAGTTTAATCTATTTTTAAGGGGTGGGAGGTAGGGATTGGGTTGTAACATTTTAACTGTACATGTTTTTAACTTGTTGTACCCCGCCCCGATTGCTCGCACAGAGGGGTGGATTATAAATAAATTATTATTATTATTATTATTATTATTGCATACCTTCCTTCAAACCTTTGCCTCTGTTCCACAGGGTAAGTCAGCCCAACACTGGTATAGTTGATTCATATAATGGCTCATGTAATTATAACCGTACGATTCTTGTCACCATAACCATAAGATGTAACACTGATCCTTGAAGATCAGTAGACTGCTATGGCCAGGAGTGCCTTTCCCCATCTCTAGCTACTATATCAACTGTGCCCCTACATTGGGAAGGCAGAAACAGCCACAATGATTCATGCTCTAATTGCTTCCTGATTAGACTACTAGTCAATATTTCTGGTGGTGGGCATGGAGACTAGAGGTGTGGCCAGGCACCATGCCAGAAGGATAGTCTTCAGTTTCCCCCCTTGTATATAGAGACATCCTTATGCAAGCCCACAAAGATCACCTATGTTCTTTAGGGACAAACAGAGTTATAGTGATATATAGTTTAGATATATAGATACATAGTTTCTTCGAGCATTTAAAAGTATTCAAAGAATAGAAGCGGAACATGTGAGACTTATTTCAAGGATGCCCATTCAAAGAACATATCCAATTTGCCTATCCTTCCTGTTGAAAATAACAGATTTTTACATGTATTTTTCATATATCTTCCTTGCACTTTGAAGCTAGGGAAGGGGCATTCTGTTTTTTGCTCTTCGCCCCCTCCCCCATGTACTAAGGATCCATAATAATTCTCTGAGAAAACTTGTTATTTTCTTTCGGATATTTATCTCTAATTGCTATTTTGCTTCAGCAATTATAATTGATGGATATCTGCAGCATTTCAAATGTTCTCCTGTTTTACAAATCTTCCCTCTCTAGGCTTGGTTTGCAATGGGACACTAATTGGGCTGTCCTCAGTCCTAAATATCCTAAAGACATCATATCAGTTCTTATCTTGGAAGCTAAGTTGGGTCAGCTCTGGTTAGTGCATGGATGGGAGACTGCCAATGAATACTAGGGGCTGTAGGCAATATTTCAGAAGGAACTGCCCTACCACCTCTGAGTATTTCTTGCCTAAGAAAACCCTGTGAAATTCATAGGGTCACGAAGAGTCTACTTGAAGGAGCATACATGAATTCACACACAGTTCTGAAGTACACTGTAGTATATCATGGGCCCAGCTTGAAAAATTACTTTGATGGAGTAGACTGCCCAGATTCCATGCTGACTGAGGGGAGGGAGGTGTAGTCCAAAAAAGTAATTTTTCAAAGCTCTGGGTTTTTAAAGTTGTGGTTCAGCACTAGTCCTTTTCCTGATTCACTTTCCCTGGTTCAATGCCTGTAGCCCACAAAATGATTTTTCCAAACCCTAATCTTACATCACACACAGCAGCAAGAACATGTGTTACAAAACCATGAGATCTGAATCTGGAAAGTGGAAGACTGTAGCCATTTGAGTTGGCTGCCAGAACAACTGAAACATTTCTAGTGTGAATGGTAATATCTGGAGACTAGATGCAGGTCACTTTGAATCTAGGACTGTGTGTACCTGATCTTCCTTTACAGGGACAAAGAAGTGGGTAATTATAAAAAATATTAAACTTTCCCAGTACAATGTCCTTTAAAATTATTGACCAAAAGAAACATGCCCAGAACTTCTTATTGCTTGGTGATGGGCAGAGGGGGTCAAGAATATAAATTATAGTGGTGATGGCGTGGGGGGGGGGGGGGGCAGACAAAACTGCCAGTGTCTTCAAGTGTCTTCCTTGCCTTGGAAAGCAAATCTGACAAATTCCTTATATAAGCTTTCAAGCCTAGGTGGTGGAAGTTTAATCATCCGGCTGCATCAAACACACTAAGACATTCTCTAGTAGTTGTGATTAATCACTCAAAATCAATTGTGACTGACAGGTTTATAGTGAGAACAAACCTGGGAAGGAAGGAAAAAGTTTCCTAGTCTCCAGAAGAGTCCCTGTAACAAACAAATGGCCTTCTATCACCTCACAAATTACTTTTCCACCAACAGGAAAATGTTCAGACCTTGCCAGCTACCTTTCCTTTGTGAATTCAGGACAACAGTTACAAATTACAAGCAGACAAAGGGTTGGAATTTAAGAGAAACATCCTAAGGGGAGGGATGGAGCACTCCAGTGTGAAAGCTACCAATCTATCCAAAGTAGGGATGTAAATCTTCATTTATCAAATTTTCTCACTCTTCTGGCCAAGATGAAACAAAGTTTTATGCATTGTTTTGAATTCATTTATACTCTATGACTTTTTTATTTGAAAAACCTCAAAGGGAAAAATAATATTTTTGTACAAAATTCTGTTCTTTGAGCAACATTTTGGGGATAATGCTGCTGCTGACCAAAAATCCTGTCTGACTCCCCCCCCCCAACAGAATGTCTAGATGTGTTGAGATGCCCTTTCAGCTCAAGGATTATAAACTTTGTGACTATTCATCATATTCCTTATCTAACGTGATTTTGGTCTCTTGTGGCAAAGTGGAAGCAAAGAGGTAGCATTCTCCCCTTTGGGGCCATTAATTTAGACCAGCTCCAGGAGGCTTCATTTGAATGCTACCTCATAGCTCGTCTGGTGACTGGGAAGGTTATAGATTGAGTGGCCAGCATTCAATGGTGTCATTCTGCTTGTACAAATGAAGTTGTGTTTGTGGACAGCTAGGTCTGAACTGTGCGCGAAAAGGGGATGGGAACCCCACACTTGTGGTTCCCATTTGTCCAGCCAGTTATACAACAAACCACAAGAAATGCACTACAGCTTGTGGAACTGGAAAAACCAATGGAACTCTGCTAGAGCACTGTTTTTCTCTGTCAACATTATGTTGGATTTTGGCCGTAGGATGTAATCTCTCACTCTAGTTACTGGCACCCTCCCGCAGTATGAATCATTTCCTCTCTCCCTGTAATGTTTGCTTCAGATCCATTTCTCATCCTAGGGAAGGTTTGTTAAGAGTGTGCTGAACTAAGCATAGAAGTTTATCAGACGGGAGGAATTTCCCTTTATTTTGAATGGAGCCAATTGGAGGCAATTCGAATTCATGTGAATTCGCTAGTTTAGCGAATTTGCGTGAATTCCAATTGTGTTAAGAATGCATTCAGGATGACTTCCCATTACTCAAAAATGACTGCCCATTGCCCAAAACTGCAGTGAGATGCTTTAATACGAAATAACGTAAAACCCATGATTGCATTCGGAATGACTTCCCTTTTGCCCGAAATTGCATGATATACTTTAATACGCAATAACATGAAACCCTATGATTGCATTCAGATTGCCATTCAATTATATTTCCAGTTTCCCGTCAACTCCATAGCTAGTTCACCCCAGGTTTTCTATAGAGTGTCTGGGAAGAATAGACCAGCTGGCCATGGACAGAAAAGAAACTAGGAGGAGGAAAAAGCTGCATGTTTTAAGTATCTATGTAGAATGTATTCTTAATTCAAAGAACTCCAACATAGCACTCCTTCAGGCTGAATGCTACTGCAGAAGCCTTTGAGTTGGCTAGGTAGTGCTGAGACAGCAGGGGAGCTGAGATACAATCTCCCTTCCAAGGTCAAAACTCTGTCTCCCATATTGGAGGTAGATTTTACAGTTATTCCTATGGTTCCTGAGATTGCTCACTAGGTAAGTTAACGAAAGGAGTTTCATGGAGCTTCCTCTCTCCATCTCCATCTTGCAGTCTGAACACTATAGAATAAGTTGCTGGAGGGGAGAATTGCCCAAAGTCAGACTGAAATCCCCTTGATAACTATTGTGCAAAAGGAAGCTTTCCCATTTCCGCCTCGGACCCCAAAGCTGCTGCCTTTGCTCCATTCCACATTATTTGAGGGAGGGGTGCATTGGCCAACCAAATCAGTGGGGGTCATCACAGGTAAATGCAGAGAGGAACGGATAGACACTTTCCCCCCTATTTTACCTCCTTAAATTAAGTTGTCTTAGGATCAAATGAAATGATAAGAAAGATTGTGAAAAAACAGGACATAAAATAAATGACATTACTTGCTCATAGGAAAACCATACTTGCCCATAGGAAACCATGTCCCAAAAATGGGACGTACTAAAGCAAATGATAGTATTTGCCCGTAGGGAAACCATACTTGCCCACAGGGAAACATTGGAGAGTACTCGCCCATAGGGAAACATAGTCCAATATTTGCTCATAAAGATTCATACCAGAATACTTGCCCATAGAGGTTCATAGGATCATACTTCCCCATGGGTAAACATAGGGGAATACTTGCCCATAGAGAAACATAGGGGAATACTTGCATACGACAATATTTACTCATAGGGAAACATTGGAGAATACGTTCCCATAGGGAAACATTGGAGAATACTTGCCCATCAAGAAATATTGGAAACCACTTGCCCATAGAGAAAAACAGGAGAATACTTATCCATAGAGAAATGTGTGTGTGTGTTTTAAACCCTTTTGCTTGGATGTAGAGGGACTTGGATCACTCTCTGGGAAAGCGTATAGGGAGAGTCAATATATGGTCAGGATTTTGTTGCTTCACAAATACACTGATAGTGACAAGAAGGAATTCCAGACCAAGATATTTGGTTGCCTGAGGCAGAGCAGCAAATATCACTCCACTTCACTTCACTTCAGCTCTGGGTCAAGATGCATAATACCCTCAACCAGTCATGTTGTTTCTGTACCCAGGAAGACCAGAATGGCTCTCTCCTTGTTGGCCTTCCAAAGGCAGGCTAAGACCTACCTGTTCAGAACTCTTTTAAAACAGAATGGTTGCAAAGGACTAGCTTGGGATATTGTTTCATTTTAAAGTGTTTCATACAGTTTTGTTTCTGTAAAATGCATTTTATTCTTTTAGCAGCTATCTATTTTAACATTGCAATAATTTAATTCTTTTTAATATGCCTCTTTTCTATGTTTTTAATTGTATTGTGTGTGGGGTTTTTTTTTATATTGTAAAGCCACTCTGAATCCCAGTTCTGGGAAAAGGGTAGGAAATAAATAAATAAATAAATAAATAAATCTGTTGGTAGAAAAAAATATTATTATTATTATTATTATTATTATTATTATTATTATTATTATCCCACTTTCCCCCAATTGGGACTCAAAGTGGCTTTCAATTTAAAAAAATATACAAAAATTACCATTAAATTAGAATTAAACTATTACAATATTAACACTTGTTAAAAAAATAGAATGCAATTTTAAAAAGATAAAAGCTGTTAAAAATCATACACTTTAAAACATCACATCACCAACAGGATGTTCTTTAAAGCTTTCTCTCTCTGACATCTTGCCCCATCCCTGGATGACAATGATGATAGTGATGATGATGATGATAATGATGATGTAACAACAAAGAGATGAACTAAAAATCTGATACCTAAACCTCTTGCCAGATCCAGTTGCCTCAGTGCTAGGAGTCAGCTAGGGTAGAAAAGGGGACTACAGCTGGCAATGCCAGAGAATTCAGGCTACCAGGGGAGCAAATATATCTTATAATACTGCCCCACACTCAGTTCCCAGTCTTCAGCAACTTGTTGTTAATATTAAGAATAGCCATCATGAAGCTCTGTACCATTCCTGTGGTACCTTGCCAAACTCTGCCTATCTAGAACCACATTGCCTCTCTCTGCGGCACAGTTACCACTTTGGGGCTTAACTCACGAAATATCTCTGGACTCACACATTTGCCTCTGGCTTCATTGGACCCTGATACCACTATACCATGCTATTGCCCTTCAAGATTTACTGTCTCCCAGTGCTAAAGGGAGTCATGTGTTAAAAACAGAATTGCATGTTCACAAACACATCTTTCACCACCACCTTTTTCACAATTTAGTTTTGAATACAACACACCAAATTTGTCATTCAAATTTTTAAAAGCCTATCTTAGAATTTCAGCTTTGTGGTGCTTTTGTTTAGTTGTGATTTCTTCTTTTGATTTTGCTGGCAACAAATATGAAACAGTATAAACTGTAAACTGCCAGAACAGAAGATTATTTCATGTTGCTGTCAAATGCAGTTAAATATTAAATAATGTTACATGTCAGTTATCAAATAGAAAATACTATTGCAGTTCAGCCGTCAAATCTTGTCAAACATCAACTGTAAAATAGTTAATATTGAGATTATATATAATTGATGTCAAGTACACTGTATATCTAGCCAATATTCAACAATAATTTAGAAGGATTATTTCAGGCCAAATTTATTTCAGCAACAGTTAATATTTGCCTGTTCAAATCCACAGTGGTATCCAGTCACGCTATTTACCAGGCACGTGCTGTTTTCTCTTGTATTGCTATCAAGATACATCTGTGAGAGCTGCAAAGGCCAGTTGCCAATGGAGATAAATTCAGAGTGAGTGACTCAGTTATGGCTCAAACACTCACTATGATGACCTGTCAGCTTCTTGGATGCATTAGTTGTGTCTACCTACCTAAGATGCCTATCTCTTACCAATAGCAAAAGGATGTGCAAGCCTCCTGAGCTTTCCAAGTTGATGTTTCCTTGGTGATCTCAGCAACCAGAGGCAGAGCATGTGTCTCAACTGTGTATTATTAGTGCTGGGCTAACCTAGTACTAACAACTCTGAAGCCAGTAGCGTAGTAAATGTCATGTTTTTGTAACTATTTGCTGAAACAAACATCATTGCAAAATGAACAGCATTAGTCATGGTAACAAAGCTAAGATCCCATACGTCTTATTGTCCCAAATTGGCAGGAACAATCCTGATTACCTGCTGCCCCTCTTTTTCATCAGCTTTTAAAATGTCCGTTTTTCTCTCCTCCTTCCACTTTCCTTCTTTGTCATCATCTTGCTTCAATTGCTGCAAACTGAATTCAAAATATATAATTAGTTTGAGTTCAGTTAATTCAGGGAGGAGAGGATAAAAGCAAATAGCTACAGCCTCTCTTAGCTTGTGGGTTCTTCCTCATTAACAGCATCTGGCATACTGACCACCCTTCGATTATGGTTGGCCATATGTGTCCCAGTTCTCATCTGTGAAATGCTGGAAGTTAGGAGATCCTCCACTGCAGCTGTATAATGTAAAATCTTTGCATGCAGAGTTGAGCATTGACTGTGCCATAAAAAAAATTGTCTTGAATGGCAACATTGCACAACCAAATTCACAACTGTATGCACAAACAAAGGAGTATTATTGGCAATATCAGCAGATGGGTACACATAATCCAAGAATATGCATCCTCATGCACAACACTGCACCATTCAGTGGCTGTGACCTTGAAGTAAATGTGAACACTGTGAGTCAGACAAAAATGCCCAATTCCTTTTGTAGGGGAAAACTACATACGTCTAAGCCAGAAATAGGATTCCACCTATATTGTTTGCTTGTTTTCCCTAACATTTATGGGGCCACATGACTTGTCTGTACAGCAGCCTATGTCCTTTTCAGCCCACCAACAGAAAACATCTGGAGTGTTGATGATTAGATTCCCAGTGGGACATCAACAAAACAGGGGTGAGTAAATTCTGTGTTCAGGAGAAAAAAATTACCTCCTTGGCAGACTGCATTCTTCCTCTCAACATTTTGAAAAGAATTTTGTATTCCCAAAAAGTAACATCCTTGAAGGTTAGAAGCGTAACTATTGTAACCCCCTCTTTTTTTAAAAAAAAAGAAAGAATTGGATAGTAACTGGATGGTCACTTTCAGGCTCTATAAAATACCACTGCATGACTAAATGAAGGTGCGCTTTGAACAGCTCTACTGTAAGGAACTTTTTAAAAATTGTTCCCATGTAACATGAGGATCTGAATGTGAGCCTATCTGATCAGGTCACAAATTGGGAACTTGGTGGTGCGCAGCTTTGTTTCTTAGCCACTTTTACTAGTGACACTACAGTGCTTCTCCCTGCAAAACACACATTCAAGGAATGGATGAGGATGCCATGGGGGTACATGGGTTAACTACCTCTCTACTGCACCCAAGAGCCTAGCACCTTGACTTCCACATGTTTAGAGCACAGTCTCTGCATAGATATTACCATTCATATGCAACAGTCCTTCTCATGAAAGGAAATTCTGACTGGGCCACATTCCTTGATATGGAAGGTGGTCTGCGTGGACAATTAGTATCAGTGTTGAAATGCACTGTGCCCATGCAGCCTTGTGTTCTTCTTGTCCACCCTGTATGCATCCTCTGAATGCATGGAAGAATTCAACTGAATACCTGTCCCAATTTTCATTTTCTTGTTCTATTTTTGAATACAGGCCTTAGACAAACAGTGGGCCATTGGGAATCCATTTTTGCTGACTAGAATGGTTGAATACCCTGAAGTCATTTCAGCGCAGCTCAGCTCTCTCCTTTTTTTTTTTTTTTTTTAAATGGAAGGAAAACAATGTTCTGAAAGGAATGGTTTGCTGCCAGGCTCCTTCTGCTCTGCACTTGAACTCATGATACCGTTTGGCTACTGCAGACAGATTTTTGCTAACAAATTTGCCAATGAAAAGGCCCTTTAGGGTTTTGGCAGTGGCAACAATAATGACAGAGTAGAAGAAAGGTGGGAGTATCCAAACTTAATCTTGCCAGAGAACAATAAAATGGTACTTTTCTCCATATGTTTGTCAAACTCAAAAATCCCTTTTTGTTTCATTTGATTTATTTGTCACATTTATATCTTGCCTTTCCTCCAAGGAACTTCACATTAATGTTGGCACCCAGAACTAGATATAGTGGCAGACAGCATATTGCCAACGAGAACAGGAGCCTGGACATTTCCTCTACATCAAGGACAAAATGTCCCACTTCAAATAGTCTGGATAGCTTTGGCAACAAGGCCCTGGGCTGAAAATGCTGCTGTTTAATGCTAGTTTGGTAAATGGAATAACAGCCTTGATCTAAGAATTCATTCTGGATGAGTATGGTGACATGGCTTGTACTACATACTACAAAGATAAAGTTGGGTGGGGGAATATTGACCTCCTTCCAGCTTTGTCCACCTAGGTTCCCTGTACAGCAGAAGACAAGGCCTGGGGCAACAGGGAAGCAGAGTTGCAGGGCTTTATTGTGATTCCATCTCCCTCACTATGTGCCCTGTCTGACAGCCTGCTAGGTTTGAGTGTACATATTTGAGGTAGGGTGATTGTGACAGATTAGGGATCCTATACAGCCCATTCTACTGCTCAAGAGGCTTTCTTCTTGAGCTGGATGAGTTGGTCTCAGTGGTGGTTCTAGTTGTGCTTATTGCTTGTTGTGCTGGAAGACTTACATCTATGCTGAAACCACTCTGCTGGAGGAGGCTCAGGACCTATGTTCTTCATCCATGACACAGAACACACTCTGGACCTAGACTTCTGTGTTGGGCAGGATGTCAGTGATCTGGGCATGAAGGAACTTTCCATAGTTCCATTGTCACAGACAGCTCACTACCTGGTGGGATTTAGATTCAGTGGCACTTGGAGCCTTTGTGGGGTTTGGGGTGGGGCTGATACCAGAAGGCTTATGGAAACAGTTGGATTCCTGATGGCTCTTGGGGGAGATTATCCTGTTGAAGCCCTGGCTGATAGCCGAGAAATGACCTGGGTGGTAGATACAATCACTCCTAAAAATCTGCTCACATGGAGTGAGCCAAATGAACCCCCTGGTTTACCAGGAAATTGGCAGTGATGAAGTGAGCCTGACTGAACATGGTGTAAACGCATTGGAAAACTTATGCTGAGGCTGGAGCAGAAGTGAATTAAAAAACCCCACCCATGATTCTCTGCCACCATGTGTCTGTGCAGTGTTGTCCAGTGGAGCTTTCTCATATGTTAGGGGCCTTTTTACACTCTGCCCAGACCACTTGACAGCTCACTGTGAAGAACATACAAGATAAAATTGTTCAGATCTGTTCTGACTTGGATGCTGTCATTGGTACAAGTTCATTGGATGTAACCTTGGCATGTCCTGTGTTCTTGGATATGTTCCCATTTGTGCAGTCCGAGGATCTGAACAGGACACTTGGAGAGGTAAGAACAATTCTTTTTGGCTCTTAAAAATAACCAGGAGCAAACTGGCCAGGTGTGAAAGGAGAGCAGTGATTACCTCATTGATACAAAGTACAATAACAGCCAAAATCCACAAACCAGTGATATCTTTATTGCGAGAACCAAAATGCACAAAATACATGATGCTCCACTGTCTTCATCATGAAGCAAAGGTGTTAAAAATATTACAAGAATAAGAAAAATGTAATGTTAATCATAGGCTTACATTCTGTTGTCCATTATTTTATATTAGATGATACTGTGGGGTCCCATGTTGTTGTTGTTTTTTAATAGTACCCACATGCCTGCCATAACTTCTAGACCTGGCCTGTCAGGATAATACATTTCTTTGCTTTTCTTCTTCTTCTTCTTCCTTTGTGTTCTTTGTCTGCTGCTTACCAATGAGCAGTGCAATCCTGTCTCAAAGATTTCTGCTGGCAGAAATGCTTTTCATCTTGCAGAACCCTCTACTTCCAGCTGCTATAAAAGCTACATTCTACCAGCAGAAGGGACAAAAGATTGGGTGGAGACTGGCTGTGAGAGAGGAGCCTCCTCAGTAACACAGGAGGGGGTTTGGATTCGGCACAGTTTTAGTGGGCTGAGTGTCATCCATCTTGGTCACTTAGGAAGACACTCTTAATTGCTCATTCCTAATGTCACCATCAGTCTCCCAGCTCTTTCCTCACAAAAATATGGTAAGGGACATTTGATTGTCAAGGCCTCTTTGGTAACCATGATTGCTAAAACTGGAGACCACATTTCAAAGGCTCATAGACATTGGTGAGCTGCATTTTGTACACATACCCTCCAACATTTCACAGATGAAAACAGGGACACATGTGGCCAGGCAACATCAGAGTGTGGTCAAGAGGACAATTAATGAACAGCACACAAAACAGGAGAGGCTGCAACTATTTGTTTTTTTGCCCAGGATTCTGCTTCTTCCTTTCTGATCTCCCCTGCTGAGTTAACTGAGTGCGAGCAAACTAGTTTTACTCTTTGAATTCACTTGGCAGCACTTGAAGTAAGATGAGGACAAAAAGGAAAATTAATTGGGACTGCCTAATTAACTAATTTTTTGTTGGTGTTGTGTGTCTTCAAGTCATTTCTGACTTATGGTGACCCCAGGGCAGACCTATCATGGGGCTTTCTTGGCAAGATTTGTTCAGAAGAGGTTTGCCTTTGCCTTCCCCTGACTGAGGCTGAGAGCATGTGACTTGTCCAAGGTCACCCAGTGGGTTTTCATGGCTGAGCAGGGAATCAAATCCTGGCATCCAGAGTCGCAATCCAGCATTCAAATCACTGTGTCACACTGGTTCTCTAATTTATTAGGACTGCTTATTAAATCAATTTTCACTATTCCCAACCTAGTGTGAGGACAGTTTTGTACCTAGTAAAAATTGTATATCATGACCATGACAGTGACTATTATCTGTTCATCATAGGTAAAGGATTATTACTTGTGTTTTAACATTTGTATCTTATGGATTTTTAACATTTTTTTAAATCGCTGTTTCTTTGTGTCCAAACCTGGAAAAATGGCAGGATAGAAATAATGATAAGGAGGAAAAGGAGCAGGAGTAGAAATAGTATATATTGTTTTCTTCCCCTTCTTTTTTATTTTAAAATCATTTTATTTGGTTGACCCAAGGACAAAGCATTTGCAACCTATGCCACAGGCTTTTTAAAAAATAGCAATATCAGAGTTAATTCATGGGCATTGGTTTCCTCCCCTCCCCAGTAAATAAGAGTGTCTCCTCTCTTTCATAGAATTTTCAAACTAAGGCTTACAAGAGTCATAGCAATAGCAATAGCAGCTTCACTTATATATCACTTCATACCACCTAAACAGTCTCTAAGTGGTTTACAAATGTAAGTTAATTGTCCCAAACAAGCTGGGTACTTATTTTAGCGACCTTGGAAGGATGCAAGCCTGAGTAAAGCCTGAGCCCTTGACTGGTATTGAACTCACAACCTTATGGTTTCTGAGTGAGTGGCTGCAGTACAGGCATTTAATCACTCTGCCACCAGGGCTCCTTATGGTGCCTTGCTGGTGCATTACAAGTTAGTACTGCAAATGTCTTATTCGTGCATTACAAGTTAGTACTACAAGAATGGAAAGATGGACTGATGATATACATATCTCACACCTTGCTGAAAGAACATATAGGGCCACATGAACTAGACATCCAATATGTAAAACGTCCATACACTCAGCTGTCCTCATTTGTGTTCATCAGGAAAACTCTACATGTTTATCACACTAGAGGGCAAACAGGATTTAAACAGGAATTAAACAGGAATTAAACAGGAAATGCCCTATGTTAAACATAAGGCATGTTAAATACCCTATGTTAAACATAAGGCTATGTTAAACATAAGGCATTTCCTGTTTAATTCCTGTTTAAATCCTGTTTAAATCCTGTTTGCCCTCTAGTGTGATAAACCTAATATATGTTTTTCCCCATTTTCTTCCAATGGTCAGTTAGTATTTTAACTGAGAGTCAATGTGGTGTAGTATTTGGGCTGGTGAACTAGGAGATGGTGAGATTTGGTTCAAGTCTCCACTGGGCTTTGAAAGTCACTGCGTTGCTCTGAGGGTAAAGTGGTGAGGCCAGAAGCCATGTACGCTATCTTCAGGTCATTGTGGGAAAGGCACAATACAAATTTAACTACATTTATACTTTGGTTATCAATGATAATGCTGAGTTTTCATTAGGCTATTTTGAGGGGTCACTGCCTGAAATTGGTCCCCCCCCCCCAACTTTTCAGAGGGAGGATATTTCTGTAAATTGTGTATGCATGGGGGATTACTTAAGCAATCACACTTATAGGCCCCTTTCACACTATACAAGTATACCACAGTCATTCCACTTCAGCTGCTTAGGCCCTAGGACTTACAGTTGAGAAGGGGGCATTTAGCATTCTCATCCAGAAAAGTTTTTTAAACTACAAACCCCAGCATGCCATAGAATGTTGTCATGGCAGCTAAAGTGGAATTATAGTGCTCCAATTATGTAGTGTGAAAAGGTGCTCAGCCTTAGCATCTTTTTTCTCTTTCCCACCAAAGAGCGGGTTGCATCAGGATTTCAGCTTTTTGTTTTTGGAAAGAACACACAACTGCTCTGTCTTGGAGGAGGCAATGTTTATGTTAATAAAAAGTTAAAGGTTCTAAGATTCATGTTAAGCCTGTAATTTTCTAACAGGTTCCTTAATTTTCATCCAGTAAAGTTCTCATATTCTTATTGCTATAGAAGGTAAGGCATCTTAAAAGATAACAGTCCTTATCATGAAAGTTTATAATTAACTAATAAAAAGGGGGGATTTGTGAGTACAGTAAATAAGAACACCATTTTATGGCTGGGTGGCAATAAGAGAACAGCAAGGAAATGAAACAGCAACAGACAATATTTTTGTATTTGTGTTTTACTGTTTGGTGGGTGAGAGAGAAAAAAACAAGTCTTGCAGCAATGTAGTGGAAATTGTACATTGCATACAAGGAAATTGTACACTCCTTGCATTTGTGTTTGGTCTTGGAACTGCAATAATCTGATCTCACAGAGGTGATGTCAATTAATTTGATTTCAGTCAAATCTCTTGTGTAATTTGTGGCTCAGATAACCCATCATTTTTAGGTACTCAGATGTCACAACGATGAGCGGGTGATGGAGAGACACGCTGATTAACTCACTGCAGTTGACCTATGCTGTGATGTTTCTCTTCATTCATTTATTGATAGAATGACGCTAGCCTGCAAGTCCAAGGGAAAGAGAGACTCAGCATCATCGAAAAACTGAATGTCTTAATTTTTTAAAATTTATTTATAACTCACCTTTCTCTGTATAGGACTTCTTGGTTACCCTAAAACTTTTCAATGATGAGAGAGTTTTCCAGATAATCCAGAACCAGAACCTCTGCCTTTTTTATAACCCATCTGCCCTCCCTTCATTGGCCATTTTGATACCTATTCAACCACTGGGTGTCCCTGGTTCATTTTAGACACTTACTTTGGTGGCAAGTTAGCACCATTCTCCATGTGTGAAAGAAGTGTGGGCACACTCATTTTGTTTCCCCATACATAAAGTAATGTAGGGTGCAGACACACCTCATGCCTGATTTCACACACCATTTCCTTGTTTATTTCTTTATTTACTGGAGAGAACAGATAAATGTATGTATATATGGTGCTCCAAACATGGAATACTTCTTCTTCTTCTTCATTATTATTATTATTATTATTATTATTATTAATATAGCGCTGTAAGTTTACACAGTGCTGTACATACAATCTTATAGTTAGACTGATCCCTGCCCACAGGTTTACAGTCTAAAAGTGTCATATGTTACTATACATGTGAAGGGGAGGAGGGCATGTAAGTCAGACCTTGGGAAAATTGCATTTTTGGACTACAGGTCCCAGAATCTCCCAACTGTCAAAAGGTTTTCCATGCTTGCGCAGAACTCATGCAACATATATATGCACAATTTTCATATTCATTTAACAACACTACTGAAGAACACTGGTTACATCTCACTTTTGCAACCATGTTAGGAAACCCCTGAGAGCCATATTATAGCTCTGGAGGCTCAACTTCTTCCCCTGGTTTAGACTCTAGACCTGTTGTGTCTGAAACAAATATACAATTAGACTGTAGGTGTAAAATGTGTGCTCATTCTGTAGATATGTTACACACAGTATACTTCTGCTAAAATTGACATCACAATGTTGCAGGAGGGAGGGTGCCATCTTTGTATTTTTCCCCCTTCTCCTCTTTTCCAGCTCTGTGCAAGATTTGGCAAGCAGAGACTTGCCAAAACAATCCCTCAAGCAGGTGGTCTTCAGCTCATTGGATCAACCTTTTCCTTTCTATATGCTTGAAAGCTCTCTGCAAAAACAGAAGGTTTCGCATGCCCACATTGGCACGTATGCCATCTGAGAGGCAGATGTCCTTGCCCATACCCTTTCCGATCCTGCTGCCAAACTAGTTAGCATTAGAACTATTAGTTAGCATTTGAACTGACCACCTGGGAGTACTGCTGCAAAAAGGCTGTTAAAAGCCATGTGCTGCCACTTAATTCTCCGTCTCTTACCAGGAAAGGGAAGAACTAAATGAGTTTGAAGGATGGTAATTTTCTTACCTGCTTGTTTCACAAGACTTTATCAGACAAGAGACTGAATATGATTTCCTCTGTGATGCAAAATGATAGAGGAGGGGGTTCCCATTTATAGGAAGGTAACCGGCAGTGTGTGCTCAGTTTCAAAGTCTAAAAAGTACAGTATTTATTGTTTTGAATTTTTTGGACACTTTTCCATTCAGGCCATGCTCACACTTACAATTGATAAATGCCTTATGAAAAGCACAATCACAATGAGCAAGGAGAGGTAGATTAGAACTGGTATTCATTCAGTAGAAATATAAGCAAGGAGATTAAAAGAAAGCAATAGTGCTTGCTTGTACAGACTGGTCTGGATTCAAAGGGAAGGGATCCCACCAAAATTTAAACAAAAGCAGTTATAGACAATTCTAGTGGTACTCTCAGAAATTGAAACTAATCTTATTCCAAGCCATCGCCTGTGCTCCTCAATTATTCCATGCCATTCTCCATATGCTGAGGTCAGTAGGCAGAAGGTGAAGAATTTCAGCATGATAATTTGTCCAAATTTGAATCTCTATGGACATGCCAAGCATTTGGAGTGACAAGGGTGAGTGGGCAGTGTCACAGGAATGTTTAATGTTGCATTTCAACAAGGTTCCTAGTAACAAAATTCAAAACATTTGAAAATACTTTGGAAAAACTTGTTAATTTTACAAAACCTAATTAAAATCATGTTGAATTAAAATCAGTCACATTCCTGTGACTCTGCCCACTCACCCTGGTCACTCCAAACGCCTGGCATGTCCATAGAGATTCAAATTTGAACAAATTATCATGCTGAAATTCAGCTTATCTGCTTCCATAAAATCATATGCTTTCTGGAGCCAATTTGTTGTGTCAGGAATCTCTTTACATTTCCATTTGGCTGCGTATACTATTCTAGCCACTGAAGTTAAATAGATAATAAGTCTACCATGCTTAGATTCTAAAGCTTCTTCCACATTGATACTTAACAAATATATTTTTGGATCAAAAGGTATCTCCAATTCTAAAATTTCTTCTAAATCTTAAGAACTTTTTTCCAATAGTTTTTTTTTTTTTTGCCAATTTGCATTTCCACCATAGATGAATAAAGGTGCCAGTTTCTGTTTCACACTTCCAACATCTTGTCATTATCATTTTTTTAGATTTTAGCCAATTTGTATGGTGTATTATACCAATGATATTGCATTTTATAAAAGTTTTCTTTGCTATTATAGCTTAAAGTGTATTTTAACCTTTTTGTCCACGACGTCTCCCATTGCTCTATATCAATACTTTGTCCCAATTCTCTGGCCCATTTTATCATCTGTGGTTTAACTATTTCCTCTTCCATGTCGAATCTTAACAGCAAATTATAAAATTTCCTAATTCTATGTTTATTATTGGATTTAATTACTTTTCCAAAATTGGCATTAGCTTCTTTAATATTATTAGATTTCACATCCACCATAAACCGTTCTCTTATTTGAAAATATGTGAACCATATCTAAACCTTCAGCCAACACCTGTTCTCTTGTTTTTAATTTCAGTTCTATTTGATTTCTTTCCAGGAGATCTTCATACATGACCCATGCTGTTCTAACCAACTGTGTTCTTCTGAAGAAAGCTTCATTTATTGAAGCCCATTTTGAGATATGACTATATGGTCTTTTAACCATATACTTAATAAAGATTTTCTCACATGGTGATCATTGAAGTCTTTATTTGCATTTATTTTGTTATAAAATAGGTAGCCATGCCAGCCGAATCTAACGTCTTCTCCCTCTAACTGTAACAATCTTTTGTTTTCTAATTTGAACCATTCAGTTAGCCAATCCATTACACTCGCATAGTAATAAATTTTTAAATTCGGTAGGGCCCATCCTCCTTTGTCTATTGAATCATGCATTATTTTGAATTTTTCTCTGGGCTTTTTGCTTGGCCACAGGAATTTTGAGATATCACGGTGCCAATTATCATTTGTATTAATGAGTAATTTTAAAAATACAAAAATCATCTATGGGAGTACATTCATTTTAATTATTGATATCTTACCTAACCATGACAGATCTAGTTTATTCCATTTTTGCAAGTACTTTTTTTACTACTTGCCATTTAACTTCATAGTTAATCTCAAAAAGGTATGAATTATTGATAGTGATTGTGATTCCCAAATGTGTTACCTTTTTTTATTTGAAATTTGGTCTTTTTGCTTAATGCTTGTTTCTCTTCATTGGATAAATTCATTACTAACATCATTGTTTGTTCCTCATTTATTTTTCATGCCAGATATTTCACTATATTCTTCCATTGTCTCCAATAGTTCATCCATATTTTCTCATTTCACCATTTTACATTCCATAAGAAGATTTTCTTCTCATCTGGTGGCTCATGAATCTTTGCTGAGAGACTTCACCAAAATCCTTTAGAGTCTCAGGATCACCTCTGTTCACCTGTCTATTGACACTCAAAGAATTTTAAAAGATTAAAAGGAGAGGGCTTAATACTTTTTCCTTTTCAGCAGGGCTTCAGCAGTCTTCTTGACAATTTCATTTTTAAAATACTTCCCCCTAATTTACACAGAACAGATATTAAACTAACTAGTCTGTAATTTCCTGGATCCTTCTCTAGTTCTCTTTCTGAAAACTGGTGTTGCATTGGTTACCCTCCAGTCCTCTGGTTCAGTGGCTGATCTTAGCAAAATATTACATATTTTAATTATAAGATCAGCAATTTCTTTAAAAACAGATGGCTAAATACCAATTGGATCCTGTGATCTGTTGGTCTATAATTGGTCAAATCAGAATGTCCTCTTTTGTCACTATTTGTCTCCACGCATCATTGTCCCCTTCTGGAGACATTATTTCAGACATGTGTCTGTTCTTTTAAACATCTTTTTAATTTAAATGTGGGAATGGTGTAGCAGAGCCAATGTAGTGTAGTGGTTTCAGTACTGAATTCTGGGAAATAGGGGTTGAAATCATTCAGCTATAGCAAGTCATTCTCTCTCAGCTTACAAACACAGCAATGACAAACCTTCTTTGAATTAATCTTGCCAAGAAACCCCTATGATTGTGTTGCCATAATTCAGAATTTACTTGAAGATTTATAACAACAATGATGTACCAGGTGTGTTGGGGGAAGAACATTCTACTTCTAAGCTTTTCAGTGAACAACATTTTTCACCTTTTTAAAAAAGTATTTTAATTAAGAGGAAAACACAGGAGATATTTTTTAATATTAAAGTATTAACAAAAATACTACTCAAATTAAATACTGTTAAATGAAATCCTGTTACTTTTAAATATGTGTCTGTTCACCACCATTTTCACTATGCAATCCCCCACATTAAATATAGTCTAAAAAAATCTTAAACATTATATTTGAGGTCATCTTGTGGATAGTAATGGATAGTAATGGACAACCATGTTTAAAGATACAAATGCTTAGAAGTAAATAAACGTGATTTATATTGTTCAAAGATTCCTTGAAGAGTATATATTTACATTTGTATTTGAAAGACTGCTCAGGTGAACCTGACCTTTCTTTTCCTTGCCCACAGCAAATATGTCACACCCACTAATGCAGAAAAAATGCAGAGATATAAAAAATTTCCCCCTATACCATAATTTCTGAACAGGGGTTGGGAAACAGTTCAAGGTTTTCTTTGTGGCTCACAGCCTTTGGTAGAGTTTTATTTAAAAATAAAAATACTAAATATTTATCCTCCTGGATGCATCCAGGAGAACCAGTTTTCATCAAAAACTCTCAGTACTTCAAACCTAGGGGTGTAATTTTCTCACTTAAAGAAGCTACAGGTGATTTTTCCCACCGTGAAAGAGTCTTTGAAAACCAGTCTATTCTCAATTCAGGACTCATTCTACACAAGAATTTGCATGTGATTTTTTTTGTGCCGAAATCAGTCTTTTCTGCACAGCAAACATTTGTTTGCCAAATATTCTTCAAATATTGTTTCCATCCCTTCTTAAACCCTGTCCCTTCAACCTTAAAAATAAAAGTCTTTAAACTTAACCCAAATGTGAGTGATTATTTTAGGTGGACCACTTGGGATATGTATGAGGGAGAGATTCACAGAAATATGTATGATTTCAAAACAGCAGAAATACTGGATTTGTGGCTAGCAAATATTTCAGGAAAACAAAATTTGTCTCCTGCAGTCCCTCTGTAACTTTTTACAGAATTTACCTTGGTCTCCCGCCCATACTTGATAATCTTTTCCCAACCATTACCTAGTCCAATCTAATCCTTTTAACTCCCCTGTGTATCCTATTGGCACTTTCTCCAGTATTCTTATTCTCACTCTCAGGAGGAAGTCGCTCTGGTTTGTAAATGAAATGGACAAGCAACATTAATTTCTGTTGCCCTTGGGTAACTCTTTTAGGTCAAGTATTTCAATAATCACAGCCTCCTTAGGGAACTGGCATTTTCATCTCCTTTTAGTATTACAGATTACGTGCATCAACTAGAGCCATGAGGGCTATTAAGGATTCAGAAGGGAGTCTTGCCACTACTTTTGAGTGCCAGCACTTCACTTAAACTTATGAGCATGCACATATATAATGCAGCTCTTTTTAGGAGGACCCAGCAGCAAAACTCTTAATGAAATTAATTTATGCCACATGTCTTTGTTCTTACAGTTACTTACTCCACACTCTAAAAAGATAATGATGAAACATAGTATCTTTCTATTTTTCAGCTTTCTACTTGCTAATAAGGCTGTTAACTCAGGACCATTCATGTGTGATCATCACTAGTTTTGAAACTGACTGGCTTACCGCAAAGAAAATTCAGCCAAAGTTTTGGTTGGTTTAATGTTTCTTTAAAAGAACTAGTTCACGTTTCCTATGAAAATTTGTTGCATGATTCTGGTCTGCCTAGTCATTTTAGATCACTAGGTTTATTTATTGATGGTGTCCTCCATCTGGGAGATTCTTAAAAGATTTTGGATAGCTCTGTAGTATATCAAAGGGCAAAGGGGAGACAAGTTTCATTTGCTAAAAGATGGTCAACTGTTTATTAGTGTTTAAAAAGCCCAATGTGTTTTAGCCACACTAGGCCTTCCTCGGGAGCTGAAAACAAATATAAATACATTTAAAATATAATATATAAAAAGATAGGACATCCAACTGTGATACAAAAATATTCATATAGTTCTAAACAAAGTTATACACACCCTTCAAAAGAATTCACTCGAGTTATGATCACTGTTCAAAACACAGGACCATAGAGATAAAGAGAATAGACACTGCAGCATTTATACACACACACACACACACACACATATGTTTCAGATGACCTTGGGAAGGGATAACCAATGATATGTCTTGATGGGACATAGGGACATATGATGCAATCTCTCCAGATGAGGGAGAAACTCATATTTTGGGCTAGATATTTAGATGACATTTTATATCTGGAGATGTGATAATGAAGATCTAAAACAGTTCCATACAACAATTAATAACTTCAACAGACATAATAAATTTGATTTTAATTACAGTAAGAAAGAGATCCACTTTTTGGATCTGAGGTCGGGGGGGGGGAAGAGAATCTCACAACCTCATTATATAAAAAACCAACATAGCCAACACATACCTTAGCTTTGATAGTAGCCATCAACTAGCATGAGGAACAAATCTCCCATATGTTCCATTCCTATGTCTAAAATGCAATTGTTCTCCGTGAAGAGGACTTTAAAGTGGAATCTGACTTACTGTCCAAACAACTAAGAGACAGGGGTTATCTACAACATATGTTATCCAAAGGGTTAGCAAAAGTGGCTGACAAATCAAGACTAGAACTGTTAAAAACAAAACCAAACTACACAGACCACAAACTAATCACCTACAATGCACTCTGACATTTAATCATATCACCAAGGATATACAAAAGGCTATACATAAACACTGGCACCTGTTCAAACCAATGATTTCATTTAAAAGAACCAAAACCATCAGGGACTTAGTTATGTATGCTGATTGTAAAACCTTAAGACAAACTGCTGAGAATACTGTGATGGGTTTATGTAAACCAGTGGGACACCATCCATGTGGTCGTGTACCCACACAATTAAATGACAGAATTTGTAAATTGCAATGACCAACAATGATATAAATCATCTCACTTTAGCACATGCACTTCTAGTTTTGTGATCTATGCTATTGAATGTATTATTATTATTATTATCCTTTATTTATATAGCACTGTAGGTTTACACAGTGCTGTACATGTAAACTTATAATTAGACAGTTCCCTGCCCTCAGGCTTACAATCTAAAAGACATGACACAAGAGGAGAAGGGAAAGGTGATGGGGAAGGGTATCAGGTCCAGTGATTCTTCTCTCCCTCTGAGGCCTGGACCAATGCAGATGGACTAGAGGGAGGGCTCGGCTTCGTAATGCACAGTTAAAACGGGCCAGACAAAGTCACACATCTGGGAAAGCTTCTCTAAATAATATAGTCTTTAACTCAGTTTTGAACCTGGTTAGGGAAGTGATGAGGCGTGCATGTGGGGGAAGAAGGTTCCAGGAGTGAGGGGCAGCAAGTGAGAAAGGATGAATCCGGGACAGGGCAGTGGAAATCCTTGGCTGGGACAGGAGACCCTGACTACCAGAACGGAGGGTACGAGAAGGAGTGTGAGGAGAAAGAAGGTCAGACAAGTAAGGAGGGGCCAGTCCATGGAGGGCTTTGAAAGTCAACAACAAAAGCTTGTACTGGATGCGGAAGGGGAAGGGGAGCCAGTGAAGGGAGGACAAGAGGTGAGAAACATGGTCAAAGTGGCGAGCAGATGTGATAATACGTGCAGCTGAGTTCTGGACAGAGATTAAAGGATGGAGGTGAGATAGAGGAAGACCTGTCAGAAGAAGGTTACAGTAATCTAGTCGTGAAACCACTAGGGCATGGACCAGAGTCTTGGCAGTGGAGGCTGAGAGGAATGGACGGATTTTAGCAATGTTGTAAAGAGAGAATCTACAGGTCTTGGCGGTGGCCTGAATCTGGGGGACAAACGACAGAGAGGAATCAAAGATGAAACCAAGACTGCGGGCTTGCTGAACCGGATGGATAGAAGTGCCATCAACAGAAACAGAAAAGGAGTATTGAAGGGTGGGCTTAGGTGGGAAGATGAGGAGCTCTGTCTTAGACATGTTGAGCTTCAAGCGCCGATGCCGCATCCACTGCGAGATGGCAGCCAAACAAGAGGAGACTTGCTGTTCAAGCCCCGGTGAAAGGTCAGGGGTGGAAAGATACAGCTGAGTGTCATCAGCATACAGATGATAGGAGAAACCAAAAGAACTGATGAGTTTACCAAGGGACAATGTGTATAGAGAGAACAAAAGGGGACCTAGGACAGAGCCCTGGGGAACTCCAACAGATAAGGGAACAGAGGAGGAAGTCTGACCACCTGTGACCACGGCAAAAGATCTGTCTGACAAGTAAGATTTAAACCAGCTGAGAACAGAGTCGGAGAACCTGAGGTCAGAAAGTAAGTCAAGCAAGAGACAGTGGTCCACAGTGTCGAAGGCTGCAGACAAGTCTAGAAGAATGAGAATAGAGTAGAGTCCATTCGCCTTGGCCTGTAAGAGGTCATTTGAGATCTTGGTGAGGGCTGTCTCTGTAGAGTGCCGAGGGCGGAAACCAGACTGAAAAGGATCCAGGATGGAGTTGGCTTCAAGAAACTCAAGACAGCGAGAATAGACTACCCGTTCTAGAACCTTAGATAGGAAAGGAAGAAGAGAGATTGGACGAGGAGGGGTCAAGAGAGGGCTTCTTCAGAATTGGGGAAACGAGAGCATGTTTGAAGTCAGAAGGGAAGGAACCCGAAGAGAGAGAGAGATTAAAGATATAGAGGAGCGAGGGCAGAAAAGAAGGGGTTATAGAGATTAGAAGATGGGAGGGGATAGGATCAAGAGAACAAGTTGTAGGTTTGGAAGAATTTAGCAGCGTAGAGAGTTCATCCAGAGAAACAGGTGGAAACACAGAGAGTTTATTAGTAGAAGGTACCAGGAGATTAGTGGTAGGGGGCAAATCAGGAGGAACAATTTTGGATCGAATAGTAGTGACTTTTGTGAGGAAGTAGTTGGCAAAGTCTGTTGGAGAAAATGATGAGAAGATAGGGGGAGAGGAAGGTTTTAGCAGTGAATTGAAGCAGGAGAACAATCGCTGCAGGCGCCTCTCGTTGGCGCAGATCAATGATTTATAGTAATTCTGTTTTGCCATAGACAAGGTACATGCAAGAAACTTTATGTGGGGAGGACCATTAAACAGATGAAATGTAGAATAAGGGAACACTTCTCTAATCTAAAAAACAGAAGAGTGGGAGCTCCCTTAGTTGGTCATTTTGTAGAAATGGAACATTCTACAGCTGATTTCCAGTTTGGGGTAATAGAAAGAATTAATAATAATTAATATACACAAATTCAACCTAGACAACGAGGAAATTGAAATAGTTAAAGAATTCCCATATCTAGGAACAGACATTGACCAGAATGGAGACTGGAATCAAGAAATAAAAAGAAGACTAGGAATGGGAAAGGCAGCTATGAAAGAATTGGAATAGATACTGAAGACCAAAAACATTCAACTGAGCACTAAAGTCAGAATCATCCAGGACATTGTATTCCCAATTACTATGTACGGATGCAAGATCTGGACAGTGAAGAAGCAGACAGAAAGAAAATCAATTCATTTGAAATGTGGTGCTGGAGAAGAGTACTTAGGCTACCATGGACAACCAAAAAGACAAACAGACCAGGGCTCTCCTTGGAAGCAAAGATGATCAAGTTGAGGCTATCGTACTTCGGCCACATAATGAGAAGGCACGGATCATTTGAAAATAAAACAATAATTTTAGGATAGGTAGAGGGTAGAAGAAAGAGAGGAAGACCAAAAATCAGATGTATAGACTCAGCCAGGGGGGTTGTGGGCAAGGGCTTGCTGGATCTGGTCAGGATGGTGAAGGATAGGGATTCTTGGAGATGTCTCATTCACAGCATTACCATGAGTTGCAACCAACTCAAGGGAAGCTAAAAACACCACCACCAACAACAACTGTTTTTTGGCTGGTGGAGCGGGATGTATGGAGAAGCATCCAGTTTGGTTCATGTAGCTGGATGCACAGGAGTAAGGTCGCTCTCACTGCTGAGCTATAGGAAGAGAGCTGGGTGCTTCTCCATGCACCCAAAGCTCTCCACTGGCCAGTAAAGAGTTGGGGGTGGAGGAACTGCACCAGCTAAAAGGTGGGTTGGAGGGAGGAGGCAGAACTTTATTTACCTCTACTTGATCCAGGATATGTTAGCCATTAAAGGTACAGGAGCCCTTTCCCATATTTAACTGGAAATCCAAGTCCACAGCCAAGGACTTCTCTTGCAGCTTCTTTTTTTACCATTTCATTGTAAACTGTCAGGTTGCCTCTTCCACATAATTTGGAAGCATCTCCAAATCCTAGAGTTCTTCGTCATGTGAGACCACCAAGTTTCAGTTGCAACCTGATGCATGAATGAGCTCTTTCTCCACACCATATGTAAATTGAACCCAGCAAAAGGCATAATTTAAACTCGGCATTGCCAGTTTTTGTTTTGTCTCTTTGTTCAGACTGTAGTCTCTAGGACAGAAACCTATTCTGCCACACAAAATGAAACCTCTCATAGGAAAAAAAGGGCTACAGTAAAAGATTTTTGAGCTGTATCTATGCTAGACACTTTCAGCAAAACCAAGATAGAGTCTCGAGTTACATTAAAAACTAACAAGTTTTATTTGGCACAAGTTGTTGTGGAGGACAGCTCGCTTTATCTGGCATGTGGATTGGTGCCTTGTACACGTCAATACTAAAGGATGAATCATTGGGTCAATAAGGACATCACAATGACTTTTCCTCTTTTGGTTTTGATAAAAGCTGAACTACAAGGGATATGTAATTGTAAGGACAGTGTTAATAGGGTCTCAAGTTTGACTTGACCATTTCCTTTCTTGAACAGCGGTACATTCTATTTTCTTCATGAATCTGTGTTCTCAGATGCTCTGGGCCTGCCCTTGCGTTTCCATTTCCATTTCCCCCAAGGTGAGTAAAGATCCTCGAGCTCAGTGTAACATGCTTGGAAATGTAATCGGAGATCTTTCTCCCAATTAGGCAGAAAATGAGTTTCGCGGTAAGATATTATCCCCAATGATCTCCCATGAAATAAATCTGAAACACTCCAAAATTTGGGATGCTACTTCTTTGCTAGCTTCTTGCTTTACCTTGCTTGTTTTGATGGCTTTCTAACTCCTACATCTGCTGGGTTATTTTTAATCTGCGCCAGCAAATTACAGTGACCCTCTTTATCTGAACTTCTGATCAGAGGCCGCCTAGTTCTCCCCAGGTCTCCCCCCCTCCTTTCCCCCCTTTTTTCCTCCCTCCTGGAACCAGGGAAGCAGCTGCTGAAAGCAGAACAGTTGCCATAGCAACCTCCTGGCAGCTTCCTCCAAGTATCTTACTGAGCAATAGTGTTGATTCCTGAGGCTGGGTGGGAGGAGGTGGGGCTCACAGGAGGTAAAGGAAGGTTACTGTGCACATCTTAAATATGCAAAACCACTGACTGCAGTGCTGGATGAGCAGGGGAATCAATGCAAACAAAGCAACGCTTGAGCTCCTAAGGTGGACCTGACACACAAGTTGCTCTGTCCAGGGAGAATTGAGGCGGTGGGTCTAAATAAAGATGTTTTGCAAGCAAGCTGCAGCGGCAGTGAGCGGAAATCCTGAGTGCATTTATTAGCAAGGGTCTGCGCCTATCATTCTTCCCCTTCCAACTAAGGACAGTTCAATGAATGGGAAATTGGATGGAACTGTGTGTGCTTCCCTCTCTCTTTCTCTCTCTCTCACACACATATATACACAGAGCCTTCCCTTTCTTCTTTTCGAAGGAAAATCCAGTGCTGAATCTCTATGACATTGGAGCCGACATAGACAAGTTCAGGTTTGCATCAATTAAGCTGCGCCTGTGGGGAAAAAAAATGTTTGATTATGAATGAAGGTAGCAGAAGACAGTCGGGTTGGTCCCTGTTTTCACAAACCTGATCAGGCTAATCACGAAAGACAAGCAAACATATTCTTCCATAAGCTTCCTGGGATTCAAAGCCCCTTCATCAGAAGCATACAGCCTGGATAACAAGATAGCTCATGTTTGGACCAGTGAAAAGGTTAGATGGGTATCATTCCTGAATAGAGAGGGAGCACAAGCATGAAATCCAATAACATGGAGAGCTCTCATTCTTTCCTAGGGTGTGACCCTGTTGGAAACTGAATTTTTCAGTAAGTCAGTCCACAGGTGCTAACAGAGATCTTGGGAGTGCAGAACAGCCATCCATTTCAGTAACAATCTAAAAACATTTAAAAAAAACTATGTAAAAAACCTATAACTTATTTTAATAAAACAATTCAATGACTTACATGGTAATTTCTTAAATGGCGAGAGAGTCTCATGGGCTGCAACTACATTCACGGGAGCAGATGGTTTACCTAGGTGGACCATTGTGTGCCTTGGGACCTGGGAGACACCGTTGTGTACTGTATAAGCAAGAGGAGCACTAGTTTTGATTTAAAAAAAGAAGAAGAAGAAGAAGGACTGACTGAGGTTAGCCTTTTACAAGAGTCCCTTCATAAATTTAGAAAAGGGGCCAAATGTGGACTGATTTAAGTAATACCTTAAGGGAATTAAGTGTGCTACAAGGAAGCAAGTCTAAGGGTGTGTCCACACTGCAGAAATAAAACAGTTTGAAACTACTTCAACTGCCATGACTCCAGTCACTGGAATTGTGAGATTTGTAGTTTTGTGAGGAGACCAGTCTCCAAATCACCCAGCCATGGAAACCTACTGGGTGACCTTGGGCAAGTCTCTTTCTCTCAGCTTCAGAGGAAAGCAATGACAAACCTTTCAAAAGCAAATTTTGGCTAGAAAACCCTGTGATAGGTTTTATGGGTTCACCTATAGGTAATCATTGAGCATGGGACAGAATCAATAACTGCAATAATTTTAACAATATGCTGATAATTTTACAGTCCAATGTCTATGGAAATAGGTCCTACTGAATTCAATGGGAATGCCAGATCGGGGCCATGGCAACTATATGTTTTTGTGCCCTGGAAAGAGTACCATAGCTGCCGGCGCTGCAGCTTTTCAGCACTCCTTTGGCACTGCATCATCTAGAAGCAGCACCAGAGGAGTGCTGTTATGCTGCCCACTGTGTGGTGTGGTGCATGGTGTCACGCCGGCCTGGGGGCAGAGTCCGGGTTTGCAGCGTGCAGACGCTACGCCCCGACTCCGCCCCCAGGCTGACCTTAATGGTTGGTGTGTACAGCCTGTTATTTCCTGGAATTGCAACCTTATTGAAGTTTGTGGTTACCGTATTGTGATAGGGACAAAATCATTATGTGATGTACTCTTATCAAGGCTTCTCTGATCTGTATCCTTCCTTATTCTGCACTTGCTTTATGTCCCTTAGTAATTTTCCCACTTCAGAATTGTATTTTATTTCCACTAGTACAGGAGCATTTTAAATCTGGGTACCAGGTGGGGTGATGTATGAAGAGGTGGGTTTTATTGTGTGCTTACTCTATGGAGAAACATAAGTAAGTCCAATAACTTGATTTTCAAAAGTAATGGTGCATTGGCTGAAGAGTTGTTAAACTGGATTGCTGATATTACATGCTTGTCAAAATATGTTTTGATAGCATATTGCAGAATTGTGAACTTGTTATGTGAAAAAAGTGGGGATTTTCCCCAGGCATTTTGCTTTAATCCATTCATTCAGTTTTTGATGTCTTGCTGCTAAGTTGCATGATATTTGATCATGAATTTTCCTGGGCTCCTCAGAAGTTTATCAGGAATTCCTTAGTGAAAAGATAAATAATGGCGGACAAGCTTTTCTCAAAGATAGCTTATTCTCCCTCATCATTTCCTCTACACAATCCAGAACATGGAAGTCTTTTGGCTTTAATTCCTAGAATCCCATGTCTGTTGGCTTTACTGGCTGGTGAATTTGAGGAACTGAACACCAAAAATGTAACTTTCTCAAGCTCTGAGCCAGCCAGCTAAGCCAATAGCCCATGTAGGAACTGCATCCTATAATACAGGGATTCTCTATGAGATGTGGTGGACAAGCAATTCCACCGCCATTCCAACATGTGCCAAAGAGTGATCCCATGTGTTTACCATATTATCATATTATTTTCATATTATTTCCAGTGCGGGAATTGGAATTGAGACCCATGTCAAAACCAGAATGTAGGAAATCCAGTGTCTATGGTAGCTAAGGAAATTGATTTTACGTATTTATTTGTCCATCTGTGAAATGATTTCCTAGCTGTCTCATAAATTCTGATTGTGGGGGTACAGTGAGAAGACAGAAAAGTTTTAAATCACATTATCTGACCATCCTGGTTTTGGTAACATCTCCATTCAAATGCCAGGTGGCTAAGTGGAACTACTCTGGATCCAGATGGAGAATAGGTCCTTGTGACACTTACAGAGGTGGGAGGAACCACTAACCACTAACCACTAACTAGAGCTAACAGTTGGTAGAGCCATGGATGCCTTGGCCAGGGGGAGCCATTAACATCATTGAAGCCTATTCTCTTTTTATCAAAACCTTCAATATAAGGGCAGAGGAGGAAAAGGATACAAGGGACCCTGAGACCAAGGAGACAGCAGGACATCCTGGGCTTTTGCTCCAGAAGACAGAAACCTTATGAAGAATTCTGTGAGTTTAGTGTTTGATTCTAAGATGAATAGATCTAATTGGAGAGCTTGAAGTGAAGTTGTAGTTGCTGAAAGGGCATTGTAATTGCCTGAAGCTTCAGCTAGTAGATGCTGTGCCCTTGTTGGATGGGATCCCCCACCCCTTGAACTGAGAGGCTCTGATAGTGGGGCCTCCAGTCTGAGGGGCTGGAATCCATGATGAGAACAATTCTGTGAGGTTCAAATCAGATTATACTGTATGTTAAAACAATATAGTTAAAACAATCTTTAAGACAAAATATAAAAATTAATTAAACAACAATTCACTTAAAATATTAATTTGCTTAACTGTTAAAAACGCATTACCTATCAAGAAACAAACACACCAATTGCATTGTTGTTGTTGTTGTTGTTGCCTTCAAGTTGTTTCCAGCTTATGGTGACCCTAAGGCATAAAGTTTTCTTGGCAAGATTTGTTCAGATGAGGTTTACCATTGCCTTCCCCTGGTTGAACTGAAGGCCTGCTATAATATACTCCTGTTTGGGTGTTTTGCAAATTTGTATGAGAGTTGTATGCAGCTAGCATACTATAATTCTTCAGTGAATTTTTTTTCTTGAGGAAAACTTTCTCCCTTCAACAAGTAATTCATCCCATGTCAACATCTCTGACAAAGAGAGTTTGCAGATCGGCCCAAGAATGATGGCATATTGCACAAGATTCTGAAGACCAGAAGTAGTGTAGTAGTGTGTACACACTTGTTAATGATTGCTGGTTGGCATGCCATCGTTAATTCATGCAACATATAAGATAGCTGGCAAGGCTTTGGTTTTGGGTGCAGCAAGGGAGCAGGCTTTCCTTGGTAGGCTGTCCCCACATAGACTAGGCTCCCACATTTTACAGTCACCTTAACTGTCTTGTACTGACAGCATTGCTGTGCTCCTAAGTGGTTGTGACTTCATTTAGCAGCTGCAATGATGCTTAGCTGTATCAGGTTCAGTATTGAGCAGCTGCTTGACTTTAAGCCCCTTGCAGAATACTGGATAATAAGTAGTCGAGGTGGAAGAATGGGGTGGCCACTGGCCTCTTCTTGTATGATTGCATACTCCCCCCCCCCCCGGTGACAGAAACAAAGTGCTTCCTTGGCTGCTGCTTCACTGAGACAATATATTTATTGTCGCAGCTGCTCCTTAAACTCACAACTACTTGTAAATAGTGAGCCAGCATGGTGTAATGGTTTTAGCATTGGACTAAGAATCTGAAGACTAGGGTTCAAATCCCTGTTCAATCGTAGAATTTTGCCAACGACAACAGCAACAACAGCAACAACAAATTACCTGATAGTTTTGCCTTAGGGTCACCAAGTTGGAAATGATTTGAGGGCACAAGTGCATGCACACACACTTTCAAATGGGAAACTGGTGTCTGCGAATAAGGACCCAATTGGGAAAATGTATGGTGGTCAGCAGACAAGCCAGCATCCTCTGTAAATCCTGCTCAGGGCTTGGTCCCAGAAAGAGATTCTGGGTTTGTAAGAAAGTGACCATGGTGAATTTCAACAGTGATGGAAAGATGGATTCTAGAATCTAGCAACATCATACCCAAATATTAAGAGTGACATAGAATGGGTTATTTTCTATTCAGCACGCTTTTCTAGATTGTTTGTGCTTTATCCTGGCCATTCAAGGGCATAGAGGCAGCTGGTAACAAAAAAATAAAAATAAAAATAAATAAAAAAAGATTTCACCTTCTCATTAGCAGCTTGCTGGTCCACTTCTCACCTCTGTGAGGATGAGACATGGGCATGAACATTTCAGTTTATTTTGTTTGCATCTGCTTCATATAGTACTGCGATACATTTTTCAGTTGCCTTGGTGAGAGTGATGTGCACCCAGTCCAAGGACCCATTGCCCAACCATAGGGATTTGCCGTATTGGCTTAGGGATAGTCTGGGTAGAATCCATTGCTTCAGGACCCACTTGCTGAGAGAGCATGCTGGAACCCATCAGCTAAAGGGCTGTGGTATTTTTGTCTGCTGTAGTCCACATGCTCCATTGATTAACTAGCAATAGAGTTTAATATAGCTTTGTTTTGGATGTTTGCCTCAAACAAAGCCTTGTGAAAGCCTGGAAACGCAACCAGTTCCAGCTCAGAATAGTGAGAAATGTAGTAATGTTGGGCAAGTTATCTTCCAGAGATGCTTGCTCCCTCATTACTCATTTTCTTATTGAGAAATATTTGATAAACTGCTAAGGAACCTCTAAGTTCTATGTTTCCTGGAACACAGTTTAGAAATTATTCATTTGGGCTAACAACAATGTTGGACCACAACTGGTAGCTTAGCCCTTTTTGGGTGTTACTTGGCTCACTTTCTTCAACATGGGGTTGCCTCACAAAAACCTATCTCCTTAGGCTGTGCGGAGCATGTCAACAAAAGCCCATCAGGACAGGACAGATGTCTGCAAAGATGCTTGAATAGAGGTTTGCACTTTCCACAAAGACACCAAGGGTAAGGAAATGCATTACATAATGCTGGATGATGAATTCATATTAGTAGGAGCTGCAAATCTGTCTGAGCTTTAGCCTGAACTTTAAAAGGAGTATTCATGATGCTGAACCTCTTTTGGGACTAGGTACAACACATTGACTACCTCATTTAAAACTAAAAGCTGAAGTAGATTAATTGCCCCACCAAGTCCTGCTGGCACTGCACATGACATCAGAAGTCGGGTGACTTAGTGTGACCCTGCTCTCCAACTGAATACTAAGAAGATGACACCTAAACAGGACTCTTGTTAATGGCTTATTTGATTGCTGATCAAGGCCATATTCAAGCCACATAACATTGCTTTGCAAAGGAATGAATTTTTTGGCTTTTTTGTTGTTATCCTTTGCTATCAAGTCAGCTTTAACTTACGGCAACCCTATGAATGAGATACCTCCAAGACCAAAAGCCATGAGCTGCCCTGCTCAGGCCTTGAAAATTCAGGGTCATAGCTTCCTTGATTTAATCAATCCATCTGGAATACAGTCTTCCTCTTTTCCTATGGTCTTCCACTTTGCACAGCATTATCATCTTTTCCAGTGAGCCCCAATGTCTCATGATATGTCTGAAGTACAGCAACCTTAGTTTAGCCATCTTGGCATCTAATGAGAATTTGGGCTTGGTTTGCTCTGGTTCATTTGTCGTTTTAGCAGTTCATAGTATCTGTAGAATTCTTCTCCAACACCACATTTCAAATGAGTTGATTATTTTCTTGTCAGTTTACTTTCGCACCCATATATAAAAATCAGAAATAGTATGGGTTGGATGATTCTACTTGTGATAATTAATTATATGTCTTTGAATTTGAGGATCTTGTCTAGTTCCTTCATGGCTGCCTTTCCAACTCTTTTGGAACACTGGCTTACTTAGAACCAAATTGCTATTAACCTTTGACTGTGTTGTGTTTTTATGAACAATTTTTAAAATAGTAATTCATTTTAAAAGCAATAAAAAGCAACCATCATAATGTCAAATCAATGGAAATGAAACATTCAACAATGAATCATTCCAAACACTGGGATAAGAACTCAACAAATTAAAAGGTAGGTTACTGTTAAAAAATGAAAGAAATGGAATAAGCAGTTGCCACTGTTTTGATTTTTTTTTCCTGTTTTGCACCTGGCAATTTTTTTTCTGGCAAGGCTGTAGACCAATATAGATCAATTTAAAAATGGCAGGGAAAAAAACTTATAGCAAGCTCTGTTCACATGATCTTGGAAGGCTTAGGGACTGTCACCAGGCTAGTAACCAAAATCTTTTTCAAAATATAGTGGCAAAAAATGATGTCTAAGGAGTTATACAGACCGCCCCGAAGGAGGGTTTGCAATTGCCCCTTTACTGGCTGGATCAGGGCTGTGGCAACCTCACACTGTGGCCCCAATCCAGCCTCTGGAGAGTGCAAAAAGGAGCCATAAAAAGCAGCTCCTTTTTACGCCATAAAGCTGCACCATAGCTGCAGTGGTGCGGCTTTATGATGCCTCTTCAGTGTTGCATCATGTGGATGCAGCACTGGAGGGGCATCAAGACGGCTCACGCCATGTGGACCGGTACACACCAAAATGGCACCCTGGGGGTGGGGTCAGGGTGTTCAGTGTGTGGATGCTGCACCCTAACTCTGCCCACAGGGCAGCACAAACTGCCGGTCTGTATCAGGTCCAAGTATCATGATATCTCTAGCTAAAATTGAGATTAATATTTTATTTCACATACATCTCATGGATTTTTTTTCATTTCATGCACATGTACAACTCCCTGTATTCTTATACTAGTGTCATTGCTTACATTTCCAACCTCCTGCCTACATTTTCATTATGTTTTATTAATAATAACCACCAACGTTCAAGTACAAATATGTCTGTATTCAATTAATTTTTCTGCATTTAGTTTGGAAGAAATGAACTGTGAAAAAGCTACTCCAGCAGAAATTTTCTGTTAACTTTGGAACATAATTAGTAACATATTAATATGGAGAAAAGGTTGTGTGTGTAAGGAGGGAGATTATATCTGTGTTTGTATCTGTATTTGTACCGTACCAAGTGTGAGCTGGTAAGTTCACCCTAATAGGAGCTTCCTTCCTGTCAAAAAACAGTTCCAGGGGCTGGGTGATTTTTGTCCCCAAGGTTAACCCACTCCCAGAGCAATATGTTTGCCATCTGGTTTTGGCTTCCACACAGTTTAAATTTAAAAAATAACAACCCAGAAACAACCACAAAGTGTGAGTGTGAGTGAGTGTGTGTGTCCCTTCTTTCCAGTCACCTGTTAACTTATGGTGACACCATGAATTTCATAGAGTTTTCTTGGGCAAGGAATACTCATTGCTGATTTTGCCAGTTTCTTCCTCTAGAGATATGATAAATGATGATTATGTAAGCTGGCCCTTGGGCATGGCAGTATAGTTTAAGATTCATCTCTCCATCTGTGAGAGACTACAGATCTTACAAATTTGCTACAAAGAAATGGTCTGATCATTCCTATGCATTGTAATGGTAAAGGCAGTTCCTTGACATGAATGTCTAGTCATAACCGACTGTAGGGGTGATGCTCATCTCCTTTATTAAGCTGAAGAGCCAGTGTTGTCCGAGGATTTCTCAGGTGGTCATATGGCCAGCATGACTGCACCGAACGCTGCTACTTACTCACCAAAGTGAACTGCTAGGTTGGCAGAAGCTGGGGCTAGTGATGGGATGCAGCACTTGGGCCTTGAACTTCCAACCTTCCAATCTTCAGATCATCAAAACTGGTGTCTTAACTACTAATCCACTGCATCTCTATGCATTGTATAAATGCTAAAAATATATTTAGGCCTGTACCAGGGATTTTTCCTGCTGTATCTGCATGTTGGGATTATTATTTTTCAAAAAATTAATGGAAGAAAAAAATTATAAAACAAAAATTGTGTTTTTGCAAAAATACATTGCTTTGTGAGAAATAGACTGAGTTTTGCACAAAAAATACATTTTTGTGCAAAACCCAATTTTTGTGTGTGTGTGTGTGTGAAATTCCTTTATTAAATGTTTGGGGAAAAAGTTCCTGAAATGTGCATTGAACTTTTCTCTCTTCTGAATGGATGTAACATCTTGCAGGAGTTGACATTATTTCAGTGACATGTCTCAATATATCAAGACACTCTTTCCCACCAAGAACAAGAAAATTCGTGCATGTTTTTTACATCCCTCACATGTATGTCGTGAAAGTCCAGGTAGCAATAAAATTTTAACAAATAATATTCTCCTGTATTTCAGACATACATAAATGAATGCTCAAAATAAGATTTAGGTTCATCAAGTGCGCTTTTGAATTTTCAGACATTCATAAAACTTGTGTGGAGGTGTCAATATACATGAATGCATCATATTTCAGACATTCATTTTGACAAGTCTACAAATATCTCCTCTCCTGACAAACATGTTTTACATCATAGGACAGACTCAGCAGTGGACAACACTGGATTTTAGAGCCCTCTTGGTTTTTTTTTCCTCCCTTGCCAAGTAGACATAATCTCCCAAATAAAATGCTTTAATAAGCTGTCAGGCCAGAAGATGAATATAAGCCAAGGTTTTATCTGGAAGGAAGCTCAATGCAAGTGGAGCAGTACTTCTATTTAACACTTAATTATGAAGCAGGGCACAAAGACAAAAGCCTTTGAGATGGTTGCCATTAGAAACCGAGCCAGAGTTCTTAGGGTTGTGGTCACAGTCCTGTCCTCCAACCCTCTCTCCTCTCTTCCCCCTGAGTACCCCTGCCTCCTCCTTTTCTTTAATTGACTGACCTCACCATGCCTGGTTGAGTTGAACTTTGTGGTTCTGCTGTTTTTCATCACGGCCAAGCTGAGCCACCAAAGGCAGCAGTCCTCAGCTAAGAAATGCTGGTGCCAGCTTTACGAAAAAGCAATTTTCCTTGCTAGAGATTTCCTTCAAAGGCAGCAGGGAGGGGGGCAGTCATAGTAAACAAGGATCTGCATAAAGAAAAGAAGATGCCTGTATGATCTCCAGCTGAATCAGATGTGGGCATTTCAATTCAATTAGAGCGATAGTGAGGAGAAAACACTACTGATCTATTTTGAAGGCCAGCTAGGGAAGTAGCTACATTAGTCAGAAGCTGTCTAATCATTTCTACTCCTGAACCTGTATAATGAGAATCCTAATGGTCCCATGTGAGGAAGCTGTATCACTGGTTGGTTGGTTGGTTTCTTACTTCTTGTAGTTTGCCCCATAATCTGATATAGCAGTGTGAATTAATTTGGGGCATTTCAAATTGTATTTTTTTTTTTTGGTATGGTTTTTCAAAGAAATGAACCTGTGTCATCAGATTCATGTGATACAATTTTCAATAATACTGATGTCCCATATTTATTTCTATTGATCTTCTCCTGAACTACTTTTCTGTTTCTAATAGGACTCAGGTGCTTTATATAGCAAAGCAGAATTAGGACTACACGGGTCATATTTTCTGGTCACCTGCACTCCAACATATCCATATGGATTTGGGCTTAAAAGACCAAGACAAAATGTGGGTGCATGTAGGGTAAGCACAACTGGTGATGATCATCAGGAATAGTTGGACTGAACTGTGGCTCAGGAAGGCCCCAATCCACCTCTCAACCTTTTCTGTTATGGCACACTACTATATTTGAACCTAATCTCCAGTGTATAATTTGGGAATAATATTGATTTACCTCAAGGTATGTTCACTGTAGCCTCATTGTAGGTCAGAAATGACTTAAAGGCTTATCTCCACCACCACAGCCTTGCAAGGGTTGTGTAAACTTTGCTGAAATATTTAATTGGATCCAGACTCAGGCCTAAATCCAGTTGTTAGTCCCAACTACATTAGACCAGTTCAAAGAATGGAACTAAGATATGTGTTGTCTGAACAAATTCCTATTGATTTAGTGTGTCTTTAGCAGGGAATAGTAACTACATTCAGTTCTAAATTCACCAAAAATATCTCATTGAAACAATTACTTTATATTTTTTTAATGTTTTGAGCTGCCCTGAGTCCCAGTTTTGGGGAAAGGGTGGGAATAAAGGCCATGATTAACTTAAATCCCACTGAGTTGGATCCAGACATAAGTGATGTCTGCATAGGCCAGGATATTCCTGGAGTATCCTGGCCCCGGAGCTGCCCCGACCTCTTCCCATTACCATTTCAACACAAGGCAGTTGTTTGCATGTGAATTTCACTTTGCCACCTGGCGGCACCACTACTATCATTACTTGGTCTGAGGTCAGAATGCGATATCCAGGATCAGTCACATGGTTGGGTGCCTCATTTTGACCTCAATGTGAGTCATAGGCAGCAGTGGTGGTGGCATTGGGCAGTCCAGTGTCAGAATAAAGGGCTCAGGATCTTCTGGGAAGATCTGAAGCACACAGGGGCTTTTAGAAATCTGTTGTGGGGGGCATCCCCTGGGTTAGGTGTTGAACACTGTATTTTATTCAGATTGTTCATTTGGGGATTGTACCCTGTGTTGTCTGTATTCCCTGCCAAGAGGACAGGTAGAGGCAAGTTTATGTGGCCTGTGCAGACAGGGCCAAAGTGAAGCTTGGAAAAGACCCATTAAATCTATGAGACTTACATTAGGATGGAATTAAATCTCAATTATTTCAGTGAGTCTACTTTAAGCATGAATAAGATGGGAACCAAAGATCTTTAACTTCATGAATGTATCTGGTCATATACTATGGGGTAGAACAGACAGCCTGAAAGAACGGCCCAAGTCCACTCTATCCAGAAGCGGGTCAGAATCCTACTGTTCATACAGCCTGCTCCCAAGGTGGGCCATGGATGCAGGGACCAACCAGCACCGCCAAGAGTTAGACTATCCTGGCTCCTTTTTGCTCCAGTCCTAAGGACCAAAACACAGTTTCAGCGTGGCTTCTGGCTGCTTTGGAGGCATGTGTTGTTTAAACAGCACAATGCCAAAGAGGCCAGAAGCCACTTCATTTGACCGATCTGTTTGGGCCCTAATACCAGAAACTGAAGAGGTTCTCATGTATATCCGAAGCAGAACTTGGCTCTTTTCCCAAGTACTACTCACAGGTGAATAATGCCTACTTTGTCAGAGGCACCAGAAACCACTCTCCCCCAGGACAGGATTAGCCAAATTACTTTTTGCCTGGGACAGAAATTCCCACAAGCATTGCTTCTGTGCCCTGGAGGTAAAAATACATCATTATTAAATTAAATTCCTGACACGTTGCTGCTCAGTCTCCTTATCCACTGCCTTGGTCAGCTGCCTCACTCTGCCTAAAGGTAGGATAGCCGTAGTTGTTTTTGTGAAATAAAGGAAAAGGGGATATGCCCAGAGATTCCTCTTTCTCTGCAACACTGTCTTGCCTGGATTACAGTTTTTGCATGACATACATTCAGGGCAAGAGGGAGAGTGATAAACTTGCATATCCTTTTCACTCTGCATCAGGGCTGAAGAACTGATGTCTAATAAACAATTCATATTGGGAAAAAAGATTTTTACAAGGGGTGTTTGTATATGTTGTTTGTAAATTGCCCCTTGATGTAGCAGCAGCAGCAGGATGGCAACTATCATCTCTGGATGGTTGAAACCTTGGAGAAGGGAGGGGTTAATCTAAAAGTGAAATGGAGAAAACTGAACACAATGAAGGCATAACTCTTTCCTATCTTCTACAGACCAACCTTTTTGTTTGGGGTTATAATACGCAAGATGCAGGATGTAATCCTTTCAATTAGATTTTCACTTCTCCTCAGTGCAACAGGTGTTTAAGATGTAAAGAGCTCTCAAGGGTCCCCCTTTCTTATAATGGAAAGTTTCCACCTGTGTCATTGGTTCCATTATTCATCTTTTATTGGACACTTTGCATAAACACAAGGCCCTTCCCAGCATTTTAACATAGCACTCATTCTCTTAGCCAAGTGATGTTTAGAATCTTGGCTGGTCCTTCCAAAGTGCTGATAAAGCTTTGATAGAAAGGAAATGTCTAAATCAGTATTTAATTTATGGAGCAGGATTAGGCCCTATAATGTGTATGGGCCATACCCTGCATACATCTTCTAGTATTGATCTACTACCTCAGGGCAAAATGTCCTGTTTATTGGACCTTTGCCCTTCCATGTGTCATGAATGCCGCCTATTTGAACTGCAGGCCCTGAGATTATCTTCTGAACTGGTTCGGACCACACAAAATCAAAATGTGCTAATGAGCTAAAATGGCTCTTTCGTTGCCCAGTTTTGCACCCTGAAGCATATATTACAAAAATGGCTATCAACCGCAACATGAAATTTCTCAGAGAGCTGTCAAAAAAATGTAGCATGATCGTTGTATTCCTGCTGCAGTCTTCTCTGTAGTCCCTACACTCCAGATATAGGGGTACTCAATGTTTTGAGCTAAAGTTCCAGTCAGCCCCAGCCAAAAGAGCCAATAAAAGAAGGGGATAATGGATGTTTTAGTCACCAACATCTGGGATCAAAATGTTGGGGAAGGCTGTGTCTGAATCTGTGTCTCTCTATGAGACCACTGTGCTCTCAGGCACTTGGTTATGTCAGTAGCTGGGAAGTTGAAACAAAGTAATGAGGCTTGCAAAGGCTAATATGAGGAGGCAAAATCTTGTCAGAAAATGGTAGTACAGAGCAATATTTTCTAATCTATAAAACTTGGGTTCTTAGATGATGGAGTTAGCATGAGTAAGAAGAGGAATTAACCAGAAACACTTTGGTTAAATGTGTTTAAGGTTTCATTGGATGAGTGTAAGATTTCTGAAACTTAAGAGGATGTTGTAGGTAGAGAAACTCTATAATGCAAAATTGGGATTTCCCAAACACGCTATCTTAATAAAAATAATAATTTCAATGTGATGTGGAATAACTTTTGTTATTGGCCCAACTGAAGCTGGTTTCAAGAACCTGTTTTTCTATTCCTGGTGAAAACTTGTCCAACAATATTTATATTTTTACCGAGAAATACCTCATTAACCTGTTAGTGATATAATACTGCTTCCCCTCTCATCTGAAAGAATAAAGAGCTTCCAAAATTTTCTCCACTCTGGATGAGATTATGGGGTTCCCTACTTTTTTTCCCCAATGATTTTTACATGGTTCTTGTGAAAAAAGTTGATTTCTTTTAAAAAAAAAAAAAACCCCACACAAAACACATTTCTGCACAATTTTTTGCATGCACAGATTTGGCACTTGCTTGCACTTTTTTATAACAAAAACAAACAAACAAAATTTCACTGCAGTATTTTTGAATGTTAGAGTAGGACTTTGGAAGACCAGGAATCAAATTCTTCCTCATCCATGATAACATACTGAGTCACACTCTCTCAGCTACAATTGTGTAGTAGGAAAAGGTCCTGGGCATTATTTCTGAGTATTCCTTGCCTAAGAAAAAGGCAATAGTAAATCTCCTCTGAACAGATATTGTCAAGAAAAACCTAGGGCAGGGCAACCACAAAACAAGGCAAGACAAGGCACATAGCAGCAGCAGCAGCAACAACAACAGACTTTTTTATCTCCTAAGTTATATGGGCCAACATATCAATCGCATTGCCGTGCTAAAGCATTTGACTTCAGTCAGAGATATAATTTTGTATTAATTATTTAAAATGGAAGACATAGTTGCAAAAATTGTCCCCATGCTGATATTCCCAAGGGTTGCCTGTATTTACAAGACATGATACATTGAGTAATCCAAACCTCTCACGTATATTCAGAATTTACAGTGAAGACGTTATCATTTGAAAAGAAAAGATCCAATAGGTATGGGGCACATAGGTTTGGCTGGTATGAAGTTCTTGATTCAAGAGATTAAGGAATGAATAGTTTAAACCAAAGCTGAAGGTCCAATGTTGTCACAAATACAACAAAGCCAGATAATGGAAAGTTAAAACTGATGCTTTAACAGATGTGCCCTCTGATCATCATCTGTAAAATGTAACCAATTGTGTTTACCCTTGGTCTTTCTGGCTCAGTTCCAGATGGAAAAACTGGAGTGCAGGAGACCAGGAAATGTGGCCCACATGGTTTTGATCCTGTACTGCTGTGTGACACATCTTAGGGTTCTTTCACACTATGCAGTTAGAGAACTATGATCCCACTTTAATTGCTTTGGCTGCATACTGTGGAAACCTGGGGTTTGTAGTTTGCTGACGCACTAGATCTCACTGCTGCAGAACTCTAAATAGTGGAGTCGAAGGCTTTCATGGCCAGCATCCATAGTTTTTTGTGCAGCTTTCAGGCTATGTAGCCATGTTCTAGAAGAGTTCCTTTCTGATGTTTCACCAGCATCTGTGGCTGGCATCTTCAGAGCTCTGAAGACGCCAGCCACAGATGCTGGCGAAACGTCAGAAAGGAACTCTTCTAGAAACATGGCCACATAGTCCGAAAGCTGCACAAAAAGCTATATAATTCTAAATAGCCTTCCCTAAACCACAAATCCCAGGATCCCATAGGATGGATCCATGGCAGTTAAACTGGAATTGTAGTGCTACAATTGTGTAGTAGAAAAAGGTCCTGGATATTATTTCTGAGTATTCCTTGCCTAAGCAAATTCATGGAGTCTTCATAAGTCAGAAGGTACTTGAAAGCACATACACACAAACACAAATCTTCTTGTGGGCTCACCCATACCTTCCCTCCAGCCTAATTCTACCTAGGAATTAAAAGTGTGTGAGCTGAACAGCAGCTACAGTTAACCACAGCATGTTAAACAGACTTGGCAAGAAAGACATGCTATTTTTAAAAAATCATGGGCAGATTGGACAAAGCTGAGAACTGTTAAGTCACACAATGATCCAAATGCCAATACGAGAGCAACAATCAAGATAGGAAATAAGATTAAAAGACATGTTGTTTCACAAAAAGTGGGTAAGCGCTAAAGGAAATTACAGTAGTAAAAAGCTCTCGAAGCTGTAGAGTCCATAGGTGTGTGGATGACGGATGTTAATTCGATTCAGTATAACAAGGCAGTTCCAAATCTTTATTGGCCCAATAAATTCAGGGCACTGCGGCATATTGCAGACTATGGTTGGCCATGCCAGATAAAAAAAATTAAAAAGGTGGGGGAAGAAGGAGTGAGAAATGCCATCCAAAGTGTTTCATTGCACTGATTTCCCTTTAGGCTAGCCAGTCAACCATCTGTATCCCAGCAAAAGCTCAGGGGCAGTTTATCTGGACAATATAGGTCCTCCCATGTGATCTCTCTCTCTCTCTCTTACACACACACACACACACACACACATACACAGAGGGAGGAACTAAGAAGAAAGAGACATCTTTTTAAAATTTAGGTATGGAGAAATAAAGGAGTGGCACCAGGTCCCTTAAAAAATAAACTGTATTTTCTAAAACATAAATCTAAAGATGCTTCCATCCAGATCCATGAAGGAAGTATGCCTGCCTGCAAGGAAAGCTAATGTAGGAGGAACACCATGCACTGATTTCACTGTGTTTATTGCACTACTACTGTAATCCTGCCTGTCTTGAGCACAGACAGCTGGAGACAGTTCTGGCTTTACCCTCCTCTAGGTTTTGGAGGACATTCCTTGAACCAGATGAATTTTTCAAGCCTTTACTAATGGAGAGAAAGTGTGGTTGAAATGCTTAATCAATTATCCTAAAACCTTAACCTTTTTAATGTCCTTCAGTCTTTGATGTTTTTTGACCAAAGGTTATCACAACTAATGATCACTTAAGAACATTGTGCCCTGACCATCATCAGGGATAAGCCATTCCAGAAAGAAAAGAAAAGAAAAAGGGACAGATGGAAATTATGAGACTGGCCTTCTCCCAGAATTAAACTGGGATTTTATGTTTTCTGATACACAATACTGGATTGGATCAATAGGCATATAACATTTGCTCTGAACATCATTGTTTGCATGTACTACATGTACAACATTCCTATATTTATGCACATTTTAACAGAGTTGGGTTAGAATTTTGGTGTTTATATATTTTAGAGCCATATATATATATCCTTAAGGACCTGTGCTGCACATTTTATGTAGTGCAATTTATTTGTGCATCTGTGCGGTAACAGTGTATGTTCACCACATTGATTGGACGAAGTTTTGCAGGGTGATTTTAGCATATATTAAGGAAAAGAGAGAAAACCAAAGCAAGCTCAGCAGAGAATGAGCTCAGGTACAGAACACTGGGTAATGATACTAGTTAAGCTCCAAGTGCACAGATAATCAATGCTACTCAAAGTGATGATCCTTGAGCCAGTGCTGTTCCACAAGTCATTGGCTGCCAGTCCACCACAAGTTTTGAAGCCTGGAAAGGTGTTCTAGGCAAGCATGGTGTTGGAAACTGTAATGATAACGGACGCCTCCTGCTACAGTTTTGTGCAGAACTGACTGTTACAAACACTATGAAGTTTATCATACGACAGAATTTGGGGGTATAATGCAATGGCAATCCGAACGCAATCATGGGGTTTCAGGTTATTGCAAATGAGTGTATCTCACACAATTTCAGGCAATGGGAAGTCATTCTGAAATCATGGGGTTTCACGTAATTGCGTATTAGAATATGTCACGTAATTTCGGGCAATGGGGGTCATTTTCGGGAAATGGGAAATCATTCTGAATGCATTACAAACGCAATCAGATTTCACGTAAATTCACTAAACTAGCGAATTCACGTAATTGCGAATTGGCTTCATTCGCAAATGTGAGAAATTCCTCCCATGTGATAAACTCCTATCTTACACTATCTTTCAGCAGAAAGATAGCTTGAAGATAACCTGGATGCATCCCCAATCCAAACACTGGCACCTCACTGACTATGTTCTAGTGCACCAGAGAAACATTTGCGATGTCCATCGTACTCGAGTGAAGAATATCAAACAGATCATTGCCTTGTAAAATGGAAACTAAATCTTCATCTTAAGCTCAAACCTAAGAGGGGTGGCATATTAAAGAGGAGATGCCAAGTCAACAATCTTCAATAAGCTGCCATGAGAGACAACTTCTAGGCAAATCTGCAATCAAAATGTGAAGACCATCCTATAGATTCTTCTCTTACAGTGCGTTGGCAACAAATCAATAACAGTATCCTGCAGTTTATGGAAGAATCCATTGGGAAGAATCCATTGAAAACAACTAAGGCCCTTATCAGACATTGGAAACTGGAAGTATAATCTAATGGCAATCCGAATGCAATCATGGGGTTTCACATTATTGCGAATTAAAGTATCTCACGCAATTTCGGGCAAAAGGGAAGTCATTCCGAACGCAATCATGAGTTTTACCTTATTGCGAATTAAAGCATCTCAAGCAATTTCGGGCAATGGGGGGTTATTTTTGGGTAATGGGAAGTCATTCTGAATGCATTCCGAATGCAATGGGAATTCACCTAAATTCGCTAAACTAGTGAATTCACGTGAATTCAAATTGGCTCCTATTGGCTCCATTCAAAATAAAGAGAAATTCCTCCCGTCTGATAAGGTCCTAAGAGATCCAGGAGCTGTTAGCAAAGAAGAGAACTGCTCATCAGGTACACTTCGCCTAGCCATCTTGCCATGCAAGAAAAGCAACCTTCCATCTCTCATGTAGTAAACTTCAACAAAAACTCCGAGACATTCTGAACAAGTGGTGGATCAATTTAGCAGAAAAGACACAATGCTATGCAGATCTGGGTGATTCCAGAGGATTCTATGGGGCTCTTAAGGCAGTGTTTGGACCTACTTATCAGGTCCAAAGCGCCTTATATAGTACACTAATCAAACACTAACCACAGACAAAGCCTCCATCCTGAATCGATGAGCTGGACATTTCCAAAGTCTCTTCAGTGCCAACTGAGTAGTCCAAGGCTCAGCTATCCAATATTTGATACAACAACTGATGAAAAATGAACTGGACATGGCTCCCACTTTGGATGAGACCATTAAGGCCATACAGCAGATGAAAAACAGCAAGGCAGCCGGGATTGATGGAATCCCACCTGAAGCTCAGAAACACGGAGGTCATGTACTCCATGCTAAATTCCACAAGCTCCTTGTGAGTTGCTGGGGAAAAGGTGAACTGCCATCAGATCTCTGAGATGCAGTTATCATCACCCTGTATTAAAAAAAAAAGGAGCAAAATCCCATTGCTCAAACTATCGAGGCATAACACTGCTCTCCATTGCTAGAAAAATCCTTGCAAGGATACTCCTGAACAGATTAGTTCCTGCTATTGCAGAAGAACTTCTTCTTGAAAGCCAATGCGGCTTCAGAGCTAATAGGAGCACTACAGATATGGTATTTGCTCTTAGACAACCGCAAGAGAAATGTAGAGAGCAGAACAAAGGACTCTATGTAACATTTGTCGACCTAACCAAAGCCTTAGACACTGTGAGTAGAAAAGGTCTGTGGCAGATCCTGGAATGACTAGGATGTCCCCCCAAATTCCTCAAGATGATTATCTTGCTACATGAGGGCCAGCACGGTCAAGTCAGATATGGTGATGCTCTCTCACAGCACTTTCTAATAACAAAGTTGTGTTCTCACTCCAACTCTATTTACAATCTTCTTCAGCATGATGCTCCAAAAGGCTACGGCAGATCTCAAAGAAGAAGACAGCATCTATATATGTTACTGTACTGATGGTAGCTTGTTTAAATTAAGCTGTCTGAGGGCTCACACAAAGACTCTATCTAGTCCATGAGCTGCTTTTCGCTGCCAATGCTGCCTTTGTTGCCCATACAGAAGCAGCTCTGCAGAACCTAACATCCTGCTTTGTAACGGCTGCAGAGCTGTTTGGGCTGGAAGTTAGCCTGAAGAAAATGGAAATTCTCTACCAGCCTGCACCACAGGAAGAGCACTATCACCCCCATGTCACCATCGGCAAATTTGTGCTTAAGTCCGTTCAGCAGTTCACCTACCTGGGAAGTATCATCTCCTCAGACGCCAAGATTGATAAAGAGATCGATCGCAGATTAACAAAGGCATATAGTGCATTCGGAAGGCTTCAGAAAAGAGTCTGGAGTAACAAACACCTGAGGCAAAGGACAAAAATCAGTGTGTACAGAGCCATTGTATTGTCCATTCTCCTCTATGGGTCTGAAACATGGGTCACCTATTGCCAACATCTATGACTCCTTGAACGCTTTCATCAGCGCTGTCTGTGTACAATCCTAAATATACACTGGACTGACTATGTGACGAATGTTGCTGTCCTTGAGCAAGCAGGGATCACCAGCATTGAGGCCATGCTACTGAAAATGCAGCTGCACTGGGCAGGTCACATTTCTAGGATGGAGGACCACCGCCTCCCAAAAACACTACTCTACGGTGAACTCGCCACAGGTCAGTGTAAGAGGGGCGCGCCAAAGAGGAGATACAAGGACTCCCTGAAACAACATCTCAGGCTCAGACAAATTGATCACCAACAAAGGTCCCCCCTGGCCTCACATCAGGAGGCATGGAGATGCACTATCCACAATGCTGCAGTCTTTTTTGAGAACCCATGTCGAATGAGTCTCAAAAAGAAACGACAATGCAGAAGGAATTACAACTTGGAAACATCACCCAAGGAGACTTTCTGTTGTGCTTTCTGCAACCAAACTCGTCTATCTTGGATCAGCCTTTTTAGTCATTAACACACTTGTAGAAAGGGTGGGATGAGCCAGAGAGTAAACTCCAAGTGCACAGATAATCAGTGCTACTCAAAGTGATGATCCTTGAGCCAGTGCTGTTCCACAAGCCATTGGCTGCCAGTCCACAACAAGTTTCCACCACTGAAAGAAACAATTGCAGCCAATATCACAAATACAGCATTGGCCACAGCAAATGGGGGTGAAAAAAAGGGCTCCCAGTCCCCAAATCAGATAGCTTAAGAAATACTGGTTTAGTTCATGTGCTGTTTTTTATGTTACATTAAAATGATTCATCTTTATGACCCCATAAAACAGGGTGTTAGAAATCAGAATGACCAGAAGAATGAGTTGAATGACCTCTGAGCACAGGGAAAACATATCAGAGAATAAATCAAGCTTCAAATGTTATATTTTAGATCAAATTTTACAATCAAAGCATACATTTTCAAATGGATAGTTTGAGCAAATATTGAAACTTGACAGTGAAAATTAATTTCGACTAATTGGGCATAGCTTTCCTCTCATACCACTGTAGCTCACACAGCCATCACTTTGATAGACAGTCCAGTCCCAAAAGGTACTTTGAGCTCCTCTCCCTGGTTTCATACTCCCAGAGGGACAGCAAAAACAGAATGGCTTGTCAAAACCTTGGCAGCCTGTACTAGTGGTCTGTGTTGCACTTGGTTGGTCAGAGGTTGAACAGGACTCCTGAACATATAACAAGCTTTCTGTTCCCAACATTTTCTTAATAAACACTTTCACACCTGAGCATTTTTTTGAAAATCCAGAAGGAAGATACTAGCACTTCTGCAAGTGTTATTCAGACACATGCAACCCACAGTCCATCTGTTACTTAGCATTAAAGAAATCACAGTTCAAGGAGCAGTTTCAAGATCTTGTTTTAAAAAAATGTTAATTAGTGCAATATAAGAGATGAAATAGAAAAAAAAACACATTTTGAACACAGCACACAATGGAACATAGGTGAACTCTCTATTGATGGGTAAATCTAGTAGTATAAATTAGTTCAGAAAATGATTAGACAAAACTGTTAGGAAATAAATTAATCTGTTATCCAATACATGAGGATGTGGCCTCATGTTCAGTACTTCCCAGATTTTGAATGCCAAATGTATTGGCAGACACATCTGCTTCCATACTATAACCAGAAAATAACTCATACAAAAAAAAAAAAAAGGTACAGTGAGAGATGTTCAATAACGTTAGCAAGTTTTCTAGCTGCACAGATCTCTTCATGAGTCTGCATAGATAGTTAATTATGTAATTCGTAGCTGAAAGTCTACTATACTGCTGGACTTTTTCTAATGAGTGCTATTGCAAATTTTTCACAAGCAGAAATTATTTAGGATTTCCTTTTCTCTTCCTTGACTGAGAAAACCATACGTATGCATTGATTTCTGCTTAGACCAAGGAAGCCTTGATAGATTTGAGATTGTTTAGTATACAATTTGAAGTGCATACTTAAAAAGTAAGGTGTGAATAGAGCCAGGGGTGGTCTGTAGCTTTAGGAGGGAGGTGTGTGTGCCTCACCCGGAAATGCTAAGGTCACAAGCTGTCAGTGAATAGAACAATACATATCAGTGCATTCATTTGTACAGTATACTCACCAGGAAACCAGAACTGGTTGCAGCTCTGTCAAGTGCCCAAACTTAGATTTGTCTTACATAAAATTTAAAATAGCCTTCACTCAAAACAAGGGCTGAACTATGTGACATCCAGGAGGTACCATTTCCAATTTCAGCAAAAAGGGAGCAAGAATGTTCAAGACAGCTTTCAAGATAAATACTTCAAACTATAATACCTTTTGGAGAGCCAGCGTGGCATAATGGTTTGACTGATGGACTGTAACTCTGGAGAACAGAGTTTAGTTCCCAGCTCAGCCCACTGGGTGACTTTGAGCAAGTCACATGTTCTGAGCCTCAGGGAAGGCAATGACAAACTTCCTCTGAATAAATCTTGCCAAGAAAACCCCATAAAAGGTTTGCCTTTGTGTTGTTGTTATCCACCCTCTAGTCGATCTTGACCTATGGCAGCCCTGTAGATAAGACATCTCCAAGGCTCCCTATGCTCCACTGCTCTGCTTAGGTCCTGCAAATTCATACCTATGACCTCCTTAATAGAGTTCATCCATCTAGCATGTGCCCTTCCTCTCTTTCTGCTTCCCTCCATCTTTCCTAGCATTATTGGTTTTTTCCAGTTAGTCATGCCTCCTCATGATGTGGCCAAAGTACGATAGCCTCAGTCTTGTCATCTTGGCTTCCAGAGAGATTTCTGGTTTGACCTGCTCTAGGACCCATTTGTTTGACTTCCTGGCTGTCCATGGTAACCTCAGCACCACATCTCAAATGAATTAATTCTCTTCCCATCTGTTTCTGAATTGTCCAGCTCTCACATCCATACATGGTAATAGGGAATACAATAGCTTGTATGATTCTAACTTTCGTGCTCAGTTGTATGTCTTTACATTTTAGGATATTTTCTGGTTCTCTCATAGCTGCCTCCCCATTCTGAGTCTTCTTATGATTTCTTGACTGCAGTCCCCACTCTGATCAAAATTTGATCCCAGGTATGAAAATTCTTTTATTTTTTCTATTTGCTCATTGTCTAGGTTGAATCTGTGTAAATTTTCTGTGGTCATTATTTTTGTTTTGTTTATGTTCAGCAATAAGCCTACCTTTGCACTTTCTTCCTAGATCTTCCCTAATAGTTGTTCCAAGTCTGTGATGTTTTCAGCTAGTAGTAGTATGGTGTTGTCTGCATATCTTAGATTGTTGATATCCCTTCATCCTATTTTTAACCCTCTATCTACTGTTTCCAATCCTGCTTTTTGTATAATATGTTCTTCATACAAGTTGAACAGATAAGGTGAGAGGATGCAGCCCTGTCTGACCTTTTTGCCAATTGGGAACCATTCTGTTTCTCTGTGTTCTATCCTGACAGTGGCCTCCTATCCTGAGTAAAGAGTCCTCATTAGGACTATCAGATGTGTTGGCACTCCCATATCTTTAAGGGTGTTCCATGATCGATGCAGTCCTTGATATAGTCTATAAAGCACATGCTGATCTTCTTTTGGAATTTTTGGTGCACTCCATATGTTTGCAATGTGGTCCCTAGTGCCTCTTCCTTTCCTGAATCCTGCTTGCACCTTTGGGATTTCTCTCTCCATGTATGGTTGGAGTCTTTGTTGGAGAATTTTGAGCATGATTTTGCTTGCATGAGAGGTTGGAGCTATGGTCCTATAGTTGTTGCAGTCTTTTGTATCTCCTTTTTTATGGATGGGGATATATATTGATCATTTCCAATCTGATGGCCATCATTTTGTTTTCCATATTTGTTGACATATGTTGGTTAGCACTGGTGTTGATTCTGTTAGTGTGGATTGAAGCAATCCAATTGGAATGTCATCTGTTCCTGGTAATTTATTTTTCTCAATTTCTCTACGAATTGATGATGATGATGATGATGATGATGATGATAAATTTTATTTCTAAACCGCCACTCTGCAAGTAATCAGGGCAGTGAACAACAGAATTAAAAACAAACAATGTTTAAAACATTTCAAGAATCCAATCCCTAACCTCCCTCCCCTTAAAATTAAATTAAACTGGTATAAATTAAAAAGAGTCTAAACAGCAAATTGCAGCTTCCACCTCTGTTTTTTGAATTTGGGGTTCATCTTTATAGGACTCTTCAATCCATATATCCTTTTTTTTATTATCTCTTTTATATAGTTCTTCTGTGCACTGCATCCAGTGTCTTTTTATTCCTTCTTGATCTTGAATTATGTTGTTTTTATTGTCATAGAGTGCCCTGGTCCTTGGTTTGAATTTCTCTTTGATTTCTCAGATCTTTTAGAATAGGTCTCTTGTTCTTCCCTTTTTGTTGTTGTCCTCTATCTCTCTGCACTGATTGTTGTAGTATTTGTCTTTATCTATTCGCACCATTCATTGAACTGTAGCATTCATGGTTCTGAATTTGTTCCTGTCTCCTTTTTGTTTTGCTTCTCTTATTTCTGTTACTGTTGGTAGCATTTTATCTGGCATCCATGGTTACTTCTCCTTCTTTTTGACTATTATAAGTGTCTGTCTGCATTCTTCTTTTATTATGTCCTTGGCTTCTGACCATAGTTCTTCTGGTTCCCAGTCTATTATGCTTAGTAGTTCAAATCTGTTCCTTTTATTGACAATAAATTCTGTTGAAATATTATTCAGATCAGATTTTGGTATGATGACTAGTTTTGTTCTTTTCTTAAGTTTTACTCTTATTTTTGAAATAAGTAATTCGAGGTCTGTGCCACAGTTAGCGCCCGGTCAAGTTTTGGCCACCAAAATGGTGGCTCTCCATCTTTTGCTTCCAATTACATAATCTATTTGGTTTTTATGTTGTCCGTCTGGTGACGCCCATGTGTATTGACTTTGCTTTGGGTTTATGAAGAAGATATTTGCAATAAATAGATAGGCTTCACAGAAATCTATCAGAAACTCACCAGTTTCATTTCTCTTGCCTAATCCAAATCTGCCTACTGTTTTTTATTCCTCTTTGCTTCCAACTTTGGCATTCCAGTCACCTATGATTAGCTTTGGTGTTCCAGTCACCTATGATTAGCTTAACATCCTGTGTTGGTGTGTCATCAATTTCCTCCTGGACTCCATTGTAAAATCTCACTATTTCTTCCTCTTTTGCATCTGGTGGCTGGTGCATATACTTGAATTATGGAAATATTCATAAATTCCATGGAACTTTATTGAATGATTTGGTCTGATTTGGCATTATATCCCCTGACAAATGTTTAAAGACCTCCAAGGAAGGAGATCCCACCATGCTCTGAGGGAGTTCTCTTTACTGCTTTTGCCACATCTTTCCTTAGTATTATTTTTTCCTAGTATTAGAAAGAATACATGTTCCTTCATGTATTCTCATTCCCTGAGTAGAACACTGCGTAGTTGTCTGATTCAAAGTGGCCCATTCCTGTAATTTTAGCTCGCTTACTCCCAGTACTGCTATGTTGATGCGTTCCATATCCACTTTTACTATATCCAGCTTCCTTGGCTCATGCTTCTCACATTCCACATTCCTATTATATGTGTTGTGCTCTGGATGGAATTTGGATTTTTGAGTGGATCTCCTGCTTGCTTCATCGTCTTTGGGGGTTTTATGCATTTGGCTCCTTTAACAAGTGTGATTTCCTCTGTTTTTCTATCTTTGTGTTTGTTCCTTTTCCTGCCTGTGTCTCACTTGGAATGTCTCATCATAGTGTTTTCTAGGTGAGGAGGTTATTTATTTTATTATTTATTTATGGTATTTATACCCCACCCTTCAGCCCTGCAAGGTGCGTCACCATTACCTCCATGTGTGCAGTACTAAACTAGTGTTAGTCATGATGTCAACATCAGTGCCACCCACCACTACTCCTGCTGCCCAGTAGATGTTTGCCTCTCTGTGTAATCCCCCCCTTGTTGTCTGGTTGTTTCTCTACCCCTTTCCTCCCCCTATCTATTACCCTTCCTCTCTCATGTCCTCCCTCCTTTAGTTCTTCAGCTTTCTCCTGGTCTCTCATCGAGTTCCTCTGGCCCTCATGGCCCAGATCCCCTCCCTCACTTCATTGTTATCAGGCTTTTGTGCTGCCTCTTTGTCCTCTAGGCTTGGGGGCGGGGGGCGGGAGCAGAGGTGGTCTTAGTCCTCTCTCACCTTGTTGTTCCCAGGGGTCCTCCAGGCTCTGGCTCTGCCTCTTCATCCAAACAAAAATGTTTCCCAAGTTTGGGTCCCTTTTATCAGAGCTAGGGCAAAATTTGAGGCTTCAACTGCGGAGACATATGCTTGATTTTTTGCTCATCCATTAAGCTCAGTAGGTGGCTTAGGCAAGTGACAATGGAGTATATGCCATTTGTTGTGGAATTCCCACAATGAAGAGGATGGTGAAGTGGGGATAAAACAGGAGAACACAGGGCACAGCAACCTTGGAGCAAAGGCATGGCTCCACTGGTATCGCTGGAGTGCTACTGCCTGATTAGCTGCTGAAGCAATAATAACCCTGGGCTGCAAATGAAACTACTTCTCAGGGTGTTGCCCTCAACTGTGGAGAGAGACTGTTAGCTCTTCTGTTTTGCAAGAATGTAAATTCCTTGCATTTTACAGCATTGCTTTTAGCACAGAGTGGTTTGAATAGCTCACTCTCCTGAAGCTGTCTTGCCACTTACTGATAAACATGGCACAATGCTGCTATTACTTTGTAGCATCAGATATGCTTATTTGTACTGTCCGCGTGTTGATGCAAATAACCAGGCAGGGAGCGCACATTTCTAAATGGAGAAGCGCATGTTTCTCCACTGCTGGAACTTTACTTGAAAACACCCTGATAATGAGAGAAGAACTACTGTACCCCACCCCACACTCTCTGGCCCCACATATCCTGGTTGCTACAGAGGAAATCTATTTGTGAAGGGACAAGAGGTTTATCTCACAGTGGCCTTTCTTTTATCAGCAAATGCAGGAAGCTGCACAAATCCCTGGCAAGCATCCATCTTCGGCTTACAGAAAACCAGCTCCCGGGCCCCAGCCAAGGCTCTCAGTCTCTCTCTCTCTCTCTCTCTCTCTCTCTTTCTTTCTCGCTCTCAAGTAGACTTTGTTTTGATAAGCATTCCCACAAATGAAGAGGAAGCTACAACGTAGTACTTCCACTGGTCTTTCCTTTCAAAAAGCACAATTCAGAGGTCATGAAACACAGTTTTGCTTTCACTCATCAGTTTATTGGGCCCATGTAGAAAACACAGGTCATGTGGGCAGGTTCTGAAATGCAATGCAAAATGACTAAGATTGCCTACCATTTTAGTTCACTTGAAGTAGAATCATAGACATATTTACTGACATGTAAAAAACACAGAGTTCAATGGGGTTTACTTCCAGATAGGTACTGCAACTTCATTTATCTGCCATTTAACCAAACACATTTAAACATATCTGCATGTAACCATTACTTCAACTAGATGCTTTAAAAAAATAGAAGAGAATTTGAGGGACTTTACAATTTAATATCTACTTCTCCTTCCATTTATTGTATATTTCAATAAATTATTATGTGTTTCTACATCACTTTTGATATTTTGTTGTGCTCTAGTAATTTACTAGAACATACCATGTTCAACCTCATGTAGAAGTCAAGGGCAGATTTTGGGGCCAAAATTATGGATTTTGCCATGACCTATGGATAAGTTGAAGGTAAAACTTGGAGGCTCCTTCAGTGTGTGTATGTGTGCATACAGCAAGAGAGACTCTAACTGAGGCTTTTGTTTCAATCTTCACTCCTCAGATAGCAGGGGCTGGCAGGTGGGAGAGGGACTCTGTTGACTTGCTTAACAGCAATAAATCACCCAGCACTCTTTCAGCTTGGCTCCAAAGAGAAATAAGCTCCTCTCTGCACCCCATGAGTAAATCTGAAAGAGCTGCTATGACATTATCATACTGACCCATAAGTAAGTTGACCTGGGATTTTGGGGTCAATTTTTGGGCATACATTTTTAGACTTATAGATGAGTATATATGGTATCTAACCTGAAAAATAAGAAAGTAGACCTTTAAATTTGATGGCTCTCAGTCCAAAAGCAATTCTTCAATTCATATTTCTAGGAAGAATAAACTCTTGAAAGATTACTATCTGTTGTGAAACTCTCCTGTCATCTGTAAAGTATGGAGTCTGCCCATTCCAGACAGTTTCTTCATGGGAAGAGGTCTTGAAAGCATTCTTCAGGACTGAGACAGTTAAGAATTACTGCAACTACAGAATTATGCAAGTAGGTCACTTGGAAAATATAACTTTCCAAAGGAAACAGAGTTCATAACAAGCAAACAAGAATGTGAGTGAGAGAATACATCACACTCAGCATGGGGTGGATGCTCCCATAATTAGTATTCAGTATTAAGTTATTATTTTCTCAGTCATGATTGCTAGAACCACTTCCTGTTGTGAGCCTCGCAACATTATGGCAGCAACTCTTGTGTAGGTGTTTAACCTGAGGATTGTCAGCTTCTGCATCATGGGGGGGTCATTCTGTTCTCCAAACAAAATGGGTCGGATGGATAAAACCTTCTGGCTTCTTTAGGGATGTTGTAGATTCTGTATAGTAAAGTTGTCATGACCAAACACTAGCACTAGGGGCTGAGGAGACAGGGAAGTCACATGAACTGATGGCGTTAGATGTCAAAGTGGAGGAAGGGAAAGGAATGTTTATGATCAATACAACAAATACATGAGCAGTAAAACAATGTGTATATGAAATGTGCATGCAGACTTGTTCTTGCTTTTTTCTTAACCTGTTTATCTGTAATCTGTATCATGATTAAAACTCAGTGGAACAGGTACAAAATTGTTCAGGACTAAATCCACTCTGTAAGCCATCTGCCAGCCATCTCTTTCCTAAATATCATGCTTGTAGGGATCATGCCTCGCTATCACCATCCACTGTTAATGTGAATATCTTTTTTGTCACTGCTCATTCAGTTGATTGCTGGAATATCTTGCAATTGTGAGGATGAAAGTAGCTCAGCAAACAGGTGGAGAAGCAGCTGTAAGAATTAGCAGTTGGGAAAAATAAGTGCTTAATTTTTTCCCCTCCTCTCCTTGCCCAGCAATGTATGCCTAGTTCCAATTCTGGAGCCCATCTTGGTACAGCAGACAAGCTAATTGGTAGGCAGGGGAGAGGTAAATTCACCTCTGTAAGTGCCCCCCTGACCCTGGATTTCCCTTAAAAAGGAAACAGTAAGTTAGGAATCCATGTTGCCCTTATAATATGTATTTAACATATTATATGTTTACCTTACATTTCACACATCAGTACCATCCAATGATGGTGGAATGGGTACACTGGTCCTTAGTATCCACTGGGGTTTGCTTCCAGGACTTCCAGTGTGGAGGCTCAAATCCCATTATATGCAATGGCATAAAAATTGTGTCCCATATAGAAAATGGTGAAATAAAGGTTTGCTTTCTGGAAAATTATTTGTGTGAATATTTTCGAAGTGTGGTTGGCTGAATTTGTAGATGCAGAATTCATGGATATGGAGAACCAACCATCCAACTATGTATGTGCATGAAATTATTTCAACATCTCCATGCAACTTATAAGATCTCCCCCCTCCCTTTCATTTTAGTCTTTGATATATTATTTTGCTATTTCACTTTATAGCAAATCTGAAATATTAATATAAAGTGCTCATGAATCATAGATTCCAGAATGGCATAGGTTAGCAAGCTTTAATATTAAAAGTTATATTTTAAAAGGAAAGATCTAGCTACTTCGCAAAGCTGTTAGAAATCTCAATATAGACTGCTATCAACAAGCATGTACAAGAGGGTATCCAAAAGTTTTAATGATAACCTTTTTACAAAATTGACAGAAATTTTGTTTTGATTTGTAGTTGTTAACTTATCTCTATGTAGTCACTATTTAGATTTATACATTTTCCCCAGCATATCTTGACCCTTTGAATACCTGATATTGTAGAAGTCTGCAGTTTGCGCCTTATGAGGAGGTATCGTAAAGTAATAACTATCACCTGGAAGTGATTATGGCATATTGATGAAACTTTGTCAGTGTCATCATTGGTCCCTAAGTGCACATTGCTGAGAAAATCAGCTCATTGCATCCTTTATTTTTGTGAGTTGCTATGCAAGAAGTGAGTAAAGTGTGAAATCCTCATCAGGCTCAATCTGCAGGCTTCTACAATATTAGGTATTCGGAGGGTCAAGATACGCTGGGAAAAATGTATAAATCTAGATAGTGACTACATAGAGATAAGTTAACAACTACAAATCAAAACAAAGTTTCTGTCAATTTTTTAAAAAGGTGATCATTAAAACTTTTGGATACCCCCTCGTACATCTTTCTGGATTAAAGATATTAATGGTCAATTCAAATATCAATGAGGGCAGCAGTGTGTACATAATAATGTGATAACAGAAATATGGATTTTAAGCTACTAGAAATAGTCCAGTTAATGGCATTGTCAGGAAACCTGTACCTATGCTGTGTTTTTCTGCCCTGAAAACATTGTGGTAAGATTTCAAACTCCATTCCATGAGGTTTCAAAAGAAACTATACTTTTGCTAGATTGGTTATTTCATTTCCTGCAAATTCTGAAGGGGCGAAGAATCTGGTTTGTCACAGTTTACTATCATTGGGTTTCACTGTGTTTATGCAAACAACAGTCCTCCTCATCCTTCATGCTTCCATTTCTCACAATGTATCTTGGCAAGGCCTTTGGAGAGACAATAAGAGAGATTACAGATGTTTATCTGCTGAATGTTCTATAAGTAATTGTGCTAGGAAGCTTGATTGGTATTACAGACTGCTCTTAACTTCAAGTCATGTTCTCTTTGTTACTAGCAGAAAAAGATACTGATCACTGGATTCTGGGAAGAGGTTATTTTGAATTAATAAAATGTGAGAAAACTATTGCAATTGAAATATTATTTTCACTTTAAAGGATAAATGATTAAAATAGTATGTTGGTGAGAAGAATGAAAGACATTTGTATAGTTGCTTAAGCATCAGTATGATGGCCTAAATATACAGCACCGTAAAGGCACCAGATCTCATGTCATTTTGAAAGCTATGCAGGGTCAACTCTGGTTACTACATGGATGGGAGACTGCCAATGAATACCAGGTGCTGTAGGCTATATTTCAAAGGAAGAAACTGGCAAAAATCATCTCTGAGTATTACTTACCTAAGGAAAAATTCAAGGGGTCACCATAAGTCGACATGTGACTTGAAGGCATAGACACACACATATCCTCATTCAAGGCATTCTTTCTTTTCTTTTTCTTTTTTAGATTTTAAAAGCTACAGTATTAACATGACAAAAGAATTAGGTTGGATTAAACCTAAATAATTTGTTGATTTGTAATTTGATTAACCTTGGGATGTAGGCTATGTTTCAGAGGAAGTAACTGACAAAACCACCTCTGAGTATTCCTTGCCTAAGAAAACCCTATGGAATTCATGGGGTGATCATAAGTTGACAGGTGACCTGAAGGCATATATACGCATACGATGGAATGATGCAAAAGAGACAGCCAATTCTGCTCCGCAAGAGTGTGGCAGTCTTTTTGTAACATCTTTTTATTACATCAGATTTTATATTTTAGTTGTAAATTTCAAATACCTTTTGGTGCATACCTAAAAGTATGATGTGTGAAGCATCTGAGGTTCTGATTTGTGCCAGCTAGAGCAGGGGTCAGCAAAATGAGAGGTAATTATGCATTGTCCGTATCTTCCTGGCAGCCTGCCTAGACAGGTCTTTTGAACTCAGCTATGGTTGACAAGGAACGTTGTCCCTGGACATTTGAAGCAAAATTTACATTCATATCTGAAAGGAGTCTATTATAGTGTGTCCAACATAGAGGCAGATAAGCATTACAAAAATGATAGAACTGCTAAGGATTAGTGGTGAGTGGGAACTTTATCGCATTAATTTTTATAACCGTTTTGAGGATGGAACGGGACTCATGGAGGCGCACGTGAACGCATTTTACCGCACATGCAAGCGTCCACAAAGAGGCCCCATTCCAGCACCCGTCCCTGTCCCGTGCGTTAAATCTTCTGAGCGGAAAACTTCCATCCAGCCAAAATGGTGCCCACCGGCACTGAACAGGGATGGCTTGGGGACGGGTGCTGGAATGGGGCTTCTTTGTGGACACTTGTGTATGCGGTAAAATGCTTTCACGCTCGCCCCTACAAGTCCCGTTCCCATCCCCAAGAAGGTTTGACAAGTGCATGCGATAAAGTCCTGGGTGAGATGACAATGGCACAGAAGGCTGAGTTCACACTGCTCAAGAACAGGGCAGGGGGTCTGAATAAGTGGAAAGGACCATAAAATAATTTAGGACCTGTTCACTTCATGTGGATTCTTCAGTTTGCCACTTGTTTTCCTAGGAATTCTTATTCATTTAATAAAATTCTTATTCTTGGTGGGGATGAAGACTTCTAGAACTAGGTTATTGAAATACATTTTTGGACTTCCAAGGGTGGCCATGGCAACTTTCATGATGAATGCTTGAATTTGAAATTACTGTCATAATGAGCGTCTGCACTTCAAAACTCACCACTACACCACTGTTTTACAAGATGATGGTATTCTTGGTTCTGTGATGACTTTGGAACATTACATGATTCTGTAACTTCGCAACTTTCTGTACGACGCCTGGAGAAGAATGCTCCTTTTTACTTAGAAAAAAATCTTTCTCCATTAAGCCTGAGAGCATGTGAGTAGAAGCGGATAGCTACTATTTGGCTTTCCCTCTCTTCTTTGCCCAAAGGTTTAGAATAGAGGGAAAGCTATGATAGGTGATCTTCAGGATTATTGAAAGAGACGATCATAAAGCAAGGAAATTGCAGTTGACCATTTTCTTGAGATATACCCAAGAGTCACCCTTCAAATGTAATGTGCAGTACAGTAGATTTAGATGGCCTCACAAGGTATGCATGGGGAATGCAGTTAACAGGGTGTGTGTTTCAGCAAGGTGGGCCTTTACAGTGCTTTTTCTTCTAACAACTAAGAACTGATTAACTGCCAACTTTGTGGCTTTTTAAACAAAGCAAAGCATGTGATTCAATTCTTGGCACATGTGATCTGTAATGGTTTGGTATGTCTAATACAAATAAAATCCAGATAATTAGCAACTAGAGCAGCTGGTAGATGGTAGCTTTAACTAGCAGATACAATAGGGGCCATTTATGTGGCAAAAGCTGAGTAAGCTCAAAGTAGCTCATTTTAACCTGATTTACAGCAAAATGTGTTCTCCAAGCTACATTCCTCTTCTACCACCTTCTGCTACCTCATCGCCTTTAAATAAGAGGCTGCCACATTCTGTGTCAGGCCATTGGCAATGGTCTATCTAGCCCAGTACTTTCTGCCTGCCTCAGTATTCTACACCTTGACCTAACTCACCAAAGGCTGAGGCCCAAGTGTCCTCCAGAGGCCGATTCACACTACATAATTATAGTGCTACATTCCAATTTAACTGTCGTGACAACATCCCATGGAGCCCTAGGACTGGCCATTTAGGGAGGAGGTTAGAATCCTCAATCAGAACATGCCAGTGGTTCAAACTCAAACCCCAGGATCCCATAGGATGGAACCATGGCAGTTAATGAAATAACACTATTACTGAATCTGCAAATACCCTGCACTGCAAAAAGATAAATAAATGGGTCCTAGAGCAAATCACGTTTGAACTCTTCCTAGAAGCAAAGATAACTAAACTGAAACTGTTGTACTTTGGACATGGCTCACTAAAAAGATAACTATACTTAGCAAGGGATAGAGGAAGAACCCATCACAGATAGATAGAGTCAATCACAGAACCATTGTCCTATCCCTGCAAGGTCTGAGCAGGGCTGTTGATGTCCTGGAGGTCTTTTATTCATAGGGTTGTTATAAGTCAAAGGAGTTTATCACACACCTTACCTTCTTCTATACTCCTGTTGCCCAAATGTCATTGTTCTGCGAAAGAAGCCCTCTGGTGGGATTGTGCATGGCACTTTTAAAGTGGAACGCTTCCATTTTCATAATTGAAGCATACAGCAGCTAGAGGAGCAGATATCTGCACTCCAGCATCATAGAGAGCAGGAGATTCTCCTGAGCAGATCAGACCAGAATGTCTTGGTGGGAAACAGACAGAGGAAGTTGTTGGGGTGGAGGAGGTCACTCCACATACAACAGAGGTAGATGCTTGGAGGAAGGTCACACACAGAAGTAAGGAAACCAGGGAATGTTCTGTGAGCGGCTTGCAGCTACAGAATCACTTTGAATCTCTCTCTGTTGTCAGAGATGATGAGGAAAAGCAGCAGGGACAGACATCAGGGACAGAGCAGGGGAGCCTGAGAGTATCACGAAAGGGAACAGACACTGCTAAGCCTCGGAGGAGGCGCGTAGTTGTGGTGGGGGACTCCTTGCTGAGGGGTACCGAAGCAGTGGTTTGTGGGCCTGACAAGATGTCTCGGGAGGTGTGTTGTCTCCCTGGGGCAAAGATCCATCATGTGACGGAGAGGCTGACAAGACTGGTCAAGCCTACTGATCAATACCCCCTTCTTTTGGTTCATGTGGGAACCAATGATACTGCAAGGCACAGCCTTCAGAATATCAAAAGGGATTATGAGGCTCTGGGAAGGAAGCTGAAAGAGATGGATGCACAGGTTGTCATCTCATCTCTACTCCCGGTAGAAGGGCATGGTCCAGGAAGGGAGAGGAAAATAGCAGAGGTGAATAACTGGCTCCGTAGATGGTGCCGCCAAGAACAGTTTGGATTCTTGGATCATGGGCTGCGGTTCCATGAGGAGGGACTTCTGGCAAGGGATGGACTGCATCTCACGCCAGTTGGCAAAAATGTTTTTGCCAACAGTCTGAAGAATCTGATCAGGAGGGCTTTAAACTGAGTTATGTGGGGGAGGGAGACATTATTCTGGAAGGCAAAAGGGATGGAGAGAGTAGTCAAAGTGGCATAGAGGGAACAAGGCAAACAGTGCAAGGACCCAACAGTAGGAGGCAAAAAAATGTGCAAAAGCAGCAAGTAAAGAGGACACATGGTCTTAAATGTCTCTACACTAATGCACAGAGTATGGGAAATAAGCAGGATGAACTTGAACTCCTAGCACAACAAGGGAAATATGATATAATAGGCATCACTGAAACCTGGTGGGATGAGTCTCATGATTGGAATGTAGAAATAAAGGGATATAACCTTTTCAAGAGACACAGGCCAAACAGGAAAGGAGGAGGAATAGCATTATATGTCAGGGATATTTACACCAGTGAAGAGATCCAGGACATCAATACTGGAAGCCAGGTGGAGAGCATCTGGATAAAAATTAAAGGAGAGGGAAACAACAGGGATGTTACTGTGGGAGTCTACTACAGACCCCCGACTCAGGCAGAGGAATTGGATGATGCCTTTCTAGAACAGATAATCACATACTCAGAAAGGAGAGATGTAGTAGTGATGGGTGACTTCAACTATCCTGTGCTGGAAGTCAAACTCAGCCAAATCCTCAAGGTCTAGCAAATTCCTCACTTGCCTGGAAGACAATTTCATTATCCAAAAGGTGGAAGAGGCAACAAGGGGATCAGCCATTTTAGATCTTATCTTAACCAACAGGGAAGACCTAGTTGATGGGGTGCAAGTGGTTGGATCCTTAGGTGGAAGTGACCATGTTCTCCTGGAGTGGAAGGGAGAAGCTAGGCATAGTCAGACACGTATTCTAGACTTTAGGAGAGCTGATTTCAATAAACTTAGAGAAATACTGGGAGTGATCCCATGGTCAGGAATACTAAAAGAGAAGGGAGTTCAAGACGGATGGGAGTTTCTCAAAAGGGAGATATTGAAGGCACAATCTCGAACAGTTCCAACGAGGAAGAAAAATGGAAGATGTCTCAAGAAGCCAGGATGGATGACTAAGGAACTTTCAAATGAGCTAAGTTTTAAACGGAACATGTATAAGAAATGGAAAAATGGGGAAATCACGAAAGAGGAATTCAAACAAATAGCCAGCACATGTAGGGGTAAAGTCAGAAAAGCTAAAGAGCAGAATGAACTCAGGCTGGCTAGAGAGGTTAAGAACAATAAAAAGGGCTTTTTTGGATATGTCCGCAGCAAAAGGAAGAAGAAGGAAACGGTAGGGCCACTGTGTGGAGAAGATGGCAAAATGCTCACAGGAGACAGAGAAAAGGCAGAATTACTCAACACCTTCTTTGCTTCAGTCTTCTCAGAAAGGGCAAAGGGTACTCAACCTAAGGATAATGGAGCAGAAGACAGAATAGAGGAATTTCAACACAGAATAAGTAAAGAGGTAGTACAGGAATACCTGGTTAACCTAAATGAATATAAATCTCCAGGACCAGATGAACTACATCCTAGAGTATTAAAAGAACTGGCAAATGTAATATCGGAACCACTGGCAATAATCTTTGAGAACTCCTGGAGAACAGGAGAAGTCCCAGCAGACTGGAGGAGGGCAAACGTTGTCCCCATCTTCAAAAAGGGAAAAAAAGAGGATCCCAACAATTATCGTCCAGTTAGTCTGACATCAATTCCAGGAAAGATTCTAGAGCAGATCATTAAGCAGAGAGTCTGTGAACATTTAGAAGCCAATGCCATAATCACAAAAAGCCAACATGGGTTTCAGAGAAACAAGTCTTGCCAGACAAATCTGATCTCTTTTTCTGATAAAATTACCAGTTTGGTAGATGAAGGGAAAGCTGTGGATATAGTATATCTTGATTTCAGTAAGGCCTTTGACAAGGTTCCCCATGACATTCTTGCAAACAAGCTTGTAAAATGTGGGCTAGACAAGGTAACTGTTACATGGATTTGTAATTGGTTGACTGGCCAAACTCAAAGAGTGCTCAACAATGGCTCCTTTTCAGCCTGGAAAGAAGTGACCAGTGGGGTCCCACAGGGCTATGTCCTGGGCCCAGTCCTATTCAACATCTTTATTAATGACTTGGATGACAGAATTGGGGGCATACTTATCAAATTTGCAGATGACACTAAGCTAGGAGGAGTAGCCAATACTCCAGAAGAAAGGGTCAAAATTCAAAATGACCTGAGTAGACTAGAAATCTGGGCCAATGCTAACAAAATGAAATTCAATGAGGATAAATGTAAGGTACTGCACTTAGGACGCAAAAATGAAATGCACAGATATAGGATGGGGGGCATCTGGCTGAATGAAACTACGTGTGAAAGGGATCTAGGAGAACAAGTAGACCATAAGTTGAACACAAGTCAACAGTGCGATGCAGCAGCTAAAAAAGCCAATGCTATTTTAGGCTGCATCAATAGAAGTATAGCGTCCAGATCAAGGGAAGTAATAGTACCACTCTATTCTGCTTTGGTCAGGCCCCACCTGGAATACTGTGTCCAGTTCTGGGCACCACAATTCAAAAAAGATGTGTAGAAACTGGAGTGAGTCCAAAGGAGGGCAATTAAAATGGTGAAGGGTCTAGAAACCATGTCCTATGAGGAATGACTTAGGGAGCTGGGGATGTTTAGCTTGGAGAAGAGAAGGTTAAGAGGTGATATGATAACCCTGTTCAAATATTTGAAGGGATGTCATATTGAGGAGGGAGCAAGCTTGTTTTCTGCTGCTGCAGAGACTAGAACGCGGAACAATGGATGCAAACTGCAAGAAAAAAGATTCCACCTCAACATTAGGAGGAACCTCCTGACAGTAAGGGCTGTTCGACAGTGGAACACACTCCCTCGGAGTGTGGTGGAGTCTCCTTCCTTGGAGGTCTTTAAGCAGAGGCTGGATGGCCATCTGTCGGGGATGCTTTGATTTGGAGTTCCTGCATGGCAGGGGGTTGGACTGGATGGCCCTTGTGGTCTCTTACAACTCTATGATTCTATGATTCTATGATTCTATCGTAATTGTTAGAAAAAGGACCCCTTTTTAATAATCTCACTGCTCTGCACGCATTGCGTCTGCAGAGTCCCACCCGGCAGAGCTGTTTAAGGTGGGGGGGGGAGCTGACACAGGATCCTCCTGTGCCAAACCCCCTGCTAGAGCCTAGGACAGTCTGCTGTGAGGAGTTTAACACTCACTTTGCAGATAAAATCTCTCGGATTAGAGCCGACTTGGATGCCAATATTTGTCCAGTGCCCATGGATGAGGTATCCAGCAACTCCGTTAATGTCAGTTTACTGGATGAGTTTCAATCGGTGAGTACTGATGACGTGGACAAGCTCCTTGGATATGTGGGGAAGATGACCTGCTCCCTCAATCCGGGTCCATCCTGGCTGGTCGTCCAGGGAGGGGACGCATTGAGAACATTCCTTCAGGAGGTGATCAATGCGTCCCTCAGGGAAGGCATTGTTCCATCTTGTCTGAAGGAGGCGTCCATTAAGCCCCTCCTGAAGAAGCCTTCCCTTGATCCCCTGGACAGAAACAACTACAGACCAGTTTCCTTGCTACCTTTTCTTAGCAAGGTGATTGAGAGAGCAGTCGCCTCCCAACTCCAGGTTGTCTTGCATGAAACCAATTATCTCGATCCATTTCAAACTGGCTTCAGGGCAGGATATGGAGTGGAGACTGCCATGGTTGCTCTGACTGATGACCTCCACCTGAGCATCAACAGGGGTAGTATGACTCTGCTGGTGATCTTGGACCTCTCGGCGGCTTTTGACACAATTGATCACTCCATCCTCTTGGATCGGCTGAGAGAGTTGGGGATTGGTGGCACCGCGCTCTGGTGGTTCCGGTCCTTTCTCTCCGGCAGATCACAGAGGGTGAGACTTGGAGACAGTTGCTCTTCTAAAATCGAGCTTACTTGTGGGGGTCCCTCAGGGCGCCATCCTGTCCCCGATGTCATTTAACATTTATATGAAGCCACTTGGAGAGATCATTCGGAGGCACAGAGCTCAGTGTCATCTATTTCTCCATGACCAGATTGTCTGCTCAGACCTCAGATGGCGTCTCTCCTCTCAATGACTGCCTTGCGGCGGTAATCGATTGGATGAGGGAAAACCAATTGAAGCTCAATCCAGACAAAATGGAGGTGCTCACAGTCACAGGCCCAAAACCAGGTTTGGAAATACAACTTCCAGTCCTGGATGGAGTCACACGCTCCTCAAAGGACTCTGTTCGCAGTCTGGGGGTACTCCTTGACTCGTCGCTCCATATGACTAGTCAGGTGAATGCGACGGTCAGGAGTTCCTGCTACCAGCTTCGGCTGATACGCCAGCTGCGCCCTTTCGTGGAGACAAGGGATCTGGAAACTGTGATACATGCGCTGGTAACCTCACGTTTGAACTACTGTAATGCACTCTACATGGGGCTACCTTTGTGCCTAACCCGGAAACTTCATCTAGTCCAAAATATGGCAGCCAGGCTTCTCGCTAGAACATCTAGGAGACAGCACATAACACCTGTGCTCAAATCTCTCCACTGGCTGCCGATTAGTTTCTGGGCACAGTACAAGGTGTTGGTTTTGACCTTTAAAGCCCTACATGGCTCAAGTCCATCCTATTTTAGGGACTGCCTCTTCCCATATGACCCCCCCCCCCCCCGCACACTCCGGTCCTCTGGGAGGAACCTGCTACAGCCCATGAAGACCGGGCTGGTGCAAACCTCCCAGAGGGCCTTTTCGGCAGTTGCTCCCAGGCTGTGGAATGACCTGCCGGATGAGATGTGTCTCATTCCATCTTTAGAAAACTTTTTAAAAGCTCTAAAGATGCATCTCTTCTGGCAGGCCTTCCCAGAGAATGCGAAGACTTCCCGGCTCCAAACCTAGGCCATAGTGCCTCTCCAGCTGTTCTTCTCCAGTGTCTTTTCCACCCCTTTACAGCCTAGGTTTTCAAGCCCGCTTCCCTGTTGCTGCTTTTTACTATTGTAATTTGTTTTATTTTATGTTTTTCATTATATAGTGGTTTAATTCTCTTTTTAAGGGGGGGCGGTGAGGGAAGGGATGGGACATTTTAACTGATATTGTTTTAATCTTTTTGTTGTAACCCACCCCGATTGCTTGTTCAGAGGGGCGGACTAGAAATAAATTATATGATGATGATGATGATGATGATGATGATGATGATGATGGATCAAATCGTTATTTTAAAAGGGCCCTTTTTCTAACAATTATGATAACACTTCTATGACAAAAACAGAAAAGTTCCACTTTAAAAACACAATGAACTATCCCACCAGAGGGCTCCCATCGCAGATTGATGACGTTTGGGTGACAGGAGCATAGCGGAAGTAAAGGTGTGTGATAAACTCCAGAGTAAACTTGCTGGTAGTTAGTAGCAATGTATGTGGTTGGACCCCAGGCCTGGGATCCAGAATGTTGGATAGAATGAGGATTTCATCAGAGCTTGGGGAGAAAAAAAAACTTTTTGACCAATGCTCCCAGAATTCTCCATCCAATGTGGCTAGCTGTGGGCCTCATACCCACCAAGGTTGCTTTGCCATGAACTAGCTGCCTTGGGAAGTGAATTTTGCGTGTCAGGAAAAGTGGAAATTTTTCTTTTCCTTTTTACATATTTAAACAGATGACATGGAGACAACTTCCAAGATGATGATCAGCGGGTCTCAATTGCTGCATGACACATAGCAAAAGGAAGCACATTACACAAGCAATCCCTGTAATGATATAAAGGCATCTCACTAGACATTAAAATCCTCCAAGGATGTTGGTGTGGGGTACTATTTCAGTTATCCAGAAACAAACAGTCTGAGATATGGGGGAAGGGAAGAAGAGATTCACAGCTGGATCAAATGAAGATTCAGTGGGAGCCTTATATAATTAGTTTTGATTCATTTAATGTGCTCTTTGGCTAATTTTAAGCCTTAAGCTTTCTGAGTGGCTTATAAAATTAAAATTAAATAAAACAGAAAAATATCAAAAACAGCAAAACTAAAAGCAGCAGACAGATTGCTGTTTTACTCTGTATTTTTTAAATTCTGCTGTACCCCGCTCTGAGTATTTTATTAGAGGAGTGGGTTATAAATAAACTATTATTATTATTATTATTATTATTAGAATTCCAACAGAAAAGTGTCTTAAAATGGTGCATTTTAAGAACATTTATTTACATCTTATAATATCCAATATCCAATATCCAATATAATATACAATATCCAATATTTTTATAATATTTCTAAAAAAACAAAACAAAAACAGATGCATTTGAAAAAATATTGTGGGGGAATTTTCCCCTTACCCACATCAAATAATATGCCTGAAGGCTTTAATAATGGTGAATCAACTGAAACGTGTCATATTGTAACATAGAGGAAATTTTTAAAAATTTGAATTGATTTGAAAAAAAATGGGCTCACCCTAATACTACATGATAGACTCAAAGATCTACTGGCACATTCTCATTACAAGTGCAATACTGGGTTTTTACTGAAGCCCGGGTGATTTCAATGGCATTTACCTCCAGGTGAGAATATTTAGGATTATGGTATGCAGCCTCAATTAAATACTTCATGGATACAAAACTACAAATATCTCCTCCAACTCAATAGACCACTGATCAAGATCCTTCTTTCTTAATCCCTTCCTTGCTCTCTCCATCATTTAGGGGTTTGTGTGAGGGTCTATATACAAACAAATTAAGCTAAGAATTTTTGCTTTTCCTTCTCTTTTGTGCACATTCTTTTGGCAAGGTACCTTCAGATACTAATTAACCTTTGGGTGACTCGATGTAAATTAGATGACTCCTTTGCACAGTTCCTGTGTCAGTAATATAAGACATCTGAAAAGATTTAAAGGTAACCAACAAAGTTTCTTATTCACTCATGTATAATGTATCAATAGAGATGCTGCATGATTGGGAAAAAGAGATGGAGGCTGCCTTGTTTAAAGAGAGGCAATTTTAGGGCAAATGTCCTAAATAGGAATGCATCATTTGCTTCACTTTCCAAGCCGCAACCACGATGGGCAGGGAAGAACCTTGTTTAGGCTCAGCTCCTTGAATTTCAATATGCTTCTTCTGATTTGTACTTATTCATGCTTTCTGGACTTCACCATTATGTTTCCATCATTTCTTATACCTCATTACTTTTAGGGCTAGAACAGACAACCCTGAAGGGGTGGCTTGAAGCCTCCACTTCCGAAGACGGCCAAAAAAAGTAGCAGTAAAGATCTGCTCCTTTTTCTACCACAGCCCAAACCTTTCTTCATGATGCTCTGGCAGTGTGCAATGTGTAACCCATCCAGAATGGTCACAGATGGAGAGAGAAATTGGGCCAGTGTTTGCAGCATTGTCAACAGGGAAAGATCCCTGCTGGTCTGCCCCACTAGGGCAGCTCACAAACAAAATGTCTTATTAGCCCAACTTTACTATATTGTTGTGCTAACCAACCAGAGGGGCTGTGGCTGCTCATGTGATCTGATGAACCAACACAGAAGGGATGGGAGAAGGTACAGCCTTTGAACTGTTGCTGTACTTCAAGACCCATACCCCACCATTATGTTGGTAAAAGCTAGTGGATGCTGCAGTCCAACAGGATCTGCCCCATTCCCTGCAGTAGGGACATAGCTAGTCCATTATATGTGTTGCTTCTGGTTCTTCCTTCTAAACACACTCACCACTACCAGACTCCCCACCTTGCTGCCTCCTTTTCTGGACTTCCATCTTTTAAGGACAGACATCTGCTCGAGTTTGACTACATACTGCCTGTGTGCCATCTGACCCTGATTTGTACTTGATATGGATGACAAGGCTCTTTCAACTAGCTGTTTACAGGCTTGATCTTACAGGGTCCTGACAGGCAAGATGTAATGTGTTGTTCCAGACGCATCTTTGCACAACATCATGATGGCATATTTCTTAGAAACTTTGTTGTTGTTGTGTGCCTTTGAGTCATTTTTGACTTATGAGCACCCTAAGGTAAACTTCTCATGGGGTTTTCTTGGCACGATTTATTCAGAGGATGTTTGTCATCGCTAATTAGAATGAAAATGATGTTTGTTTATGAAATACACAGTTTAGGGTTGGGTCTTAGTTATCCAGGTAAAGACCTGGATTCTCCAATCAGCACTGAAAGTAACATGCTATTTTAGAACTGCCATTCTTTCTCAGTCTGCTTCATTTACAATGACAAAATGTGTGTGTGTGTGTGCGCGCGTGTGTGCATGTATGTATGCACATATGCACACTCCTTGAACTTTTTATAGGAGGGTTATAATTGTAATGTATAAATAGCTTAGTTTTCCTGTGGCAAATGGGCATTTTGAAGATAGGTCAAAGTTTGTATAAAGGGCAAAGCCTCAAAAGTATTGGAATAAATTCTGGTTTGGCGGTGGCTTTTCTGAGTTCAATAGAGCTGCGGATCATTGTGTTTTAAATTACTGGATCATTTTGCAAAGGCACTCTTGTGACTTGGAAAGGAACTATGTTAAAAAGAACAGTGACCAAATGACGGTAACTAAGCAATGCCTTCATTCACCTTTTCCATCAGCCCTTTGGTTCTTTGGGTTTCCATGGCAGCTTTGCTCATTACTACATGGCCTGTGTAAGTATATCTTGCTGGAGGGCAGCCAGTTTGACAAGAACAAAGATACTACAGCCAGTTTTTAAAAGACTCCATGTGCTACATATAGTCTTCTTCAGTTCTCCTTTTAGAGTATGCTGAGCCATTCTGCATATTCAAGTTATGTATGTCAGCATCAAAAACTAACTATGTGGCTTTGTATATGAACTAACTCACATTCTTCCACATCAGACTAAAAAGTATTGTATCTCTCGGTCAGTCATTTCCTTTTAATATGTTTCCTTAAGCTAGCTGTTCATGCATTGGACTATGACTGTGGCTATAATATAACCTCCATCTTTTAAGGTATACAATGCAAGAAAGAAAGGGAGAGAGAGATGGTGTGGTATAGTGGTTAAAGTGTTGGATTGAGATGCCATGAAATTCATGGGGTGACCTTTGGCAAGTCTCTGTCTCTCTCAAATTGATCTATATAAGATTGTGAAAATAAAATGGGAAGGAGGAGAGCCCTGTATGTTGTTGTGAGCTCCTTAGAAAAAAGTAGGATGTAAATGTAACAAACAAATGAATAAGTAAACCCAGTTTTGATGGATCTCAAGGGACGGTGGAAAAATTGCTCACAGAAAGTTTCTATGTACCTTAAGAGAGTAACCCTGCGGCAGTGAATTTGTGCAGGCTCTCCTTTTCTCTCCTGTGCTTCTGAGACCTGGTAAACTACAATGTACAATTGTTTAATCCTAGTATAAGTTTGCATTCTACCCCATGATAAATCTGATCTTTACATGAAAGCCACTCATGTTATTACCTGGAATGGGTCTTTAGTAAATGGATCAAAATTCAACAGTTTTTTTTTAAGGGGAAGCATTCTCCTATAGAGTATTTTGGATCTACACAATTCTAAAATGAAGAGTATTGTTCATAGAGAGAGCCAGCATGGTTTGAACATTGGACTATGAATCTGGAGGCCAGGGTTCAAATTCCTGCTCAGATACAGAAACCCACTGGGTAACCATGGGAAATTTATATTCTCTAAACCTCAGAGGAAGGCAAAGGCAAAGGCAAACTTTCACTGAACAAATCGTGCCAAGAAAATCCTGTAATAGGTTTGCCTTAGGGTCACATAAGTTGGCAATGACTCAAATGCACACAACAGCAACAATAAATTGTTCATAGAAGTGTCAGGTACCAATATAAGAACTAAAAATCTTTTGTGATTATTGTTTTTATTTGAAATGTTTATAGTCTGCCCTTGGTCACAAGATTTCAGGTTGGTGGACAAATTAAATTAATTTACACAGATGAAAACAATACCCCGCCCTGCTCCGATTGCCTGTTCAGACAGGCGGGCTATAAATAAAAATTATTATTGTTATTATTATTATTATTATTAGAACTGAAAACAATACAAATAATTTAAAAAGAGTGAAAACATTTACCAGGTTAAAAGGTTGAAAAATGTCCAAGTTAAAAGATAGAAAAATGTCAAAACCATGTCCATGTACATTTTGGAGGGGGAAAAAAAAAAAACAATTAGGCCCAGAATATGTTCCTTAACACCTAAAATATCTACATGCAGATAGTCTGACCTTATGATAGGTTTCATAGGCTATTTGCGTTTGAGATCAATACCCCCACCCAACCCCCCAAAAAATTCTCCTGCGGGAAGGAGTTGGGGGGTAAAGGGCTGTCACCTTACATGGCAGCTCCAGTGGGAACGACAAGCGTTCCCAGCTAAGAAAGCGATTCCAAACAAGGTCCCTTTTCATAGTGTGAATGAGGGGCCTTTTGGAATTGCTTTCCTAAATGGAGCACAGCCCGGTTCCAATGCGGATTTTTCCGCAAGTGGGAATGGGCCCCAAGACATCCCTAAACTGCATATGAAATAGGCACATCACCATAAGAGTAATATGTTGAATTCGCATGCTGATACACTTAAAGCAAACCTTTTTTTAAAGTTCTTCTGCTGTGGCTAAAACTGGGCATCTTCAAATCAAGGAAATATATTTGCCATTTTGGCCATACAGCAAAATACAAAATAGTCCACAGACCAATCCACAAAGCAGAAATACCTTTATTGGACCAACTCCTACTCCTCCACTGGGCCCGTCCTGTTCCTGGCTGGAGCTGATGGGCTTTCCTGTGCTGTGCTGCTGCCGGGGCCTATGCTCCTCCCGGGGCCGATGGGAGCCGAACGGGCCCAGAGGAGGAGGAGGGGGAGGGGGAGGAAGAAGAAGAAGAGGAGGAGGAGATGCTGTGCCACTTGCTGCCACTGCTGCCAGGCTCCCAGGCCTTCCGTTCCCTGTCGGAAGGCCCATCGGACCTGGGAGCAGCGGCAGCAAGAGGTGGGGAAGAAACGCTGCAAGCCCCAGGCCCAGCGGCAAGGTAGGCAGCAGCAGCAGCAGCGAAGAGCCCTCCCCTGGTAAGGGGGGAGGGAAGGAAGGAACGGAAGAAGGAAGGAGGGAAGAAGGAAGGAAGGAAGGATTCCCCCCCCCCCACCAAAAGGAACTGGAGATTAGTGTGTATGTGTGGGTTTTTTTTCTTCTTTACAGTGATCGCAAATGCAATCTATCACAAATACACAAGATTGCAAATGCACAAAATTGCATTTGCGATCAATACCCCCAACTCCAACACCCCCCCCCCCCCCCAAAACACTATTCTGATCAGCGTTCCCACTTACTGGAAACGCTTCAGAATCGTGTTTTCCCAAAAAACATCACTTTAAAACTAGGAAAGCCCGGACTATTTGCTTTTAACCCGGTTCTTTCTTCCACTGATTGATTGAATGAAGATTGGAAGTCGATTCGAGTGTGAACGAGGGTCATATAGCCCACATCACACTTTGAATCAAAATGTAGTGGGAATGGGACCTTAGTTTGCATTCAAGAGGGAGCCAAATGACTGAGATTTAACTGCTTGAGATTTTCTACCTCCAACAAAAGCAAACCTTTTCACTGGACTACAATTGGCAAGTTGTACCTATTCAGCACCTAAGTTTTTTCCAGATAGAAAAGTAGAGGCTCCTTAAGAAATTCAATGTTCTATGCCTAAGAAAGGGGGAGTTAGCTTTGCCCAAGACATGGACAAATGGATCTTGCTACTTTTCTGTTGTTAATGGAGTATAAATTTTCTTACCTGACTTTTCTTGCTTTTTGTCCCTCGTTCTCACTTGGGCAAGATGGGGAGTGGCCTTTGCCTGCATTGAGATCCATTAGTAGTAGTAGTAGTATTGTATTTTATTTCCTTATATCCTGCCTTTCTCCCAGTATAGGGATGCAAGACGGTGAACAGCGGTTTTAAAACGATACAACTTAAAAACAACACAACATTAACATTTATAAATATAAAATTTAAAAACCCAATTAAACCATTTTAAAAGCTAAGAGTTATGAGTTAAACTCAAATATGTTAAAAATACAAATCTTAAAATTTCATTAGGAGAACATTCCCAGCCCTAATTAGTTTGCAAAGGCATGCCGGCACAAGAATGTCTTTATCTGCTGCCAGAAGGACAGAAAAGATAAAGCCATCCTGACCTCCCTAGGGAGGGAGTTCCAAAGCTTGGGAGCAGCCATTGAGAAGGCCCTCTCTCTTGTTCCCACCTAACACACCCGAGAGGGTGGTGGGATAGAGACAAGGGCCTCTCCTGATGATCTCAATACTCTGGGGGGCTCGTACAGGGATATATGGTCCTTCAAATAGCCTGGGCCTAAGCCGAATAGGGCCTCTTATACTGTACCATCTTAAGTGACAACAGAGTAACATCTAAGACAAAATATAGGCCTGTGACTAATATCATCACCTTTCTTCTTTTATATGATTTCTAACATCTTTGCCTGATGAAGAAGCCAGTGAAGCTTCCACTATGTGTTTTATGGTTTGGAGTTGGCCCGGTAAAGGTATTGGGGCTCTGTGGATTTTGGATTTTGCTGTAGTTTCTTACATACAATGACCTTTTCATTGCATTCAGAAAATAAATGATGTCAGTTGCAAAGATCTGAACAGACATCTCAGGAACCTAAATCCTGCTTTGTCTGAAGCAGAGTAGACCCACTAAATCAATTGCTGAATGGTGAGTTAACACACAGGTTAACTCAGTTGGAACTAACAGTAGAAAATAATAAGATGAATTCAAAACAAAACAACCCAGTTAGAGAGTTAAATAGAACAAATGCCTACCATAAAGATATACACACACACTTCAAGAATTTAAGAGATTCTCTCAGGTTTCAGTAAAGACATGGGGGAGATCATTAAATCTTAATGCCTTATTATTGCATTTCTAACTTCAATAGCTTTAAACAATTATAAGACTTAATATGAGAAGTTTCTGTGAAAGAATTCAGATTAATGATTTATTAGGCATAGATTAAGACTTCTCTCTAGTGACCAGCTAAGAAGAAGCGCAACAGACGTAATCTCATACTCATGGATGATGGAACTGAAAATCTGCTGCTACTTCTGCCTTGTGCTTACAACCACTTCTTTAAAAATCTAAATCGATGAATGATCTCAGAAGCCATGGCCTGTGGAACTTCTTGCTGTTGTTGCTATTGATATATTTCTTAGCAGTAGCAGCTGTTGTGTTGGCATCTGCCCTGAGTGCAGTAGCATTTGTTAACAATACTTAGGTTTCCACTTCAAGCTTTAGTGTATGGAAAGTTACTTAAGCTAGACCACAAGAACAGGGCAAGATGGTCACATGTAAAACATGAATGCTTTTGTCCACCCCAGGCATTCTTACTTGCTCAGGTGTCCCTCCATGGCAGCAAGAACTCATGTCTTTCACTTGAAATGGGACACAATCTCTGCCATCCTGACTTTTGAACTTGATGATGGGTGATTGATAGGAATATAGGACAATAATTTTTATTAATGATAAAAAGCACTAAAATAAAATATAAATACAAATAAAAACAGAAATATAAAAATAAGAAAGATAGAATAAAATAGCAAAACAAAACAAATAAAACAATTATTTTCAACTTCCCTATGCATGGCTATACAAATAAACTATACTGTTTAACTTGTTTAATCAGTGTGTACAGAGCCACTGTACTGTCCATTCTCCTCTATGGGTCTGAAACATGGGTCATCTATCACCAACATCTACGGCTCCTCGAATGCTTTCATCAGTGCTGCCTACGCACAATCCTAAATATACACTGGACTATGTGACGAATGTTGCTGACCTGGAGCAAGCAGGGATCACCAGCATTGAGCCATGCTATTGAGAACACAGCTGCACTGGGCAGGGCACGTTTCTAGGATGGAGGACCACCGCCTCCCAAAAATAGTACTCTACGGTGAACTCGCCACAGGTCAGCATAAGAGGGGCGCCCCAAAGAAGAGATACAAGGACTCCCTGAAGCAACATCTCAGGCTCGGCAAAATTGATCACCAACAATGGTCTGTCCTGGCCTCACATTGGGAGGCATGGAGACGCACTATTCACAATGCTGTAGCCTGTTTCAAGAACTCACGCCAAACAAGTCTCGAAGAGAAACAACAGCACAGAAAGAACCACAACTTGGAAACATCACCCAAAGAGACTTTCTGCTGTGCTTTCTGTAACCGGACTTGTTTATCTCAGATTGGCCTTTTTAATCATCGTGCTTGTAGAAAGCGTGGGATGAGTCCTTCCTGAATCTTCGTTAGCGAAGAAAAGCCAGAGAGACACAGAGAGAGAGAGATACTGTTTAACTTGTTGCATTTATCCGTATTTCATGCTTCTACCACTTTGTTGTTCCTAAACAATTATCCAAATATAAAGTCCATATTTTGTCTTTATGGTCTTGTTTAAATTATCAATAATTCCCAGTCCTCCCTAAATGTGACCAAAGATTTCTTCTTTAATAAAGTAGATAATTTGTCCATTCTGCTAAGTTCATCAGTTTTGTTATCCAATCTTACATTGGAATCTCTGTATTCCTCCATGTCTGTGCTTCTTACTTCTTACTTACTTCTTACTTACTTAGTCATATTTTGTAGTAACCTTCCGTACTTCTCTGTTCATCTAACAGCTCCAATAAAAACATTTCTGGTTTCACTTATAAATTCAGTTTCAAAAATCTTCTGTATCAAATGTTTCTGTTGCCAATATTTCTTTGCTCTGTCACAAGTCCACCACACATGATAAAAAATCCTCCTTTGTTTTTCACACTTCCAGCACAGACACAACCCCTCTGTAGGGTGTTCATGGAGTGGACAGAGAAAAAATGGGAAGAGCAAAGGTTTTGGTCATTGGTCACTATAACAGTGATTTAACTGAAAGAAAACTTAATTGGGGGATAATTACCATGAGGGGGGCAATGCCCTTATTTGTCCTTCCTATTGCTGTACCCTTGGTTATAGTAGTTGGCTGGCTGCAAATAATGATGTTGTTGTACTTTGGTTTTTTAACAGGGTTATTTCTGTCTGTTCACAAATAAATTTACAATTTTTCTTTTTAAAAAATATAGACTAAAATGTAAAGACATTTTAGGGGCTTAATTTGTTCATAGCAGAAACATTTTCATCAGCACCTCTCTCCAATAGATGCATCCAGGAGCACAATTTCCCCCTAATGCACACATTTTTGTATGCCATTTTCTCTAATGTGCGCGTTTGTATTAAAAAAAAAAAAAAGATCATCTGAACAAAATTCTTACCCATTCATACATGGGAGGGATTTATTTTGAGACACATAGGGGCTGTACATACAGCCTCTAAGGGACAAAGAGATGGCACCCCTTTCTTAGCTGGATCAAGGCTGCTGCAACCTCATGTCATGGCCCCAATCCAGGCCTTGAAAGGATGCCATGGCTGCATTGCCGCAGCTATACAGTGCTCTTTCAGCACTGTGTCATATGGATGCAGCGCTGGAGGAGGGCCATGATGCCATGCACCATCTGAAATGGTAGGCAGCATCAGGGCATCCTGAGAGGTGGAGTTTGGTGTGCGTCATGAAGACGCTACACCCCAACTCCGCTCCCATGCCAACCTTAATGGTCGGTGCGTACAGGGCCATACATACATTGTCACCACCTACAGATCTGGTAAGAAGCTCAGTTTGTCACTCTAGAAAAGAAACTGAATTTCTTATTAATGGATATTTCTTTACCTGTTTGTTATAGATAGGAACTTCACAGCCTTGTAAAGAACAAAAAGAAATGAAAGAAGGGAGGGATAACTTCTCTTACCTCCATACAATAAACAAATAACTTGGTCAGATTTGAATGCCTTCTATTAAAGCTTTATATATTAATTATTGAATTGCTATTGTTGATTCATAAGATCCACAGGAGGCTGATTAGCTGATTGACTTTGGCTTCAGCTAATTATATTATTGCTGAGTTTGTACTTGTTCTGATTATGCTTTTATGATTTGTTTTATTGTGTGTTATTGATTTCTTTTTAATTATGTATTTTATTATTTTGAAGTTATTAGCTACCTAAGAGTCTCCAAGTGAGCGAAGAATAAAATAGAAAGTGCAGTATGAAATACGGATTCTGAAGCATCTAATTAGAAAACCCAGAGGTAGGGAAAACAAATGTTTAATAATAAAAACCAATGGAAATTATATGTATATTCTCATGGGGAAATATCTATGCTATTTTTTCACAGTTGTTGAATGAGAGTATATTTTTTTCACTACAGGCGTGAGATGCCTGCTTCATTGATTCAGAAATACAAGGTAAGAGACAACCAAATGCTGAGAGCATTCTCTCTCTCTCTCTCTCAATCCTTGACAACTCTTTATTTCCTTTTGAGCATGTTAGCATTAGTAGTGCAGTGCTACAATTTTAATTGTAGACAGTCATTTGACAGTCTTCCTAGCTAGGCTTCCAAAGAAGTTCTAAAAATGGAATCAGACGCATTGATCTGTATCACTAAATCAGTCCCCTTATTACTTTCCACCAGGAGCAGGTCTTCTGTGAAGTTAAGAGGTCTTAATTGCCTGTTCATGTTCAAGACCAAGCCAGCCCCAAACATTTAATAAATCCTTAATATTTAGAATACTGTCTGTGATGCATGTTTTCAGAACATCCACAATAAAGACAAGTTTACCAAGCATGGTTTCATGGTGTGAGCTTCAGATACAGAACCAGTGAGGAATCATTACACATAGTGAACATGGAGTAGAACCAAACTGGTGTGTCCCTGCGAAGTTTGACATAGTATATGGAGTGGAGAATGGTCACACCAAAGTCAGTTAATCTTCTTCAAATTTCAGTCTGAACTTTAAAGAGGAAATTCAAAGTGCTGAAACCCATTCCCATATGCTCAGCACTTAGGAGAGTTTCTTAAAATTTTTGAAGAAAACCTGGAGTAAATAAATCATCCCACAGGCATCAGAGACATGAGCTACTACTGGGAACATTATAATTATACATATAGTATTGTGGAATTATTTCCCAGGCTAGGCCATGCTTATTGCATCTAGGGGCTGGGCGTGGGTGTCATATTTGACACAAAGATCCCATAGTACAAAACCAGCTTATCAAGAAGGCTAAACTAGAAATCTCCTGCCCAAGATGCTGCCCTTGTATATGTAGGGAGCTTATCTGCCTATCTGCCATCCCTTTCCTGCTGGGAAGCCTTCCAGATCAGCCTTGCACAGTGTTGCTCAGAAACCTGATCAACAATATTTCAGGCTAGGGCCTACCAAGAATCTTCAAGAAGAGAGTCACGGGGGAAGCTCTGAATCAGCCTCAACAAAAGGCACTGAGTTGCACAGGAACAGTTGTGGACCCCTTCTTAAAAGGTGAAATGATCTGTGGGATAAGCACTTATAATGTTGTTTGTGGGTTCTTTGTTGTACTACTTGCAAGATGGACTACAGATGATAGTAAAGACATCTCACATCCCTATGGCATGGGGTAGTCCCTGCACTCTAACAGCACAGCCCAACAGAGCAGGAGGCAAAGCAAAAAAGAGCACCAGAAGCAAAGAAAAACAACGACAACATTTGGCAATTTAAGAGTTTAACAAATTTCTGTCAATTCTAAAGCTTGTCCTCTACTGAAACTATTGTTGGCTTTTGCCACTATCTGAGCAGTAGGATGCAGAAGGTTTCATAGACAGGATTCCGATGTTTGCGTGCCTCTTCTCTGTCCTTGATTTCAACTGGCAACATTCCTTCATGCTGTGAGAAAGAAGCACATATTTTTAATTACTTAATTAAAATTAATTAAAATATTTATATTCCATCCTGCATCATGGCAACTCAGAATGGTGTCCAAGCAAAATTGCTGTAAATGATTTAAAATATTTTAGAATTTAAAAGAATAAAAATAATTTCAGTAGACTAAAACATATTAAATAATTTGAACATTAAAACAACTCATAAAGATTAAACCCATGTAAATGTACATTTTGGGGAAAACACAACTTAGCCGTTTTCTGTAATTCCACTTGCAATCTTTCTTGATCCCAGCTATTATTTTCATCTGTCGTAATTGATGGTTTCATTGAGCACATACTTGGCCAAAAAAACATGATGCCTTAGATATTGTTAGACTAATAATCACTTCACCAATTAGCTATCTATAACTGCCTGTCAAAGAAGATATGGTTCCAAAGATAGATTGTGAGACTGTACCAGAAAATGTTTTTTCCCCCTTTTCATTAATGTAAGTTCTTTAATGAATATATTGGAAAAGTAAGAGATTGATGATACAGTGTTGCTTATCTTTCATTCTATTTTATAGTCTTAAAAATCCATCCATGAAAGTATTAGCAGTCATGTTATGTGGTTACTGGGCATTAATATAGCCAGATAAATGCTTCCTTCATTTTTCAGTGTGAGGGCTAGCATATGCTTTCCACTGGAGCCTGTGGAATATAAAAAACTTTAATTGCCCACCTACTACCTTCTCAAATTTGTGAGTCCTAAGTGAGTTTATCAATATGTGGGAAATAGAGATATTCTCTGCTGTGGAATCCCTGTTGTGAAATGGTTTCCCTTGAAGGGTGATTGACACAGTCTCAAGCCTCTTTCTGGCACTAAATTTAAAATATGACTCTTTATAAAAGCCTTAAGGGTTTAATGCCTGTGACCCTACCTATAGTGGTTTTAGTCAATTTCAAATTGTTTTGTTAATTTTTAAAGTACATTTTAATTGTTAAATTGTGGAATCTGTTTTTAGATTACTTAAATTATTTTGTATCGTATTACATTTAAATTGTCTTAAACTGATTTTATTTGTATGTTACTCTGAGATCCTGGGATATAGGATAGCTATTTGTATAAATAAATAAATATTAAGCAGCAATTTTACTCTTTCATATTTGGATGTGGGATTTTACTGTAATCAGTTACAGATAGTTGACCCTCCCCAACGATAGTAGTCACAACTTTAAAAACAACTCTGTTTCTGAAAAGTAACTATAATGAAAAACTTTTATCTACTCTGAAAAATCTACTGACCTGTAGTATAAACCACATAAGTAGCCAAAGAAAACATTAAAAATGTTAGAATATGCATAGCAAACCTTGTATGGCTATATGCAAAGGGATCTTGTAGCACCTTTAAACTAAGGGGTCAAGCAGACAGCCCAAAGGGTCTGCATTAGGACTACATCACTCTCAACTGAGTTAGGTCGCGGCAACTGCATGCATCTGGTCCTGATCCAGGCTGCCATCATGGTCCTAAACCAGCTGCTAAAAAGGAGTAGTTTTTTTCCATTCCTTTTACAGCTGTGTTTGGGCTGCCTTAGGAACCACGGCACAGCTTTAGCCCAATCCAGAGGCAAGAGTCATCTGAATGCCATGCCCCTGGATTGGCTCAAAGGTGGCACTTTAGGCCCATCTGTTTTGGGCCTAACTGAAAAAAAGAGGCTGGCAGCATGAACTTTTGTAGACTTGATCCTACTTCATCAGAATCATTGGGGTGGAGTGGAGACTCAAAAGACAGACTTATATAAGCCAGTTGTGTGCGAGAATGTCAATTGAAATTCAAAACCTTGTGGGTATGAAGATGAGGTGGCAAGATCCATTTTAACTATGATTGTTAGGGGACCTACTGCCTTTCCACACCTTCTCTTTTCCATCACATAACTTGCAGCCCTCTCCCCTCTCTCTTCTCTAAAAGACCATGAATTTAACTTCTCACAAATATTTGAAAATAAGGCTACTTTTATGTGTATCACAATGAGTAAACTCATTTCTTCCTCTGCTAGACTCAGTATGCGCGCGTGTGTGTGTGTAGACATGGGACAGATTACTGTTCAGCTTCTGCTTTGCCAATCTGATTATTTTGTTTAGGATATCCAATACTATCTCTCACATTTCTCAACATGATATTGGGCCACAGCCATAACCAGTTAACCAGACTGTTTGTGCTTTATTTCCTTTTGTGTATTTTTGACAATATCCCCCTCCTTTTGGAGCTACTGACTGTTTTTTTTCCGAATGGGTAACCAAGCAAAATTTATTGATGTAAAGTCCGTATGCTTCTGTTATTAAACTATCATTATTCTGGCAGGACAGCAGGTATGTGTGATAGTCTTGAGAGAGAAAGAATCTACAGAATTATATAATCTATAATTCTTTGGAGGACAATCAATTAACCTTTGTGACAGAGTGTAACAGAGACAAAGAAATTGTGATAAACTTCAAAAAACCTATGACTACATGTGTTCTAAATCTCAGAAACCTGGATTAGCAAGTTGGTGAACGAACTGAAAATGAAACCAATAGAAGTGCGAGAAATATATGTATCTTTTATAATATAATTATTCAGGTCATAGAATTGGATTTAATCATAGTGATGAATAGACAGTGGGATAGCTTACATCCAGATATCTTACTGAAACTTTACAAGAAGAATTAGATTTTTTGTGTCTATCGGATGAGATATATTCTCTGAAATTTGATTATGCTTATATGGCTCAGAAGAGAATACATTGAACAAAAGGCTTTAGCCTCTTTCTTTAATCCAAGTTCACAAGGCTCAGACTATTTAGGCCTTGTCTGTACTGGTGAAAAATGCTGTACTTGCCCCAAAGTTGGTGCTACAGTCCTGATGATGTACAGCTACTTCCATGGAGGATTTGCAGTTTTTTAACCCAACTTTGCTCCAAACTAAGCAAAGTCAGGGAAAATCTCAGTTTTTGTTTTTTTTTTAGAAACCCCAGAATTATCTTGGATCATTTTGGTGTGTGGACATCTGGAGAAAATCTGATTTGGCCCAATCCAGTTGTCTACATGCCAAGAGCCACACCATTCCTGTTCCCTTTGCTATTCTTGGAGCTGCCACTGTTGCTTTCTTGTGGGCAGGAGCTCTGTGCAAAGTCTGCCCTGCATGTCACCACTTCTTCAGAGAAAAGAAACAGGGGTCAGGACTCCTTGTTGATCAAACATCAAAATGCCTATTTCTGCCTTTGCCAGAAATGGCAGTGTGCTGGGTGGGTTTTGTACAGAGCACCTGCCCACAAGGACATGGTAGTGGCAGTGGCAGATCCAAAAACAGAGGACAGGCCAGTGAGGCCGATGGGTCTCAGTACGGATGACCCATGTGCACAACTACATAGTGTCACACCAGATTTGGTCTAGTGCATGTGGTCACCTTCATGGTCGGTCAGGGGGATAATGCTCTGGACTGACCTCAGATTGTTGTAATCACACTATTAGTTAGCAGGAAGGGTAGGCAAAAAGTTCCATTTAAGAGCCAATAAGAACTTGGTTGCTATAACTGTGATAGAAAACATCCTCCTGTTAGACACCCTTCACCGAAAGACATCAGCCAGTGATAGCTCTATAAATATTCACTCTACATTACAGAGGAATTGTAACTAATATGGTTCAGCCAATCTTGGCAACAGATCTCAAGAAGTACAAACAGAAGGAATACATTGTATTTTAAAGGGGAAAAACACTAACAATTGAGAAATATACTGTAATCAGACATCCACTTTCTGGGCCCATTAAAGTACATGCTGATCTTTATTGATGATTACAGCAGATATACAACTATCTATTTGATTAAAGAAAAGAGTCAAGTTTATGAGAAGTTGCAAGATGCTCCCTGAGAAGGGTTTACCCAAAGAAAGGCTGAAAGATGCTTTTACTCAAAATACAAAGTCAAAAAGTGGACATTTATTTTGACCTATGCTGATGATCATTTATTGTGAGGAAAGAGAATATAGTAATGAGGTAATAAACCATTTAAACAACTAGAAGTTGAAAGTAGTAGAAATGAAACAACTAGGAGACATCTCATATTATCTTGGAATACAGAATGAACAAGAAGAAAATGGAAGTTACCTTCTTAACCAAAAGCAAGACAGTAGAACTACTGAAGCATGTTGGATTAACTGAGGCAAATCCAGTTAGCATTTCTATGGAGACCAACTACTGGAAACACACCATGGAAAGCGAAGTGAAGTGAACAACAGCCAGCATAGAGAACCCACTGGAAAGCGTCTGGACATAAGCAAATCAGCAAGACCTGATATTTCAGCAGCTGTTGGGACTTTGTGCAAAAGCACCAGTTCATCAATTAAACATGATTGGAACACAGCTAAATACCTGAAAGAAACTGTACACCTGAAACCTTGACTACAAGAAACCAGAAACTCTAAACTGACTGGATATGTAGATGTAGATTGGGCCAATGATGCCAAAGACTGAAAATCTACAAGTGGGTACTTATTCTTCTACGGAAATGGAATGATTGATTGGACTACACAGGAGCAGAAGAACGTCAACTTCTACAGAAGCAGAAAATGTCTCAGCATCAGAGACTGAAGTACTACATGTGTTACTGTTAGATGCAGATACATAGTGTCTACATAGAGCCAACCCCAACAGAGATATATGAAGTCAACCAAGGATGCATATATCCCGCAGACACAGATTAAACATGTTGAAACCAAGTATCACTTTATAAAAGGATGCACATGAAGAAATGTTTATCAAGCTGCAATACTGTCCAACAGAAGATGTGATTTCTGATGCCCTTACCAAGCCTTACCAGAAACCACTGCCACACTCTACAAGACAAGGTGAATCTTGTGGACTTGTGCAAGCATCATTGAGAAGGGTTGTTGGAAGTGCAACAACGCTCTGCACTGAAAGAGTTAAAGCCTTTGAGTGGGCAGTAGTAATAGGGCTAGATAATTTGAATGACCTGCATGAATTCCCCCTCTCTGTTTACCTTTCCTGACCCCTCTGTGAGGTCAATTGATAGTCTTATGGATGTTTCCACTCTTCTAATCCCAGTCCTTTCTTGGACCTTCCCTAGAGATGTAGCTAGATTAGAATAGCTCCCTCAGTAACTTTCTTATCTTAGAATGGAATTCCTATAATGAAGAATTTAGTTGGCTCTCTAGCCCTTGGTATTTTTGCAATAATAAGAACAATAATGTAATGTTAAACCCCCAAAACAAAGGAATATTTATTAAGAAGCACATTCTCAGCCTAGTAACAATTCATATTTCACACAGAAGACTAGTAAATCAAGTGGATACATGTATAGAGGTAACTAAAAGTTTCAAGTTACACTGCAAAAAAAGTATTATTCCACCCATAAAGTTACAATCATAATTTAACTTAATCATATTTTGCCTTTGGGAAAAGGTTTTTAGTTACAATTAACTCATCATTTAAAGCAAGTTGCTTCCCTCCTCTAGTGTGGATGTTCCCAATAGATCCATGTGCCCATAATTTTCAAGTTTATCTCAGGCATCTTCCATGCAATTAGTTGATATGAAAACAAAATAGATTTAGTGATCTTTTCATCATGAACTGTTGTTCGTTTTTAAAAAAGAGTAAAAAAATTCCATGGAAGGCTCCCATGTCCTTGGGCAGGCCTGAACTAAGTCTGATGCTCTAGATTATTATTTGGCTCTCATCGGTCTATATTTATGCTTAAATCAAAATATTCCCTTAATGTCAAGTTTGCCTAGTCACCATGAAGGAGAGCAATGGACTGGAATTTTATCTTTAGAAAAGCTGCACCAGCTACCTAAACTGTTAGTGTTGGTTTATTCTCTCTGTTTGAAGATTTTAAAAAGACCTTTTAAAGTTAGAATCATAGAATCATAGAGTTGGAAGAGACCACAAGGGTCATCCAGTCCAACCCCCTGCCATGCAGGAACTCCCAATCAAAGCATCCCCGACAGTTATTACAATCTTAAATTATATAGTGTTTATACTCATGTATAAGTCTAGAATTTTTAGTCAAAAAATCAACCCAAAAAACCTGAATGGACATATCAACAGGTCAATGTAAATACTATATTTTAACTGTTACTAAAAAAAAGGATCCATCCCCTGGTGAAAGGCAAGCGCAAATAGATATGTATGCCTGCTGGAATTTTTAAAGTTGTTTTAAAGCTCTTTCCTTCATGAGCTTTATTTGTTACATGCATTATTTGCATTATTTGATACATGCCCCTAAGTTTTACATTTGAATTATTAATAGATCATATCAAAATACATAATTTGGGTCCCAAAACCTGCCCTTGACTTATACATGAGGTTGACTTATAGTCAGGTATATACAGTATTTTCTTATCTTTTGAAAATATAATGAAGCATTGATATTTTTAAAAAATCTTATATATAGTTAGTCCCTGTGGCATTAATGGTAGGCTCTAGCTTCTCTCATTTGCTGATTTTTATCCTTTATGACTTACATATTGTTCATTGTGCTTGTACTTGTGCTTTGGAGTTGAGTCTTAATAGTTTTAAAGATTTGTATGTCAGGCGTAGGGGAGCAGCTTCTTAGCGACTGCTCCTAGACTGTGCAACTCTCTGCTATAGGAGACAAGGCTGTCCCCTCCCTGATCTCCTCCTTTTGGCAGGTAAAGACCTTTTTATTTGAACAAGCATTTGGTGATTGAATAGCTCTGCAGAAAGGTCTTTTAATTCACGTACTTCTCCCATTTGGGAGAATTGAGAAATATACTTTAATTAATTATTATTGTATTTATTATTATGTTTATATCATACAAATTCTAAATTGTTTAAAACAGCACAATAATACAATACAGTAACATTAATTAATTAAATGTCCCCTTCGAATATATAGCATATTGCATTGGATGTCTGTTGAACACAGAGAAAACATCACAGCTGTTCATTTCATTTCCACTGAGGCAATAATCATCAACTAAAGCAAAATGTAACTTGTTCATTTCTAAAGTACAAGATATCAAAACAGAAACAAAGAGAGATAGGAAGAAGTTGCAGACCTAAGCACTATCCCGTTTTAAGTGTTTAATGTACTTACTGAACATGGAATACAACAGTAAAAACTCTTTCAAGGTTATTGTGAGGAAAAGAGACTGATTAATCTGCCACTCGAAACTGACTCTAATCTATAATGATTTTGCTGTATGGTGGCATGTATGTGCTGTGACATTTCAGATAGATAAAAGATGGTGTCTCGAGACCAAACAAATTTGGGTCCTGCTATCAGATCAATGTGGACAGACTCAGGCCCCTTGGGGTCCAAGTGATATCTAACGGATTCTGTGCCAATAGACGGTAGAAGCAGAGCCAGTGTTATCTCTGGATCAGAGATTAAATGGGTGCTCATGCAGCTGATTAGCTTGGGAAAACCTAGCACCTTTTCCATGCTTTGAGTCATCAGAGCGGGGGTGAAAAAGGAATTAGCAATACAGTCTCTCAGTAATGGCTATTTCAATTGATTTCCTGTCTACTCAAAGGTTTCTCCAAGTTCAGCCAACGAACCCATGCTCTCTGCTAACATGGAGTGTTAGGGCTTTTCTCCACAATCACTACAGAAGTTCTATAGGTGAAAGTCTATCAGATTTGGATGAATTTGATGGCATAGCTGGTTGTGGTTGAGGTGAATGAAAAGTAGAGCCGCAGCAGGATGGGTCAAGAATAAAGCAACACAGACCTGTAATGAGGAATTTGTTGGTAGATCATAAGGAATCCGGTCACAGGAACTAAAGAAAGAACATGGTCTGGTGGAGCAACCACAAGGGGACTAGCTATCTAAGTAGCATTATTTTGAAACCACCTTTAAAGGTAGAACCTTCCTACCTCAGATTGATAGGAGAACCAAGATGGAGGTAGAAATGGTTGAAAGCAGGGGTGGATCTACTGTTTGGGCAGCTGCCCAGTAGCCCTCCAAACTATGGGGTAGAAAGTATACTTGGACAGTAAGGGATGCTTGTGAGACCAATTGGGTACAGTTGACCCTGCCTCTGGCAACCCCTTTGCTTTGCTTCTGGTAACTCTGACTCCACTCCACTGTCCACAATAGGCATCAGGTGTCATGGTTGAAAGCCACAATTTGGAACCACTTAAACAACTGTATTATGGCATGGTATTATGGAATACTTATATCAGGGAAAGCCACAAAATCTAGGCAAAGGAACAGGAAAACAGAAAACAAAGTGAACAGGCCAGGTGAACATCTGCAGCTTATGCTAAAACAAAAGTATGATCTGGAATTGGATGTACTTATATATAGTCCAGATCAGGCAGAACCAATGGGGATTTAGTAAGTTCCTCCTTTGAATTACAGGAGATACTGACCAGAAATGAGGAAGAAAACAGGACAAAGTTTAATGGCAGGAATTTTTGAACATCTTCTTCAACAATGTTTTCTTCCTGGGCATTGCCTCTGGAAATTCTTGAGCAGTAGGTGGAGAGAACACAGAGGCCAAAGAAAATTGCCACTACCATCACCATCTTCATGGATAATACATAGAATCGCATTGATATTATTTTATTTCTCAAAATGGGCAGGAAGTTGTTTGATTTGTTACCAATTACTTCAAATAAAATATATAGTTGTTACTAATACACAACTGCCTTCATGGTAGCTGTTAAGGTTATGATCCAGATCCAGTTGGTAGCTTCTGGATCAAAATATTTAGTTGAGGAGTGACATATATGTAAGGGGGCTAACTTTGTACCAAGTTTGGAAGCTTTAATTGATCCAAAACGCTGCAGCCAGACTGATCACTAGAACATCTAGATCAGATCATATAACACTTATATTAAAATCTCTACATTGGTTGCCGATTAGCTTCTGGGTGCAATACAAAGTGTTGGTCATTACCTATAAAGCCCTATATGACTTGGGCCCTGGTTACTTAAGGGAACACCTCTCCCTGCATAATCTGCCCCTCACTCACAGAACATCAGGAACAAAAATACCAAAAACCAGGTTGAAAACAACCTTTTATAGAACATTTTCTGCTATGGCCCCTAGGCTTTGGAGCAACTTGCCGGAAGAGATCCATCTTATAACCACCTTAGATGCTTTTAAAAAGGCACTTAAGACAGATCTCTTCCGGCGGGCCTACCCATCTGATCTCTTATAGCTGACTGTAGAACATCTTCACTCCTGAATAGGACAATCTAACTTTGTAAACTTGTTGGCAACACTGTAACAATTCTTTCTTGTTGATGTATTTTTAGGTTATGTAATTGTAATTGTAATTGTAATTGTATTATGACTGCATATATTATACTTATTTTATCTGCTGTAATCCCGCTTCAATCCGAAGGGAGAATCGGGAAATATAAATAAAATTTTATTGTTATTATATATTATAAGGAAACATATCCAGACAATTCAACAAGACGTGCATGAGCATTGCAATAATACATTATTATTTTTTTTAAATGCTGCTATATATTATATTATATGCCTCCCCACTCCCCGAAATATTTGTAAGTTAATGTGGAAGATCTTTTGGAGGAAACCACAGACATTTTTCAAATGATCCTATCCCAACCTTGTTGCTTGCAGATGTTTTGAACTATAATTATCATCACCCACAATGGACATGGTGGCAAGAAAAATAGGAGATGTTGTCTAACTTATCTAGAAAGAGGGTTTGGGGACACTGTTAAATTTAAATAGAAAACTAAATATGTGAAATCCTGCTTAAATACAGGGGTCTCAACAGCTGGATAAAAATGACCCACTGGGACAATAACATTTCTATATTACAGAACATAACCATTCTATGACAGAGTGTGCTAAATTGTAGTTCAGTATATAGTTTTTATGTTTCATAGTAGAAGTAAAGCTTGAGATGCCCAATATCCTATTTAATAATAATGTTTGAATAATGTTGAATAATTATCAGGCTGTACAAACTGGCACCAAAGGCTGGCATGGGGGCAGAGTAAGGGAATGGCATCTGCATGATACACGCCCTGACTCCACCCCCCATGTTGGCATGATGCCGCACACCCCACCAAATGGCAGATGATGCAGTGCCAAAGGAGTGCCGAAAAGTCATGGCACCAGTGGCTATGGCGCGCTTTCTGTGGTGCTTTTTGTGCCTCCTTTTTGCGCTAAAGAAAGGTCAGATCAGGGCTGTGGCGTATGGTTGCCATGGCCCCAATCTAGCAAAGAAAGAGGCAGCTGCCAGCCACCCCTTGGGGCAGTCTGTTCAGCCCCAATATCTCCTTTTTGTACCAAAGGTGATATTGCACTAGCCCTCCTGCACTCTTCTAAATATAGATACCAAATATTTCTACACTCCATTTAACTTTATTGTACAGTGGATACTTTGTATCCACTGGCCTTTGGTACCAGGACCTCCCGGGGATACTAAAATCCTTGGATGCTCAAGCCCCTCATATACAATGGCATAGTAAAATGGCATGAGTTATATAAAATGGCATAATCAAGGTTTACTTTTCGGAATTTATATATTCTTAAAATACTTTTGAACAGTGGATTCTTGAATTTGTGAACTAAAAAAAAAAAAAAAAACGTGGTAAAGGAGGGCTGACCATACCTTTTTTCTAGTAAAATATATTTTCTTTCTCCTACAAAGGAGAAGGTGAGGCATGCACCCCCCCCCCCATACTCTTAAACACCAACAGTCTTTCTCATCTACCACATGTGCTCTGCTGAATCAGTTCTTTGTTAATTTAGGTGGGGTTTCCTTTCCATGATCTTGGTAGGTCAGCTTCATTATTACTTCTGTTTTTTAAAAACAAAACAAAACAAAAACAAAAACAAAACTTTCTAAAAAAACCACCAAAATGAGCAAGTTTGATTTCTTTAAAAATGTATTATCTAGTTTACTGATTTGTCTGACAATAATTTTTGGGCTAAACTTTGTTTGGCTTCAGATGTGGAATTTTTCCTAACCACAGAATTGAAACAAATGCATTTTATAAAAAAAACAAAAACAAAACTCGGCTACCATGGAAAGTGATAGCTAGGCACTAAATCTTCCATTACATATGTGTAACCCAACTTAGTAGGCCACCTCACAGGACCAGCCACAATTCTTGCTCTCACACTCTCTACAGTTGTCTCCATGGAGAGCCCTATGTAGAATGCAGTCTAATTGGTTTGAGAGTTTACTAGAGTATGAACCACTGTGGTCAGGCTATTCCCATTCAAGGAAGAGTGAAACTGGAGAACCAGACAAAAGCATTCCTGGTTGCTGAAGTCACGTAGGCTTCAAGTTATAAAATTGGATGAAAGTGAACCCCAAGCTAGACATTACATGTATTTATTTCAAAAAGAGTCTAAACAGGCTGAACAACCCATTCCTGGCACAAGAATCTTCCACCTATGAGAAGTGCTTCCATCTTCTTGAGATTCACCTTCAAGGTTTTTGCTCTCATCCAACACATTACAGAATCTGTTTCAGTACCTGCACAACTTCAACTGACACAGAGGACATAGAGAAACAGATTGGTGTCATCTGTAAATGTAGGAAACTTCAACTCCCCGCCCTAGTTTTTTCACTGAGAAATTTAATATACAGTGGCCCGTTTTAGACGGGCAAAAAGGGGCGTGAATAGGGCTAAATAGCCCGCCTTTAGGGTTAGGGGGGGCGTAGCGTTTACACCCTCCCTAACCCTAAAGCGCATGGACGCCGCCATTTAAGGATGGCGGCGTCCATACGGTGGCGCTGCAAAGGCGTCATCACGTGCGCAGCGTTTTGACGCGCTGCGCACGTTATGACGTTTTTGCGGCGTGGGAGGGCGCCAATCGCGCCCTTCCCGTGCCACAAAAAAAGAGCTCCATCTCGGAGCTCTTTTCTTGCGGCAGGTCTTTGCCGCGGCCTTTAAATGGCCGCGGCAAAGACCTAGGGAGAAAGGGGCTGCGGCAGCGGCCCCTTCCTCCCTTCAGCCCCGCCGAGGGAAGCGGGCTGCAGCGGGTGCCCAGAGCGCCCACTGCACCCCGCTTGGAGGCTGCGGGGAACCGGCAGTTTTCCGGTTCCCCGCAGCCTCCAAAAGTGGCGGGATGAGGCCTCGAGGCTGCCCGTGCGGCAGCCTTGGCGTCATCCCGCCGCTGAAAGGGGCGAGAATGGACCACTCCTTTTGGGCGGTCTAAAAAGCCCCAGTATGTGTTAACACAACACTGGGGAGAAGATGGAACACTGTGGAACATCACAGTGAAACCAACATGAACCCATAAACTGGAATTACTTGTTTTTTGAAACCGATCCTGCAAGTAGGAGTTGAACTATCACTCAGAACTGATACATCAAAGTATCATAGTAAGTGGTAAAAAAATATAAGGGAGAAACAACAAACTCACTCTCTCCCTGTATCTCTCCCAAATGAAATAACCCACCAGGGCGACCAAGGCTGTTTCAAAAGCACCCCATGCCTGAAAGCCAATCAAACTTTCTCTTGAGAATCCACTTCATTTAGCAATGCCTGAAGCTCGGCTACTACTAACCTCTCTAAAACCTTGTCCCAAAAGTGGCATATTTGCCTGGGTGGTACTTATGAAAAATGCCTTGGCCAAAAGAGGCACAGAAGAGCCTCACTCAGTACAGCCAGCAACACTATGACCATTAAGTCTCTTGGACACTTGGTGTATGCCCCATCCCCAGTAAGGTAAAGATCATAAGTGCTTATAGTAAGCAACATTCTTGTAGGCTGTATGAGAATATTTTTATCCCAGAGGGCCACAGCACTTTTTTTTTTAATCATTTGGAGGTCTGGAGTTGTACAGGTCATGGTTTTAGTACCTAAGCAACATGAAATAGCCATTGAAAATAAAGGGCTTTTTTGGTAGTTTTCTGTACTTTTGTACTGTTTTGGCAAAAAAGGGGGGAAAGGCAGTGCCAGGGCCTTTGGGAGAGTTTATGAAGATCCTCAAGGCTATATCACGCCATCTGATTCTCACTCCCCTTTCCAAGTACTATGCCCCAAGCATTTTGGGTGCTTCAGCTGAAACTGATCCCATGTAACCCAACTAGATGGCACTCTGGACATCCCTATATGAACTGAATCAGTGAGACCGTTTGGTTTAAAGTGCATCTGAGCAATTAGCAAACTTGTCATAGGTCTCTGAAGGTACCCTCTCCCTGTTGTCTTTCTTTAAAACCTATTTAAAATTTAGGAGAGCGTTGCTGAGCAACTACTTGTCAATACAATGAAGATGAAGAAAGAAGACCACTTTGCAGTGGGACTTACTTCTGAGCCTACCTCTATAGTGCTGTAAATTCTATATAGTGTGGCCAATGCACAGGTAAGTAGGCTAGCAGGCTTTGTCACCCACTTACTTTTAAGTTCAACTATGCTGTCATAAGAACCATAAGAACTTAAAAGAACAAATAAAGCTAAATTCTGTCCTTAATATCATATAGTGTTACCTAAATTTCTAAATTACTGTTTGTCTACTAAAACTCTCAAAAGTTCATGGCTATGTCCACATGTTCCAAATACCACATTCTCTCCATCTTCACAACGAGGAGCACCGACAGCACAGGACCCAATCCCTGGATCTGAAGTGAACTTTCCAGACAATGTTTGGCCGGTTCAGCACCGAATCCACCATTTACTCCTTTAAACCATTTAAACAGTTACCTTTTGCTCCAGTTCTTCCTGAGCCCTCCACTGAGATGGCAAGTAGCTGTTTACAATGAGTCCCACTGTGCTGCCTGCACCACAGATTGCACCTGTGAGGTCAGAATGAAGTGCCCAGACATGTGATCAAGGCTGAGTGCCTCATTTTTGATCTCAGAAAGGAGTGAACCATGGCAGGTGCAGCAGGCAGCACAGTGAGATGCGTGTGCGAACAACCAGTTGTGGTGGCTCTGTAGTGCCAGGTAACAAGAGGAGGCCAGGGCAACTCCAGGCCCAGAATATTCTGGGTTGCTTCCAAAATCCTCTGGCCCATGCAGATACCACACGTTACTGTACTAGATAAGAAACCGACAGTACAGTAGTGATTGTAGTTCAATATTGTTATCTGTGAAAATTCCATGATTCTCTTGATATGGTCACATTTTGTTGTTGCTTAGCAAGCTAAAGGTTACACTCTGTACTTCAGTGGACTTTGCACAGATCAAAGTGAACCGATTTTACTCTGTATGGGACAGACAAGGCACATTAAATTTTTGTATTAAGGCTGGCTTTCCTTCCCCTCATTTGTTAACCTCCTTTTCTGTCTTGCCAAAAATGGAGTTGAAAACCAGACAGACAAACAATTGGCGACATAACAAGTTCTTTTTAAAAGGAGCCATATGGAAGTGGATTAAAACAGCATAAAATAATACCTGTTTCTTAACTTTATATACTAAAAATCAGTATAAACACATGGGTGTTTGGGTTACAAGTCCAACTGTGCTCAGTGGAGTTTATTCTTGCAAAAGTGTGCATAGGATTACATATAGCCTTTGACATAATACAGCAAACCACAAGCAAACTAGTGAGGTGTCCTAGTGCAAACGTTTCATAAAAATGTAAACCTCAAACCAAACACAACCTCACATCAAACACAGTTTCTTCCAGTGAAACATATTATCACGCTTTTTGTCACAGAGGAAGAAAAAGAAGGAGAAGGAGAGGAGAAAGGAAGGGAAGGGAAGGGAAGGAGGAAGAGAGGGAAGGAAAAGAAAAAAAAAACAAATAGAAGACAAAAACTGTTCAGGAAACATATTATTCATTCAAAACCTCTGGGTAGCTAGAAAAGCAAAGACACATCTCTGACAAGTGTGATTGGCAGGGATAGTAATTCTCCTTGTTCTCTGCTGTGTCATTTTTCATCTTTTCTTCTTGAACAGAAACTCTTTCAAATTTTATTTAAACACGTCAAGCAGTAAAGTTAAATGTACACGTAAATCAGTGAAAATATATCTCATTTCACAATTCCTGCAAACTAACACAGGATAATTGTTTTAAATAATTGTTTGAAAAGTTGAAGTAGCAGCCCTACCTGCTGAAGGGTTTTTTGATTTGGTGGGAGCACTGCTACATTCGCAGAGCATCAGATAAATCACTGTCATGAGAGGGATAATATCATCCCCTCCAACTGTCCTGATTTTTCTGAAACAAAGCCAATTAATTCTCTGTTGTCCCAGTTTTTAAACTGCTCTTAAAATGTTCTAGTTTCTCTCTCCTCCCTCCACTTTCCCTTTTATCCTCAGTTGCTGCAAATGGAGTTCAAAATGTAAAAGTAGTTTTCCCTCAGTTATTTCAGTTGGTGGGAGAGAGACGAGGAGCTGAAGCCTTTCACTTCTTAATAGGTTCTGGCAAAAGCAAATGGCTAGCTTGCCTGACTCTCCCCATCAATATCCTTTGCCACCTTGTGCTTAGCCACATCCCCTGGTTTTCATCTGTGAAATGCTGGAGGGTATGTAATGGGGGAACACCTCTGGTAGGTTGGTGGGACTGCTTTCTGCTGATGTGGTAAAGTGGTTAAGGAAGAGCTGGCACTGTTGTTTTCCTCTTTCGCTCCTGACATAACTTGGCCAAGCAAAAGTCAGAGCATTTCTTTCTCATGGGGCTCAAACTCCCATCTCCTCCCTCCACACTTTGCATTCTCTGCTCGTGTTCTGCACAGTTGTCTCAAAGGTGCTACACAGTCTCTCTACATGTTCTGCACAGCCAGTGTCCGTGCGTGAACATACGGGGATCTGGAGTGCAGCCGATGGAGAAGGTTACCATCCCAATCCTCATCCCCAACCCCAAGTGCCTTCCCTTTGTTCCATAAGCAATCTCTTTGAATGTACAAGCAGTGATTATTCAAAGCTTGGGGAAAAGTTACTATTTTGGACTACAGCTCCCATGAATTCCCAGCCAACATGACAGGTGGTCCAGCTGAGGGCGTGGGGTGAGGAGTAATACTTCCAAGCTCTATGCTTCCTAGAACCTTGATATAACTAAGCAAGCATCTCTGGAATTCTGGCACAGGAGGCCTTTGTCTAGTTTTCCTCCATGGCTGGGTGGGGCCCAGAGCTTTCATCAGAAAGCACAAGAGTACATATTTTCCCAAACCACATTTTAATAGATACTTCCCCATTTAGCTCCCTCCTGGTTTCACTAGAGGAGCACAATCAGATCTCTGCTGTTTTAGAGAAGCTTGAGTCTTCTTTAAAAAAAACAATAAAATAAAAACAAAACTCAAGCAACCATCCTGGCTGTGGGTAGTTTTATAAGAATCGTTTTTGCTTGTGTGATATGCTGGATCCTGCCCATTGCTTGGACTTCTGTGGTTTCTGGGGTGCAAGAGAAAATTTGTGGATTCGTGCCACGTACAAACATAATCTAGATTTGGTCAGGGACCACTACAGTGTGCAGCTCAATTTAGAGCACCCACTGTGGCCTGCATTCTAAGGAATTACTTAGCAGATGGAGTTGACCAGAACACAGCTGTTCTCTGGCTACACCCCATTTACCCCCCCCCCCCCACATCATCATCATGGGCTGTGAAGTGAGGAGGCACAGAGTCCTCATGCCAATGTCTAACAGCTCAGGCAGAGATCATATTCTTTCCACAGTCAGGTTTTGTACACTCTTTAGATTGCTGATACCAGGCCTTCACCAAGGCCAGAGACTGAACCCAATCTGGATTTCATGCTTACACTTATACTCCATCTTTCCTTTGAAGAGCATGAGGCAGCATATGTGGGAGTCAGGAGTGACCTCCTGCTCAGGTACCCATGAACCAAATCTCAGCAGGGGTGCCATATCAGTTTCTGCACATTCTGGGCCCAGATTTACAGTTGTAGTGATGCAGACCTTAAAGTGACATGAACTGATCAGGTGGAAGTTAATGAGAGAACTGACTCTTTCATGTATCTTAAAGGCAGCACTCCTAACATTAATTTACCGGGAACTGAGTGTTGTTTGACTGAAAGGAACTTTAACTTTTTGAGGGGAAAGAAATTGTCTGGAGCCTATTCATGCTATACAATTAGAGCACTATGACTTGACTTTAACTCCCATTGTTGCATGCTCTAGAATTTTGGAGTTAGGTGTCTGGTGAGGCACTAAAGTGGAATCAAAGTTATATAATTGTGTAGTGTAAAAGGACCCCTGGGAGGGCCAGGCTTTCTGTGAGGCAAGATGAATTCCACTCCCCCAGCAAGCAGTTTCATGGGTTTATTCCTAAGCATTCTTTTTTCCTTTAGTACACTCATACCTGATATATGCTCTGAGGTTATGCTCTTCTTTTACTCTGTGTTGCACACAACACATACAGTCTTGGTCCTGATGATGATAATTTTAGTTTCCTACAAAATAAATACATAACCGTTTGTTTTTTTTAAATGATGGATATAGTTTTGCTAATGGTAAATCACTCTTTTAAGTCTTATCAATTTCAATAATTGAAAATTTATTATATATTTATGGTTGTCTCTATCAATATATCTTCAAAGTACTTAACTTTCATTGACTTGTACCACTTGTTTGCTTTACTACAAAAAGCACTTGTTCCTCCTTTGAGTATATTTTCATGAAGATCCAAAGAAAACATAAGATGAAATATTTTGCTCTTGCATTTTAATCTGTTTTCTTAATTGCTCTCATAAAGAGATGCACGCTCATTTTTATAACTGTTTCCTACTTTTTAATCCCAGTGAACACTACGTTCTGTGTTTAACTCTTAACGCTTTGGAGTAGCAATATTAGTCTGTATGTAGAGAGATCTTGTAGCACCTTTGAGACTAATTTAAAGAAAGAAGTTGTCAGCATGAGCTTTCATAGACATAAGTCTACTTCCTCAGATGCATCCTAAGTCTCTGAAAGCTCACACTGCCAACTTCTTTCAGTTAGTCTCAAAAGTGCTATAAGATCTCTCTCCATCTTAAAAGCTTTGGAATTAGGATATCTAAATAAATAACCCCACCCTTTCTGAACCTACCTACAAACTTTAGCCCTCAGAGAAACCGTGCTTCATGTTTTGCTGCCATATAAGTGTGACTGCTTAGAACACAAGATAAGACATTCTTATAGCTTGGTGGTGGCCAAACTATGGAATTGTTGTGTGCCTTCAAGTAGTTTCTGGCATGATGATCCTCAGGTGACTATATCATGGGTTTTTTGGGGCTGAGTGTCTGAGACTTGTTGGTCACCCAGTGGGTTTCCACGGCTGAGTGGGGAAACAAACCTTGGCCTCCAGTATGATAGCCCAATGCTCAAACTACCACACCATGTGGCTCTGTGGAAGTATGAAATTATAGAATATACAATAAATCCAGAAGGTTTTACTGGCTATTACAAGGTGAACATTATCTATTAGAATAAAAGCAAATTAACTTCTTAAGAAACCTGGAGGAAATATTGTAGTGGTTGTGTTTTCAAGTCTTTTCTGACTTATGGAGGCCTTAAGGCAAACCTATCATGGGCTTTTCATGGTAAGTTTCTTCAAAGAGATTTGCCATTGCCATCTTCTGAGGTTGAGAGAGTGTGACTCACCCGGTGGGATTTCATGGCTGAGCCAGGAATATTATATATTTATTTATACATTGCCTTTATCTTAGCACGAGAACACATAAAACATTTTTAATTTTCTCATACACTTATAATAAACATTTATGATAAAATCCTGTACATTTTATTTGGTTCTGCACTGCCTTGCCTTTATCAGGCCCATCTCAAATTTCACAAAATCTTGCAAGCTTTTTCAGTTTTCCCGAATTTTGCATCCAAGGAAAGAGCATGGGGACAGGGGAGAACCAAAACAGTGGGTGGAGAGAAGGTATGGGCTGCATCCACACTGCAGAAATAATCTGGTTTGACATCACTGTCATGGCTCAATGCTATGGAATTCTGGGAGTTGTTGTTTGTTGTGGCACCAGAGCTTTGCTCTCTGGTTTGTTGTGGCATCATTGAGCCATGCCAGTTAAAGTGGTGTCAAACTGCATTATTTCTGCAGTGTGGATACAGGCACGGACACACTTCTCTTTCAGGATGTGGACCCCTTTCAGGTGAACAATGTCTTAAAGAGGGGCCTGTGAAAGATGGGATGCTGTGTTATCTAACCAGAGATTTTTGTGGGTTTTTTGGGCTATATGGCCATTTTCTAGAAGAGTTTATTCCTGATGTTTTGCCAGCATCTGTGGCTGGCATCTGTGGCTGGCATCTTCAGAGAAGATGCCAGCCACATATGCTGGCTAAACATCAGGGATAAACTCTTCTAGAATGTGGCCATATAGCCCGAAAAAAAACCACAAAAATCTATGGATGCCAGCCATGAAAGCCTTTGATTTCTCATCTAACTAGGTTGGTTATTCTGAAGTAAATGACTATTCCAGTCACCACACACTCTACACATAAAGCAGTGCTATCCAACCCTAGCTGGCCTGGCTGGTTGATGGCCAGGAACAGCAGATCCTGCAGAGATGCCAACTTCTCCATGCACAGGTTCTTTCTGAGGTGGTTTTGCATGTGAGAAGATGCAGGAGTTTATCACATGGGAGGAATTTCTCTCAATTGCAAATGGAGCCAATTCGCAATTATGTGAATTTGCTAGTTTAGCGAATTTACGTGAAATCTGATTGCATTCGGAATGCATTCAGAATGACTTCCCATTTCCCGAAAATGACCCCCCCCCCATTGCCCGAAATTGCATGAGATACTCTAATACACAATTACATGAAACCCCATGATTGCGTTTGGAATGACTTCCCATTGCCTGAAATTGTGTGAGATACACTCATTCGCAATAATGTGAAACCCCATGATTGCGTTTGGATTGCCATTGCATTATACTCCCAAATTCCGTCGTATGCTAAACTCCACAGTCCCCAGGCTCAATCCTTGGCATCTCCAGAGAAGGCAAAGGAAGGAAACCACAGACCAGCTAGGCTACCTCACAGGTTATGCTCCATTTGGAGCATAACCAAGGAGCATGACTTTCTATTTCCGTGAGGGTTTTGAGCTTTCATTTGGTCATTTTTCTTGAGTGTTCTCCATTTTGCGGTGCCTTGACCTCCTTTGCATTTAAGACACCTGGTCCCCCTGAGCCTCTGCAAGATGGATTTTGAACATTTTGGCCTCCTCTTAGCTGTGGCTTCACTGCCTCTTGCCCACAGCCAGAGGGGGCCTCACTGAAAAGAACAACTAGGCCCTGCAAAATGGAGGTCGTTCCTGGGAAAAAAATGGTGGCCATCCAGTCCAAAAATAAAAGCTCCAAACACTTAATATAAAATACGCATCCATCCTTCTTAGCTATGCTCCAAATGGAGGGCATTCTGGAATTCTTCCTGGACAGGAGGCTGAAATGGAGGACACTGAAGAATAATGGAGGGCACGAACAAAGACAAGCTCAAAACACTCCTAGGAATGTGACATTTCTGGGTCATGCTCAGAAATGGAGGACATTGTGGAGAGGAGGCTGAAATGGAGGACAATGAAGAATAATGGAGGGCATGACCATGGAGAAGCTCAAAACATCCTAGAAATGTGAAATGTATGCTTCTAAAACATGCTCAATATGGAGGACAGTGTGGAGAGGAGGCTGAAATGGAGGACATTGAAGAAGAATGAAGGGCATGACCAAATAGAAGCTCAAAACACTCCTAGAAATGTGACATTTCTGAGTCATGTTCAGAAATGGAGGACATTGTGAAGAGGAGACTGAAAGGGAGGACACTGAGGAAGAATAATGGAGGGCATGACCAAGATCAAAAACACTCCTAGAAATGTGAAAGGCATACTTCTGAGTAGACACTATGGAGAAGAGGGACAGTGTGGAGAGGAGGCAGAAATGGAGGACACCTCCTGGGAAAGGAGGACCTTCCTCCAAGGCGCCTTGGGGAAGGGGGGGGTCGCTTCCCACTTATATCCTTGGGGTCCAGAAGAGGTTGAGAGAGTGTGACTTGCCCAGGCTGGTTCTCCATGGGCAATAATGATGAGGTGGGGAATAAAGGAATGGAAACCCTGCTGGTCTCCAGAGTGTGGAAGTCCAGCCAGAGCAAGCTCTCCCTGTCTGGTTCTTCAGTTCTCTCAGTCAGTTTCTCTCCCCCCAACTTTTAGGGTGGAGCAAGGCGGGGGAGGGCTTTTGTTTGGGTCTGCTGCTGCTACGCCTCCTCCTCCTTTAGTCCTTTTCCTCCCTCTTTCCAATCCTCCCCCACCTTGGAGGGCAAGGCAGGGAAGAGAGAGAGAGAAAGAGAGAAAGAAGCAGCCTCTGCAGCCTCGCCTCCCTCTGGGTCTCCTCCTGGGCCTGGCCTCTGCCCCACACTCCCCCCCCCATGCAACCCCAGGGAGGGAGGAAGGGGGGGTTGGACTGTCTAGGCTCCCCTGCACCGCCCCATTGTGCCCCAATCGGGATCCTCCTCCTCCCTCCTCCTCCTCCTTCTGCCTCTAGCAGCAGCAGCCCATCATCATCATCATCAACATCATCATGTGATGCTGGTAAGTCCTTGGCAAGTACAAGGGGGCTCTCTGTGTCTCTAGTCCAGAAACAACCCCCCCTAATAATAATAATAATAATAATCCCCAATTCATTTCCTGAGAACTGCAGGGAGGAGGGAAGAAGACCCCCAGGGAAAGAGAGAGAGCACACCCACACCCCTCCCCACACACACACACACCCAGCTGGCAGGGTGGGTGTGTATGTCTGTCTGGATGTGCCTCTGTGTGTGTGTGTGTGTGTGCAATGGGGAGGTGTGGTGGGGGAAGAGGTGAGTGAGACACACAGAGGGGGACTCTTCGACTTCTCCTGTGAGAGAGAGGCAAAGGGACTAGTAGCCTCTCTGCTGTGTACTCCAGCTCCTGCTCAGGTCTGTGCCTCTTCTTCTTTTTCTCCAGCCTTCTTTGCTCAAAATAAACAGAACAATGTGAGATATATGTGTGTGTGTATGTCTGTATGTGTAAGTATGCTTCTGTATTCTTCTGCTCGCCCATCCCATAACTCTTTTTGGGCTTTGAGGGGAAATATATACATATGTGTGTGTGTGTGTGTGTGTGTATACAATATATATATATATATATATATATAGTCACACACTTACATATTCTGCTGCCCCATCCCATAACTATATTTGGGCTTTGGGGTTGTTCAAAGAGAGGAAAGATTTGCATGTATATATATGTGTGTGTGTGTGTGTGTGTACACACACACACACAGAGAGACTTAAATATTCTGCTGCCCCATCCCATAACTATATTTGGGCTTTGGGTTTGTTTAAACATGGGAAATATATACATATGTGTGTTTGTGTGTACACACACACACATTCTGCTGTCCCATCCAATAAACTATATTTGGGCTTTGGGGTTTTAAAACAGGGGAAATACACACACATATGTGCACACACACACACACACACACACTTTTATATTCTGCTCTCTGTATTTGGGCTTTGGGGCTGTTTAAAGAAGGGATATGTACTGTATGTATTTATGTATGGAGAGAGAGAAGTACTCAGAGTGTATTGGGGGCATGGATTCTTTTTTCTTCCTGGGGATGGGGACCATTGGTTGTCTTGCTTCACCTAGCACAGATTCCTGGATTTAGGGAAGCCTTCGTTTCCCTTCTGGATAATGCATGTGAACAGGGTAAATTTAGCCTAGGGGGGGACTCCCCCCAAAAAATAACCCCTGCCAAACTCTGGAGGTGGCAAAGAAAAGCAAAGAGAGCAGGTTGAATGGGGACTTGGTACTGCTCTAGTTTGTCACTCCCCCCTGTTCTCATCTTCCTCCTTCTTTCTGAGTCTCTCTGCATTTGGTTGGCAAGGGGTTAAGGTTTTGAGGGCACTTGTGTGTTCATTTGTGTTCCTTGCGCCACACTGGTTACTCTTCTGGTAGTCCTGACATGGACCTGTCACTTGCTACAGTGCATAGTTTGTGCAAGGGAGGAGGGAGCAGGGGGAGGGGAGGGGATTGCTGCCCTGTCTAGCATTGGACCCCTCCTTTCTACCTCCCTTTTCCATTAAGGTGGATCTGGCTGGAGTTGACAAAGGGAGAAGGTTGCCTTTCGACCAGTGGTAATGAATATTTGAGACTCAGCCTGTGCAACTGCAGCTTGCCTCCATATGAGCTTGCGGGTAATGCGAGAGCACTGACCTGGGTATCATGAGCGAGCCTGAATGCAGTGAGTTTATATGCAGAAAGAACCAGTGCCTAGTTGGCTTGCTCTTTCTGAACTTCTCAGAAAGTTTTTGAAAGTGTCGAGTGGTGGAGGGAGGGGAGCTAAAGGCCTAACGGAGAGCTTCAGTAATTGTGCTGGACTTTTGTATTGTTTTCTGCAGTCTCTCTGGTCTCTTTGCACCCCCTGCCCCTACTGACAAAACCCCTCTATCGTTATGCAGTTCATAACTTATTCATAACTTCTTATGAATTAAAGAAGTTCGACTGGTTTGAAAGCCTTAGTCTCTAAATATCTAAGTACAGTGGAATGCATAATCTGTATAAACACACACACACACAAGCTAACATTGGTGGTTCTCACTATAGGTTCTGCTCACAGCTATTTAAAAGCAGTGCAGTGAATACTTTCATGTCAAGCTTGTTTGTCCCCCCCCCCCAAACTGAATAAGCATTATGGAGCTGTTGAGGAAAACATTTGTATTTACATCCAAAGCATGTGGGTTTGCTGTTATGCCAGGCAAATGCCAGTCAAACCAACGTCATGCTTTAAAACCACCTAGATCCCCTCCATTCCCTTTTCCTGCTGGAGGATAGAGTTGCTAAGCTAAGTCAATGGCCTGGTATGAAAAAATGCCTCTTCTTGTCATGGATGGGGCAAGGGGCTCTTGGTTTTAGGAATAGGGAGTGGTTGGTTTTTAAATGTAGGAAGTCCCTTCTTTTTCATAGGCTCTTGCTCTTAGTTAAGGATGTTGCAAAAAGCAGCAGTAACAAATGTATAAAGTCATACAGAGACTTTATAAATGTATAAAGTCAGCATTGGCAGTGTGGTGTTCTTACTTCCAAAAGTCCTTAAGAGACAATTTCTTGTCCAAGAGCAAAGATGCGAGACTCAAAGATACTGAAGATGTTGGTTCATGTACACGCCTTGTTGTTTTGTGCCATGCCTTTGGTGGCTTTGGCTCACAAAATCTGGCTTTTGATTGGCTGACAGCCGGGAAAACAAATTGGCCCAATTTAAGAGTCATGTGGTGAGGAGTGGGATGGAGATGCCGGTTTCCATGGTGTCCTCCCCCTTCGCCTCCTTCCCCCTTCCGAAATCTCCCTTCAGAAGCTTGGCAGGTAGGTATTTGTGGCAGTCGTGGACCGTGTCTTTATATGGCCCTGGTATGTGAGCTGCATTTTCAGAGTAGTCTTCAGCTTTGAAATAAAACAGGAGCAGCAAAGAGTGCAAACACACACACACATACACACACACACACACTCGCTCTCTCACACACACACAAGCACACACCCACATTGTCAAGGATAAGATGGGAAGGATAGCCCAGGCAGGTCTCGGAGGAGATGCAGTTGAAGTAAATAAAATCTGAATCCCCCCCCCCCTTATGACACAGCACACTTCTGTTTGTCAAAGTATATCACTGGTTGAAAAATGATGCACTTAGCACATCAGTGGAAGCGTTGAGTATACAACCACCATACCTGGTAAAGTAAGGCAGGTAAATCTGTTCTCCCTTTCTCTCCCCCCTCCTTCTGTTCCTGCACTATATATTTAAGAGCACGGTAGAGCTAACTGTCTTACCAGCAGTATTTTCCCTCTGCCTCATGCGCAAACACAATGATGTCACTTTCCTTTTCTGCTCTCTGGTGGGGAGGGGGGCAGGAAAAGAAGGCTGGGCCACTCCTATTTGCTCTCAGGTCACGCATGGTGTTTCCTAATGGCAGTAGGGCTATTGCAGATGCCATTATTGGGGTCAGGAGTTTCTTCTCTTAAGGATTCTGAGGTGATGCTGAGGACGAAATGCGGGATAGGTACTCTGCGTAATTCTTATGCATTGCTTTTTCTTTTTTTAAAAGAGAAGAACTCTGGGATGAGGAGCAAATGTTGCGTCTCACTGTTACCTGTTTCAGGCAGAATGATTTGTCGGATAAAAGCTTGTGATAAATAAAAATAAAAAATGTCACTCTTGTTTTTTGTATAAAGTCCTGAAGAGATCTGTGCAAACTCTTAAATAATGGTACATTTATCTTTCTCTTTTGCTGTCCTGGAACAAGGCTTTGCGTACTTGACAAGCATATGCATTTGCCCTCTTCCACAGTGACATTCCTGGACTTAGAATCTTTGAAACACATGATGAGTAATACTGCCCAAGCTTTCATGAACTTCTAGGCTAAACATATTCACATCCCCCTCAAAAGAACATGCTGTTTGTTCACCCTTGCGGCACTGAATCCGCCCCCTCCCTGGCTCATCTTCCAAGCACCGAGATGACAGCGAGGATTGTGCCCTTGGGACGGTTGCAGGGCAAACACTCAGGACTTCCACCCTGAGGGTTTGTGTGTGTAATCATTTAGTGGCAGACTACATATTTGCATAAATGAAGTCCTAGATTCAGTCTGCAGTATGACTTCAATTCAAAGGATCTCTGCAAGATTGCTGCCAGAGAAAACAGTACTAGGCTGGATGGGCCAGTGAGTAAACCAGTGGTCAGACTTGGTATAATTTATGGAGCTACCTAACCTTGTTAGCTGCTAGTCCCAGCCACTGCAGTCCAAGTGTGCCACCCCCAAAGAACCCCAGGTCACTTGTTCCCACAAGTATTTGAATTTTTGTGTTTTTTTTTTGCTGCAGATATTGTAATGTTATCTTTTTGACTGGTTTGTTTGAGAAACTACAGGTGAAGTAGGAAGACCATATCACGAAGTAGCTAATGTCGATGAGCGTAAAGTTGGTAGTTTAGTTTCTTCCAAAAACACTTAAAAGGCGATATTAACATGCTATATAGGCATGTAAATGATGCAGTGAGAATTCACAGTGATATACTAGTCTATCTTGAAGACCTCAGTACAGAAGGACAAAGGGATGGGTCAGTGTTCAGAAGTGCAACTGTGGAAAGATAAGGTGTGTGTGCACGTCTATCACGCATGCATGCACACACATAGTGATGGGAAGATGGGGTAGGATGTTAAACTGTGACCTATTATAGGGCATGGCATGACCTGTGTCCCCTCCTCCCATTTACATCAGCAGATGGTGTGAAGAACCAGGGGTTTGAACAGGGATGGAAGTATCACTCTCAGTGTTGTATAGGGCCTTGGACTAGAGAGGGAAGGAGGTGGGGGAAGCTGCCAGCAGGAAGGAGGAATTCTTTAACCAGTGGGGCTCCTATGCTGGCTTGGAAAAGGAGTTCAGAAATTGGAAAGTGAACAGTACTGCTGTTATTTATCTGAGAGTCTTGTCAGCCAGCCAGGCATGCAAAGGGAGGGTGGGCTGAAGGTTGAGGCCAAGCATATAAAGTGAAATGTTCAGACTTTTCAGCTGTTTTTTAAAAGATAGATCCTGTAATAGAATCATAACAAATTAACTCTCTTTAATAAGTTTTCCCTTCAATATTTTTTTATAAAAAGGACAGATACAGTATTCAAAGACAGCTCTTATCAGTGTCTTTTCTTGCAAAGGAGATAAAGCTTCTCTGGCTGCAGAAGAAGAAAAGATACTTGATATTTTGGGTGAGATTCCAGTCCCTATTGCTCAAAAAGGGAGTATGAATATCAGGATAAAAAAGGGATTCTGGAACAATGTTCTTTGAGACATAATATTTTCCTAGTATGTATTTTTTTCCTCTTGCCTTATGGGGAGAGGAGAAGAGAGAGAGATTGTGAGTGATAAAGAGAGAATGGGATCTTCCCTTTCATCTTTATTTATGGAAAACAAGGTATGAAGAATTTTCTCGCTTAAAGGCATGTGTTTGTATTGTACTGAGCACATGTCACATCATTTGGGCATGCATCACAACATCCTAGGTCTGAAAAAACTTTCCACTGGGAGGTTGTGACAGTGATCACCCTGCCCTGTACCTGTGGCTGCCAACCCAGCCTGTTTGCGTTTGTACAACCTCTCTGGCTGGCACAGCTGTACAGCCTGCCTCACTAGCCTCCTGTGATGTGTCTATGGAGTTTATCAGACGATGGAAATTGGAAGTATAATCTAATGGCAATCCGAACGCAATCATGGGGTTTCACGTTATTGCGTATTAAAGTATCTCACACAGTTTTAGGCAAAAGGGAAGTCATTCTGAATGCAATCATGGGGGTTTTCGTATTAAAGCATCTCACACAGTTTCGGGCAAGGGGGGTCATTTTCAGATAATGGGAAGTCATTCTGAACCCATTGCGAACGCAATTGGAATTCACATAAATTCACTAAACTAGCAAATTCACGTGACTTTGCTCCAATTGGCTCCATTCACAATAAAGAGAAATTCCTCCTACCTGATAAGGTCCCTAGAGAGAAGGCTTCCTTTTGTTTGTGGGAATGCAGTTGTTAGGATATGATCTTTCTGTAAAGTAGCCTTCAAAATAAATCTACAACTATTACTAACCTGTTTGTCCCTGGATATCTCTTTGTGACCTGGGAAAAAAAAGTGGTGCATTGGGAGAAGGCAACTGCAAATGTTCCTCCAGGTAACAAAAAAAGTTTCCAAGACTGATTGATTGATTGATTGCTGTAGGGAATCAGGAAAATGGATTTTTCCTGATGAGACATTTTTCAAGCAGTAAACACAGCTTAAGCTTTCGGGGTGGTTGGGCATGGAGGTAGAGGGGGACTGGAGAATTGAAGTGAGATGGAACTCTGCCTGCCAAATTCATCTCACAAGCTTGGAAGATCTCCTCCTATCCTTTATTGTGAAGCCTTTTAAAGGCTTATCTGAAAGAAGATAGGAGGAAGCACAAGACAGGTGCATGTTGGGAATAAATGTTTCTACACCTAAGAATGGCTGAGATCATGAGGTGGGGTATAGAGACCTTGCCTAAGCCAGTTCAGTCTAATGGTGGCCAAAGTTTTTCTAAAACAAGTCTTGATAATCTTGTCCAGTATAAGGTTTCATCTATTCTAGGAAGCCTGTTTCCCCTGGCATCCATACTAGAAGTATCCCGTTTGTAGCTTTGTCGTCCATAATTCCTGGAGTAGAAGGGTATACTAATTGGTGTGGGGATTTAATCATCTTGTCTCAAAAGGCTATGGGAATGCTTATTTGCAGTTACTAAGTGCCAATGGAGTGCTTCCTTCCTTCCTTCTTTTTTTTTAAAAGTTTGATTGCAATAAAGGCTGAGGTGTTTATGGCAGGTTTGGTCAGCTTGTACATCCTGTTACAGTTGGCACTTGAAGTGGTTTTCCACATGTTGGTAGGGTTTTGTTTTAATGTAGCAAACTCAGTATCACATGCTGGTGCAACATCAGCCTTGGCTGCCTTTTGCTCTTTGAACTATTGGTCTGTCTTTTACCCGCTTGAACACGTGTGGAGAGGGGAAGAGAAGCACAGTAGAACCAGCTTGGTAATCCAATTGACTTGGTAATGCAAACATGAGCAAGAACATGTGAAGGGGTAGCTGGCTTAATAGTCTCCTCCCTGATCAATTTGGTGCTTCACACCAAGTGCAAAGCATCCTTGTCCCCCTCATGGAGGCCAACAAAGAGGATCCTCTCAGCAGTGGCAGTTGTCACAGAGCTAAGGAACCAAGACCAGTGGTCCTCAAAGTTTGGCACTTCAAATGTCTTGAACTCCAGTCTCCCAAAATTTCTGACCTCTGGCCATGCTGAGTGGGCCTTCTGGAAGTTGAAGTCCAAAACACCTGATATGTGATTTATTCATAAAAACCCAATGCATTTTGTCCTGTATATGCCCACAAAGGTCTTCATCAGGTCCTGTTTGGAATTTAACTTGGGCATCATTTAGCTCCTCCTCCTCCTCCTCCTCCTCCTCCTCCTCCTCCTCCTCCTCCTCCTCCTCCTCCTTTTTTGGCTAGCTATATTGGGTGCTCCCCAGTTTTTGTTTCTTTCAAAACCATCTGATGGACCAAAGTTTGAGAACCACTCTTTTGGAGGAATGGAATAGGTCATCCTGAAGAATGGTTCCAGGGACAATTTGATGATTATATATGAGAATCTGACGCTGGATTTCACTGGCTTCTTGGACTCTAGAAGTGGTTGCATGCTGGAATTAATGGTCACATCAGTAAAATCAATTCCTGGTTGCTAATTCTGATTAGTCTTCAGAGGTACGTGAGAAAAGGGAATCCAGCCATACCTACATGTCTCTTTCTTGTATGGACTCTTATGCTGAAGTTGTGGATTGCATTATTTGTATTACAAAAATACATTACAAGTATTACAAAATTTTTCTTTAAAAAAAAAATCAAGTCTGCTGCTTGGGTCCTTGTTCATTTACAAAGCCAAAGCCAATGGCTTAACCTTCTCTCTAGGAGAAGGGTTAGTGAAGGAAAACAGTGCTTTTCCAAGAAAGAGGGTTTGTTTTTGGAAGAAAAAGAACCCCTCCTTATTATTGGTGTAGCTGTGAAGCCTTGACCTTCTCAACTCTTGGCTAGTGGTTGTTTACTGCATCTGCAGTCTCTGTGAGTGGTGAGAAGGAGAGAGAGTCATGTAGCCTCATTTCTTGTTATGCAGACAGACATAGCAGTGTGTAAAAGGCACATAGAGGAACAGTATCAAGCCGTTGCATTGGCTATACTGTTAACAGAATATGTTCATTCTTGTAAAGGAAAAGTCTTGGCTCTTACAAACTTTTAAAGAGGAAGATTTGCTTTTGTGATCATATGCTATCTTCTGTCTTCTACAGATAAGCTCTTCTTTCCTTTTCTACAGTATAATGAGAGTTTTTAAAATACACGTCCGTGTTTTAGTTGACCTTGAAATAATTTTGAACATTTAGTGACATTGTAGCATTTCCTACTTCAATATCAGTTAAGAAACTCTCTTATTTATAAATCATGGACAAGTGTCCTCCCCCCACCCCCCGGAAATGGATTTAAAAGTGAGGCTGCTGATGGTAGGGAAATAGACAAGGGTGATATTTCAGAACTGTTTGAAAAGTTGTTACTGCAAAGTGATTGTTTTAGTTAACATCACTAGCACAATTCTCTTGAAAATATTGGCAAGAGAAATTGCTTTAGTTATCAGTGTATTGTTTCTGAAAGTTCTGCCTCTCTTAGTGTGGGGATGGGTGGAGAGTCACACATAATGCAGCTGTTTGTTTCTCTTAAGCTAACAGCTGTTTTTCTCTTTCAAACCACAAGTCTTGGCTAGGAGATTATCTGTGCGGAACAAAGTTGTGGAAGGTGGGTGACAAGGGGGTTGAACAGAATCCTTGCCCCTCTTCCTTTTCCCAAGAAACCAGTTCCTATACAATCTAAATGCTACTCTGTCTTTTTGCTCATCTGTACAGTATGTTTTTATATACTTCACAGTCTCTTCAAATTTATTTCCCACTTCTGCAGGGAATTAAATTTGTAAAATATGTATGGTAGCATCAGGGATTTGTCTGTCTTACACAAATAACAAGCAAACTCTGGACTCCAAGCAAATCTATTTTTACGACAAGAACTAAGCAAGTTCAGTTAGAGTTATTCAAGATTATTTTATATAGCATCCTGCTTCCAATAGTTAAGTATTTAACTATTGTGTTTTCCTCCTTCCTTGCCTTAAGAAGCAGAATATGATGGTGGCAAGATTATGGGAAGTACAGGTTGATGGAGTTTGAATGAACAATGAATACTAGTAATAGGAACAAAATCAAGAATTCTGTAAAATCATGAATTTGTGCAAATGCATATTTTACTCCTGTTCATTGAAAGCTTGTTCCATCCCTCTACTAGTTATAAATATTTCCAGATATTGCCCATATGCTTCTAACCTTTTCCAGATAATTATGAAGTCTAAAAACATATACGTAGAAGGGGATCTGTTATTCTGGGGTAGTGGTCATGGGAATTCCATGTTGATACCTAATTCTTGCTTTTGTAATCAACTAAAAATTTTGGAACATACCACATTAATCATTACAAATTACAAATGGGTTGTTGTGTGCCTTTCCCATGTGTTGACATTTCATTTTTCAAGAAGATATTACACACACACACTGTAAAGATTTGGTCTTGTGCCCAACAAATTAGTTCCTAATTAAAAAAAAACAACACCTCCATGTGTTGCATGCCACTAAGGTATATTATTTGTTTTATTTTATTTATATGCAGCTTTCCCCTAAATTGTACCCAAGGTGACTCACAAAAGGTGTCCCCAAAAAGAGTACGGTTTTTAAAATGCAATCAAAACATCACATCAATACAACAAGGTGTGATTGTGAACATTCATTGTATGGGGCAGTGAATGAGGTATGCACTTGCTCCAAGAGTGGCAAAATTGTTTTCTAAATAACTTCTCTAGTGGCGAGAATGTGGCCTGCAACAACTTGTTGGAGCATCTTTTAGATGTTCTTTGCTCTCTTGGATAGTCAGCAATGTTTTACGCTGATTTGTGGTATTTTAAAAGTAGCACACTATTCTCTGAAGTGGGACAGCAATAGTTGTTTTTGAGGCTGTGCATCCATTTCATTGGAAATGTACGTCCTGTCAGGATAGCAATGATGTGAGAAAGCCCTCCTGTTCCCCATTATGAAAAGAGTTTCACATGACCCAAATCCAGAAAAAGAAACACCCAGTGTACAACTTTTCCTTCTTTAGACCCTGACAATTCCAAGCACAGTTCAGTTAGAAAACAGTAGAGGAATCTCTGAAGTAACTCCTCTTACAATTTCTAAGGTGGAGCAGGGGATGGGGCTAGAAGGAAACAAGAGGGTTCTCTGAGCTGCTAAGGTTCTTGGGGTATGAAAAATGGTGAGAAAGAAGAGGTCTTTTGAGGTACTGCTGGTAAGATAGCATTAAAAAAAAAGGAGGGGTACAAAAATAGGAGACTCCATGGACTCCTTTTGGGCTACTCAGTATAGATCCGAGCAGTACCAGGTACACTACAGCTAGTAAATAAATAATACTCAATTTGCTTTAATGAGAAGGATCTTTCATTTGATCTGACTCTTTAAAGCTCCAGCAGGAACTTGATCTGAAGTCCTTTAGAAGACTGACATCTTTGTAGTTCAGCATAATACTCTCTGCTCTTCCTAACTGTTCTAACAAATTAATGTGTTCAGCATTTGATGGTTATTTGACTGGTCAATGGCTCACCCCAGGAGAAAACAAAATCAAGACAAGTATATCACCTGTAGCATATAGTTATTGGACAGGATAGCCCTCGTGTTGGGGATTTCTTCATATTACTTATTAGCAAACAGAGACGCTGAAGCACAGGGGGAACCAGAATCCAGGTGCTCAGCATGCCAGAGCCCAAAGGCTCAGCTACCGCAATGTTATCACACAACTATCTGTTCTGCACTTCCTGACAAACACACCTGTTTTAACTTACTAGTGAAGTAACAGGTGCTACTCTTTACTAGCTTCAGTTGCTGCAGAGACTCAGAAAAAGCATTGTAAGAGTGCAACTTTGGGGCCATTTCTAAAAAGGAATGCTCAGGGCTTTTGTTGTTGATGTACACCTTAAGCAGAAGACCTTTTTTTTTTTTAAGGAAACATCCCATCTTCAAATATGCATTTTTGAGTAGCGTTTTTGTTCTTTTCCACTTGCTCACACACTGATTTGTTTTACTTGTTTAGTGTGAAACTGAATATCAGAATATCTGTTATTGAGAATCTTGTGTCGATGGTTTAGTTTGTGGTCCAGTGGGCACAGTAGTAAGCAGTTATGAGTCTCATTCTCAGATTGTAGATCTCATCCACTCTAGCGAATGTAGCCAAAATTAAGGGATGGTGGGAGCTGTACTCTGCAAACATCTCAAGGGCCCCAGTTACCTGTTCTGAAATAGTGGATCAGTCTTTGATTTCCTGTCACTCCTTGTTACTCTGTGTGCGTTCTGTAGCTCTGTATCACAACACATAGTCTTCAGTCTTGTATATTTTCTTCCTTATACAGTTACAGAGTAGCTAGGGATATTGAAATGCTCAGCCTAATAAGGACGGCAGAATAACCAAAATATGATTGCTGGTTTTTATTGCCACACAGACAACATACTTCAGTGGCCTTTCAGACAAATTAATTGGTATGGCTTGTTATGTGCTGTTGGGGAAAATAAGTTGTTGTTTATGTTGGCTATAAATATCGTTGATGGCAGTTGAACTTCACTGACTATCTCCATTCTCATCTGTTTTAAATAATAATATGCTTTGTGTCCAAGGACTTTCCTTCTTATGTTCCCCTGGGGATCACTTTTCCTCTGCTGTAGCAGTGATGAGCATTCAGGATGCTGGTCTCCTTTGCATTCTACTCTTCTGCACCTTCTTCCTATCTGCCTTATGCATCTGAAGCGTAAGAATAGCCAATAGTCCTTTCAAGCTGACTAGATATGTTTGAGAAAGCAACTTTCTATCTTAGCCTATATTTAAGAATACGAGCACTGAGAAGGCTAATTAAATTGAAATTGAAATTTCAATTAAAAGGCTAATTGAAATTTGGTCCTGATTATTATCTAAGGCTTTTTTTTTTCTTACACACTTTCCCATAGTACATATACTTTCCTTGACTATCTCTTTCTATTGGATAGATTTTTAAACTTTCTATTACTGAAATATAAGTAAAACATCTAGGGGTAGCCGTGTTGGCCATATAGCAAATCCAATAACATCCAAACAATGATACCTTTATGGGGCCAACCAAAATGCACAATTACATGTTGCAAGCTTTTGAAGTCACACTGGCTTCTTCATCTGGTAAACAGGAGAAAGACATTGAAGGTGTTAGTCGTAGGCCTGCATTTTCTGTTTCTGGTCTTAGTTCAGATGGTAGGGAGGGCTCTCTACAGGCTGGCGCCTCCCCCTTTGGCCATGTGGTTACAAATTCAAGAAAATTTAATGCCCACTTGCAGTTCAAAGAAGACATTTCCTTGGAATCCAGCATGTATCCTTCCGTTGTGAAGCCACAGGCTCCTATGTAGGTAGAGAACACTGACTTTCTCAAGAAGTTTTCATGTTTTGCATCTGGAAATGGTGTAGTGGTAAAGCATGCCAATCAGTGCCAATATGTGGAGACTGTGTGACTGTAAATAGTCTAATACAACAAAACATCTTTTCTATAAATGACATGTTGAAATGTGATTCATGGTAGTGAGTCCTGACCTTGTGGCATTTGTTCTCTTTAAATTTATCTCACTGTAATTTTGTGGATCAAGAAAAAGAAATTGTATGGTCAGGAAGCTGATAACATTTCTCTCTGGTAGAATTAATGCTGTTTGACACCTGTTTAACTGCCATGGCTCCATTCTATGGAATCCTAAGATTTGGAGTTTATTATGGCACCAGAGCTCTCTGAGAGAGAAGGCTAAATATCTCACAAAACTACTAATCCCAGAATTCCATAGCATTGAGCTATGACAGTTAAAGCAGTGTCAAACTGCATTACTTCTTCAGTGTAGATGCAGGCTTACTGTGACTGATGAAAAATGCACAAGCTATTTCCATTTAATTCTGAAATACTGAGTCAGTGAATTAAAGCACTCTGTGGAAAATAGTCAATCTACATTTTGCAGAAGAAAAGACTTAAAAGTTGGTAGATGGTCTGTAAAATACTAATGTCATGAGATTGCTTCTTTGCTATAGGAATACTAATTGTCAAGCCATGTGAGGGCCTACTGCAGACCTTACCATTATAGTGCTGCATTATACTTTGGACATGACCGCCATAGCTATACCAGTGCTAATTGTTTTCTGTAGGAAAACGTAAGGCAAGCAGCTCTCCATATGTTGTTGAATGGTAAATATTAGCAGCCCTATCCAGTAAAGGGACTGACACAGCGTCATTTCAACAACATCTGGAAGGCTGCATATAAAGTGAGGATTCCAGACCTTCTGTTCTAAACTACTGTCTAAACCAGTAGACTGCAGCATTCATCACCACTAGCTGCCATAGGCAATAATGAGGAATGTTGGGAGTTGAAGTACAACAGGAACTGGAGAGCCACAATGCCTATTCTCTTGTAAACAGTTTTGGAACCTTTATTGGGACAGCTGTACTACATATGTATGCCTGGTACAAGGAGGTATCCAAAATTTTTAATTATCACCTTTACAATTTTTTTACAGAAAGTTTGTTTTGATTTGTAGTTGTTAACTTATCTCTATGAAGTCACCATCCAGATTTACACATTTTGCCCAGCGTTTCTCAACCCTCCAAATTCCATTATTGTAGAAGTCTGCAGAAACCTGACAAGGATTTGCAGAACCAGTCACAAAAATAAAGGACACAATGAGTTGATTTTCTCAGCAACGTGCACTTAGGGACCAATGATGACTCTGACAAAATTTCATCAATATGCCATAATAACTTCCGGGTGATAATTATTACTTTACGATACCCCTTCGTAAGGCGCAATCTGCAGACTTCTACAATATCAGGTATTCAGAGGGTCAAGATATGCTGGGAAAAATGTATAAATCTAGATAGTGACTACATAGAGACAAGTTAACAACTACAAATCAAAACAAACCTTCTGTCAATTTTGTAAAAAAGTGATCCTTAAAACTTTACGATACCCCCTCATATTTAAACCAAAGGTGGAAAAGTTACTTTTTTTGGAATAAAACTCCCAGAAGGAGCCCTGATGGTGCAGTGGTTAAATGCCAGTACTGCAGCCAGTATTGTAGATACAAGGTTGTGAGTTCGATCCCAGAGCTCTAGGGTTGACTCAGCCTTGCATCCTTCCATAGGTCACTAAAATGAGTACCCAACTTGTTGAGGGCAGCTAGCTTACATGTTGTAAATCGCTTAATTTGCAAATATAGTCTTTCCGAATCAGACAACGTGATTGTCAGGATTTGTTTTCTCATTTTGTCTCTCATAGTTGAGGTCTACCTATGATGTCAATTACAGGCCTCTCTCATCTTTTTAACTGGGAGAACTTGCACAATTGGTGGCTGACTAAATACATTTTTGCCCCACTGTATATTATTTTGGTGTTTGTTTCAGGGTAATGACATTGCAAGTGCCCCATTAGTTTGAAATGTTTCCGAAGTTATTGTTATAAATTAGTACATATCTACCTTTTAATTCTGTAGTTTGTTCAATAAATTGCTTATTATTCATTTTGTTGTTGTTGTTGTTGTTGTTTTGCACTTTCAAGTTGTTTCTGACTTATGGCATCCCTAAGGCTCATGGTGTTTTCTTGACAAGATTTGTTTGGAGGAAGTTTGTCATTGCCTTCCTTTTGCCCGGCTGAGAGCATGCAACTTGTCCAAGGTCACCCAGTGGGTTTTGTGGCCAAGCTGGAAATCGAACCCTGGTCTCCAGAGCCATAGTTCAAAACTAAAATAAATAATAATAATAATAATAATAATAATAAAAAATAAAAATAAAAAAATGTGATAGAGAACAGTGACCTGAGGTTGGACTTCTGCAGGATATTATGACATGCCAATTAATTTATCAGCCAAGGTAGAGATGAAAAATCACTGGTGCAGATTATCTTTGGTGCCTTCTAGCAAAGTGTTGTGTAAGCAAAAATGGAACTACGTTCCAATTTCTAATATTATGGTTGAACTGAATAGATTAGTCAGTCTCTTAGTCCAAATGGCAAAGAATTGAATTGTGGATTTGTATTTATTTGTTGACATATTTATTCCTCTTCTTCCAAGGAGTTCACAAAAAGAATGTTTTGTGCTAAGCTGTAATATAAAACAAACAAACATATTCTCCAAGTGTAGCCAAGATAGCACCAGCCACACATAAAAAGGAAGCACAGAAGGTTTGAAATAACATCAAGGGTTCCAGATTTTTTTTTTTTTAACAAAAGATCTTTAGCGAAAAACACTTTGGGATGGTGGTGGGGGACAAATGCTGAAACAGCTGAAACAGCTCAGTGAAGACTGAGCATGCTACATAGTTACAGAGTGCTTGTAGAGGTCTGTGCACACCTAGAGGAATAGAAAACTGGGTTCACAGAAGGAATGAGATGGAATATCCTGTGGCAAGTATGTCTTGTTGAGACTTCGAAGAGGAGCACAGTATAGTGCTTTGTTGCTACTTCTGTCTGTATTAAATAAATGGACAAATCACTATGCATGTGTTGGGAAAGAAGTAGTGAGCACTCGGCATGGTTTTTCAAATGAAATAATGTCTTGTAGTACGTAAAACTTGAAGGGAAAATTCACTGCTTTGGGGGAAGTGAAATTGAACAGCAGTAAAGATCAAGCTGTGTTGTTCATTTTCAGGTTCTTTTTTTTTATCCCAGAGGATAGGAAATCATGAGGGAAATGCTGTGTGTTTGCATGCACACTTGTGTGGATTTGCCACAGTGTCATTCAGACATTAATTTAAGTCTTTTTGACATAAACTGGTGCGATATGCAGGCTATGTGGCTGCCAGGCATGTTGAGTTGCCAAAAAACAAAATAAAAATGAGCACCAACATCATTGGTGCTGTAAGTTGTCCACGCCAGCACTAGAATATCTTCTTGCACATCTTGGAGGGATGTACTCCTGCTTAGAAGCTATTGGCATCACATCTTTTCATTCTTTTGAAAGCAGGAAATTACACAAAATCAACATGGAAGATTGATTCAAAGGGCATCTGAAAAACGGGACTCTCCCAGCCAGACCAAAACCCTTGATTTATCAAGTTACTAAGTGATGATTTTCTTCAACCTACATACAGGCCTCATTTTGTATCTTTTGAAATGTTGTCTTTGACTGCTCCAGCAACACAGTATTTCCTTTTGTGCCTCAGTTGATTTATTTAAATATATGTATATATGTGTGTGTGTGTGTGTGTGTGTGTAAGGAAACTTGCATAAAAGAAGACATACTGAATGAAACTACATCTAGCCTACAATTGTCTACTCTGGTGGTTCTCAACCTCCTGCTATCCAGAAGATTCAGGGAGCATGGTCCATGATCAGGCATTCTGGGAACGAAGTCCAAAACATCTGGAGGATCCGAGGTTGAAAAATCACTGTCTACTCTAAGTGTCTGCAGTTCTCCAAGACCTCAAGTAGGATCCTTTCCTGGCCTCTACTACTTGAAGATATTTTCTTATTCCTCGAGATAACCTGTAATAAACCATAGACTGTCTTCATGGGAAACATGCCCTCTATTACCGAGTCATGGCCTGTTCACAAGCCAAAAAGAAATACAAAACAATTTTTCTTCACTTGGTTGAGTGAAAAGTATGTGAAGGGACACCACCAGTCATTATGTTTCAAATAGTAACTCCTTATATGCAAGGGAATCAATCAGAGCCTTTACTTTCTACTCCAATTTACCAATTACCTATCCCCTGACAGCCCCCCTTCCTGAAGCTCAAGTCTCATTTCTTAAGCAGACACTTTCTTCAGCGTTTGTATTTCTTTGGCAACCAAAAGTCTGTGCACAGAACTAGCTTTCAGAGTGTACATTTACATTTGAAGTGATTTGTGTCTATATATTTACATGTTATGGATGTGTCAATATATAGGTCCTTGGAGCTTTGGAACGGAAAATTTTCTAGTGGAAATATATTTCACTTGCTGTCAGAAGCACTACTGTAAACCAGTAAGCAGGGTTATTTTTTTCCCTGAGTTAGTACTTGTTTGTACAGTGAAATTTCATGTGGTAACTAGGGAAGGTTTTATTGTACAGTAGGTTTCTCAATGTGGTGCTGTGAGAAAACCATGCATAGGCTACAAGGAATAAAATATAATAAATAAAAGTGTTTAGGTGTTTTTCAAGAAGGCTGTTCATTGCATCTCTGTATAACTCAGGGCTCTTGGTCTTGTGTCTGTCAAATTCACCTTCTTTGAGGGTGGGTGGGATGAGGTGAATAGTCTTAAAAGTCTTAAAGGATCCGTAAGATTCTGCCAGTCTCTGATTTACTCTCTGTACTCTTTCACACTACACTGTTGTAGCATTATCATTCCACTTTAATTGCAGTGGCAACATCTGTTGGAAGCCTAGGACTTGTTGTTTAGGGAGGGTATTTAGAATGAAACCTATGGGATGCTGTTTAGTGAGCTACACTGGCTGAAGTTTCAGGCAAGGCAGTTAAAGTGGAATAATAGTGATATAAATGTTTAGTGTGAAAGGCCCCCATGTCTCGGCTTCAGACATGACCAGATTATATTTATTATCACATTATGTTTAAGAGTCCATACTCTGCATGCTGTCACTTATGTAGTCAAAAGGGAACAGTCACACACATGAGAAAGCTTTCAAGAACCTCATAGTTCATGGGGGAACAAAAATAATAAGAAAATATATTCTGTGTCACGAGTGGGGAACATGTGGCCCCCTCAGATATTGCTAGACTACAACTCCCATCAGCTCTAGCTAGTAGAACCAGTGATAAGGGATAATGGGATTTATGGTCCAGTAGCATCTGAAGGGTGACTGACTTCTTGTCCGTGATCTAAGGGAGCCCAAACACTGAGTAACTGTCCAGTGAAGACCTAGCATACTCAGAACCTTGATGATTGAGGCGATCTGAAACCTGAGATGGGAGTGCTGGTATGGAAGGGCTGGAAGGGATACAACATACAGGGTCTCTTACCCCCTCATGACCATCCATTTGCTTATTATGGGAAGTTGCCCAGAGCACTCAGACAAATAATTTTATTTTGGGGCTTCACTAGTATACTTGTAGTAGTTTCACCCATATAGCCAAAGCAGACTTACCGAGAAACATGAAAGTATCATTGTGCTTAAGGAAAAGTGTGAAAGGTTTTTTTAAAAAAAAATGGGTAAAAAAGGTCAGAGAAGTAAATGGTGCCCAGTGAGGCAAACATGTTAAGTGGTCACAGAATACCAAACTCTTCTGTCCTGTACGTGGAGAGAGGCAAGTGTTGGTGGTGAGAATAGAAATCTGGAAGGAGTATCAGATGCAGTATCCCGAAGAAAACACAGGTGACTGTCTATAACACGGAACAAGAGTAGTGCAAATTGCAAACATTTATTGCAAACTCCATTTCACTCTAAAGGCAGAACATGGCAGAATTAGCCTCTTCAGAGAAGGCGGGTGGGTCTGAGTTTGTCTCCTTTCACTCAGGAGGCACAGTTGGTTTACTGAGTTATGCAAAACCTTGAGGCTGGGTTCAGCTTGGGGCAGGTAAATTCTGTACATGTTCACACTCCAAAAGCATATTTTTTTTGAGTGCAAGAGTGAAGTGTGACTGCAATTTTTAGTTTAAAATAACCTGTTCTTTCCCCCTTGGAACCTTGAGAGCTGAGAAACATTGGTGTGGAGTTTAGTCAAAAGTCCACTAAAAAAAAAAAAAGAAGGTTGATTAATTTCAGTCTTTTTCAACTGATTTCATTTGCACCAATCACTGTGTGTGCACATTGATGTATATGTTTGTTTAATATTAGGTTTTGTTTTGTTTAGACGGTGGAGCATTTGTTCATTTTAAAAAAGTAGTCTTCACTCCCCAAAGTACATTAGAAAGGTAGTTATGAATCTAATGACATCCAGTGAATATTCAAAGAAGTATGCTTTCCAGTTTTCATCATTGGCTATGAGGTCTAGAAACCGAGTTAAAAAGAAATGATAACTATGTAAGGGTCTGACAAAAAGAAAAAACAATAAATGTGTATGCATTACTTGTTTTGGTGAGCAGGAACTGGGCTACTGACCCATTTAATCGCATTAAAATTATTGAAATGTTTGTATGCTTACAGCAATAATTAAGAAAATTACTGTAACATGATTGCTCAATCAGGTAGAATCATAGTTCTAACCAACTATTCAGAAGTGCCCTTAGTGAGATCTTATATTAGTGGTTGGTTGAACTTGTCACTTTTTCTTTGTTCCTTCCAGCAACTGGACTACCAAAGGTAGAATCATGCCCAGTGTCTTTTCCTTTAACTATTGCTCGAGAGAAGAGAGGATGGAGGACGTGAGGTTTTTTCGTATTGCACAATTAGAGCAATATGATTCCACTTTAACTTCTCTGGATGTGAAGTTTAAGGAGGGGTATTTAGAATTCTCTAAATAGGAGAGCTCTGATGAATCACCAAACTTCAGATCCCACCTCAACATTAGGAAGAACTTCCTGACAGTAAGGGCTGTTTGACAGTGGAACACACTACCTTGGAATGTGGTGGAATTTCTGTCCTTGGAGGTCTTTAAGCAGAGGCTGGATGGCCATCTGCCGGGGATGCTTTGGTGGAGAGTTCCTGCATGGCAAGGGGTTGGACTGGATGGCCCTTGTGGTCTCTTCTAACTCTATGATTCTGTGATTCTATGAGATGCCAGGATTCTGTGAAGCCATAGTAGTTGGAGTGTGTCCAGAGGAGGGTAACCAAAATGGTGAAGGTCTGGAAACCATGCCCTATGAGGAGTGGCTTAGGCAGCTGTGTTTAAATATTTGAAGGGATGTCATATTGAGGATGGAACAAACTTGTTTTCTGCTGCTCCAAGACTGGGACAAGGAGCAATAAATTCAAGCTACACAAAAAGGAGATGCCACTTAAACTTCCTGATGGTAAGAGCTGTTTGACAGTGGACCTTGCTGCCTTGGAGAGTGGTGGAGTTTCCTTTTTTGGAGGTTTTTAAACAGAGGCTGGATGACCATTTGTTGGAAGTGCTTTGTGTTTCTGCATTGCAGGGGGTTGGACTATTGGCCAGTGGGGCCTCTTCCAACTCTATGATTTTGTGACTACCTATGGTGCCTTACATGTATGTGTTGATTGTTTTATATAGCATGCACGGCTTTAGATTGTCATGTACATCACCTTGGGTTCAATCAGTAGAGTTCTGATCTATCTATCTATCTATCTGTATATAGGATAGGTTACAAGTAAAGTGTGAGAAGAGAAGGTGAAATGACAGGAGATGAGAAAGAGTGTTTTGAGATGTGGTGTGAGGACAATGTATTTATATCCGTACCAATATCTGTATGTAAAGGGATCGTGTATCATCTTTGAGACTACCTGAAGACCCTACAAGAGCCCTTTGCATACTGATTTTCCAGACAAACACAGCTATGTCTTTGAATTGTACAAGCATCCATAGCTCAAAAGATCATCCTCTCTGGATAAGAAAATTGTGTCTAAAATAAGGAGACAGTCACAAGACTTGAATGAATTGTCCAAAGCAAAATCACATGGAAACCATTGTAGCAAAGAATGTAGCAGTATCCAAAGAAGGAATATTTATTTATTCCTTCCCACATTTCAAATTACCATTTGAAATTCTGCTGTCATCTTCTTCTGTATTGTGACTGGTTCTGCCCTTTACATGACCATTTTCTGATTGGTGGGCCTCTACTATTAGCTTTGTCAAGGGTCCCTGAGAGTGTAAAGTTTAAGAACTCCTGGCATATGGGATTATGTGCCCATAAAAGTCTGCTAAAATATGTTTCCTAAGTTTCTTTTCTCCCTATGAGACAGTTGCTGATGCCTGAGGAACAGCAGAGAGTAGTTGGTGGTTGAAGGTTTTAAACTAGCATTTGGGATTTGCAATGGAAGGCCAGGTAGAATAATGTATTTATTTTATTTTTATCCCACCTTTCTCCCAAGTTGGGACTCAAAGTGGCTCACAATACACACACACACATTAAAACAACACTTTAAAAACAATTAAAATAGTCCAATTAAAACAGTAAAAAGTTTTTTAAAATATAACATACAAAATTTAAAACATACAAGGTTAAAAATAATCTAAATCAACCCTGCATTCCTCAATAAAACCAGGTCTGCATGATTTTAAAATGCTTGCCTAAATAAAAATGTCTTTACTTGCTGGTGAAAGGCTAGCAAGGAGTGAGCCTAGCCTCCCATGGAAGGGAGTTCCATAGGATGGGAGCAGCCACTGAGAATCTAAATGTAAATTATGTGAGTTAAAAGGCAATACATAAATGCTATATGTGTGCGTATATACCTTCCTTCCTTCCTGGCTTAATATCACATTTCTTCTCATTTGTGAAGGTACGCTATATATTTTGGACGTATCTGGACTTAGCACTCTTAGCTGTCCATGTAAAAGCAGAACATGAGACACAACTCATTAAGTAATCCTTGTTACGTTGTCAAAGTAGCATGTTGACTACTCATTATTTTAAGATGTGCTAGTTTTTAGTTACTTTATTATTAGTTTATAGAAATGCAGAAAATTCAGAAAATGATCCCTAACCCCCCTAGAAAACCTTTCAAAACAAGATTTAGAAAGTAGAGATTAAACATTATTCATCACATTAAAGCCACATTTATTGTTGTGCGCCTTCAAGTTGTTTTTGACGTATGGCAGCCTTATCATGGGGTTTTCTTGGCAAGATTTGTTCTGAGCAAGTTTGCCATTGCCTTCCTCTGTGAGACTTGCCCAAGGTCAGCCAGTTGGTTTCTATGGCTGAGTGGGGCTTTGAACCCTGGTGATTATTTTGTAAAGTAGACATCATTAGTAGGAACGTCAGAAACAAACTCTTCTAGAACATGGCCACATAGCCCCTCCCCCCGCCAAAAAACCCCACAAAAACTATAGACATTATGTTCTTGTTACTGCCAAAAGTAACCTTTTATAGATAATGTGACTTGCAATGTGTTACTTTTGTTTGAAGTTGGATCTATATGTGGTGTCTTCTCCTCAGGAAAAGCAGAGTTGAGCTAATGGCAGAAACACAAGTTGAAAACAGGAAAGTACCTTAGAGGGATCAGTCAGTCACATAGCTCTAAGACAGTAGTCTTCAAACAACACATAGGATAACCTTGGTCAGCATCTAGCTTTGACTTAGGGGCTATGGTAAGTACAGAGCTTTATATCAAGTTAATGACATATGATTGGGTTAGTATCACCTAGTTCTATTGCTAAGGAGGTTTCTGGGATCTTGTGCAAGTGTCCCAAATTGGTATATGTACCTTGACTGACCAGCAGCTTCAGTAACACCAGGATCAATGAACTAGTGCCTGCATTGCAAGGCTCTTGCTTTTGAGCCCTGTTGTGTCTCATAGAATCATAGAATTGGAAAGGACAGAAAACCTTGTTAACAAAGCAGTGTTCAGTCAAGTTGAGCTAGACATCTTCTTGACTGCTTAACAAAAATGCTGTTTTGATCTCAGTTATTCATCTGTTCACATTTCAGTGAAATTGCAAGAAAACCTATACAGTTGGCCCTCCGTTTTCGTTGGGGATCAGTTCCGGACCCCACTGCGATAATGGAGGTTTGTGCATATTCAGGCCCCATAGGCTTGAATGGGGTGTGCACCCCATTGAAAATAGCGGAGGTCGCCCCTCTGTGGATTTTCAGGGTCGCTGATCTCAAATCTGTGTTGGGAGGGGCGACTGTACTTACAGTGGCAATGTTTATATTCAAGATTTCTGATTACATATAGTGCTGTGTATGCTTTTACACGCATAAGCACATTGGAGATATGTGCCGCCTCCTGTTGTCTTTGGGCCTTTTCACACTATACCACTTATATCACCTTTGAAATGTCCTATGAAATCATGGGGTTCATAGTCTGTTGAGGCACTTGAGAATGCTAAAGGCCTCTGCCTAAACTGAGAAGCCCAGGATTCCATAGAATGGAACCATGACAGCTAAAGTGAAATCACAGTGCTATAATTACAGTATGTGGGTCCCTTTTATATCTGTGGAATGCAAACTTATTTGCTTGAGACTGTCTTTTAGTGCTGTATCTGGAGCAAAGTTGAGCCTTCCAGGTGCTATTGGAGTGCAGTTTCTGTCAAGTTTTAGTCAGTATAGCTAATAGTAAGAGATAGTGACAGTCGCACTCCAGGTGTATGTGGATGATTGGAAGTTGTCCACCCTTGATTTATGGAGTGGTATTCATGTTTGTTTGTGTTGTGTTTTCCTGAACTTGATACAGTGACAGTGTCCTCCAACTACCCACTCCAGCAAGTTCTCAGACCCATAAGTTAGTGGGATACCAAACCTGATTTCAGAGGTGGGGAGCTGTTTGTTGTTTAATCTCATGCTGTGTTACCCACATATTTCTGTTCGTAACCTCAAACTAATTTTTGTTTTCTGAATCCTTTAAGTTTGTCATTAATTCCTCATTCCACTTGTCTGTTTGTACTTGATGAAATGATCTTATCCTGAGCTAAAACAGAGAGAGGTTGAGCCCCTAATTATCCAAGGGCTCTATCTCCTCAGCCTCTGATTAACCTTTAAATCAATGTAAATAAATTGGAGATTGAAATGAGTTGAAGGATTACTATTGCTAGGTAACTGATCATATGAACATGAATGTAGTCCTTTTTCTCACTCTCATCTTCTTTGCCTCTGGATTAGACTCATCACTACACACACATTCAGGTAGAAAAGCTATTTTCAACTACACATTCTCTTTGTTATACAGCTGCATTCCTTGCTTCTCCTAATATATGTTCGTTGCTTCAAATAGTGCTTGACAGTTTCCGCTTTTCAGATTTCTGGTTCTGGACAACAAATGACCCCTGAGATTTTTGTGCTGAGGCTTGTGCAGAGTAACAGGTTGGATAAGTCTGAATAAGAAACTTAGATATAAATGCTGTTGTCATATTTTGGAGAGCAGTGATGTTTGGATCAGGGCGGGAGGTTTCTAAGAGGCAGGGAGTTGGTGTAAAATGTGCTGCAATTCACATATGAATATACATAATTCAGTTATTGAAGGAAGCATAAGTCATCAGAACAGTAAATGTCTTTTTCAACTTGGAGATAGGAAAATTGATCTCTCTCTCTTTGGGACTATCTTGGGAATTGGTCATATAAAGTACTGTTCAGTATCTCCTTGCATAAAAGTAGAAACACATTTCTCACCACACTTTTTAAAATCCTACTTCTTACCTTCCTTAAACCAAAGGTGGGAGACCTTTGCCCTTCCAACTTTTGTTTAACTACAGCGCCACGAATCACTCACCATGAGCTATGCTGACTGAGGCATTTGGATGCTGAAGTCCAAAACATCCAGAGGACCACAGAAGACCTGTTCCATGTGTTTAAATCTCTCCCTACCCCCATTTTCTTCCACTTTGGATCACTGGTGACTTTATTTTTTCTTAAAGACCACTCCTGGGCAAGTCACTTAAGATGTATCACTTACTCATCAATGTTAATTATCTCTCCAGAAAGCTGATGAAGGCAATCATGGTTTATAGTGAGTAGCTGACAATAGCAACATATATAAAATAAGCTCTTAAGACCAGCCCCTTTGGGCACATTTGCAAAATACTTTCTGTGAGCAATTGGGAAGGTTCACTAGTACAAAGTTAGAAGTGATCAAAACAACAGGGTGTCTTTGCATGAATGTGTTATGCAATACAGAGCTTAGCTCATGTAGCTTCCTATCCCCCCCCCCCCATTTTTAGGCTGGGACTTTGAAAGGATTCCTTAGAATAAGTGCTCTTCCATTACTGGAGGAGGGGTGAATGAATTTCCAATAACTCCCTCCAAAAAGAGCCATGTGAATATGCCCTCAATGGGGCTCTTCTGCAGGATTCACAACAGTGAGGCCTAATTCACTTGCACATGTTCATCAATTAGTAACCTTCTGTTCAATCTACATCATCTTGACTGAAAAATACTGTTTTCAGTGCATGGTAGTGTCTTATATAAAACTGTAGGCCTTTGTCCCTGAAACTGGTTGCGAAGCTCATTCACACATGCAGGTCGTCACTTAATATGGTTATCTGGGGTAGGAATCAAATACCCTCCACAAGTTCTTGGACTGCAGTTCCCAGCATTCCTCATCATTGGCTACTTTGGTCAAGAGTGCTGGGAACTACAAGTGAACAACTTCAGGGGGGCTGCATGATTCCCACCTGTGCAGGAATCGATGGGGTGATGAACTTTTTTCTACAAACCATTGATTTGCATTGAACAGGGCTCACTGTTTATGACAACTGCTTCTTTCCACAAAGAAAAGCAGTAGGCAGATACATATAACTTCTGATGAGGTTTCTTAATTTGTTTGATTTGGTATATACAGGGGAATCAGTGTGTGTGCGTGTGTGTGGGTCTCACCAGATGACATCTTGAGCATGAAGGAGACACTACTACTCCCAGAACATTTGCTTTTTAGCAGAAATCGGCTGTGGTGTTCATATGCATCATTTTTAAATGCTGGAACTCAGTGAGGTGAAGTTGAATGGGAGGAACAAGGAGATGCTCCAGGTTTTTTTAAATCAAAATTTTAATTACTTATAACCTAAATGTGTTTACATTCACATAGTTTCATGTGATTAAAGTGAAAATTTGATGAGATACGATGTTTTTAAATAAAATTAAAAAAGAACTTTTTAAAAAGTAAAATTTAAAATTTTAATTTAATATTTTTTTTTAAAATCTTTAAAAACATCACATCTTATCAAAGTTTCACTTTAACCACATGAACTATGCACATGTAAATACATTTAGGCTGTATGTATGATATTGTAATTTAAAGGTATAATTTTGATTTTGTAGTTGTTTATGTCACAAATATTGCCATTATATTCAGTGATTCGGTGGGCCCTTGGTATCCTCTGGGGTTTGGTTCCAGGCTACCAAAATCCACGAATACTCAAGTCCCATTAAATACAACAGCATAGTTAAATAGTGTCCCTTATATAAAATGGCAAAATCAACATTTGCTTGTTGGATTCATTTTTTTGCTGGAGAATTTTCAAGCTGTGGATGGTGGAATCCATAGATCCCGAGTTAGTGGATACCAGGGCCCTATTGTATGTGGGAATTATGATTTATGAGTAACATTATTACAAAAACATTACTAAGGATTCTGTATGGTGTGGTATGGGAGGAGATCAGGGGTGACAGCAGTGGAAACCCTCTGAGTGAGCATGGGCAAATCAATGTCCTTCAGCCTAAGAGGATGGCAATTGCAAATCTCCTTTGAAAAAATCTTGCCAGAAAACCCTAATCATAACATAAATCAAAGTTGACTTAGGGCTGGAACAGACCAGCATAAAAAGCCAGCTTCTGGACGTCTTGGGGGCATGGTGTACGGATGATGCACACTCCCAAGATGCCTGGAAGCCACCTTCAAGCTGGGCAGCTTCCCACAGGTAGGCTGGCTTCCAGGCATTCAGGTGGCATGGCATTTGCATGTGGTATGTGGCTTTTAGCTACCTGGAAAAGGAGCGTCTCTTTGCCTCTCCTTTTTTGGGTGTCTTCAAGGTGGATTGGGGCCAGATCATGCTGTTGCCACGGGCCCATTCCACCTTCAGAAGAGGTAGCTTGAAGGTGCCCCTTCAGGGTCATCTGTTTTGGCCCTTAAAGGCACAAAACCACAAGGGATGGGAGCAGTGCTTCCCTATCATTAGGCAGATTAAGAGATTTGCCTCAAACAACAGATACGCAAAGGCAGAAGAAAGGTGTTGGAGGAGCCAGCTGTAGGCTAAATGACCTGTCTTGTACTTGCTAAGCGCATCTACTGCCTCAGATGGAGGTGGAGGACCTCCAGTTGCCACTGTTGAAGAAAATCCAACTATTAGTCTACTGTGGAATGGAAGGAGGTGCCATCTTTGTTCTTTGTCAGGTGGCAAAATATCTTAGACTGACTGTAGGTGACAGAACTTGAAGTATTGTTGAACTTGAATCTTTTTAAGTCCCATTCTGTTTGTCCAAGGAGAGTTGTAGTTTCAGTAACATCTGAAAAGTCTCCTTGGTGTGAAATCCAAACAAATTTAATTGAGAGAAAACGCTGGCTATGTTTATAAACATAAATGCAGCATGCCACATTAATTAGACTATTCCTTTTTTTGCTTTCTCACATTTGGGGATTCAGAAACTGCCACATATCAGTTGTCAGCCTGTATAATTTAAAACAATTTGCATTTTTAAACAGCTTTTCATTTGAAGAATACAACATTCTGAATTGTATAACACTTTATTGAAAACAAATCACTTTTAATATATACAGCAAAGTCAAAATGAACAGAAGCTTCCAGATATCACCAATTTACTCTGTTCCCTCTAATGAAGTGCTTTGAAAGCGCAAGTAGTCCAGACCTCCTCTTTATGGGTTTATTTGGATAAATTTCCTGCTGTTGGTAGTGGCTGGAGGTGCTGCTTTGCCAGATGGCTGATAACTATTGGTCATTTCTAGTATGTACTAGCTCGAATGGCAGCTTTTTAGTGTGGAATCGGTTTGTAATAATCACAAAGGTCATAGTTAGGTATTCAGTGTTTGGAAAAGTCACTTTGTTGAACTGCAATTTCCATTCCAGCTGAAGAATTCTGGGAGCTAACATTTCAACTCTGGACAAGCAAACTTAACTGGCAGGTATTCTCTGCATGGCTTCCTTATAACTATCCTTATTTATGTATTATTTATATGTAATAATTAATATCTTGTTTTGTACCCTGCTGTCAGCCTTTTCTGTCAAAATAGGATGTGTGAAGTTTGATCCCATACATGCTTCTTGAAAGGAACTCTCAAGTAAGCAAGTGCATTCACTGTTTGTAAAGCCAAGAATCTTCTCTTTCTCTTTTTTAACAAATGTGATAGGAAGGTCTTCTCTGTAATATGGTCTCCTATAAAGGGTGGTCTCCTATAAAGGGCAGATTACTCATTTGGTTGCTTGGTTAACAGACAGTATGCTAAATAGTGACTTGAGGAGACTATGTTTTAAATAAATCATAACTGTTGTTTAGGTTTTTAACATATCCTTAGGGTGTTTGGGCTTTATGTTTGCATACCCATAACATGATGATCACACAGTAATACTGGGATGAATGAAATGCTGATGGAATGCTAATTCTTAATATCTGAAGGGCTTGATAAGTGAGGGCTGCATCTGAATAACGCTGAATAGTGCCCATGCATCCTGCATACAGATATGTCAAGGGCTTCCTTGTTCACCCGTATTCTAATAAGTGCACAAACAGTAAAGTAGACACTTGTAGCCTAATTTCACATGGCAAAGAATACTCTGAAGTGATTTTGCCAGTTCCTTCCTCTGAAATATTCCCATTCACAAATGATTTCATAGAGCTGGAAATGATGTGAAAATGGGTAAGAAAAATGGTTGTAGCCTGCAAGAAAAAGATAATGCATTCAGGGCAGTTTAGTTAAGAACATACTACCTTGCAAAAGTATCCACACAGCCCTTTGCTTTTCCATTGTGTGTGTGTGTGTGTGTGTGTGTGTGTGTGTGTTCAACCTGGAATTGAAACAGATTTAGCAAGAAGTGTTACCGTGTGATGTTCACAACGTACTCAGCATTGTAATGGTGTGAAATACTTTTACTGTGGCACAAAAAAAAAATAAACAAAACAAAACTGACATTTGTTCGTTGCATAAGCATATACTGCCTTTGCTGTGACATATTTAAATAAACACTGGTACAATGCATTGCTTTCAGAAGTAGCATAAGTCCAGAAGATCACCTGTGAATACTTCCATTGCCACACGATGTTAAATATCTGTGTTTCTGGAAGGTCGCAGAATTTATGGAGAGCTTATCTAAAAAAAAGTATCTTGAAGACCAGGCGATATCCAACAAAGTCCATGCTAAAATTATGCAGAAGCATCAGTTAGAGTTGGGCTATTAACCTCCACAAAACCCCTTCAATAGAGTTGGAGCCCTGTTAAATCCATTTCTACAGAATGGAATTACTGTGGTTCAGCTATGGATCTGTTTAAAGGAGTCTGTCCACCAGAACTCAGTGACTGGTTAGGAGGACATTATTCAGAGAATTATCCATGAGTCCATTGATAACCGTGCATTAGCTTGAGAGATGCACAGCTGATCTTAGAGCAGCAGCTATTACCTGAATGTCTGACAAATCTGGCCTTATGGAACAAAGGAAGCCATTGCTTAAACAAATTTATATCAAAGCTCATTTAGATTTGCAAGGAAACATAGCAAACCTGTAGAAAAAGATTCTCTGGTCCGATAATTGAACTTTTTGGCTTTGCTGCAAAACACTGTTAGTGCAGCACTAATAGTTCTTATCCTGAGATCCTCCTCCTGACAGTGGAGCATGGGAGGGGAGCATCATTTGGTTGCATGCTTTGAATGCTCAAGTGTTGGACAATGATTAGGTTCAAGCCCTGATCTCACAGCCATGGAAATCCTTGGGCAAGTCTCTCAAACTCAGAGGAAGACAAAGATCAAACCCCTATTGAAAAAATCTTGCAAGAAAAACTTGTGATAGATTCACCCTAGGATCGCCATAAATCAGAATAACTTGGAAGCACACAACACCCACAGTTTCCTCTCAGGGACTGAAACCCAGGTAGAGACTGATGGCAAGATGGATGGAGCCACAGAATAGGCAATTCCAGAGGAAAGCCTGTTTCACTCTAAAAAGGACCTCAGGCTGGAGTTGAAATTTACTTTCCCACATGACAGCAATCCTAAATACAGAGAACACTGAATGAAGTATTAAAAAAAAAAGAAGAAGAATGTAAATGCCTTAGAACGGTCCAGTCAAATCTCATATCTCAGTATCACTGAGAATCTGTGCAAAGGCTTGAAAATGTCTTTTGTCAGTGGTCCATAGCCATCTTAACAGAGCTGAAGGAGTTTTGCCAAAAAGAATAGGCAAAAATTTCAGGAACCAGATATACAAAGCTTACAGAAACATATACTACAAGTTTAGCAGCTGCAATTGGTGCCAAAGGTGCTTCTCCCAGGTATTGGGAGGGGTGATTGATTAGGCAAAAATAAATGCTATTTTGTCTATCTTTACTTCTGAACCTTCACAGTGCTGAATATCTTCTCTAAATCAAGTGATGATATTACAGTCGGTCGTCTGGATCTATAGATTCTTTATCCACACGTTCAGTCATCCATGACTTGAAAACATTTTTAAAAATATATAAATTCCAAAAATCATATCTTGATTTTGCCATTTTATATAAGGGACACTATTTTACTGTGCCATTGTATTTAATAGGACTTAAGCATCCATGGACTTGGGTATCCACGGAGGGTCTTGGAAGCAAACCCCAGTGGATACCAAGGGCCCCTTGTAACTGCGATTCCAAGTCGTAGCATAAAATGTAGAAAAGTCAAATGTGGCAAATAGTACTTCTGCAAAGCACTAATGTGGGGAATGGAAGAGGGAGATACCGAGAATGTTTTAGATGTTTCTCAAACAGGCTGTGGTACAGAGAGGGACTTTCCTCCACCCTGTTTTCATGGTTTTAATTTTTGAGTTATTCAGTGAAATTGATGAACATCAATTAGGGAATTAGTGAAGGTATATTTTCTGGAGAGTACAGGGCAGTTGTCAGGGGATTTATTGTTTTCTTTCATGCCCTTCTGTCTCCTTGGACTGTCCACAGGTGTGAATGTGTGAGCCAAACCACACACAGTGAGTATGTTTTTGGACTATAGCATTTTTGATTGAAGAGTTCTGAATAAATGTTTGGATGCTTTCCTAGCCTATTCATAGCTGGAATGTCAGGGAAAGGCCTAGCCTAGAATCCTATTTTCTTCAAGACAACATTCAGTTATTCAGGCTGGAGTCCTCTTAGTTGACTTAAATGTTCCATAATGTTCCATTATGCCACAATATAGTTCTTTTTAGAGTGGTGCACAGCCATAGTTGTAGAGGAGGGGTGGGGAAGAAAAATGGTTTTTATTGGCAGAGGAAGCTTCCTTTCCCATTTCTGAACCAGCAAGACCGCTTTCTCTCTTGATAGAGATGACCTCCTGGGCCATCCTTATGTTACTGTAGCATCCCTGCATCCATTTCCACTGGTGCATTTATGGTGGCCTACAGATCAAATCCCCAGCCTTCTGAAATTGTATATACCTACAATAGTACCTAGGTAATATTAGTCATGTGGATGACACCTGCACATCTGGTTCAGTTCTAAGTTTTCAATTAAATGAGTTACACATTGATTAATAAGAAACCTTATGTTGTTGCACTTACCAGCACATCCTTATTAAATACAGTGTTTGTTTGCTTTCCCACCATCCTCCTTAGTGGTACAGTCATATTACTCACTTCAGCAGAGTCAGTTAGGAACTAATCAGTTAAACACCTAAAGGGCTTAGATTGACAGTGTCTAAAAATGGCAAGTTTCATTTCTGAAGTGAATGTGATATATATGTGAGCTTTGAAGAACAGATTTGATATACCTGTTGACAAAAAGTGGGTTCATCTGGGAAGCTGGGATGGTTGCATTTGAACAATATTTCTTTCGTCAGAGAAAGAGCTGAAGTTTTTTGTTAGTGCATTGAGGCTGTGGAGGAAGAGAAACTGAGCGAAGCATCTATTCCCCAGTTTCTAAATTTCTAGGAAGAGAGGGAGCATTCAGCCCACTGAGCTCTCTTTTGAATTTATTTAGTGTTGAACTTCCCACCTGGGTGCCTTCCAAATAACTAGTGCTACAGTCTCCTTATGTGCAGTCTACATGGGCAATAGGGACAGATGACAGAAACATCTGGAGGATCCTAGGAGGAGGGATCCTGATACAGAGAGACATATCATTGCATATCATTGATTTTGTTAGCTGTCTTGAAAATACTAATAGCAAAGTGTGTTATAAAATTAAGAATTAAAAAAAAAATCCTTGCAAGAGTCTTGACATAATGAAACAACAACCCAGTTTTGTGAATGTGCCAGGGTGGACATGCTCAGGGTAGCAAAACATAAAATGTAGAGGTTTTATTTAGTAAAGCTCAAAGCATAACTAAAGCAGGATAGCTGTGGGAAAATACTAAAGAAGTATGAAGACAAGCCACATTTCATGCATCTGTTGAGAATTCCATACAAAGCTTTCATTTAGCCATGAAAGTGAAATGAACTAACATGGGGCCCTCATGCCCAACAAGAGTACAGAAGAAAATGCTTCCTCTGAATTGATCTCTCCTAGGCCTTGTTGAAGTGTCTAGTGTCGCTGTCTGCTGAAGCCAACTGCATTCTCAAACTACTAGATGCCAAGACATTAGTTTTACTGCAATATTTACCGCATATACTTGACTGTAAGTCAACCTCATGTATAAGTCGAGGATAGATTTTTGAGGCCAAAATTATGGATTTTGATATGACCCATGGATAAGTTGAGGATAAAAAGTAGAGGCATTTGATGGCTCTGAAGGATGAAGCAAAGGAAAACAGTGCCAAAGAACTTTAAAAATTCCAGCAGACTTAACTGTGGTCGCAGTAAAGGCTTGGATGGATGAGATAGTGCGGAGGGAGTCAGTACTTCAAGGACTTTGAAGATTACACTCTTGCCTTTCACCAAAGGATAGTTCCTTTAAAAAACATGGATAAGTTGACTCAAGTTTTTGGGTTAATTTTTAAACTAAAATTTCTAGACGTATACATGAGTGTATATCGTATCTCCCAAAGGCCAACCATCAAGATTCCCACACCAACCCCTGCTCAGCTGGCTAGAGCTGCCCTTTTCCCTTAGTCCATCCTGATCTATGTTGGCGAGACATGCTTCTAGAGCCAGAAGTCATATGGATCTTGGGATGCCACTTCAGAGCATTTGTCGTGGCTGTGGCTCATGTTGACTGGAATGTGGCTGAACCTCTGCCAGCTATTTGGAAATGATGTCTGCTAGTGGCTAAAAAGTTCCCATTTTACAGATGGTAGTAATGTCTTCTGAACTCCTGCTGTACTACTGCTTTAAGTACATACTTCACGTATCCTTGCCACAGCTCTTTAGGAGAGATATTAGGGGTGGAGTTGGGGGATGATGTGCTCTGTGTCACTCAGCATGTTTCTTGGCTGAGCAAGGCTATGAGCAAGGCTACCTGCATCCAGGTGTTGTCCCCAGGTCTTTGCTGGCCAAACATAATTATTGTGAGACTTTTGTGAAAGTGGTCTCAGCAAAGTGGAGTGGGCTAATAGCAGCCTGCAGGCAGCTGGGGGTGGTGGTGGAGAGAACAGAGAGAGGGACAGAGAGAGTTTAGAGAACTGAACCAGCAGCAACAATAAACCCCATCTGTAAGGAGCTTAAATGTGAGAAAAGTGGTGATGGTGCAGATGTTGGTGAGGTAAGTGGTATTCTGGTAAGTCAGTTACAACTTCTGGCACTGTGGTCGCTTGTATGAGCTTTGTGCCATTTGAAAAGATGGAAATTGTGCTCTTGGGGGTGAGGGAGATAGTTTGCACGCAACCATAGGTGCAATACGTACAATAATATGTTCTTTGGAGATAAAAGGATTTGGGCAAGGAGAATGGGGTCGTGTGCTCCTGTTTTTCCCCCTTCCCTTTCTTTCCCCAAAGCCTTGCTATGTAAAAAGGATTTTGTGTGATTATGTCATCTAAAGGACAGAATTCCTCCAGTGCAGCTCTGCACTGCAGCAACAGCAGTCAGTCCTGGAGATGGTCCAGTGTTAATGCCTTTTAATCATGAATGGAGCAATGTAACCAGAAAAGCAGTGTTAACAAATTAATGGGAGGAAGGAGTTTATTATCTCCCTCCCCCCCTCTCTTTTTAAAAGAAGTCCCATCCGTTTATGACATTGTTGCTAATAGCATGCAAATCCTAATGCTTAAAAAAGCTTTAGTTAAAGTATCAAGTAACATTAGCTACCGACATGGTGCTTAGCTGCTCTGTTATGCTGTGTATTGCTGAATAAGTCATATAAAATTACACTACTTTTCAGATCTCTCTTTTTTAAAAATGAAAATTCCATTAGAGCTAACTGGCTGGGTTTTTCTTTTTTGTATTGTTTTGTTGTTGTTTGGCTGAGGGTTTTATTGCTTGTGTAACAGTATCTTCAGGCGCTTCAGCATTTTGTTCCAGAGTTAAAGCATTTACTGTCATTTTCCTGTAATGATTTTGTCTTTGCGGTTATGTGTGTTGGTGTTTTGGATGTGTGTTTATGAACTCTTGGAGCACACCATGGGAGCTTCTGTGTGGCCGCACTTGAAACAAAAGCTTGCCTAATTTTGGTACAATTTGCTCAGCAACTATAGTGCTCTCAAACAGAACCCGGAAATGTTCAAAGAGTGAATAGAAATGTGGAGTGTGTCTTCCTTCCCTGCCTCTTTCTTTTTCCTTAGAACACAAACAAGTAGAGCAGGATGGAAAAATGAACTATGATACTTCCAGTGTTAGGAAGTTGTGATTTTTTTGGGAGGGGGGAGAGCAAGGAAAGAATGGGAACCAGAAAGAAATCATTCAGAATTCATAGCTTGTAAAATTACTGACATACTCAAACTATCCATAACTGAGTTGTGGCAGGAAAATTCTCTAGGCTACATGCAAGGGTACCAAAGCTTCAAAATGGCCAGGATTTCTTTGAGTCGTATTTGAGTCATATTGGATGATGGATGAGATGAGCAAATGTCCTCATCTTCAAAGAGGGTGAAGAAAATAGGATCTGGACTATCATCTATCAGTCAGCTTAATGTCATTATTAGGAAGTGTTCTAGAAAAGATAATTAAACAGTTTGTGAGCACTTAAAAGGTCACCAAATTTGATGGCTAATAATTAATGGGTTTCTCAAAAACAAGTCACGCAAGACCAAGCTTGACTCTTTTTGACAGATTTATGAGCTTGGTAGATCAGGGAAATGCTGTGGAGGTATTGTATCTTGATTTTAGTAAGGGTTTTGACAAGGTTCCCCATGATATCCTTGCAGACAAGCTGGTAGAATGTGGGCTGGACAGTATTAGCATTAGCAGCCTTTCTCACCCTTTTTACCATGGAAGAACCCTTGAAATAATTTTCAGGTCTCAGGGAACCCTTATACCTAAATTTATTATTATTATTTTAATTTGCTGGTTTGTTTTTAGTCACAATCTGTGGTGGAATCCCGAGCAATCTCTCATTTAATCCTAGTGTTTTGGGGAATCCTGGTTGAGAGCCCCTGCCCAAGTGGAAAGGATCAGAATTGAAAATGACCTTAAAACATTGGACAGCTGGACTCAGAGCAACAAAATGAATTTCAACAAGGATAAATGTAGGATGCTACATTTAGGCAGATGTAATGAAATACAGAAATATATGATGGGTGACACCTGGCTTGACGTGTGAAAAGTATCTAAGGGACATAGTAGATGACAGCCTAAACATGAATCAACAACCTGACGAAGTGGCCAGGTTTTATAATTGCACATAGCTGAAAGGAATATGTGGAAGCAGTGACTTACTCTGTCATTTCCAATATCACAATTGTATTGTGAATAAGGAGCAGGACAGTGCAGCAATTTGAAATGATAGTTAACAGAAATGTAGTTAAAGGTAATGTCTGTTTTTGTTTTATTAAATATGAATGATTTTTACCTCCAGTGTTCTGTTTGACTTAGTGGATGCCTTTGTGTAGAATGAAAGCTGAGTTTTGCGATCACTGGAAATCACTAAAATGTTTGAAGACTGAGGCACTCTAAGGTTCATAACACTCACAAAAGTGTTGAAAATATAGCATGACTATACAGTGCCTTCCAGAAGTGTTTAGTCCCCTTTTGACTTTTCCAATCTTTGTTGTGTTAATAATCTGGCATTGAAATAGATTTAGTTGACCTTGTTAAGCTTCATACACACAAGATACTCAATACCATGGAAGCTCAAATGATTTTTTTTTTTGTGGGCCAAAAAACAAACTGATACTTATTGGTTGCTTAAGTGTTTACTCTTTTTTCTCTGATATGCCCAAAGCAGCTCCCTTAGATGAAACCCCTTACATCCAGAAGTCACATAAGGTGTTGGATGGAGTCTTAGTGCACTTTGAGTGTGGCTAGATAAAGGAGAGAATATTTAAACAAACAGTATCATGAAGACCAAGGAGCTATCACAACAAGTCCATCCTAAAGTTATGTAGAAGTACCAGTTGGAGCAGTGGTTCTCAACCTTTGGCTCTCCTAATGTTTTGGACTTCAAGTCCCAGAAGTCTTAGCCAGCTTACCCAAATGATCAGGGATTCTGGGATCTGAAGTCTAAAATGCCTGGAGGATCCAAGGTTGAGAACCACTGAATTAGAGGGTTATATTTGGGGGACATGTTTTGGCACCTTGGTTGTCTCCTTTAAAGTACAAATTAAAACTCAAGAGGATCCGTCACCTTACTGACATGGAAGCTGCCAATGTCATGGAGGTGAACTTTATGGGAGAAATATCATTTTTTCAGGTATACTTTTCCAAAATGGTTTAAAGTCATGGAAACTTGACTGGAGTTTGGAAGTAGACTGGCTGCCAAAGCAGATCTTTTGTTAAAGGTGAGCTAAAATTCCTGGTGACCCACAACTTTTCCATGTTGTCCACTTTGATGCTTAAAAATATACTCTGATTGATTCAGGCATATCACAAAACAGTGGTTCCATGTCAAGAAATGAAATCTAGGTCCATCATCTTCTCCCTGTGTAGCATGGCCAAAAGAAGGAGGTTGGAAGTCTTTACTTCTAGTTTTGTATCCAAGGGATTGGCTGTCAGAAACCCACATTTTCTCAGCTTGGCCTAATATACTTTTGTGTAAAATGGTTCTTTTTTTTCTCTGCAACTGTGCTTTTGGCTTATTCTCTTTTGGCTTATTCTCTTTACCAGCCCCGCTCCTGGCCATATTACTCTTGCTGTCCTTCCTCTGTGTCTACCAGTTGCTTTGTTTGATTATTTTATTCTTATGAGCAAGAAGAAATAATTCCAAAAAATTTTCTCCCTGCTAAGAGAAGACTACAAGGGATTTGGTGCATTTTTCATTTTTTACTCCCATTTCAGGACCCTTTTGCAAAATAAAAATGTTTGCTTAAAACATAGAATCATAGAATCATAGAGTTGGAAGATACCACAAGGGCCATCCAGTCCAACCCCCTGCCATGCAGGAACTTCCAATCAAAGCATACCCAACAGATGGCCATCCAGCCTCTGCTTAAAAACCTCCAAGGAAGGCGACTCCACCACTCTCTGAGGGAGTGTGTTCCACTGTCGAACAGCCCTTACTGCTAAGAGGTTCTTTCTAATGTTGAGGTGAAATCTCTTTTCCTGGAGCTTGCATCCATTGTTCCGGGTCCTATTCTCTGGAGCAGCAGAAAACAAGCTTGCTCCCTCGTCAATGTGACATCCATTCTAATATTTAAACAGGGCTATCATATCACCTCTTAACCTTCTCTTCTCCAGGCTAAACATTCCCAGCTCCCTGTCGTTCCTCATAGGGCATGGTTTCCAGACCCTTAACCATTTTAGTCGCCCTCCTTTGGACCTGCTCCAGTTTCTCCACATCCTTTTTGAATTGTGGTGCCCAGAACTGGACACAGTATTCCAGGTGGGGCTGGACCAAAGCAGATAGAGTGGTACTATTACTTCCCTTGATCTAGACACTATACTTCTATTGATGGAGCCTAAAATTGCATTGGCCTTTTTAGCTGCTGCATCACACTGTTGACTCATGTTCAACTTGTGGTCTACTTGGACTCCTAGATCCCTTTCACATGAGGTCTCATTCAGCCAGATGTCCCCCATTCTATATCTGTGCATTTCATTTTTCCTCCCTAAGTGCAGAACCTTAAATTTCTCTGTGTTGAATTTCATTTTGTTACCTTTGGCCCAGCTTTCTAGTCTATTCAGGTCATTTTGAATTTTGATCCTGTCCTCTGGGGTATTAGCTATTCCTCCTAATTTGGTGTCATCTGCAAATTTGATAACTAGGCCCCCAGTTATGTCATCCAAGTCATTAATAAAGATATTGAATAGCACTGGGCCCAGGACAGAACCCTGTGGCACCCCACTGGTCATTTCTCTCCAGGATGAAAAGGATCCATTGTTGAGCACCCTTTGGGTGCGGTCAGTCAACCAGTTACAAATCCATGTAACGGTTACCTTTTGAGGTCGTTTACAACATAATGGTTACAACATAATGTTGTGAAATATAAAATATCTGGTGGTAACTTACCTTTTTCTTGACACTATCCTTGATCCATCCTTTTTTGTGCATGTGATTTATTTTTTATGTGTTTGTTTGTTTGTTTGCAGATGAGTCTTGAAATGCAGAATATCTCATGGCGCTTGGCCATTTTCAACTCTTTTTGTAAATAAGGATTTCATAACTCCTTAGATAAATCTTGGAACTAGTAGCTTTAAGTTCAGATGAACCATGTGGGCTTAGAAATATTCTGGGACTCCTAGCTCCCATTAGCCCCAGCCAGCATAGCCAGTAGTCAAGCATAATAGGACTTACATCTGATGGGACACAGGTCTCAAAAATAGCTTTCTACTGTCATTATACTACTGTAGTGCAATGCAACATGGTGATATTACTAGTTCTTCAGTCTCCTGGATCACTGGACATTTCTCTTTGTTGCTAGACAATTTGCCTGATGAAGGTGATTTTCTGATTTTCCTCTGTCTCATTCAGTAGAGTTCAGTAGCTGTTGCCTAGCTTTAGCTGTGGGTGAGATACTGCAGTCTAGATGAAAGTATTTCCCATTTGGAAAGGTTTATTAGCATCCATGATAAATGCTTATTTAATATTAAAAGAAGTATCTTTATTGTTATTGGTATTTCGTGCTAAAGAGGTTCAGTGGCGGAAAGCTGAAGGTGGGGAGGACAGGCTTCCTCCCTCTTTGGGTATGTCTTCTGCATTAGTCAGCACTGAAAACATGAATATCCACATGGAGGAAGGGCACTGTTTTACCCATGAGCAGGCTGTAAGGGCATTGCCAGCTGGAGTGTTCAAGAAAGCTAGTTCTATTTTAATACAATGATGTTGTGCACTGTGCACAGACATGTTGAAAAAAAAGAAGGAAAAATGTTTTTCCTTCAGTAATTTGCTACCTAATTCCCTGTCTGCCAGGTGTACTTAAGTCACTGGTATACCCAAAATATGTAAGGGGTGTTATTTTTATGTTAATGTACCATTTGTTTTGCTGGGTACTACAGGGCTTCTCAGTGTTGTTTACACACAGGTATGTATCAAGAAGTAATGACTGGCTAGTGTATAAAACCAATTGAAAATTAAATGTCAGCTAGCTGAGATTGCACCATCAGACTCCTTTCTTTACGCAACTGAACCAGTCCTGCTGTCAGGCACTGCACACAGGCACATTTGGGGGGATTCCTGGTTGGCTGTCAAGAAGAGATGCCTGCTTTGGAAGCCTCTCCTTTTCTCACTCTCACCCCAAATATAGTGTAGCATAAATAGTACTAGGCAGAGTTCCAGGTCAAAGACTGCAAAAGATGCTGTCCTTCATCCTGCCTTAGTAATGCGAACCCCGAGATGGGAAGTTGCTGTGTTTACAAGAAGTAGGGTAACCACAATTGCAAACCAAGTTGAAAATGCCACTGCAGCTTTCGTTATGATGAACAGGCTAGGGTGCTGAATGCTTTTGTCTTGAGAGAGGGGTACCAGTACATTGTGCAAACAGTGACAAACTGCACAGCAGCAAAATTGGATTTATGATCAGAAAGTTCATGCGCAACCCACCCACAACCCATACAGTTCTTCTTTTGTTTTCTGACAGCCAGGACACACTTTTCTTAATTAAAATTAGAGGTGTGATTCACTCGATGCCTGATTTTTTTTATTTTTAGATTATGAAAGAGTTATTAGTTAAATGTCTTTAGAGAAGCCTTCCTTTTCCATTTTGTGTTTGAGTCAATGATTCAGGTTGTATCTCTTAAATGGAAAAAAAAGCTAGGATCGGTGACCCATGCTCAAAGACAACTGACAAACTTCTTTGAAATCAGGTAATTCTATTCCATTTTTGCAATGGAAGTTCAGTGATAATGCAGTCACACCTGATATAATGTTATTTGGGGTAGCTTTGTTGGCCAAATAGCAAAGTACAGTTATATCCAAAACCCACAAAACAGTGATGCCTTTATTCAACCAACCAATGCACAAAGATATGATGCAAGCTTTCAAAGTTCCACTGGTTTCTCCATCAGGCAAAGGTGTTAAAAGTATACAGGAGAAAAAAAATTGATAATGTTAGTCACAGGCCTGCATTTTGTCAAGATAATGTTGCTGTGTTGTTCTGTGTTGAGATGGTGTGGAGATATCTCTATGTAGGCAGGCCCCTCCTTCTTCTGGCCATGTGGCAATGGGAGCAAAACATTCCAGATAAAATTTGAATGCCGTTAGCAATACAAAAAGGTCATCTTGTATCTCAGAGGAATTTATATTTTAATTCAAAAATATTGAAATATTGGGGATATTTTTCTCTGAAAACAGAGGATATTGTTTATAACTCTACAGGTGACAATGACATAAAGTACTAGGCTGATCACATGTACCATTTTAATTGGGCCAATACTATTTTAAAAAAATGTTTACAGACCATCCCATCATTTTAATATAAATGTCACTCTTGTCCTTTTTTGTTGTTGTTGTTTAAATGCCCTATCATGTTGCAAAAATGGTTTGAATATCCCTGTTAGAAATTGTGGTTGTCAACCCCCCCCCCCCCCCCCAAATTTGTGTGATGTACTGTGAGAAGTTTTATGATAAGATATTGAAAGATTGAAATCTGCTGCATAATATTACTTTATCAGAAAAATACAGTCCCCTTTTTCTTCTAGCTAAAATTTTTGTATGAGTTGTCACTGAAGAATAATTGTTAGCTCAGTATGTTCATGTAATAAAACTTTTGTTCTCGTCTCACTTTTTCATCAATACAGAATATTACTTAATCCTGTAAAATCCGATTTTTGCTATCCCAATGTCCCATTTTTGTCTCAAGGAAGTATGGTCAGCTTGTACAGTGCCAGTCCTGTGTGTCTGGTTTTGTGCTAATTCTGCAACAGAATGTGATGTCCGTGGACTTGTCAGCTTGGATGAAGGTTAAAGGGAATACAGGGCTTTACTTCTTTGAAATGATGGGGAAAGAAGAATTGGGGGGGGGGGGGGAGGCACCATGTTTTGGATGGTAGTGGGTCATGATAGTGGGAGACCATAGGGACTGCAGAAGAGGGTTACGTATTGTCTTTTTGTTTTGTTTAGGAAAACAACCCAACTGTGTAGTCCATGGCTTGAAATTGGCATCTTTCGTAGATGATCAGTGATAGGACAAAACTGAGAGACTGGGAGTCAAAGCCTCCAGATTCTCTAAATCCATAACGGGAGAGGAAGCAGAATGAGGAGACATTTGACCCAAGGCATATGTATAAATTGTTCACATAACACTATTCTGTGGTTTAATGTCACACCTGGACCAGTCTGGTGTTTTTGGCCTTTCTGTGTGAATTGAAGTCAAAATAAGGTCCACATTTGTTTTTCTTATCTGTTGTAAAGGAGTGGTCAACCAGTGAAACCTCTTCATAGATGTGGAAACTTTGAACACCCCCTCCCCCTTTTCTTGTAGTACCACAAGAGTGCATCAAAATGAAAGTAGCACAGATCATGCTGTGGATCTGTACAAAACAACATTCTTGTGGCAGGCTGAAATGCAAAACAAATCCCTCACAAGAGCAAAAAATATGGTGTTTAGATGTGACTCAACTGATCTGTAAGGGAACCTTCTGTACTTTAGTTCACTGGTTTATGAAAAGAGCATATTCTCCCTTCAGTTTGCAGTCGAGATCTGTAGAGGTTCCATACGTGGGTCAAAGGGAGAATATGGCCCCAAGTGATGCATCTGCTCCAAAGGAGGCAAGCTGCACTCATGCATGAAGCTCTGCATTCAAGCAGTGACTGTTCTTCGTAGGCAGTAATAAACAAGGCATTGCTATCTTGGCTTGTATCGTTCTGGATACAGTGCACAGCCAACAACAAAAATGTATCCTGCCTTTGCTGGATGTGCATAAATCTTCTTTAAATGGCAAAGTGCTTTGTAAGAATTCTGGCTTGAATTGAATGCTGAGATGCACCATATTCAATCAGCAACTCACTTGTTAGTGTTGGAACTGAATCCATTTATTAATTTATTTTCATTTGTATGCCACCTTTTTCCCCAAAGTGGGCCCCATAGAATCAATTTTTAAAAAATCTAAACAATAAAAAATTAAAATCACTACATAAAACAGTATTAAATCATTTAAAAGATATGGAAAAGTTGAAAAAGATAAATAAAACACCCCAGTAAGAAACTCCCCTGCTTACTGTATATACTCAACTATAAGTTGACCTCGTGTATAAGTCGAGGGCAAGTTTTGGGGCCAAAATTATGGATTTTGCTATGACCCGTGGATAAGTTGAGGGTAAAATTTAGGGGCCTAGAGGAAAGAATCTAAAGGATGAAGGAAAGCAAAACAATGTCAAATAACTTCCAAAAGTCCATCAGACATAACTCTTTGTGTTTATTCCTACAACTAGATGGATGAGAGAGTAAAGGGGGTCAGTGCTTCCAGGACAGATTATACTCTTGCTTTTCATAAGGGGATGGTTCCTTCTTTTAAATGAGACTTAAGATAATAATAATAATAATAATAATAATAATAATTTATTTCTATTTCCCACCTCTCTGTCAGATGCAGTACTTACATTGACCCTTGGATAAGTCAACTCAGGTTTTTTGGGTCAATTTTTGACCTAAATTTCTAGACTTATACATGAGTATATACAGTATATGTTAAAAGTCTACTTAAACAAAAAGGTCTTTGCGTCCAAACAAAAAGGAAAGCTGGGTGAGGGCAGCCTAGCCTCCAGCAGAAGGCAGTTCCAGAGGGTGAGAATAGCTACTGAGAAGGCTCTCACTCTCTCATGTTCTCACCAAGCCAAAATGTGATGGTGGCGCAGTGGTTAAATGCCTGTACTGCAGCCACTCACTCAAAACCATAAGGTGGTGAGTTCAAGACCAGCAAAGGGCTGAAGCTCGACTCAGGCTTGCATCCTTCCGAGGTCGCTAAAATGAGTACCCAGATTGTTGGGGGGCAAATAGCTTACAATTGTAAACCGCTTAGACACTCCTTAAGGTATGAAGCGGTATATAAATGAAGCTGTCTGTTTTTTGTTTGTTTGATGGGCTTGAGAGAGCCTTCCCCTGTAGATCTTAGAACTATGGGGAATATGGTATTTCAGATAATTTGAATCCAAGCCATATAGGGCTTTTAAGGTCATGACCGGCACTTTGAATTATGCCAGGAAGTGAACCAATAGCCAATGAAGCTGTTTTAACAAGTGAATTATATTCTCCCTGTAACTGGGCCTGGTCAGCATTCTGACTGCAGCACTTTGGCCCTGACTAAGTTTCCAAACAGTTTCCAAATGTAGCTCCACATAGAATGCATTGCACTTGTCCAAATGGAACATAATCAAGGTACGTATCATTGTAACCAGATTTGATGTCTCAAGAAATGGCTGCAGCTGGCACACCAGTTTAAACTGTGCAAGTGCACTGCTGGCCACTGCTAAAACCTAAGCATCCAGGCTAAGAGTTGAGTCCAGGAGAACACCCAAGCTACGAGTCTGAGATTTTAGGGGGAGTGCAACCACATGCAGTGCAGGCTGAATCCCTATTCCCTGATCTGCCTTTTGACTGACCATAGGTTTACCATCATGGGCATAGGCCTTTTAATGAGCTTTAGACCATTTTTGGGTGGATTCACTCTGAATCCCTGAACATTGGCCAAGATTGCTGAGGCTTCTGGGAGTTGAAGTCCAAAACACCTGGAAGATCGGAGTTTGGGAATTACTGCTCTAGAAAGGGAAAGCTTAACTGTTTACATGCCAAATTTTGGTTTAATATAAGACAGGCAAAGATGCAACCCCATCAAAAAGGATTCTGTTTCAGTGATACGGCAAGAGATGCTGCAGGAATTAAAACTGATAATTAATTGAGGACCAGAGATTGGGAATAACTTCTCTAGAGCAAATTGTCCAATACAGTGTAAGAACGACTGACTCACTCATGTTACTCAGGTTATTTTCAATGAGAAGCCTTTTCCTGCCAAAACATTTCAGTTTTCTCAAGACAAACCAGTGTCACTGTTTTAATCAATTTCTGCTTACAGGGTATTTACGAAAACCATCAATGTTCCAGCTTTAGGAGTTTTACTTCATAATTCTATCTTGTTATGTCCTTTATCCACAAAGAATTTTATTTTTCCTTTTACTCACAGATTTATTGAACTTTCTGACTTCAGTCTTCAATCTTAAAAATTCTTAGAAGTAATCCTCAAGATCTCATCCATTAATGTGAAAGGCAGAACACTCATCCAGGTATTGATGACAAGCCCTGGATCAAAGATTTCTTTTTATCCTATAAATCCCATTTTTGTTGCAAAGATAGTTAGAAAAAAAGTACCGTTGCTCAGTTAATGTCCATGAAGGCTTTCATGCAACAGGATGAGCTACTGGAATTTGTCTTGTGGTCTCTCACAAACACTTTGGTTGTGGCCGATTGCCATGGTTTCCGTGAGCTTGATGAGTTTTTTGGATCTTGGTGGGCAATCCTCTTGTGTTGCTCCCACCTTGTCCAAGAAGATAAATGCCTCAAAACTATTGATAGCACCACTGCCCCCCCCCCCCCCGAGCCATGTGAAAGAGATATCATTTGGACATTTTTATACCTGGAAGTCCCAAAAGCTATTGTTTTGCGCTTCTGTATTGCACACAAATAATCATATAAAACATTGATCTCATTTCACACCATCAGCTAATGGGAAAGGAAAGTGCATGTATACAGGGAGTAGGTTACAAAACATTTCATGCACATGAACAGGAAATAGGTTGTGCAACATGTTCCTGGGAACAGGACCTTGCCATGTTTTGGGATACACTCTTGCTTAGTTTGGCTGTTCAGCAGAGTGCTGACCTTGTGTTCATCCTTTGATCTCCACCAATAAAAAGGCTACATGCTTATTTTGTTTTTCAGCTGAGATCTGGAGGCATAATAGAGATGTCTTAAAGACCTGCATCCTCTTACTGTTAATCATTATGACCCTACAGTACATATGTCAGTAGACTGCATGCTACATTTCCGTGTGTACCTTCTTGCCCTTTTGAAACATTATGGCTTGTGGATTCTTCCAATTCTGTAGCATTTCCTGTGGAAACAAAACCACACTTTTACAAAGGAAACAGAATATTCTCCAATTGCCCAGTTGTCCCCAGGGAGGTGAAAGGAGTTGTTCTCTTTATCTAGCTGCCAGTTTTGAACTGAGGGGCTTCTGGGATGAGTCACCTCTGTGCAGGGCAAGAAGGCTTGAATGAACAGTCTTGGCACAAGATTCTCTTGGAGCCTTCATATATATGATGTGATATTTTCCTTGTATGGAGGTTGAATGTCCAACTAGGAAAAGACATTTGGCATCTTCACATATAACCTATGGCATGGGAATTACACTTCAATACACATACATGGTTTAGTCCTTTGGTGGTGCTGAATGGCTTATTTAATCTGAAACATGAGAAGATATCCTCTTATTTATGCAATACAGGTTGAGCCTGCATTATCTGAAATGCTTGAGAACAGAGGTGTTTGGATTTCAGAGTTTTCTGGATTTTGGAATATTTACACACACAGTGATATATCTTGGAGATGGGAACCGAGTCTAAACATGAACTTCATCTCGTTTTCATATACACCTTATACACATAGCCTGAAGGTTATTTTATGCACAATAAATTTAATAATTTTGTGCATGAACAAAGTTTGTATACCATCAAAAGCAAAGGCATTACTATCTCAACCACCCATGTGCATAATTTTGGATTTTGGAATATTTTGGATTTTGGAATCCTGGATAAGATAGACTCAACCTATCAACCTGGATAAGAGAGACTCAACCTAAATATATATATATATATATATTGACATATTTATGACATTTATATGTGTTTCTACTTCACACTTTTATCCTCACATCAATCCTGTGAGGTGGGTTAGGCTGAGAAAGGAATGGTCCATGCTTGGCTGAGTGGAAACTAGAACTCATTATCCTCCCCCCCAACAACAACTTGAAGAGTTAGAAGCTGGAAGTGGAATGCTATGTGCGTGGGATGAATACTTTCCTATCCTGTTGTTTGTCTGCTTCTTTCTCACCCATGGGTAGAAAAAGCATGCTGTACATAGTTTGACTTCAGATACAGAAACTGGGGTGGCCAGGTTTGAAGGAAGGAAGAAGGATTTGCAAACAACCCTTCACAAGTTCAATGATTGCATGAGGAGCGGAGTCATGGGTTTAGGTGTGCCTGAGCAAAGCACCCTGTGGAGTTCTCTGGGAGGTTTTATAGGCACCTACCAATGCACACTCATTTCATCTCCACACAGAGATGGACCCTACAGTCAACCAAGTATTTTCTTCTTGTGAAGGAACCCTATGTGTTTAGTGTGGTATATGTGTACAGTCCTCTCCTAGGCATTGATGTGCAGTTTTTCGTGGCTACAACACACACTGACAGCCAGAGCAAGCCTGCTCACACATTCATTCAATGTGTGGCGAAATACCTTAACATCCTCCATCCTGGACCTACATACTTTGTGTGGCAGACAATTTCAGTACTGATTGGATGCTTTCCTAGATGGCAAATGCATGTACAGCATTTAGAATATTTCATGTTAATTTCCCTGTGAGGCTTTAACTGTTTGCATACCTTGGATGGACTTTCAGTGAATTCAGTTTCTGCAGGGAGCTTCTATACCATTTTAAAAAATGTATTTGTTTATTTATTTATGTACTGTATTTATACCCCGCTCTTCAGCCAGAAAAGCTCTCAGAGAGGCTTACAAATAATTAGACATTTCCCTACCTAAATATGAATCTAAATCCCAATCTAAAAAAGGCATGACACAAATGGAGAAGGGAATGGTAGTGGGAAGGGGAATCCATTGGTTCTTCTCTCCCTCTGAGGTTTGGATAATGGCAGATGGACTGGAAGCAGGGCTTTTCTCCTTATTTTAGGCCAGGCCTGATGGAGCTGGCCAGCCTTTCTCTCCCTCTGAAGCCAGATGACATCAGATGGCAAAGAGAGAGGGCTCTTCTTCTTAGGCCAATTATGAAGGAGCTGTCCATCCTTTCTCTCCCTCTGAGGTTGGGTGGTATCAGATGGCAAAGAGGAAGGGCTCATCTTCTTACTTAAGGCCAAGGCTGATGGAGCTGGCTGGCCTTTCGCTCCCTTTGAGGCTGGATGGTATCACTTCACTTCCATTGTTCTGTGATGAATACTTGCTATCTTCTCTGTGAAATTGTTACTGTATATTTTATTACCTTAAGTCATTAGCTTACTTGTTAAACATATTAGCTCAGACCCATGGTTAACTTGCTTCAGTTTTTGTGTTGTGTCATGAGTCCACTGGTTAGCTGAGTATATCCCTAAAATGAATAATGAATGAATGAATAAAATGAACTCTCGAATAAATTCAAATGATCTCAAAGGAGAACAGCAGCAAGTAAACAAAATTGTTAATGCAGAGGACTCTAACACTAGCCAAAGGCAGACTGGAATGTAACAGTCTTTAAGACTCTGCTAAAGCTCCCTAGCCATCCAAATGGTTGTGCATATTCCATTGGAAAGGGGTTTCCAAAGGTGTGGAGCCACAAGAGAGAAGACCCTGCCCCTTATACTCAGCAGCTTAGCAGGTGTCACTAGAACATCAGTGAAATGTCTGTCTTAAGGTTGCCTATCTGAAAGGTTCATATTGTTGCAAGTCTTCATTCACATAGCCTGGTCCCACATACAAACACACACACACACACACACAAAGGTGGGCAAATGCGGTGCACACTATTTTCACCTCCATGATGGATGGTCACTCTTGGCCAAAACTACATTGCAGAAGTGACCAGAAGTCAATTCAGATATCAAATTCCTGGTTTTCTTGATTGATTTTCTGCCAGCTTTTGTGGTCTGGCAGAGGAGAAGGGGTTTAGAGACAACCCTTCCCTGATTTGCAGTGTTTTTAAAAAATCCATTTAAGGTATTCTTTTTATCCAGTGACTTTGGGGTTTTTTGCAGGTGGAGATATTGGGCCTTCATGTGGGCATGCACTGCACTTTCCTCATTGCTAATACAGGATTTTAAATACAAGCACCTTAAATTGAGCAAAGAAATGAAAAGGCAGCCAATGGAATTATTACAGAATACTGTAGTTATATTATGACCTCAAAATCTATCTCCTACAAGCACTCTGTACCAAGTGGAGTGTTTAAGGGCAGCCCTCCAATCCCATTTTGGGAGAAAGGAAGTATATAAATAGATAGGGAATATTGTAGTTTAGCCTTGATACAACCAAAGCAGACCCTTGGATTGTAGTTAGGAAGTGAAGGGGCTTCTTTTCATCAAGACATTGGACAGAAGGGGAAATTCAGTGAATTTTTAGAAAGTATTATTCAGACATTTACTTTTGATGTTTTTCCACTTCCATATGGCAGCAATACAAAGGGATAGAGTAAGAAACTAGGTCTGTTTTGGCTGCTCTTCCAACAGTGACAACAAGTGCTGGTGTTTTATGAGATGAAAGTGAATGTGTAACAGACTATTTAGTATAGAAATGGAAAAGAACTGCATTTGGTCCTTTGTGGACAATTGTTATTTCAGGGTCTTAAACTCCTACTTCCGAGGCATGAACTACAGGATTCTTTGGTGAAAGCCATGCTGAAATGCATAGGAGCCACACAACAGCTCAATCGGAGAACTTCATGGTGAATTTGTGCTCTGATGATTTTTTTCTGTTGTATCATTCCCCCGCCCCACATATTCTCTTCAGATATACATAGCTACCATTGCTATTGAATTATCATCAAAAGTGTTTATATTCATTAAGCATTTGCAGTGAGGGCTACCAGGCTTCTTGGAAAGAATGTTTTGACAATATTTGAAGCTCATAGCTCATGCTGTAGTTATTGCTTGCCGTTCTGTTTCTTTCCAACAGACTGAGGTTCCATCTGTCTACCTGATGGTATGAATGTCGCCCTATAGCATTAATTGTGTTTTAAGGGGGTGAGAATCCATTACTATCTGCCTCACCGTGTGCTATTTTTTTGTTTTTTAGTAATATTTATTGAGAATTTTCCAGATACCATATAACTAAAAATAGAGAACAGTAAAAAAAGAGGGGAAAATGAAATAGAAAATATTTTCTTTTCAGCAGTAATTCATACATATAATATAACCATACTTCTATTAAAATTACAGTGTACACTTATTTCAGTAAACTCAAATCTTATCAAGTCTCAAGCTCAACAGTTACCATGTTATTCTTTCTGTATTTCTCTCTGCAAAAAGTCTATCAGGAATTTCCAATCTTTTAGAAACGCCACTAACAATTTTTCCCTAATCAGACCAAAGATATGATCCATTTTGATTTTAATTATTCCTCCTTAGTAGGTAGTACTGAATTCTTCCATCTTTCCACATACAGCAATCTTGCTGCCATGTTCATATACTGAAGTAATCTTCCATGACTCTTTTGCAACAGCTTATCCATAAGTTCCTCCCCCCCAAAAAAGTTCTGTTTTTAAATAAATGTTAAACTTTTAAGATTGTTTGCATCCAAGTATGTATTTAAACCCAGAACCTTTTAGTATTTTCACATCACTACCACATATGGTACAATGACCCTTCATGTTGTTCATATATTCAACATACATCCAAACCTGCCTTGTACATTCAAGACAGTTTCTCTAGCACTATATGCCAACAGTGCATCATTTCATAAAAATTCTCTTTAAGATTATAACATAGTTTAAATTCAACCCATTTGACCACATCATTTCCCATTGCTCCATTTGTATGTTATGTCCAAAATTCTTAAGCCCATTTTATCATGCATTCTTTCACTAGTTTTTTGAACAAACATCTGTACATTTTACCAATCACATATTCATAATCTGTCCATAACTACAATTCAAACTCTGAATTGCTTTGTTCAAAACTATAACTCTTTTTTTATAGACATAGATGTGTTAGTCTGGAAAATAAGTATGCAAAAAGATCTTGCAGCCCCTTTGAGACTAATGAAAGACAGAAGTTGATAGCATGAGCTCCATAGACTTGCGCCTACTTCTTCAGAAGTATTTGATGGAGTGGAAAGCCCGGGGTAGACTTACATAGCGATCTGTGTGTGAGTAGTCCTATGTCTATAGGAATGCAAAACTTGGTGAATCTGGAAATGAGTGTCAAGTTCAATTGTAAGGATTATCATTGGGGGACAAGGCAAGGATGTAGCCTAAAGCCAAGGTAACCATGTGAATGGGTATTGGAATGTAGTGTGGGAGCAAAAAAGAAGTTGTAATGAATTAGCCAATAGAGCCCCCCATGAGGCTATGGGGTTAGCCATTGTTATAATGTGTATAGTGTGCCAGGAAACTATTGTCTCTGTTCAATCCACTGATGATGGACTTCAGTTTGTTGACATATTCCAGTTCTGCTGTTTCTCTTTCCATTCTTCATTTTTGTTCAAGATGGAATGCCCAGGAAGACTGAAGTGTTCTACAGTCGGTTTTTGTATATTCCCATTCCTAACGTCTGATTTATGTCCATTTATACTATGGCACAAAGACCGGCCTGTTTGCCCAATGTAGAGTGCTGAAGGACATTGCTGACATCAAGCCATGGTTTCAAATTTTGGTTCAGAGGGCAAGTGTTAACAATGGAAAGTGTAAAACAACAACGACAACAACAAAGTTAGGGCTAAACTACTAACTGAAAGTGAAGCCATACTTAGAATGAAAGAACGGGGAGTGTTAACCTGCACCAAGATACCTCTAATCCAAATTATGGCTTTTGGAGATTCTCTGAACCAATCTATTAGAGAGAAAAACTAAAAGAGGGAGAAAAAATGAGTAAAAGGGAGATTAAGCATGCCTTTTGGAAGTGTGGGATTGGAGCCTATGAGGAACAGTGCCCCAAATCACCAACCATGATTCAAGATACCGTGGGAGAAAGCAGTCAATTGTAATTTGGACATAGGCTGTCCATAAGAACATCCCAAACTATTTTGGTGTGAGTCTCAGGCAAGAAACAATAGACCCAGATAATCAAAAGTCATTCAAGAGTGTCTCGAGTTGAATGGCCATTAGCAGCTGAAGCATTTGGCTCAAAAGCTGACTAATAGTTTAAAAATCACTACTGTATTTATTACTAAGAACAAATGGCTTCCTGAAAGCAATTGGGAGTATTCATGTTAGGTTGTGAAGATCTATAGCATCTCATGAAGTTTCTGTGGTTTAGCTTCTGATTGCCTTTTCTTAAATTTCTACTGAATTGAAAGGATGCACACATCACTTAGTGTCCACTGAAAAGCTGATAGGCCATGAAGAAAACAGATGATTTTAAAATCAGAAACTGCATGTGACTTTATAATTCCTTATCTGCAAGGATTAGGTAGGAAATGTTGTATAAATATGAGGATTTAAATCTGAAGCAGTCAGGATTTCCAGCTCTTAGATCATATTTATGTAGTGTAATCTTAATTAAATGCTCTATAGTGCTGAACTTTGCTAGATAAATATAAAACCTGATGCAGTTCTGGAGATACCCTTTCAAATGTAGCATCAGCATCTTCATCATCAGCATCATCCCTGGTGTTTCCAATTTCAAAATCCACTGGGGAAAATTGATATATCCTCACTACAGTGGTTGCTCATTTAATTAAATGGGTTTCAGAACTTATTACCAAGCTTCCTGGCCTTTAAACTCTTTTACCTGTGAGACAAAATAATGAGTTTCTTTTGTGCTCCATACTTCTCCATGCTGAATGGATTTTTATCTGTTTGTGTTCTCTAATTGCTTGATCATTGGTACTTAAGCCATTTGCTCCTAAATAGTCTCTGTAGCTTAAACAGGCCTTTAATAATGTCAACGTTAGTACTAATGCTCCTGCTAATAATAATAATACTAACAATGATAAAAAACTTAAAATTCAGTATCAGAAATATGTTACATAATAAAAAGAAAAACTTTTCACAGTTGGATTAACACCTGAAAAAAGAAGAGATGTAAAAGAAGGCTAGAACTGGGTTTGCTTAAAAAGTAGCAGACTAGATAGGAATGCCCTGTTAGTGTATAATAAAATAATAACAACAACAACAACAACAACAGCAACAACAATGCTAAGGCTCAAGGCAGGGTATGACATAAATTAAAATGCAATATATATGACCATTAAACAGGCATGTGAAAACACATGAACATAGGATTAAAATGACCGCTACACTTTATTTATTTGTTTCACTTCTATGCCACCTTTCCCCCAAAAAGGGATCCAAGGTGGCTCACAAGATAAAACATTAGTAAAACATCACAATAAAATCATCCCAATTAAAATATACCAATTTGAAATCCATAGTTTCAAATCAATTGGGTAAAAGAGAGCTTTTTCATACTGTTTTCCGAGAGCGTGTTTAGCTGTTACCTCTCTCCCATCAGGTTATTCCCAGTCTTGTTGTTGTTGTTATTAACTGCCCTTGAGTTGATCTCAACACATAATAACCCTGTGGATGAGACACCTCCAAGACTCTCTGTCTTCCACTGTTCTCCTTAGTTCCTGCAAAGTCATACCTGTGACTTCCTTAATAGTGTCCATCCATCCATCTAGCATGTGCCTTTCCTATCTTTTTACTTCCCTCCACCTTTCCTAGCATTACTGTTTTTCTCCCCAGTGAGTCATGCCTTCTCATGATGTGTCTCAAGTACAGCAATTTCAGTTTTGTCATCTTGGCTTCCAGGGAGAGTTCTAGCTTGATCTGCTTAAGGACTCATTTGTTTGTGTTTTTGGCTGCCCAGTGGTATGCTCAGCACTCTTCTCCAGCACCACATCTCAAATGCATTGATTTTCTTCCTATCCGCTTCCTTCACTGTCCAGCTCTCACATCAATAAATGGTAATAGGGAATACAGTCGCTTGTACGATTGTCCTCTGAGTGACAGTTGCCACTCTAGTTCTGGCTGGTTGAAGTAAATGTCCCTCAGAGGAGCTGTGTTTATGGGGTGGATTATATGGGAGGAGATGATCCTGTAGATCACCTGGACCTAAACCATGTAGGGGAGAAGAAGGAGAGAATGACACAATTCACAAAAGTGAAACAATTCTCCAAGGACAGATTTTAAAAAAGAAAAGAACAGCAAATTGGAGAGCGGGATTCTTGGGGAAATTTATGAGGGGTGCATCTTCAAAACCAGGGCATCTCAAGATGATGTGGATGAACAGCACCCCCCCCCCCCGTGTGCCAGGGAGTGGTACCATATTTATACATATTAGCTACAGTTGTTCCTTTTCTGGAAATTCCTGGGAGGGCAGCCATTGGTTCATGGAAATTCACCAGTCCTGGGACCTCCCCTTTGAGTAGGTCTTTTCTAAGTTGTTTCTCCACTAGCTGCTCCTCTGCTGCAAATTTCATATCTGGCTGCCAACACCCCCCCCCCCCTTTATTTTCAGACAGACATTTACTTCTCCCTCACAAACCCTATTCAGGCAGTCTTTTTTTTTTTAAAGATAAATTAACACACAAGGTTGGTTCTAGCCTCACCCTCTCTGCCGTTTTGTTTTTCCAGGGTCCCTGGATTGCCAATCTCTTATTTTCAGATTATCACTCTGTACATTTGGAGAACAGCTACAGAATGGGCTGGCTCTGTTCCTTCCTTACAGGTTTACGTATACTAGAGCTAGAACACCAAAATAAGGTTAGAATCCCAAGGACATGTTTGCAGGTGGCCATTTTCAAACAAAGATGGTTAAGCTTCCCTTCTACTTGCTCGATTTCTCTTTCCAAATCGCCCTCTTGAATTTGTCACTGTGCCTATGGCCGACATCAGATTATCATTCTTTGCCCATTCTCCTACACTTGAGAGCTACAACTTCAAGCTTGAAAAGTATTAACAGACCAGCCACCATCTCTCAAGCTATCCTGCAGCCACAGGATTATTGTGATAAAAATGGGAAGGAGCACAATGTATGCTGCCTTTTGCTCTTTGGAGTAAAGCAGGGATGGCTGTTTTTGCAGCCCTTGACCTCTCTAGATTACCTAGATGAGCTTTTTTCTGCTCTTAAAACAAAAATGAACTACCACTCCTGGAAGCTTCCAGGAGTGCCGATTTACCTCTTAAATAGGTTGTAGGACTGTTCAGTACTGTTTAACATCAAAAAATGTGTCAGCTCCATTGGCTTGGCTGAGAGAATAGCTCCATTTGGCTGCTCCTCTCCCTAAATTGTTTCCATCCCAGCTGGTCTTTATAAGAATTACTGTGCAAGAACTGGTGCCTGAGTTTGTTTGTTTTCTTCTCTCCCTATCCCAACTTTTTAATTTCTGTGTCATGCCTTTTGTATTGCAGACTTGCTGGCGGGAACTGTCTTGTTTTTTTTGCTCTTGCCTGTGTGAATTGGGGAGTCATTTGAGTTAAAGAGTGGGGTGCAAATGCTTTAAATAAAATAATGGTTTATATACAGGACATCTTGAATGTTTCATGGAAGCCGCATGGAAAGAAGAGTGAGTGAGCTTCACTCCTGTTGTCTGAAGCCTGCTGGGCTTTGTATAGAGAAAAGAGATATGTTTTAAGATCCTGTTTCCCTTCTGCCCTTTCTTTCTTAATGGCAAACCTGCTTAAATGGAGAGCTAGCAAGCTCAGTGCAGCCTTCTGGCCATATTTGTGAGTCCAACAAGAGCTTAACAATTTTCTTTTCTTTGCTGCCTGTTCAGAATGACAAAACCAGTGGTCAGTGTCTCACAGGCCTCCATAGCTGCCTTATGCACTGCTCCCTGCACCGTGTAACATGGCCCGCTGTGGAGCTACACTTTTTTTCCCTTTCTTGATATGATTCTTGCCTCCTTGTTTTTAATCTCCCCCGACATCTGGTGGGAGGAGTACAGGGAAAGGAGGAAAGGTTGCCCAAACTGTGTTTGGACAGATTTGTTTGCTTGGGCAGTGGTGACAGATCTCGGGGTGGTGCAGAGGTCAAATTGACAGCCCTGAGTTCTCCCCAGCCACCGTTTCAGTCTGGTGGGACCTCGCAATGTCCTTGCCGCTTTGTCAGAGAGCTTCTTGTCTGTGACTGATGTGAGGGCCACCTGTCAGCGGCACATGTGATTGACATAGGAAAGGCTCTTCAAAGCAAAGGCAACGGGGCATGAGATTTGGGCAGGCCTTGGGCTGCCAAACAGGCAGGCTGCCTTCCAGAAGGAAGTCTGCTCGAGCAAGGATAAGCCACAGACACACTTGTTATCCCTCCGAGAGCAGCCCTGTGCGCATGATTGCTGGGCGTAATGGACATGATGTGAAACGTGAGACTGAAGCCTTTTATTTTGATGGTGGCTTTAAGGTTATACCTGAACACGTTTCACCTTCATTTGTATTGCTTGTTTATGTTGTTATTTTAAAAAGAGAGAGAGAGATTTATGTAAAAAGGATTATGGAGAAAGATTAATAGCTTTTTATTCTAGCAGGGTCTCTCAGTTTTTGGCAGCTATATGAGAATAAATTCAGCAGGGGAAGTCTCCCTATGCCATGGAAAGATGCACATGGCAAATTTTGGTTCGGTATGCCCCTTTTAAAGCCATGGAGGCAGTGCAGGAGGGGGGTAAGTGACAGCCTTCTTCTAAGGCAGTCCAGTATTTCTCAGTCAGGAAGTGACTACACACTGTTGTGTAAGCCACAGGCTTCACTTGTACTAATATCCATCCTTTTTCTATTCCTGGGTAGCAAAGGAAGCACAGCTGGGATGGGATGAATTACGCTACTTGAGTAGACATTTCCCGTCTCTGCTTTCCTGGGCCCCTCAAAATAGCTCTTTCAATTTCTATCCATGTCTTTCTTCCTATTTTTTCTATTCAGATATGAGATGCTATTCATGTCTCTGTCGTTCCCCTCCCTTTTTTTCTTCTGTGCACAGATAATGGGAAAGGTTAATAGACCTCCATGAAGGCAGAGGTACCTGTTTGGAAACATTTACATGTTTCAAAATAAATACACAATGTTTATTTTTGAAACATGTAAATGTATTCGAAAAAACACTTCCTTTTTTAAAATAAAATCTTTATTAATCAGAAAAAGTCATTAAAAACTGAAAACAAAAACAGTATTGTACAAGGATTCATTCTCAGTCAACGATTTTATTGAAATACAGTTGACATATAACTTAATACATTTTATTATAGTCTATCTAGACTGAAAATAAATTCTTGCCACTTTGTGGTCTCTGTTCCTTCCCTTCATACTGCAGTAACCATTCTTCATGTTTACTTCTTTGGGATTTCTCTTTTATTTATTTCTTTCGCTCCCTCTCCCCAATGTGACTTTTATTTGTAATGATATATTACTTACTATTTCTAAAAACATTTTCAAAACAATAACATTGTTTTTAAATTGCTAAAAAATGATAAATTATAATTTTCTTTATCTAAAATATTTTATACTGCTGTTTATTTGATAAACTTTGAAGGCCTTGAACAAGATCATCAAATCACAATAAATGAACGGTAATCTAAAAAGATGTTAGCAAATCTTGAAGAACCCAGTTCATGATCTGGAGACTATAGATACCACTAAACTTCTGTGCATATGCAGCATTAATAGAATAAATAGGGAATGTAGGAATTGTCATGAGAGCCAGTGTGGTGTTTTGGTTTGAATGCTGGATTACAACTCCAAAGACCAGAGTTCGTGGAAACGTTGGGCAAGTAATACTTTCTCAGCCTCAGAGAAAGGCAACCCCCCCCCCCGCCCTGACAAATCTTGGCAAGAAAACCCTGTAATATGTTCACTTTAGGGTCACCATATGTCAGAAATGACTTGAAGGCATACAACAACAACAACAACAACAGCAACAACAAGGAACTGTCATGCTTATGTCCATTTGTTTCCCTTATACAGAATTCTACTATCTGTTATTTCCTCACAGAATTCTATAATCACTTATCACTTCTATTTCAAGCCCAAATATGAATTGAAGCATTTGTCCAAGTATTTAGGGCAGCCTTCCCCAACCTGCTACCCCCAAACATGTTGACTACAACTCAGAGAAACCCCTTAATCCAGTGTGTAAAGTCCAGCATAGACAGAGAACACCATGTTGGGTAGAGCTGTCTTCCAGTCTTGAATCTTGGATGTCTGGATTTGATGGAGGAGTCATTCAAGATAACTCAACGCATATGTAAAAACCTGTACACGAGAGTGCCAATTTCATCTGTAATTGTGATTTTGGCTGTTTTTGGATTGCTTCCTCTGCATCAGGAATGAAATATTACCATTTATAATTTCATTGTTTTGATCAAAAGACTCAATGATATAAATTGTAATAATGAACAGTCAGGATTGACTGTACCATTAGGCAAAGAGCAAGAGTGTGAGAGAGAGAGTCAGCTCTGGCAACAGGTTTGGGATGTCATAAAAGGACAATGATTGCTTACTTTGCATTCATTATATTTTACTGATAGTGACAAGGCGAGGTGCTACTGGGATTTTTACATCTGACAAATGACTGTATTAGTGGCTGACTTTCTGATGTATGCATCTTGATTTGGCTAAAGATGGAGCGCTTACCCCAAATGGCTCGGTGTTAAGATTTAACAGACATGAGGTAATTGGTCTTAGTTTTGTATACAACTTTGCCTGAGGGAATAAAGTAGGGTGCAAAATGTAGTTAAAAAAAATTCACCAGCAGTCACAGCCAATTCAATCACCTGTTTCAAAGACCTTTGTAATGACCTAGATGTTTCAGCCCCCGAGTTGAACCATATCCGGAAACATAATATGACTAGGATTAGCAACAGAGTTTCCTCTTGTCAGAAAATAGATTTTGTTGCGGATATGACATTTGCATAAAGGAACTTTCCTTTGCCACTTTTTGGAGAGGGCTAGACATTCAGTTTAGTGTAATCTTTCTTCTTTGCAGCTGTATTGTTTCTAAATAGGTTCTCCAAATTGGCTGTAGTGAGTGGGGATATTTTCTTTACACTGTTTAAAATACATATTTTTCAAGAGGAACTAGAAACATGCTCTTACCCCATTCAGTTTTTCACCTTTCCATGTCTATAATAAACAAATGTGTTTAGTATAGCAATCCTCCTCTATCTTCCCACAACTTCTCTAATGTAAACAGGGGAGTAATTCTTTTTAATCAGCCTTGCAAACATATCTATATACTTCTCTTTATCACACACACATACATCTTTTCTCTCTAATGTATATTCTACCTTTCTCCCAGGAATGAGACTTAAGGTAGCTCATAACAAGATTAAAAACAGATACAGTGTGCCTGTGCCATATGCGGGTGCACTATATGCAGCTTTCAGCTTACGTTGAAGTCATGCAACAAATGAATGAATGGCGTGCATGCCTGTCGTGTGCACGCTATGCCGCACCGCAAGCACGAGCCCCATTATACTGAATGGGCTTGAGCATAAGTGTTTTTCGGCTTACACCGTGTGTGTGTGTGTGTTCCAGAACAGATCCCCGCATAAGATAATGGTCCACTGTATAACAAAAACATAGTGTATTATAATGCACTATGTGCACACTATGCCGCACCGCAAGCATGAGCCCCATTATATTGAATGGGCTCAAGCATAAGCATTTTTCGGCTTATACCGATGTGTCTGTGTGTGTGTTCCAGAACGGATCCTCGCATAAGATAATGGTCCACTGTATAACAAAAACATAGTGTTTTATAATACACTGATAGTCACTTTTATACAATCACTGAATTAAAAGTATCTTTGAATGCACACACAGAACCTGAAAAAAGTTTTAAAAAAAATACCATTTGCTGTTGTGTGCCTTCAAGTCATTTCTGATTTATGATGATCCTAAGATGACCCTATCATTTGGCAAGATTTGTTGAGCAGAAGTTTGTCACTGGCTTTCTCTGGAGCTCAGAGAGTGGGATTTGCCCGATGTCACCTAGTGAGTTTCTTTGGCCCAGTTGGGATTTCAGTTTTGGTCTTTCACAGTCCTAATCCAACACTCAAACCACAGTATCACACTAGTTTTCAAAAAGTACAGTACTTCCTATTAAATGCTCCCTCCTCATGAACTAACTAGGTGTAAAACACTTGCCTGTGTGAAATAGTCTTTGCCTATGGCAGAAGGACAACAGAGCAAGGCCAAGCTAGCTTGTCTTGGAAAGGGGTTTAACATTTTGGGAGCAGCCCCTGAGAAGGCCCTTACTAGTTTCTAGTCCATATTTTTTTCTCCTCCTCCTCATAGCATGTTAGATCACAGTTACTGATTGTTGTACTGGGTAGCCAACCAGTTCTCTTGGATCCAATCCCCTTCCCTTCTTCAACTCAGTAATATATCTCATGCTTTGCACACAAAAGACCTCGAGTCAGAAGAGTTGTGTTTTACTTCTTTTCTAGGGGGAAAACATATTTGTATTGCACAAAAGTACATAATAGCAATACTATCATATTTTTCTTTGTTTCATCCCCCTCCCCCCCCCCCCCCGTCCCAAGACCTCAATTTTCTATAGAGAAAAATAATGACTTGCTTCTAATCTTTTGGCCAGCAACAGTTTCAACAGAATGGCTACAGGATTACAGCTCAGCCTTTGAAAGGGACTTCTTCCCTTTGCCATGGGAATAAACTTTTCTTTCAAGTACATGAAATTCCTTTATGTAAGGGATTTGTCAAAAGGCTAGTATTGCCCAGTGGGACATAATTGGCATTGAGCATGCCAGTTGCTGGCCCCTGTTCTAGTGTACACACTAGCATTTGTTTGTGTGTGTGTGTATCAGAGCTACCATCAGTACTTGGGCACTGAGACTGCATTTCTGCTGTCTGATTTGTCCCTTTTTTATTTTATTTTCCTGGTCTGGAAAGCAACATTGAGCAGCTAAGTGACTATGCAAGCCCACAGGGACCCACTGATGGAGGAGTGTGTGGGGCTAGAGAGGAGAAGGGGACCCAGCAGCAAACATTTTGTCTAAGCCCCCACCCCCCTAAAATCCTGGAGCTGGCTCTGGTGCTCAGAGGAGTGTCTCTGTTACAGTGAAAGAAGCTCACTCACTAGTTAATTATTTATTAGTGTTCTGCTCAGCATCAGGTTATCTTGTGTAAGTGTATATCTCTATCTTCTGCCGGCAAAAGCACCTTTTTGGAATTGAAATGGAAAGTGCATGTCACTCGTGTACCCCTAAAGGAAGAATAACCTGGTCCTTCCACCTCTGCATTTGTATATAAGTCACTGTCCTGGATCTGTGCCCTGCATTCAAGGAGGTGAGGCAGGAGTAAGAATGGCAATGCTTTGCCTTTTGGGCTGGCCTGGAACAATTTGTTCTCACCCTAAATTCCATATATACAGAAGAAGACCACATTGGTAGCTGAATCTAACTTTAGCACTGGCAAGGAAATGGTATGCATCACCACACCTGAGACTACATGCAGCTCTGTTTCTCCACCACTACCACCACCACAGTGCCTTCTGAGAGGTTTCAGAGCAGCGGGTATGGTACATGCTGCTCTTACCTCCAACAACTTGTTTCTAGTTCCCATCAGGTCAAGCAGCTGCTTTGCTGTACTTCAAGTGAGGGCTGGCCTTGTCTTGATAAAATTAAGTGCTTTAGTCCTTATTGATAAAGCAGGGCTGGGGAATATATGACCCTATGGATGTTGTTTGACTAAAGCTCCCATTGCCCTTCCACATTGGCTTCACTGGCTAGAGCTGATTTGAGTTGCATTTGCATTTGCATTTGCATTGGGAACAGCCACATGTTCCCCATTCTGCATCACAGAGACAAAGTAAGATTATCTCCTCCTACCATAGTTGAAGCAGAATGGAAAAAAACATAGCTGGAGCAGTGAATCATGTATAGATAGAGAAGGACATCTATGCATAAGCTGGTATATTGGATTTACCGTTTATACTGAACTATAAGTCGACCTCATGTATAAGTCGAGGGCAAGTTTTAGGATGAAAATTATGGATTTTGATATGAACTTTGGATAAGTTGAAGGTAAAACTTAGAGACATAGAGCAAATGAAAACAATGCCAAAGAACTTAGAAAATTCCAGCAGGCATAACTGTGCTTACCATAAAGGTTGAATGGATGAGACAATGACTGCTTTGTTCACAAATATACATATGTGTGTGTGTGTGTGTGTGTGTGTGAGAGAGAGAGAGAGAGAGAGAGAGTGTTAAAGTACAGTTACTTACATTGACCCATGGATAAGTCGACTTAGGTTTTTGGGGTCAACTTTTTGACCTAAATTTCTAGACTTATACATGAGTATATGCAGTATTCCTCATACCACATGAAAAAAAGGATTTTGTTGAAGCTTGCTGCTTGGTTCTGGTATGCCATTTGGCAGTGATAATCCCATGTGTTCTGTATACCATTCTCATGAAAAGGGTGCAGGTAAATGTAACTGTAAACATTCACAGTTAGCTTAAAACTGGGTTTTTCTTTTAAATACGTTCAGTAAAGTGTATTTCAAATTCACTTGCTTTGCTTTAAGGAAAATGTGGGGGAAACCCACCCAATTATTTCAGAAACTACTTTAAGAAAAGTGCAACTGAAGGAAAATATTTCGTTCAGAGCTATTGTTTAAGCTGGTCTTGGTAATTATAGTCTTGGAAGACCTAGTTCTGTTCATTCCTTTTTGTGAAAAAAAAAAAAAAGGGCTGTTTAAAGTTTTGGCTTTGATCCCCTTTTCCATTCAAGGGGCTGCCTTTGAATGGTATCTGATACCTTGAAAGTTTAAGAAACTGTCAGGATTTCCTAGTGGCTTGATGCATGTCTTGAAGCAAGCCTGCTGTGACTGTTGAGACATGAAAACAGATGGGCAGAAGGGTTGCCGAATGGAACTTCCTTTGGTGTTGCTTGGTTGGCATAATAAAAGATGTGAGACCAAATAAATGAATGTCACTGTATGTGGTAACCTGATGGGGAAAAATGAAAGCAATTTAAGATGGACATAGTATCTTTTCAGGGTTAAAGAAAAAGGTTTCATCTACACAAATTGGCTAGTAAAAAAATATCTAAAATGTTAAAGTTGGAGCATAAGTGAGAACAGTTGGAACAAGGGCTCTATTTCTTACCAAGAAATGCTAAATTGGTGTTGGGGTATATTTATATCCTTGATGTAACATTCATTCATTACACTTCTGACCCTGGTGCATCCAAAGGGTAGGTTACCCATGTGTGTTTATATTGCTTCCTTCCTTATGTAGAAGCCCTGTTCTGTCTCAGTATTGCCTAAACCTAGGAAAAGCAAATATCAAAATAATGTTTCTTAATAATCTATGTACCTTTACTAAAATTGAAATAACACTTCTTTGCTACCATGTAAAGTAAATAACAGTATGTTAATAAATGTTGGCCTTTTCCTGAGTGATTAATATACTTTAGTCTTCCGCTGTTCCATTTTTAAAACAGTAGCCAGCTTCCATCTCCCTCCTTACCAGTCTTTTGGCAGATACAGTAGACAGAGGTGAAAGGCAATGACTTTATTTCCTTGTGCACTATCTGATGATAATGCAAGAGAATCCTCCATTCTCATATGTTTTTGAAATCAAAACACAAATGAGATGTGTGAGTGGCATCTTGTGAAACAACTTGATGCTATTTTTAGTGGAGAGTTGGATTTTTTTTTTTTTAAAAAAAAAAAAAAGCTTGGATTCTTTTTTTAAATGAAATTTAAAGAGCACTCCCAAAACCACAACAGTAAGGGCCTTCAGCAGTCCAAAAATCGGAGTAAAACCGGCGACAGACTAGTTAGAAGCCAGGGATGTGAATATTTTCTTAGTTTGTTTTTGCATGTGGGAATTAAAAATTAGAAACAGTCACTCCCTACTGGGTGGTGTCATGACTGTACTTGTGTTGTTTTTTGTTTTTTATTTTGCATTTTGGGACTATTTGAAAAAAAAAGTTATTTCATACAAAACCCCTCAAATAGTGTGGAAATTAATACAGATTTTTTTTTTTTGCACAAACTCTAACCTTTTCAACCTACAAAACAAATCCTTCATGAAAAGTTGAGGAGTATGCAAAAAAAAAAAAAAAGGTGCTAATCATTTTAATTTTTAAAAATCTTAATTTTTGAGAAATAATACATAAAGCCTGGTGTGGTTTCTTGTTTTCTGTGTGAAAAATGGTTACGGTATGCTGTGCCATCATGTCATAATGTTAATAATTCAATAATTTTTTTAAAATCTCATAGCAGTTGACTGTTTTCTCAAGGATAGTCATGTGCGTATATTCTTACATCCCTATTTGTATTTCATCAAAACGATGTCAGGTGGGGGACAACTTAAAACTAAAGGAACTCTAGAATGAGTTGGGAGGTTGATAAATGTGTATAAGAGCTGACAATTGGATATATTAGTACTGGATAAATGAGGTTCATGCCACTTTTTGGTTCATAGTTTCATTCTGTGGGGTCCTGGATTGATATTTTGTTAAGGTACTTCTAATTCTTTGTAGGCAGGTACTAGAATTCTCTCATAGATATTCCAAGTACTTCCACAAACGATAAGATTTCATAGGTTGGAACCATCACAGTTAAAGTGATATGAAACTGATGTAACTATAGAAGCCTACCCAATGAAGAAGCTAAATAGGCTTTCCAAGGGTGGGACTTGGTCTGGTGGAAGGGAGCAATTTTGGAGGTTATGTCCTAGGTTTCCAGCAACCATAGTTCTGATGATGGTGGATAAGCAGGATTGAGGGGGGGGGACATACAGTCATTTAAAAAGATCGGCCCCAAGCTACTAAAAAATGTTGTAGATGGGGGCCAGTATTTTAAATACTTTAAACTACCATATAGCAGGATCAAAGTGCTCAACACACAATACTGCTCTATTGTTATAGCAGTAGGTTATTCCTGCCTTTGCCTCAACCGTATCACATGACGTTATGGCTTTCCTGTTGTTGCTGTCCTGCAAAGTCATTGGGAATTTCATTTTTTAATGCTTGAAATAATTAATAATAATAATAATAATAATAATAATACTTTTATTTCTTACCTGCCTCTCCCCATGGATCAAGGTGGGGACAACAACAATTAACAAAAAACATACGGTAAGTTAGAACACATCGGTTAAAACACACATCAATTTAAAAGGACAAATAAGATGTTCTCATATTAAAACAACCCACATCTAAAATTCACAATATAAAAATCAACTGGATAGGCTTGCCAGAAGAGACTGGTCTTTAATGCACTTTTAAATGCAGACAGCATATGCATCTGTCAAGTCTCTTCTGGCAGGCCATTCCACAGTCTAGGGGTAGCTGAAGAAAAGGTCCTCTGGCTGGCAGTTGTCAACCTAGTCCTGGTTGACTGGAGTAAATGTCCGCCAGAGGACCTGAGGGTACAAGGCAGTTTATATGAGGGGGCAAGGTAACCTGGACCCAAACCATGTAGGGCTTTAAAGGTAACAACCAACACTTTGTACCTATCTAACAGCCAATGGAGTGATTTTAATATTGGTGTAATGTGATCACTCCTGGATGTCCCAGTGATCAATCTGGCAGCCGTGTTTTGAATTAACTGAACTTTCCAAACCTGGTAGAGAAGCAACCCAATGTACAGCACATTGCAGAAGTCCAGCCTTGAGGTTACCGTCTTTAGGTTCTCCCACTCTAGGTAGAGGTGCAACTGACGTAACAGCCGAAGCTGATAGTAAGCACTCCTGGCCATTGCACATGTCTGAGCTGTCATTTGAAGTTATAGATCCGGAAGCATCCCCAAGCTGCGAACACACTTTCAGAGGGAGTGTAATCACAAACAGGACTGGTTGACATACCTCAAAACCCAGGCTAGCACGCTGTGACGGTAAGCACCTCTCTCTTATCTGGATTCAGCTTCAATTTGTTCTTTGTCATACAGGAATTCATACAGAGGAGACACACTATTCTTAGCTGAAGCTGTATCTGAAGGTATAGAGAAATATATTTAGGTAGCATCAGCATACTGATAGCACCCCGCCCCACGCTTCTGGATGATCTTTCCCAGCAGTGTGATGTAGATGTTGAATAGCATTGGGGATAGGATGGCACCTTTGTGGTATAACATATAAGAGTCCTTTTTCAAAGAGCAGATATCTTCAGGCACCACCATCTGGAACCTGCCTGAGAGATTCCAGAACCACTGAAGGCGACCATAGCAGTCTCAACTCCATATTCTGCTCTGAAGCCAGTTTGAAATGGGTCTAGATAATTTGTATCATCCAAGACTGCCTGGAGTTGGAAGGCAGCTGCTAATCTGTTAATCTCTTTCCTTGGCCTTATTACCACTTACGGAGAATTCGGTGCCTGATCGGATTGATGAAGCAGCACAAAAATAGTTCTTGGTTCCCACTATGTTTGCGCTGATTCTGCCAATTCTAATCAGACACCTTGGCGAAGTGGGAACAATGGTGGTTTAAACTGAATTATTTCAAATCACGATCCAGTTTAAACCATAGTGGGAACAACCTCCTCATTTCTTTCAGTGAAGTGGAATGAGACGTTCAAACTCAAACTGGTTACGCGAACAAGTTTGAGTTAGAAAATCTCATTCTATGTCATTGAAGACATGATTGAATAAGGGGCATGGTGGAGATGTGACCTGCTAGCCCCTCAGTGGGAAGTGTCTAAGGAAATCTCTGGCAGAGAAATTACAGACTATTTCTGTTGCTTGGGTAGAGCGAACAACACAAGACAATAGTTGTGTTTCCTGATCTGTTTTTATGTTCTACATTTTTCTTTTCAGATTAGTTCCTTTTTTTTAAAAAAAAAACATAAATGGTTTGCTGTGTGATGCTGACATGCTAATCTGTGAGAGTCACTGTTCAGATACCTTAACTGCACAGTGGTGTTTTCCAAAGATCGCCCATGGCTTTCCTGTGGTACTGACAGTGTTATATTGAATAAGTATTTTTAATTATTTTTAGTTCATTTTTAAGGCAGCAGTGTGGTAGCACTACTACCACAGCCTTATTATGGCATTATGGAATATAAGTGAAGCCATATTTGCATGGGACAACATGAAACAACTGGGTAATGTGATAAGCACCTTTTTTTTCACAGGAGAAAGTGCATAAAAATAGTTGGGTGTATGTGGTCTGTTTCTCTTTCTATCTCACCTCTTGCAGTGAGATCTGCACAGTGATGGTCAGGTTGTAATGATGTTGTGCCATGTCTGCATTATTATGGCTTTAAAAAAAATGCTAAAGGTAAACGAATCGCTACATGGTAGGGTAAATGAGATGGTGATAACAGCATTAATGCAGATTAAAAATATGTGGGAATCTTCCTATTAAATGACAAATGTGGTGAGGGTGTGATACAATTGCCAACAAACAGGTATTGCTGGTAGTACATCTGAATTGGTTTTCAAATAGGATAAACCAGTATAATGGCGTGGTGTGATAAGAGTCTAAATAAAAGAGTAACTTTTTCCCCTCTAGTCTCTCTCAATCTTTTTAACAGCTTCTTAAATCAAAGTTTGTTTGTTGGATGGTTTGTTATTAGGGTTGTCACCTTTTAATTTGGCACATCAAGCCATTTGCAACAACAGGAGCCAAAACAAGTAGGTTGTCAAGGGACACCTTTCAACTAAGATAAAGCCCAAAAAAATACACTACAGTTGCTTGCTTGAATTGCTAAAGATGGAATTGGAAACAGGTCACTGATGCCTTAGCACTGTTATAGCCTTTTACTATTATCTTTCACAGAAATGATAGTTCCCAGAGTAGCTATGATAGAGTAATGTTATTCACTGTATTGCTACCAAAGCCCCAAAACACACCAGGCAGTGACCGTGATTTTAAAGCACTACAAAAATGAGAGCTCTGAAGCTATGTTTCCCTGAAAGTGGTTACATTTCTGCTGCAGACCTTCCTGGTAAGTACACAAAGGTTGCAGTTAGAGGGGGAAAGGCCACATTCCTCTCCATGAATATAAATTTTGAGTGCCTTAGGATGGCTAGAATCAAAAGTGTTTCCTTTGGAAGGATGTTCTAGAGTCTTGGTACAGTTGCTGAAAAGGCATTAATACTGTGTCTCACCTTGAATGGAAGGAGCACGTAGAGCAGGGCCTTCCATAAAGAACTGAATCATGGTGTAGCCAGGATAGTAACAGGCCTTAATTGGCAAGAGGCCCAACATACCATGCTTGCTATAAACTGCAAAGTAGTTATTTGACCTGTTTTTATTGTGTGCCTTCATGTCATTTCTGACGTATGGCAATGCTAAGGTGAACCTATAATGGGGTTTTCTTGGCAGGGTTTGTTCAGAGGAGGATTACCATTGAGGTTGAGAGAATGTGACTTGCCCGTGGTCACCCTGTGGGTTTCATGGCTGAGCTGGAAATTGAACCCTGGTCTCCAGAGACATCGTCCAACACTCAGACCACTACGCTACACTGGCTGTCACCTTGACCGATTTTCTTGGTAAAACACAAAGAGCTTAACTGAAGATCACTGAAGGAAGGGTGACAGCTAGCTACTAGAATCTTTGGCCTTTTAATTAATTATAAAATCCCTTCCTTGCCACAGATCATAGTGGCGGAATCCAGAGAGCAGACAATACCCTTAGAGTAAGCCTAGGCTATGAGAGCGAAACCCGGCTGAAAGGAAGCCCTAAGGACCAAGATGGCAAGAGTGCAGCACCCTTCCTCCCATCTTGCCTATTGATAGATTTCCATATCAGTGGCTCTAGATGGGGCTATGATGGTATTACCATATAAAAGAGATGAAGTACAGGATGGCAGGCAAGAGAAATCTGGCTTGTGCCAGTCATTCCAGGCTTGTTTATTATTCAGAGCTAGTGCTGAATTTAGTTTTAGGTTTTTGTTGTCCCGCAGCAGGTGTACTAACTCAAAAGCTACTAAATTCAATTGTTTTTGTTTTGTAGTTTTTTGTAGGTTCTTTGGGCTATGAGGCTGTGTTCTAGAAGAGTTTATTCTAGCTGAATTTATTCTGGAAGAGTTTCACCAACAGCTGAGGCTGGCATTTTCAGAGAAAGCTGGAGTGGAAGAGAGTGGGGTATATATACTGTTGGTTGAGAGGAGGTTATTTGCATGTTAACCTGTGTATTGTTCTGTTGTTGAATGGCAAGGCCTACAGGCTGTCCATTTACTTAATGATCCATTGTCTGCTGAGAATCCCCCTCACCCTGCATGGTTTTCATTTGCATTTGCTGGGTCCTGATTTTGCTGTTTTTCAGAATAGCCAAACTTTGTTTAGAAGCGTTTCTTCTTTCCTGTTGAAATTGTCCAGGTGTTAATGAATTTCAGTGGCTTCCCTGCGCATTCTGACCTGATAGTTGTTGGCATGGTCCAGAATTTCAGTGTTTTCAAACAGCATTTTATGCCCTGGATGGTTTATAACATGTTCATCCACTGCTGACTTTTCTGGCTGACCCAGTCTGTCAGTCATAAAGTAAACAAAGTCTGGCCACCAGTCCAGAAAAACACCAAAAAATATCTATTGTGAGTGTGTCCCAAGCCACTTCCAAAGTATGAGAAGATGCAACTATAGTGCCCAGTGCAGTACATACACATCTTCATAGGGAGGTGAGGGCTCACTTCTTATGTCCTAAGTTAACATAACAGAGTCAACAATACTGCACTGCATAGATAGGTAGGAAGATGAGCCTACGTTTATGGCCAAACCAGGTAAAAACATCTTCCTGTTTCTTCCTGTTCAAACACGAATCAAGGAACATGGGAGACACCATAGACTGGGCCAGTCAGAAAAATCAGCAGTAGCAGAACACATTGTAAACCATCCTGGGCATAAAATGCTCTTTGAAAACACAAAGTTTTGTTAGTTCCTCCATAGCTGCTGTTCCAAGTCCTAGTCTTCTACTGATTCTTGACTGCTGTCTTTGCTCTGATTGATGTGTGAGCCCAAGTATAGAAAATCTTGAAATAGTTCGATCTCTTCATCATAATCTTTAAATTTATGTAGATTGTCTGTGGTCATAACTGTTGTTCTTTTCATGTTCATGTAAACCTGCTTTTGCGCTTTCTGCCTTGATCTTCTTCAGTAATCTTTCCATATCTCTGATTTTTTTCTGCTGGTATAGTGGTGTTATCTGCACAACTTAGATTGTTGATATTACTTCCTCCAATTTTAATGCCTCCCTCCTTCTCCAAGTCCAGTCCTGCTTTTTTTTTATGATGTTCTCAGCATAGAAATTAACTAGATAGGGTGATAGAATACAGCCTTGCCTAATCACCTTGGCAAATGGAAACCATTCCATTTCTCCATATTCTGTCATACCATGAGCCTCTTGTCCTGAGTACAGATTATGCATCAGGACTGTCAAATGTTGTAGCATAACCACTTTCTTTAAGAGCAATCCATAGTTCTTCATGATCTGTATAATCAAATGCTTTGCTGTAGTCCATAAAGCATAGGCTGATCTTCTTTTGGAATTCCTTAGTACGTTTCCTGTTTGCATTTTTGTTAGATAATTAGATAGAACAATGGCTGGGGGCATTCTTTTGTGGCAACTGATCTGCATTGTATTTATCCGTTAAACTTTTAGATGGTTCTGCTAATAAGCTGAAGTTCTACTTTAGACTGTAGGCCAGTAAAAGTTTTGGAACATTATAAGATCTCGAGAACCATTTTGAACTGTTCTATTAGAATGACTTAAAAAGAGAAGCCATACCAATTACTACTGCTAAAGATAAATGATATTTTAGCCTTCCCCAGCTCACTCCATCTCCTTTATTTTCCTGAAGGAAAATGTGAAATATGACCATCTCCTCTAAGTTTTTGGAAAATAAATGTAGCGTTAACCTCCTAGAGCAACACCTTTCATCTCTTTTGACTTCTGACCCATAGAAGATTAAGCACATCACTCTGTGACCAAATAAGGTATTTCTGAGATCTTTATTCCTGTAATAGGGGTTTCATATTAGGATAGGTTTCTAGCCATGGACATCAGAAATAACAGGCTTAGATTTTCTTTCATAAAATCTGCTGTTTCTTTGTATTACTACTAGTTTTAAATGGTGTATTTTGGACTGAAATCTTATATCCAGATACCTGGGAATACACCTCTGTTGAACTCAACAAACTGTTTTCCATGAATGCGTGCATGCATGCCTGCATACGTACATATATCCATGCATAGGTTGTTGTTCTTAGTAGAACTTTAAAATATTTACTGTTCTTTGCAGGAGAGAAGACCATAGATGAATATGGTTTGAAGAAATTTATGCAGCTGAATATTTTTAAAGTATTAATTATGCCTTTATGATTATGTCTTCATTTTTAGCTAGCATTTTATTGATCTGTACATGTAAAATAAGTTTTGTCCAGCTTCGTACTACTGGTAAAGATCATTGTGATAGGGATGCAATTCTTCATTAAGTTTCTTCTTGAAGGAAGCCACAAAAAATTCTAGCAATTTTTGTCCAGCTGTGATAAAGTCTTCAAACACCATGCAGTTTTTGAAGATTATTCACAATTCAGGACTTAATCTGTGCCAAATTTATTTTCATTGCAGGAAATAATAATATTGTAATAGAAGAACCTGTTTCTTGTGCAAAAAAATGCCATTTGCCATGCAAATTAACTACATGTAAATTTTGCACAAAATAAGAACCTAATTACAACATTTTCTGTGCTGGAAATAGCTGCTTCTGTGCAAAAAATAACATTCCTGTGTGGAAATACTATTTTTTTGCACAGAAAACATTATTTTCTGTGCAGAAAAGGGTTTTATACGCATAAAACAGTGTTGTGTGATTTTTCAGTCTTGGATTGCAAAGATTCTTGTCAGTCCTTCTCATAAGGGATTCTTAACATTTGAGAAACATATTTTCTGATTCTTTTTTTTAAATATTCCTTTTATCCCCTCATTGGGAACAAAGATAATAATTAACATAGACCCATATAATATTTAGACTACATTTTGACACAGTGGAGATGAACTTAGATGAGGCTTGTGCTTGTGCACTTCCTCCTCCTCTTTCTTCCTCCAGGTCACTGGGAAGGAGGCTGGAAACCTTTGTCTCCATTTTTAACACACTTCAGTAATGAGTTAACATCCAGACCTGGGAAAGGTGTGCCAAATTGTGATTTACTAATGCTTGCAGCCTTGCATACCCTGCAGTTTAAACTGCAAAATACAGTTAAAATGACCTTCTTTTCCATAGTGAACCAAGGTTTTACATGTCCAGTTTCAAATACCATAATGGAAGCTCATAAGCTCATTTTTGTGAATCCATAGTTAAGACTAACAGTGTCATAGGGGATTACCATGTGGAGGCACTTACATGGGTAAAACGTTGCAGAACTGTTTCAGAAGTGCAAAGGTAGGATCATCAGTTGCACTTCTAAAATGTAACTGAGGCTTCCTGCTTTCCTTCTGTCAAAAAAGCATTCGCGGAGAACCCAGGAGAAGATCTTTTTGAATAAAGGGGTATCCCATTATTCGAAAAATGGCTTCTCCATGAACACTTCATTGATGGAAGGAAAGTGGGAAACCTAAATTACGTTTTAGAAGCATGACGGACGGTCCCACCTTTGCGCTTCTGAAACAGTTTAGAAATGTTTTGCCCATGTAAGTGCTTCCATGTGATAAGGTCCTTAATTTCTCTGGGTTTATACATAGCTTTAAATCCAGTATCGGATACACATACCTTGTGGGCTTTGTGCAGCTTCAAGACCATTTTTGTGACCTCCCAAACACACATTTGTTGGGGGGGGGGGGGAGGAAGGAGTCCCAGGTATGACTACCCTTTCAACAAGTTGCAGCGCCCCTCCCCCATTGGTGTTATTTAAACTAGGAAATGTGCCCACCCATTTTTCAGGCCTTGTACAACCCCTCCCATGTTACCTGGGGATAGGAAATTGGCTGTCAGATCCTTTGAGTCATCCTCTAAACTTTCGTTAGTTGAAAACAGAAGAAAATTTTGGGGGATGTATCAGAGGAACAAAAGGAAAGTGGAGCATGCTGACCTAGGCTCATTTTTCTCATGATGAACCATATTCGGATCATTTTGCCAAAATGTAGCCTCAAATAATAATTTCTTGCTTTTAGTTCCATATAGGTTTGATTTCTGGCCTGCAGCGATGCGTGGAGTTTCTTGTCGATTGTGATCTGTGGATGAACTGATGCTGAATTCCACTGAAGTGCTAGTCTTTCTCTGAAGTGCATGTATGAAATAAAGCAGGGCTTTCTTTCCTGTCTAAAAAATTACTCAAGTTGAAACAATGTATTGGGATTTTTTTCCCACTTAAGCAGTAAATCAAAGCTGAATGGATTGAAGCCCTCTCCTTCACCTTACACACTAACTGCCCTATTGAGCATATACTACCCGCTTATTTGAAAAACATGCTCAAGAAGTATTGAAATTTTCTAAAACAGCTTTCAGCTTATGAACTAGGCACACTGAGCCTGTTTCAGAGTTCTTTTACAAAACAGCTTTTGAAAATACTAAGTGGTGGGGGTATGTGGTTATTGCTGGGATAAATTTGTTTCCTTTAACCCATTTTGTTGCATGTATATCCCCATTTGAAAACCGTATGAGGTTTCAAAGGTTCTGCGCATTCTTATGGCAGAGGTACAATCTGAAGCAGGGACACCATGGTTCACATCCTTAGTCAGTGCATTATTAACAGCTCTCAGTGTGATGAATGTGAACTCATGAAACATCAATGCCTTCCACTGCATTTAGGCTGGGGGGCGGGGTGCCAAAGATCTTAGTAAATTATATTTATTCATTTCCTAGATTAAAGACCATCTTAAACTCAAGACTTGCCCATTAAAAATGCTTGCTCTGAGCTCTCACTGGCTCTTGTTTTTTTTTTTTTTTCAAAAGAAAAACAAATCATAGCTGTATTCTGGAGACAGTCTCTCATCTTATTTTCCATTAGTTGCCAACCCACCTTATGAGGCTATACAGCTGTTTTTCATGCTGTCAGAGAGTGAGCTTCCACCTGTCACCTAGCAACTAGCATCCCATTTTCCTGTGAATCTCCACTTCTTTTTTATTTTAGTGAACATATAAACCAAGCATGAAGTTTATCTTATAGAAATAATGAAGGCAGGGGGGCAATCTTGGCTTAGAAGGGCAAAACACAGAAAAAGTTATTTACTGTGATGCAGCCTTCCCCCAAATGGTGGCCCCTACATATGGCAGGCTCTCACCATCCCTAGACATTATTTTTCTTTTCTCAGAATGATGGAAGGTGTAGTCCAGTGTTCTAGAAGGTGTCATGCTGAGGAAGACTACTACAATAATTTGAAGCCACATATATGCATACTTTGAAATAAATAAGTCCCTGATGAAGGCTTTAACAAAAAGACACATTTTGACTTGGTGACAGAAAGAACTGTTGCTGGTGCCCGTTGAACTTCCAGGGAGCAGGGCATTCCATAATCAGGATGCCACAGCCAAGACATCCCTCTCATATTGCCCCCACTGGTGGGACATATCAATAGTTTTAGAGAATCCACTCTGGGTATTTGTCCATACTTGAAGAGTGCTGATCCTGTTTGGGGAAACAGGATTCACAACCTTGTATCTCATCCACCTTTGGATGGATAAATAGAGCAGAAGGTTTCTGGAAGAAATTTCATAAACCCAGTGAGGCCTACTCTGGATCTTGTCCACAGTTCAAGGCTAGAGTGATATGTAGCCTCAACGTGGACTAAAAATCAAATTTGCCTTTGGTCATGGTCCAGTGCAAATGACAATGACTTTTTAATCACCTTTGTGATGTTTGTTATGTACTGGACATTATTTTTAAAAAGTACATTGGGCCCTTGGTATCTGCTGGAGTTTGGTTCCAGGACCTCCCGTAGATATCAAAATCCGTGGATGCCCAACTTCCGCTATATACAGTGGCAAAGTAAATTGATGTCCCTGATATAAAATAACAAAATCAAGGCTTGCTTTTTGGAATTGATATATATTAAAAATATTTTCAAGCCATGGATGCTTGAATCAGGGGATGCAGCAATCCATGTATATGGAGGGCTGAATGTTCACTTCTAGACTTGGGCATACCAACGAGAAACACAGTAATATGCAGCTTTATTATGCACTGTGTATGTGTGTGTGTGCATTTTGGGTGGGTGCGGGGCAGCCCTGAAGTAGTGAGATTAGATCAGTATAAATTGTCACAGTGCAGCTCAGCTTGACTGTGGGCACAGCTGTAATAAGAAGAATTGCCAGATGAGTCGGTGGCAACTCTGCTTAACTGCATACTGCTGATTGCCTGTAGGGAACAACATGACAGCATCCAGCCGTCCCTAGCAAGGAGAAGCCAAGGTGCACTGTGGGGTGTGCATTTTTCTGTGTGTGTTGGAAAAAAAACCAATTGACGGTGTGCCTGTGTGAGAGAGAAAAACTGGAGACAATTACAAGTCCGAAAGCTTTCCCTTTGTGAGACAACCCATGGAGCTCTTAAAATGTAATGTGTGGGTCATTTAAGAGAGCATTATGGCTGGCTTATGTCCCCTCCCTGCCCCACGTGGCTGTATGATATAATGGAAAAGTATATGCTTTGCATGCAGGAAACTTGGCTGAAGGGACCAACTTGGATAATGGTGCAAGGCTGGGTGGCTAACATTTCCCTCCAAAGTGTGTTTCCAAAACAGGAGAAGGATTTTTTTTTAAAAAAGGAAATAGAATGCTTAAGGGTCTTTGGCTCTGGGTTGTAGGCCAAAGAAAACTTGCCTCATGAAATGGAAAATCTGAGGCAATTCAAAAGATGCCAAGAAAGAGAAAATGGGGGAAGGGGCAGTTTCCATGCTGTATCCAAGTTGGAGCAAATAGTGTTCAGTATATAAAGCAATCCAAGCCCTGAAGGGTTCTAGTAGAAGTCTTTAGCCCAAAATTAAGTTGGTTACTAAAATTTAGCATATGGTTTATTACCTTCAGTTTATGCCTTTCTGCCCATTCATACACCCTCCTTTCTTTTTCCGTGGTGGCATAGTGCTAATCTTATTACCTTAGAGGGAGGGCAAGTATACTTTTGGAATCCTACTGTGGCCAAGGAATCTAATAAGAGGAGTTGGTTGAGTCTGTTTTCCATTGCTTTCCTGTGTTGCCACTGCAGTATTGACCTTTTAAAAATTACTTTTTTAAAAGGTAATTGTGTAATAACTGTATGACATCATACCATGATAGTGTTATTACCCCTTAATGAGTGCAAATTAAGTGGTTTTTGACCTGAACGATCTGACACAACAGACTGGCATGGTAAACACTTTCATTTTTCAAAGGAGAAAGATATCAGAAATGGCAGGAGATAGTAGCCAACCATCTCCTGCGATTTCTGATATCTTTCTCCTTTGAAAAACAAAAGTGTTTATCTGCTAGTCAGTTGTTTCAGGTTGTTCAGGTAAAAAACAAACACTTAATCTGTACTTATTTAGTGGTAATAACACTATCATGGCACCTCTTACATCAGGCTGAAATAAAGAGAGACTTGCAGGATTCTTCATCACCGTTATGAATACAGATATCCAGGAACAAGTAGCAAGAAATGGCATCTGGGCACTAGTAGGTGCACTGGGCACTAGTGGGTGCACTATAATAATATTATGCTGTAATAGTGATATTATGAGTCTGAGCGGAGCACTTTTGAATGACATCCTGAAACAATTGATGAGTGTGATAAGCACTTTTGTTTTTTTGTTTTTTTTTTACAGGAGAAAGACATTGAAATGACAGGGGATGGTGTGGTCTGTTTCGCTTCTAGGCGGGGAGATGGTGTGGTGATAATGGCATTAGTGTAGATGAAAAACTGTGCAAATCATACTATTACAGCACATGTGTGTGATACACAGCATCAACAATTAGCTGTTGTAGCGAGGACAGCTGAAGAAGATTTTGAATGGTATAACCCAGCCTAATAGTATGGTGTAATAAAGGTCTCAGTTTTTCTCCCCTGCCTGGTCATTCTGTGGCTGGTGGAGAATGGGAGGGTGGGGAACTGGAAAACCTTCTCATTGGGACCATAGTGAGAGTACACCGAGACCTTGGTGAATCTTGGCAGAAGATTTCATCAGACTGCTTCTGGCTATAGGGAACAGACACTTTTACTCATCCTGCCCCCCCCCCCCCCGCCAACAAGCCATGGTAGGGCCACTGGGGGGAAATTGCAGCAAAGCTTAAAGTCCTGTGAAGTGGCGGGCAGAAACCTACTGTGTTTCCCCGAAAATAAGACAGTGTCTTATATTTTTGCTCCCAAAGATGCGCTAGGTCTTATTTTCAGGGGATGTCTTATTTTTCCATGAAGAAAAATTCACATTTATTGTTGAACAACAACCACAACAAAGGAACATTTATTATATACTGTATATATATTTATATACAAAAACTTTGCTAGGTCTTACTTTTGGGGGAGGCCTTATATTTACCAATTCAGCAAAACCTCTACTAGGTCTTCTTTTCTGGGGATGTCTTATTTTCAGGGAAACAGGGTGTAGTGGACTTCCATCTGCATGGTTTTGGAGATTGAAAGTCAGTTAGTTACTTTAGGAACATAAACTGCATTATTTATACATTGATCTCACATAAAATTGTCATGACTGACATATTAAAAGTATGGTACATTCAGGAAATAATTACAAATTGAATTTCCTTTTCTAAATTTTATTTGATTACAAGTGAAGTTACAAGGTCCTGACTTGTAAGGAGCCTCTTTGATTTTGTGAGAATTGAGAAAAAGTAAGAACAGAAGAAACCATCAAGATTCATAAAAGAAAAAAACAACAACATTGTTTTCTCTCATAGTTCTCCACAGTGCCAGGCAGACATAAAGCATGCATTCTCATAAAAAGAACTGAGAAAAGAAAAACAAGAACGTGAATTGCAGAGATGTGGATACTGCATACCTTCCCTAAAAGTGTTGCTGTTATGTAGTCTATATAATGGGGGAGGGTGGTGGTGGTGGTGGTGTTGTTGTTGTTGTTGTCATAAACCTTGTCTTAACTATTTTGTCGTTCCAAAATAAAATCCCCTTTGTCATTAAAAAAAAAAACTTCTAGGCAAAAAAGGCTTTGGGGAAAACAAATATTTCCCCCAATTTCCCCCCTAGGCATTCACCCTTGTCTTTCTCTGTATTGGTTTTTGGCTTAGCGATATAATCTTCCACATGTGTATGTGCTTTAATTGTATGAGTCTGTACCAAAAATCTTAATAGGGCTTCCATTTCAGCAAAAGCAGGTGCCAGAAAACAGAGACTTAATGAATAGGGACAGTTGAAATGCTTTTGGGATGGGGGGATGGGAGTTACTATTACAACTTGTGGCTGTAGCTGGAAGGGATCATTTTCTGCTGTGGCCATCAAAATGTCTTAAACTATCTCTGTGATGGGACATATTGTGATGGTTTCGGGTCTGTCAACTGATGACACAATGTGACCAAGCTTTCCTATCTTTAATTTAGTGTAAAGTGGCTTTACTTGTTACATCTCCCTGCCTTTTTGTTTGTTTAAACAAATGCTAGATTTGTTTGTGGTTAGTGCAGTGTCTTGCCTCTTTTCCCTCTTAAATGTAACTTTTTGCAGCTGCTAAAGAAGCCCCGAGGCTGTATTACTGTCTGTACTAAATCTATAGCATGCCTTATCACCAAGACTCCAGTAACTGAGGGAGTATGTGTGTTTTACTGTCACATCCAGGCACTCTTTTTACATGGAGGAAAATAAGTGCTCTTGGATAGTCTCTGTCATTTTTAATGTTGCCGCCTTGGTTTTTCACAAGAGTATAAATGTGAACAGAAACATAAAAGGGATGAAGTATATGAATCCCAGGAGTGTGATCTGGTCTGGAGCATTGGTCCGCGCTCTCTTTCTTTGTCAGATTCTTTCCAGTTTACATCAGGCTGAAGTAAAGAGAGACTCGCAGGATTCCTCATCACCATCTGTTATGAATACAGATGTCTAGGAACAAGTAGCAAGAAATGGCTACATTAAAATGATGGATTTCCTAAATAGTAGCAACTGGGGGCTGGAAGACATCTAATTAACATAACATTGCAGGCCTGGGTGGTACTGGAAGATCATCTAGTCCCAGAGACTGGTCTTCACAAACATGCCATGGTTGAAAGTAAGCAAATTTGGCTTTGTAAATTGCCTAAGTGAGAATTAGTCTGGAAGCCATATGGGCACAAGCCACTATGAAATCTTTGGAAGAAGAGGAGGGTAAATAAATTCTTCATGTTTGTAGCAATGAAATGCACAACTGCATTGTCTTTCACTCTGATTTCAAAGATGCAACAATTCTCTTGGCCTGTAATGGGGTTATGACCTATATGGCTGGGTCCAGATCATCTGAAAGACTGTATCTCCTTCTGTGAGCCACTGCTACAAGAGCATTTAGGGAGAGAAAGGGAGATAGCCTTGTTGGTGGCTGCTTTCAAGTTATGGATCTCCATTCCATGGGAGGCTCAACTGTCCCCCCGTCTACTCTCTCCACTGCCTGGCAAAGACCTTTTATTTAAGCAGGCCTTTGGCTCTAGGTTACTGAAGCAGATGAACTTTTTAATGGGATATTATTCTTTTATATGTTTTATTATGTTTTAATGTGTTTTTAAACTGCTGTAATTTGGGGGGGGGTTGTTTTAAAAAAATAAAAATATTGATTTCACAGTTTTAAAAATTTTGTATCAAAAAAGTATTGCTGTACTTTGTCTTTAATTTCATGTGAGCCACCTCAAGTCCTGTACCAGAAGAAAGGTAGAACAGAATTGATTGCTTAATTAATACAATTAAGCATTAGTGACTGTTCAGTCTCTGAGATGGCAGCCTGTGGTGAGTGTGTCCCAAACTAAGTCCAAAGTATGAGAAGATGTAACTCTAGTGCCTAGTGGAGTACATATACAGTCTTCCCTCCATATTCACTGGGGTTAGGAGAATGAGACACCCATGAATATGGAAAAATCACAAATAACTCTGCCCCCCACTCAGAAACCAGTTAAAGAGAGGGGTGGGTGGGGGAAGAGGAGTCCACACTCCTTCCTTCCAACCCTCACATCTGTTTAAGTGGCTCCCTGCCCCTTTCCCAGCCCAATCGCTTCTTTCCCCAGGAGGTGAGCAGGCAGGGGAAGGGAAGAGGAGCCTCCATCCCCCAAGTCTCTTTCCCAGCTGGATTGCTGCCTGGGCTGCTCAGGCAGCGGTCCAGCTGGAAAGGAGTCCAGGGTGGTGGTGGACCCTCTTCCTTCCTTTGCCAGTCCCATCACCCCTTGGACAGCCCAGGGAGCAATGGGGCAGGCAAAGGGACCGGGGGGGGGGGACGGATGGAGGATCCTCCTCCCTTTGCCTGCCCCATCGCCCCTTGGACAGCCCAGGATCAATGGGGCAGGGGACAGATCCTGGAGGGATGGTTCCTCATCCTCCTTTTCCTAGCCTTAAATCATGGATACAGTACATAAGATTAATTTGTGGTGTTCTCATTTTGTCCCACTACTTGAGGATGGCTTGGTTGCTCAGACTGTTCCGGTTAAAATGCAGCAAATATAGAATCATTTGACAAAACACAAGAGGACTCTAAACACCTTGTCAGCAACTAGTACCTTCACTAGCCAGACCAATGTTAAGGAGTGGATGGAAAATGGATGAGGAAAAGTGATTCCCAGTCATTTTCCCAAAGTGGGCTACCAGTAGGCCCTGTTGCACTTCCAGTCAACACTGGCATCTTGGCAGTGGGAGTAGGAGGCATTGGGTATCGACTGTGACTCTTGCTTGTAGCTTACAGGGGGAAAGTCAAAGAAGTAGTTGTGGTAGTCTCTTGTAGGAAGGAGGAGGGGAAAAAAAGAAACGTGGAACCACCTTTAAGACTAACTTGTTCCTATTTTTGCATGAGCTTTTGTGGATATAAGCTCACTTCTTCAGATGCAGTACCAAGTGAGAAGAGTTGTCCATTTTGAATCACCCAGAGCTTGGCATCAGTTCATTTCTTTATACTTGTTAGAACAAAATATAAATACTCTTAATGTCTTAATTAACACTACTGTGTTTGTAATGGATATCCTGAGACATAAATGGCTGGTGTAAACTGTATGTAGTATAATATATAATATGAAAAGTTTGTTTGCTTTTTGCCTGGTAGGACCATGATCCCTTAGAAAGCAAATAGAGTGATTTGTGTTACACTAATACACATTATTTTAGGTAGTGCATTCAGGAGTGCAAACAACCTCCTTTTCTGCAATTTGTGTGGTGACAGAAACAGTTGATGACCAACCATGAAATAATGAGACCAAACACAGAAAAGGAGGTAAAAGAAGGGCCACTTTATTTGACCTATACCTTACTTAAATTAGGTTGAACCTGGAAAGGAGTATGAGCGGGGAGAAATCTGATGCAGGTCCAGCTGAGGCCAGGTGTCAACCCTTGACAACCTCCTCAGTTTTCCCTTGGATAAAACACCAAAGTCCCAATGGCAATGCAACAATTGGGTTGCTCCCCAACCAGCCATTTACTGGAAGGTAAACCTAGGGCACTCCCATCAAAGTTGCAGGACTCTGTAAGTGAGAGCAAACCCCCAGGTCAGCCTGGAGGGCAGAGCCCTTTCCCTAGGTGCCAGGACCTAAAGAGGCTATTGTAGAGCCTTACTCTTCACCAAAAAAGTTCCAAGGTGCACATTGAACTGTTATTTTCTCCCACTTCTCCTGCCACAAACAAGGGGCAAATACCTGCTTAGTCCCTTTCCCCGATCAGGCCAGCCAACATGCCCCTCATTCCCTCTTGCGAAACCCCCAGGAACAGCACATTACCATCCTCCGACAGATGAATGCTATCAGCCCTGTAGAGCTCTGGCCATTGGAAAGCTATAATGGGATGCGAGAGAACGTGGCCAATCATGTTGGTGATAGTGAAAGATTAGGTTCCGTTTTAGATGAAGGACATATAGCAAAGCAACATGTTAAGTTGATTCATCTTTACTATCCTGTCCCCAACTAATTCCCAATATTTTTGTCACATCATCACACCCAGAGTGTTGGGAATTGCTTTTAAAGAGGCCAAAGGGAGAAGGCAAAGAGAAGATTTCAATGTAGAATTCTTCTGTTCAGAGTCCCAGGCAGGTCCACTGCGGTTACTGCTCCTATGCCTGCATTACTGTCTTCAGCTGGACACGTTCTGATAGACAGTTTTTGATGTCTTCACCTCTTTTTTTCTAAAGGGACAGGTGAGTGGCTTGGGGTGGACACATTGGTCAAGATCGTACATCAAGTGAGTAGAATGTGAAACTCCTTTTGCACAATTTCATGTCCTCCCTCCTGCCCCAGCATCTGCCACACTCCAAGAGGGGCATCTGTTGCTGTTTCATACCTGTGGGGAGGAGAGGGAGGAGGCAGCAGTTCAGAGGAGGAAGAAGAAGATGGTTTCAGCTCAGAGAGGGGAAGAAATGGGGGGGGGGGGTGGACGTATAGATGGTGTGTGCCCTCCTACTCTTTCTCCTTTGAGCTCAGAGCAGCTACATCTTCCACATCTGAATTGCCTCCTACCTCTTCTCTCCAGCAGCAGAAGAATACATTTATGTCACTAACACTATCCCACTCATTGTAGCTAATCTAAGATTAATTAAAATCTTGGAATCTTTCAATGATTTGTATGGGTAGCATTCACTGATCCCTGGGGACTTTTAAAATTAGCTTCTCAGTGGGAATCAGGAAATATATCCAGTCAGGGAGAGGATTTTCTCTATCTTTTTGAAAATAATTATGTATATTTTCCTTCTTTCTCCATTTCCAACTGCTGTATGTCGTTTCGCTCCCTCTCACACATCCTTTTGAGGGTTTTCCTTTCCTTTCAGTTTTCTGTGGTGATTTGGGTGGTTGTTGTTGTTACTGCTGCTGCTGTTGCTGCTGCCTATTTCATTTTTTTCCCTTACAATTTTTGTAGCTCTGCAAACCTAGGTGTTATTCTCTATTTTCTAGTCTCTCCCTCTTATATGAGGGTGTTGCAGTTTTGATTATATTTACATAAGCACAGGACAAACTGCATTGGAAGTAGAGGGACTGATAATATGAATGGAATAGATGATGTACTATATATAGATGAGAGAGCCAAGTTCACTTTGTGGGCTGAAAAGTCTATGACAGAATGACCTTTCCCTAGTTAAAGCTTGGCCTGAAGGTACGAAATCACCAGAGGATTTCATTCAAATAGGAGCAGACTGCGCCTGCAGGGCCTAAAGAGACAGAGGAAGAGAGACCATAAAGCATATATAACTCGCCATCTTAGAGAAAATAACTCTTCTCCGGTGTACCTGAGTGTTTCCTGAATATACGATATGTAGAAAAGAACACATGAAGTGTAACACAAAACAGCACTTGGACTGTAATATTCCTAATTTTTCATTTAGTGAGAGTCCCCTCCCAGCTGTAAATATTTCTTGGAATATGTGTGTGGGGGCTCTTGACAGGGTGAGTAGGGTAATAATTCCAAATCAGGCTTGGCTTCCAATTTGAGGAGGTTCACAGAACAGTTTTCTCTTTCTCCCTTTCCTCCACAGCCCCTTCCCATGTTGTATTGTTCAAGAGACACATCTTCAAACCTTCTGGAAAGATGGTTGCAATAGGGAGGAAAAGTCAAGAGACTCTCCTTCTGTTAGCTTACCTTTAGATCCAACCTGGGGTTTGGTTTGTGGGTGCCATTCTTTGTCAGACAGGACAAATAGTGGTTGGATTCATCTGGTATAATGAGCTTTTCCTGGCCAAAGTGTTTAGGGCTAGTAGAGTGCATCAGAGTAAGAGCGTTAAAAGGACAATTTATTTCAAATTAGAAAATAGGGAGACTGCTTTTGTTTTTCTCAAGTGAAAATTAACTTAGATGGGTGGCTAATCTTATTGACTGCATTAATTTCACTGCTGCTTAGCTGCTCTTTGGAGATTTGCATAATGGATGAGATATAGATGTTCCAGTCTGCACAACAGCAAGAGTTTATTCCACTTCAGTGTGTATAACCAGTGTGTTGTTTTAATAACATGATTGCTACAAATAGCAAAGATAGCAGAGCAATGCATGTGTAATTTTGGGAATCGGAGCATGAGATGTCATGAGCTGACTCTTGTAAAAGAGATCATCGTTTTAGTTTAATTTGTTAATGTGCACACAACTTTCCGAGGAATGAAAAGTGACCCAGGGATCAGTACACTCACTTAAAAAGGAACAACCTGTAATAGTGATTGATGGTTGCGGGGTCATAGTCTTGAAGTAGCTAATATCAAAGAACAAGTTGCTAATAAATAATTATAGCTGGTTTACATCCCCATTATAAGTTAATGAGGAATAAATTCCCTATCTGGAATGTAACTCTTTAACTTTTAGTTGCTTTTACAGTCTTCAGGATGTGATTAAAAGGTGGAAGAAGACTATCACATGATTGAAGTTCAGGCTTATGCTGGTCTTTGTGACAGTTCCTCATGCTCCATTGTGGATGTTGAGGTGATAACAAGGTGAACAGAAGGAAACCATGTTTTAGAACCCAGGCTGGCAACTTGCTTTACTGCTCTACTATGTAAATGTTTGTTTGTTTATTTTTACGTAACTAAACATTAACAGAGTTACTTCTGAGAATGGGAGTGCAGATTAATTACCTGATTTTTTTGTGGGTAGGGATATATAACCAGAGCGTCTAGGTTGACTCAGCCTTCCATCTTTTCGTAGGTCAGTAAAATGAGTACCCAGCTTGTTGGGGGCAACTCTAACAGACTGTAAACTGCTTAGAGAATGCTTAGTTCACTATGAAGTGGTATGGAAATGTGAATGCTATCGCTGTTGCAATAACAACTACATTTGTTCTTCTGCGTTCACGGACTTGGAATCTGCAGTCTCACTCCTTCCCAGATGGCAAGCGGGGATAGACAAAATGGCACACACGCATAAGGCACATGCCCATTTTAACCAATGGGCTTTGGATATTTTTGATTTGCGGGGGGAGGGGGGGCTGGAACGGATCCTCTGCGAATTGGGAGGGATGACTATATAACTAATTTTTAAAGGTAATTTTCCAAGCTCTGGGCCTAGTTATAAAATGTAACTGTTGCAATAATGCAGAATTGACTGGGAGAAGTTTGTAAATGAGGACTGCTAGCTCAAGTGTGTGTGTGTGTGTTTATTAAGGGATAACAAACACCAGGCAAAACACTCATTGGATCAAATCAAAATCCATCTTTCCTAGTATATTGCATCCAAGAATAGACAGTCAGACATATTGGGCCAGTTACCAACGAGATTCAATGGTGACATTTGTTTGTCACCAGCACTTGACCTTTGTAGTATATCATCATTTAACAGTAGTTTCCAATAGCTATTGATGGGGCTGTCCATTAATTTATCTAATCCCTTAACAAATATATTTGTTTAATAAACAATTTTGTACATGCTATAGCATAAGGCAACAGTAGGCAACCTGGTGATCTCTAGATATGGATTATAGATTCCATCAATCATAACAGCAGCAGTGATCAGAGATTTATGGGTATTTCAAAACATCTGAAGGCTGCTTGTTTCCTATCCCTGACATAAGTTATTCATTAGTAATTTTGATACCAAAAAGTCACATGAACCAGTTCACTTGATTTATGGACTTGTGAGGTCCATGAAGTTCTGTTGTGTTTTCCTATTCATCCCAAATGAGATCACCTGAAATCATTCCTGGGATTCCCCCATGTCTCTGATTGTTAGTGAGCTAACTGTAACCATGGCAGATGCCCTGGAAAATGTTACAGTCATCCAACAATGAACATCGATCCTTACATTCTGGAAGGGCTCAAGAAACGTCTTTCTGACTTGGCTTTTAAAGCCACTTTGAATGGTTCAATTGCTTTACTATAATTTTACATGGTTATTGTTTGCATTTAATTTTTTATATAGCTGCTAAGTGGGTTTCAAAAAGGCAGTACAGAATTACTTTAAATAAATGCACTTGTACAAGAATCAGGGTTATAACTGGGGCCAGTATAAACCCTAACCATGGTTAAAGGTTGTGGCAGAAGTAGTTCATTGAGGAGAGGTCATATTAAATAGGAGACATAATTTGGAGGAAAAGACCACACAAACCTGGTCTCATTTGGAAGGAGCTGGAGCCTTAACATATATTCTGAACATCAACATTTGAATTGCATTTAAAATGAGACATATGTTGCTGTGAAATAAGTAACCACTCACTGGATTGAATTTATTCAACATTTTTGAAATGAATAGCTGAAAAGATAAATGATGGAAGTCAAAGTTGCAAAATCTTTTCTTAATAGCTGGTGATTTATTATTCCTGTCATGGAACAGCGGGTAGAATAGCTGTTCTTTGCTATAATTCAGAATGGTGCTGGATTTATTGATGTGTCTGTGCAGTAGTTGAACTGTGTCTCTCTCCTGTACTTTATGGGAAATGAGCATGGCCCATGATTACCTTCAGCAAAGTAACGGGAATCAGGAGATATAGCTTAAAGATCTAAGAACCTTGGTTGTATTCTTTGCAGTGCTGTAAAGTAAGTCACCAATAAGAAGGCCATTGCTGGTCAATATATACACAAAGTAACAACAAATGTTTTCAGTCTATGGGACTGATGTCACATATCTGTGTATTCAATTTACTCTCACCCAGTGCATATGAAAGATAAACTAGAAGTACCTAAGAAATATCATAGCAAGCGTCAGCAAAAGCAGAGGGCCACTACATAGAGAAAGGGACCCCAGGATAGTGAAGGGGTACATTTGGGAGATTACAGGTTCAACCCTCCAGAGTTTCCACTTATAGGGATCTCAGGCCGAGAAAAACCTTTGTGTAAAATCTTGGGGCTTTTTAGCATAGGGAAAAGGGAGATAAGGGAGGAAGAGATTGTTGCTGTTGTATGCCTTCAAGTCACCTCTGACTTATGGTGACTGAAGGCAAACTTACCATGTTTTTTTGTTTTGTTTTGTTTTTTGGGTGAGAATTGTTCAGGGTGGTTTTACCACTGCCTTCTTTTGAGGCTGAGTGAATTTGACTTTCTCTAAGGTCACTCAGTTGGTTTCCATGACCAAGTGGGGATTCGAAGCCTAGTCTCCAGGAGTCTTAGTCTAACACTCAAACCACTATAGCATACTGGCTTATGAAGTGATAGATGTGAATGAAATTATATGTGACATAGAAAGAGTGGATAAGGAACCTCCCTTTTAATATTAGAACCTGGGATCATCCAGTAAAGCTCAGTGCTGAGTGATACATAACAGTAAAAACAAGTACCTCTTCACATAGTGTGTAATTAAACTGTGGAATTTGCTAACAAAAGACGTAGTGATGGCCACTAAGGGAGATGAGATAAATTCATGGAGGACAGGGCCAGCAATTGCAACTAATAATGATGACTGTATTATCTCAAATATCAGAGGTAGAATGCTTCTGTAAGGACCTTACTGCATTATACTCTTAAAACAGGGCTAGGTTGCTTTAACTGCTCTGACTGCTTCCTGTTGCATTTTGGGGTTTGTAATTCAGTGAGGCTTAAGAGTTCTCTGGCTAAATATTCTAAATGCCCCTTCCTAAACTACAAGTCCCAGAATGCAAGTGGAGGCAGCCACAGCAGTTAAAGCGACCTGGCCCCGTTTTGAGATTGTAATGCGATAAGGTCCTAAATTAGTAACAAGGGAACACAAGTGGAAGGGTGCTCTGCTTGTTGGCTTTCCAGAGATATTTGTTTGGCTACTGTAGAAACAGAACATTGGGCTAAATAGGATGTTGGTCTAATCTAGTGGGATCATCTTATGTCCTTGTGAGAAGAACAAAACAAAACAATCAGATAGTTGGAACAGACAGACAGAACTTGGCTCGATGGACCAAAGATATTATTCAGCGCAGCAAACGTGAGAAGATTCATAGGCTGTTTTAGTTTTAGATACATTCTCATATTATAGTAGGGTTTGAAACAAAAGTAAGAGGGCAGGACTAAGCATACAAGTGTATTTTGGGTTCAACCTCTTACAGCCAGTAACTAACCCCTGGGAAACCACCAAATGCTGAAATCACAAGGAAGGGGGTGTTTGGCTTTCTGGAAAACCTCAAGAAGACTTGCGAACATAGGAGTGCTGAATTCATCCTGAGCCTGCTCTCTCTAGGCTTGCAAAAGAGAATTTTTATATAAGTTCGGTGTATGTTGATTTCCAGTATATGTTGATATAGAAGGGACCAGTTTGCACATATGTCAGTAGCATTTTCATTACTACTTTGAATTATGTGAAGTTACCATACATGTTGGTGAGATCACATTTCTTTGCCAGATCTCCAGGTATTCAGACCTCTGATACACTAATGAGGATTTAGAAATTCAGCAGGGAGCAATTCATTAATGGTGCCTCTTGAGTATCAAAGACACTCTCACAGAAAAATCTGAATACACTTGCGGATATTTTCTCTTCCTCATAAGTGGCTTGATCTATTTCTATCAAGTACTTGTTAGTTTTAAAAATATAGCTTCTTAAAAATGTTAGTTTTCCAGCAAGAAGTCTACAGGCAGCAGATTTTCTTTTAGATTTTCCTTACTGGTTTTGATCACATTTGCTTAATTCTCTTGATGTCCTTTTCTCAATTCTTTAATTTTTTATCCTAGTATATCCACCTTTTTTCATTACTGGAATCTTGGTCAGTCTTCCTCCGGTCAGGAGCCATAGGATGTAACTGTAAACTTTTTATCTGATACTTATTTTTTACAATGATACTAACTTAGCTACCTACTATTCTTCTGCATAAAAGTCTGGAAAACTACATTGTTTAGTTTTGAGAACGTGCAGTTTCTTACTTTAGTTCTTGAAAGATGTCTGTAACTTTGCCTGTAACTAATTACTTTTTCATTTACTACTGAATTCTGGCACACTGGAATACTCATTTTAGCTATGGAAATGCACTCTAGCCTGCCATTCAGTAAGGTACCATCATGGATACCCAGGTTCAAGACTCAATCAAAAAGTACACCCAGATGGTGAAAACAAGTTTTCAGAGGCATTGTAATCATACAGGTTTAATCCCTATTCCTTACTTAATGGTCTCTTCCTCCTATATGTGTCTCCTCCTTAGATGTTCTCTTGTCCTCAGCTAGCCACCAAACATACCAGTATCCCAAAATGATTTTTTCTGGTCTCTTTCCTGTGCACTTTCTGTGGCTGTAAAAAACCTACACTCTTGGATTCTCAGACACCTTTGTAAGAGGAAACATATATTCTAACAAAGGTGAGATTTAACGCTCTTCCAAGAAACTGAAAGTCAATCTGACTAGTATCTAGACACTATGGAGTCACAATAGGAAGCATTAGCTGAACGTTCAGCTTTAAAAAAATGCTTGAAAGTGCAATGTGGTGGTTTTGTCTTTATATGGTGAACAACTCAATTCTTCCACTATCACTGTTTGGAACAGAGAACCAAAGTAACTTTGCTGAGTTTTTATCCAAAGCGTTATGGATCACTGTCACAGTCATCTGTTCCTTTCTCTCTTTCAAGAAAATAGCATCTTTAAGATTCTGAGGGCAGACACAAAGGTGAAGGAGGTATGCCAGATATTGTACTATTTATTTACAAGCACCACACTTTTATTGATGTCTGTATGTGCCTTCAAGTCACCTTTGACTTCTGGCAACCCCATGCATTCCATAGGTTTTCTTAGGCAAGGAATATCTGGAGGTGGATTTGCCTGTTCCTTCCTTTGAAATATAGCCTACAGTATCTGGTATTTTTGGTCGTCTCTCATCCAGCTACTAACCAGGGTTGACCCTGCTTAGATTCCTAGATCAGATGGGATCTGGTGCCTTTAGGGTATTTAGGCTCTATGCTTTTATTGATACTACTATAAGGAAAAATGAGTGTGAATCAGATAACTAATTGGAACCCCTTGACAACAACAAACAGTTCCCCAACTTTGGGCCTCCATATGTTTTGGACGAAAATCACATTATCATAGGCTGAGTCATTGGGGCTGATAGGCACTGTAGTCTATAAAAATCTGCCACCAGGGTTAGGAAGGATGATGTAGTTAATGCCCTATTTCATTGGGGGGCGGGGGTCTCTCTTTAAAGAAATATGCTTTGGGAAGAGAAAAGTGTGGGCTGGAGAGAAAGTCACAGAAATAGCACTGAAATGTAAATGTGTTAAATGGCACATGAACTAGTTGGGCTCCAGTGATTTATTACTTCAGAAAACTGTCAAAGGCTCTGGTTAAACTTGCTTAAAATTTTTTAATGAGTTCATTGTTGCAGTCAGTGGGGGGAAATGGTTAAAGTATATCAGCTGTAAATTGGTGCAAAGCACTAAAAGGGACATTAGCCTCTAATCAGATTCTGACAGTTCATTAAACCTGCAGGGTTTTGAGAACGGTTCTTTGTCTCCCCTTCCTTTGCCCTCCTTCCTGCTTTGCTTTCTGTGGGAGGCATCTTCTTTTTCCATTCGGGCAAAACCTCCTCAGGGATGTGAAATAATGCTCATCCTTCTTCCTTTACGGGCTAAGCAGCCTAAGGCGAGGCTGCACAGCTGGTGACCTACCAAGCTGAACATATGATGCATTGGCTATATGAAGCAGCCTATCCGGGCTCCATCAACCTCTCCCGCCTTGACTGCCTCTCTGTAATGGCAAAAAGAAGGACGATGTCAAGCACCTGGGAGGTGAGAATGGATGGCCGATCAAGGCTGCCTTGCTTGGGCAGGTTGCCTCAGGCGAGCCTCGCCCAAGGGATGCTTTATTGCAGCACCGCCCTGGTCTTGCAGTAAATATCGGTCTTGGCTTTTTCGAGCTCAGGAAGGAGAAAGACTTCATTCTGCAAAAGCAGAATGAAAGGCTTTGAGTGTGGCTGAAAGGAGAGTTGATTTGGCTCATTTTTTTGCTGCTCCACCCTAGGCTGACAGCCAAGCCACTGGTGCTGGGTGACACCCAGTGATGTACAATTCAGGCCCGATAAGCAAACATGCTTTTCTGGGAAAGCAATTTGGCAGCACCTTTAAGATTAACTGTTTTTTTTTTTTAAAAAAAAAAAATTAGCATAAGCTTTCATGGATCTAAACCCATTTCTTTGGATTCTGTACCAAGTGGTATTAAGGCCTCAGGCATAAAGCATACAGATGTAAGAGTGGGAAAGAATGAAACAGAATCCAGAATAGGATCCAAAGATATAGCTGTGTTTGTCTCAAAGGTGCTATAAGATCTCTCCACATACACAACAGGATCCCTTCATCATGTTTTGGCATCTTATTTGAGCACTCCTGATCACATCTCATTCCACTCTCTGCGTATTCTCCCTTGCTCTCAAATTCATTGATTAGTTCAGTAAACAGATAACTGAAATCAAAGGGGCTGGATTCCTTGATTTAAGTTTCACTTTGACTCCTAGCCATGAGATATAATATTTATTATGTAGGTGATAATCAGTGCTATGTATATTATGGATTCTTCAGGCAGACATCCAAATTCTGCAGTATGAGAAGCTGGATTTTTCTTTTGGTGTAAATTATGGAAATTTAAATCAATCTGTATTATTTATTCCATAGAGTTGTATCTGCAGGGCATTGGAGCTATATCCCAAACAAGTGGAAATCCATTGCAATAATTGGGTGCTTCTCAGATTACAGCAGGCATTAAACACATTCTAAGTCACTTTGTAATCATGATGGCTGAAAACTTTCATTTAGAAAGAGTGAAATATAGGTTGAGATGCTGAAAATGCTGGATTTGGTGCCCAGTAGCACATTCTACACTTTCTTGAGGAATTGTGACATACCAATACTCACTGCTCTGATTGTATAGCAAGTCTGTGCCTCTTTTTAAGCTTCCTTTAAAAACCAGTGATATTGGTATTCCATGAATATATTCTTGCTTATTTCAATGTTACTAATGGATGAATTATTCAATTTTCATAAGTATTAAAGTGGTTTGTATCCATGTTCATAGTTTTTCCCAGAGCTCACCCTTGTTACTTCATTCTTATTGTCTTGAAGGTTATTAACACATTGGAAAACAGAATGTTAATGCTTGATGGGATGCCTGCAGTCAGAGTCAAAACAGAGCTGCTGGAATCCGAACAAGGGGTAAGTGGCAGTCTCCATATTCTTTCCCATCTCAGTTTAACTATTCTTTTTGCTGAACCATGTTGCTGGCAAACTTTGCAGACTTCCCTTTCCAGATGATTCCTCCTATCCTTGTTTGCAAATAGAGAGTTGTAATATCAATTACCATTGAAGACTGATTCACTTCATATGTTCTCTACCTTCAGTCAGCTGTGGGAAATAAAAGAAAGTGGTTGTAAATCCATTTCAAATACAATGAGTCTGGCAAGTCTGGCTTGTCCAATAGCTCCTTAGATTTGGATTTAGTTCCTTCCAACATAGAATTAAACTACTTGCTATGTTAAATGTGTAGTGTGTGGCTCAGATCTTTTTTTGACGTGAAGGTCCTGGGGGCCTCAGTATAGATTGGCTCCACCAGGTATATGTGGAGTTGTTTGTGGAATTGAAACCTTTCCCTTCCAGCTGTTATTTCCCCTTAACAAGGGCCGAAAGAAAAAAAAATAACCCTCCCCCCCTTTTTTTTTTAGTCCTTGTGACATTTGGGGTGTGGAGAAGCTGAAGGAAAAATGGCATCTACTGATCCCTTCAAGTTGTTTCCAACTTGTGGTAACCCTAAGGTGAATCTTTCTCAGGGAGGCCAAGTAGATTAGTAGCTTGGAGCAGCCTCTGGCTGCTCCAGCCTCTATCATTCCCCGTTTGCTGTGGCACCACAGTGACCAGATGTTGTGGTCCCAGGACCAGCTGCTGCCATGGACTGCTAGCAAGGACCCCTTTTTTGTGCTCCTTTTGTGGCCAGGTTTGGGCTGCCCTAGCTGGCTGAAGCACAGATTTTGGCTGCCTTAGGCAGCCACAGGGCATCTTCCAGGGTTGTGCGTCATTTGTACACCATGTCCCCAGATCAGCTTGAAGGCGGCACATTTGGCCAGTCTGTTTTGGGCCTGGGTTTTCTTGTCATAATTCGTTCAGAGGGAGTTTGCTTTTTCCTTCCTCTGAGGCAAAGAGTGTGTGACTTGCCCAAGGTTACCTAGTGGGTTTCTGTGCCCTAGTGGAGATTTAAACTCTGTTATCCAGAGTCATAGTCCAATGCCCAAACACCATGCTGGCTTTCTCCTGCATACCTATTTTACAGTAAAAAAGAAAGATGAATTGCATATATTTAATTTCAAGTAGCATGTAGCTTAGCCTTCGGTTGCAACTTTGAGTTTGTGAGTTCTGGCTCCATTTAGAGAGAAGAGAAAACCATGAATATCACTGCCATTGAAAGATAGGTAGTAATGGAGGTAATGGTGGTACTAATGATAATTAGGATGGCAGCATAAAATCTCCTTAAGGGAGCCCTGAAGTTCTTCATCAGAGCAGGCTTCACTTGGTTTGGTGATTTGATTTGATAAGACTGCTGCTCTGCCAGGGGAAGGCAGCAACAAAAACCAGTTATCTTATTACAAAGAGGGCAAGATCTGGAAAATGGTTGTGAAGAACACTGCTTCGTCAGTGGCCAGTGTCAAAGCAATTCTATTGATTCCCGGGGGGGGGGGGAGTACTGGTGGAGTATGTGGATTGCAGATTTCTCCAGCCTAAGCTAGGGAGCCACACTCTTTCCTGCAAGGGGAGAGCAATAGGTGGCAGGTAGGGCTACATTTACATATCAGATATAGCCAACTGGCCAGGGTGGCAGGGAATGGGCATTGCAACAGCAGTCACATGGGAGAAACCATTGTTGCCTGAGCATCCCTCCATGTTGCTCACACACAGGCCATCCCTCCTTCACCATGAGCTGGAAGATATCATTTTTATCTCTTTCTTTTCCCTGGGAGGCAATGACTCCTGCTAGCAGTAAAGCCCATGCTTTGCCTGCTGACTTGCATTGGCATGGCCACCAACACTGGCAGAGAGCCAGTAGGAGACAGGGAAAAATGAACAATGGTGCTGGCAGGTAAATCCCACCAGATCAGACTAGCAGATACTCTATGCAAGGATCTCCACAATTGAGGATAGGGGGTACTCACCAGAGGACAGCCTGGGCATCACCCCCTGATCCTTGCTGCCAATAAATGCCTCCTGGGACCGAGAGGACAGAGAGCTGCCAGACATTTCTGCTCCCTAGGTTGTCCCTGTTCACCAGTGCCTGTACAATTGAAAGGGAGAAAGCAGACCGAATATGTGGCATCAGGCAGCTGCTGAGGGTGGGAAGCATGGTGGTGGGTTCTATAAGCACCAGCTGGTTTGACCGGTGCCAGCCACTGACCTGGTGACTATCAGTACTGTCAGTTTGACTGGCCTGCCTTCACCCACAGCCACAGGGCTTGTAGCCACTTGTGGAAATGGGGGCCTGTACCTGTCTAGGGGTTTCCAGGACTTCACACAAAAAAAGGCCCTTCAGGACCTTGAACTTAGACTAGCAGTGGACCACAGTCTGTTGAAGCCCTGGTGGCACAGACCACAGGCAGCCTGAATGAAGAAATGCCTGTTTGAGCAGTTGTTGCTGGTCATCACATTCTTGAAGACCACCAGCTTGCCGGAGGCTATCCAACAAGAGGTTAACCTCCTGGGATCTCGTGTAGGTGATTCTATGTGGCTCTCTCCAGGCTACCATTGTGCTGTACTGATCCCCCAACATCCGAACAGACATTTCAACAATTGAGCAGCTTTGGGGCCTGGGCCTAGATGCCCTGCAACCAATCCCAGCCCTGTCAAACATTTGTTCCAGTTATTGCCCCAATGGCAACTCCCAGGATAGTTTACAGTAATTATTTATTGGCCCACCCGGGATGGTGGTGGGCAGATCAGGAAATGTTCCCTTTGGGAGTGTCAGTTAATGGTTAGTGCATTGTTTGTATCTCCAGCTGTCTCCCTCCCACTGACACTGCTTCCCTAATCATGGTGGCCTATGTGCATTCCCAGCCCCTCATATGCAGTAGGTTGGATAAGCCAACATTCATGCCCAGATACACCACATTTGCACAGTGTCTTGTTTAGAGCCTTTATTGATGCATGTGGATGCCAGCAGCGCAAAGATCATGCAGGGTTTGAGCACCCTGGGAACCTCCACCAGAGCCAAAGGCCAATACAGGGAGGCCTCACCTTCTCCCAGTCCAAAAAGAACTCTGTCAGTGCATTACGAGGGTGTGCATTTCAGGGTTATTTAGTATTTTAAATTCATTAATTGATTTTAATTAACGTAAAATCTTTCTGTAGTCTGAAGTATCACCACCTTGAGTAGCTGTCACAGAGTCACTAGATGGAAGCGGCCAGGCTCTTTGAGAGCCTTTGGGTGTAAGAGCAGCTCCAGATGTTTTCAGCTGGTTTCAGGTAGGGCCCCAGATATGCATGATATTTAAATTTTTGGCTTTCCTCATTGCTAGGGTAATTCAAGTCCTGGTTCTGTGTAACCCAGTTGCACAGTAAACCTTGCTTTTTTACTGACCAAGAGAGGAAGAGAATTCATGCTTCCTGATATGCAGAGGAGGAGAGCTAATTATTGACTGAGCAGTCAGGATGGACGGAGAGAAAAACAGTAAGAAGGATAAAGAGTGAAAGGTCAATTGCCATATTGCCCAACTGACTGCATTTTACTCCATTTCTACCCATTGCAGCTGGTAACCATTAGTTGGCCCTGCGTCTCTAGTTTTTATTTAAAAAGAGAGGAAAAGTGTATCTACATCACTGAGTTATGTCTCATACCACTTAATTTTCCAGGTCTCCATCTTAAGAATCTTGGGATTTGTACTACATAGGGGTATTTACTGTGTATTGCAACATGAGTTTTTAAAGGGATAGGCTGGGATCATGAACATCTGTACTTCAGTTTAGACATGGAAACTATTATCTGCAGCCCAGGATACCTGATGAGAAGTGAAGGAGAATCATGAATTATGTCTGAATATAGTAGCTACAAAATACTTTTCGTGAACAAAAAGAATGCCTCTAAACAAATGAAGAATACCTTTCCCATTCTAGCCAACCTTTTCCCATACATCTGCACTATAGCTTTGTATGAATAATACATTCATGGAGTATCTATGATCACGTTTTGTAACATCAAATAAATACATTTTACATTTTATTTCAAACGCTGCAACAAACATATTACCTCATTGTGATTTGGGTATTGTTCCCAGTCAAGTTTTTTTAAAAAGAAAAGAAAATACCTCTTGTCAGATAAAAGACACAAATAATCTTGTTTATGTGTTAAACTGTTCAATTTTATTTCATTTATTCTTTTGTTTCTCCTGTGTTAATGTTTTTAAGCATTGTCATATTATTTGTATTTTTAAATCATGGAGTTGCCTCTTTTAAACAATTCTGCTTTTTTCTTTTCTACTGGGAAAAGTTGAAAGATTGATATTCCTTTTAAGCATTATTGGCAGTTTTGCTTCCTCCTTTGTAGAAATGATTGCTCACATAAGTTATCTTGCAGACCTCTGTCTCGGCTGGTTTTTGTCATCTTTAAGTAGTTATTTTAAAACGCCTACTTTCCATTTGTAGCACTCTACACCTTGTTGCTACATCTTGATTATTACACATATCTTGGGGATGAGCAGTTTGCAGATATAGGGAAGTTTTGGATTAATTCTGGTTTTCTAATTCTTTAGTGAAGAGCCTGGATTAAGTATGCTGTAACACTCCTGGTTTTATCTCAAGTGTCATGCCTGCCTAGGTGCCTTTGGGACCTGTACTGTGGGTGAACTCACAGGGAGTGCCAATGTGGCACTCAATGGTAGTAATCACATCCAGTCTTTGCCATAGCAGAGGCCTCCAGGCACCTTATAAAAGACCTTTAAGGTGGTCTGGGAATGAATCCAGGCTGTGCTAGAACTTGTCTCTCACCCAGGCTATTTCTGGACCAGACCTGGAACCCAACAGGAAAAAATAGATTCTTAATGTTAGATTTGTGATGTTTATTTATAACCAGCCTTTCTTCCAGAGAGCTCCAGCTGACATAATGGCTGTCCACCATTGCATTTTATCCTCACAACAACCCTATGTATGGTAGGTCAGGCTAAGAAAAAGAGACTAGTTCAAGAGAGTTTCATGGTTCACTGGAGACTAGAAACTTGGGGTCTATCCATACTATGGAATTAAAAGAGCTTGACACTGCTTTAAGTGCCATCAATCCATCCTGCAAAGTTCTGGGATTTGTAGTTTCGTGAAATATTCAGCCTTGTCACCAGAGAGCTCTGGTGGCTCACCAAGCTACAAATCCAAGATTCTGTAGGATAGTGTCATGACAGTTAGTGGTGTCAAACTGCTTTAATTCTATAATGTGAATACACCCTTAATCTCCTGAGTATCTGTCCACAACTTTGACCACAACTCCATACTGGCTTGCCAGTGAGTTCTTTCACTGGACATAGCTACACTACCCTGGCTCTCTGCTGGTTTCCAGTTTTAGTTTTGAACTCAAGTTCTCAAACATTGCTCTGGAATAAAGGATCAGTGTTAATCAGGAGAAGATTTGATGCAGTCCTGAAAATCTCTGCTCTACTGCTCTAAAAAGGCTCACAGTTGTACTTTCTTCTTTTAAAACAATCCTCTATTGAAAAATAGTGTATTTGCAACATTATGAGATGTTCACATTGGATCTGCTGACTGTCCCCAAAAAAGCATTTGCTCAGTTGCCTTGAACGTGAAGCATGTGTCAATGTAAAAGAGGCCTGGGGACTCTTGTGGTCCTGCTTATAAGATCCTTATAATAAAAGACAACAGATGGGTCCTAGATTAAATCAAGCCAAAAGCCAAGGTGACCAAACGAAGACTGTCATACTTTGGCCACATAATAAGAGAGCATAACTCACTAGAAAATACAATAATGCTAGGAAAGATAGCAGATAGAACAAAGAAAGACTGCATGCAAAATGGATAGACTCAATTAGGGAGTTCACAGGCCTCAATTTGTAGGATCTGAGCACAGCACCAGAGGACGGGGGGTCTTGGAGATGTCTTATCCACAGCATCGCCATCGCCATGAGCCAGGGTCGACTCTAGGGCAGTTAACAACAATAACAACAATTCAGCTCATACTGTGGGTCATATATCAAAAACAATTGTACAATAGGACAAAAGTTGATTGTTCAGTTTGCAATAGAATAATAGTTTTCAAAACTTCAAGAATTGAGGCACCACAGGACAAAATAACCACATATGGAGGTAGGTGTCCCTGGAGCTGCGTCCTCTCCAACAATTAGGGGATGCGGTTTTGGCAGTATGAACCAATTGAATCACCTGTGCATCCATTTGAGAATACATTCTTTAAATTTAGTTGGTGAAGATTTGTATGGAGGTAGTGTCACAATTTTCAACCAATTCGTAGCTGAAATCAGTGCTTCAGGGTCAGCTTCCCATCCTGGTTTACTATTCAGACCCTGGCCATCTCATTCATTATTAACATGTTACTCATCTGTGATGCCAACCACTGGAAAAACAGTGGGCAGTTAACAACAACAAAGCTGCTGTGGTCACACTGCCTTCTTCATCAGATAAAGGTTTAAAAAACATACAGAAGAAAGAAAATTATGATGCTGTTAGAGTCAAAGGCTTGCATTTTGTCAATAAGCTCCCTTTATAGGCAAACACTGAATTTCTCAAAAAGCCTCCATGTATTTGCATTAGGAAAACTTTTAGGTACTGTTTAGGTAAAACACATCAAATGCCATCTCCATTTAAAATAAAATGTTTTACATTTGTTGGAGGCAGAAACCTCAAAGACTAAAGTTCATTTTCTTTCTCTTTTGTAATTTTTAACACCTTTGCCTGATAAAGAGGCCAGTGGAGCTTTGAAAGCTTGCAGCATGTCACTTGTGCATTTTGGTTGGCCCAGTGAAGATACCACTGTCTTGTGGATTTTGGATGCTAAAAGTTGAAGTATGTGGAAATTCCCCAACACAAACTAGTTTTGCAGTAACTTCAAATTCAAGTAGTTGATACAGGAAAACCATGTAGTGATCACAAGAGATACATCCTACTTCCATTTTATGGTGTTCAATTTGTTTTGTTTAAAATATCCCTTCCCTTTCTTTTTAACACCAGTAATCAGTAATGTGGTGAAAGTTAGTGTGGAAGGAAAACAAGTCAGACCAATGAAGGATTTGCAGAGCTGAATATATGTCTCTTACTGATTGATTACAGTGATTACACTCTGATACATAGACAAATCTAATTTGATTACAGCAGCTTGATGTTAAATTAGAGTACATTTATTGATAAGCATTTAGCTTCATATATATGGTTTGGCCCACAAATGCATTGATTAAATAGTTGGTTATGATACAGAGATTTCATATTAAAGTCTACAAGTATTTAATGAATATGATGGAGGGACCACACAGGATGCTAAACATTTGAATTTAAAGGAAAAAGCAATGTACCTTTAAGTGAAGACCATGAACTGGAGGGGGGGGGGAATCAGTATTTTGGTACTTTATGTACCAAAGGAAGTTGGTGGGTTCCTTATCAGAACCCACCAAGAGGAGTTTCCCCTCTGGAAACTAGCAGCAGCTATGAGACAATAAAACCAGTTTCATTGCTAATCCATTCATTTAGCAGGAGAGTATAATACCATTTGACCTAGGGGTGGGCAAGGCACAGCCCTCCAGATGTTGTTGGATTGCAGTTCTTATGAGCCTTGGCCACCATAATCAATAGTGAGAAATGCTGGGAATTGCAGTCTGGCCTCATCTTGAGATGTTTTTGGAGGTTTGTTTTGTTTTGTTTTGTTTGTTTTGAAAATATTTTTTTATTGTTTAACACGTCTTATCAATATTATATAAGAGCAACAACCGTATAATCATGGGGGAGGGGAGAGAAGGGGTTAAATAGAAATGTGTACGAAACATCTTGAGAGTTTGCACTCACCCTTGCACTAGAATAAAGATCTCCTACAACTAGGCTGAGAACAGTTCTAGTGATTTTAAGTTACATAACTTGACTGAGCATAATGGTAGAATATGAATGGGGGTCAGAATAAGATGTCTCTGATCACAAGCATGCCTCTGAAACCAGGTCAAACTTCATCCAGAGTACTTATTTGTTTGTTTCTAACTATTTATAAACTGCATCAAAATATATTGCAAAGTGTACATAAAAATGACTTTAGTATAATATAAAAATTAAATATAAAAGATTCAATAAATCAATGAAACACGTGGGGACTCAGTTGGTTCAGGCAGGCTTTTAAAACAAAAGGTTTTTCAAGGACCGGCTTGGGGTGTTGTTTTGTACTAACTGTCCTAAACAATTTTAACTTTATTTTTATTTTTTTAATAAACAATTTATTTTAATATTATAACTATTTAATTCTAGTTTAATGTATCACTTTTCTGTGTTTTTAATCATATTGTTCTTTTAATGTTGTGAGTCACTCTGGGCCCCCGTTCTGGAAAAAGAGTGAGAAATCAATCAATCAATCAATCAATCAAGAGACAAACCAACAAAACTGCCCCATGCAGTCTTATTCATTTCACTTGTGGTAAAGGAAACACAGCACATTCAAGTAAAAGTAAAGATAAAGATTTCCCCTTGACATGAATGCCTAGTTGCAACTGTGGGGTAATTTAAGTTTCCTAAGGCTTTGGCATTCTCTAAGGAAACAAAAATATTGAATATCAAAAATGTCAAAGCCAAGCCTGTTAGGGACTAGCTTTAAATTAGCAGAGTAGCAGAAATGTGCTCTTGTCTAACTATGCTTTCTTAAGAACTGAGTCTGACTCCAAAAACAAACAAACATGTATTTTGTAGTTTAAAACAAAAGTTTACTAATGGCTTTAATCTATATTTACATAGAAGCTATATCCTAACCTAGCTAGTGAGTAGTTCAGGTAAAAGAAATATTTATCTCACCATCTTTCTAAAGAAAGTTGAGAGAGATGGAAGATGGAGAACCAACAACTCAGTTGAAAATCTTTGAGAGAATGTCAGTTAGTCCCCAATGGGGGAGTGACCTATGCACATGGTTATTTTGAATGAGAGAGAGAGGGGGGGGATTTTGCATGCAGGAAATCCCTATCTGTATAAGGAAGGGGAAAGAGAATACAAAATTCCTCCAACAATCCTCTTTTCAGTCTCCTGGGCCAATGTCCAGGATCTTCATCCTTTTGCGTAGTCTCTGGAAAGGATCTCTTGGTAGACGCTTGTTAAGGATGTCTACAATCATCTTCAGTGTTGCAGTAGTCTAACTGGACAAGTCCATTTTGACATATTTCTTGCATCTTGTGGAAGGCGGTCAATATTCTTCTTGGGTTGCTTTTTACTCTCAGAAATCTTGAGGCAGTTTTGACTATTTTGCATCAAGATGCTTGGTTTGGGCTCTTTTATCCCAAAGTACGGAAGTAAGTTGTGCAGCCATTTTATTTCATCACATGCTGCCATTGCTGAAACACACTCAGCACCAGTGGAAGAATCTGCAAGTGTGGATTGCTTCTTTCTTGTCCAACTTACACCTCCTCTACCATAGAAGATCAAGTTTCCACTAGCTGATTTTCTGTCTGCATCTGCGTAGGTGATCAGTTGTAGTTGGTTACAGGCTGGCAGCATCAGTTTGTGATTTGCAGGACCAACAGCACAGTTGAAAATCTTTAAGAAAATGTCTGTTAGTCCCAAAGGGGAGTGACCTAAATCACATGGTTGGTTTGAATGAGACAGAGAGAGAGAGAGAGAGTTTGCATGCAGGAATTCCCTATCTATCTAAGGAGGAGGAAAGAGAAAGCAAAAATCTTCCAACAGTAACCATCTGGTGCTCATCTCCTTGAACTGCCAACCTTCTGACTTTATGATAGAGTAAGTCACTGCAACACATTCAAATACTGCATCATACATTTTTCAACCTACTCCCTAGTCAGTAATGTAGAGTGCAGGTGAGGAAACTCACAATGTCTTGACGTCATACCAAATTTTTAATTAACTGCATGTTATATTAAAACGACAGAGAATGTGACACTTAGACTGTGTCTGCACATGCCAGAATAATACGAGAGCAGCCTCTTTTACCTGGGCACTCTGGAGTGAGGCTGGGCATCTGTTTGCACACACATTTTGCTGTGCCACCTGCCACCATGAGTATCTCCAAGGCTGAAAATAAAGTGTCCAGCATCGATCACACTGTCTGTTGGTTGTCTTGTTCTGACCTCAGAGGGTGTAACTCATGAAAACAGTGGTCAGCACAGTAGGAGACATTGCAAACAGCTGTCCAGCATTCCTCTAGAGAGCTTTGGATTTTCTGGGAAGACCTGGAGCAAAAGGTGTGTTTTTAAAATCTGTTGTATGGGTGGTATACCATGGGTTCGGTGCTCACCTGCCCATACATTATCAGGACGATTGGCACCAAAACTGAGTATTGGGCCCTTTGTCATATGGATTGATTGCTATGAGGACTGGGGGTAGGGAAGGACATGTTATTTAGCCTGTGCAGACATGGCCTTAGTTTTATGGATGGCAACCATTTCATTGGTGTTGCCTTTAGTTTCATCCTGAGATGGGCAAAAAACTAAGTTGTTGAATGTATTATTGTTTCAGGGACTGTAATGCAAAACCGCAAAGGATACTATTCTAGAACAAGTTTTTTAATTGAAACAAACTGTTCAAGCGTCATAGATAGATCTTGCAGATGGGGTTGTCTGATTTAATATGGCACTGTTACTAAGCACATAATGCATGTTGGGGGCCTGAGAGTTGATAATATTTCAAGTGAACACACTGCTGAAAGTAATACCAGGTCTTGTGATGACAAACCCCTGAAGCAACAATGAGAAAGAGATCACAAGGGAGGGACCAAGAATAGGAAATGTAACTGCCTTTGTTGGACTGCTGCAGCCAACATTTTACTTGCAAGTGAAATTGCAAACTAAAAAGACAGAAACTTCAAGATATATGTCAATCTGTAGCCTTTAAAATAAATAATTCAGAACGCGCTTCAGTGAAACTTGAGGTACAGTATTTTTGCTGTTTCTCTAAGCCTGCTTCTTGAAACCTACTTTGGGAACAACGTAATCATCTTTGAAGAATTAGATGAACCAGGAAATATCTCATAACCATAAATAGCAAGTGTTTTCTCCCTGTGGTCAACAGCTTTCCACTGAAAGGCTTTGAAACCACTTGACCAATTTACAAGGTGTCTCAAAAGCCTGTAATGCGTAAGTAGGTTAATTCAACAACAAGAAATTTCCACTGTTAAGGTATTTCAATATCTTTTCCCTTTCTTTTATTGTATTGCCAGTTTTATTAATTTCATATCTTACCATCTATTGATGCCAAAAAACCCCACATAATATTAAATAGCTTAAATAGCTTAATTGCAGTAATTGCAAGTTAGCCATGCAGCAGACACAGTGATCAGTTAAATCAAATAAATTGTTTCTTTTAAAATGAAAACTTCAAAAAACAACAACAAACAAACCCAAAACAAAACAAGTTTTTAAACTAGTGTGAAAATGAACTAAGGAGGGTGCCAGGTGGATCTCTCAGAACAGAGAGTTTAGTGTGACCAGTAGAGCCAATACTACCATGAGAGTGAATGAGGCAAATTCTCTCTTCCACTGCCATCTCAGGTCTCCTCCAAAGGATCTGCTGATGTTACTTTTGCTTTCTACCACCTCAGTGAGCTGATGATGCCTCCCAGCCTCAGTACCATAGAAAGGAGAGGAGGAGGAGATGTGTCAGCATCACAAAAGTTAGAATGTAGTGTTGGAGCACACACTCCTCCCCTAAAGGTGGAGGATTTGACTATAGTATCCTACATCGCAACTGTGCCAAATAGCAGCTCCTCTGTTTAACTATCTATTTTCCCGATTTTCCTGGCTCTGAGGTTTCATCTGAGTGAAGCCCTATGACTGGGATGACAAACACTTACACTGTGGTACAAGTGATTTTCCTAGTCATTTCTGCCAGAGAGTTTGTTAAGAGGATACTTTGGAGTCAGCCATACAGGAAATAGCCAGCTCTGTGGTCACATCCTGCATCTGCCTTTTCCTTTGACTGAGAAGTGATGCAGGTAATGCCACTGGTTTCCAACTCTTCTTCCTAAGCAGGTGACATCCTGGGCTGGGATGCTACTGTTCCCAAGGCTGGATGGGTGGACACTATCACATCTCCCTGTGCTTACATTAGAGCATGGGGGACACCATGCAGTGTGGACCATTTTCTTTCTCTCTTAGGACTTGTGCTGCCCTGAGAATCAGCCAAAGATCGCATAATAAAATAAAATAAACTAGATATCCTTTTCCAGAGTTCTTCATATATGACCAATTTATATAAAAGAGAGCCTGCCTCAAAGATGTCAGAATAGCTAGGCCTTGGAAACAACTTTTTTGTTTGAAGATTGCACACATTTTGGCACCCTATTGCACCATCTAAAAATGAACTGATGTTGCCCATGCACAGCCTCATGACAACATTCCCTCTCCAAAATGGGAAGAGTCATATTAACCTTGACAGGGGGCTTCTGAACAAATGTAGGAAAAGTGCATTGTCTATGAAAGAATCAGTGCTTGGGGATGTTACTTTTTTGTACTAGAACTCCCACAGTCCTATAGCCAGCATGGTCACTGTACTACAGAGATGAATGGCCACTCTGCAGTTTTAAATTTCTAAGACTGATCAAGGTTGTGACTTCATTTGTTGGCTAAACATGCTGAAAGGCGGTAGCAGGTTTGATTCCTGCATAACAATTTGATAAAATGTACTGCAGGCTTTGTCACATATCAGCTTCTGCAAAGATTAGAATATGCATACATAAATATCAGCACTACAATTATATCAAGTTCATGCCACCTGAACTGTCAGTGGTTCCAAACTAAGTGATACTGGGATCTGTAATTTGTTGAGGAACTTAGCAAGCTCTTCTGGACAGATCTAGTCTATTCCCTTGATACCTGTGTGATTTCTTCATTGCAGATTGAAACTGAATTAATCCTGAATCCCTTACTTCTCATGTGCCTTCTGAATACTTAGTCAAAGTAGAAATCCCAGTATTCTTTAGGACATGAAATGGTAATTTGAGTACTATGAACTGATGTAACTTTAGTAAAGATATAACTTTTCTCTTTTTCCCCCTTTTTGTCTGGAGGTGGTTCCACCTGTCCTGAACGGGGTCACGCTCCCTGTGAAGGACACTGTACGCAGTCTGGGGGTGCTCCTTGACTCAACGCTCCATCTGACTCCTCAGGTGGACGCGACGGTCAGGAGCACCTGCTTTCAGCTTCGGCTGATACGCCAGCTGCGTCCCTACCTGGACCGGAGGGACCTTGAAACAGTAGTACATGCTCTGGTAACCTCTCGGTTGGATTTCTGCAATGCGCTCTACATGGGGCAGCCTTTGTATCACACTCGGAAGCTACAATTGGTCCAGAATATGGCAGCTCGGGTGGTCACTGGTGCTCCCAGGGCCGCCCACATAACACCAATATTGAAAGATCTTCACTGGCTGCCTATTCGCTTCCGGGCCCAGTACAAAGTGCTGGTTATCACCTATAAAGCCCTAAATGGCTTGGGCCCAGAGCACCTGAAGGACCGTCTCTCCTCATATAGTCCGCCCCGCACACTTAGATCAACTGGGCAATCACTGCTCAATGTTCCAGAGGCCAGATTGACATCTACTAGGAAGAGGGCGTACTCTTCTGTTGCCCCGAACCTCTGGAACGCATTACCTACGGAGCTTCGTCTGGCTGCCTCCTTAACTCAGTTTAAGAAGGGGTTGAAAACACATCTGTTTGACTCAGCTTACCCCTGATTCCCCTGATGCCATCTTCCCACCTTAGGATTGGGTTGGAACATCTCTATCCTGGGATGACACTGTGATATTGTTATTATGTTATTGTTATTCTGTTTTAATTATTGTTTTAACTTTTGTATATGTATAATTTTTGTATGTTCACCGCCCTGATCGCAGGAAAGGCGGTATACAAATAAACTTTTATTATTATTATTATTATTATTATTATTATTTTTCTTATGGGGATGGAGACCATTTATCAGTATAAATAGGCATCAGGTGGCTTGATCAAAACAGGAGTGAAATCCAGCTAAATGGCAACTGTATCTTGCATGTTTTTTCTTTTCTCCCTTTTCCACTATTCATCTACCTCCCACTCAGGAATTCTAGTTGTGTAATTAAGCATATAAACACACACAGCTGGATTACACAGAAGTAAGATCTGTGTTGTTCTAACAGTGAGAGGCTCTAGGCATTTAAGTAACCCCCTCCTCTGCTGCCCAGCTAAAAACTAGCTGAAAGCCTTTTGATCAGAATTCAAGGCTCTTACACCTAAAAACGTTGGTGTCTACACTCTGGTCTAGTTTCAATAGTGACACTAGGGGCTCTAGACAGAAGTTAATTATTAAAATGTATCAATCTATTTGAAAACAATAACAGAATAACCCCAAGGTGCACACCTTAATATTCTCTTACTATGCAATTTTCAGATGTTTAGGTGTCATGGTTTTGGAGCAGTGGCACAAGCAAACAGGCACACAGAAAGAGTTTAATTATAACATTTCTGAGTTGCGATATTTAGCCTAAAGCATGCTATCATATTGATGTATATAACGTTTTATGAAAACTAGTTTGCCTTTGCTTAAAGTTCTTCAAATGAGTCACCTGAGGTATTCCACCTTCAGTTCAAATGTCATTATAGCAAGATCTGAGTTGTTATTGTGATTGACCTGTTTTGCCGCAGTTATATAATTTATTTGGTCAAAGACTATTTTAGAAGTGTTGATCTGGAATACGAGTATTTTTTTTTCCCAGAAATCAGTCAACAAACTAAACTGCACATTTAACAACATGTTGCTAAACTAAAATGGAAGCAACTATTTGTGGCTCTTTCAGAGGAAATATCTTTATTGATGTAGGCCTTAGCAAGGATTACAGTCAGCAAAGGATATTGTGACCATGGGATAGATAGTACAATGTACTACATTTCCAGTGGAACAGAGGTAGCTAATTAATAGATCCCTCTTGATTGCATTTCCTTTTTTTTTAAGTGTTTATTATAATTATTATCATTATTTGAGTTTATTACTCAAAATTAAAATATTACTTTACATGCCAACAAATTATTCACATCCTATCTCAAAACTGTGCTCAGCTATTAAATAATTCCTTATATAAGATTGCATTCCAAATCTGCTCCAAGGGGTTGTGGGAGTAGATTTAGCTAGGACTGGCAAATATTACTAAGCTTTTTCTTCCTACCTGGACTGGCCAAGATGCTTAATCATTGTTAAGCATTTGGAGATATCTTCCTTATGGAGTGTGTTTCATCTCTGGATATAATAATGGTTAACTGGTCCATCAGTGGCATCAGAGTTCGAGTTAACCAGGGCCTGTTTTCAGAAGTTGTGCAAAACTTCAACTCCAGAAGAGAGTGAGTTGGGTTGGTGTGACCCGGTGTGGTAACTCATGTGTGGTAACCCCATTTACCTTCTCCCATTTCACACTATACAGAATCCTTAGTTATGTTTTTTTCTTTCTTTGCACTAATGTTACTTGTAAATAATAATTTCACATACCACTGAATAGTTGTGATGCAAACAACTAGAAAAATTAAAATTATACCTTCAAATTACAATATGATACGCATAACCTAAATGTATTTTCAAATACATAGTGAAGATTTGGTTAAAATGTAATGTTTTTAAAGAAACTTTAAAAAGAATAATTAAAGAAAAATTTAAAAAATCAAATTTACATTTGATATTTTTAATTTTAAAATTCTGGAGAGAGCTCCTTTCTTCTCCCACTGAGCTTCCCCTCACTCCCACCATCTCTTAAAGCATTTTAAAAGAGATACAGGCAAATGCCACAATGTTTTTGAGCAGCACTGGTGTCACACCCCCCCCCCTTAGGGTGTCACTTGGCATGGTCCACATCCCCCGCTCCCCTGTAGTGTCACCACTGAGTTGGGAAGGGAACATGTGATCATAAGCATATCCATTTTCAGTCCAGAGCTCCCTATTCCTTCACAAACAGGCTAGTATTTATGGTACCCGAAGACAATATCTTGGAACAGGGGCTCACACACTATGTCCCCCAGAACCCACCAAGGACCACTCCTACTTTTATTTTGCTGTTGCTCTACTGCCTGCTCCAGAAATTCAGAAACCATTGCCAAAGTTGTCGCTTTGGATTTCCACAAGCATCCGGGTGCTAGAGTTGAAATAGAGACCTGTTAGAATACAAAGCATAAAGTTTACTTGCTTTCAAGAAACTATAGGCAGGGAAGAATTGGAAGAAAGGTGTCATGACTTTGGCAGAAATGGGGAGGCAATGAGAACTGCAAAACAGTAGAAGGTGAATGTGGCTGGAATGTGTCCCTACCTTGGTGGCACAAGATTAGAATATTGCAAAGCACTTGGTCAAAAGAGGGTAGTTGTAAAAAACATGAGAAACCTGGAGTGTGTTTTGAATTTTTGTGTGGAAAGATGTTTGGTTCTGCATGGGGTTGCTAGTACTTGCCTTTGGAAAATGTTACTGTGCTTTAACAGCTGCACCCCAAGGAACAGAGATAATATAATTTGCATGCTCCTTACTTTGCATTGTTAAAAGTAAAATAAGATTCTCTGTGGGACAGGGGTTAACATGTTAACATGTGGGTTAAAAAATACATTTCCAGGCAGCTTTGAAGGCCTCCTGTTGTTTACGAGCTGATCTGGAAGTTCTGGGCAAGTAAAAACCAGTTAAGGTGTTGAAAAGGATTTGCTGATATTTTTTGCAAATGTTTTAGAAATCTCACAGACCAGAGAGGCAAGAGTTGCGTTTTCTTGTAGCCTCATAGTTCATATTGATCACTGAAAAGTTACTGTCACAGATAATGACAGATGTGTAATGACAAAGTGAAACTTTCCTTAAAATATGTTACTTTTCTTAAATATCTAGTAGCAAAATATGGACTATATTGCAACTTCTGAAAAAAGACTTGAGAGTTGCTTTGCAAAAAAGGACACCACACACGCACACACACACACACACCACTTAATAATTGCAACAGTTTCCAGTACTTAATAGTTCTACAGGTTTAAAAAGCTCCTTCCTTTTCTGATAATGGGTTCAAATAGACACCAATGAAGTCGTTGTTTTATAAACAAAGTTTATTTGACAGTAATCCCAATAGGATATAAAGTATATGACTTTTTAAATTAAGAAATACTGTTTTAATACAGGGATATTATGACTAGACAGTGATGGGACCTGGCATCAGTTATGACTCAGTTTTAATTGTTACACAGAATCTTCTTCACCTTCCAAATAAAAGAAAAAAAAATATAGAGCAGATATCACCATCTCATTTTAAGCTGTGCATGTATAAAAGAAGACAAATAAGTTCCTACTATGTTTGGATCAATTAAATGTGCAATTTCATTTTTCTATATTCACTTTCAATCAAAAGCAGTGCTCTTTTAGTGAAATTCTTAAGATAATTTTTAATTTCTAGCAGACTGATTGCAATAATACAAGGTGTATTTTAATAATACAGGGGTGGAAAGGATATTCTGTATCATTTATTTCCTGGCCAAGAAATGGATCTTCCAACAGCTGGATAAAAATGTCAGGAAGAAAAATAGAGTAGTGGACCTGTTGTCCAGTTTTCACCTAGTATTTGAGGATTTTTCTGCCCACAGAAACATGTAGCTTTCCTTCCCTCCCTCTCGCTCCCCCTCCTTCCTCCCTTCCTTTCTTTTGTGTGCACAACGAAAGGAAGGTTTGTGCAGAGAATGGTGTTCTCTGTGCAGGAAATATTTTTTTTTCTTCAGGAAAAAAAATGTTTTAAAACCCCAGATGTTTTTCTGTGCAGAAAATTTCTCCAGAACACATTGGAATGCTCAATGTAGTGAGAATACTGTGGAGAAATAGTGAATTCCTTTTGCAGCAGTGAGAAGATTGCAGTAATTATTTGTCATTGCCTGTGAGGATGAAAGATTTACATCCTATAAGCAGAATAACTGGGATATAAACTGGTACAGAAAAGGTGAGATACTAAATGAATGCCCTTTTGGGGTCAGTAATCACCCCAAATGGTCATACAAGAGCTTTAAAATGTTCCGTCATGATTTTTTCCTCATCTTTTAGTTGGATTCAGTAGCATTGGGAGTTAGCTGGGAGGGGAGATTTATAAACCTTTCTGTTTGGCGACAGCAATAGACCTCACTGTGTCACTCAGCAAGCTGCAACAAGATCCAAACTGCATTGCAGAACATTCTCCCAGGAGAAGAAGATGACTGTATGCACCTGTGGATGGAAACCAGATGTAACTTAATTAAAATCCTGTGTAAAGCAATAATAAAGAAGAATGATAGCAGTTTGAAGAGGTGGGGAATGAGGAGATGGTTGGAGTCTTGGAAATTGTAAAGGAACGAGAGAAAGGCCAGAATAGAATTTTAGGGTGGAATATGTTACTGTGGCAACAAAGTACTTTCTGTAAATGGAAAATTGCAGTGAGGAGCCTTAGCAGTAGGGGTGGAAAGCAGAACTGAGTGATATAGGAAAGAGCAGGTTATCTCAGTCTTAATTGTTTACCTTCTTTGGATCTCCTACCTGCCAACCCTCACCACGAATTAACGTCTTGAGTTCATAATGGCCATATACATGAAGTGGTTGAACAGAGTTTTATTTAAGGGATACTGGTAAAGTATAATCAGCAGTGCTGTGAGATGTGGCCATGTTTGCTTATTTTTTGCAGTTTTTTGGGGGGGATCCAGCATTATGAATGTATAGGGAATGAAAAAGACAGTCTTAAAGATCTTTGTGAGTAAGAGGGGAGGCCTTGGTCTGGTGTTGAAATGCAGAGTGCAGGCCACTGTATGTCTGCTCTGCAAATAAAGCACATTAAGCTGAATGAAATTTACTCCCAGGTAACTGTGTATAGGATTGCAGTCTTAAACAGATAACTTAAGCATGATAGCTAGATGGAATTTCCATGCTTGCAAATATTAGAACATGGAAATGTTACTTTAGTATACTACAACCACTGGAATCCCTCAACCAGCATCCAAAAATGTTCAAGCCACTATGGAGTTGGCTCGCTGTATCCATGGATTCTGCAACCATCGATTCCATCATCCACAACTTGAAAATATTCGAATATTCAAATAATAATAATTCCAAAAAGCAAACCTTGATTTTATACAAGGGACACCATTTTACTACACCACTGTATATACCATATATACTCGACTATAAGTCGGCCTCATGTATAAGTCGAGGGCAAGTTTTGGGGCCAAAATTATAGATTTTGCTATGACTGTGGATAAGTCGAGGGTAAAATTTAGGGGCATATAGGAAAGGATCTAAAGGATGAAGCAAAGCAAAACAATGTCAAATAACTTCCAAAAGTCCATCAGACATAACTCTTTGTGTTTATTCTTAAGACTAGATGGATGAGAGAGTAAAGGGGATCAGTGCTTCAAGGATACTCTTGCTTTTCACCAGCGGATGGTTCCTTCTTTTAAATAAGAGTTAAGATGCAGTACTTACATTGACCCGTGGATAAGTTGACTCAGGTTTTTTGAGTAAATTTTTGACCTAAATTTCTAGACTTATACATGAGTATATACAGTAGCTGGACTTGAACATCCATGGAGTTTGGTATCTATTGGGGTCCTGGAACCAAACCCCAGCAGATAAGCAGGATCCACTGTACCGCACAACTTCCTGATACCAGGTTTCATCGCAGGGTGATCAGTTGGCAGTAGACAATGATGTGGATGAGAACTAGATCCCAGGATTTCAGATAACTCTAAGTCCATGGACTTCAGACAGTATTGCTGAGATCAGAGGCTTTACCCTGGAGATACTGATTGCCCATGTTGAGCATAGCATCTGTTACAGGCTGTTATGATGATTTAAGGTGGTTCATTTTCTAGAAGAATTAGGGAAACATGTGATCTATGTTATCTATAGTTATCTATGTTAGTTATCTATGAATGCTAGAATTTGCAGCCCATTTATGTCACTATGCAGAAGCCTGATTGGACTAGTACCTGGCCACCAATCCAAGGGAATGTAATTCAGAATGCTTAGGGAAGGTAATGAAGGTTTCAGTACACTAAAGGCATCAGAATCCATCTGGTCTTGGAAGCTAAATATGGTCAACTCAATATGGTCATCCAAGCTAGTACTTGGATGAAAGACTGCCAACAAATATCAGGTGCTGTAGGTTATATTTCAGAGGAAGGAACTGGCAAAACCACCTCTAAGTAATCCTGGCCTAAGAAAACTCTATGAAATTCATATGGGTTACTACCATAATTTGACAGATGACTTGGAAGGCACATACACACAGAGTGGAGGTAACAGTATATCTTTAGCATACATGTGTGTATTCTGAAATTGCTCAGGATACATGCACTAAAATGTAAAGTTTGAACTGCTTTGGAATTTATTGGTGTTGGTTTGGTTTTCTATTCTGCTCCAGTCTACTCCCAGATTCTGTGTAAGTTATTTAAATAAATAAGCAAAGAAAAGGAAGCAGTTTTCTTCTGATCTGCATTGCTTTCATATCTGTCCACCCAAAAGTCCATTCTATCTTAATTTCCTAGTAAAAATTTAAAAGTATATATGTAAATGAATAATTTAAAGACATATTTTCTTACATCTTTCAAATCTATTTTCTCTTTAAAAGATATGCATTTCAAAATGTTTTTCAAAATGTATCTCAAAAGATGCCTGTTTAAACATTTGGATAGTTTCATAAGCCAAGGACTTGTTCAAAACAGTGCAAAAAATATAGATTAATGTAAATTCCATTCCAAATGGCAGATAGTTTAAGTTGATTACAATCTAGAAGGTGCAGATCATGAAAGTCAGTCCAGAAATTACAAAGGCTGATTTTCTCAAGCAACCTTATTTCAAAGCAAACATGATTAATTTACATCCCATTAGTTTCACTAGGCTTGAGTGAGTCTAATTAATGGCGACAAGTGCACTGCAGAAATAATGCAGTTTGATACCACTTTAATTGTCATGGATCAATACTATGGAATTCTGGGAATTGGAGTTCGCTTTGGCACTAGGGCTCTCTGACAAAGAAAGCTAAATGTCTTACAAAACTACTATTCTCAGATTCCATAGCACTGAGCCATGGCAGTTAAAGTGGTGTCAAACTGATTATTTTTGCAGTGTAGATGCAGTCTAATAAAGCAGCCTTCCCCAGTCTGGGTACCTCCAGGTTTTTGTTTTTTGTTTATTGCAACTTCCATCAGCTCCAGCCAACATGACTAATTTGGGGGTGATGGGAGTTTTAGCGAAGCAATGAAAGCATCTGAAGGGTCAGGATCAAGGTTGGCAAAGCCTGTATCTTTCATCATAAGGGGGCTGTTAATATTCAGAGGAAATACACCTCTCAATCCCAAATGTTAGGAACAAATATAGAACAGCAGTAGCATTCTTTCCAGTTTATAAGGTTTGTGGAGGCATCTTTTTAGCCTGTGCTAGAAACATAATCTAGGATCCAATCAGCCTGTGATCTGATTCAGGAGAGCTTCTCTCATTGTGTTGAACAAGGCACTTCACATCAGTTGCTTCCTCAGTGTTTGCCTTCCATGGATACACACTTGCATCACTGCTGTTATCTGGGGTGGGGGGGGGGGGAACAGAACTGCAACTCCTAGAATTCTCTTTCTGGATATGGAGTTGTGGAAGTTACATTTTCCCATTTCTCCCTTTTCTCTGCTCTAGTTTTTATATGCTACTACCTGCAAAAGTACTCTGAACTGGTTATGAACAGCAGCAATTCCTCTGCCTCATTCCAGAGGACAGCTTTAAATCTCATCTTCCAAATGCTTATTCCTCTCCCCACCCCCACAATGCACACACCCCAGAGACCCCACAAATGTATATCCAGTTGTTTTCCAACTTTGGGTCATCAGTCTCAAGTCAGGTGATGGACTGAAAGAGTAAGGAACATGAAAGCAGGTTATTCTGTTCAAAGCAGATTTGCTGATTAGATCAAGTGGTACCACTGTAAATGACAGAACGCTGTCCCTTGGGGACAGGGGAGAGGTGAAGTGAGATATGCAGCTTAATAATAACACATGGCGCTTGCTCCTGTGTGGAGCTTGGGGAAAAGGGTGCCCTCTGCACAGGGACTGTGTTCAATCGGGAGTCCCTTTTTCCTAATGATTAATTACTACAAAGCAGTCTTTGAAGATCATGGAAATACTCAGAGCGACAAATGAATGGAATATTCATGTTGGCATCTTCTTAAACTGCAGCCCTTTCTTATCAATTTAATTTATCTTCTGCTAGCAAGTAGCCCACTTTACAGGAGAAGAGCAATAAATGAGGGAGTGGCTGTGTTGGAAGCTCTCTAGGTCTAAACTCTCCCTTTATAAAAGAAGTATATTTTATTTGCGTGTATGCATGTACTATGAGTATGATGAATTCATCTCCCTCCCCCAGTTTTTTTCAAGCAACGCGATATGTTAATATAACAAATACCAAATTTCCCATTACGAGACTAAATTAATCTGAAATATTCTCTCCCTTGTGCTCAGTGCCATGAGTGCTTTGTTCAGTTTCTGTTCCTTTCACAGCATTTTGTTAATTTTTGGGGAGGATGGGGACATGCAAACCTGATCTGCGTTGGATCATTTAACTGGAATCAGTTTGCAAACATCTAATTCAAAAGATTTCCTACTCTTTCCACCCACAGTGGAACACAAAAAGAAGGCCCATTCTGTTAGCTGAATTAGAACTCATGTGTCTCCTTACTTCTCTCCCTCCCTCCCTCTCCCTCTCTCTCTCTCTCTCTCTCTGTCTCTCTCTGTTTCACACACAAACACACATACTGTGGTTGCTGCTGCTATTGTTGCTGTGTGCTTTCAAGTCATTTCTAGCTTATGGCAATCCTAAGGTGACCCCTATCATGGCGTTTTCTTGGCAAGATTTGTTCTGATGAAGTTTGTCCTTGCCTTCCTCTGAGGCTGAGAAAGTATGACTTGCCCAAGGTCCCCGAGCTGATTTTAATGGCCAAGCAAGGATTCTAACCCTGGTTGCCAGAGCCATAGTTCTATGCTCAAACACTATACTCCACTGGCTACACACACACACAAACACACACACTGGAACATTACTCTTTCTCTCTCTTTCTCTGATACTTGAGGATATCTTTACTGCTATTTGAAGTAGGAAGCTGCATCCAGTTCAATTCAGCACAAATACCATCAAGTCAAGCTGATCCTCCCTTGAGCCAGTCTTCTACAATTGTTGAACTCCACCCTGGGCAAAATATTGCATACAAAACTTACTATCCTCCTTTTGTACACTTCCAGACCTTTCTGGCCTGTTCTTCCTCTGGGTGCCAGCCAACAGTGGCATTGTCTGGCGGGCTTCCTGTCTAGATTCCATGAGAATATACAGGGCCATGTCTAGGTATCTGGGTTTGTCAGCAGAAATGGGGATCAGTATATGCATTCATGTGATGGTGGCATGCATGAATATTCACACAACAGCTCTGTCAGGTAGGTTAGGCTGAGAGATGGTGACTGGTCCAAGATCATCAAGTGATTATCTGGCCTCCCTTGTTCAACTCAGACATTCTGCCTATTAAGTAGCATGCCACTGTCTTCTTGTAAATAGACATTCAGTTTGAATTTAGTCTTACTACCATAATTTTAATTTAGTTGTCCATAAATGTGCTAAGGGTGTTCCCCTAACCATCTGTGTAGTTCTCAACAGTACTCAGCTGGAATTACTTTATGTAACACAACAATCCTACAGTGTTGATTTTAATTCATGCAATTTCTATCCAGTTCCCTTTAAAAGCATATTGTGTGTGTATGTGTATGTGTATGATATATGTATGTAGCTATTAAAATGAATAGGTGCAAGAAAAGGGGAACCTGAACAACTCTCTTGTCAGGAAAAGTTTCAGTGTCTGGGCAATATTTAGCATAGAAAAACTGAATAAGGGTAGAGGTATATAAAATTGTGCATGATATGAAGATAGGGAGATCTTTTTCTCTCTCGCTCATAGTGCTGGAATTCCTTTTCAACAACACACAGTGGAACTGTGGAATTCACTGTTGCAGTATGTAACATTTTGGATGTCTTTAAAAGTAAGTAAGATGAATTCATGTCAGTTAGGTGAGTCAGTGCCTCAGAAAATGAATTCATGGAGGTTAAGCCAATCAGTGCTTTGGAAGATGACTTCATGGAGGTTAGGCCTTTCAGTGCCTCAGAATCATAATGAACATGTATCCACTCCAGTACTGGATGAAGTATACCTCTGTGTTTTAGATAATGATGAAGGCAGGGTAGGTGATGCAGTTGCACTCGTGTCCTAAGTATGTGCTTACTGTAGGCAACTGGTTGGCTGATGTGGAAACAGAGTGTTAGATAAGGCAAGATTGTGGTCTGGTTCAGCATGGCTTTCTTTGCATTCTCATGTTTCTAATAGACAAAGTATTAGATGATGCTTTGGGAGACTGATTTCTCTGGCCCTGTGAAGGCAGTATTCTCCATGGAATTTGCAATTTAAAGAACTTGGGATGCTACTCTTATTTTTCCATCTAAAGGCAGCCATAGTATGACATACTAATTTTCCACTATTGACTCTTGGTTATTAACTGCTGAAATGCGAACATGTTCTCATGCATTCTAAGCGCTTAGGCCAAGCTTCCTATGAGCCTCTAGCCTTGGTTATTACAGTAGCTATATGGTTCTGTAAGCCTTTTCATATAGCAGAGTTGGAAAAAGATACAGTGTTTTGTGCAGGGGTGTTTGATAAAATCTCAATAGTCCAACGGTACAGTTGTAATTAAAGACATTTGGCTGCAATCTTTAATGGCAGCCATACTTTTTTTTGTCTCTCCTCATACATTGTAGGGCAGTGGTTTCCAATCTTAGGGGCTTGACAGATGGGTGGCTAAAAGCTGCTCATCTTTATCCCCAGTCAGTGCCGCAGGCCCCAGGATAGAAGGTAGTACAGTATTCTTACCCCAACTGTGTGCTTGTCATCCACGAATGGCCCCACCCCATTGTTACTAATAGCAGTGTATGTATGCAGCCATGTCATATCACCATTACAAACCTATAGGACTTGGGTCCTGCGGTTTTTGGGATCCATGGGAGGGGGTCTGGTGAGACACTCTGGTAATAATGAATTTGCATAATTGATCATAATTTATAAGATGAATTTTACATTAAAAAAATCCTTAGTTGCAGACAGTATGACCTCTCTATCTGTGGGGATACGTTCCCAGACTTACTGTTGAAAGTGAAAATTGCAGATAATGGCTAATCATATATATCCACTGGAAGTTGGCCATAAAGTCATGCTAGAGGACCTCCAGATGCTTGGAGAGACCTTTTTTCCATACATGGGTAGGTGAAAATGCAGTTACTGGTCCTGCAGATATGGGGGTCGTACTGTATTTGCATTATGCAGATGAAAACAGGTGTCTTTAAAATCTTTTCCCCACTCCAACTTTCTATTTATTTATTTTTCTTGCAGTATTAAAAACTCAGCATCCTCAAGGGCTTTTGTTAAAGATAAGATAAAGGGAGTTTTGAGAGGCTGGGCAAAGAGACAGGTTATGGTAACTAAGTCTGTTTTCCGTGGAATAGCGCCTAGTTTGTCTATGTTGGGTGAAACTATGTAGTGTACAAATTGGGAGCAAAAACTGACCATGAATGCGTGTGGTCTTTCTCTAATTAATGCCAGAATCTTTAGGGGAGTCATGCAGAATAACCTTTCCCTAGTTAACCATCACAGAAGAAAGGAAGGGAGGAAACCATTATGCTGCTGTCAAGATTTTCCTGAAACAAAGAGGGGCAGAATTATGCATGCTGAGGGGTGTCTTGGGTACTTTGATTAGCAGCAGAGGCCCAATTTTGCCATCAAAGGCATTGTTAATTATAAGGCACGCTGAAAGGCTCTTGTCAAGAACGTTGCAGAGAACGATATTACAAGAAAGTGTCGTTTTCAGTTAAGGTGATCCTCTGCCATTGTTAGACCAAGAAATCAAAATGTGCACATTATTTCAAGGTAAACTTCAAATGCTGTTGTATTTAATCAGGATAATTAGTCGCTGAGATAAAATAATCCATATTTCATATTGATTTGTTGGCATCAGTTTTAACGTGAGCCAACAGACTTCCTCCTTTCTATAAATGGCTGAAAACTGGAGAGCCTCTGAACAAGTGTTCCTCTTAACAGCTGGCGGCTGTTAACAAGATGTCGTAAAAGTTCCTCTTTAAATAAGAGATCAGCCTTCATTATTCCATATCTTTGATGATTAAAGGGATTTTTATTGAAATTACTACACCAAAAACCACACAAAAGAAGATGGAAATGCTAATTTGCAATCTGCCTACTGACCAAGCATCATGTGGTAATGAACTGTGACAGCCTGTGGTTTGCATGTGGCCTCTGCTTCCTATAGTAGCTAATCTGAAATGACAAATAATGCACCACTATGTGCATTTTAAAAGGCATGCTGTTGTAAAACCGTGTTTTGTTTTGTTTTGTTATTATTTTTATTTTACTTTTTTGGAATGGTTGTTAGACTATAGCTGCAAACAGCTTACTTCATTCATGTGTAACAGGAGACATAAAAGCCAAAGAAGTATATGGGGATTACAAGATGGTACCTTTCATCTTTTTAACTGTGTTGGTTTCTCCTATGCATCTGTTGATTAACCACCTGATGTTACATTAAGCAAGGTTTGGAAAGTCCTTTCCCAAAACAAAATAAAAAGCCACAATTCATGATTTGAAAAGCTCATCCCCCCCACCCCATTTCCACACTAATCAGGGGACAACCTGGATTGTCAGTGGCAAACTGCAGTTGGAATAAATGACTTAAAATTTGGCAGGATTATGTCCAACTAAATCGAGCCTAGACAGATAAGAAACAAGCTGGCAAGACTTAGCTGTATTCAGACCAAACAACAAGCTTGGGAAAGGAGCTAACTGGAAGGGCAAGACCAGGGCAAAGTGAGAAATGAAGAGGAAAACAGATTCAAAGCTGGGAAAAATTACTTTGGGTGATCAGAACTCTGAGTCCCTCAGCCGTCATGGGCAGTATAAGAGAGGACAATAGTAGAAGAGAACAGCAAGGACTTGCTTCCAGGAATCCATATGGCAGAGTTTCATACTGTCTTTCAGAACAAGCATCACCAAATACTTTTCGGAATAAGAAAGTTTGTTGTCACTCCTCTGCTGAAGTCGGAGGGTGGTATGCCAAATGTGTGTTGTATAACTGTGGAGCAATAGAAGAAAATGTGGACAGTGGATTATGGTCTTCCACTAAATGGCAAAGATGAAGAGGAACAGAAGGAGAAGAAGTGCTTCTAGTCTATTCCTAACCCTTGATGTTGATAAACAGAGCAGATTGCAATATTGTACAGATGTCTTTCAGTAAGCCTACCTGCTGCATCAGTGAAGAGCCAGAAGACAGAAGATTGCCTTAGGAAGTTCTACCAATTATTGGTTGTTGTCTACCTTGAAGTCATTTCCAACTTACAGCAACCCTAAGGTGACCCTATCACGGGAGTTTCTTGGCAAGATTTATTCTTATGAGCAGGGTCAATGCAAAGAAATAGAAGGGAACAACAACAAAAAAGAACAAGAGATCTCTTCCATGAGATCTGAGAAATCAAAGGAAAATTTAAACCAAGAGCGGAGATACTGTACAACAAGCAAGATAGCACATTACATGACCAAGCAGAAAGAAGCAAAAACAACAATGGAAACAATATAGGCCCGATACAGATGGGCGAGACACGACGTGCTAGGGTTGCCAGGGGACGGAGCGATGAGATGCTCTGCAACCCTAGTACGTTGCCAGGGCGTCTTCGCTCCACGCCGCCGTACAGATGGTGAGCAGAGCGATGACGTTGCAGGTGCGCCACGTCAATATGGTGCGGCGTACCTGCAACATCATCGATGCACCCTACAGCGCTTGTAGTGTCGCAAAGGTGATGCATAAAGGAGCTGGTTTTCCATGCTCCTTTTTTCTTCTGCATTGTTGCTGCAGGATCACCCTGTTTGGGCAGTCTGTCGAGCCCCATAAACTACATAAAAGAGATGAAAGCATTACAGATTCATTCAAAAGAATTATTTGAAGATGAACCTACAATTTTAGAAAGTGAAGTGTAAACTGTACTTAGAGCACTTGAGAGAAATAAATCACCAGGAACAGATGTTATGTTAATAGAAGCAATTCTATTAACATGCTCCAGAGACAGAATCTACTCTAGTTCTAACCAAAACCTGTCAGTAAATATGGAAAACAAAACAATGGCCCACAGATTAGAAACACTCAATGTACATTCCAATCACTGACAAAGGGGACACCAGCAATTGAAGTAACCACAAGACCATTGTGCAATTTGTGCAGGTAACAATAAGTGAATGTATATTTCTATTACTTAACTCTACTTATCTAATCTGTCATGTCTGTTATTGATGAGATTCTCAGTTTTTCTCTCAAAAACAACTCCAATATCTTTCAATTTTATTATTTTGTCCATCTCCATTAAATCACATGTCGTCAATATCCATTCTTCTTGCATTGGCATATTTGATTTTAATAAATAAATATCCTTATTTCTATTTATGTAAATTTTAAGGTGCCACTGTCTACAACAAAGTGGCCAGAATAATTCTTCTTGAAATAATATGTCTTAAAATGTTGCTAAGTCTGTGAAGTAACATAGTCTGGAAGGGCTTGCTTCTGATTCCATCACCTTTCAGAAATACTGGTGAATAGTAAACATAACAGAGTGTTTTAAAAATCCAGTTACTAGTCAAAAATAATAAGTTGCTGTTAAATAGTCCTTCAATAATTCTCCAATAACTGGGTTACATTGATATTATAGCTTTGAAAGACATTGACTTCATTCCTTCTGCAGTATAACTGTAACTTTTGATATTGCTTTTGTGCCCTGGCTTTCATAGAATCATAGAATCAAAAGCAATGCACAAAAGCTTTGTCAAATGATGTTTTGGGTGATATTTTGCTTCCAAGAAACAATCATTTTTCTTGTTGGAACATTGAGCTTTGAGGCTCCATTTTGTCATTTTATTGGATGAAGAAGTTTTTTCTCATCAAACTGAAATTTACACAGTGCACAGAGAAGGTGAAGTTTCCAGGTAGCAAGTATTTGAAATTGCTTGGCTAGAATTATAAAATGTCTGCACAGTTTTCTTCTGCTTTATGTTCTTCATATGTTGAAAACTCCAAGTGTTGTCACAACTGGCAAAAGAAATGGTAAGATTTGTGTTTTCTCTTTTTTTCAGTAGGCTTTAGCTTTTGCTTACAAAAGAAGAAGAAGCCCAAGAAGCTTAGAGATACTGAAATCTGATGGATTTTTTTTAATTTGTTATTTGCTGGGAGAATAAATCATTATCATTTGGATTTTTCCTAAGATATACAGTTCTGTGGATGTTCACGGTTTTTCTGTTATCTCCCAGACCAGAATCTTTGCCAACTTTTTCAGTCTTTGGTGTATTTAGCATTACTTCCTTCAGATTTAAAGGATTATAGCATCAGTTCAACCTACCCAAAAAGAATCATCTAAATTATAAATGATAAAATGTTTAGAATGTGCATTTATTTTTTTGGCTAAAATAAGATACACAATCTGATTCTTTGACCAAACTTCTTCACCCACCACTGTGGCAAAAGTGGCAATAATACAAAAACAATCCACAATAGGCTAATTTCACAAAGCTGCTTCATTAAAATTGTGCATTTTCCAGGGTGGCTGAACATGTGGAATCAGCTGATATCATAAAAGTGAAGCAACATATTGCAGCTTGCAACATTTTAACATCTTACACCCCAAAAATATATTGTAGCTTCAATGTGGTTTAGTAGTCAGAAAGCCATGTTAAGGTCAGGAAAGCCATGAAACTCACCATATCAGTCAAGCCTGCCCCTCAGGGTTGTTGTGAGAATAAAAGCAGGGGAAGAACCATGTAAGGTGCCTTGAATTTCTCTGTTGAAAGATGGAGTATAAATTTACAAACTTATCTACTGGCATGCATCTCTGATTATTGTATGAAACGTTTTCCATTACTAGGCAAAAAAAAAAAAAAAGAAAAAAAAAAGAAAAAAGAGACCACCTCTTCCCCATTTTTCTCCATTTACCCTTTGCACCTACTTGTGAAATAAGCATCCCACTCAAGAAATATTGATCAGTAAATGGACTGATCTGACCTAAATCCAACATGATGAAAACAACATCAAGACCCTTTCTGGGGGAACATAGATTTGGTGCTGCCACACTGCTGTGCACACTGTTGAACAGAAAATCAAGTATTGCACAAAGTGGGATTGAACAAGCCAAACATAATCTAATACCATCTTCTCTTCCAACTCCTTGACAGCTCCTCTCATTTGGCATTCCCAGCAACAACAGCAAGTTGGTTCTCCAGGGATGGACATTTTAGTGCTTGAGGATTTGTGTCCTCTTTGTTCAAAGTGTACATATACAGAGTTGGGTTTAAATGGATATTTTATTTCAAAAATTATTATTACTATTATTATCACTGTTGCTGTTATAATCATTTTATTTTAAAAATTATAAAAATTTTAAAAATTATATTGCTAGCTCCCTGCTTCCTTTTTTCCTCTTTGTTTCTTTTCTCTCTCACTGTAGTAGTAGTAGCAGCAGTAATTTAATAATTCACATACAAAATAAATAAGTACAATATAAAAGTGGTTTCTCTCCAGTTCGTATCAATGTTTTCTTTCTCACTCACCCCAGATCTGTCCTGCTTGTTTTCTGCCTTTTGCCTCTCCTCCCCACTTCAAGATGTTGTGTTATGGTGATTGAATACTATAGGACTTACTTTTGCATAAGCACATATTAACTTTCCACTGTGGTAGAACTTTTCTTTTACACACACCCCGCAATTGAGCACACCTTGCACCAACCAACCCTCACTTCCCCAACTCACACTTATCCAGTAGCTACATGAGGTGGCTGTTTGGCCCAGGGAATGACTACTTGGTTCAGTCAGTGGCTAAACAAATAGAGGAGAGATGACTGCCCCACTTAGATATATGGCTGCTCTTGCCATGTTGGCCCAACCTGTCTTCTCCTGGCAGGCAGTACCCACCACAGCGGAAGCAATGGCCAGTTTACTTTGCACCTGCCACTCTAACCACCACACTGAGGGGGCGCATGACATATGACTGCTCTGCCAGTGGACCAGTCAGTTAGTTCTTTGGGTGGCATCCAGATAAGCAAGCAATCTGACATCCCATTATCCCCACTCCCATAATACTGCTGTAATAGAAAATGGGAAGCTAAACTGCAACATTACCAATGTGACCAGAAGGGTGGCTGCATTTGCCAGGCCCCAGAAAGCATGCACTCCTTGATGTACTTCTTAACTTTTTGAGGAAGAAGCAACAGGCTACAGAAGCAGTGGTACCACTACATAGACTAGGTGGCAGTGAGCCACCCTTCCGTCACCCCACCAGCAAGTAAAACTAGACCTAATACAAGGGGGAACAGGGAGCAAAGTAACCTTGTGTATCAGTCCCATAACATCAGCCCTCAATTCACTATGCTGCAAACACCCAACTGATAGGCTGCATTTGGATGTAGCCTTCGCACATTTTGCAGGTCTTGATTCTGATTTGTTGTAAGGTGCCTTCAAGTTGTTCAACTTTTGGCGACCCTAAGGCAAAACTATCACAGGGTTTTCTTGGCAAGTTTCTTCAGAGGGGGTTTGCTACTGACATCCTGTGAGGCTGAGAGAGTGTTACTTACCCAAGTTCACTTAGTGGGTTTATATGCCAAGCCAGAATTCAAACTCCAGTCATAGCCCAGTGCTGAAATCACTACACCATGTTGGTTCTGACTTTATTCTGATGCTGTCTGCCTTTAACATAGTTTCCCATACTGTTCATTATATGAAGTGCATTCAACCTACTATAGTCTAGCTTTTATTTATGGAAAATAAACAAATGTTTTATTGTAGATGTATCACTTTTTTCAACTAAGTATTACATTTCCAGAGTGCAGATTTAATCCTCTCCATAGCTTCTTATATTTGTTCTAGCAAGAAAGCAGATGCTACGCTCATTTAAAACACACACACACAACTTCAGCTGATATCCACGGACAGTTATAAAATTTATTTCTAGTACAGTATTTATTAAATTATAGTTGAATTTTCTAGAGGTATAAATTTGGAAGGAGTCATGTTTACAGCTGCACAAGGAAGCCTAATACATCATTATAGTGAGTCATTAATTGTAACTCTGTGTTTTTTCAAGTAATTTAAATTGTACACTGCAATATTGATTATTTAAGTTAGTCTGTCAAGAAGTGGTGTTGCTTAAGAGGTTGTTTGAAAAATGGACTACCTGCATATTTTATGTTAGAAATTCTGAAAAGCATTATGCCATGCTTGGGGTGGAAGTAGAGAGAGGGATTTCATTTACATTTGATAAAGAGATAAATTATAAAATAAAAATAGTGCATACAACAGAGATTTATTCTAATTTAAAATCTGACATGATTATATTGAAAAGAAATGATATGATAGTGATGTTGAGACATTTCCTCAAATAACAACAACATAAATACAGCTGATAAGCTTCAGTTTTTCTTCTGAGGTGACAGAAAAGGAAAAGCTGCATTAACTGTATATATATATATATATATATATATACACCAAATGTGTGAGTGTCAGGGGTGATGGTGGTGGAATGGAGTAGAAGGGCTGAAAGAAACACATGCAGATCCAACGTAACATATGCAGTCTTTCTGGACAGCAGTCATTGATGGTTCTACAGTTTTATATACTGACTCTAAAATGTATTGACTATAGAACAAAAACTATGGTATTTTTTCATACTGGAGAAATAGTGCAGTTTGACATTGCATTAACTACCATGGCTCAGTGCTATGGAATTCTCAGATTTGGAGTTTTGTGAGATATTTAGCCTTCTCTGTTAGAGAGCTCAAGTCCCACAACAAACTACAAATCCCAGGATTTCATAGCATTGAAACATGGCAGTTAAAGTGGTGTCAAACTGCATTAATTCTGCAGTGTAGATGCACCCAAAGAGATGTTTAAGGGCTGTATAAAGATTGCCAGTGCAATTAGTTACCAAGATGAGGGTACCAAAAGCTAGGAAGAGTCCCAGCTGAGTGAAATCCCTCCCAGAGCAAAAGTTTCCATTTTTGAACCATCATGCTATTCCTATACTGATCCCCTGTCCTTCCTCATCATTCAGAAAGGGAGAGACAATTTCTTGATCCCACCCACCCATCCCACATTCTCTCACCTTTTTGCTGATCTTGGCTGTCCCACACACATGGCAAGTGGCTCAAATTTGTGGACTTTGTTTACAGCTATGCAGGTGACAACATGTAGAACGCCTACATTGTGGTCCACATCTGTGGGGATTCTACCACAACAGGTGACTCTGAAGCATTCCTCTGTAGTGCTAGAGGACTGATGGAGTACATTTAATATCTGATCAAGTTTCAGAAGTCAAGAAGGTTACAAAAATGATAGTATGAGTATAAGCAGTCGGGTTGCTGCTGTGTGCCATTGTTTTCTGAAAGTTACCAAACCAGATTTTTAAAACAATACTAAATTAAACTAACCAGTTGTGCTTAATTTAAACAGAGTATAGAACTGAGTCTTTCTTGGCAAGGAACTAGGATTGCTTTTTCAGATAGATACCTTGCTTTTCCAGGCAGTCAGTTATTGGGGCAACAAGATCATGGAGGTAGTCGAACACTACTAAAAAAACATTATACCCTCATATTCTCATGGCCAAGCAATGGTAGTTGCTATTCCAAGTTTCTCCCATTGTTTGTTGTGAACCCCTTCATAGGATGTGGATCCCAGCTCTTGTCTGATTATGGCAACAATTGTGCCAGGCCTGTGTATGTGTTTACTGAATATGTAACTTGTAGGTTACCTATACTGCTGCTTTCATATTTATTCAATATTCTTTCCCTCTCAAGAATGGAACTCTGAATCCAGATACATAAAAAATAATCTTTCAAATGGTGATGAAGATCATGCTCAGCCACACATATGGACATAATTTTTCTGTAGAAATCTGAAGCAGTGCACAGTAAGCCTGATCATCATATTTATGTAGAATGAATATACACAACACAACAATGTCCCTAAGGAGTCTAGTACTGAAATAATTTGAGTACATGTTGGGGATGTAAAAGGAGCTAACATTAAATGTTGGTGCCTGCCTATCTTGAGCTTGCCCTTCTCAGAGGTACATTGAAAGATGGACCCTGCACTTGATGGACCCTGCACTTGCTTATTTGCAATTCACTGCAGATGTATGAAATATGAGCTCATCTGTTGAGGTGGTGGAGGGGAAACATCCCTTGACCTTGAAGAGGGGTTCTTGGTTCCCACAAACATCACGCACGATCAGTAGAACTGTTATGACCCATTAACTGTCTTGAACTGTGGAGGATGTCTGCACTGACATTGTCATAGATGTAAAGGTCAAGCTAAAATGTCAGTGGAGCTGTTGCTGTGATAGTATTTGTGACTCAGTTTAGCAAGTCTGAAGAGCAGTACTGGCTTTATTATGTAATCTGTGTTTATAGCAATGAACGTTTCAAGAATAAAGATCAGTTTCTATTTTTTTGTAAAGTTATTCTTTTTAGCTTGTAGTACAGTCATCAGCATGCTTGTTCTCTCGATGGACAACATAGTCGTACAGTCACACACACAATTCACAAGCATTCTCAGAAACATTCTCATCTAAATGTCATTAGCTCACCTTTATTCTTGATCATATGGATGTAATTCAATTGACCGCCTGTTTTTTTTTTTTTTTATCACAATCAAGATTCCATGATATTCTGGAATACCAGTGGCTTTATCTGATAACAAGGTATGAGGGACCCCTGTTCTGATTTCCTGGTTAATTGCCTAAACTTGTGCTAAAACTGAAATGACATGAATTTGTGCATGGTTCATAGGATATTCTAGATAGGTAAAGTTTCTTTTAAAAAAAATAAGAGAGATATTATATGACTCTTATGAGAAGCACAGTGAGCAAGCTGATAAGATAACTGATTAGATTATGAAATGCTGAAGCAGCATGAAGGTTCCGAATATACTTAGGGAGCTCTTTTGCTGTGCATGGGCATTTTATTCAATGGACAGTTGAATGTGAAAACATTCTGTAGTCCAATTCAGAAAACACTTAAGTCAGAACCAGCCAATGTTAGCAAGCATTTTAAAACAAAATTTAGTCGCAGTTAAAGTCAGTTTCTTGATGTGGAGAGGGAACATTGTATGGAGGACACTTTGAATCTTTGAAACAGCTTCATGTCTCACCATCTCCAGAAGCTACAGAAAATGGTTTACCTAAGAGAGAGTTATGTGGATAGTTGATCACAGATGTACTCCATTCATTCTTTGGAGGGCTGAAGCTGAGATATATTGTGGCATTCCAATTTTATTTTACAAGTGCCCTGTAAGGTTAGATAACATTTTGCTCAAGTTTGCAGCTGTGGCTGAAAGGATTTCCTAAGTCTTTGTCCGATGCTGTCTAACATTCTAGCTCATGATACTGGCAAACTTAAATGACTTGACTTCAGCCTGGTTCTTGCTTGCCCATGCTCACCAATATACTCACCAGGGGGAAATATGCACATGGATCCACAGTGTGCTTAAAGAATGGCATGTGTGGCAACTACAACATGATGATTATGCTCATTTAAGGAGATCAAATCATGGTGGCCCTGTTTACTGTCTATGTGTGTTCTTAGGCCTCAGACTCTGACCCCACATGCTCCAAAGGACTACAGTGGTTCCTCCACATTCTCTGGGGTTAGGGATGAAGGACCCTCATGAATGTGGAAAAACTGCAAATTAAAAAAATACTTTTCTTTTTACCTGAGAGAACATCTCTAGGCAAAAAGAATAGTGGTCTTCCACTGAAACTCTGTGGTCAACATCTGCCAGAATCTGATCATAGAATTATGCTGGAGGACCTACAAATGCCTAGAGAAGTGTTTTCTCTATGAACATCAAGGTCATCCAGCACAACTCTATGGTCAACATCTGGCAGAGCTGTACTGGAGGACCTAAAGGTTGCTAGAGAGAATATATTAACCAAAAACACAAATAATCAAATCTGCAAAAGCCAAAGCTGCAAATGAGGAGGGCCATTGGCTAATACAGACTTCCAGAGTGGTAATTGTGTTAGTGTATTGTACCAAAATGATTAAGAGTTTTGTGGCACCTTAAAGACTAACGGTGCTTGATAAAGTGGGCTACAACCCACAAAAGCTTAAACCAAATAAAATATATTTGTCTTCATGGTATCACAAGATTCTTTATTTCTTTGGATCAAACAAACTGGCTTATTGTTGATAACATTTTAAATTCTTTCACCATTCTGTTTCATTTTGTGTACATCATCCTATAGGTGATATGTTTTGTAGAGGCACTCTTGATACTGCCGCAAAAGCATTTGCCTGCTATCTGCAAAACAGTTTCCAGGCCAGTTTCCTTTCTCAACTGTCCTCCCAAAAAGGATATATGTTGTCTTGCCTTCCAGTTTCATCTGCAGAAGTGATATTTCTGCAGACTGAATGTACCAATACCATTTGGAAGGGATGAAAAGAAATTACTCATCATTCAGAACAGCCACTCCACTCCTTAAAACTGACAAACACCGAGTCATCATTTTTTCATCCCTCTGGTTAAGCATTTGCTGCTTCACTAAGTTTTCCAAAAGCAAAATGGTGTTGAGCAAAAGAGATTAATCATTGCTGGACTTAAACAAAACCGTCAGTCTAAAGATGGCTTGGGTAGTAAGGGGTGAGTAAGAGTTGACACATTTCTAGAAAAGGGCAATATCTGGAATGCTGCTAGAATGTGTTTTAAATTTAGAGTTTATTGCACTGATATTTTATGTTGCATTTAAAACCAAACAAAAAAGCAAAACAGAGAACTGCTATCTGTTATCTTGAAGAAGGGCAGCTGCGTGTTTACCTTCCTTTACACTTCATTAAGCATTTTCCAAGCAAGTATCACTATCTGTGGATGTAGTTAAAAGACCTGAATCTTTGCAGTTCCAATGTAGCCTCCCCCCCCCCCTCGCCACCCTGCCAATTGTTGCTCTGTAGGTACTTGGCACCTAAAATTTGTGGACATATTTGTTTCTTGGACATATTTGTTGTTGTTGTTAGCTGCTCTCAAGTCGGTTCCAATTTATGGTGACCATGTGGATGAGACATCTCCAAGAAACCGTATCCTCCACTGCCCTGCCCAGATCCTGCAAGCCCTTGCCCACAACCCCCTCTGACTGAGTCCATCCATCTGGTTTGTAGTCTTCCTCTCTTTCTTCTACCTTCTACTTTTTCTAGCATTATTATTTTTTCTAGTGATCTGTGCCTTCTCATTATGTGGCCAAAGTACAATAACCTCAACTTGATCATTTTTCCTTCCAAGGAGAGCCCTGGTCTGATGTGTTCAAGAACCCATTTGTCTTCTTGGCTGTCCATGGTAGCCTACGTACTCTTCTCTAGCACCACATTTCAAATGAGTTGATTTTTTTTTCTTCACTGTCCAGCTCTTGCATCAGTACATGGTAATTGGGAATACAATGGCCTGAACGATTCTGACTTTAGTGCTCAATTGTATGCCTTTGCTCTTCAGTATCTTTTCCAGTTCTTTCATAGCTGCCCTTTCCATTCCTAGTCTTCTTCTTATTTCTTGACTGCAATCTATATTCTGGGCAATGTTTAATCCTAGTTATGGGAATTCTTTAATTATTTCAAATTCCTCATTGCCTAGATTGAATTTGTGTATTTCTTCTGTGGTCATTATTTTTGTTTTTGTTGTGTTCAGCATCACACCTGCCTTTGCACTTTCATCTCTGAGCTTCCTTATTAACTGTTCCAATTCCTGATTGTCTTCTGCTAATATTATGGTGCCATCCACATATCTTAGGTTGTTAATGTTACTTCCTCCTGTATTCACTCCCCTCTTTTTTGGATTCTATTTCTACTTTTCTTATGATATTTTCAGCATATAAGTTAAGTAAAGTGATAGGGTGCAGCCTTGCCTGATCCCTTTGTCTACTGGGAACCACTCTGTTTCCCTAAATTCCATTCTGATGGTGGCCTCTTGTCCTTGGTACAGATTCCTCATCAGAACTATCAGATGTGGTAGAACCCCCATGTCTTTGAGTGTGTTCCATAGGTTTTCATTATATATACAATCAAATCCTTTGCTGTAGTCTATGAAACACATGCTGATTCTTTTTTGGAATTCTTTGGTGCACTCCATTAGCCATCACATGTTTGCAGTATGGTCCCTGGTGCCCCTTCCTTTTCTGAATCCTGCTTGCACCTCTGGAATTCCTTTCTCCATGTATGGTTGGAGTCTGTGCTGCAGAATTTTGAGCATTATTTTGCTTGTATGTGAGATTAGTGCTATTGTCCTGTAGTTGCTGCAGTACCTCCTTTCTTGTGAACTGGTATGTATATCAAGCGTTTCCAGTCTGTTGGCCACCACTTTGTTTTCTATATTTGTTGGCATATTTCCATTAGCACTAAAGTTGCATCCATCTATAGACACTGTAGCAGGTCAACTGGGATATCATCTGTTCCCTGTGATTTATTTTTTTCCATTTCCTTTATTGCAGATTCCATTTCACTTCTTAGAATTTGGGGTTTGTCTTCATATGGCTCCTCATTCTAAATATAATTCATTCTTGAAAACATCCAAGAAAAGTTTTTCAGTTTAAATAGAAATAGCACTGGGCTTGGTCAGCTGTTTGATAGAGAGAGACCTGTGTTTAATCATTGAGATTTATATTTTGCTTTTCTATAAAAAAAATCCAGTCTCTTACAGTTAAGATCAAAATACAGGAAATATAATACTCAACCACAAAAGCAAGAAACCCAAGCACATCCAAAAGAAGAGTCTCAACACTAAAATACTAAAATTGAACAAGAATGTAAAGTGGGTCAAGGATTACATTTAGCAAAAGCCTACTAAAATTTTTAAAAAAATTAAATAATGTCTAAAAGCAAGTATTGATGGTACCAAGCAGAACTACTTTGGGAGGCTGTTCTACATCCTGGGCACTGTGTTGAAAAAGCCCAGTCTTTAGCACCTTACTATCTCTGATAGCAGGAGAGCCTAAAGCCTTGTAAATAAAAGCCTCCTTCCCACTTACTGGAGCACCTGGTTTGCCAGTCTGCAAGCAGATGAGTAATGGGAAGATCCATTGAATCCCCACTTAGCCATAAAACTCATTGAGTGGGTGACCTTGGGCTAGTTATTACTTTTCAACCCACTGCCTAGAATTACTGTGACGGTCCAAATGAGAGAGAAGAGAAACGTGTTGTGCTCCTTCAAGGAAAAATGGGATATAAATGGAATAGAAATAAAACAGTATGAGAGATTCATGAATGAATGAGAGATAACAGAAATGTCTAATGCAAGCTTCCATCTTGTTCCTATAGCTCCTTGTTTATTGAGTGCTCACTTTTTGAACTGATCCAGTGGTGCTTCTTTAATCAGAATAAACATAAATCTTACTGTAATATTGCAATACCTCTCCTTACAGTCAGCTTTCCTCCTAATGTTGTGATTTTTATCAGTATTCTGCTCAGTGCATGGGTTCAATTGGCATATATATATATATATATATATAGGCAGCAAGAATTCTATTTGTATTTCCCAACACTGTGCATTTCTGACCACATAAAGTATTATTTTCTTGCTGAGTAGCATTCATGGGGTTGGGCAGAATCCATGTGCCTGTCATTTGGATCCATCCTGACAGCTCTCTGGGAAAAAAAAATCTGCTAGGCACCCGCATTCCTGGGAATTATGATTCATAGTTTGAAGCTAGTCATTTCTTTGGCGAGGCTAATCTGAGACGGATTTCTATTAATAATAAAAGTCTAGCATCACTCATAACCTTTGATGCAAAGGCCTTATTGAACTTAACATGAACTTTAAATTCCCTTCTAAGAAGAACCTATGACAGGCTTGTTGTCACAGTGATGTACAGGCTGAATGACAAGCCTTGCAAGATGTATGCTCTGTCTTGGAAAGGCAGCTCATATGCACTGAATAGTTTGTTTGGTGATAGAGTGACCACTCTGTCTCATTGTGGCTATGATTAGGTTCTTCAAGGAATTAACTGGATATGTGATTTCAATTGCCATCTTTTGGCATTTCAGGGTTTCATCAATAATTTTATCAATAGTCTGGATGTAACAGAAGTCAGACTTTGGCACAAAGTATAATTTTATGTGCTATGATATGGAGGCCTTCTGAGGATTTCATCCATTCAGATCATTTTAGTTGATTCATCTAACAAAATTCAACTAGAATGTTGATTAATGTATTTATTTATTTATATTAATTCTGTACAGCTAACATGGTGTAGTGGTTTGAGTGTTGGACTGCTACTCTGGAGACCAGAGTTCAAATCCCTGATCTACCCTCTGGGTACCCTTAGCCAAGTTATACTCTCTCAGCCTCAGAGGAAGGCAGATGCAAACCCTCTCTGAACAAATCTTGCCAAGAAAACCACATCTAGTCAAAAATGACTTGAAGGCACACAACAACAATAATTAATTCTGCAGTTGTGTGTTTATTCTCCTTCAATTCACCTGTTCACTTAAGGTCATCCCATAAACTTCATAGGCTTTTCTTAGGCCAGGAATAGTTAGAAGTGGTTTTGCCAGTTCCTTCTTCTGAAATATAGTATACAGCACCTGGTATTCATTGACAGTCTCCCATCCACATACTAACAGTTACATCACTTGAAATGGGTATACGGCTATATTTAAATACAAAACAACTTTACATTACATTGCCTATTATCAAAAACTTATTTCAGAAACTTTAAGATATTGGTGAAAGAATGTAATAAATTAATAATCCATTAACAAGAGAACCTACCAATCACAGTGAAAAAGAAGAGTTATCTCTATTACTATAATGTAATAGAAAACAACAGTACCATTAAATAAATAAAGGTACCATTAGCTTCAATACAATAAGAAAAAGCACTCCAACAATTAATCAACTAAAATTTTCAGTAATTAATCTGTAGATTGAACTAGTCAAACCAAAAGCCCTTGTGACTTATTTTACATAAGTGTGCTGCATCTTTGTGTGGAATAGCTAATTGTAAAATCAGTATTTGTCGGATTGGGTTAAAATTAGTTGCATAGTTTTCTGTTTATTTTCCTGCTGAAAAGCACCTCTGTTTTTTGCTGTGTTTTTTGGCAAAATATCCACGGTCTGTTTTACATTGGCAAAAAGAGGTGTCATGAAGGCTGCTTGAAAACCAGCTTTTACATTAGAAAATGGGAAAGTGTGCCATGAAAATGCCATTTTGGCATTTTAAGGGGAAAAACGCGCCTTTAAAAAGTAGTTCGGTTGCCCCACTACTTTTTTAAAAAGTGCGTTATAGCGCTAGTACATCAAAACGCTAAGATGCCATTGCGCAGTTAAATGGGGCTCTGTTTCCTTAAGGCGCCCATTTAAAGGCTGCGCTGCAGGTGCGGATCAGAATGGATCGTGGGTTGGGAGCATGCGTGGTGTGGACTTCACTCCTAATTAAAACGTTCTATGCCCTTCCAGGTGTAAAAGCTGGGGTTTAACCGCGCAGTTTTTTAAAGCTCCCAAACCCCCTTTAAATCATTTAAAACTGCGCAATTCGCAGCCGCAAACAGCGCAATAGCGCAGTTCAAGCCTCGACCATCGCAATAGCGCAGTTCAAGCCTCGACCATCGCAATAGCGCTGTTCGCGGCGGCACGAACAGCGCAACAGCGCAATTCGCAGCCGGCAAGGGAAAAAAAATTAAAATCGCAGTTTAAAGCCGCGTTTATTGCTGCCCATGTAGCAGCTCCGCCTGTATTTGTAGCGTTCTGACAGCTTCCCATGTAACTACTGAGCCACAAAAAAGACCTCAGAGAAGTCATTCCCACACCCCTCAGTGTAGCAGCTCTGCACTTTTTTAATGCACACCTGGGGCTTGCTATGTAGCTGCTAAGCATTAAGATAAAGGCGACTTCAGGTCACACTTTCTTGCCAATGTAAAAAGCCCCCTTATTATCTTGATCCTGGTAAGCATCCTTATGTTTTCTTGCCTGATTTTTCTGTGCAGAGCCATTTTTCTACTTTTTCTTTTTCTTCTTACCCTCATCTTAAATCTGCCCTCATTTGCCAAATAGCACAATTCAATTGTGCACTCCCTGTGATGCTGCAGACAACTTCACAATGGTAGAGAGGATGTGATAACATTACATAAACTAGTAAACATGGTAATGTGATTTTTCTATTGCCAATCAGATTAAACTTGCAGGGCAAGTGAAATAAGGGGGAAAATGGCACTGAGACATAGCAGCAGCCAGCAATTTTTTTAAAAAAAACTGAACAGCAATGAAAAATGTTAGATTTTTAGTGAAGTTAGTATTAGACATTTGTTCACTTTTCCAAGGATTCTAATTCAGGGGAGACTATCCAGTTGGAGAATATTTGGCACAGTCCATCACCACTATTAAGTGAATACCATGCCATCTGATGGAGGCCAACTGAACATGTTGAATCACTTTGTAATTGATAATACCTATAGCGTTTAAGTTCAGGCTTCCTTGCTGGATGCCTAATTTAAGGCTGAATTTTCAAGATGTGTAGCTTCCATAAATTCAGTGTGGTGAAATGCAGAAGTGGCAGTCCTGTAGTCACCTGCAAATGAATACCGGTGAACTCAGTGCGGCTTATTTCCAAGTAAACATAGTTAAATTCATACAACAAGGGATGGATGCTCATCATAATATCAACAGGATATTGAAGAAAGTCTCTGTGCTCAGTGCACCTTATGCTGTGTAAGAGCATCTCAAAATGCTTCTTTCTGTGCTCTCCATAGGGGAGCCAAAATTCATGGCAGGTGGAGATTTCTCCCCAGGAAATGGTGAGTCAGTAGATTCATAGGCAGCCATCCTGTCATGCGGAAGGGAACCTTGCTTCCTCCGTGTTCCCTTGCTGCGTTCCTTCGAAAATAATCATATTATATCTCATTGGGTCATAAAGAGTTTGATTTATTAAAGCCAATTCACAAGACACTAAATCATTTCGGTAAAACAGCTGCATTTCACAGCATTTGGTTTTATCCCATTAAAATTTCAAGTCTATAATATGCAATTATGTGTACACTCAGAGAAAAGATATTATTTTCTGCATAAAAAAGAAGAAGTATATATTTCTCCCCTTTAATTTGTAATATATTCAGGCTTGACAGTACTAATTTGCACTGCAAAGTAATTTGGGCATAAGAAAGCATATGTCAACAAGAGGAGTAGCAGTAGCTTTGTCTCAGGAGGATCAGGCTTAAATCTGTCTAGTTACAGATATGGCTGATATGTTCATCTTAATTTTTGACCCAGTAATGATAATTTATGCTACTTGGGCTTTCCCTCATCTTCTGAAGATTTTCTAAACACCAGAGAGCAGAAAAAGCAGAAAAAGATGTGTCGTAAAGTTGTATGTGTTCTCAGGGCAAATTAGTCCAAGCATTAATGCCCCATTGATACATAATGGATGTGTTTTTTATGCAGGTCTACCCAAAATAACAGTGAGTAATTGATCATCATTTATATGGAATAATGAGATAAAGTCTAAAGTCTAGGGCTGGCTCCTATTATTAGTCCTAACTGGAATCAACAGGAAGTGACAATTATTAGTGCCATTGAATCAACAGGCACTTGGTAAGCCATCAGTTGCATAAATTCCATTGATTCAAAGGGTCTGCTTTAGCTGGGATCAACAATTCGTATTAGGCTCACATGGTTTCTGGGCTTCCCCATGAAAGATCAGATCAATCTTTGGTGCTAGTAATGAACAGAGCTTGTAGTATACCAATCAATGGCATAATAAAATTTTATGAATTTATGGTGTGGAAAGATGCCACCCTGGGTCATAAATATAGTGTGTTTGCCTGTGTGTGTGTGTGTGTGTGAGAGAGAGAGAGAGCGCACAGGTGGTCCTCTTGATATATTACTCCCAATCAATGTTATGAGACTTGTAGGTTCTCCATTGCAAGATGGAGGAAGATAGCAGTAATAATAATGATAACCGATACAGTGTCCCTTCCTTTCTGAGGTCTCTTGCATGCGGCACAATTCCACCTACGATTCCACTTTAACTGCAATGACTATAGACTGTGGAACCCTAAGATTGTACTTTGCTATGTGCTATGGCTCACTGACAGAGAATTCTAGAACGCTTCATAAATCTACAAATCCTAGGACTTCATAAGACAGAGGTCTGGCAGTTGCTGTAGTATCAAAGTGCCATAACTGTGGGAAAAGACATGAATGAACGAACAAATGAATTCCAGCCTGTAAACAGACAATTTTGAAAGGAGCTATCAATTTGATGCTGATGTAGACAAAGATGTAAATTCTAAGCAATTCTTTGTTTAGATGTGTTTGCTGCGCACAACAGGTTTCTGGGATTCACAAAGAGATGGGAGGTAATTTTTAATTGTTTTGATCCCACCCTTGGCATCACACAGTTATTGGGTTATCTTTGGGGCATCTGCAACTTGGAGAAAATGGAGACATCATGGGCTATAAACGGACAGCACAGCTTGTTGTAATAGTGAAAAGTAGTTACTAAGTTTCCCTATGCTGTTGTTGCATCTACAAGATGGTGGTTGTGACAGTACAGAAATGGCTGAATTGCTGCTGGCCATCTGTGCAGGAATTAGGATGATGGGGTTGTACTTGGACCATACTTCTGGGTATCCCATGCTGGCTTATGTGCTGTGTGTGAGAGCGTTTTAGCAATAGCCACCAACTTGCTATGTCCCTCTGATGGGCTTTCCATAAGCATCTGTTTTGCCACAGTTGCAGTAGGATGCTGGTTTGGTCTAGCATGTCTGCTCTTGTGATCTTAGAAAAGATGCAGGCATGTGCACAAGAGTTACAGTTTTGTGTTTGGTTTCTGTTTAAGACTCCTCTGGCATGGACATCATGGAATCCTTAAAGAAAATAATTTCTCAAAATGGTGAACCTTTAACTCTCTCAATGTTTTGCACAAAAACTCCCATTATTCCTTACTGAGAATTGTTAATAGAAAAGGGGGGAAGTGCTTGACAATAATTGAAAAATTGTAAAACAAAATATGTTTCTTAAGTGTGGGAAAAACCCTACTAACCCAGGACTGATGAAAATCTTGGCAATTTGGGACTTATTTTGCACACAATTGGGACATTTTTGCACAGAAATAGCATTTGTTGCACAAGAAACAGTATTTTCTACACAGAAAATACTAATTCTACGTAGAATAATAATAATTCTGCTGCTGTAATATTTCTGCCTCCACATCCCATCCCATCAAGACTGCCCAGATGGAAAGCAAGGTTTGTTGGTACTGAAAGTCACTGCGGGGTCCAGCAGAACCATCACACTCCCCCTGTCCACCAAGCATAGGTCATCCACCAATGAGAACCATAGCTATCTCTGATATACACCTTCTAAGCAAAAAAATAAAAAATAAATAAATAATTGTTTCATCATACTATTTTCAACTATTTCAGAACCAGCTGTCTGCCTCTAATATGCACACAGAATTCTTTGCAATTGGGAGCAGCCCTGTTCATGTCTGTAAGGAGACTGGAAGTGCTGCACATTTTTCAACACTTATAGCTAAAGGGCCAACACTGATAAATGTTTGTGTTAATCAGCTGTGGCATGTGGAGAGAATCTAAACTGCTGAAGTTTAGGTAGGTTGTGAATACGAGCCTTTATTTGTGTTTTTCTCTTGTGAAAATCTTGTTGCCCTTTCTTAAAAAAAGGCTTTGCATACTTCCCAAACAATTGTCTGAGAGTGATGCTCACTAGCTGTAACACTGAAAGAGGAGTCTGACTTCCCACTAAATATGTGAATATGATTCAGGTGACAGAAATGAGCCCCATGAACCAATGAAATGGACCAACTGTTTTGAGAGAAAAGGGAGCAATTGGGTAGAAAGTTGAAATAAGCATTGCCCTGCCTGTGAATTTTCAGTTCACCAACAATAGGCATAGCTTTCTATTAAAAACATTAACCTTATGCAGCGATATGGTACAATAAAACAGTAGCTTTATTTTAGAACTATTTGGCCTTGTCTATGGGAATAAAAAAAACAAGTGAATAATGATGACTTAATCCATTGGAAATACAGAAATAGCATTCACAAGAATGAATATTTTTCAGAAAAGCTTGTGTTTACATGAAAGAATTGGATACGTAAGACCATACGTAGAGAGATCTTGTAGCACTTTTCAGACTAAGTGAAAGAAGAAAGAAGTTGGCAGCATGAGCTTTCATAGGCTTAAGTCTACTTCCTCAAATGCATGGTCTATGAAAGCTCATGATGCCAACTTCTTACTTTCAGTTAGTCTCAAAGGTGCTACAGGATCTGTCTATATACTGATTCTACAGTCTAACACAACTATATCTTTGAATATTTAAGACTAGTAACACTTGTGTAATGAGACTTCACTGTAAGGAAGAACTATCTAAGTAGTAGCAAATAATGACAAAGGAAGGGCTGGTTCAAACATGTTCCATCCATGAAGCAGGAAAGATAAAATAGTGGATCCAACTTGTTCAGAAACAGAGATGATTACTTTAGAGAGGCCCTGGGCAAGTCCTTTGAAACATCTTCCTCCCTCACACCAATCTAGTTTCCACATTGCCAAGCAGTAGAAAGGGTGGCATGCATATATTTTCTCCCTTCCCCCTCCACTCAAGCTCTTTACTAATGTGATGGGCTGCTATTTTCTGTATTTTCATTCTCAGATGATGGACTAAGGTATTCTGGGAAAATGAAGGTGGGCATCAGTGACCTTGTTTCATCACAGTAGGGTGAGCACAGGCAAACCCCACCCCTATAAAAATGACAGCAAAAAAAGAACAATGGATGCTAGAAAGTCTAATCTGTCCCAGTGAACCCTCCAAAAATAGTGGGAAAACATTTGGTCTTCTTGAGTTAACAACTTTTCCTTGCCTGACTACTTTTTCCCCAAAAGTAAATACCTAAAATAAATTTATACACTCACATTCACTAAATGTTGTTATTGTTTTTTTTTAAGCATTGGCTTCCAAATGGTGATGATCTATTTTTCTTTCCTTCTCTCCTTCCCTTCATAGTCTCCAAACACCCAGAGTTACCCAGATATGGAAGCTGTACCCCTGTTACTGAACAGCATGAAGGCAGATCCAGAGGAAGACTCCTTGCCCACAGACCATTTCCAAACGCAAACTGAGCCAGTGGACTTATCAATAAACAAAGCCCGATCATCCCCCATTGCTTCATCTTCACCGGTATCCATCACTGCATCAGCATCTTCTCCTTCTTCTACTTCAACTTCTTCTAGTCGTCCAGCTTCATCACCAACAGTAATAACATCAGTATCTTCAGCGGCCTCTGCTCCATCAGTATTAACTCCAGGACCACTTGTGGCATCTGCATCAGGTGTTGGAGGACAGCAGTTTTTGCACATAATCCATCCAGTACCTCCTTCAAGCCCCATGAACCTACAGACCAACAAAATGAGTCATGTACACCGCATTCCGGTGGTGGTACAGTCAGTACCTGTGGTCTACACAGCTGTGAGATCACCAGGGAATGTGAACAACACTATAGTAGTACCGCTACTGGAGGATGGGAGAAGTCACGTGAAAGGTAAGATCTTTTCATATAAAATGTGTTTGTGTAGGAGCCCTAGTTGATTAACAGTTGCTAGATCATGAGGGAATGCCTAATAGTTTTAAAAGCCCATGATTTTTTTTTCTTACTCTGTTGAGTATAAAAATGTAAGAAAATGAATGCTTGGTATCTGCTCTTTGACGAGGTATGTGGAGAACCTTTGGAAAAGACATTAGATACTAAGCCACAAAACTGGTACTGTAACAGTTTCCCTAAGATCAACCTTTGTACTTCAAAACTGAAGCGTGCCAATGCAACACAGTTTTTAAAAAGAGATTCAGGAAATTACAGGCCAGTTAGCTTAACATCTGTTCCAGGTAAATTGTGGAAAGCATTATTAAATATGAAACCATCAAACTTTTAGAAGGGCAAGCCCTGATGATAAAAGAATCTGTATGACTTCATGAAAGGTAAGTCCTATTTCATTAAACTTTTATAAAGTGTTTTGAGTGTGTCAATAAATATGTGTACACAAGTGATTTCTTAGACATCATTTACTTGAATTTCAAAGGGCTTTTGAGAAAAGTTCCCATGCAAACTTAGCAGCGATGGGATATGACAAAAACTCCTCTTAGGGATAAGTGATTGAGATTAGAGAAAATAAAGCAGAGATTTGGAATAAGTGAATAAGTGACAAGTTCTTGAAATGGTAATATGTAAACAGTAGTTCCCCCAAAGATGTGTGTTAGGGCCATTACTTTAAATCTTATTCATGAATGATCTAGACAGTTGCAGCAGGTCTTTTTCACACTGCATAATTATAACACTTTGATAGCATTTTAACTTCCACAACTTCATCCCATAGAATCCTGGTTCTTGTAGTTTGATCAAGGGTGATAGTTCTCTGGCTGACATTTCACACCTCCTTAAACTGTGAATCCCAGGGTTCCATAGGATGGAGCCACATTAATTTAAGTGATTTTTAAGGTGCTATAATTGTGCAGTGTGGAAGAGAGCTAAATTGGCCAAGTTCAAAGGCAACACCAAAGTATTTATGGTGACCAAAATAAAAACAGCTTGCAAAGAGCTCCAAATGTGTTCTTCAGAGTGGGGTAATGAACATTAAAGTGACAAATGAAGTTTACTATTTGCATTTGTAAGGTAATAAAAAGTTCATTTCACATGTACACTGACACTGTTGGAGGTGCCAGTGAATGACCACGATTTGTGGGTTGTGAAGAATAATTTGATTTTTTTAACAACAGTGCAGCTATTGTACAAAAAGCAAATTCAAAGTACAAATTGTAAATGAATCAAAAGTAAAATGGATAATATCATCTCGTCCTGATACAAATCTATGGCAAAACCACATCTAGAATAATAGAATCTCAGAGTTGGAAGGGGCTGCAAGGTCCATATACAAGTAGTCCAGCTCCCTGTCATGTAAATCATCTAAAGCACCCCTGAAAGATGCCCATCGAACCTTTGTTTAAAGACTTCCAAAGAAGGAGGTTCCATTAAACTCTCAGGCAGTTTTTTTCCACTGTTAAACAATTCCTTCACTAAAGTAGTTATTCCTAATGTTTATAGGTACAGTCTTTTTCTTGCAATTTGAATCCACTGGTTCATGTTTAAACATCTGGAGCAGCAACAAACAAGCTTGCTACCTTGTCTACATGACATCCCTTCAGATATTTAAAGTGGCTATCATTTCACCTCTCAGTCTTCTCTTCTCTGAGATAAATGTACCAAACTGTCCAAGTCATTACTCATAAGGCTTGGTTTCCAGATCACTGATAATCTGAGCTGCCCTTCACTGGAGGTGTTCCAGCTTATTGGTATGCTGCTTGAAGTGTGATGCCCAGTACTGGACACAATACTCCAAATGAAATCTGACCAAAGCAGGATAGAGTGGCCCTATTTTCTCTGTTGATCTGGATGCTATACTCCTATTAATGTAGAATTGCATTGGCTTTTTTGGCTGCTGCATCATCCTGTTGACTAATCTTGTTATCTATTTTTATGGGGTTCCAGTAACCACTCTTATTCTGAAAGCAGAAGGGCTGTATCACAAGGATGCAGATACCAAATGCATAGACTGGGCACCTGCATCTGATGGATGTAAAACAGCTTATTCACAAACAGTCTCACAAAATCAGTGACAAAATGCACAGTTTCATCTAGGTTTAATTTTCTTCATGATAAAATCTTCTTGTTGCTCTTTCTGTATGTCTGATTTACTTTGAGGAATAATTTTGGGTAGAATAGATTCCATTACCATTCCTTTGTTTGATTCTACCCAGAAATTCCTGCTTGCTGCACACTCCCTCCTCTTCATCACAGAAATGAAAAGCTATGCTAGAGAAATTTTGATAATTTATCCACTTGCTTGCAACAAAAAGTAAATAGACAATTGTGGAGACAACAGGCAGATTAGAACTGTGGCACTAGCTAATGAGAGCAAAGCCAGGAAAAGATGGGGGCTGCTCCCAGGAGTGAGTATATAAGAGGGAGGAGCAGGTTTGAAAGATGTTGATGTTTATTGTGCCCTGAGTGTTGATGTTTATTGGGCCGTAGAGCCATTGGGGCTAGGTTAGGCTGCTGTAAGGGGGAGTTCGAAAGGGTTTTAGGTGCCCAAGAAAGGAACAAAGAGTTTCCTTAATTAAATTGTTGTAGTGTCCTGTGGGAGACATAGTGTTTGGTGATTAGTGGAGTCACAGGTAATCAGAAGTGTTATAAGAAACAAATGTTTAATAAAAGTTCTGTGAGAACTTAATCTGTAAGGAAACATATATAAAGCTATAGAGAAGCAATTAGAAAAACAAGCTAAAGAAACTGTTAAACTGTGTAACTAATGCTGTATTCAGCTCGACTTGTAAATAAATGTGTTGCTTTGTTTCAACAAGCAGCTGTTTGCAGTGATTTCAGAAACACATTAAAAACACTACTAACATTGACAAAAGTCTTTTAGATTTGGGACACATTAGATAGCGGGTGTGTGGCTTTCAAAGAATAATTGGTGCCCAGCTTGGGGGGGGGGGGAATGAAACCCATAGGGCTGGCATCTAAAGAGAGTTATAGTGCAGGAGACACTTAAGAGAGTCCTAAATTTGAGTCTCACAGTGAAGAATTGGTGGGATAGTGATCATCACCTTCACATAATTGCAGTGGTGGGATCAGAAAGACCCATTGGGATGCCATCCGAGAAAGTAGTTGGGTAGGCAAGTCTCACCTTGGCAACAAGGCTGTTGAATATCACATTACTGTATATGCTTGAGTATCCAGAGAAAAGAGGTGATATTTCCAGAATACAAGAGCTAAAATACTGTCAGAAGAAAACATAATATCTTCACAGGTAATATACAAATAGGGGACTCTTTAAGAGACCTAGAAACCAAGCTTAGAAATGCTACATCCTATGTTATCCCAATCTTTATTATTTTCTTTCCATGGCTTTGTTTTATATTGGATGGTGTATTGGTTATATATTAGATACTAGATGTAATTCAACTCTTAACACCTTCAAGAATTTGATTTCCTGTAAACGAGTTTGAGTTCTACAGCATTCTGTTCAAAATGGGGGAAAAAAGTCACAAGGTTTTGCTGTAAAAAATAAAAATGACAGCCCCATCCTCATATTTGTCAGTCAGAACAATATGTGGGTTCATGTTTTTCTTTGTTTCTAATGACTTTCAATCTTGTATACCCCTAGCAAATTAGTTTACTTGTGAAATTACTATAAATAATTACTGCGATTGGTCAAAGTAATTAAAAGCCTGTGGTAGTTAACCAGTCAAATATACATATAGGAACAAACCCCACCTTCCTCAGACTGAACAAGAGCACACAGTTAACAGTCTAAGCCACATAGTCCCATAAAATCTCAATAAAGTCTGAAAACTGTGGAGTACGTGTAGCTGCACTATAAATTGCAATAAAAATTACCCTGTAGACTCTATATTATGATCATTAAGTTCATGGATGCTGCTGCTGTGTACATAAAGTTTTATGGAATAAATCGACCAGTTTTGCTATCTCTGTCAGAAAGCAAGCTGTTTTTTATTTAAAAGTTGATTGGTGATTTTGGAGCATTCTTCTGTGAGCACAAACCATTGATAAAGAACTTGGGCCCTACATATATAAGAGGTTGCTGAGGCATGTTGTAGATGCACAGTCAATTCACTAAGGATACAGGTCAGACTGAGAGAAAAGCAGGGCGCAGGCTCAGGGCACTGTTAGCATGTGAACAGAATGTTCACCCCAGAATTACATCTCACCCCAGAATTACATCTCTTTCTCTTGAGGATAGTTGGTAGGGTTGATCCACTGGTTTCTTTGGGAATCCTGACAAATGCTTAAGTGATTTTCTTATTGGGAAGCTCTGGTACGGTTCAGAGAAATTTTGAGACACAACGTGAAAGCCATTGCCTTGCAAGTATCTTGCGCTAGAGAACAAGCAGTGCTGTTAATTGTAGTTCTTACGTGTGTTTATTTAGGTTTTTTGAGAATATGTCAGATGAATAAGCATCTGGGTCTTGTGAAGCAATTAGCATAAACATACCATCTTCAAGCATGTATTCCTGGTTTTTTAAACCATAGTTTATTGTGACTCCCTAATGAAAAAAATTGATTTAAATGCTGCTTCAAAACCAAAGTTAAGAAGAGTTACTTTTTGAAGTAGAACTTCCCTAATTCCCCTGTCAGTATGTTCACTGCCAATGTTGACATTGGATTGTGAGAGTTTTAATCCAAAACTGTAACTTTTTCAAGCCCTGTCACAGACCGTCAGTTGTTGTCTTTCAAGCTGGGGATGCTCTTTCTTTGCCAGTAAAAGGACAAGGACTTCATCCCAAGAAAAGATGCACCAGGATGCATCCTCTAATGCCACCTGTCTTGTCACTATCACATTTACAAGTAACTGCAAGAATGCCAGAGTGTTATTTTGAGAGCTAACCAGAAAAATTGTGAGTTTGGCTGAGAGCGTGAAGTGCTCTATTTTTAATCTAGTCTGTAGTCCAGGTGTTAAAATGGTTGGAAACAACCAAATTATGAAAACTAAACACCAGCTATCATCATCATAATCACGTCAGCTCTTGGTCATTTGTTTCTTTCCCTTCATTTGACAATATTTCATCCTGAACAAATTATACTCCCATCTATATAGACAAGGAAGAATTCTCACAGAGCTTTATAAACAAGCCTCCACCCTTCGTCTTGTGGTTCCCCCCCCCTTGCTTGGCATGATCCTTTTTTTGTTAATACGTCATGACAAATGCAGTCACACCCACCTTGAGTGTGGGAGTTTATTCCAAATATAGGATGAGATTTTGCTTCCGTTTTATAATGCCAAGCCAGTTTATAAGAATTAATCATCGTTGGTAGCTGCTGGATATGTCCACAAAGATGTATTAAGCATTAAGCTGCCTTGGATTCATTATAGATCAGGATGTCTGGTACACTAGTAGTCATAAAAAATGTTGACATTTATGTTCTCTTGGATTTTAAGTTTCTGTGATGTAATCCTGATAATATATTTTTTAAAATATAAATACAGTCCTGGCTGATGCTGAATTCTTGTGAATGAATAAAGATGTTGCAAGATCTGCCAGTATGTTTTGAAGAAATACATTTGTACATAGTGTGCTTCTGGTTTCTGAATGGGTCACCACATTAAAAATTGTACCTCACTGTCAAAACACAGGGTGCTTAAATCCCTATATGGAAACTACCATGGCATATTATTATTTATTTATTTTATTTATATAGCGCTGTAAATTTACACAGTGCTGTACATACAGTCTTATAATTAGACGGATCCCTGCTCTCAGGCTTACAGTCTAAAAGAGACAACACAAAACGAAAAGGGGAAGGTGGTGGGAAGGGGATGAGGTCCAGTGGTTCTTCTCTCCCTCTGGGGCCTGGACCAAGGCAGATGGACTGGAGGGAGGGCACGGCTTCTTAATACATAGTTAAAAGGAGGCATCCTGTGCCAGACGGCACAATGCTTCCCTAAACAATATAGTCTTTAACTTAATTTTGAAACTGGCTAGAGAAGTGATGGGGCATGCATGTGGGGGAAGAAGGTTCCAGGAGTGAGGGGCAGCAAGTGAGAAAGGACGAATCCAGGACAGGGCAGTGGAAATCCTCGGCTGGGACAGGAGACCTTGACTACCAGAGTGGAGGGTACAAGAAGGAGTGTGAGGAGAAGGAAGTTCAGACAAGTATGGAGGGGTCAGTCTGTGGAGGGCTTTGAAAGTCAACAACAAAAGCTTGTACTGAATGCGGAAGGGGAAGGGGAGCCAATGAAGGGAGGATAAGGGAGGAGAAACATGGTCAAAGCAACGAGCGGATGTGATGATAATATGTGCAGCTGAGTTCTGGACAGAGATTAAAGGATGGAGGTGAGAGAGAGGAAGCCCTGTCAGAAGAACGTTACAATAATCTAGTTGTGAAACCACTAGGGCATGGACCAGAGTCTTGGCAGTGGAGGCTGAGAGGAATGGATGGATTTTAGCAATGTTCTAAAGAGAGAATCTACAGGTCTTGGCGGTGGCCTGAATCTGGGGAATGAATGACAGAGAGGAATCAAAAATGATACCAAGACTGTGGGCTTGCTGAACTGGTTGAATAGAAGTGCCATCAACAGAAACAGAAAAGGAGTATTGAAGGGTGGGCTTAGGTGGGAAGATGAGAAGCTCTGTCTTAGACATGTTGAGCTTCAAGCGCCGATGCTGCATCCACTGAGAGATGGCAGCCAGACAAGCCCCAGCGAAAGGTCAGGGGTGGAAAGATAGAGCTGAGTGTCATCAGCATAGAGATGATAGGAGAAACCAAAAGAACGGATGAGTTTACCAAGGGACAATGTGTATAGAGAGAAAAGGGAACCCAGGACAGAGCCCTGAGGAACTCCAACAGATAAGGGAACAGAGGAGAAAGTCTGACCACCTGTGACCACTGCAAAAGATCTGTCTGACAAGTAAGATTTAAACTAGTTGAGAACAGAGTCGGAGAACCTGATGTCGGAAAGTAAGTCAAGCAAGAGACAGTGGTCCACAATGTCGAAGGCTGCAGACAAGTCAAGGAGGATGAGAATAGAGTAGAGGCCATTCACCTTGGCCTACAAGAGATCATTTGGGATCTTGGTGAGGTCCGTCTCTGTAGAGTGCCATGGGTGGAAACCAGACTGAAAAGGGTCCAGGATGGAGTTGGCTTGAAGAAACTCAAGACAGTGAGAATAAACTACCCATTACAGGACCATAGAGAGGAAAGGAAGAAGAGAGATTGGATGATAGCTAGACAAAGAAGAGGGGTCAAGAGAGGGTTTCTTCAGAATTGGGGAAATGAGAGCATGTTTGAAGTCAGAAGGGAAGGAACCCGAAGAGAGAGACAGATTAAAGATATAGAGGAGTGAGGGCAGAAAAAAAAGAAGGGGTTATGGAAATTAGAAGATGAGAGGGGATAGGATCAAGAGAACAAGTTGTAGGTTTGGAAGAATTTAGCAGCGTAGAGAGTTTATTCAGAGAAACAGGTGGAAACACAGGGAGTTTATTAGTAGAAGGAACCAGAAGATTTGTGGTAGGGGGCAAATGAGGAGGAGCAATTTCAGATATAATAGTAGTGACCTTTGTGAGGAAGTAGTTGGCGAAGTCAGTGGGGGAAAATGATGAGAAGACAGGGGGAGAGGAAGGTTTTAGCAGTGTATTGAAGTAGGAGAACAAACGCTGCGGGCACCTCTTGTTGGCGCAGATCAATGATGTATTGTAATTCTGTTTCGCCATAGACAAGGCGCATGAAAAGGATAAAAGAATAAATTTGTAATGAATAAAATTGGCCCACTCCCTGGAATTTTTCGAAAGACGTTTGGCTGCTCGAGAGCAGGACTGGAGAAACCTAACTGTGGGAGACAGCCAGGGCGGAGGCCTAGACATAGAGGAGGACGTGTGTACAGATACAAGGGCAAAGCTGTCAAGGGTTGAAGAGAGAGTGGAGTTGAATAAAGACATTGCTGAGTCAGCAGAGTCTCCAAGATTTAGAGAAGAGAGAGAAGAATCCAAGGTCTGACTGAGATGATCAGAATTAACAGACTGAAGATTACAAAAAGTGTGTTGAACAATATGAAGAGGAGGTGGGATATAAGTAAGAGTAAAAGAAATTAGATGATGATCTGACAATGGATAGTCAGATGCCAAGTAGTCAGAAATGACACACTTGGTGGCGAGAACTAGGGCAAGACAGTGACCAGAAGAATGGGTTGAAGAGTTGGAATGAGGTTGAAGATCAACAGAAGCTAAGAGAGAGCTAAAGTGAGACATTGAAGGATTCTTAGAATCATCAAAGTGGATATTAAAGTCACCTAGAATTACAGAGGGAACTGAGTCTGAAAAAAAAATGTGAGCCATGACTCAAAGTCTAAAAGGAATTGGTTAGCAGAACCAGGAGGGCAATAAATGACAGCAACCCGAAGCTGCAAAGAAGAAAAGAGTCTAATAGAATGAGACTCAAATGAAGGAAAAGAATAGCTAGGGGGAAGATAAAGGGACTGAAACTGGCAAGAGTTAGACAGTAAGATACCAACCCCTATGCTTTGTTCCTGTCTGAAGATAGGAAGGCAGTTGCATGTGAATGTTAGCTGTGTAGGAACTTTCCTCATGGTGGTCAGTCACTTATTGTCTGCAGTCTAGCTTGGTACTAGGTGACCACAGAAAGCATTTATTAACAATATGTTACAATTCTTTTGGGCTGATGTTGCAAATGATCACGTTACCAGTGGGGTGGAGAAAGTGGTGGAAGGTCCCACTTTGGTTATCTATAAAGGCTGAGAAGGAGGCAGTGACAAATGGAAGAAGGAAAGAAATAAAAAGCAGTTTCTCATCACTTAATTACATAGTCTATGAAGTGAAAAGCATCGTGTTTCAGTTCATATGTTTAAATGTCTGAGATATTTCATTTGTGGTAGTTTATTCACATGTGTAAGTAAAGACTAGAGGATGAATTTCTTAGCACCAGTTCATATCACAATGTCACTAGAAGAATCACAAGTCTTCTGCTAACATTTATCTCTCAAAACTACATGACTGTATGGTGCCAAGAATAGTAGATCTGTGACATCACCTGTCATCTGATTAAGTGGACACACCATATTCCCAAATCGGGGTGTTAGATAACTCCCCCACTCAGATCATGAGCCATTTGAGATGACCAGACAGGTAAGAAATATTAGTTTAGGGAGTGGAACGAAAGTTATAAACCATGGCAGAGAAACTTTTTTGACCTGCCAGATGTTTCTCAACTCTTCTACAACTCTTGATAGCTCCAGCATGGCCAATGGTAAAGGATGGATGTAGAGTATAACATCTAGAGGCACAAAGGTTCCCTCTTAGACTTATGTTTTCAGGTACAGATGCATGTTCAACAACATAAATACTTTAGTCCTTACTAAGAATGCAAAGCTTCTCATTTTGGCTACATCTGCTTGCAGAAGTAATCCAGTCTGACACCACTGCCATGTCTCAGTGCTGTGGAATTCTATTACTTGTAGTTTGTTGTGGCACTAGAGCTCTCTGACAGAGGCGGCTAAATGTTTCACAAAACTATAGTTCACAGAATTCTATAGCATTGTGCTGTGGCATTTCAAGAGGCTGGTTTGTTTCTGCAGTGTCGATGGAGCTTTTGTCTATTTTCTTCTTGCTCTTAATACACATCTTCTTATTAAATTGTTGGGAAAATTATTTCCACCTTTAGGTGGAAATATTTCTTGAATGTTTCCACTTGTGCATTGGGTAGATGAGCTTTGTCCACTGGTGAGGCAAGATGGTGTAACTGGAAACTGATGGTGCCATAGTAGTGCCATTTAGGATATTACCCTTTTAACCTCATAACATTTCCTTCAGTCACATCTTCTCTCATCCTATAACTTGCGCTGTTCACTACATTCCCTGGGTTGAGTAACACGCTGTAGAGTCTCTTCAAAAGGAAAGATAAAACTGGACAATCCAAACTTCAGCTGGTCCAAAACGTGGCAGCCAGGCTTATCACCAGAACATCAAGGAGAGAACACATAGCGCCTGTGCTCAAGTCTCTCCACTGGCTGCCGATTAGTTTCCGGGTGCAGTACAAGGTGTTGGTTTTAACCTTCAAAACCCTACATGGCTTGGGTCCATCCTATCTCAGGGACCGTCTCTCCCCATATGAGCCCCCTCGCATGCTCCAGTCCTCTGGGAAGAATCTGCTACAACCTATTAAGACCAAATTGTTGCAGAGCTCTCAGAGGGCCTTCTCTGCCATCGCTCCCAGACTGTGGAACGACCTGCCGGATGAGATGCATCTTATCACAACCCTGGACGGCTTCAAAAAAGCCGCCAAGACTCATCTCTTCCGGCAGGCCTTCCCCAACAGTGGCTAACCTTCCCTGGTCTCCAAAACATCTATCCAGCCTTCCCTAGCCACATCAGATATCACCTCAAGGATGCCCATAAATTTGGATTTGGATATATTGTATGGTTTTTTGTTTTGTTTTGTTTTTATTGTTGCTGTTTTAATCCTGCGCTAGTTTAATCCTATTTTAAGGGGTAAGAGGAGGGATTGGGATGTAACATTTTAATTGTACTTGTTTTAAAATGTTGTACCCCGCCCCGATTGCTCACTCAGAGGGGCGGGTTATAAATAAATATTTATTATTATTATTATTATTATTATTATTATTATTTTAAAAGCTGGTTAAAACTGCAAAAGCACCAGCAAATCAGTGTACAAACAACCTTAAGTGATGCTTCCAGTTGCTGTTGTTGGTGCACAAGAAGAATCCACTAATATGCAATCAATACATCATAATTCCGACAGCTGAATTTGCTTATTAGCAGCTTAATTAGAAACTGCAGTGGCACTATGTCATTCTGCGCAGTAGGTCATTTGTATTTGTAGAAGCTTATAAACATACTGGGCACAATCCATTATGTGGATTAAAGTTAAATGTTTCAAATACTTCTCTATCTCTATTAGTAATATAATCTATATATGACGTTAAATAATGATTTACATACCAAAGAGGGCAAACCAATTTGTTAGCAAATTGTCTCTTACATATCTCATTACTGAGATTGTGTTAAATCATCTGTAACTGTTAAAAACCTACATTTCTCTTCAAACTGAATTCTACCCTGGTTGCCAGCTTTCCAGTCTACTTCTAGTAGCCTTTATGCTACCAAGTCCAAGTTGCTTAAATATAAGATTCTATATATTATGTACATTATTTTTTCTCTTTGATTCCAGAATGGGTGATATCATTGTTTTGGGGTTTTTGTGGCTGTTGCATCCCCCCCCCCAAAAAAAAGTCTTGTTAGCTCTGTGTAAATACACCTACTTTGTGTTTCTTCTGCTATTCCTCTCATTTTGTCTAAAAGAAGAAAGAAACATTTGTTTAATTCATTCCTGCTATATCAGTGGAACGTAGAAATAGTTAACTATGGCTGGATTGTAACCATTCTTTATGCAAAAATATAATGAAACCCAAGAGGCTCTGATCCAAAAACAGGAAGAAAAGAAAAGAAAAACAAAACTTTGGACCCTCATTTTATAGTCATACGTATATTGACTAATAGCTCTGGCTTTGGATACCTAACCCCATTCATACCAACAGATACACATCTGTCAAATTCACTTGGTCTCAGACAAAACATCCTGATATGGAGACACTTCTGTTCTCATTTTCCAGATTGGAGGCAAGTACTTTGCCTTATGGCCAACAGGAGCCAGCATGGCAAACCTCTCTGAACAAATCTTACTAAAAAAATCCTGTGATCGGTTTATTGTGACTAGTCCTCTGGGAGATCAGGGTTCAATTCCCCATGAAGCCACAGAAACTCACTGTAATCTTGGGCAAATCACACTCCCCCAGCCTCAGAGGACAGGAATGGCAAGCCCCCTCTGACTAAACTTTCCAAGAAAACCCCATGATAGGGTTACCAGAAACGACTTGAAGGCACCCAACACACACACACTCATCCAAGTCTGGATGGAGGAGGAGGAGGAGGAGGAGGAGGAGGAGGAGGAGGAGATGGTGCCTTGGGGGCTGAGGGACTTTTATCCAGAAGGGTTGGGGTTCTGGCCAGAAGGATTGGAGCTTCCACCTAGAAGGGCAGTGCACCTCCCCTTCTTGTTGTAGCTCGTTTTTTTGCAGGAGAACTGGACTGTGGCAAGGAGCTGGGCCGGCCACACACACCTCCCTGCCCCTCCTTGCTGTGGCTGCTGCATGCCCTCCAAGATAACTTTGCATGCCAGAGAGGACAAGTTTACCACAGGTTCACCAACATGGCTCTAGGGGACATTCCATCATATTTTAAAGACTCATTCCCCCAGATAAAACCATTTCTAATAGCATTTTTGCACCAAAAAATAAAAAATAAAAATAAAAAAATTCAAAAACAATTGTTCCAAGATTACCTCTAGAAGGTTTGGGGGGCATTTTCACCATATTTTGGGTCCATTCTTGGGCATTTTAGGTCCAAGAGAGGGCTTTTTTTGGAACACAAAATAAATTCTTTTCTATTTCTTGATTTTTTTTCCTAAAAGGACTCTCTTAAGCCTAAAATTGTCCAGGGTGTCCAAAAACATGTGAAAATGTTGCCTTGTAACCTGGATGGCCAACCAGCATCACCATGCGCAAAAAGGAGACTGCAGCCACATGCAGTCAATCTGCTTTATTTCTACAGAGAAGATGCACCCCCAAGAAAGAGAGGAAGGGGAGAAGACCATAGTTGCTAGCTTTTTCCCCACTTGAACTCTCAGGTTGACTAGTGTTTGTGTGGTAGTGATAAGGTAGATGATTTTTTCAGCATAGCAGCTTACTGCTTTGGCACTAAGTCTCTAGAGAGAGTTTTAAGACTAAAAGAGGCAAGGAAGAGAAAGAGAAGGTGTAGGGTGGGATTGGAGAAGAAATGGTATGAGAAGAGATGTTAAGAGAAGACATAAATTTATTTCTCTTCCATCTAATTCTTGCATAGAGAGAGAACAGAGGGAGAGGGGGAGATTGAGAGAGAGAGAGAGAGAGAGAGAGAGAATGAATGTGAATCTGGGTCTCTGATAATGCCTGAAGTAGTGACCTGAAGAGGTGTGGCACATCTCAGCCCAAATCATCAGTTTCAAAGAACCCATAGATAGCAATTCCCACCTACCTATCTGCAATTGTGTTGCAAGTAGTGGGTGTCATGGTAGTGACGTTAGCATTTATATTTCATTTTTGAAGTGTTCAGAGAACTTTGTGCTACATTATTTCAACGATTCTTGCAGCAGCCCCAGAAGGCATGAGTCTAACTGAGTGGGAGCGGCTGTTCAGCCACATCATTTCTCTCTGTGTGTTGTCACATAAGCAGGTTGACATAAAAATTGATACTTAAACCTATCCCAGAATATGATATAAATTTAGTGGTGTGTAATGTAATAATAACCTAATGGTTCTTTTTGGTGGTGATACAGAGGTTTAACAGACTACAAGAGGGAACAGGGGAGCTATGGGGGCAGAGGGGGCACCTGAATCTTTTTCCTTTCTGCCTTTGCTCACCGTAACAGTTTGTGCTTTATGATTTAGAGCAGATCATTAAACAGTGAGTCTGTGAACTTTTAGAAAGGAATGCCATATTACAAAAAGTCAACTTGGGTTTCTGAAAAACATGTCATGCCAGACTAATCCGATATCTTTTTTTTTTTTTTACCAGCTTGCTAGATGAAGGGAATGCTGTGGTTATTGCATATTTTGATTTCAGTAAGGCCTTTGACAAGGTCCCCCATAACATTCTTCCAAAGCGGCTAGTAAAACATGGGCTAGACAGTGCTACTGTTAGGTCGAGTTTTAATTGGTTCACCAATTGAACCCAAAGGGTGTTCAGCAATGGCTCCTCTTCATCCTGAAGAGAAGTGACCAAAGGGTTCTGTCCTGGGTCCAGTGCTATTCAACATCTTTATCAATGACTTAGATGAAAGACTAGGGAGCATGCTTATCAAATTTGCAGATGGCATCAAATTAGGAGAAATAGCTAATACCCCAGAGGACAGGATCAAAATTCAAAATGATCTTAATGGATTAGAAAGCTGGGCCAAAGCTAAAAAAAATGAATTTCAGCACAGAGAAATATAAGATACTTCACTTAGGGCAAACAATAAAATTAAATGCATAGATATAGGATGGGGGACACCTGGCTTAGTGAGACTGCATGTGTAGACCTCAAGTTGAGTCTACAGTGTGATATGGCAGCTAAAAAGCCCAATGCGATTCTAGGCTGCATCAATAGAAGTATAGTGTCTATTAGGGAGACTTAGGGAGCTGGGTATGTTTAGCCTGGAGAAGAGAAGCTTAAGAGGTGATAGGATAGCCTTGTTTAAATATTTGAAGGGTTGTCTTATTGAGAATGGAGCAAGCTTGTTTTCTGCTGCTCCAGAGAACAGGACCTGCAACAATGAATGCAAGCTACCAGAAAAGAGATTTCACCTAAACATTAGGTGGAACTTCCTAATAGTGAGAGCTGTTTGACAGTGGAACACACTCCTGCGGAGTGTGGTGGAATCTCCTTCCATGGAGGTCTTTAAGCAGAGGCTGGATGGCCATCTGTTGGGGGTTCCTTTGAGTTCTTGCATGGCAGGGGGTTGGACTGGATGGCTCTTGTAGTTTCTTCCAACTCTATGATTCTATGATTCTAACCCCCTCTTTACTTTTCTGTTTTCATCTCCCCCCCCCCCCCACTGCAAAGGCTTTTCATTTTTACAATGAAGAGAGTGTTAGGCTGTCATCATATGTGTTTGTATGTTATATGTAGTTTGATCCTCAGACAACATTCACAAGAGACCACGTTAGGGCTTTGAGAATTCGCCTTTTCTCTCTCTGACCTGTCAGACTGCATTTCTAAGCAAACTCCAAATATGCTTTGGAATGATGTCTCTTTGCATATATTTGTTCTTCCTTTCAGAAAGCCACACATAACATAGAAACACATCTACATGTTTATACATACATGAAGGTGAAGCACATGTGTCTTCTGTAAGATCAGGTATCGCCATAGGGACATCACAGCTAAGGGCTCACCCAAATCCGGTGGCTGCCTGGGGTAGAGATATAAGTGGTGTCCTGTCCTCCTCCACAGATGCACGCTCCCAGAGTCAAGGTCTTCATACATCCAAGAGTGAGTTTATTTTTGGACACTTTGTGCAAATAAATTAACATAAAATCTCACAAGTGTCTTTTCCCCAACCTGGCAGTAAAAATGCAATTGTCCTTTCATGATATCCACCAAAGCTGCTGCCAAATGGTAGAGGTGTTTAATGGTAGGGCTTTTTACTTTCCTTATGTCAGAGGATGAGTTACTACCAATGAGCAAGGGACAACCTGCCCAACTTGCTTGCCAGATAATGCAACCGTCTGAGGGCTCAACAGTCTTACTGTTGAAGTCCCATTCTGGTGCTGGTGGTTTCCATTCTGCTACACCAGTGATTCCCAGACTCTGGTCTTCTAAGTGTTTTGGATGTCAGCATCCAGAACCTCAGCCATTTTGGATAATAATAATAATAATTTATTTATTTATTTATTTATAGCCCGCCCAATCACTAGGAATCTGGGCGGGTTACAACAATAAAAATGTGTTAAAATACAATAAAATGCAAACTGATCCCTTCCCAATCCCCCTCCCCTTCAGGGAGCTGAAGTCTAAAATACCTGAAAGACCAGAGTTTGGGAACTTACAGGCTGCAGGCTTGGTGCAGGCTGCCTTTTCAGTATCAAAAAATTACACGAGCACCTCAGTACAAAATGGATTTGTTATAAGCTCCCCCCACCAACAGCACATAAAGAATGTTAATATTCCTCATTCATGTCCAAGAAATGACGGTCTTGCAGTATTAGCAAACTTACTGTGTAATTAGTTGCATAATTCAGAAAGGGCAAGATAATATAGCTGCCATTTTAAAGTCACAGCTAAGTGATGAAGGTGATGGAGTATCATTTGCAAATAGGCTTTAATACTGAGGAATGTTCTTCCCCTTTAATTTGTTAGCAGGGGACTGAGAGTTGATGGGCTCCTCTTTGTGTCCATCACATATTTCTACCACATTACAAGAAAATCACAGCAAAACAAAGACAAAAACGTGCACATAACAAAATAAACCTCTATTTGTTTTCAAGATTAGTGTAGGCAATTGGTGTTCCTGACCAACTCTGTACAAAAAATTAGATTATCCTTAAAATATATCTTTGTAAAACCCAGCATTTTGTCCATGGCCTTTATAAACATTCAGGATGCTTTTATGTACACTTGAGGGCTAAGCTACTTTTGAATGCGAAGTCATAATCTCTGATGGTAAAATCTTAGGGTTGAGATTTTAAGAGAAGAGTAAAAAAACTCAGAGTCCAGAAGCATTTACAACAGAGATGATCTTGTATAATTGTCATTCAGACTATAATCTCAGTCATCTGGAGGGGGCAATCTGTGAGAATCTCCGAAGATGATGATTTTCTATCACGTACGGGGTCTAAATACATAAAGCAAGCAGATCCCATATGATCTTGAAATTAAGCAAGGTCAGTTCTAGTTAGTACTTGAATGGGAGGTTGCCAGCAAATACTATAAGTGCTATAGGCTATATTTCAAAGGAAGGAACTGGCAAAACCACCTCTGAGAAATCTTTCCCTAAGAAAACGCTATGAAGTCCATATGAAATAAAGGACAGGACACATTCTCCTTTAATGGTTGTGCAAATAGAAATAGCAAGTACACTTCTGTCCCACTTAGAAAAGAAAGGAATTTCAGCTGAAATGAGATTCCCTTATCTATTTTGTGCCAAGGAAAAAAAAGTGTGAATTTTGTGCAGAATAAATCTTGAACTGTGAAGTTTCTCATTAGTCCAGGATTATCTTTATCAGGGTTTCCTGTCAAATGAAAAACACATTTTTGACAATCCATACATACATCCATCTTCATTCCATCCATAGCTAAATGACACCATGATGCTTGATTTTAAGTATATTTCTGTCCCCTTGAATCATTATTTTGGTGGACAATGAAATCCTAATAAAAGCAAAATATACCCTTATAAAGCCCATGGAAAAATGGAAACTGTGCACATGGTTTCTTGCTTAGAATCACACTGATAGTGCAGTGCCTAGACAGAATGAGTGAAACCCCTTGTAGTTGGGAATTTGACAGCACAAGTGGTGAAGTGTGTTATATTCAGACTATACACAGCAAGCATCCTGAACATTCATTTGTTAAAATGAATGCTTTTAAAATGGGAGAGAGGGAGGAGGGAGGGAGGCGTGAGTGGGAGGTGGGTGGGCCCAGACACAGAAATGTAGTTCTGCAGGTCTGCAGGACTCATTTCAGGCCCTCCTTAGCACATACTGACTAATTTTTTGATTTGTCAGATGTAAAGAGGTTTCCATTTAGATCTGTTTTCCTCAACTTAGCGCTCTCCAAATGTTTGGCCATCCATTCCTATTATCCATGCTCATTTGCAGTGCTGATTGGAAGTTATGAGCTTTATGGGCTAAATAACTCTGCTAAAATATCTGCAGCAGCCCTGTTTGGGGAAGGCTGATCACAAATGAAGAGAGATCATGGCAGATCTGAAAACTCATATTTCCCATGTGTCTCTTTGAGCCCAAAGATCAATATGTGGCTAATTTTCCATTGCCATGATAAATCTAGATAGAAGATTAGTCTGTCTTTCTGAAGTTCATTTCACATTGAGAGTTGTCTTGTGGAAACTAAACATACTCAAATGTTGTTGTTTTCCCCTCTTTTAGGGAACAGGCTTGCTACTGTGCTGATGATTTCAGACCCCAAAATTCCTTTGGTTACAAAAAAAGTACCTTTCATCTTAAAAAAGTAACTATTTGGATGAAACAACAGATACTTTCTGTCAGGACTGCCCTTAATACCCATATAGGTGGCCCTCCATGGATCCTTTATCCACAGACTTAACCATCCATGGCTTGAAAATATTTCAAAAAAATATAAATTCCAAAAAGCAAGCCTTGATTTTGCCATTTTATATAAGGGACTATGCCACTGTATTTAATGGGACTTGAGCATTCACAGATATTGGTATACACAGGATGTCCTGGAATCAATTCCCACATGGATACCAAGGGCCCACTGTATAAGGGACATCCCTTATACTGTTAGCAACTTCATATGATTTGTCAGGAAAATATCCCATCATTTTTAAAACACTGGTGAATACTCCGTGGATCATGGCTATGGAGTCTGCAGAACATGTCTTTGATAAGAGAATGGAAGTGGACATGCATGGTCAGAGTCCATGGCTGAAGAGAAAGAGTGTTCTGAACTCCTTACTTTACCTAAAAGATTAGTAGCCACTCTTTTCCATCAGCTATCACACAACATTTCTGTGACCTGAACTGCACAAATGATGCTTTGGAATTGTCTTTAAAATCTCTTCCACAACTGTATGTTTTATGTCTTGATACACATTTTTATGGAGCTCCAATGTAGAGTAGTGGTTTAAGCATTGGGCTGTGACTCTGGAAACCAGAGTTCAGTTCCCTGTTTGGCCATGGAAACCCACTGGATGATCTTGGATGAATCACACTCTCAGCCCAAGAAAACCCCATGATAACCCCAGGTCACCTAAGGGTCACCATAAATCGGAAACAACAAGACACACAACAACAAACACATTTTATAAGTCCCAGTGCTGTTCATATTTTCAACCTTATTGTTTCAATACCAAATAGTATTCTAGTTATGAAGTCATCACAGTCAAAGTGATTTGTGGCTTTTAAAAAGAGAGGGGCTATTGTTTGTACTAGACATTTCAAGGCATTTCTTGTATATGTGTGATACTGTAGTTGTCAGCCTCTCTTTTACTATTTATATTACCTGTGGGCATGTATAAATAAAGGAAGAATGGATTGATCTAAATTTGGTCTATGTTAGTTTTGTAGGTGATTCGTAGAAAGTCTATTCCATGTTGTTTGTATTTACCTATGTGTTGCTGAGTTTTTAGAATTCTCATAAAATACTTTAAATCAACAGTTGTACGAGATGGTCTTTTCAATTGACTCCACCTTTGACTCACTGCTTGGAATGGCCAGAAAGCTGCCACACATATTAAAAACGGGGTGATACCTTAGGATAGTGATGGGGAACCTTTAGAGACTGAGTGCCCAAACTCAGTGGCATTCCTGCACCGGGTGTCACCAGGTGCTGGGGGCAGGACTTTTTGGAATGGAACTTCCACCTTCCAGGGGTAGAACTTCCAGGGAGAAAACCCAAGGCACACTCTCTCAACCTCAGACTAGCAATAGCAACCTCCCCCCCCCCCATGAAACATTGCTGCGATGATCCTTGGGGTCTAAGCAGACAAGCAGAAACCCTGTTCTTGGCCCTTAGCCCACAGCAGAACATAAATTCCCCTAGTCTCCTGGGTCTCTGTTCCCACTCCTTGCTGAGCTGAATGAGACCCCTACAGCTGCCATCACCCAGTGAATCTATAATAAATTCCCCTTAGCACAATCTGGGACTTGCTAAAGACTTATAATTTCCTTCCCTTGCTAACTTAAGCAAGCAGCTAAACAGCAACCATATTCTTGCTATGAACATTGCTCAGTTCTGCTTTCCTTCTTGCTCCGCCACTAATATCTAATAAATTAAAAGACATTGCATGATGTCATTCTGCTTTGAATTTCTCTTCCTGCATAATAGCACCCAAGTAAGTGGGAGTCTACAGTGAGATGACATCCCATCTTTGTTTTTTATCTACCAGATGTTATGAAGAGAGAAAATAAGAGAAGATTGCTGCTTTGCCTTGCAACTCTGTGGTCTTCATAATATCTTGTTTTAACCTTAAAAGGAATTATTTTATTGAACCCAGTCGGACCAGTCCTTTGAATCTTTAGAGCAGAACTGCAAGAATGCATAGTTACATATCATAATTCTTACTAGTTATTGAGAACCAGCCTGGTTTTGTGGTTTGAGCATTAGACTGTGTCTCTGGAGACCCGGGTTTGAATCTCCACTCACCATGGAAACTCTCTGGGTGACATTGGGCCAGTCACACTATCTTAGCCTTGTAGGAAAGCAATGGCAAGCCCCTTTGAAAAAATCCTGCCAAGAAAACCCCATGATAGAGTTGCTGTGGGATTGCCATAGATCAGAAATGATTTTAAGGTACACAACAATAACATTATTGGTTATATGTGTAATAACTAGCAAAAGTGTCTGGCTTCTCATGGGTAGACTAGCCCTGGCAATGTCAGTATTGCACAGGTTGCCTCTGTTGGGTTTAAGAGAAATAATGGAGTGTGAAACCCATGGCCTTCTCTTGAGGCTCTTCTCATAGGAATACAGCTGTTGATTTGGGGCAGCTGAACCTTTCCACCATAACAACATATCTCTGGACCTTCTGCTTTCTGTCTGGTTGCTTAGCAGTGCATGCAAGACACTGAGATACGTAATTAGCGATTGAGCATCATAATCTAAGTCTGGATTGTAAGAAAATGCAAGCCTTTCTTTCTTTCTTTCTTTCTTTCTTTCTTCCTTTCTTCTTTCCCGACCCCCCAGATACGCTTTCCAATTCTACCTACTGTTACTCTGGTTGCTTCCTGTCTTGCATGTTTCTGCTGCAAAGCCTCAGCTATTCTTTCCCACTTTGTCTGTCTCCTGTCTTGCATGTTCCTGCTCTGGAGTCTCAAGTGCTTTGGATGCTTTCCCACTCTCTCTGCTGCTTTGTTTTACTCATGCTGTAGCATTTACAAGTCACTTTTTGGCAAGTTAAATTCTTAACAGAATTCTGTTTGTTAATAGAATCTGTTATGTTGTGGTTAAAGAAAATTTCCACCTAATAACTGGGTGGTACTGCAGCCTATAGACACAGACACATAGCCTATAGATTAGTCTACCATTTAGTAGCTGAAGTTATATTACAGGCTACTAGACACATTTAAGTGGATTAAAATTGATTAATAAGTTTTAAAAACCAAATAGCCCCAAGATGCAAATCTCCACATTTCTCTTTGGAGTTATGCCAAGGTTCAGGTATACAGATGTCATACAAGCACAGAGGCACAAGCACATACTCTCTTTTAGTATTATAAAGTAAGAATATGCAGGTAGGTGGCAGTCAAATATCAGTTCTCTTGAGCTGGCTTCTCCAAAGCTGTGCACATGGACACCATGGCCTCTAAAAATTGCTTGGTCATTTGTTAAAGTGGCTAAAATATTCTCTTCATTGTATTCTTTTGCTATTCTTTTCTGTTCTTGCTATTCTTTTGCCTGTCTGCTTTTTTTGCTGGGCATTTAATGCAGGTGACCACTTTCGTTCTAGTTAGACAAATGGGCTTTGGGGTAGCTGGAGGGGAAGAAGAGGAACAAGCAATGACTGAACTGAAGAGGGACAGCTCTGGACAATAGACCAAAGAAACTCATGAGGAAGGGGATGTTGAAAAAGTAGTGATGCCAATAGATAGTAAGGGATTAAAACAGGGGAGATAATAATAATATAATAAATAATTTTATTTATATTTCCTGCCTCTCCCTGCAGATCGAGGCGGGATTACATCAAGGAATAAAACAGACAATACAATATACAATGTTATCTAAAAATACAATCAGTAAAACAGCACATCGTTATCAATCACTAAAATAACCAAATCGTTGTCTCTTTTTCATGCTGTCATAGTCAGAAGTGGGGGGTGTTTCTTGAGATCACCTACAAGAGATCAGATGGAGCCAGAAGAGATCTGTCTTAAATGCTTTCTTGAAGGCTTCTAAGTTGGTAATAAGACGGACCTCTTCCGGTAAGTTGTTCCATAGCTTGGGGGTCGCAGCGGTAAATGCTTTATGAGAAGTTGTTATTCGTCTAGTTTTCGTATATTCCAATAGATTCTTCCCTGATGATCTGAGAGTGTGGGGCGGTTTGTGTAGGGAGAGGCATTCCCTTAAGTAACTTGGGCCCAAGCCATATAGGACTTTAAAGGTAATAACCAACACTTTGTATTGCACCTGGAAGCTGACTGACAGCCAATGAATAGATCTTAATACTGATGTAATATGGTCCAATCTGGATGTTCCCCATGACCACCCTTGCTGCTGCATTTTGGATCAATTGAAGTTTTCGAACTTGGTGCAAAGCCCTATGTAGAGCACATTACAGAAATCTAAACAAGAGGTTACAAGTGCGTGCACCACTACTTCAAGGTGGGGACGCAGTTGGGCCAGGTGGGGGTGCAGTTGGCATATCAACCAAAGTTGATACCAGGTGCTCCTGGCCATCGCCTCCACCTGAGATGTCAATTGTAGAGATCAGTCCAGGAGCACTCCCAAACTGTGAACTTTGTCCTTCAGAGGAAGTGTGATCCCATGTGTCCGGATGATCTCTCCCAGCGGCTTTGTGTAAATGTTAAACAGCATGGGGGACAGGATGGCGCCTTGAGGGATGCCAGATGTCAGCTCTCTTTTACGAGAGCAGCTGTCCCCCAGCATCATCATCTGTAATCTACCTGAGCGGTAGGAATGGAGCCACTGAAGTACCGTGCCCCCAATACCTAGCTCCCTCAGGCGTTCCAGAAGGATACCATGGTCTATGGTATTGAATGCCACTGAGATGTCAAAGAGCACCAGCAGGGTCACACTTCCCCTGTCGATGTCCAGATGGAGATCATCAACCAAGGCGACCGTGGCAGTCTCAACTCCGTATCCTGCCCTGAAGCCGGTTTGAAATGGGTCCAGATAATCGACTTCATCCAAGACAGCCTGGAGTTGGAAGGCAACTGCCCTCTCGATCACCTTGCCCAAGAATGGTAATAAGGAGATTGGCATGTAATTGTTTCTTAACAGGGGATCTAGGAAAGGTTTTTCAAAAGTGGTTTGAGTTTAGATGGAAATTTTCCCTCCCTGAGGGATGCATTAATAATAGATTGAAATAATATTGTTACTGCATCCCCTCCCTAAGCCGTCAACCAAGATGGGCAAGGATCAAGGGGGCATGTTGTCCTCCTTACACATCTAAGAAGCTTGTCCAGTTCATCGGTATTTACAAACTCAAAATGAACACACAGGGTAAAGGACGGATCGCTCCCGTCCTTATCCCATCCTTATAATGCAATTGCATGAAGATTATTAGATGATGTCTGTCTTTATCCTGTCCTTCACTCATCCTCTCACACTATCGCAATAAGATTATCCTACGATGTCACACTTATCCCGTCCTCCCGTCACTGAAGTGGCATGGCCCCATCACTGTACCCCCATCAACACAATGACGGGACTACTGACGGGAGAAGGACAGGATGAGCACTGAAACAATAAGGACGGGGTAGGGTTGGGAACAATCCCTCCTTACTCGGTGTTATAATCTCCAGGGTCTTGGGAGTAAGATGGACAATGGAATGGGTAGGACCACAGAATGGCATGAAGGGGAAGAGAAAGGAAGACAGTTGTTGTTGTTGTTGTTGTTGTTGTTGTTAGCTGCCCTCGAGTTGACACTGACACATGGCAACCCTATGGATGAGACATCTCCAAGAATCCCTATCCTCCACTGCCTTGCCTAGATTCCACAAGCCTTTGCCCATAGCCCCCTTGATTGAGTCTATTCATCTGGTCTGTGACTTCCGAGCGTTGTTGTTGTTTTTTCTACTGACCCATGCCATTTCATTATGTGGCCATTATTTCTTCTGTGGTCATTATTTTTGTTTTCATTGTGCTCAGCATCAGACCTGCCTTTGCACTTTCATCTTAGACCTTCCATATTAACTGTTCCAATTCATGAATGTCTTCTGCTAATATTATGGTGTTGTTCACATATCTTAGATTGTTAATGTTTCTACCTACTATCTTCACTCCTCATTTTTCTGATTCTAATTCTTATGATGTTTACAGCATATAGGTTAAAGAAATAGGGTGATACTTGATCCCTTCACCTATTGGGAATCACTTTGTATCTCTGAATTCCATTCTGATGGTGGCCTCTTGTCCTTGGTTAAGATTCTTTGTCAGAAATATCAGATGTAGTGGAACCCCCATATCTTTGAGTGCATTCCATAGCTTTTCATAATCTATACAATCAAATGCTTTGCTATAGTCTATGAAACACATCCTGATACTTTTTTGGAATTCTTTGGTGCGCTCCATTAGCCATTATATGTTTGGAATGTGGTCCCTAGTGCCTCTTTCTTTCTGAATCCTCCCTTCACCTCTGGAGTTGCTCTGTCCACATATGGTTGGAGTCTGTGCTGCAAAATTTTGAGCATTGTTTTGTTTACATGTGAGATTAGTGCTATTGTCCTATAGTATCTCCTTTCTTGTGGATTGTTATATATATTGAGCGTATCAAGTCTGGTGGCAAGAAAATGGCAGAGGAATAGGAGAGGAGGTTGCCTACTATGAGGGATTGGGTGCTGTGAATTTACTGTTTCTTTCTTTCTTTGACACACATAGACGTGCACACACTATTTGGTAGAGAGTATGCCTGACTGGCAGAAAGGGAGTGGGTATTTCCATTTGTATATTTTTGTTCTGTTAAACAGGTATTGAAGTTCAAGGGATTGTTTTTGTGTTTTGTAATTTATGTCTCATCCCTGCTTTGTTCATAGTTTGGGGGTTATTTTTTGTCCTTTTTTTAATCTAGTGTTAGAATCTTTGGATTCTATCAGAAGTAAATAGATATTGGAAAGGTTGGGGATAATGGGTTAAGAGAAATAATAGTTGTGGGCCGAGAATATTCAGTTTAGCTGTAGACTGGATAGGCTTAGGTAGAGGTGCATACTGATACTTTGTTATCAGTTACAAGAGACCTTGAGTGTCAGTACAGTGGAATGCAGTGTTAGCAACTGTTAGTTAAGTTTAAAAGGAGGGGGGCAAGGGTGATTTTGTAGATGGTAAAGAAGAGGGAGGAATGTTGGGGTGGAGTAGCTGGGGGTTTTATGTATTATAATTGCTAGAGATGGGCAGTCTCAGAATCTTCAATAAAGTGCTGTTTGTTTTACCTCAAACCTGACTGATTGATGGATCAAAGAGCTGACTGACTGTTCTGACATCTAGTTTGTTTACTCTCCACATTTCCTGAATGTGCAGACTTCCATGGCAGATAGTTTAGGATGGTGTCCAGGATATTTTCCCAGGGTTCTGAGTGTCTCCACAGTCTGACAGGGCCAGTCCTACCACCAGTAAACAGATTGTAACAGTTGAGAGATAGAAGCAGTATGCTAGGAGAGGTAGCTCTATTGGTTTCTCTTCATCTTACGTAGAGAGCAGTTCCTTCTCTTGAGACACCTATGATATCATTCTTAGGAGAGAAAAGAGTAGCTTTTTCCATGTTCAGTAAACTCATTTCTCTCCTCTCTTTACCATTATATATACAGCTGTAAATACCAACACACACACACACACACACACACACATTTTTGGAGTCAGGAGCAGGAGAGGATTAGTTTTCTTCCAGTGGTTAAAACACCAAAAGTGAATGGTACAGGTGCTTGGTTCTCATGATGGGAGTCCCACTACAAAATTTTGAACTGACCGTCAAGGCTTTCTACTTTTGAGGGAACTGTGCCCCTGACAAGCATTCTTGCTGTTGAGGAGCATGTGTCTGTAATCTAGTGAATCAACCTGATACTGCAGGCTGCAGAGATATTCACACGTCTTGCAATTACTGTTTTAAAAATCAAATATCTTCTTCTCAAAACTAATTTACCCCCAGATTGAACAATACCAAGATACCTCTTCTCAGTCACGTGAAGCTTCAGGTGTCTATATTTTGCCTTCCTGAGGTTATTGCAAAGAAAGACAAATATGTACACATTCTCTGACAGATTAATTCTCTGTGTACATGTATATAAAACGATCACAGAACTGAAAACAAGACATGTTGCCTCCCAGATGGTGGAATCAAGCTCCCATCATTGCAACTCCCATCACACCTAGTCAGTTTAGTTAGTGCAGTGCCTCACTACACTAACTAATCTAACTAGGCTTGATGGAAGATGCAGTCTAACAACATCTGGAAAGTAATATTTCTCCTATTCCTGGAACAAATAGTAACTAGAAATGTCAAATCATTTCCCCTGTTATCCTGAAACTGGAGTATGGTATTTGATTACTGAGATTTATTTAGATATATATTTTGTTTAATTTTTTATTGTGTAAATGTTTGTATGTATAGTGTGCCCGCTCTGTAAACGGGCATGCAATACGCAGCTTCCAGCCTATACGGAAGCCACATGGGGGAACAGTGGTACTCTGCAGCCTCACATTCCATTATATTCAATGGGGCGCAGTGGTCTCTTCCAGCTCTATGATTCAATGGTGGCGCAGTGGTTAAATGCCTGTACTGCAGCCACTCACTCAAAACCAGAAGGTGGCGAGTTCAAGACCAGCAAAGGGCTGAAGCTTGACTCAGGCTTGCATCCTTCCGAGGTCACTAAAATGAGTACCCAGATTGTTGGGGGCAAAATAGCTTACAATTGTAAATGAAGCTGTTTGTTTAACAAATTGTAAGCCGCTCTGATAGTCTTGGCTGAAGAGCGGGGTATAAATAAAACATTATTATTATTATTATTATTCTATGATTCTATAAGCATACACACTTTTTCTCTTATGGGGGGGGGGGAATCCCAGAACGGATCCCCTGCATAAGGGAATGGTCTACCTTAACAATATTTGTAAATGACCTTAGTAACCCTATGAGGCCAAAAGGTGGACTAGATCAGTGAAATAAAAATAAAAAAAGATAATGATTTTCCTTGTGGGCCCTTGGTAAATGCTAGGGTTTCGTTCCAGAATCATAACACCAGAATCTGTGGATGCTCAAGTTCCATTATATAATGTTCTGTAGTAAAATGGTGTCCCTTATGTAAATTGGAAAAATGTAGGTTTGCTTTTTGATTCCTGCCCCCCCCCCCCCAGATATTTTGAAGCTACACATAATTGAATCTATGGATGCAGAATCTGTGGGTACGAGGGTCAACTGTACATAACAGAATAATCTGGGAATGTCTGCCTTAATTTTGTTCTGGGACAAATTTTAATCCATTGTGTCTCCTTATTTCCCAGCACAAATGGACCCACGTGGCCTGTCTCCCAGACAAATTAAAAGTGACAGTGATGATGATGACCTGCCAAATGTGACCTTGGATAGTGTTAATGAAACTGGATCTACAGCCCTCTCTATAGCCAGAGCAGTTCAAGAGTAAGTATCGAGTTTTCAGAGTGATGCCAAGGCGGATGGTGCCTCATGGAAACACCTGGTCATATGACATTCTTTAGATATCCTGCATCTGAATCAATAGAGATACCAGTCCTGGCTGTTAGTATTACCTTTAGCAACAGACTGCACTATATGCCTTCAAAAGTAGGAGGATGTGGACCATGCTTGTAGACATGCAGCAGTCTGCCTTTAGAAGTTGATTTCCCTCTCTGTTTTCCTAATTAGCTGTGAAACAGGTGTATATTTTTTAAATAATTTGTTTAATCTTAGACTTGGGCTAATAAGAAGATAATATCTGATTTGCTTTTGGAGCAGAGATATTTTAAACTGACATTTAAAAAAAGACATGTTAAATAAAGGTGAAATTACTCCTTTTAAAAAAACTCACTTTTTCCATTTGTTTGCGGAAGGAATATATCAGTTCCTGTAGAATGTGTAGTCAATACTGAGGGGGAAAAAAGAGAGAGAGAGGGATTGGGAGAGACAGATACTGTAATAAGAAATGAGTTCTGTCAATGTGTGTTTTGGAGGCAGGCTATGTGAGTAAATGATAGGCACAACAAGGTAATGTCATCAGCACATGGAGTGACGCCATATTTCTCATTTTGTAAGTGCTACTTATTCAGCAGTTTGCTTTATCTGGTCAAATTCTGGAATCTGCTTTGTGTGGCATAGAAAACACATAAAGACTTTCCTTAGGAAGAAGAGTTCCAGTGTTTGAATGAGCCCACCTGAGAACTGGAGTCCTATTATGGATGCTGCTATGCTAGGGAAGTGAGATTGTCAGCTGCCAGAAGCAATGGCTTCTCAATGGTGTTGACTTGGGGACTTCTCCTGAGGTGAAATTCACTGCATCTGTAGTCTTTTTCTTTTAGAAGAGCAGTTACAACTTTTTTGGTCTCTAGAGGTCCTTCCTGTGCCCCATGGTTTAATATTGTCTTCTGCTCATCTTTTGTATTTTGCTGTTGATGGTGCTGCATGTTTGTATGTTGCACGTTTTATGATTAAGTTATTGTTTTGATTTTAATTTAATATGTAGCTGTTTTGCAGTTCAAAAATATCTATGTGGCACTGAATGAAAACTGGGATTTGTGCATATGGGCCCTCTGTTATTAAGGTATGGTGGGATGTGTTGCCACATAAGAGGGATCTCACTGGCTTAATGAATATAAAGAGCTCCATATGTCACAGGACCATGGAATGATAAAGCTGGAATAGATCAAAAGGCTAATTGGGACCAACCCCCCCACAAATCAGTTTCCTAATGTGCTACCAAAAGGAAAGTAAAACATCCCTAATTGTTATGTGAGAAGGTCAGTGATGCGGTGAGATGGTTAAACAAACCATAGACTTTCTTTTCATGGTTTGTTTAATGTGATATCTGAACACTGACAATCCAGAAAAATAACCATGGTTTGTGTGTATGTGTGTGTGATTTGTTGAAAAAGATACAAGCTAGAGTCCAGGTTCCTGTTGGTTTAGACCTTGCACTAAGCAAACCACAAACAGAGTATCTGTTGTTCACTTAGTCGCTCAGTACAAATAGAAGTGATCAGTGTGCTTTACAAGTCAGAATATTGTTGTGTTCTGTCTTGCAGTAGTGTCCCTGGGGGGTCCGGTGGTGCGAACTGCAATAGGTGACACCCCAGAGGAGGGGGAACCTGATCCTCCCCCATCCTCCTTCCCTCCCTCCCCAATTGCTCCACTTATAGTCCCTACACACACACACACACACAGGCACCTGAGGAGATTTTGAGGTGGTAAAAGGCGGGCGGAGGGAAAGAGTGCTCCCTGCTGTGTCCTGGGGAGGAAAAAGGGAGGATTCAGGCACCAAGGGACCTTTGCATGGGGAGATTTTGAGGCAGAAAAAGGCAATAGATGCAGCTGTGAAGGGAAGGAGAGGGAGAAAGAAAGAGAGCCAGATGTGTGTGTGGAGGATTTTCAGGTTCAGCAACAGAGGGACATTCCCGTGAGAAGATTTGTGGAGTGCTGAGATGGTGGCGGGAAAAGGCGACAAAGGAGAAGAGGATGGCAAGGCGACTCTTTCTTCTTCTTCTTCTTCTTCTTCTTCTTCTTCTTCTTCTCTCTTTCTTACAGAGGAGAAGGGGGCGCCTGTGTGCACTCAGCAAGGCTGAGCCCGCCTGACTGCCCCTCTTTGCAGAAGCTCCACCCGTTCCACTTTGGAAGTCCCACCCTCTACACAGGGAGACACAAGAGGCAGGAATGCCACTGCTCTCTTGTTCTGACTTCTGAATATGCCCTGTCTTTGATCTCCCCCTTCATTTATTGAATCCGGCATTCTGTATCTCAAAGCATATTGGGAGAAAAAGAGTCTCCCATTTTTGCTGCTGTTGGCTGTAGGTGACTGCTGCAGATTAAAATGACTTTGGCTGTCCTTGCTCCACCAGTATAGCTTGCAGTGTCGGATCAAATTGTGATGTTGATATAATAACAGTTTGTTACAGCATTGTTTTGCAATGTAATAGTCAGTCAGCCTATCCAAGATGTTCCTTTACTTATCAAATCAGATCTTCAGACACTCATCCCACAGTGCTTTCAAACTGGAGTCGTTTCTGTCCATTTGGGGTAGGTTGGACCCCAAACAGTATTGCAAATATGCATGGTTTGGGAAAAGTCCAAAAAGCAACGTACACGCACAATCAAAATTGGGGGAGGGGGAATCAGGGAAAGAGTAGAATATTTGTGAAAGATAAAATAGAATTAATCTTTCCAAAAGTGTTCTTCAGACCTTTTAAGATGTATTGAATCATTTTTTAAAAAATATGTCTAGTACCAAGTTTAGACATAACAATGCAATTGTAATATATTTGTGTTTTTGAAGTGGTGATTTAATGTATTGGGAAGCAGTTCTGCTGAACTATTTCTGACCTGCACTAGCAGAGTGTTTGCACTCTTCCCTTTTCTTTCTTTCTTAATTCAGTGCACTGATCGGAGACATTAAAAATGCTGATTGTAGCAAATATTCATCAGGGAGCAAAAGAGGAAAAGCACACTGCTGACAAGCAGTCATAATACTCCCAGGCTAGCTGAAAGCTTTTTCGTTGTGGTCGTTGTTGCTGCAGTTGCCTTAGGTAAGGCTGTCCCCATAAGAACTGAGCATAAGCATTAGCGAACAAGTCAGGACATGGGTGTCATTGCAGCAGTGAGGGAAAGCTACAGGCAAACAAATAGGGAATGGATAAGCAGACTTGGCAGCATTCAGGGTCAAGATACGGGAAGACAAAAACAAGAACAGTGTTCTACAACAAAGGGCTGTAAGCAGAAGATGCTAACATTCATGCCAGCAGTCTATTCCTGCCTCCCTCTAGAGGCACTGCTGGAAGCCTGGAGGTCCTAAATATCCTAAAAGCACCAGGTCCCATCTCATCTTGGAAGCTACGTTGGGTCAGCCCTGGTTAGAACCTGGATGAGAGACTGCAAACAAATACCAGGTTGTGTTGGCTGTATTGCAAAGAAAGGAACTGGCAAAACTCTCAGAGTATTTCTTGCCTAAGAAAACGATATGAAAAATTCATTGACAGATAACTTGCAGGCACATGCACACTCAGAGAGAAGGCTGGCGCTCCCCCCTATTAAGAAAAAGCCAGTAAAGTCACTTGGCTTCTGATAAGATTGATTTTAGAAAAGGGCAGGACTGAAGTGTGATTCCTGATGATGTGCTGCAGGAGAACCCTATCTGTCATTTATGCCAGGATGATAGCGCACATCAAGTAATACTCCAAGATGCTCCTTGGACTGTAGCACCGTACATGGCGTCCTAGTTTGGTTGCATGTCATGACTAGCCCTATCTTAACATTATGGATGTGATTCACATAAGAAAGAAAAGGATTTTCGTGTTTTAGTGGCACAGGATTTCAAAAGACCATATTTTTACCATTCGCATACACATTATTTGCAACAAAAAAATTAACTAGTTGAAATACTAACATGACTTCACTGAATATGTGCATGGGAGATTTCTCAGGTATTCTCAAGGCTGCTCCAATCAAAAATACAGTAAGTCAAACTAAAATACCCTCTGAATTACGAGGACAAAATATATATATATCTGCATCTACTTTTCCTTTTTCAGTTGAATTTAAACCTGATCATACTTTGGGGTGGGGGGGGTGGAGTGGGGTGGGGGTGGAGGGTTCACTCCAGGACACAACCACTCTTACAGGACACAACCACATAGTCCCAAAAACACACAAAAAAGTATGGATGCAGGCCATGAAAGCCTTTGACTTCACATTAAACCTGATCAGTTTTCTCAGAGATAGGCCTTTGATTATACAACCCCACTTTTTAAAATATTTTTTTAAAAAACCTCTTTTTCAGTATGATTTCTTTTCCATACATGCTAATTGTTCTCTTCAAGCACCAGATCCTGTTTAATCTTGGAAGCTAAGGAGGGTCAGACCTGGTTAGTGCTTGGATGGGAGACTGCCAAAAACATCAAGTCTTGTGGTCTGCATTTCAGAGGATGAAACTGGCTGTATTTCAGAGGAGGGGTCTGAGTATTCCTTGCCTAACAAAACTCTATGAGAAATTCATGGGGTTGCCATGATTCAACAGGCAACCTGAAGACACACACATGCACGCACGCACAGTGAACAGGATAATATTTTGATACTATAACTGGTTCTTAAATTGGATATCTCAGTATAATATCAGAACCAGTTAGATTTGTTTTGTGATGGCATCACCAAAGGCAAATGAAGACAACTGCAGGCAAGTGATGGTATTATGAATACAAAATCTGACATCTCCTAAAAATGTTGATAAATGGTCAAAAGGCAGTCATTTCCAATAGTCCTGAGGGATGGTGTGTAATGTCAACTCATTCCTTCTGTACTATGAACTATTAAAATAGAAATAACTTGTTATAGAAAAGATACATACAGGTTCAGCAGTGTTGACATGCAAACACATACACAAACACAGAGTACTGTCTTGTATTTGTGCATTCTTTATAAATTAATATGAATGATTAGAGGCATATGCTATATGGCAAAAATAAAGTGCTCTTGTACCTACTTGTGATGGCTCACATACCCTCCCTTTATGTGGCAAGTCTTTCTTCACTCATGCGGAGGCTACTGCAGAAAGTGCTCCTCAGTGTTCAATACCTACATCAGTCAAGTTGAAGGGAGAGCATGGTTGAGAAAGTCGGGCATAGCTCTGTATGAAAGCAATTGTAATTGGTTGATTTTTTTCCCTCACAGTCTCATTTACTGAAGGTGATAGGGTGAAGGCCACTTGTGACACATAGTACTGGTTGTTTTTTCTTTGTGTGATTCTCCATCTGAAAATGATGTGGAATTAGATTGGGGTCTGTATCAGCCTTGCACAGCCAATTCTTTTCAACACTAGTACACTTGAAAGGCATTTAGCATTTGCATGTTAATTCAGGAGTGTGGATTATGTGGATTGCTGGAAGGAGATACAGAATAGTGTCAGATTTTGATTTTAGCTCAGCAAAAATATACATCCAGTACATAACTCCAGCCATGTGACTAAGGCTTTACACCAACAGTATTTGCAGCCTGAAAAGACTCTGATGACACCCTGATTTTCCACTTCAGGTGAGTATCTAAAAAGTGAAGGAGGGGACTTAACAGAGCTGGTGGTTTTCTGGGTGCAGGAGACAACCCCAGAATTCCTCAGCCAGTTTGGCTACTGGCCCCTAGCTCAGTGCAAACTGTGAGATCTAGTCTAACATATTGAAAGTTCTTTGTTCCTCTTATTTATATTAGGATGCAAAAAATATTCACTGATTTTCTTATCCTCAGAAAAAAATGGAAATGGTTGAGACTCTCACTGAAAATCTCAACAAGATTTTTTTCCTTATCGGCAAGAATAAAAATAGGAGTCAATTGTTGTTGTTTTGTCAGCAGCAGCAACATCAAGTAAAATGAAATAAAATATGCTCAAAATATATTTTGAGCAAAATAAGCATATTTGCCACATAAACATTGTGAATTCCCCCCCCCCAAATCGTTATTATAAAAAAAGGACAAAGCTCTACAAAATGTGCAAAAAAAAAAAAAATACACAGTGTGTATGTGTGTGCATGTGCACTTATGTGTGTGTTCCTATTTACTTTCATGTGAGAATGAAACAAGTGAAGATTTACACCCCTGGTTTGCACCCTGTGCCTACCATTCGGTGGAGCTCCTTATTTTAGACATTTGCTCAAGTGGATTAGAATTCATTTGTTCTAGAGAACACGCAACATGAGGCTGTTTTATATGAAGTCAGATTATTGCTCCATCTAGGAAATGGATAAGATGACAATGTTACTAAATGAGAACCCAGAAAAAGGGTGGGACGAAGACTGGGAGTTACTACAAAACCACTATGAAACAAAATGGTCTACTGTATATACTCAACTACAAGTCGAGAAATTTATGCCCAAAAATTGATCCTAAAATTTGGGGTCGAATTATATACAGGTCAATACAGTCACCATAGTTTGAGATCGAGTGGAGGACACTTAACAACAACAAACAGTAATATTGCTCATAAAGCTCCTTTAAAAAGCAGCCCCGATGCCCCACTCTCTGTGTCTCAGCAGTAATTGCTGAAAGAGCTGCGAGGCACCAGTGTGAGCGTGCGTATAGTAATTCCCTTCTCAATCCTATCTCCAAACCTTTCCCCCTCCTCTTTGCATTTGCCCATTTCCCTCCACTTTCAACCCAATCTCCAAACCTTTCCTCCTCTTTTCATTTCCCCATTTTCCTCCACTTTCAAGCTAATCTCCAAACCTTTGTTTCTCATTCTCCTCCTCTTTACATTTCCTCTGTAAACCAAGCTTCTCTTTTTCCCCCTTCCCCTTCCACTTTGAAGCTGATCTTAAAACTTGACTCTTAAATTCTGCCCTCAACTTATCCATGGGCCATATCAAAATCCATGATTTTGGCCCTAAAACCTTCCCTCAACTTATACATGAGGTCGACTTGTACACGAGTATATACGATACTTATCATATTTAAATCTTACTTGGCTACTGAATGGGAGATTGACAATATAAGATATACATATGAAACCAAATATTGTGTACAACCAATAAATAAGATAGAGATAAATTGTACGTACAGCACTGTGTAAATTTACAGCGCTATATAAATAATAATGATAATAATAATAAAACAACTAGCAAAAATAAAAAAGGTGGAGATGTTTTATTATACTAGAAAGAGTTATAAATTGAATTAAGATTATTTCAATGATACACAAACATATAAATGCTAAAAATAACAAAGGGAAAATGAATTGATCTTGGAAAAATGTTGAATGTAAACTTTTCATATATTCATGTGTTTTTTCATGCTTTCTTTTTGAACAAAAAGCTAATAATACAAATAGATTGTTGCTCCATCTCACCATGTACTATGTTGTACCATGTATCAACTGGCAGAAGGCAGTTGGTAGCAGTTGGATCTTCATTATCTGCTTAAGACAACAGAGTACTATCCAGTGTAGATAGTTTTTAGATTGTTTCTGAATCTTTTGCTACACATGGAACTCCATCTTAATGGCTCGGCAGGATGGAGTCATTCAGAATTAAGCTAGGAGATAGTACTAGTAAGCTAGGTTTCAGGCTTTTGAAACCTAGGTGCTTGACAGATATAATGTATGCTTTTAGCACAATGGCAGCTACTACCTTTAGTTTGACTGGAGGAGTGAATCAATTCTGGGTTTCAACCTGAACTTAAGGGAGCTATCCAGGGTGCTGAATCCTACTCCTACAATAAATTTAAAACCTTGAACAGCTGCATCAGAGTTTGGACTAAATCCTAGAGCAATCCTAATATCAGAGCCCTGACCTGAGGAATAAATTCCAGCTGTGCTCAATGTTACATATCTCTGAATTTGCCACCTATGCTTTATCACACTAGGGAGCAAACAGGATTTAAACGAGAGTTAAACAGGAAATGCCCTATGTTTATCATAGGACATTTCCTGTTTAACTCTTGTTTAACTCTCGTTTAAATCCTTGTTTGCCCCCTAGTATGATAAAGCAGACCTGTGTCACCGATGGCCAGTCCGAAGAGATTAGATAGATAGATAGATAGATAGATGTTTAGTTAGCATAGAATATAGCATATCAACCTTTAAGTCTAATATTGGGTTTATTGATAATCTTGCCTTTGTACATTGGATGCTGTAGCCAATATGTCCTTACCTGGGAATAAATAAATAGAGTAGCTGTTAAATCTGCGTGAACATGAAAAGATTATTTTATATAAGCCTTCAGAAGAGGTTTTTTTAAAAAAAAGTTCTGTTGGCAGTACTGAAATAGCTCTGAAGCGTCAACACCTTGTGGTCCTATACAGATTTTTTTTTTTTTTAAAAAAAAATCTTTTTATTTTAAAAATATCCCAAAACAATAAAAATAAAACAGTAAATCCATCCATTCACATTTTGTATCAGTTAGTCACTTGACTATACAGTGTGTCCACCCCATCTGCGGGCTTGCCATCCTCGGGCTCCAGCTCATGCGGATGGCAAGCCCTGAACATTAAAATGGGGTGCGCGCAGGAGTGCACGGCCATAGCAAACAATGGGACTTTACATCTCGCATTTTTTCCCATATATGGGGGGGGGGGCGGTCTGAAACGGATCCCCCATGTGTACAAAGGGTCCACTGTATATTAAAAAGTTTGACCAGAGTCTTGTGTGGGATGTTGAAAATTTTGATGATATTATGGTGTATTGTTGATGTAATCGATAAAGGGAATTCACTTATCTTCAAAAGAATCATGTGTGATGTATCCTTTTATTGTATCTTCCCTGTATGTAAGATTTTCCATTAGCCATGTATAAGATCCTTTCCCACCATCTTTGGATAGAGAAATGAGCCATTTTCCAGTTAGAAGCCATTTCTAGTTTTGCATTTAGACATATAAATACTATATATTTATATATTCTGAATCACTGCATTATACACATTTTAGCATTGCATCTGTAACAACATATTACAATGGAACAGATTCTAATCTCAAAATCACTATGCAATACCCATTTTATAATTTAAAAAGATCAAGGTAATCATGGTTATGTGTTTTACTTTATTACAAATATATGGAGTCACTTCATATATTTCCTGGAGAAGGGAACTTAGAATTTACAACATTCAGGATCTCATATTTGCCTAGTGATATTTTCAAGATAACCCAAGGTAGGTAAAATTGCTCTTAACTGAAAGCATGTATTTGTCTGACACCTGCAGCGAATTGTATAGTTAACAGAATGATTGAATGGCTGAACAAATTTGTTTGATGATGAGTGAAACATATAAACACTTCAGTGTATTTTTCAAGATGTTAGTGCAGAAAGAGAGTAAAGTTGTAGAACAGTAAAGATGTGTAGCTTATTTTAAAATGCTGAGAAGATACGTTAGAGAGATGGTTAAAACCATAGTTTTCTTATTATTTCATTTCATTTCCATAATGTGTGGATATAGATATAGATATAAGCCCCCTCCCCCAATTTTAATTTTAGGAGACTACAGGGGTAGCAAAGAGGTGGCTTTCAATACCATGTTGAACTGCAGCTCCCATCATCCTTCATCAATGCTTATGCTATCTAGGACTGATGGGTTTTGACTGGAGGACCACAAAGGCTCCATCCCTTCTACTGTAGGAGAGACAGAGTTGATTTTATTTCCCCAGATGCCCTGGGCATTTTGTTATTCTAAATCATCCTGGGAGAAAATGACAACTTTTACACAGAAATTACTGAAGAAGAAGGTAACATCTCACACATGGCATTAGAGGAGGCATGTCCATAAATTAGCAGAGTCATGTCCATTTGTCCATAAATTACTGCTAGATTCATTCTGTAACATACAACATTTGAAGCAAATGGGGCACAGTGAATTATCTTATGGATAAATGAATGACCATTCCTAGTCATTTTTCTGTCCTTTGAAGAAAGTGCTCACAGAGTCATGCATATGTATAACACAGCACCTAGGATATAGCCATGTAGCATAATCCTATGCATATGGTCATCTTGAACAATAATAGATGAAACGATTAGAAGCTCTCGGGAGCACAAATCATTGATCCAGATAGAGAATTACCTATTATAGCTCTGCATGATTTACATATCTGACTGTTGCCCTATTAATCTCCATAGAATCATTAAGAGGTAGATAATGGTGCTCCATATCTGGATGAGGGTACTGGGAGCATCCAGTCTTTCTCTCTCCTCCTCCTCTTCCTCTTCCTCCTCCCCCCCCCCGCCTTTCCATACAAACACATGTTACCGGTTGAGTCTCCTTTACCCAATATGCCTGGGGCCAGAAGTGTTTTGGATTTCAGATTTTTTTTTCAGGTTTTAAAATATTTGGCATATACGTAATATGATATCTTGGAGATGAGACTGAAGTTAAATATGAAATTCATGTATGTTTTGTACACACTTATACACATAACATAGAGGTAAGTTTATAAAGAATAATTTAAATAACTTTGTGCATGAAACAAAGTTTGTGTACACTGAACCATCCACCCATGTGGACAATTTTGGAGTACAGTATTTCAGATTTCAAAATTCCAGATAAAGGAGACTCAACCTGTATCTGATATTAGTGAAGCCTGGCTTGTTTCTCTGAACATCTGAGCTGAAACGTTAATCTATACTATTATGTAGTATTGCAAACTTTTGACTTTTCAGCGTTCTTTTTCTTCTCTAGCCAACCATAAGAGAAGATCAGAAGCTTTGGCTTACTTTTTTATTAGCTGTTAATAATAAGGACTGTTACTGGTTTACTAAACATGTCATCTTCATACCTTCATTTAGAAAGTTGGCTTACCATATTTCAAAAAACAGTTCAAATTGTCCACAATTCATGGTCAGTTCAAAATGGTAGCAGTAGCCTCAAGTTTTATACTTACACCCGAAGAGGACTATAGAGAAGGGACCAAATGAGCCCTAATTTAGCATGACATCTGGACAAGTTCCTAGTGAATTTGCTATTATTACTTACACCCTTCAGATCATAAGACACACATAGATCAGTTACTCAAACAGAGTACCTTTTTCATATTCTAAAATTAAACTTTTAGGGTTCCAAAGTTCTGCCTCCAATTTCAAAACAGAAATATGTGTATCTAAATTTTCAGAACTTTGAAAATTGTGATCTTTAAGTGGGTTCCCCATTGTTTAATGGGGCTTGTTTAAATATAACTTTGCATAAGGTTGCAAACATGAAACCACAGAACCTTTCCAGGTGTTCTTTTTTCAGTGCATTTTTAAAATTTAACTACATGGTGCTAAAATATCACCTGTTGAAACCTGCACACCCTTGTGTTGTTTCTATTCATCACCAAAACACAGTTCTACATTAAAATATTTGCTCCCAATATTTTCATTAATGTGCTGAAACAGCAAATGAAATTATTATTATCGAGACAGCATTTATCATTGTGTGTAATCATTTATTTATTTCCGTCAGAGCTGCTGAAAATCTGTATTTTGTGAATTTCTGTGTGAACACATTCATCCCTAGAAAGTTTTCAAAAAAGAAAACAAGTTACATTCCCTTCCCAGAGTACATGTCCTCAGCACACATGCGCAACAAACAGCATGCTGTCCACAAATCAGAATGTTATTTCATGTCCAGCTTTCTGGCTCTCCAGCCCGGGTCCTGCCCAATTAAATGTTTTAATTCAAGCTCAAATGAATGACTCACTGGAGCAAGGGGTTGACCAGAGAAGGAATAATACTGAAACTGAAAGCACACCAGCTTTCCATTCTGTGCAATGGATGCCATGGGAGTTGGAAAACTCAGCTGGCCTTATGGGAAATCTTACTTTGGATATAGGAATCATGTCCTTACTGACTGAATTTTAAGTCTGGGTGTTTACTGCTTAACAACTAATGCAGCTTCCAAATTGAATGTCAAATATTTCTGTTGACAGGAACTCCCAGATATCATTTTTAAAAACCTCACTAAATTCTTTACATTGCCCAGTGGTATACTTGAGTGACATAACGTTATGCTCCTCACAGCTGTTTAAATCCTAGTTGCAGGCAAATTTAATGTGGAGGAATGCAAAATCCTAGAGGTAGGCTATGTGCTTGTTTTTGCTGTACATTTCCCTCCCTGTTGTCTATACCCTTCTGCAGTTGTTTGGGGTCTCTTAAAATTCCTAATTGTCTGTGTTCAATTTCCAGAGAGAGCATGTGGGGCTGTGCCAGGTCAGCTGTTAACACTTTTCGTTTTTTCAACTCCAGGTATGAAGTATTTTATTGTGAATTATATAATGTTGATGTTGTGTGATTTTTGAGAAATAGTTTAAATCAGTTTTATTCCTCTTGTGGGAGCTGACTTTTGTAAAAAAAAAAAAAAAAAAAAGTGGAGAGTAACAACTTTTTGGAGGGGAAAATACAGGATTACCACTTAGAGATTTTTGCTTCATTTTCCTCTTCAAACCTGCCTATTATCTCCTGGTATCTGAAATCCTCTGGAATCCTAGTGTGAAAAAAATATAGTGCATAGGCCTGCACCATTTGTCACACACCAGGCTAAATGCAGCACAGCTCCTCTGTCTCCAAGGCTGTCCAAAGCTGGGAGGGGGACAGATGCAAGGGTGTCATAACTTTGGATTCACTGGTAGGTTATATTCTTCATAAAGGATAGCAAGTTTTGCTGATACAGCAAAATCAAAGCCATCCAATAAGAGCACATTCAGTATCTTTGTATGTTGAAAGCCTGTAAAAGGGAAGGAGCCAGCCCAACTCTCAAACCTACTTTCATTCAGCACCCACCAAAATAAAATTTGTATAGGATTTTCACTCCTATTTTCGTTGAGTCTGTCCTCATACCACCTCCATTATATTCCTATATTTGTTTCATGTTCAGTTTGCAAAACTATGTGTCTCCTTCCTGCTGTGAAATTCACAAGCATTTTACACATTTTCCTCCAAGATGCACACTTATTTGTATAATTTACCTTATCTATATAATTTTCCCCATTGATTAAAACATGTTTTCTGAATATTTGGGGGCATTTTTTAAAATAATAACGTACATAAGATAGATTATATGCTTTGTTCCTAGCATGCTTTATCCCTTGAAAATACTGTTACTCATGTGAATGGTAATATGGTCAACACAAGGTGTACATTTTCTTGCAAAAATGCTCAGGAGATATAGCAATGATACCTTCATTGAGACTGAAAATGTAATTGCATCCCTTTTTATACCACAGACAAAGGACACCTATAATCTTGCTGTCTGTGGTCACTTCAGGCCTGCTTCACACTGGTAGTTGAAGCCCAAAATCTCTTAAAGGGCACAGTTTGGGGACCACTGTTCTACATCAATGCCATTGAAAAATTAAGGCATTTGTTTGACCCATCCCTGATATGGTTTTGCCTCGATTTTAATCATTTCAGTAAAATCTTTTTTGTTTAGAGAGAGATTTGTTGGAATTGTTGATACCTGTTTGAACCACATGGGTATTGCTTCACTGAGATGGATTGCTACCAAGAATAGGAACCAACATAGTTTGTTCTTTTGGAACAAAAGAATTTGCCTTATACCAGGTCAGAATATTGGTTCACCTTAGAGATGTACATCTTCAAATATTTAACTACTGTATGTAAAATGAACAATTTCCACTGTTTTCTCCCTGTTTCATAAGAAACTAAATATTTATGCTAACTTCAGTATTAAATACCTAAGGATAAGTCAATCACTCTCAGCCTCAGAGGAAGACAAAGGCTATGAACAAATCTTGCCAAGAAAAACCCATGATAGGGTCACCATAACAAATTACTTTGATGTACATGAAAATAATGCATAGGGTTGCCATAAGTCGAAGTCGAGTTGGAGACAATGAACAACACCAAAATGCTGTTTTTAGGACCGGCCTGGATCTGATGCCTCTTGGGGCAGCATGTGCAGGGTCTTAATCACTAGGGAGGACAGTGAAGAAGAGGGAAAGCCCCTCTCCCTCTCCTCCTTTCTCACCACACTCTCTCAGCCTCTCCTCTCCCTACCCCATGGAGCTACCAACCAACTCCCCCAATATATCCATGTTAATTTTTGTTATTAATCTAAAGACCTCTCCTCCTTCCCCTCCTGCTGTTTCTTCCTGCCTGGATTACCAGAGTTCTTTATGGTGGCTTGGCCTTAGAAACCAAATGCTAGGCCAAAGTGGAGCTTGTCCAACTGCCCTTCTCTTCCCACTTCTCTCCCTAGGCAGTTTCTAAAGAAACCAGAGGACTGCAGCAGCCACGTGGGACTTGGAACACCCTCCTACTTCTCTCCCTGGTTGGTTGCTAAGGAAGCCAGAGGTCTGCAGCTATCTCATGATGGGCTGCTGCCACCTCACCAGCCACACAGGAATTTGAAGGCTCTGGGGGCTGCAGCAGTGCTGGAGGAGGTGGAGGAATAGGGCACAGAAAGGGAGGGAAGAAAACAGAATTGTATTTTTTGCCTTTGCACAAAATAGGAATTCTGGGCATCCTGTGGAGATGTGGAAGATGTTGATCCATATGATAACAGCAGTGGCAGTGGCTCTGGCTCTTGTTCCCTAGGTAGCATACTTCCTGGCAGCTCGGTGTCTTGGCTACATCCACCAACATCTCCCACATCCCCAGCGGCTGCCCAAAATTCTTTTGTGGGCTGCAAGCAGCCCACAGGCCACATGTTGTGCAGCCCGGGTCTAGATTGAGGAAGTAATAGTTACTCTATTCTGGTTTGGTCAGGCCAAACCTGGAATATTGTGTCCAGTCCACCACAATTCAAAAAGTATGTTCATAAGTTGGAGTGTGTCCAGAGGAGGGCAACCAAAATGGTGAACGGTGTGGAAACCATGCCTTATGAGAAAAGACATAGGAAGCTGGGTATGTTCAGCTTGGAGAAGAGAAGGTTCAAAGGTGATATGATAGCCCTGTTTAAATATTTGAAATGATGCCATACTGAAAATATCTCCCCATACTTCTTGTCCTCCTTCACAATATTGTGGTAGCCATGGCATTTGGGGGCAGGGTAGAGGGGGGTGCAGAGAAGGTCCCTAAGATCTGCAGAGAAGATCTCTATGTGACCCCCCCAGATCATAGTTGGGGATGGTTGGGGATTTTGTTCTTATATGATTTTGGTTTTTTAATATAAAAATGTACGAATCCCATTTCTTCATGCTCAGGACAGAAAGTGTGGAAGAAATAAAAGTGGTAGGTTTATCTATGAAAGCCCAAGATTTTGTGTACTTAACTCTTTAAAGGCAAGGTTTGAATCTTTCCACAATAAACCATGTGATTGCTTAGGGTAGCCACCCTTCTTTCCCTAGACAGTCTCCTCATCTGTAACACTAGCCAGGTACAACAGGGCCTCTCTATGCTGATAGTAGTTGTTCCTATTGTATTTAGCCAGGACAAAAGGAGAAGGATATCATTTCAGTATGTTTTGGGGGAATTTACCAACATTTGCAAATTTCTCCATGGTTGGAATGTTTGTTTTGTTTTTTAAATGTAAATATGGGCAAAACAAAACTGAAAGATTTCACCATCTTTCATTGTAAGCTGTTGGTGTGTGCATTAGCTGAGCAGCCCTCTAGCTAGACACTGAGGTCTGCCAGGTGCCAAATAGACAGTCCTTTCACTTTCAAGTCCCACAGAAAAACAAAATACTTGACAGGCTGTGTCAGAAGATGTGCAGGCCAGGAGTGTTTATAGTGGGCAACATTATGTCACATTACATGATAACAGAAAAGCCTTCTTGCAGCACACCATGCTAAAAACAACAAAAATCTCTAAAGTGGATCTCGGTATACAAAGATAAATGTTTTAAATTGTATTTGCATTTATGCTGCTTGGCCCAGAATAAAGATAACACTGGTCATACTGATTTGGGGAATTTGAAGAGATGCCTTCCAAGGAAAAAAAAACTTTTCTTAGCACTGCAGCTGTTGTTGTGTGCCTTCAAGTCATTTCTGACGTATGGTGACCCTAATGTGAATCTATCACAGGGTTTTCTTTGCAAGGTTTGTTCAGATTTGGGTTGTTTTTACCTTCCTCTGAGGTTGAGAGTGTGTGACTTTCCCGAGGTCACCCATTGAGTTTCCATGTCTGAGCAGGGATTCACATCCCTGGATCTCCAGAATCATAGTTGAACATCCAAACCACTACACCATGCTGGCACATAGCCCTACAGTGCTGTTGTTCTTAACTGCCCTCGATCTGGTCTCAACCCATGGCAACCCTCCACTGTTCTGCTCAGCTCCTGCAAAGTTATACCCATAACCTCCTTAATAGATTCCATCCATCTGGCATGCATCCTTCCGCTCTTTGTACTTCCCCTCCATCTTTCCTAGCATTATTTTTCCCCCAGTGATTAGATGTTTAATATCCAGCCTCTTTCAGAGATCCTCTTCCCAGTGTGCTTCTTATCAAGATAAGTGCGGGTAAAGTACGGCTGTGGGGCTGCATGCAGCCCCCCACCAGGACTTATTTTTAAGACTTCCGATTTCCTCAGACTTTCTTTTCTTTTTCTTGCAACAAAACCCATTGATTTCTTCTTGAAGCCTCCAAGAGTGGCAATTCACTTTTAAAGTATGTTGCAACATAGTGTACTTCTTTTTAAAACAAAACAAAACTCCCCCCCCCACACACACACACACCAAAAAAAGAGCAGAAGTTAACTTCCAAACATGTCTGGGATTTATTTTTGTATAGTCTTAATACTGGGGCAGAAAATTGGATGCTGGCCTGAACCTGGTTTCTGGTTTAAGGTTAACCAGAATGCTCCCTTCTGTACATAATTTTTTTGCTGGAGAAAAGACAAATTTCCAATGCACTCTGCTGATCATTCAGTAAGATTTTGCATAACTGAGTGATTTGGCTAGAATATTTGAGGACTATGCAGAACTGAGCCAGTTTTGTCTCCACTGGGTCAAGTCATGAATTTCAGTAAAATGTACAACCATTTAAACTCCACCTCCACCCTCACATGAAAGCTGTACTACAAATGATTTAAGTGGTATAATTCTAGATTGTACCACTCCCAATTTGGGATAGCGGTGGTTATCATATTTTAAAAGATTTTCTTGTGTTGAACGCTCACTTCATGGTATCATCTTCTTCTTCATAGGAAGAGATGCTTGTCCAACCTTTGTGATGTACAGCTTTTCTATGTACAAGGTGTTTTTTTTAAAAAAAAAATAGGGGAAGTGTTATGATCTCATGCCTCCAGTCTGAAAATCTTTTGCTCTGATCTACATACAGTACTGTGGGCCCAATATCAACCTTCAATTGTTTATCCATGTGACACCCATACATGACACCCTCATGTTTAAAGGCCTATTGTGGCTGGTGGATTCCATGTCAGCAAAGTGGTGAATCTCCTCCAGGTTTCAGTCCAGATTTTAGTATTGGTATCCAAGGGGCTAAACATATAGGGTCAAGGCCCTTGGATAGATCCTGTGAAGTCTCAAACCCAAAATGGATTCACTGGTGAGTAGGCATGGCACCCACCCATTGCTACTGCTGTGTGCTATACCTCTAAGGCTCATAGTGTGATGGAAGGATGCTGCACACATAGTGGCTGAGCATTCCGTTTTAAATGGGAAACATGCTGTATGGAAACACCATTTTCAGCCAACCGGTGATCTTGTTTATATTGGGCCTTGTGAAATGGTTTTTATGCCTAAGCCTATTTAGTTCTTTTGAAGCCACAGAGGTGTAATTCAATGTGCATTTCTCCTAAAAATTCAACATTTCAGCTTCACCCAGTGCAAGAATTTATAGCAGTAGTTACTGACAGCAAAGAAAGAAGGGCAGGTGGCTAGTGATGTATAGAAATGAAGTGTCGGATTTGCTCTTGTGTTCTTTCATTCTTCAGTAGTTTAGAGCAAACAGTGACGTAATTTCAGATGGCTACAAATGCTTATTACTGCAGAAGGAAAGTGCCTTTCCTTATGTGGTTTGGATACTCCTCCCTTCCAAAAGGAGCTTCTCCAATGTCTACTCAATCTATGATTATCTTCTTGAGAATTCAAGAGTAGCTGCTCTACTTTGAAACTCTGTGTGTGTGTGTGTGTGTGTGTGTGTCCCTGTGTGCACAGAAGACATTTGCAAGAGATAAAGCAAATGGAAAGTATAATGTGTGATCTTCCTTTGCCCTCTCCACTGACTAGTGCCTTTTACTCAATTCCCTTCCCTTCAAGACTGGCTGCTAGGTTTTATTTTGGCACACTGGGCAAATGCTGTCACATACATTCTTTGGGTTTATGGTGTCACCAGGATCACTACAGTATGACAGTTAGTAGTGCCCATGTCTGTGGGGCAATGAACTCACTCTGGGAGATGCTCGCTGTCCAGGAAATTTAACGTCAATTTGCAACACAAAAAGATACCAGCTTTGCAATCTGGTATGTGTCCCAGTAGCCACATGCCCAGAAGGAGGAGGTGCCAGCTTGCAAGAAATACCCCTCCATACCATCAGAACCAAGAACAAAAACAGCAAAATGTAGGCCTGAGACTAGCATCTTCATTTTCTTTCTCCTGTATGATTTTTAACACCTTGCCTGATGAAAAAGCTAGTGGAGCTTTGAAAGTTTGCAACATATATATATAGTGCATTTTGGTTGGCCCATTATAGGCATCACTGTTTGGTGGATTTGGCATCACTGTTTGGTGGATTTTTAATGTTATTAGTTTTGAAAAAGGCTGTGGTTGTTGTTGTTGTTGTTGTGTATCTTCAAATCATTTTTGAACTTATGACAACCCTAAGGCAAACCTATCATGGGGGTTTCTGGGACTTAGAGTGTGTGAATTGCCAAAGGTCACCTAGTGGCCATAGCAGGAAATCGGACCCTGATCTCCAGAGTTGAAATCCAGCGATCAAACCACTACACCATGTTGGCCTTCACAAAAAAGGCATTCTAGGGCCTAGGGGCATAGTAACATTTGACAAGCCTTTTTAAAATATAAAAAACAGGAAAAGGTGATATAGTGGGAGTGGCAACACTGAGAAAGGCAGTTGTAGCGCAGAGGCTGCTGAAAGGCAGGCCTGGGGGCAGAGTCAGGGCATAGCATCCTGATGACGCACACCCAACTCCACCTCCCCAGGGCACTCTGATGCTGTGCGCCGCTCCAGATAGTGCGCAGAGTCATGGCGTGCCTCCAGCGCACCAAAGGGGCACCATATAGCCGTGACCGCCATGGCTATCGCACCCTTTCAAGGGTGCAAAAAAAGAGCCACTTTTTGCGGCTCTTTTTTGCACCCTTGGAAAGCTGGGTTGGTGCTGTGGCGTGAGGTTGCCATGGCCCCAATCTGGCTGAAGCCCCTGTGAGAAACAGAACTGTTCCTCTTATACTTATATCAATGTTACAAAGTTTTGTGTTTCTTAAAACACTGATCTGACCTATGCTTTATTCATAGCACCTACCTCTTCACTGTTACTCTTTTGTTCGACTAACAAAACCTAACTGTTAAGACCAGGATTATACTATACCTAGAATTGTTGCTGTAGTGTGGCATGCACATGCAGTGTGTATTGTGTACTAACGATTCTTTGATGGGGAATGAACAGCAGAGTGGTCAGTACTAAAAATATGCCTAAAGCATTCTTTACATGACCGAAAGGATGGAATATAGTGACTTTTGAAAAATAGTGTCTCCTTTCTTCTTAGCCATGCAGTTTTGATGGCCTTTCAGAAGTGTGCAGCAAGGGTGCATGAAAACATTTGAGAATGAAATAGTGGTCTGCATAGCATTTCTCCAACTGAGGTGAAATTTGGATGTACAGATTGATTTTGTCGATTTTATCTTCTAGTATTGCAGAACAAATCTGTCTGTTTCACTTTCTGTAACATTATTTTTCTTTAAAAAATGCACAAGCAAGACTGCATGTTCTATTACATTTTCACAACAGTTTGCAAAAGTGGTTTTATTAAGGCTATGCAAAAATGCATATCTAGTTTTATGTGCATTTTTCTGCATATAGTGGGGCCTCAGCATCTGCAGACTTGCCATCTGTGGATTTAAGCTGTGGATTTAAGTACCATTGGGGATACAATGGCAGTTCGTGCACATGGCCACACCACCATTAGGGACAGTCCCTGTTGTCCCCAATGGTACTGCCGCTTACACATACCACCATTAGGGACAATAGGACTTGAGATCCACGGATTGTGATATCCGTGGGGGGAGGGTCATCCAGAATGGATCCCTATGGATAGCAAGGTCCCACTATACAAAATTTTCTACATATTTTTGTATTCATTTTCTTCGTTTGTGTGTGTATTCCTTTGACATACAATTTTCATTCATTACTTCCTTTTTGTAAGCCAATTTATCCAATCTATGCATTTGCATCCACTGTTTTTCCAAATGTACACATTTTGAACACAGTTTCTTCATTAAAAAAAACCTGTATCTGCAAGCCATTTTTGATAAGAGATCTGAATCACAAACTTTGAAGAATGATAATTGTGTTCTGGTTCACATGTGCCAAAAGATCAATTTTGTTTGGCTCAAATTCAAATACAAACTAAATTTCTTATCGGTTCATTCTAATATCTTGCTGAAGAGGCATGTAGGAGATGGGTGACTGCCAACAAATACCAAGAGCTATATTTCAGAGGAAGGAACTGGCAAAAACACCTTTCAGAATCCCTTACCCAAGAAAACCCTTTGAAATTTGAAACTGGTTCACCAATTAATACAGTTAATACCTCCATTAATGAAGCCTCTGATCAAGAAGGTTCTTTTAAACCTGCCAAGCCAACCCCGGCCCGGCCCCCTTTTCTGCCTTATTCTCTGTCTAGCTGGAAGAGTTTGTTTTTTGTTTGTTTTTAAAAAGTAATTGACACTGGAAAAATGATGGAGGACTGTCTGCACCACATCTGCAGTAAATAATACAATAAAGCTGGAGTTGGGAAAGAATGGGAATCTACTCCAACCAAGTCTACTGGAAGTATATGCGCCTGCAGCCAAGGAAAATGACAGACTAATCATCCTTTACTGAGCATGTATGGACAGCACCTGCTGCCCTTCTCTCATGGCTGCTAAAAAAGCATAGATCTAAATGTTTGGCCACCAAAATGATGATCATAAGAAAAGTGAAGAATGGTGAAAGAAATAGTCATCATTGCGGCATTTGGGAAGGAGCTTTCAGGTGATCTCAAGAAGATTAAAAATGGCTACCCATACTCTGTTGCAAAATCTCCGAAGAAGGAGACTACACCACTGTTCAAGTCAGCATGTCAGTGTTGAGCAGCTCTTACTATCAGGAAGTTCTTCCAAATGTTGAAATGGAACATGTTGAAGTGCTATTCTTTGTTGATGTATCAGAGCATATGCCTAGTCTTTCCATGTTATTTGTGCCCTGGTACCAAATTTCCTGTTAAAGAAGTAATGTTCAGGAGCACATCTATTTCATTAACGGAAGTATATCTATATATTGCAAGAACCCTAGGAAGCACAGTGGATGTCTGTGCATTTCACTCTTCCTCGTGCCCCATTGGATCCCGGATTCTGAAGGCTAAATCAAGTAAAATCAGAGGCAGATGGCAACTGTTTCCTTCACCACATCTCTCTTCCCAAGTAGTGCACTGCTATTTTTCATATTAATGGTAACCATTCATTTATGAAAGAAAATAAAGGGTTGAAAATGGAGACAGTATAGGGGAAGATTATAATTGCTCCATACTGGAGTACCTATTGCAATTCAAGATTTCTCCTATCCATAGATCCCCATTCCAGATCCATGATTATGCAGGATAATATACTACCAATATATGCCACATAAATGCCAGTGTCTTCATTATATTTCTTATCCTTTTATTCTCCCCACCCAGTATTCAGCTTGCTCTTGTATTTTTCTTTCATTCCTGTTTTATTCTGTGGCCACACAGTTTGCTCCCTTCCACCAGATGGGCTGTGTTTGGCAGCTGCAAGATCCAGGTGCCAGATTCTAGAATATAGCTTTCCATGTTGGCATCTAGGGCCTGCTGTTGCCTTCCTAGCTGACAACTTGGCTTACTCTATGACTGGCAGCTGTGGAGCTGCCTTTGGGATTTCATGTAGAGGGAAACAGTTGTGAGTTGAAAGGATTGCTTGACTTAAATTATCCTACTCTCTGAAAGCAGTTTTCTAGGACTGTGTTGAATTTGCATACAGTTTCTTAAGTTTTTTGTTTTGCTTAAATTTGACAAACCCCAGTGGATACCAAGGGCCCACCTCTTAAAACTATAGTTCTTAAAAATGTAAGATAAAGCAAAACACACCTCTCCATCTTTAAAGCCTCACCCAGCCCCATTTTTAACTGTTGAACCATATACTCTCTCTTAGGCAAGGAACAGGTCAGGATTGCTTGATATTGCTCTAACACTTTTCCTTGGTGACTTCAGCAAGCTGCACACATGATATCGAGAAGAGATACAAGCACATTAGTTTGTATAAATCCCCTCAAGGGTCATCTACAGTTTTTTTTCCTGATTTTTTTCTTCATGGTGCCAGGGATTGCAACTAGATCTGGCCACTTCTAGACATCATGGGCACTCTGGAGCTCAGTGCACCTATAAATTCTATTCCATTGTGGAAACCTGTCCCACCAGACCAATGTTATGAGGGTTAATTGGAAGGGAAAAGTGATAATCATTACTTTCAAACAATTAGAGGAAAGGAAGGATACACATATTATTAATAACTTGTTTGGTTATGATGTTAGAGACTAGACTTCTCTAATCTGGTGCCCTCCAGATTTGCTGGAGTACAATTCCCCAAAGCCCACGGCCCATAAAACTATACTAGTTATAGGAGCTGTAGTGAATCACATTTTGAAAGCACCGGTCAATGAAGACTATTTCAAACCAAGGCCTAGAAAAAAAGTAATAAGTGATGGGTTTAGGAGTCTAGTGCTTTGAGACTGATAGATAGACATATAATTTTATAGCTTTTAGACAGCAACTCAATACATGTTATAAACATAGAAATATATTTTTCTGTTAAGAGTATGAAGTGTACAGTATATATGTATGTATTTTAATTCCTATCGCAATCTTGGGCTCCCAAAGAAGGTTTTGTTAAAATGTGAGTATATAAATGCCAGAAACATGCAAACTGGGAGTTACCTTTTGAAAACTTAATTTAAGTAATTACTCATTTGAGCCACATTGGTTCTCACTATGGGAGAAAGATGGTGTATAAATAAAACAAAATAAATAATTAGAAGTGTTCATTATTAGAGATCGATTTTTTTTTTTACCATATTGTGGAACTTTCCTGTGATTCAAACTTACTGAGGAAAAAATTATGCAAAAAAAGTACCACTGAATTCAGAGTGGGTTATCACCAGTTAAATGGATGTTGGGCTGTAGTTGGTTATTATTGATGTCACTAGTAACTTGTTATGCAAATATTACTAATAATTGCCATAATTATTAATTAGCAGTTAGCAAAACGGTTGAAGAAAGTTTGTGCAATAGACTTACTTGTTAGGGAAGGAGAATGTGCCACTGCATAGTAGGAGAGACAGACTTTATTAAATCTTGCAGGTTGTTTTTTAATTTACTCACAGAATATTTTGGTTCTGCATGAGTACAGTCAGTCCTCCATATCCACAGATTCTTTATTCGCTGATACAAGCATCCACAGCTTGAAAATATTTTTGAAATATATAAATTCCAAAAAGCAAGCCTTGATTTTGCCATTTTATATAAAGAACACCATTTTGCTATGCCACTGTATTTAATAGAATTTGAGCATCCATAGACTTGGCATCCATGGGGGGTCCTGGAACCAAACCCCAGTGAATATCCAGGGCCCACTGTATATGAACCTTTTTCACTGGAGGTTTATTGAGTCTCCTGATCATCTGTGGGGAAGGCTTGATTTGGATTTCAAAATACTAGGATTATTACATAAGCATAGAAATATTAATCAATTCCTTGTGTACGTTTTAATTGATTGACGTGTTCGTAGGTTAAATCTTCATAGATTGCCATTGGATTAAAATAATAGTTCTGATGGGGAGGAGTAATCAATCATTCTCAGGTAATACACACATATTGCAGCAGGATGTCTTTTATAGTGGACATTATTGTCTCTGTAATGGATTGGGATGAATTACTGTCCTACGATAGCATCTGCTAACCACAGCTTTTCTAAATATTTGTATTACACCAGTGAACCTCTTTGTTATTTATTAATCTGTCAATTAATCACCTTCACTGGGAAGTCATCACTACTGAATAATGGCACTTATTTCTGAGTAATCATGTATGGGATTTAACTGTAAGTGCTGCAGCCATATAAAATGCACTTTATACTCTGCCCAAATCTTTGACCACTGTCAGGAATGTACACTACTTTTGAATTTAACAGAGTCGCATTGTGTGAGCCGTGGATATGATAGTTTTATACATATTTTGCATACTTATAAGCCACTGAGGAAGACTGCTGTCAAAATGCTTCTGGCCTTGAGTTCTATTATTTAAATTTTTTTAGCATTTGCTTACTATCATTGAGGTATTGCTACCCTTTTAGAAATTATACTGGTTCTTTCTGCTGTTGAGTTTATTTCTATTAAGGTTTTCACATTATTGTCCTTTCATTTTGAGAAGTGTGATATTGATGTTGTTTTTTGGTAGAACCCTCTGATGCAGTTTTTTAGGAATGTACAGAGGCCCAGACAAGTGCAGATATTTAGCTGTCTATTGATTAGAACACTAGCATCTTGCTGGTGTGACCAAAGTAATATTATTTCCCTACTACTCCTGAAAGCATAGCCTTGGTCTGTGTCTCTGTGTGTTATAATGGGGTTGTATCTGTGGAGCTGAAACTGGCCTTGCCTGTTAATGTTGCTGAATAAGTGAGAGAAAGAGAATATACTCATATTCCTCTGATAGTCTTAAGATATTTTTTCTTCTTCTGATGAAAAGACAGACTATAAATGCTGTTTATCTCCCTGTCTAGTACACAAAATCATCTGCATGGATTTGTGTGTTCCATTTTGATGTGATTAAGTGTTTTAAGCCTATTGATTTCATGCTGGGGATTAATGATGCTGCATGAACAAGCATCAAGGAATAAAATATATTTACATGCTTGATTTGAAAACACCCCCTCCCCAAGAAAAAGACTTCAGGCAACCTGTTGCTGAATAAGAAAGAGATAACAACAAAGTAAGACCAGTCCTATAACTGTACACTGAAATAGCTCTGAATCGACTCATTTTTAGCATTAAAAAATTCAGGAAGAAGAAAGCTTGATCAGAATTTATTATACCATCTTGAATACTTAACACAAGCATTTGATTTATTCTGCTGAAATAAGAGATTAAAGGGATTTCATTATCACTAACTGTGTATTGGATTTTATGATCAGGAACTGTGTATCACTTCTGAAGTAATCAAAGAACAAGTGCTTATCCACTAATGAGCAGGTCTCTGTGTCACTAAAAAGAGTGCTGGTTTTAGCGAGTTAAAGGGCATGACTTATAGATATGTCATATCTGGGAAGGAAATATAATATTTATGATTGCAGGTGAAGTTCGCAGTTTGCTGCACTTTCGCTCTGAATCCCACACATCACTAACTACATCTTGTGCACAGACATGTCTTTAAAAAAACCTAACAGCCATTTCTTTTTACAAGAAGAGTACTTTGGGACATAATGGAGGGATGTGGTGGGTTGTCAAATCTTTTCTCTGCTCCTGGCAGCAAAGATCCAGTTTGCAACCACCAGCCACTTTTCCCCACAGACCAAAGTCCAAATTTGCAAGGATTAACACCTGTTGGGAAACCAAGAAAATGGCTGAAAGGATGGAAACACTGGTGTGACATAGAGCAGGAAAAGATGACAGGAAAAGAGTTAAGCATGACTTCCCTATTCTTCTTCTTCTTTACTCCAACTCACCCACTTCAGAAGTTTCTCTTCTTTTTGAAACAACAACAAAAAGCCAGTGGGTTTCTATTAAGCATGTTTGCATGCAATGGATTGTTAGGACCTTAGTTTTCATTTAGCCCAAACAGTTCATTCTGTACTCAGCCAATTGCCAATGGAAGCCTTGTCATGCTAGTTTCACATTTATTGCCCAGCCAATTGGCCATTACAAAGCACAATAATTAAATCACAAGTGGCTAAACATGAACAAACATTCCCAAACATAATTGGAAGCTCCTAGTATAATTAAAATCAAATTAAAAATTGTACTACCATTACAGACAAAATCAGAAAACATGGATTTATGGTAACTGTCCAGAAAGTGTATTGAGTGGTCACCCTTTTATAATCAAGATCATACTAGTTATAATGTAATTTGTAGCTAAATGCCACTTATTTTGAAAGATACTATTAGTTTCACAGAATAAAAGCATATTGACTTACAAAGCACATCCCCCTTTTAATGCAAAATATTATTTTGTATTTACTGCCTCCCTGAGCTGCAGTCTGTTCTGTGGAAGCTGACTTGTATTGGATACAGTTTCTTTCAGGAGGAGAGTGTGGGATGTGTAGTAGTTTTGTAGTATGGGAGTAGATGAAGTGTGTTTTATTGAAAACACCTGCTTCAGTTCTCCAGAAGCATCAATACCACCCATGAAGTTCCTCAAAATCACAACTTATTCTATAGTGACAAAAACTGAGGGTTGGAGCAGGCTGGCACGAAAGAGCAGCCCAAGTTCACTCCAGCTAGAAGTGGGTCAGAACCCTGCTGTCCATGCAGCCCACTTCCAGGACGGTCCATGGATGCAGAGGCTGACTATCCCAGCTCCTTTTTGCTTGCCCTAAGCACCAGAGTGAGGCTTTGGCATGGCTTCCAGACACTTTGGAGGCGTCCACTGTCTAAACACCTCACCTACAAAGCAGTTGGAGTCTACTTCATTTGGCCTGTCTGTTTCACTCCTTCACTAGCTAAATTCAAATGGAATATTTTTCCTTTCCAGTCCTCATCATGACAGATGTGGCATATGTGTTTCATCTAGCAAAGTAGTTAGTGCTGCAGCCTAAAACCTCTTGTTTCCAAATGCATGTGGTGAAGTTAAATAAGTAAATCACACACTTGGTAATTATATGTAGTGTTAAGAAAGGGTAGACTGCAATACAGCATTGGTAACATTTTAAATGTTGATCTGGTTTTGTTGTGTCTGCATGATCCATGCAGCTTGGGTCCTGGCTGTTTTGGCAATACAGCATACCCTTACCATTCATGGGGTTTTGGTTCCCAGGAAGAGAATAAGTGTGTATAATGAAGTCACATTATAGTCAATGAGTGGCCACGTTGGTGTGGCCACATGCACATGCTGCCATTGGTTATAATGACTATAATCATTATCCATAAGTGAAATCTAGAAATGCTTGGGACAGAATCTTTTCATTCTTGACACAACTCTAGGACTACTCCTCTGGGAAACCTTTAAGTGATTTATCCATGTAGGGTTACTGCATTGTCTCATACTTTTAAACATATAGTTAAACTGTCTGGTCAAATATACTGATTTGTTCATTGTTACTGGAGGTTCATGGTACTTTAAAAAGCTATAACGGATGCCACCATACAGTGACTGCTGTGATGGCATCATCAGTCACAAAATGTGTGTCCTGGGGAGAAGTTGATGTAAATAAAAACAATGACTAATCTACAAGGGTTGCTTCCACAGGGTATTGTGATATTGTATGAACCCCCCTGGATCTTCATGGGTTTTATTCCATCAAAACAACAACAACAAAAAAACCTACAGAACTGTGGATGCAGCAGTGCTGCATGGTTTGAAGCGTTTTGAGAGGCTGCTTTATATAAAATCATGGGGTTCTATAATGATCCGTGTGCCAGATCCATAGCTACATTCTATGACCAAACTGGAACATGACTTTTACAGTTTAGACCATAGGAACATATGTGCTCAGTAATTTGAAGGTGGTTCTGGGAGAAATTCCAAATTATGCAAATCCAGGAAGGTCAGCTTTAATTCTGATGCATCTAGTTTTTACCACCATATGTGGCACTTGCAGGTGTCTTCTCTGTCCACTCTCTCATTCTTCTCACTGTGCTGTCACCCTGGTCTCTTTGTTCTCCTCCCCTGGTTTGTTGAGACTTGCCATCCAGAGTTACTCTGGGGGGATGAATATAGTGGGCAGCTTTACCTCCATCCAAGTGCTTCATTTTGCAGTATGCCTGGCAACAAGACAATTTTTTAAAAGATAACTGGATTAGGATAGGAGGAATCTCAAAAGGAGAAGGAATGTCATTGGTGTCCTGTAAGACTTCAATGGGTACCACACGGTGGCCTATTGTTGTGTTGGTTTTGTGGTTATGTTACAGAGGTAACAAAAGACTGTGATTCAGAGTGCTGCTATTCAGTATTTCAGACAGACAGTGAATCTGCCTTGCAGGTTCTCCATTCTGTTTCTCATTCCCAGGATTTTTGTTTCTTTGCCATTCCCTCTATAGTCAGTTGGCAGTTCTAATAGCATGCTCAGTCCAAGAGCTTAGAAAAGTTCCTCAGTCTTTTATTTATTTATTTTTACTACAGCTCCCATGTTGGCTGAAGGATAATGCAAGTTGTACTTCAAAACTGAGCTTTTCTAAGTTCTTTTCAGTCCTTACCAGGCTTCATTGTTTCCTCCACCACCACCACCCCCATAATTTTCCCCTCAAGAAATTTTAAACTTGTGCAAACTTTAGAAGACTTCCCTTCTGTGAATGGGTGACTACACAAGGATCCTAATTTATAAAATAAAGTCTGTTAGCATTGTTGTAAACTATGTAGTTTCAAGTCAACTCTGACACAAGATGATAATTTCATGAGGCTTTCTCAGCAACATTTATTCAGAGAAATTTTGCCATTGCCTTCCTCTTAAGCTGAGATAGACTGGTCCAAGGTCACTGAGTGGGTTTCCATAGCTGAGTGGAGATTTGAACCTTGGGACCTTATTGCACACACTTTTGCTCCTGATCTGGGCATGGGCAGGGGAAATGTGTGGCCAAGTGAAAACACATTTATCACATGCCACACTGTCCTCAAGGTGGCCCCATGCCATTACCCGGTGCTAAGCCACCCCTGAACAAGCCTCGGGCCCATGAAATTTGAAAGGCGGAATCTTTCCAGCAGAGCAAAATCACACAACTAAGCCCTGATCAGGCATGGCTTAGTGCCAGGCAATGGCATGGGGATGCCTTCAGGACAGTGTGGCATGCATTAAAATGCATGTTCACTTAGCCAAGTGCATCCCCTGCCCATGCCCAGATCAGGAGCAAAAGTGTGTACAATAAGGTTCTTGGTCTCTCAGAGTTTTAGGCCAACACACAAACCACTACACCATGTTAGTATATTGGATTTTTAAAATATTTTGATTAGGTATCGTAAGTTTCTGAAATGAATGGAATTGCCATATGAACCTGTTTATGAACCTTCAGTATTCAGTTTGAAGGATGAATATTTTCTGAAAGGTTTTCAAACAGATTTGCATTTTCTGCTGACTAGAATTCAGGTTTTAGTGTCATAGAGATATATATTCAGATACAGATACATTTCATGCTGAACATTTTTCAGTTCAGATTGCAACTTGTCATACCCCCCCCCCCCGGGGTGGAAATTGTACTCAAAGCCATATTTTGTGCTATTTTTGGCAACAGCCTTGTGCAGTGACTCAGCTTTTTGTGTTTGCATCTTGTATGAATGGTATACAAATTCTGTTCTAGGGCAGGCTGGGGAACCTGTAGCTCTCCAGATGACATTCTCTCCATTTCACATTAGATCTACAGCTTGACCAATGGTGAGACATGATGGGAGTGTATGAAAGTCTCACGGCTGCCCAACCTGGTTCTTGGGGAAGCCTGTGGGTCCCTTGGCTGACATGTTGTTAAAAGAAATGCTTACTGAAATTAGGAACTTTGAAAAACATGGTCTAGAGCAGCAAGTTGAAAAGCCACACAACCACTGCCAGTGTTGCTAGACATTTGCTGAGGCTGGCTTCTCAGCAGGAAGCCCACAGATCACCACCAGAGTCTCCTGGCCCTGATGCTGCTTCTCTTGCTGCTTTTCTTGCACTGCCAAAGGAAAAGCAGTGGCAAGAAATAGAAGCATACATAAGGTACAACAGCTGCTACTGTCTTCTCAATCCTGTCAGGACAGAGAGGGGCCTGCCATGAGTAACCTATCCAAGACTTCTTCACAGTCTTGGAGCAGTGTAATATCTAGCATTCAAGAGCTTTGAAAAAAATGTTTTTAAACTAAAACTTCTAAAATATCCCAGCCAGCATGGCTGGAAAATTCTGAGACTTGTGGTTGAAAACCAAAATGTTTCCAAGCTCTGCAAAAAATTTCAGTGTGCTTTTTTTAAAAAAAAAAAAATGTGTATATAAGGGACAGTGGATCTCGTGCTAGCTAGAAGAGTGAGCACGACTTCATTTTTCCATCATAAATTATGCAGGATCTCTCGAATCCTGCACCTGCACAGAGGCAGGAAGCTTGTAAGTAATCATTCTTCTTTTCCTGGGTTAATACTGACTCAGAAAAGCTCAGCTAAGTTTCAGAAAACCTGGTTTTCTAATGAGCAGTTCCCATTGGCTTGATGTGCTAATACTCCAGGCCAAGTCTCTCTCTCGCTCTCTCTGTGTCTGTCTGTCTGTATCTGTGTGTCCATCTGTGTATGTGTAGTTTTCCTCCTTTTGGTTACCTGCCTGGCTGCCAGAACTGACAGGAAAATGTAGCCATAGTGAGTGAGGTAAAGCATTTGTCAGCAATGAGGAGTCAGATTCACAGTATTCTGGTAGGATTCTAAGGATTTTGAAAAACTGGTCCTTGAGTATTGAGCACTAGGAATGAACATGAAATGTTTTCTTTTTTTAAAAGACAAAAAGGAATGGGATTGAGGGCAACATTCCATTGCTGCTGGGGGGGGGGGGAACCTTTTTTTTCTGAGAACCAATTTTGGCCTTTGCCTATTGTTTCAGTAAGAATTTAATTCTGGAGTTTTCTTATGACTTTAGTAAGTCTAACAGTGTGCATTTGTGTCTGTAAAGTACACATGTACAGTCATATTGCTCTCCAGGAGCTTTTTTTTAATGAAAGTACATTAAACCATACAAAAATGGCACTTATCATTTTGCCAAAACCATATTTCAACATACCAGTGAAATTAAGCTAAAAATTGTAATGGAGTTGGTTTTGCATTTTTGGCTAGCGAGCAGGCCGTAGGAAACTTGTCATCTTTGGCTTTCAGAGCTGAAATGTACACAAAAAGTGTATAAGCATTGGCTTGTATTTATTAAGGGCCTGTCTGTGCCAACCGGAGTGATGGGGCACCTGAATTCATTAACAACGTACAGAAGGCAGAATTTCAGCAGGGCCATTTTTCCTTATACCAGCAGGGCAACTTGTATCTGACCAGGATCATGTTTGTTACACAGCTATTAAGAGTACTGGAACTTTTTTCTCCTCTACATGTCCGTAGAGTGAGCCCTCCTCACTCCTGCAACCCCTTCTCCCATTCACCTTCAAAAACTGTTTTTTTAATTAGTTTAATACAGATATAGTAACTGTACATCAAAATATACATACAACAACATTGCATACAAATAGATGGTACACAGAAACAGACAATATACCTAACCTACTAACAAACACACTAACAAAAAAGTAAGATAACTGATAATTGTTTGAAAAGATTAAATACTTCCTGATTAGCTGTACCTAACTTGTTCAAATGGATATTCAAGCTACTTCTTTAATATAGCATTAACAAATTGGTTTACCTTAATGATTCCTCTTATATATATATAATTCATATCTCTAATTAGTTTAATGATTTTTATCAGAAATAAGTTTTTATTAGTTTAACAATGAAGAGTTGCTATATTTGTAACAAAATTTTACCATTACACCTTGCTACTGAGAAATCTTAATCTTAGTACTAAGATATATACAGTTTCCTCTGCTGCAATACAAGAGTTTCAACCTAATTTTTTTTTCTCCCTCTTCCTTCAAAAACTGTTCTAGAAGGTTGGAAAACCCTCTGAGAGGGCTGAAGGGGAGGGAGATCAGGGAAAAGGGGCATTGCATAAGTGGGTGTTTGTTCATGTAACACTGAATCTTTTTGGGATGAGAACATTCCTATACAATGCTGCCTTGTGTGTTTTTGGTTCCGAACATTGGTGGATCTAGCCAAGTGCTGTCCATTTTGACTGGCATCGACTCTTCAAGAGCTGTAGGCACAGGCCTTTCCCAGGCCTTTCAACCCGAGGTTTTTTAAACTGCCAAGAACAGAACCTCAAAACGATATAAATGCAAAGTATGTACCCTAAGACAGGGATGGGAAACTTGGGACCCTCCACATATTGGACTGCAGCACACAGCACCCTTACTCAGAATTGCCAGTAGTGAGGATGATGGAAGCTGCAATCCAACAACATTCAGAGAACCATGCAGTCTCCAGTCTAATGGGTTATCCTGAGCCATATAACGGAATGAAAGTCTTAAATGAACATATATGCAGCAGCACTGCAGCTATGACACACATTTATTTTTAAAGAGCTGACTATTTTACTTACTTATTTATTTTATTTTATTTATTTATATGCTGCCTTTCTCCCAGGCCGGGACCCAAGGAAGTACAAATAGCACAAATATTGCCGCAATTGCAAAAAAGTACAGCAGAGTATAAAAAGATCTTCCCATACATTCTGATGAACTGCAAACTCACATTTGTGGCACACACACTCACTCTTCATCAGAGGGTGGGGAGAGAGAACATAGCACATTGTGCTACCAAACCCAAATGTCTCAACACTCTTGTTTCCTTTTATTAACCCAGTGGAAAATATTGACCCTTCTACATCTGTTTTTTGCAGCATTTAAGCAAAAGCACAAGGGACCTTACAGAAGTAATTGCGGCAGCTCTAGAAAATGGAGATTGGTTGGCCATAGTAATGTGCATTAGAAATTCTAAACTGGACTGTCACAATCCGCTTTTCTGGGACTGCCAAGACAGTTCAGAAACTGTAGCTGTTTCAAAATACTGTTGTTAAGGCTAATGGAAAATCCGACTGTGCACATGTTGTATCGGTGCCACACCGGGAAATTGCACCGGCTGCCTATTTCAGTGTTGTTGTTGACTTCCAAGGCTTTGGAATAGCTGGGAATCAGACTACTTGAAAGAGCACTTTCAAGGTGATTACAGGAGGCTGTACAAATGTGCCACATCTAGGAGGAAATGTATAAGTGACTTGAAGGAGGGCCTTCTCCACAGTGGTCCCCAGTCCTCTTCTTACATCAGGGACATCACTTCCTGGCACCATTTTGAGAAGGACTGAAGAAAACAGAGGTATATGCCCATGATGTGTGGAGCAGGCTGAGGCCTACAAGATGGTTTAGAGGATAAATTGACTCCCAGCAATTGCTCCCCTAGGAAGGGTGCACACATTCCAGGGATGAGGACCTACACTGTCTTCTCCCCGCCCCCATCCAGTAACAGCTGCACAATGCCATTTCTTCTACAAGATTTTCTTCTAAGCTTAGGGAAAACCCCACACATTTCCTTTAAATCAGGGCATGTGAGGAATGCACCCCTTGCTTTCAAGCTGAATAACTACATCTAGGAAGATTCTTGGAGTGTTTTAAACTTGAAAATGAGGTGAGTGTTCCCCAGGCACCTTGCTTTAAATTGCTGGCTACTTTTCTACTGGTGCCGCCATATCAGAAGATTTGGTAAACTGGAGAGAAGAGCAACAAAAACAGATGGGAGACTGTGTGTGGGCCATGTATTGCCCACCCCTCTCTTACAGATACAGCAGGCACTTACAATGCTGTGGATTTGCCTGTTAGTAAAAACATAACCACCCAGCCTGCAAATCATTGCTGATCCATCGTACTGACTTTGCTGGTCCCTGAGTACCTTGCCATCTATTTTACTGTTGTTTTTATTGTGTTATTTATTGCAAGGAAAGGCAGTCTACAGTACATTACATTGTATCGCAGTGTACTGCATTACATTGTAAACCATTCTGTTTTTTATTACAATGAAAGGCAGTCTACAAATAGCTCAAATATTTTTAAAAAAACAAAAATGAAGACGGAGAGCCCATTTCTCCTTTGCATCTGACCACCCTCCAGGCCCATTCAAGGTGTCATTGACAGGCCAAACCAGGCCGGTGTGGTTTCAGAGCCCTCCTCAGCAATGGACTAGTCAACATGCCCAGAAGAAGACCTGGCAGACTGCTGCATCTGCAACAGAGTCCCACTGGATATACAGCTGTTGTGTTTGTTATTGTTATTTCTGGGGGAGGTGTGGAGTTAATCCTGCCGATGAAAGGTAAGAATGCTGTCTGCTTGTGTATCAAAACAGGTGTGCAGCTGGAAGGCAACTTGGGAGTTTGTCAGTGGGCCTGGGAGGAATTATGTGAGCGGAAGGCTGATTATAAGAGGAGGCCAACATTGTCATACTTTGGGAAAGTTACTTTTTGGACCAATGACCTTTAGAATCCTCCAGTCGGTATGCTGGCAAGTAACTTTTCTGAGCTCTGGCACTGTGAGCTGAGTGCCTCATCTTTCTTTCTTTCTCCCCCCCCCCCCATGTCTCCCACACTGTCACTTTCCAGCTATTAATGTGAAAAAGCCCATGCCATAATGCCTCTAGTAAGTTGTTGGGATTCCTGCTACTTGTCTCTCTCAGCAAAAGATAAGTTGAGCTCGCTTTGAAACGTGATATCCCTCCCTCTCCCATTTCCTGTCTCTTGGCTCCTGTATGAAATGGCTGGGTCACTCAGTCCTCATCTGTTTCTGTACTTCCCTTGCTTGGGTGGGTGGGGTGGGGAGGCAGCTCGAGTACAGAGCTGGCTCCCATTTTGAGTTGATTCTGTCATTTCCGTTAGGCCAGAGTTTGAGCAGAGGCCAAAACCAACAGGTGATCCTTCTTGCAACAAAAAAGAAAACGAGGGAGGGAGAGGCAGGAAGGAAGCCATGCATGCATGAGACAGTTCACCAGAGGGGCTGTCTGGCTGTTCTCCATCTCTCTGCATAATTAAAACACAGAGACACCCCCCCCCCTTTCCCATCCTCCCCACATACCGAGAAGAAAATCTGTGCAGAGCAGCTCAGCTGCAGCAGGCGCCCAAACAGCCCTTGGAGAAGAGTGATAGAGAAAGGAATGGAAAGAGCCTGTGAACAGTTTGAGCTCAGAGATGCACTGCGGTCTTCAAGGGAGGAGGCAGCGGTTGGTCCTTTTAAAGGCGGGGAACCAAATTGTGTTAGCTACTGCAAAACAGTATCTGCTGAATTACCCATTATGGATTTAGAAAGAAAAAAAAGAACTGCAGACAGAACTCAGCCTCAAATCATATTATTAAAATTAGCTCAGTGCCATCAGACAATTCATTTCAGGCCAATTCATTTATTTTATTGCTTTTGGTGGTGGGGGAATGTTGGCTCTAGCATAGTATTTGGCGCTAACAGGTTGTGCTTGATCACTTGAAAATGGAGTGGAGAACAGAGTAAGCTTTATAAACTGTTGGTCAAGCAGAAAAGACAGGACTTTGACTAATTCCTTGTGGCTCAATTCTTAATTCACAGTGAAAATAGGCCAACAGTGACCCACATGGCAGGTTATATTGTCATCTAAATATATTCTTCTGTATTTGTTTTATAAAAATATTTTAAAAATAATAAAATAGAAATAATACAAATATATGCTTTCCTCTTCCACTGTCTCTGTCTGTGCATGCATGTGTGTGTGTTTAACACGTTGTGTATCTAGTTCACTGGGGCTTCATTCCAGGACCCACCCATCTCCCACAGATACCAAAATCTGTGGATGCTCAAGTACCATTATATAGAACGGTGTAGTAAAACATGCACCTTATATAAAATGGTAAAATCAAGGTTTGGTTTTTGGAACTTACTGTATATATTTTTAAAATATTTTCAAACTGTGGATGGTTGAATCCGGATAATTAATCTGTGGCTATTGAAGGCAGACTGTATTCAATAAATCTGACAGTTTTAAATGGGATGACCAAGATACTCATATGTCTCATAGTTTGTCCTTGTACACTCATCCCTCCATATTTGAGGCTTTGATGTTTGCGGGTTTGATTGTTCATGGATTTGATTAATATGTTCTCTCTAGGAATATCTAGGTCCTCCAGTGCAACTCAGTGGTCAACTTTAACTAAAAGTCACACTGAAAGATCTAGAGATTTCTAGAGAGGACACCCTACTAGGCCTTTGCCCCTCCTCCAACGCAATTCTGTGATCAGTGTCTTAGGGACATTGACCATGGAGTTGTCTTGGAGGATGTAGAGATTCCTAAAGAGGCATCCTCTCAGAAAAAAAATAGTGTTTTTGTTATTTGTGTTTTTTCCATATTCACAGGGGGTCTTGTGCCCCTAACCCTAGCAAATATGGAGGGACAAGTGTATTTGAGATACTTTTACATGCAAATTGAGTGAACAGTTTTTATGAGTATATGACTGCTGCTACTGCTGCTGCCTTGTTACATAGTGTTTATGAAGGTGTAGCATTCCATAGATTTTTGTGGGGTTTTTTAAAATCAATAACCCTTTCCTTCTGTGATTCTACATGTCTGCATTTTATTTAACAAAGAGGAAGTCAGCCTAGTTTTAAACAAAGTTTTCTTGCACAAATTGCAGAGACCTTGGATAGGTGCACACTTCTTTTTCTTTTTCTTTTGCTTTGCTTTTGCACAGACAGTGAAAAGTCTTACCAGTTTTTTTTCCCCAGTGAGGTGTTTTAACAAAACACCATTTCTCATTGAGGATGACAAAATATACAGCCTTAATATGTGGCCTAAATACTCTAAAGGCGCTAGATCCTCATCTGATCTTGGAATCAGAAGCAGGGTCAGTACTTGGGTGGGAGACCACTAGTGAACACCAAGTGCTGTAGGCAACATCTCAAATAAATGGCAAAACCACCTCCTTGTATAAGGAAACCCTTTGAAATTCATGGGATTGCCATAAATTGACAGGCAAATAGAGGACACATAAACAGTACATGTGAAAGAAATGTGCAATGACTAATGTATGTGAGTCAGTTGTATCTGGATGTGAAGCCGAATGGAGAATGCCACCATTTCAGTGAAGTGCATTGCAGGTGAGGGAGAGAGTAGAAAGGAAGGGAGTGTATGTGATGCAAGCAGAATGGTGGAAGAAACAAGGAAGGGGCACATTATAAGGCCATATTGGGAGGCAGGAGATTGAGTAAGAGGGAAGGAAGATTAAGGTGCAAAGTGGAAGAAGAAAGGGAAGGATGACTTGTGAGAGTGTGAATTAGGTGGGAGAGTGGGTAGGAAGAAAAGCAGAGTGCAGCAAGGGAAGAGTCAGAAAAGAGGAAAGGGCGAGTGAGAGATGCAGTGGCAGGATGCACAGATCAAGAGCAGGATGCATTGCAAAGTGCTAAGATGAGGTGAGAGAGGGGAAAAGAGAAAAAGGTAGTAGTGCAAATGACAGAATGCAAGAAGCAGAGGAGGGATGCTTTGTGAGAGCACAAGATGAGGTAAGAGGGAAGGGAGATTACTTGTTTACTTACTTCTGCTTATTGCCCTGTGACTCAGGTGGCTGTCAATATCTGGGGCCTTCTGTGTTATTTTCACAGAGCTTTTTGCCATCAGTGAAGAAATGTCATTAAAAAAAAAAGTGACCTGACAAAATACCACTGGAAGCGGCTATGCGTGACAAAATGTTAACATTGCTCTTGTTCTTTTATTTGTCCTACACTGAAGATGTGCATGGTTCCCCTTTCCCTAATAATCCCCAGAACCATCTTGTTAGATACGCTTGCTGAGAAGCAGTGGTGGTGGCCCAAATTCACATGGTGAATTCCAGGATCTTGAACTTGGTCCTTCCTCTTCCAAGTCCAGCACTTTACACACTTTTCTATTTTGTTTCTGACAGATCAGTTGAAATGTAATGGAAGGGGAAAAAATGCAACAGTTGATGTACTGAATTTGCATGATTAAAGTGCAAATCAGGTTTTTCCCATAATTAGGGTAATTTACATAATATGAAAATAATCTGCCCAGTTTTGAAGGCATAAAATATGACATCCCAAACATTTAATAAATGAGACTTGCTAAATCAACCCATTGATTCAGTGGGATTAACACTTGGATTTACCGGAATATATGTGCACAGAATAAAAACTGGCAAAAGAGCAACAGTTTAGTGCTTATTAAATGTATAGACTCCTTGTTGTTCATGGCCTGGTACTCATAGAGTATCGTGGCCTGATACTCATCTGCAAATACAAGAACATAAGGAAATCTTCCATTCCTCTACCTTGCCCCTTGAAGTTCAAGGCACTTTGCTTGTTGAAATGAAGGACACCAGAACTGAATATGACATTTAATAGGTGCAAGATTGTTATTTTCTACCCCCCTCCCACCTTCCCCTTTGCCCATAGATTGGGAGTACACATATTTTTTTCCTCTTCAAGGCCTCTCAGATGATGCTGATAACCTGAGGAGTAAGTTGGGATTGACAGGGAGTCCAAGAGGACAACAGTGTACATATTGAAGTTTAAAAAAAAAAAAAAACCACAGTTGAGTATGATGATGTGAATCTTTTTTCTTGTTTTACTTACACTGGACTCACCTGGGGCAGGGAAGTTCCCATGAGTCCGTTCAAACTCTTTCTTCTTATTTTTCTTTTCTTTTTTAAAAGGGCATGTTATCATATTACATAAATACTACCTGCATGTCAAATAAATTTATTTGCCAGGCATGCTCTTTTGGGATTCTAAGTGGTGCTCTGTTGCACCAGCCTTTAAAAAATTGCTTAACAGGAGACATGGGACCAAAATAAATGGGGCAAATTATTTGTTTATACAGAAGTGTGTATTTTGCATTAATTTGTTCAGTTTTCATATTTGATATTTTTCACAATCTCAATTTGGGGTGGGATGGTGCAGAATGCTCTGTTTAATGGGCCAATCAGTATATATGGCAGATCCAGATTTGTCATTGGGTTTATATGCTGCAATAAAATGTAAGCAGTGTTGGTTCTCTAGAAGTATATTTCTGTGAATCATTTGTTTCCAAACCCTTGAATTTAGCAATGATACTTAACATTGTAGTTACAAGTTAACTTTAAACAACTTAGGTATATTATTTTAAAGCAGCATTTAATTTGTGAAGCAACCGTGACAGCAACAATATGAGAACTGGGACATTTGCTGGGAGGAGGGGATATTGCCATGAGAGTTTTGAAAAAAGACATTCATTCTACCCTGTGGTTTTTGGAAATGCTTGCATGTACAGTGTGCTCCTTCACCCCACAAGATATCTGAAAACTGAAGAAGACAAGCTCTAGTCTGCAGTAGAGACCATATTCTGCTCAGACTAAATATGTAGTTTCAGTCTCCTGGTGAATGGGTCATATCTCATTCTGACAACGTAGGCTATATAGATAGTTTTCCCCACCATTTTTTTTAAAAATTATTTATTTTGGATAGAAGCCAGTCTCCATCAGATTAAAACAGAGCAACCTGGGACTTCTGCCCAGCACGCTGGAGGGTATTTGAAAATTAGCCAGGAAACCTCTCTTTGTTTGTATGAACTAGAAATACACTTTTTCCCATCCAGCAATTTCCCTCCTGTTCTTTCTTATAAAAGTAGTGGGCAGGGCAGATAGGGCCTTTTTAATGCTCCTCTGTTACTCTGTGCCTGAACAATGGTAGAGCTGTGATTAATGAGGAAAATGAAACCTGAATTGTGACTGCAGCTAAATTGTGGCTGTATTTATTTGTTTGTTATGTTATGTTATTTTATATTATGAATGGCCCGATCCAGACGGTCATTTAAAGGTGCCTTTAAGGCTAGAAAAGGCATGAGTAGGGCTGGGGAGGGCGCATCGTTTAGACCCTCCCCAGCCCTACCATGTATGGGTGCTGCCATTTAAAAATGGTGGCGTCCATACAGGAGCACCATGATGTTTTCATGGCGTGCACAGCGTTTAGACACACTTTGGGCGCCATTGATGCACTAGTGCCGCAGGAGGGCGCCAAGCACACCCTTTCCGCAGCACAAAAAGGAGCTCTGAAACGGAGCTCCTTTTTTGCACTGGGTCTTTGGCGCAGCTTTCAAACAGCCACGCCAAAGACCTGGGTACCTTATAAAGGGTAAAAAAAAACAAGATTAGCTAAAAGCAGGATAATAAAAAAGTTAAAACCCAATTAAACAATCACCATATTAAAACACTACAGGTTGGGTATCCCTTATCAATGTTCAAAAATGCTTTGAACATTTTGTATTTCAGATTTTGTTTTTCCAGGTTTTGGGATACTTGCATATACATAATGAGATATCTTGGAGATGAGAATAAAATCTAATGTGAAATCCATTTATGTTTCATATACGTCTTATACACATAGCCTAAAGGTAATTTTATATGCATTTTTTAATAATTTTATGTGTGAAACAAAATTTGTATACCTTGAACCATGAGAAGGCAAAAGTGTAACTATCTCAGCTACCCCCATGTGGACAATTTTATATTTTGGAGTGTTTGGGATTTTGGAACTCTGGATACTCAACCTGTATTTGATTTTTAAAAGTATAAATAATTTAAGAAACATAACAAGAAAATTAAAAATACAGCACACATCCCATAAATGGCTTTCTGCAACCTAGTATTCATTAAAAGTCTGCCAGTGAAAAAAGGGTAAGAATGGGGCCAGCCTAGTTTCATGTGGAAGAGCATTGCACAAGCTGGGAGAAACAGGATGGCTGTCTCCATTGTCCTCACTAGATGGGCCTATGATGATGACCGAACCAAGAAAAAACCTTCCACAAGAATCTTGAGAGTCTGAAAGGTTCATACAGGGAGAAACAATCTTTCAGACAGTTTTTCTCCCCTAGGAGGCTAGATTGGTACCCTCTCCGACAGAAGTTTGCTAAGTGGCAAAGATCTTCCTGTTTACACAGGTGTTCTCTGTGTGGGTTTTATTTAGTGCATCATTATTGTCTCTATTTCTCCTACATTATTTCTTTTATAGTATTTTACATCTTTTTTATTTCATAGCTACTTTTGCTATTCTTAGCTGTCTTGAGTGTTGTATAAACACTAAAAGGGAACGAGATAAAGTTTTATCATAAGTAAATAGCAAGACAAGTTAGACTGGGACTATACATTATATACTATAAAAATATGCTGTTGACTTTAGAATAAGACAGGCATTTTCTAACCCAAATGTGTTGGACTACAACTTCCATTGTCTCTAGTCACCATAACAATTAGGGAAGGCTGATCTAGACCAAGCCAACACAACTTGTATTCAACTGAAAATAGGCTACCAACTATGTACTGGGCCTTGACTGTGCTATTTATCTTCTTTATTGTTGTTCCTGTTCTAGACCAAAACACACACACACACATGCCAACAATAGATGGACAGGCAAAGATATCTGGTGTTGGGTTACAAGGTGTGTTGTGAGTTACAACATGCATACTCTTGCTTCAGCCACTGAAGTACCTTGCTCTGAATATCATAATAGATACACATGACCTAAATGGGTTTGTATTCTCATCTATACCTGAAACCAGACTTCTCCAATCCAATGCTCTCCAGATGTTTTAGAGTACAATCCCCCAAACCCAATATAGCCATACTGGATTTGGGGGTTGAAGTCAAACATGTTTTGGAAGCACTAAGTCAATAAAGGTCACTTCAAACCAAGGGCTGGGGGGAGGGGGAGTATGAGTTTGAAAGTCTAGTGCATTTAGACTGATCCTGTCAGGCAAGAGGCTAAACTGACAATAGCAATTCTGTTGGTAGGTGCGCCTGATCAGTTCAAAGGTAGATCAGGGAATATGAATACAGCGCGTTCTGGATGGGGTCACACTCCCTCTGAAGACCCAGATTCATAGTTTGGGTATATTCTGGACTTGCTCGTGAACCTGGAGGCCCAGGTTTCTGCAGTGACCAGAAGTGCCTTTCCACATTTAAAGCTTGTGCACCAAATGCGCCTGTCCCTGAAGATGCCTGATCTGGCCACATAGACACATATCATGATAATGTTCCATTTGGGTTACTGTAATATGCTCTACATGGGACTGTCTTTGCAGAGTGTTTGGAAACTTCAGTTGGTACAAAATGTTGCAGCTGGAGTGTTAACTGGGGTTGGTTGAAACTCATTGTTACATCTCCATTTGCTGCCAGTTTGTTTCAGGACACAATTCAAAGTACAGTGGTCCCCTGGGATACGAAATCCCCGGGACCTGAAACGGCCGGGGCCGGAAAAAAAAACCCGGGATCCAAAAAAATCCCCAGGTTGCGAAAGAAAAAAGCAACCCGGGCCCTTTAAAACAGCGCGCTCTGTCACGCTGTGCACCAAAAAAAGCGGTCCCCCGGGTTACGAACACTTACGGGTTACGAAAGTAATCCCGGAACGGATTACTTTCGTAACCCAGGGGACCACTGTACAGGTTATGACCTATACAGCCCTGTACAGTTAGGTCCAGGCTATCTGACAGACTGTACCTTCCAATATAAGCCTCCTCAGACCCTGAGTTCCACAAGAGAGGTCTTTCTCTCAGTACTGCCACATTCTCAGGTACAATGGATGAGAACATGAGAGAAGGACTTCTCGGTGGCTGCCCCTACATTTTGGGGTTCCCTTCCATTGGCAGGCCAAAACCTTTTTATTCAAACAGGCTTTTAGAACTGAAAAGGGCTATAAGTATGGTACTGTTTTAATTGTATTGTTCATTGGTCTCAAAATCTTTTGGAGTGCATGTTTTTAATATGGTTCTTAGTTTAATTCTGTTTTAACGTTTTGCATCTTTTTAATTGTAATATATTAACGTGTAAGCCTTGGGGAAAAGATGGGATTTAAATAAAGATAACAACAGCAGCAGCAGCAGCAATAGAAACAATAAATTTGAACATAATAAAAGCCAGTGTGGTATACTGGTTTGTCAGCACAGGAATTCATTCTTAAAACACCCCAAGAAGTGGCCATCTAACCTGTTTAAAAGGCCCATTTAAAAACTTGTTTAAAGTTCAAAACCTGTTTAAGTGTTGAGCAAAGCAGATTCCATCGCCTTCTGAGCTAGTCTATTCCATTGTTAAACAACTCTTATAATCAGAAAGTTCTTCCCAAAGCAGAATCTCCTTTCTTGTAATTTGTAACTTGTCAGGAGGCAGAGTAAGACAGCTGCCCAGGTGGCAAGCTGCTGAGGGGTGGAAAGCAGTACAAGTAGAGAGGCCAGGATGGCTCCATCCCTGCTGTCCTTCCAATGGCAGATAAAGACATTTCTATGCCGCCAGGCTTTCGCATGACAGGGATGCTGTTTTGTTTTTGTTTTAAAGTTTTAAACTTTACATTTTAATGATGTAATGTTTCAATTGTTTGAATTGTTAATTGTTTTTTAAACTTGTATTTTGTATGTTTTATGGCATTTTAACTGTTTTAGATTTGTAAGCTGACTGAGTCCCTGTACTAGGAGGAAAGTGGGATATAAATAAACATAAACATGATAATAATAATAATAGTGGGACTGAGCTGTGTCTGCCACGTGTTCCCTCTATAACAGCCTGCTCTGCTCTTCAGGTGTGCTAGAGTACTTGTCCCAAGTACTGCATATGATTCAACTTCCAATTTGTCAGCTTTCATGCATAGATGGAATGGGAATAGAGTGCCATCTTGTACTTCAACTTAGACAGTAAAATGTCTTGGGCCAGCAGTGAACCTTTGGCACCAAAAAGATTATCTGATCTGGTTTTGTGGGAAATCACAAATACTGTATTTACGGAGGGAAATCCTCATCCTTTAAATGAAACCCACAGCACTGACTAAAGAAAACTGTAGTACCCACAACCACTCATCACAGGCCTTAAAGCACTAAGGAATGGTGGGGACATTGTAGGCTCAGTAGAAAGAGACCCCCCCCCCAGCCAGTATGGAAATTCTAGGGCAGAGAATCGAAAGGAATGTTAATGGGAATATTGTCAGATGTTGCATGAAGCAGCAACATTTTACACATTCATATCAGACAGTGAGCAGCTGCAAAGACTGGGTGGAGAGGCATTTCCTGGGTTAGATCACACTAAACAGATTTCTTTTAAAGGAAGCAGTAATAACAGGTGGTTTACCTTAGATCCATGGGTACTGGCCCGCTTTGCTTTGGAAGGGAACAGCTGAATCCTAACACAGCTGAAGATCCTGGGTGGGATCCAGGATTTGCTTCTTTCTTCATATGAAAGGTTGTGTTGAATTTATTTGGTTTGAATTCATTGAAGGCTCTTATATAGCTCATCAGTACAGTTAACCTTTGATTTCAAGGTGGTTTCCAAAGATTAAAATGAGTAAAACAATGCATAAGAGACAAACATCACATAAAAGTGAGATCAGAAGTCATAAAACTGAAAGTGTGTAAGATGATGAAAATGTTTTTAAATGCTTGGCAGAGTAAAGATGTTTTTCCCTGATGAGTTAAAGCATCTCAGTTGTTTTTAGTAAATGTCCCGGGGGAAGACTGAGGTGCCACCACTGTCTCTCCTGGTGTAAGTAACTTCATCTCTGAGCCAAGGTAACATTTAGGAGAAGGGCATCGGCTAATGATCTTAGCATAGAAACAGATTTTGGGACCAAAGTAAATGCTTCTTGAAGCACCTGGTGTAGTGAGCAGGACGTGGAAACAACCAGTCACAAAGCACCAGGAGAAGCTGGCTGGGCAGGGCTATAAAAGAGCCTCGACAGGGAGCGAAAGGGGTTTTTATTTTGTTGGAGTTTTGAAGGGAAGAGGCACCTAGGAGGGAGGGTGTGCTCTTAGGGTTCCTGAGGGAACATTTGTAGGTTAGTTGAGAGACCAGGGAAAGGTCTGGAGAGTCCAGTAAGGACTAGATAGGCTTGAGGGAGTCTAGAGAAGAGAGGCTCAGAATAAGCCTATAGGTTTTAAGGAAGATTTTGGCCTTAATACTGGAGATATGATTGCCTGAGTGGCTGTAGTGTTGTTGTGTTAAGGAACTTCTGTAACTAAGGAACAAAACAAACAAAGATTTAATTATATTTTATGATTTATTTTATATTTTACAAATAAACCTTATTCATGTTTTGACCTCGGTTGAGCTTTTGAAACACGCTACCAAAAACAATAGTGCCTCAGTAGAAGATAGGTGGTGGGCGAACAAGAGAGGGTTATCACGTTTGGTGTGCACCACATCTGGGTCCCAAAATTATGGATTTAGAGATGAGTACTGGCATTATGAAATGATGAAGAAGTGAATGGTCCACCAGTGCAGTTCTTTCAAGACAAGTAGTCATGATATATGTGAGCAGTGCCAGTAATGCCTTTTGCACCACTTCCTACACTGAATGGAGTTTCTATCTGATGGAGCTGTCAGAGGCAGATTTGTGTGTTACTCGTTGGAATAATCCAGATGGGATTTTACCAGAACATAGTAGCCATGACCAGAGTGTCATCTTGCAGGAGAGCGCTGCAAGTGATGTATCAGCCAAAGCTTGTGAGAAGCACTCGATTACTCATGATTACAAGGCCCTTTCAAGACACTGTATCAAACATCGCGGTACTTGGCTTAGTACTCCTGAAAAAGACTTTGGGAGTGTGGTTGATCATAAATTGAACAAAATACATCAGTGTGATGCTGCAGCAAAAAAAGATAAATAATGTTTTACACTGGATTAATAAAACCATCGTTTCCAAGTGAAGGAAAGTAATAGTCCCATTATATAATGTGCTAGTCAGGTCTCATCTGAAGTCTGCATTCAGTTCAAGGCACTGCATTTTAAGAAGGTTATAGACAAGTTGGCACATGTTCAGAGAAAAGCAATAAGGATGATAGGAGAACAAAATATGTGGAGGAAGATTGAAGAAGTTGGGCATGTTCAGCCTGGTGAAGAGGTTTGTCCCAGGCTGCACCATTAGACCAGGTCTAATGGTTTTAAATTCCGGGAGCAGTGGTGTAGATTTTGACTGAGCGTTAGAAGGAAATTCTTGACAGTAAGAGCAGTTCCTCAATGGAACCAAATTCCAAGAGAGGTAGTGAGGTATCCTTGTTTGGATACCTTCAGAAAGAGGCTGGACGGGGATGTTCTACCCGGAATTCCTGCATTGAGAGAGCATTTGTACTTGATGGCCTATGTGGCCCCTGTTAACTCTGTGATTCTATACCTGCTCTTTCAAGAGTTATGCAACTGTATCAGAAACTAGTTGAATACAATTTCCCTGGACTACTGAAAACTTTAACCAGAGGAATTCTGCCCTGTCAAGATTAAGCTTCAGTTTTTTGGCCTTAATGTATCCATTATCAGATTCAAATAACTAATTCTGTGTTACCATAGCTTCACCTGACTGAGAGGAGAAGTAAAGCTGAATGTCATCAGCATTCTAGAGACATTTTACTGTAAGTACCCAGCTGACCTCTCCCACTGGAGTACCATGTCCCCAACTCCCAACTGACAGACCCACTGCAGACAGTATTATAGTGGATAGTATCACAAGCACTGAGAGATCAGAATAAAGTCAGGTTTATCACACTAGAGGGCAAACAGGATTTAACCAGGAATTAAACAGGAATTAAACAGGAAATGCCTTATGTTTAACATAGGGCATTTAACGTGCCTTATGTTTAACATAGGGCATTTCCTGTTTAATTCCTGTTTAATTCCTGTTTAAATCCTGTTTGCCCTCTAGTGTGATAAACTCCAGAGTTGTGTTCCTCCTGTCTCACTCACAATAGGGGGCATTCATTTGGGCAATCAAGGTTGCTGTTGTATTGCAACTAGCTCTGACGTCAGATTGAAATGCGGCTTCACCAAGGGAGTTGAGTGTTGAACTGCCGCTATCCACTCAAGCACTGTGCATAAGAAGGAGACATTTGTGACAGTTCATGCCAAAGAAATCCTTTTCAGCTGCGGTCACAATCATCAAGGTCAGGACTACCATCTCCAAAAGAGTTGTCCTGGACCCACCAAGTCAGTCTTCCTCTGTAAAATGTAACCATGCTCTGTAGGCAAAACCCATCAAGCATCTTGTCACTTTTTCAGATTGTAACCATAGAATCTCATTGCATAAACTCTGGCCAAATGATGCTTTAGAGGCTGCATGAACTTTGGCATTTATAACAAGCATCCCCCCCCCCCAGGCTTCTGAGAATTACATTCCCCCCCCCCCCCCCTTTGGGCACAGCTGATGCAGAATCTGCTCTGTTTGGAGCAGCTCTGCAGCCCAATTTCTTAAGGATAAAATTGTGGCAAATAAATAATTGTTCCATCATTGTCACTGCCACATCGTAGGCTCAATAATTACATCTTTTTCATGTTCACTTATGATTCTCTCTGAGTTCTCCACCATTTACAATGAAGTCATCTCCCAGACTGTTTCATTGCTTCCAAATCACTGGTAAACCAGGAGCCAGGTGGGCTCTAAGCTATGAGAGAGGATGCTTGGGAATAGTTGTGTCAACTGCTCATTGCACTTCACTATTCTGTATTGAAACTGGTGAAATTGGACATCACACACTCACAGGCTGTTAAGACTCCATATGATTCCATAAATATACAGGACAGACCAACCAAGCTGGTCCCTTATCCCTGTGAAAGGAACCATTGGTTAGGGTAAACATCATCTCAAACTGGTTAAAGCATAATAAAAGAGTCCATTAACCACTCCCTCTCTCTGCTTCCAGACTACTAGCACCCTTCTTGGTCAAAACTACCAGATGTTACTGATGCCTTACTATATGTTATATGATTGGTCAACGACAAATTGAGACAGTCCCAGTGTTATCAAGGGAGCCATAAAATTCTGAGCCCATGAAGTCAAATACGGATGTTGAGATCTTTTCATGCAATTATCCTGGGCATATCCAGCCCTCAGTCTGAGGCCACATTCTTTAATTCAGATAGACTGTTGAAAGTAGGATGGTTGGTATACCAACATATTCCCCAAATATAGGCAACACCAAATATAGACACCCAAGATCATGAAATAGGTCTTCCCGTTCTTTATGCCTATGTTACACTTGTACTTTTTAAAAAAACATAGCTCTTCCTCAAACTGCCATTACTTTCATTTGAAAATGCATGGGAATGTAGTTGCTGTAGAGTATTCATCCTAGTGGGTTAATCTGTATCAAATAGCTTGTGCTGAGAATACAAGAGCAATATGTAATTAGGTAGAGTTTGGGCAGAAATATTACAGCAGTTATTAAAAGCAGTGAAGTGCAACCCTACTGATTAGACTATAAAGAACTGTTGTTGGACAAGAATACTTGCTAAGGACAGTAAACATGAGGAGGCAGGTGAATGGGCAGCAGAAGCCTCATCAATAGAAAAGAAATCTCCAGGGTTACAAGAAGTGATTACAGATGTGGGCAAACAGACCACTTTTCCAGATGAATGGGAGTTGTACAGGAGATATGCTCATGCATATCCTCTAATCCTCACCTATCGTCTAATCTGAAGGTTTACGGCCAGCCTCTAGTTTTTTGGTGGGTGCTTTGGGCTATGTGGCCATGTTCTGGAAAAATTTATTCCTGATGTTTCACCTGCATCTGTGGCTGGCATCTTCAGAGAATGGTATATATACACCTTCATGCTACCATTCTCTGAAAATGCCAGTCATAGATGCAGGTGAAATGTCAGGAATAAATTCTTCCAGAACACGGCCACATAGCCCAAAAAATGCACACACAAAAAACCCTATCCTCTAATCTAAAAATGTGATAGAAGCAAAGTGTCACATGGTGCCTTACTCAACATTGGCTCATACTCTTTGCCTCTCCCCATCGTTTATTCCCACTGATGCTTCACTGTACCATTTTCCTTCTTTGCAGCCCTTAACAGGATGAGCCATTAGCTAATAATAACCCACAGTTTTTAAAAATTAATATTTGTGGAATTATTGTGGGTCACCAAAGGCAATGGATGCAAATAACTCTGAGCCCTGTGTGGGCAAAGAAGGAAAATAATGCCAGAAAGAATATAGTCGGAACAATATTTTTAGCTGTTTGAGTGTTGAGCTATGACTCTGGAGAGCAACATTTCCCAGTTGGCCATATAAACCATCTGGGTGACCTTGTGCAAGTCACATGCTCTCATCCTCAGGAGAAGGCAATGGCAAACCTCCTCTGAACACATCTTGCCAAGAAAACCCCTTGATAGGTTTGCCTTAGGGTTGCTATAAGTTAGGAAGAAAGGCACATAACAACAGCAACAACAAATATATGTTTAATATATAGTTTAACAACTATAATACCAGTCACTAAAAAGATGAGGACCTTTTCAGCAGTGACCAAGAAATATTTTTTTAAAATACTGCACCATGTGGAAGAAGTACAGTTATACCTCAGTTAACCAAACCTTTGACAGTAAACACTTTTTACAAAGGTAGACTTTTGGTGCTGGGTTGCAGCTGCAGAGAGACTTTTGGTGCTGGGTTGCAGCTGCTTGTTCACAGTAAACAATGCAAAAAGAAAGCTTTAGCTGGGAATGAGTGGGATTCTACTGCAGCCAATCTTACTGTAGTGCCTGCTTACAAGTAAGGTAAACAGTAGCTGCTTACAGAATTGCTTATTGAGAGCATGGACAGCACAAAAGAAGGGAAAGGGAAGGTCACAGAAGCCTGAATCACTGCCCCTCCCAGCATTAAAAAAAGGACAGATTGGCCACCAAAATAAAAACCATAAGAAAAGTGGACTTGATTGAAAGAAAAAGTCGTGCCTAAATGCGCTTCAGAAGAAACTTTCTGGTGATCTCTAGAAGGTTCAGAATGTTTTTCTTATACAAGACTTCTCTGCTGTGCTTTTTTATTATTATTTCACATATGTATATTGTCAGTTTTTAACAACTAGTTGTGGTGTTGATTGGATGGGACAAACAATAGAAACAGCTCATATTTCAATCACCATTCCCATTTCTATAAAGTGTGCGAAAATCATATTCCCATGAAACAAGTTTACATGCTTTTTCTCATTATGAAGTCTGGTATGGCACAATAGCTAACAGCATAAAGAGTGTAAGACAGGAAGATCTTAATTCAGATCTCAGCTTGACAACAAATGTTTGGGGTGGAATGAAGACAGTCTGGACACTGTACTGCTGCTTGAAGTGCAGCTGAGGAAGTAGGCTCAAGTCTACAATAGCTCATGCTACCAGCCTCTTTCTTTCAGTTAGTCTCAAAGCACACAGCAATGTCTTTGAATACTGCTTGAAGTGATAATGATCAGTTTCCCCAAATCTTGAATAAAGTTTCTTAGCAATATTTATTCAGAGGAAGTTTGTTATTACCATCCTGTTAAGTTGAGAGTGTGGGTTGCCCAAGTGGGCTTCCATGGCTGAGCAGGGATTTGAACCCTGGTCTCCTGATCTCCTAGTCAAATACTCAATGCTGGCTCTAAACACCACACAATCCACTGTTCTGTCGCCTTTCTCAAAGGGTTGTTAAAGTTATTCTTGGTTTTTCTATCCAAATGACACTAGGCTGGGGATTACAAAATGGAGGGGCTTTTCAGTGCTTGTGCCTGATCCATGGAATGTTCTGCTCAGAGGACTCACCTGGCACTTTCCTTATGGTCTTCTAAGTGTCATATAAAGATCTTTTTATCAGTTATTTAAAACATTTTAATGCTTGTATATCATATCTACCCTTGCTGATAGATCTACAGTGTGTTCTTGGTATCCACTGGGGTTTGGTTCCAGGATCCCATTTAATACAATGACATAGTAAAATAGTCCCTTATATAAAATGACAAAATCTAGGTTTGCTTATTGGAATTTTATATATTTTCAAACCATGGATGGTTGAATCTGTGGATAAAAAAAATCTGTGGATATGGCGGGCCAATTGTAATATGGATCTACCATAAATACATATTATCCTTTACTAATGGTTTTTATTTTTGGTCCTACCATATGCTATTGTTATTGTATGCATATGGTATTGCATGAACTTGAGCATTGATAGGGGTAGTGTGACCCTGTTAGTGCTCTTGGATCTCTCAGCGGCCTTTGATACTATAGATCATGCCATCCTTTTGGACCGGCTGAGGGAGATGGGCATTAGAAGCACTGCTTTGCAGTGGTTCTGGTCCTTTCTCTCCAGCAGATCCCAAAGGGTGAAGCTTGGGGACAATTGCTCTTCTAAAATCAAGCAGGGTGCCTCAGGGCCCCATCCTGTCCCCGATGCTATTTAACATCTATATGAAGCCGCTGGGTGAGATCATCTGTAGACATGGAGCACAGTGTCATCAGTACGCTGATATACTTCTCCATATCCAGATTATCTGCTCAGACATCAGATGCTGTCTCTTCTCTCAACGACTGCCTGGCAGTGGTAATGGATTGGATGAGGGAAAACAGATTGAGGCTTAATTCAGACAAAACGGAGGAACTGACAGTCACCGGCCCAAAACCAGGTTTGGGAATACAACTCCCAGTTCTAAACGAAGTCACACTCTCCTTGAAGGAGTCTGTTCGCAGTCTGGGGGTACTTCTAGACTCGTCGCTTCACATGACTAGTCAGGTGAATGCGATGGTCAGAAGTGCCTGCTATCAGCTTTGGCTGATACGCCAGCTGCGCCCTTTCCTGGAGATGAGGGACCTGGAAACTGTGGTACATGCTTTGGTCACCTCACATTTAGATTACTGCAATGCGCTCTACATGGGGCTGCCCTTGTGCTTAACCCGGAAACTTCAACTAGTTCAAAATATGGCAGCCATATTTGTCACTGGGGCATCTAGGAGAGAGCACATAACACCTGTGCTCAAATCTCTCTACTGGCTGCCGATCAGTTTCCGGGCACAGTACAAGGTGCTGGTTTTGACCTTTAAAGCCCTACATGGCTCAGGTCCATCCTATCTAAGGGATCGCCTTTTCCTGTATGAACCCCTTCGCACACTTTGATCCTCTGGGAGGAACCTGCTGCAGCCTAAGAAAACTAGGATGGCCCAGACCTCCCAGAGGGCTTTTTCCACTGTTCATCCCAGGCTGTGGAGTGGCCTGCCGGATGAGATGTGCCTTATTACAACTTTGGACGGTTTCAAGAGATCCGTCAAGACGCATCTCTTCCAGCAGGCCTTCCTAGACAATTATTAAATTTATGACTGCTATTGTCCATCCAGTCTTACCCATAGAGACATTAGTCATTCGAGGCTGCCTATTCATTTTTAACGAGTGTCACATTAATGTTTTGTGGTTTTATTTTTACTGTTTTTTAATCTTATCTCAGTTTAATTCAATCTTAAGGGGCGGAAGGAGGGATTGAGGTGCTATATTTTAATTGTATTTGTATTCTATATGTTGTACCCCGCCCTGATTGCTCACCCAGAGGGGTGGGATATAAATTATTATTATTATTATTATTATTTTATTTATTGTACCTCTCTCTCTCTGTCACACACACAACCTTACCTGTGCATGACTGCCCAGAGAACTGCGGATATATTTTTTTTATTTTTTTTTATTGAACATTTTAAAAAGTTAACAATCATATACAACATTTATGAAAACACAAAAACCATTTGACTAATCATTTCACTAACCATTACATTCACTACTAATTTACACTTTCAAAAAACTTCATATTATCACCTTTCACATCTCTTCTTCTCTTTCTCACATCCTTTCCTCTTCCAACATCTTTCACCTCCTCCAGCCCCTCTTCCTACCTACTTCTACTTTCTTCTCTACATACTCTTACCCTCTACACCACACAGTGTGCCCTTGATATCCCCTGGGGTTTGGTTCCAGGACTCCCCCCCCCCCATGGATACCAAAATCCATGGATACTCAAGTCCCATTAAATATAATGGCACAGTAAGAAGATGTCCCTTGCATAAAATGGCAAAATCAAGGTTCGCTTTTGAGAATTTCTGTATTTTAAAAATATTTTCAAACTGTGAATGCTTGAATATGTGGATAAAAAATCTGTAGTTATGAAGGGTTGGCTGTACTTTATCTTCTTTCTAACATCCTTCTTTACATTAGAACGGTGGATATTGGGCTCCTTAGAAATGTAAGAAATAATCAAATGACATAAAGTGGTACAACTCAGTGGCTGATGAGTAGGATGTAAGTGTGATTAATGAATATAAATAACAAGAGTGGTTGAGGCAGAAAGTAAGCAGCACCATACAGGTAGTGTACATAGAGACATAACATCCCCCAGCACTAACATGCTTTTAGGACTATTATCTTTCAATGGTGCTCAAAACCAGCAAAGGTCAGCAAACAACTGGGCTAAATTGCTTGAACACAAAATGTAATAGAATTATCTCATTCCACTGATCACCCATATTCATTGCTATTCCATTGTGGTTTAACTTCACCTTCACCTTTAGTTTGTTTTTTTTCTTCATCATCATCATCTCTCTTTGGCAGTAGACAATCAGACTGGGAGCCATCAGGCTGGAGTGCTTGAAAGGTGCAAGAGACAGTGCAAAAAAACAAAAACAAAAAATAAATAAAATAAATAAAAATGATTGGCTGTTATACCCATGTTGGGAAAAGACCTTGGATCAGACATAGCTGGAGAGAAAGCGAAATTAGCTTTCAGTGCTACTGAGCGTTGAGGATGAATAGCACATTTTAGAGAGATTCATGTCATGTTCCAACAAGGCCACCTAGTTTGGCCCAAGAACGCAGTCTGTTTAGCTATGCTTTGAACCTGCAGGGTTTTGGGGGTTTGGGAGAATTGTGAAGGCTTTCACGTCCTGCATCCATAGTTTTTTTTGTTTTGTCTTGTTTTTTGTTTGTTTGTTTGTTTTTGTGGGTTTCTCAGGCTATGAGGCTGTGTTCTAGAAGAGTTGACTCCTGTGGCTAGCAGCTGTGGCTAGCATCTTCAGAGAACATCAGGAATCACCTCTCTTAGAACACCACCTCATAGCCCTAAAAACCCACAAAAAACTTTGGGAGAATTATTTGGCTTGTTGAGTTTTTTCTTTTTCTATTTCTATTTATTTAAAAATATGATCATATAAAAGCCACTTCAGACAACATAAAATTTACCGTGCCATCCAGAAGTAGTTGAATACCATCTGCTTGAGCTAGAGAACCCTTTAGCCACAGCCTTGTCGAAATTGTTTTGCGTTATGCATGAAGGAAAACATCAGGTTTTGAGGATGAGGGGATTGTTTAGGGTGGAGTTTTATATTTTGGGGGAAAATATGATCATCTAAGGGTTACTTTACACTTCATAAAATCCTCCAAATTAAATTTTCCTACTAATGCAGCCAAGGCGGTTTGCATTTGAACATTAAGAAAACAAAAATAATGACCACAAATGATCTCTATAACTTTAAAGTAGACAATTAAGAAATTAAAATAGTTCAAGATTTTCCATTCATTGGCTCAGTCATTAATCACTATTGCTGTCAAAAAATCAGAATAAGATTAGCGCTTAGAAGGGCAACTTAGAAGAAACTAAACAAGAAGCATAAAGATATCTCTCTGAATACTAAAATTATGATGGTCATTGCCATCATACTTCCAATTTCTGTGTATGGTTTTGAAAGCTGAAGAAAGCTGATAGAAAGAAGATCAACTATTTGAAATGTGGTGCTGGAGAAGAGTTCTACAGATGCAGTGGACTGCTAAAAAGACAAACAAATAGGCCCACAGCAAATCAAGACGGAGCTCTCCTTAGAATTCAAAATGAATGTGCTGACACTGTTGTACTTTGACCATATTATGAGAAGACATGACTCAGTAGAAAAAAACAGTAATGCCTAGTAAGGTAGAAGACAGTAGGAAGAGAAGAAGACTGCATTACAGATAGATCGTCTCAACAAGAAATCATGGCCCTGAATCTGTGAGACATGGGCAGGGCTGTTGATGACAGGATGATATGGCTTTCTCTCATTTATGGGGTCAAGTTGATGGCACAACAAAAACAACAAAAAATGGATGCAGCCAAATGGATGAAATGACCATATGAGCTGCATATTAATGGATGAAGGCAAACAAACATTTAAAACAGGAATGGACAAAATGCAATGTGTGGGCCCCCGAACATTTTTTTTTTGCACTAAATGCTCACAAAGTCAATAATTTATTATCAGAAATAAGCTAATCTTGTGATGTTAGAATTTTGCTGCTGAAAGAGGCACACTGAGGAGATTATCACATACAGGCGAGATAGGTACGGGATTGCTCCCCCATCTTTATCCCATCATTAACCCGTCCATGATTATGATAGCATGAAAGGCTCTCAAATCATAGCACTGATCCCGCCATTAACCCATCATTAAAGCGGCATTGAAATAATACAAACGTCTGTTATAACAAAATGCTGGCCAATGTCACTTTAATGATGGGTTAATGCCAGGTTCTGCACAACATCGTCTATAGGTCTTTTGTGTGATCAGGGTCAATTGCGCTTTTCAGATGGGTTGATAGGATCTGTTCGATTTTGTCTGAAAGTCCTTCCTGCGATCTCCCGGGAAGGACGGAACAGAAACAGGTCAAGGAGAGGATAAACCCCAGTGTGATAATCTCCTGTCTGTCCCTGCAGTTGCCTGCCCCTGTTATAAAGTTATAAAGTCTAGGGATCAAGACTTATTTTATTGTATTTATATGAAACCATTCTTTCTTCCAGTGTGAGACCCAAGGCAGCTCACAAACTATAAAGCAATTAGCTAAAATTAGATACAAATATAAGCTAAATTAGCTAAAAACAAAAGCAATAAAATTACAACACAAGTAAAATACAGTGTGCGCTTTATGCAGCTTTCAGCTTATGCTGAATGCTGCACAACAGAAATGGCAATGGCATGTAGACCTGTGCCGCATGCACCACACCACGCAACATACACTAGCCCCATTATTATCAATGGGACTCAAGTATATGCGCTATTTGCTTTATGGGGGGGGTGTGTGTGTGTTCTGGAACGGATCCCCCATGTAAGGCAAGGGAGCACTGTGTCACCATTTTTCAAATCATAAATTTAACAATATAAAATCATTTTAAGCTTAGCTCCAGAAAGCTGGGCCAAACTGGGAAAATCAGCTTCTTCATTTTTTATGTTTGTCTGCGTCTGTAGCTTTGAAGACAGGGATCCTATTTCCAGTGTCCAGCCATCTTACCATATAGTGTAGTTGGAGGTTTCTTTTTATATGGATAAAATATATTGAAATATATTCTGTTTAATCATATCTGTACCCAGGGATTGTTCAGACTTTTCAAATCAGGGAGCCTTGTCTAAATGCTGGATATCTTAGATTTGATATAATACAGCAAAGGACAGGTGGTGAATTGTGTATAGGAAAGAATATATATATGGATATCCACCTGTCACAACAGCTAAGTCTTGACTCTTGTGGTGAGCTGCATTTGGCTTGGAAGATTAAACATGGTGTAAATCTGGTTTCTTATATTGAAACAGCACAGTAGAAATTCTTAGTGTATGGCTGCAGTGTATATATGAATGCATCTTGAACTTAGAATGAATACCTATTCATCTTCAATAACTAAACTGTGGACTGGATTGCAGAAATTTATCATCACTAGAAAATGTACAGAGGAAAGTCTAAAATCATTTATTTGAAAACATAGTGTGAAGTAAAATGAAAGTGTTTATACTTAGACTCATTTCACAGACATGCAGGTTATCACTTGTGACAGCAGCAGTGATGAAGAAACTATTGAATTAGCCTTTCTATTAAGTAGTATTAATGGCACCTTTATTTTCAGCAAATCAAAAAAGTGTCTTAGAAGCTTGGATCAAGCTCACAGTTAAATATTATTTGATAGAAAAATGTGAATTTGACAGTGAATCTGGAATTTTATTTTCTAGTTCAATTTAAATGCTCCTTTTGAATCAGTCAGTCTTTGATTTGGAGCAGTATGTTTGAATAATATTTGTGACAGTTTACAGCTGCACTCTAGTTAAGCTGCAAACCTTAAACAAAAAGGGAATAGATAGTGTGCTTGTTTCAATATGTCATTTTTACATGTTGCATGGCCACACAGAAACACAAAATCTCAAGTTTTCTCTGAAGGTTCCTTTGAATGAGGGCCAGGCTGCCTTTGAGGAGAGTCACATGTTGGATGACATTGAGATGCTGGAAGAAGACAGAGGTGTGCAACCTGTCCTGTACTCATAAACTAGCTTACTCTCTTCTAGTGTTGCGGGGAAAATTATCTCATTAGCCTTTTGGAACCCAATTTCAGATATCATTCTAGTAAGTTTCAATATGTTTGTGAGGAGGAGGGGAAATAAGCATATTTTTGTCGTTTGCCATAGACAGCAATTTGTCTCACTCCAGACCTGCTCTCAGTTTGTCGTGGCTTGCCTTCAAGTCATTTCTGACTTATGGCAACCCTAAGGTGACCCCTAGATGCCATATTTATTTTTCTTGTATAGGACGGACACTACTTTAACTACCATGGCTTAATCCTACAGAGTTCTGAGATCTGTAGTTTGATGAAGTATTTAGAACTTTCTAGTGTTTGAACTACAGTACCAAGGCTCTTTGGCATAAAATTCTAACTATCTCATTAAACCCCAAAGCCCAGGATTTTATGTAATGGGACCAGAGCAGTTAAAGTGGTATCAGAGTGGTATAATTGAACAGTGTGGATAAACCCTTTGTTATGTTGTCATACAGAATCACACTTGCGTCCTTCACTGTCCCTTGAACTTCCTTCAGACTTTTCTTTTTAAGCTAGCACCATCACCCAATGAAGGCACATGCATTTAAACTATCAACCAACATTCTACCTTTCCTGCATCTCTTCGCAGCTTGGAACTTTGTGGATTTTCTTCATGCAAAGGAGACATGCTTTTTCAAAGTTGCACAGGCCCCTTACAGCAGAATAAAGCCAAAGTTCTGTTGGTTACACACCACATGGGAACCTTCTTCCCTTGGACCACTAAGTGAGAGATAATGCTTTGCCCCAGTGTTTGTCTGTCTTTCCGAGTCTATTTGCTGTTTTTGTATGTCTACAAGTCATTTCTGACTTATGGCAACCCTATCACAGGGTTGTTGTTTTTTGTTTGGGGGGGGGGGGATTTGGCAAGATTTGTTTAGAGAGGGTTTTCCTTTGCCCTCCTCTGAGGCTGAGATATTGTGACTTTTCCAAGGTCATCCAGAGGGTTTCCATGACTAAGCCACTCAAACCCTGGTCTCTCAGTGTGCTAGTCTCACACTCAAACCATTACAACATGCTGGCTCTCATATTATCGTATTTAATTTCTAATAGGTTAAGTAAGATACATAAAAACAATGACGTAGTCCAATGCTGAAACCACCCAACCATACTGGCTTTCTCCACTTCTGTAATTTATTTTAATATCAGCCCATTCCTAGCTCCTTAATGTCAGGTTTTCACAGAATCTGTAAAGGTCCTCGCTTAATGGTGAAATTGTCTTTTGTTTCTTCCTTCCTTTTGGAGTATGCATGTTTAATCTTTTGTCTACCTACCAGTACTTTATGTGTAGGGGATGAAGAATTCTTTTGAAGAATTACTTAACCAGTTGACAGATAAAAAAAAAGCAGAAGAAGCATTCCTTCACTGTCTTTCCTCCCACTTTTAATCCCCTTATTTTGTACCCATTGAAGAATCTTGTTACTTAAGCGCAGCGATACACTGATTTCTATTACTGAAAGAGCTCTGCCACATCCCCTTTCTCTGAGGTCAGTATCTGGAGGAGAAAGAAGGATGTATAGAATTACCTTTCCAAGAGAGAACAAAGGCCACCGGCTACTACGTTACAGCTGAACAAATTCAAGACTGCGCCGCCACCTGGAGTCAAGAAGGGATATGAACAACCTAGTGGCACTGGCTTAATGGCCTCATTTTAAATTTATTTCTTCTTGACTGCTCTGTCTCATATTTAAGTACAGGGCTGTCACCTTCAACTTGAAAAATTACAGGCAGTTTTTTCCTTTCTTACAACAGTGGGAGGGATGTACAACTGGAATGCCAGAGGGTTTATTGCAATCCTAATACAGTCTTGGTTAACTAGTTGCATTTTTTAAAAAGTTATTAAATGTGGACTTCAGAAACAACTCACTGATGACCATTACAGCCTCTTATTTTCCTACAAAGCAATTTCCTTTTTTAAAGCCCTGAAGTAAAAAAAAAAGCAAATCACAACAAGCATTTTAAGTTGTTGAAAGCCTACTTGCTATATTTTTATTTATGCACAGGACTACCAAGAAACATTGTGTGTTATCTGCATTCAAGTCATTTTCAGCTTATGGAGACCCTAAGGCAAACCTGTCATGGGGTTTTCTTGGCAAGATTTATTCAGAGGAGGTTTGCCATTGCGTTCCCCTAAGGTTGAGAGTGTGTGATGTGCCTAAGGTCAACCAGTGGGTTTCATGGCCAAGCTGGGAATTTAATCCTGGTCTCCAGTGTTGTAGTCCAACACTCAGACCTCTACGCCACACTGGCTGACTCCCCAAGAAACATTAGGAACTCATTTTCTCATGATTCCTAGCATCACTGCTTCTGCTTGTAGGATTCTTCCTTGTCACTCTCCCATTATCTAGTGCAGTTTCTCCTTCGGGCCTCAGTTTAACATAGTAAGGTCTTCACTCTGGCCTGCCTCCCTTCTATTGTGATACTTTTTCCTAGCTCAAAACAGAAGTAAAACTGCATCCAAGTATTGTGAGGGACCTGCATACATTGCATGCCTCTCTCAATCTTACTTTTTTATATGCCTTGTGTGACACTTTCCAAAAAGATTGCTACTTCGAGTAACCAATGCATGTGTATCTTCTGTGTTCTGTGTTGTCTACAGAGTCTCTGGCATTGTTTTTTCCTTGAGGAAAGAAGCATTCCTACTGTGAGTCTCACACCATAATGCTGTTCAGAAAGTTGCATTTGTTCAGATAGGGTAATAACACACATCTTCTAATTGCTTACCAACCAAAATATGAATGTGAAAATACAACAACTCAATATATTTAGAGGTCATGATCTGCAGTCTTAAATTTTCTTTTCATTATGCTTCCTTTACTTACAAAGAGAAGATAAGCGGACTCCAGATTTTCATGCATCCACCTGAATCCATATGAGTCTATTTTCCAACAAGGCAGGAGTTATAAATAGTATTCTATAACAGTGATAGTGAACTTTTTAGAGACCAAGTGCCCTGATTCAAAGACATTCCCACACTGGTGTTACCCAGTGCCATGGAGCAGGACTTCTGCCTTCTGGGGGAGGCAAAAGAGAGGGCACACATTCCATAGGTTCACCATCACAGCTTTATAAGGTGACATAGCTGGTCAGAGTGGCATAATGGTTTGAGTGTTGGACTGCAACTCTGGAGCCCAGCCATAAACCCCTGGTTGACCTTGGACAAGTCTCATGCTGTCAGCCTTGGGAGAAGGCAATGGCAAACCTCCTCTAAACAAATCTTGCCAAGAAAACCCCATTATAGGATTGCCTTAGTGTCACAATAAGTTGGAAATGTCTTGAAGGCACACGGCATCTGCTGTCTGTCTGTACTTGGTGATGTTTTACAGTTTACCTATAGATAGCTGTGTGATTTTGTGGGGTCCAAAGAGACTCTTGCATAAGTGGAAAGAACTTCTGTATGCACAAAGGCAGGGATATTTCCCCCCTGCAACGGCTCATCCATTTGCCACAGTGTAACAGTGGAAAGAAAATTCACAATTACTAGTTTCCAAGTCAAAAACTGCATTGCCCAAGAGCTGGAAAACTCTTATTAACAGCAGCATGAGTTTTGTGCAGATTTCTCCTGGTACTTGAATGATCCAAAGTGTTGTGGATGAATTATTTTGCAGAGAAAACCATGTGGATTTGGGTGCAGAAACCCACACCTGCTATATAAAAAAACCCACATGTTTTTGTCCACAAAATAATAATTCTGCACCCTTTGGTTTTTGTATTTGCATACAGGCACACTACTGTGGAGAAATATTCTTTTTCTCCTGTGATGGAGAGAAATCCACAGCGATTATTTGTCCCTGCATGTAAGGACAAAATAGGCAAAGATTAATTCCCCTTCCAGTGTGCTCTGAACAGTTCCACTGAGCCTCAGGGTAGCTTTTCAAAAGCAGAACGAACTGCAGTGAGAACAGGGACAGGGAAATCCCATCCAGTGAGGACTCCACATGCAGTTCTTTGGATTCAAGTCAAGAGCTTTGGATATCAGTGACAGATATTCAGAATAAATGCTAAAAATTAAGAAAGGTGAGATGATACAGAAGAAAGAATAACTGTGTTTTTCCTGTCTCTGAAGAGACATGTTACTTCTTATAAAGAGCAGAAAATCTATAGGCCCCGCAGTAAAGATTTGGGAAAGTTTGATTCGAAAATCATTTCATTGTAGAATACCTAGTATTCTCTTCCCTATGGCAGAATATTATATTACATACTCCTCTAGTTTATATGTTTAATCATAGCTTAAGCTGTGTTTTGGAGGAATTTTTCAAAGTGCAAAACCTACAGTACAGATTCTCTGGCATTACATTTTCTCACTTTAGAGATAGACTTTTTAAAGAGAGGAAGAAATAGACTCTAATTATCATGTTCAATGTTTATATTCCCATTTTCTTTTAACTCCCTGGATCACTGATGTCTATGGTTCTTGTGGGACTGAAGACAGATCTTGGTTGTATTGAAGCAGATATTAATTCTGGACAGTGTTTCTAATGGAATGGACTGAAGTAGGTCCAATTGTGGGTCAGAGGCCAACATCTTTGAATGCACATAATGAAGTTGTGTCTTCCCATTTTGGGGAAGTGTGGTGGGGCTATTTTGGCCAAAGAATTGGAGGGGAAAGTGTTTATTCATTTCTGGCTCCAGTGTTTTTCTCTACAGTGGGGGAATGCTTTAATCCCAGACAGGCCTCTGGGATTAGGCCAGAACTCTGGATGGTGTCAGGAATGACAATCTGCCCCCAGCATCTTCTCCTTCCCTAAATATTTTCTGTTCTGTCTTCTCCACCACCTTTCTCCAGGTGTATACACACTATAGAAATGATGCCGCTCGATATCACTTTAACTCCCATGGTTCCTTCTTACAGAATCCTAGAATGTGCAGTTTTGAGGGGCACCAACACTCTTTGGCAGAGAAGGCTAAAGACCCTGTAAAGCTACAGAGCCCAGGATTTGTAGAATGGAGCTGCAGCACTAAAAGTGATGTCAACCTGTGTTATTTCTACAGTGTAGATGCACACTTCATGTAGGGATAATGCATCCTCTTGTATGACTCACCACCATTGACTGAAGAGAAGAGAGGCATTTCCCTGTGCATGTTTGCTTGTCTCAGTAAGAAGCCAAGGGGCGTTTGAGAGTCTAGCCATCCCAGAGGGTAGAAATCCTAATGGGAGCTGGGGTTTAAAGGGGAGGATGAGTATCTCTGGATCCTCTGTGACTAGTTTGGAGCCAATCATGGGGTTCACCCAAGGGCTGGGAGTTTTAGAGATTTCCCTAACCTCAGTTCTCACCACTCTCTTTCCCATGGATTGCAGGCATACATTTAGTCTCACAAGTATCCATCCAGAAACCCTCAGGGGTAGAAACAAGTTGGGAAATGGGGTTGGTACAAGAAGCATAAATAACATGGAATGAATATGGATAGGTTCCTACACCACAAAAAGAAGAACAATTCAAGAAGAACAGTTCGGCAAACTTTGCATCCAAGATTAACAATATGCACATGTGAAATGAAAAGGGAAAAAAACAGAACAGGAAAACCTTGCATAAGTAAAGAAAAACATTTTGAATCCTTGAAAGACCAGTTGAAAGCTTCTTCCAAAATGCATTCAGCAATTATTATTATTTTTCATTCGCCTCCATTTCTTCTGATTGCTTTTAAAAAGCCTTGAAGATGCATCTCTTCCGGCAGGCCTTCCCAGAAAGTCCTTAACCTCCCAGCTCTGTTTGGGTTAAGCTCTCCCATTAACACTTTAACATCTTGACCCTGATGTCTATGCAATGGGTTGCTGTTTTAAATTGTAATTTTTACTATGTCATTTTAATTGATGTTAGTTTAATTCAATTTTAAGCGGCGGGTGGTTGGGTATGGGTCGTGTATATTTTATCTTGTATTTTATAATTGATGTAACCCGCTCCGATTGGATACAGAGGAGCAGGTTATAAATAAAATTTCATTATTATTATTATTATTATTATTATTACATCCATTTTGGTGGCCAAACATATAGATCTATGCTTCTTTAACATGATGGTTATAGCTGGTGAAGCAGGCTTATCTCCTTTTCTCTGTTTTGGTTCCTCGTTTTCTCTGTCTAGAGATGGCCACTGTTTACCCTGACTGCTATAGGCAGGGAAACACAACTACAGTTAGATCAGTTAAAGTAAAATCCTATTATTACCCAGTTCAAGCTTTTATTGTATTGTTTACTGGAGACACACTTCTGTAGCCTGACACTAAAAGTCTTTGTTTCTCCAGTCCGCCTTTACCATCCTCCCAATGTCAATGTTACTGTTAGCTGGACAGAGAAGAAGGAAGAAAAAGGAGGGCTGCGAAGGCACAAAAAAATCTTTGTAGAAAGAAGCTTCTTTGTTAAAGGCTTGTTAACTGAAGCACGCATGTATTATGGAAAGGTTGAGTGACGATTTCCAAGTCATGGCAGATTCCACTGAGATAATAATTGCATAGATCAGGGCAAATGGAGAATAGAGGAAAGATTTGGCCTGATCAAGGAAGTCTGTATAGTCAAGAACCACAATGCAGAAGTGAACAATGTCTTAGAGCGTGGCTGGGCTTGGTCTACAGAACTTGTTTGGAGTGATTTGAGGTGTAGACGCACTGCAGAAATAAAGCAATTTGACACCACTTTAACTGCCATTACTCAATCCTGTGGAATCCTGGGATTTGTAGTTTGGTGAGACAGGCTCAATTCCTCACCAAATCCCAGGATTCCACAGGATAGAGTAATGGCAGTTAAAGTGGTATCAAGATGCTTTATTTCTGCAGTGTGGCTAAAGCCTTTGTCACTCAGTGGGTATTGTTTATCTCACCTTTAACACACAGGTGCAAATGTTACTATATATTTTAAGGTTTAAGATTATGTCCCAACGGAGCAGAATATGGTGTGTGAGTGTGTGTAAGAGAGGGAGGGAGGGAGACGGAGAGAGGCATAGTAAAAAAAATTAGGGAGTGGAGAACTGGCTTAGAATGCCCTACAAAGATATAAATTACTTCACTTTTCCCTCAAGGTTTTTTGTACCTGTTCCAAATGAAATTGAACAGAGCTTTCCTAAGGGATGTGAGAACACAGGTGAATTTGTGCCAGCCATGAATCAAAGCATCCAAGGTCCTTTTAAGGAGGCTTTACATGGAAATCAAGATAGCTTCTCTCCTCTAGAAGCCAGAAGAGAAACCAGTAATGGTTTACTCAGTCTCGTTTATATTTCTCTGATCGTGTCATAAAAGGACCTGAATTATTTATGTCCTGTTTAAGAGCAAGACAGTTAACTCATAATTCCCACGCTGTTTAATAAAGCAAGTCACTGCTGCAAATTAAGCATAGTTAATGGTCATCATGAGACCAACAAGACTCTGTCATGTTGAATTTCACTGACCACTCACCTCCTCCCCCTTCATCTTTAATGACAGTAAAACAGAAGCATCCCTTTTAGATGGATATGTGGGTTACCAATATGATCTACATTAGGTCTGAGCAATGGTCAGTCTCACCCAGTAGCTTTACTCTGAGAAGCAGTGACTGCCCAGAGTCTCCGGCTTGCAAACTGATCACATTTTAAATGGAAATTCTGGGGGTCAAACCACTACAACGGATATAAGGAGACATTGGCCCTCCAAATGTGTTCTTCTGGACTACAGTTCTCATCAGCCCTGCCCAGCATGGTCAGTGATAAAGGTTTGTGGAAACTGTAATGCAAAACATCTAGTTCCCCACCCAATCTTGTCTTCTTCTAGAAGCAAATATGTGTGCCATTCACTCATCCAAGTTGAGTAGTGAGTAACACAGTAAGAGAATGAACGAAGGAAATACTAGGGGGTTTTTTGGAAGAGGGTGGAGGAGAATTGGTGAAGGACCAGAGTTTGAAAACATTGCTTTTGGGTGCTACAACTCCTAGAATCTTCCAGGAAACTTTGTACTTCTGTGGATCCATGATCTTGGAAGCAAACCAGAGAGAGGTGATAATAAATCGCATCACCTTAGTCTGGAGAATTTATAACGTTGCATATATATTATTACCATGCCTGAACAGACAGCTTTTATTTCAGTCCTATGCCTTTTGGGCACATATATCAGTGGGATTTTGTATCAGACAGTGTGCCAGTATATCAAAATCAGTGCTTGCACTGCTACGTGAAAATAGTACCCAGGCTCTTATTAAATTTACAGTGATAAGTTTCTGTCTATGCTATCCTCCCTCCGCACGCTTTTAAGTACAAGTAATAGAAGTAAGCATATTTGCTTCCCTCTGTGGAATCATAGGTTATTGAGGGATGAGTTGTCAGCATGCCCATACATGGCTATTTGATCTCAGTGAAGAATCTCAGTAGCAAAATGCTTGCCCCAAATATAATACTAAAAATAGGGCTCCCTTCCCCCCCCCCCCTAATTCCTATTCCCATTCTCTAAACAGGGATCTTTACATTATTTTCACCCAGATTCAGACATAACCCTGTATTGCAAGGCTGTTGAAGCCAAACTTAGTCTGTTGGAAGAGAGGGGGGGGGCATAATATTTTTGGTCACACTTCTGGTTCAGATATAGTACTGAGAAGCTATTTGAAGACTTGAGGAAGGGGATAGAAAGGGACTTCTTTCCAGGGCTGGGGCTTTGGCCTGGGTCTCCCTCATCGAGGTTTCTTGACATTCAAGAAGCCTCTTTAAAAAATTTCCTCCAGAGTCTTCAAATATTTCTTTCCAGCCCTAGTGTATTCACAGAATGATATTACCATAGCAAAAGTGAGGAGGTCCCTTGACATCAATGATCTGAAGGCTGCTGACAGTTGTGAATTAATAGGCAGCATGATGCCTTGGAGGCTCTGTGGCATCCTATCTGAAGGCACTGACACTTCAGAGCATTGAGATTTTCTGCACCCACAAAGTACTTGAGGTCCGACAACATAGAATCATAGAATCAGAAGTTGGAAGAAAATCGGGAGTTGGAAGAGAAACAAGGGCCATCCAGTCCAACCCCCTGCCATGCAGGAACTCCCATTCAAAGCATACCCAACAGATGGCCATCCAGCCTCTGCTTAAAAACCTCCAAGGAAGGTGACTCCACCACTCTCCGAGGGAGTGTGTTCCACTGTCGAACAGCCCTTACTGTCAGGAAGTTCTTCCTAATATTGAGGTGAAATCTCTTTTCCTGGAGCTTGCATCCATTGTTCCGAGTCTTGTTCTCTGGAGCAGCAGAAAACAAGCTTGCTCCCTCCTTGATATGACATCCCTTCAAATAACCTCTTAACCTTCTATTCTCAGGCTAAACATTCCCAGCTCCCTGAGGCGTTCCCCATAGGGTATGGTTTCCAGATCCTTTGCCATTTTAGTCACCCTCCTTTGGACATGCTCCAGTTTCTCCACATCCTTTTTGAATTGTGGTGCCCAGAACTGGACACAGTATTCCAGGTGGGGCCTGACCAAAGCAGAATAGAGTGGCACTATTACTTCCCTTGATCTAGACACTATACTTCTATTGATGCAGCCTAAAATTGCATTGGCCTTTTTAGTTGCTGTATCGCACTGTTGACTCATGTTCAACTTGTGGTCTACTTGGACTCCTAGTTCCCTTTCACGTGTGGTCTCATTCAGCCAGATGTCCCCCATCCTATTTCTTTGCATTTCATTTTTCCTCCCTAAGTGCAGAACTTTACATTTCTCTGTGTTGAATTTCATTTTGTTGGCTTTGGCCCAGCTTTCTAGTCTATTCAAGTCATTTTGAATTTTGATCCTGTCCTCTGGGGTATTAGCTACTCCTCCTAATTTGGTGTCGTCTGTAAATTTGATAACTAGGCTCTCAATACTGTCATCCAAGTCATTAATAAAGATATTGAATAGCACTGGGCCCAGGACAGAAACCTTTGGGACCCCACTGGTCACTTCTCTCCAGGATGAAAAGGAGCCATTGTTGAGCACCCTTTGGGTACAGCCAGTCAACCAATTACAAATCCATGTAATGGTTACCTTGTGTAGCCCACATTTTACAAGTTTGTTTGCAAGAATGTCATGGGGAGCCTTGTCAAAGGCCTTACTGAAATCAAGATATACTATATCCACAGCGTTCCCTTCATCTACTGGTAATTTTATCAAAAAAAGAGATCAGATTTGTCTGGCATGACTTGTTTCTCTGAAACCCATGTTGGCTTTTTGTGATTAAGCAGTTAAATGGTCTTGCATCCAAAATATGTTTGTTGAGCAGCTTTGAATGGGGTACTTTCAGTGATCAATTTAACCATTGATGACTGGTTGGATTGAATTCAAAGGCTGGTGGTCTTTCTGGTCATATATACCAGGAGGTAAATCTGGTATTAAAAATGGGATGGGACTGCAAAGCTAAGGCATTGTTTCTTCTGGCATGAAATACTGACCTGGGCATGAACTTTGATACACCATGGAAACCTGATCTTGTTCATTGTGGTATCAACTCTATTTTTAATCATGTTTCCCCATTGGATGAAATGTGGTGGGTGACAATTTTTTCACCATCTTAGAACTGGTGTGCTAACTAAAAACCTAATGTACATTGGCACCATTGGACAGAATAAGCCATACCCTTGCCTCTTTGACTTCTGTGTGGTGGATGAGAAATTAACAGAGAATGCAACATTTGTGGGAGATTTGCTCGCAAGGACCACTGTCTCTTCTAAGCGAGAAACTCTCTTTGTCTGTAGAGTGGCACAAAAAATGGCCCTTCATTGGTGGACATTTTTTTTTTCCTCAGCAGGGATTGTTTGGTTATTGGAGTGAAAAAAACTATCCCATGGTAACTCTTAAAGCCAAGTCTTCCTGCGAATAAATAAAAATAGCTGTTTTCCTCCAGGGCTTATATTCACTTTCTAATTTGGTGCTACACAAGAAGGCAGTTGATTGGTTTGTTGTTGGGTTTCCAGCTGGAAAAAATAATGTAGTATTTCAGAAACACAGAAATAATGTTGGTAATTTTTTATTTATTTATTTACATATTTTATTTTATTTGCAGAAAGTGAGATAAATAACTTGCAGAGCAGTGAACACCCCACACCATGTAAACATGTGTTTTCTGGATTTGAGTTTTATGGAATGCCTTTCTTTCTGGACCCATAGACACTCCTGTGGACATGGGCCTTGTTTGTGCCCTAAAATACTCTAGAATCCTCATGTATTTGTTACTCAGTTGAAGCTTTAAAAGATAAATATCTGGATACAAAATAAGAAACAAACGTAAGTGACTTTCCCCGATCAAACAGAAACAATATAGAAAAGATATTTTAAACACTTAATCTTGATACTCATGTACCCTTGAACAGGCTATAAACCTTGTTTTAATATCACTATGTCTTATTTCTGTACAAGGCAGCCATTAGAGAATAATTCAGAGTAGGAGTATAAATTAAAAACCAAGATTTCTTTGAGCCTCTGCCTCATTTTAAAAACAGCCTTTGCCCTTATTCATACATTTTGCATCAGTCTTATAAAATAAACTGTAATATATCAAGGGGCCATAAAAAGAGGCTGGATAGCTACCTGATGGGGACTGTTCTGGTTGGAGATCCTGCCAAATCTATGATTCTATGAGAGCTGGGTACTGTTGCTAAAGGAATGTAAGGTTGTAATCTCAATAGCTGTTTGCTACTATTTTTATAGTCTGGTCTGTTTTGAAGAGCTCTGGTTCCATCTAGTGGTCGAATATAAATCTTTAGTGTAGCTAAAGGCCACCAAGTGATAATTTGGGATGATAATTGCACTTACTTTTTATATGCCATGCCTTGATCTCAGGGAGAATTTCATCAAAATTCAACAAAAAGGAAAGCTAACCAAGTTGATCTGTGGGGGGAAATCCAAAATCTATACAAGTATAATGTTTTTATTAGACCAATCAATGGTTCAGCGAAATACTAAAAGCTTTCAAGCTTTTTTTTAGTTTTCTAATAAATTTTATTTGCATATTAAAAATTACAAGATTACAAAAATAAAGAAAAAGAGAAAGAAAAAAAATAAAAACATGTAAAAATATACCAAACGATCGTAGTCATTTGATAACAAATCTTTTCCTTGTTTAGCTTTCAAATTTAAAAAAAAATCAATCCAATTAAACAACAAAATCTAAACACAAGCAGTAGAATAGAGAAGCTTAAAACTCTCTGTGTGTGCCCAGACTATCTACTGTATATACTCATGTATAAGTCTAGAAATTTAGGTTGAAAAATTGACCCAAAATCCTGAGTCGAGTTATCCACGGGTCAATGTAAGTACTGTATTTTAATTCACTCACTCACACATATGCACCCACAAACACACACACAACCATCCCCCTGGTGAAAGGCAAGAGTCTAATCTGCCCTGGAAGCACTGACCGCCTTCTACTCTCTCATTCATCCAGCCTTTAGTATAAGCACAATTATGCCTGGTAGAATTTTGTAAGTTCTTAGGCATTCTTTTCCTTTGCTTCAACTTTTACATCCTTCATTACATGCCCTTAAGTTTTACCCTGGAGTTATCCACGGGTCATATCAAAATCCATAATTTTGGTCCCAGAACCTTCCCTCGACTTGTACATGAAGTCAACTTATAGTCGAGTATATACGGGGCTACAGTTAGTGGCAACTGTTGGCTACTGTATTGGTGGAGTCAGTGAATCAGCTCGGGGGTTTCCTCCAAACTTTAATGGAATGATCCTAGATGCTAAACTCTCTTCCCTCAAATAGGTTCATCTCCTTCCTTTAAAGGAGCCACCAGCTGCCATAGGTTTCAATGTGGCATGGGAAAGAACAATAAGCCACGTTGGGTAGACTTACAACACTTTTCCAGTTGGAATAGGGAGATCACATGAAATTTTGATCCCACATCAGTCTACTATATGTGCAGTGACATCATCCATAAAGGATATACTGGGATTCCCTGATATAAGCCCATGCTGCAACTAGCAGGCATGGGGAAATCTATGTGGCATTCTCATGGCCCAGAAAGTACAGCCCCATCTTTAAGCCCTGCAAGGCTCACAAAGGAAAGAGTATGGTGACAGAAAAGAGTATTAATTGAGCTAACCTGTAATTACAATATTCAACAAATGCTTCACTACTTCCCTGAAATCCGTTCAAATGCACCCTTTCATGAATAAGATTTAATAACTACATTGAATTAAAACTGCTGCCAATTATGCAGTGTTTCTTTACAGGGTTGGAAAAAAAAATCTTTTTTTTTAAAAAAAAAGTTTTTGGTTTAAATTTTTCCCCATTAATGGTTTAATGAAAAAAATTGAATCCTGCTTATTATATTAATACTGTGAAGGCATGATCAATCATGTAATCAATCATGTGATCAATGCCTAAGTAGTTAGGCATTGATAAGATTTACATCTTTCAGTAAAACTTTGGGAATTATATTGACAGGTTGGTAACCTGTATATAGAATTATAGCACAACACCAATATAGGACTAAATCAGCAAATTAAGTAGCAAAATGCAGTTCAGATGTTATGGCCACTTGATTAAATAGTAATTTTTAAAAGTGCTCTTTTTAATGGAAATTGTTTTGGTTGAACTTACGTTAATTAAAGGATTTGTTTCTGAAGTGCATTTCCTGCACTTTAAAATAAAGTGAACAAAAAGAAGCAATTGATACTGGATACTAGTGTAACAATGAACAACAGCCACTTGACTGTTAAAGCTAAAATATTTAATTCAAACACTCATTGTCATTTCAGTAATAATAGCCTTTAAAAAAATCGATCAACAAACGGGAGTGTGTTTTATTAATCATTTGGTTTAAACTAAAGCTTAAACTAGCCAACCCTGTTTCTTTACCAAGAACAGATGTGAAGCTGTTAGGAAGCTAAGGGACTGCAGCTGCTTCACAGATTCAGTGTAGTCATGGTGCCGGCTCTGCTGTTAGGCAAAATCGAGTGGCCATCTTATGTATGACCAACAATCTCACACCTAATTCTCTACATCTCCAAAAGATCCCAGATATCAGTAATCGAATACCAGGTCATGTTCTAAATGCAATCAACCTTGCAATCTCCCTATTTGTCTCATGACGGGCAGAAGTAGATTGCTTCCCCATCCCCAAAACAGAATACAAACATGGACACATACACCACACATAGAGTCTGTTCTTGTTCTTTTATTGCAGCCCAACCTGTAGACATTTTACTAGCATGGAGTTCAAGTGGTGGGAAAGGATTTGTCTGCTAATTGTGGTATGTGTTAAAAGACACTGGGACAGTTAAAAAAAAAATGTGGGCAGCTCAAGTACCGAAAGCCTTCACTTTGCTGAGGAGCAGATTTTGGAAAAGGCCCAGGGGTTGGTGGGTTTTCATTCAGCAGCAATCTGGAAAATAATCTAGGCAAAATCCAGTATTTCTGTCTTCCCTATCTGAGAGGATCGGCTATGTATGCTTTCCTGAATAGAAACTCACTGAACATAGTTGATATTTCTTCTAAAATAAACAAATGTGTTAGAATTGCACATAGGACACTAAATTTTGGCTGAATCATGTTCCTCTTTTTATGAGTATGGTACTTACACTGGTTGTACTGACCATCACGAAAATGGTAAAGGATCTATCTTTGTGGATGAAGCTGAGTATGTGATTCAGAACTATATCTGTAGATGGGAGTGTTCTGAAAGATAAAGCCTTTCTGGTTGGAGGTAATAACCACCATAAAGGAAATTACATGAGATCATTTCCTATTCCATCTTCCATATGGGCTATTAGGCTATCTAAAGTGGAAGTTAAAAGCCAAGGACATAGAGGTTATCTCCAATGTGTTCACTTTTGCACAGATATAAATCATCACTCATAAATGGAAAACACAGACATGCACACAAGGTTAGTAATTGGTTAAGCCATGCAAAGTGTAAATGAATGGATCAAGTTGACACCTCAGATAAGAATAAGAGTGGAATTACTGAGAGATGCCCTGGCTGTTTCTCCTTCGTCTCTCCTCTGTAATTTCTAGTCAACTAAAGGATCTGATGTGGTGATGTTAAGAGTTCTTTGTCTCTAAAAATAACAGCCAGGGGAACTGACGAGCAGAAGAAAACACTATGGCCAGTGTTCTGACTTCATATATATTAATTTATGAGGAATGTTTTATGGGTAGGAGGAGGTGACAGAGCTGCATTTTGGGATATTTGAACCATGCTTTGCGGCAGCTTGGGACCAAAATTAGGACTGGGGAGCGCAGAGCATCTGTATACTCTGTTCTCTCCTGGCGCCATTTTCATGAGTGTGTTTAGACTGCGTGCACACCGATGACATCGCTCGTGTGCCACCTCTAAATGGCATGATGCCTGAGTGACAGCACAGCGCCACTCCGGGGTGCTAATGGCGCCTCGGCAGCAGCGCACAAAGGAGATGCATTTCGCAGCTCCTTTTTGGAACACATCATTGCCGACACCATTCGGTCACCATAGCAAAGATGTGGGGAAGAAAGGGGCAACGTCTGACCACCCCTTCCTGCCCATCTGTACAGGGCCTTACTCACCTAATTTGTTCACGTTATGCATGCCCTGCTTTCCCCCAAAAAACTGGGATCAAGGTGGCTGAGTAGTCCTTTTCATTCATTCTGCACTTGCTCAGACATTTTCAGGGCCAGATAATAAATAGAAACAGATGCTGCATCTGCAGTGCAGAAATAATTCAGTTTGATACCACTTTATCTGTCATGGTTCAGTGCTGTGGAATTCTGGGAACTCTCATTTGTTGTGGCACCAGAACTATCTGACAGAGAAGGCTAAATGTCTCACAAAATGACAGTTCCCAGAATTCCATAGCACTGAGACATGGAAATAAAAGTGGTGTCAAACTGGATTGTTTGTTCAGTGCTGATGCAGCCCCAGAGTGAGGCAGCCTCCTTAGGCGATATGTTTACGGTATCATGGAAAAGCAACAAATTGTTAGCTGTTTAGTTATTGTTTCAATTGTGTTGTCATTTATAGGGAGAGGTGCTTGTGGGATTTTCATTTTCTCTGATCTGATTTGTCAGTTTGATGGATTCATTTGTTCCTTGTCTCAGTTAACTCATTTCTAATCCTAAGGAAAGAGAGATCAGTAAGAATTCTTTTAATTTCTTTTAAACAAAATAGCTTTTGTTTGAATCTTATATGAAGAAGAACGTATGAGTTGGCATAGAATGAAATTATATATATTTCCCTTTGACCGTCTCCATTTTTCATTTCTCTTTATATTTCGTATGTTGCTTCCCCATCTAAGGCATGCCGTCTCTGTAGAATGATAAAACAAAAAGCATTATTTTGTTATATCTTTAAATATGTTTAAACAGTTTTAATTAATTGGCAGGCAGGCAGATTTTACAATCAAGCATTATTTACTTTGGTGAGAAGTGCATGCATTGGTTCAAAAATATCTTGATCCATCTCCACAGCAGGCTTTTATAATTTGAGGTCTACTAAACAGACCACACATTCCTCCCCATACATGGCGACTGCTTGCACCATGCCCATCTTTATTTCAGGCAAAGCAATTTTTTTCAGTCTGACATCACTAGTGTGGATAACACTCTGCCTCAGGGCAGTATGTGACACACACCCGCCTGTTATTTGGATTCCTGAATTCTCCAAGACATTAGCGACCCTCCCCCACCCCCCAAACTACTGAGTTAGGGCCTCGACACACCGGCACTAAACACCAGCATCAGGGCACAGTGGGGGTGTGACATCCGCACGACGCACACTCCGATGCTGCCCTGACACCGGCATCATGCCACACGCCCGACTGCACGGTGGGCGGCATCACAACACTCCTTTGGTGCATCCAGATGATTTATGCCAAAAAGAGTTCCAAAAAGCTGTGGCACCGGTGGCTGTGGCGCCCTTTCCATGGCACAAAAAGGAGCCACTTTTTGCAGTTCCTTTTTGCATCACGGAAAGGCCAGATCAGGACTGTGGTATGCAGTTGCTCTGGCTCTGCTCCAATGATGTAAGAGACAGCTGCAGGCCACCCCTTAGGGGTGGTCTGTTCATCCACTAAATGTTTTTATCAAAAAAAAAAAAAAAAAAGAACTACACCTGGAATCCTCCAGTAGTTACAGTTCTCTGCTAAAGCACATAACACAGCTTTGTTTTAGTTAAACATTTATGTTTTGAGTTAAAATTTGTGTTTTGACGGTTTTCTTTAAATTAATACAAACTTTATATCACTTCTAGTTTTTCACAAAGGTTAAAATATATTTTTATAGGGGACGAGGCCTATGTTAGGTTTGGGGGGCTATTGGGCCATCATAGATTGTCCCTGAATAGAGCTTGACTGAATAGATCATGGATTGTGCAAACTTGCTGTGCAGGGGTCTTAACTCTTTGAATGAGGATTATAGGCACATTGACCTAAAGGGTTTGGGTTTAGTTTGTTTGTTTGTTTTCCAAACCAGTCTTTAAGATCAAGGCTTTATGATAGGTTCCATCTATTTCTCTGTGATCATAATTCAAGATCTAAAAAAAACCCCAAAATCCTCTGTCTCTTGCCATGAAATACCTGTTTCATTTGTCCCAAAGCACATGGATGGTCTAACTTCCTGCTTTTCTTCTGATTCACAGTTCAATTTCACCATTTAGTATTGAGAGCACAAGACGACAGAGAAGGTCCGAATCTCCTGACTCTAGGAAGCGCCGGATTCACAGATGTGATTTTGAAGGATGCAACAAGGTATACACGAAAAGCTCCCATCTGAAGGCTCACAGGAGGACGCACACAGGTGAGGGCTTTACTTTACATTGTGTATGCACAGCGATACCAGTCTGCTGCAGGATGTGTATGATTTGACATTATGAAAATACACAGTTAATATTAATGAACCCTAATGATGGTTGTAATAAGCAGTAATTCTATCACCCTGTAGCCTTTGAGGCTAGGTACAGCGTCAGGCTTTTACAAAGTAAATTACTCATGAATGTTCCCAGCATGATTCTGTGTGATCCTAGAAGCATGGGTTGTTGTTTTTTTCTCATCTGGACACACCTTTGTTGTTGCCATTAAGTTAGAGGTGCTGGCAGACTTCCAGGCCTTTTGCCTAATTTTGGCATTCTGAGCCCTAGCACCTGGGGCTGATGTCATTGCCTCGTGTCAGGGCACAGGGCCATGAAAGAGTCTGGATTAATTTAATCATACTATGTTTAGGTGACATTTGAACATAAATAATGTCTATTTATCACTAGATGAATTCCAGTTGTAGTCCACTTATCCCTCAATGATAGTATGGTATGATTACTGAGCAAATGTTCTCTTTGTCTCAGCTGTGATGTGGAGGGCTGAAAGTGAACTAGACAGCATGGTGTAATGGTTTTAGTGTTAAACTATTCTCTAGAGACCAGGGTTCAAATCCCCACTTAATTATGGAAACCCACTGGGTGAACTCGAGCAAGACACAGTCTCTCAGCTTCTGAGGAAGGCAAAGGAAACCCTCCTCTGAACAAATGTTTTACCAAGAAAACTCCATGATTGGTTCACCTTAGGGTTACAATGTCTGAAACAATTTCAGGGCACTGAACAACAAACATCCTGAGAGGTAAATGGTTAGCATGTGATCCAGAAAAATGATAGAAGCAGAAGAGAGTAAAGTCAAAGTCTGACTCATGGATTTCATAATGTAATTCCCCTCTGCATTATGTGCCAATCATTACATTAATTTGTCCTTACGTGCAAGAATGATTAATTTCAAAGTTTTTTATTCTTACATTTCAGGATTTATTTCCAACTGTTGGACATGTGCAAAGAGACCATTCTGGCACGTTTTGCACAAAATACTGCATTTTCTCCACAAAATGGTCTTTTTGTGCAAAAGCCAAGATTTTTGAACAAAAACCTCCTAAATCCCAAAATGCAGAAATACACTTTAAAAGTTTGCAGTTGACATTTTTAATGTGAATTTTTGTTCAAGACACCCTTTCTCACTGAGAAAACTTTCTCGCTTATCGCTCTTTCAATCTCTCTCTCAGTCTCTCTCAATTTCTCTCTCTCTCTCTCTCTCTCTCTCTCTCTATATATATATATATATATGTTTTTTTTTAATTCCTTTGGATTGCTCACATGCTTCGTGGAGAAGCAGGGGCTATCTCACTGCTCCCCAACCTGCTCCAGACTCGGGGTATGTTGGGGGCAGAGCAGGTTGTACAGTCCTATATTCCTTTCAACATATTGACCTTCTTCTAGGGATTAATGGAGATAATATGGCAGACCCTAGTGGGGAAATAGTTCATAAATGGATGGCCATCTATCAAGAGTGCTTTAATTGTGTATTCCTGCATGGCAGCGGATTGGACGGAATGGTCCTTGTGGTCTCTTCTAACTCTGTTTCTGTGATTTTATCTTTCCACTTGTGTTCTTTGCTCTGAATACTTTTAATTAAAGTTTTTCACTCCTTGTAGCTTTTGAGAATTTCTACCAAGGATGACTTTGCCCCATATAATTAATTTCTAAGGAAATGAGGGTATTTTGTATATTTTGTGTTGCAGAGGATTCTATGGAGCAGAATTCTGTGGCATAATAATTAATAATAATAATAATAATAATAATAATAATAATAATATAGTAGTAGTAATAATAATAGTAATAATAATTATTATTATTATTTATACCCCACACCTTGGAGATCAATCGAGGCGGCTACTATGGTTCATTGTAGCCATAGCTGGCCTAAGAATGAACTGTTAGAACACACCCAGTATTTCCACATAGCTGCACATTCCTGGGGAGGACTGGGAATGAGAAGATGAGCCATATTTCTAGGAAGCTTCTCCATTATCACTCATCTTCTCACTGACAAGTGAGAGGATATGTGCCTCCATGAAACCCCAGGGTTACCTGGCATAAAGCTATGGGGTTATTATTGCTTTTTCTCATATATCTCTCAGAAAAGGTGGGGGCAGAAGGCACTGAGCCAGGAAGAGGTGGTAAGCCCACATAATTCTTGATGTGCGAATGCTCTCAGTATCTCTTCATGGTGGCTTGCCCCACCCAATTTTACAAAACCTGAAAGAGGTCACAAATTCCCCATGGCTGCACCAAGGGAAAGAAACCTGAATCAACTGGTTGGGAGCCCTGTGGGTTCTAACGGCTTCATATGACAGTGCAGGAGCAAAGTTTTTTTCATTGCCCTCTGGAGGCCTGGATGTTGCTAACTATAGCAACTTGTACTGCTTTTGGAGGAGCATAATTTTGTGTGAGGAGTGTAGTATATACATGGTACTGCAGACACCACAGACTTCATAAGAAACATCATGGGATCTATTATGTCCCATTGTTGCTGCCATTGTTGTTGTTGTGAGCCTTCAAATCATTTCCAGCTTATGGCAACCCTAAGGCAAACCTATCACAGAGTGTTCTGGAACTGAGAGTGTGTGACTCACCCTAGGTTACCCAGCAGGTTTCCATGGTTGAGCAGGGAATAGAACCCTGGTCTCCAGAGTCATAGGCCAATGCTCAAATTACTATACCACACTGGCTGTCAACATCCTTTTGATCACCTACATTTGTACATTTTATTTGTGGGCTGCATCCCAATTATAGTGAAACTGAGCTATACTGTTGAAGTCAAGAGGAACTTGTTCCACATAAATGCTCTTGAGCCTCAAGGTGTTCAAGGCTAAGCACATGTTTATCAACATTTGGGTTATATCTGTTTTCACACAACAACAGCAATGACTCAGATGCCTTAATCAAAATATTAAAATTTCCCCGAAAATAAGACATCCCCTGAAAATAAGACCTAGTAGAGGTTTTGCTGCATTGCTAAATATAAGGCCTCCCCCGAAAGTAAGACCTAGCAAAGTTTTTGTATATAAATATATATATACAGTATATAATAAATGTTCATTTTTTTCCCAACAATAAATGCGAATTCTTCTTCATGGAAAAACAAGACATACCCTGAAAATAAGACCTCGCACATCTTTGGGAGCAAACATATAAGACACTGCCTTATTTTTAGGGAAACATGGTATCAAAATAAAATATGATGTATTTTAATAAGGCAGTAGGGAATGCAAGAAGGAGCAGAGTAGTAAAGATAGAGGCGGGGGAAAATACAACTTCTTTGGTCAACACCTCCTGAAATCCCCCCTTTAACATGGCCATGGGGATTTGGGGAGTTATTGTCCCAAAAAGTAACATGTCCATATTTTGTAAAGATCCCATATGACATGCATTTAATTTGCTTTGTGCTTTTTAATCATTGTCATATGTGGAAATATTATAGTTGTAAGACTGAGTAGAAGGTTTAAATCCAGTAGATAGTTAAAACTAGAATAGGACAATTGAATCAATTAAGTGTTGCCTAGTGATTTCATAGGTGTGTTCTAGTTGGGACTAGATTTAGGCCACATACATTATCACATAAGGCAAGCCTGTAACATTTGTTACTCACAAAGCCAAACCAACACACTATGTGTGTTATAAAAAGGGCCATAGGTTAGAACTAGAATAAACACTTTGCACGCACAGCACTTCAGGTCCAATCCTTGGCATTTTTACATAGGGTTGGAAAGGCTTCTTTCTGAAAACCTTAGAGAAAGCCATGACAATCTAAGTGACCATCAATGGATGTATTTAATTGGAATGGTCAGTCTTAGTTGCACAGGTCTGCCACAACTCAGGTTGTCCATCATTTAAATGTCCAAAACAAAATACATTTACATCTTTTTCATGGGCCTTTTGAGAATTCTCTCAGAAGTGCAGTACAGATCATGAACATATTCTGTGACCTGATCTCAACCTGCTTTCATATCTTAGCATTTACTTTCTTGCCTAATGTGAAATGAGTCAATTATTTATGTATGACCCAGGGTAATTAGTGTCTGATACTAGCTATGTATAAATGAATTATGACATCCCAACACGCAAAGATGAACAAGCTTGAATAGGAAGAAAAAGATCACAGAAACTTGTCTTGCATCATTTTACCTCTTAATGCAGTTTGTGGTTGCGCCATTAGCCATTCCTGCAAAATATGTAATGAAGTGGAATGGCATAGAAATGTTTAAACATTTGCATATGCCTAGAATTAATGTTTTATTTTACATATTAAGAATGCGGACAGAGAGACCCTTGTCCAAATCACTGCTGGAGTACCAGTTGCCTTCCACCCAACTCAAAGTGAAGTGCAGTTTCAAAGAGGGCTGTGGAGGTGGTACGCCAATCCCTCAACCCTGACTCCATCTTCTCTATTTTATTACTGTCCAATCTTGACTCTGGCATAAATGGCAAATGTATATTAATTAGTATATTCCAGAGAATGGAACTGGCAAAACCACCTCTGAAAATTCCTTGCTATGAAGCTCATGGGGTCACCATAAATCAACAGGCAACTTGAAGGCACACACACATTCTTACAGTAACAAATTTACTATAGTAAAATGGTAGATCAGGGGATTTTGATTACCAAAATGTGAACAATCAGACTACTCAACTTGATAGAATATAAAATATATTTATATGATAAAAATTTCTAAACAAGAAAACATCCCTAATTCCTGTGTTTTGTTTTGTTTTGAAAAAACAAGAGGGGAAATATGGAAATTTACTTTTTTGACCTATGGATCCCAGGGTCCAATTTACATGGCCACTGGTTATGTTGGTTGAGGGATTCTGAGAGCTGCAGTCTGAAAAGTAACTGTTTTTCTGATTGGAAGATATTGAAAAATGTGTGTGTACAGGGGAGTTTTTCCAATTTTCTAAGGTGGTAATTTCAGTGCTTGTCTCCATCTTCCTGGATGCCTAATAGTCAATGTAACAGATATTGCTGAAACATCAACAGATGCTCACAGGTTGCTGTTTAACTCCCTTCCACACACACACACACACACACACACACACCCATTACTCCAGTAACTTCTCGATCAAAAGATAGTGTGTGTTGAGCAGGCAGAATAGTTTCTTCCAGAAAAATGTTATTCACCAGCTTAGGAAGTAACCATAGAATCATAGAGTTGGAAGAGACCAGTCCAACCCCCTGCAGGAACTCTCCATCAGTGCATCCCTGACAGATGGCCATCCAGCCTCTTCTTAAAGACCTCTAAGGAAGGAGACTCCACTACACTCCGAGGGAGCGTGTTCCACCGTCGAACAGTCAGGAAATTCCTCCTAATGTTGAGGTGGAATCTCTTTTCATGCAGTTTGCATCCATTGTTCTGTGTTCTAGTCTCTGGAGCAGCAGAAAACAAGCTTGCTCCCTCCTCAATATGACACCCCTTCACATACTTAAAGAGGGCTATCATATCACCTCTTAACCTTCTCTTCTTCAGGCTAAACATACCCAGCTCCCTTAGTCAGTCCTCATAAGGCATGTCTTCCAGACCCTTCACCATCTTAGTTGCTCTCCTTTGGACACACTTCAGTTTCTCCACATCCTTTTCGAATTGTGGTGCCCGAACTGGACACAGTATTCCAGGTGGGGCCTGACCAAAGCAGAGTAGAGTGGCACTATTACTTCCCTGGATCTAGACACTATACTTCTATTGATGCAGTCTAAAATTGCATTGGCCATGTCATTACCCAAGTTCAACCATTACCGATCCTGTAGTTGCAATAGGTTTAATCGTCCAGTTTTGCTAATACAGCATTACAGAGCAAGCACATTTTATGTTCAGAGATGTTCAGAGAAAAATGAAATTATATACAATAGTGGAAATGCTTTGGGCTGATTACTGCCCATCACAAGTATTTTCACTTTTAGAGTAGTCCAGAAGTTTTGCTATATGAACATAAAATCCACTAGAGGGCAAACTCTAATAACAAACTGCTTCTGGAAAAAACAATTTGTGACCTTACTAGCAGTTACAAATTCTAAGTCACAAATGAGAGAATTGAATTATTCTTCTTTTCATTTCCCGCCCCAACATGCTCCAAAACTGTATGAAATAGTGGCCATGAAACACAATGAGTAATGAAAAATTTGAATAGGTTATGAATTAAAATGTCTGGTCTCATTCCAAATGGAGAAACTATGACAGGCCACATTACCTGTGTTTTGTCAACATAGTTTTTCCTGATTGCTAATAGTGACTGTTCTAATGAATAATGTGTGAAAATTGGGAGATAGGTGCCTGCACCTATCTCCCAATTTTCACACATTATTCATTAGATACTTCAGAAATACTGCTTACACAATATTGGTCATGCACAAAATTGTATCCATTAATTCAGTCCACTCTTCATTAGTATAATAGTGACTGGCAAGCCTCATATTTAGGATTTTAACACACAACAACAACAACAACAACAACAACACACATATAACTTCTGACTTTGGCCTTAATAGATTTTTTTTTTTGAGACATAGAGATAGTGACTAAAATTTATCAAAGCCCATAACCAGACTTGAAATGACACCTCAAGCTAAAATCCCACAAAACATTTTCCTGTTCTACATGGCCATACATACTTCAGGCAGTCATTTGTGTCATTTTTGTGACTTAAATGCAGAGAAGATTCACCTTCCTTGCCTGGTTGGTTGGAGAGGATTCCTTTTTGCCCCAGAAAACCAGGCAAATGGCTATTTACAAGCCTGTCTAGAATTCTCAGATATTAATTGTTTTTTATATGAATTCTAATCCTAAAAACAGTAATCAAATAAATAATTTGATGTTTAAAAAAGAAAAAGAAAAAACAAATATAGCATACAATTATTATTATTATTATCATTATCTTTATTTATATCCCTCCTTTCCCCAAAAACTGGGACTCAGGACAGCTCACAACATTAAAAACAGTACAATTAAAAGCATACAAAAATAGTACATTAAAACAGAATTAAGTTATTACAGTATTAAAAGAAGTTACATATTAAAGAATAAAATATAATTAAAAAGATAAAAATGTTTTAAAAAATACTTTAAAACAATATAACGCCATCCCATGCTTTTAAGAACTTTATGTTTTAAAAGTCGGTCTAAACAGATAGGTCTTAGCCTGCCAGCGGAAGGCTAACAAGGAATGGGCTGATCTGTCCTCCCTGGGCAGGGAGTTCCAGAGTCTAGGGGCAGCCACGGAGAAGGCCCTCTCTCATGTTGCAAACAACCATGCTTGTGATACTGGTGGGATGGAGAGAAGGGCCTCTCCCGAGAATCGCAGAGCCCAGGCTGGTTCATACACCGAGATACAACCTGATGATTAAGGAGAAAGATCATACCAAAGTTCAGTGTGGAAACTAAGAGTAGTCATGCATAATTGAAATCGTGACACATTCATATTTCTTGCACATTGGTCCTAAACCTGAAGTATTTTGCAAGAAGAATGAAGATGCTTAACTCTGCACTTTTATTCTTTATTAGTGTAGTTGTATTAATTTAGTCCTTCATTGTACACAACATATTATTGTGTAATGTTTGTGAAAGACACAATCTTGTAAGCTTGTTCAGTGGGCCCTTGGTATGTGCTAGGTTTTGGTTCCAGGACCTCTATGCAGATATCAAATCTGTGGATGCTCAAGCCCCATTAAATGCAATGGCACAGCAAAATGGTGTCCTTTGTATAAAATAGCAAAATTAAGGATTGCTTTTTAGAATTTATATTTTTTTGGAATATTTCCAAGCCATGTATGGTTGGGTCCATGGATAAAGAATCCATGGATATGGATGGCTGACTCTATTTGCTTGTGATAAAAATAACCAAGGGTCTTGACACTTAGGAAGTGAGATACAGTGTATCCATACATCTCTCCCTGAAGGATTCGGTGAGATATAATCAATTGGCATAGTGATTATGCGGCTGATGTGAGACTTTGAACAAGAAAATGAAACATAAAAAAACTGCAGTACTAAATACATTAGCTGAACAAAAGAAAGACCAAGCAATACCTGTCACCCGAGAAGAAAATATTTTAGCATATAAAACCAAATTTAGAATCCACAGGGGAGAAAATGGATTAAACACAATCTTCTGTATAGCCTAGAAGTGTTGTAATATTTTTGGGCTGGGTTGATCATGTTCAGTGAAGAGCTTTCTCAGTGGGGACAATGGAGATCATTTCCTGTGATATGTGCTAACATCTTGGGCTCATGAACTGTGCTTGCAGGCATTCCTACATGTGTTAGAAATGTCACCCTGTGAGACTACTAGTCCATCCTGTAGTCTGGAGGTGTTTCCTTTTTAATAAACCTGAGACACCTGCAGAGGAGAGGGTGGCAGAGAACTGTGTCGTTTTGTTTAGTCTGAGCCTGTTCAAACTCTGCATTCCTCAGAGTCCAATGTTGCCCCAGATATTATTTGAATAAGAAATGGCACCTGTCATTAGCCTTTGTTCATTTTTCCCCCTTTGAATAGTTGGAAGCCCAGGTAAGACTATGATTTAGACATGAAAAATAAGTTCTACTTGTTCTGTGACCTTTACGCGCCATTCAGTGCCTTTTGTTTTCTTAAGAATGGTTTAATACTATTTGTCTGCTCTACCTTATAGAAATTTGCTTGCCCAGTAATCCCATCATTTGACAGAATGGAGACAAGTCATTCTCGCTAGCTAATCCTTTAAGGGTTGGTCTTCATTCTGTAGACTCTCTGGCTTTCTTTACGGCAAAAGTTATGCATTCATTGAGGCCACAGGCAGCAGCACTTTGTCCCACAACAACCTTGCCAGGTTGAAAGGTTACATCATCAAGTTCAAGTCTCTTTACTTCTTTGAGGCAGAAATGCCAACACCCAGAGATTCCAGGCAACAATTTGGGTAAAACTTTGCAGTGTATCAAACACCTCTTTCGACACATGTATGTCTTTACATCCCAAGGCACAACAAGGCAGCTGCTTGAGGTCATTTATTGCATTTTCCCCCTAAAACCAGAGTATGCACATTGGAGAGATTTTCTGCTGTGAGTGCCACGGTGTCCTGGGTTATCTGTGGAATAAAATAAGACTTTTTTTAAAAAAAATCCTATTAACTATAAATTTTATTTCTGGTGAATTGGCTCCTTGTAGCCTGTTCTGAAGTCAACAAAATGCAACTGGATAGAACACAATACCAGACTCCATGAAATAGACAATACCAGCATCTGTTCTCAAGCCACGTACCATAACAAATAGAGAATGGATGATCAATAATGATATATGCCATTTGAATGGGTATGATTTTGCCTAGTTCTGAACAGTAGATATGAAAACACCAGCCAATAGTGTGACTTAGTCTCATTGGCTAGGATATGAAAAAAAACCTAGTCTAGCCTTATTTTCTGTAAAGATTATACCTAATTTGACATGAGTGAGCCACACCAGTATATGGAGGGAATGGGACAGATTCAGTTTGAAACTAGCCTCATGTTGTGAAGATAGTATGCACTTGAATCAGGGATTTGGCCCTGCCTCGTGTAGACAGGTTGTGATGATTGTGGGGGGAAAACCAGTTTAATTGGCCTATGTAGACATGTCTAGGGCTGCTGCCATACTGCACAATTAATGCAGTTTAACTTATTTAACCAATGGCTCCGTCTTATGGAATTCTAGAGACGGCTAAATATCTCATAAAACTACAAATCTCAGAATTCCATAGCACTGAGCTATGACAGTTAAAGCAGCATCAAACTGCATTAATTCTGCAGTGTAGATGCAGCCTAGGAAGTTGCGGGAAAGGGCAATTTTACTTATCAATAGCTAGTAAGCCTTTGTGTGGCAATTAAGGAAAACAACCCTAAGAAATAAGTTTCTTCAAAAGCAGTGGACCCATTTTTTCCCATTAGGTTTTAAATGCAAATCAATTAGTTTTCCATTCCACTGACTATGCATGTTTTTATAAAGATGTGACAATAAAGTACACATGAATTTACATGCAAAAACTCTGAAGAATTATTGCTCTATGCTGTAGGTCTAACATGGTGCCCAGAAAGAAAGATTCCCACATTTATACTCCCACAACAGTGTGCTGGGGGAAAGCAATTGTGCATAGTCTCTTAGTTGTTATGAAAAGATTTGCTGGACTGACCATTGGCCTTTTAAATAGTAGTATGTGTGTGTTTATGTCTGCGTGTGTGGCACACGGGAATTCTGATGATTTCATTATGTTCAAAGAATAGGATTTCCCTGAAGTCCAGGTTATTGCTTCATATTTTGCCTTCTAGAACTGCAGCCCACATGCATTCCTAGGAGAAGATTAAGAACTAGGCTGTACAGCTGTATGGGAACTGTTCTTAATATATATATTTCACAGATTGCAGTTAACTTTGGACATCATTAAACTACACAAATCTAAGCTACCTCTTCATGACCCATTGAGTTGATCAGGATAACATTAAAAGACACTGGAAATACTTGTCCCTTGTGTAATCATTTGTCAGGCAGTTTCCTTTTGTAATGGAGTTTTCAGGGCTAGCTCAATATTTTTGCTGCCTGAGGCAGAACAGAAAATGTTCCTTCTCTTACTACGCGCAACAAAACACAAAGTTGCTCTTCCAAAATCGAGCTTAATTGTGGCGTCCCTCAGGGCGCCATCGTGTCCCTGATGCTATTTAACATTTATATGAAGCCGCTGGGTGAGGTCATTCGGAGGCATGGAGCTCAGTGTCTTCAGTACGCTGATGACACTCAGATATATCTCTCCATGACCAGATCATCAGCACAGACTTCAGATGGTGTCTCTCCTCTTAATGACTGTCTTGTGGCGGTAATGGATTGGATGAGGGAAAACAAATTGAAACTGAATCCAGACAAAACGGAGGTACTAACAGTCACAGGCCCGAAACCAGGCTTGGGAATACAGTCTCCAGTCCTGGACAGAATCACACTCTCCTCTAAGGACTGTGTTCGCAGCCTGGGGGTACTCCTAGATTCGTCGCTTCACATGACTTGTCAGGTGAATGCGACGGTCAGGAGTGCATGTTATCAGCTTCGGCGGATACGCCAGCTGCGCCCTTTCCTGGACATGAGGGACCTGGAAACTGTGGTACATGCTCTGGTAACCTCACGCCTGGACTTCTGTAATGCGCTCTACATGGGGCTACCTTTGTGCTTAACTCGGAAACTTCAACTGGTCCAAAACATGGCAGCCAGGCTTTTAACTGGAACATCAAGGAGAGAGCACATAACACCGGTGCTCAAGGCTCTCCACTGGCTGCCGATTAATTTCCAGGTGCAGTACAAGGTATTGGTCCTAACCTTTAAAGCCCTACATGGCTTGGGTCCATCTTATCTTAGGGACCGCCTCTCCCCGTATGAACCCCCCCCCCGCACACTCCGATCCTCTGGGAGGAACCTACTACAGCCTGTGAAAACTCGGCTGCCGCAGACCTCCCAGAGGACTTTTTCAGCTACCGCACCCAAGCTTTGGAATGGACTGCCGGATGAGATGTGTCTTATAACATCTCTTGACTGCTTTTAAAAAGCTCTGAAGACGCATCTCTTCCGGCAGGCTTTCCCTGAAACATCCTAGATCTCGGCTCTGAAACGGGACCTATTGTGACCTCTTGCTTGGTGCTATTTTTACCCTCATTTAAGATCTATGAGGATGTATTATGTTTTTAATATCGTTATGGTTTTAAACTATTGCTAATTTAATTTATTTTTAAGGGGTGGGTGGCTGGGAATGGGTTGATGAAGTATTTTAATCTGTATGTTTTAATTCGCTGTACCCCGCTCCGATTGTGCTCTACAGAGGAGCGGGCTAGAAATAAAGATTTTATTATTATTATTATTATTATTAGTATTAGTATTAGTGTCTAAATCTAGCAAAGTGAGCATGGCAAACAACCAGAAACTCTTTCCTGTCCCTGGCTGTATATGTATGAATGGCAAAATCAATAACATCATTAATTGCAACCCTTTAATGCCACCCAAAATCTGCTACCAGCCACTCTACATACCCTCATAGAAGGACCAACATTAGTAGTTGTTCAGCAGAAATCTCAGCAACTGCCCCACACCAGTTGAATAGCCCATTGGCGGTGGATCATTTTGTCAAGTTATAGCTGTATGATGCTGTGATTCATGCTGAATTTCTTATACTGTGACTCTTTTTATGATGTACTTTTGCCTGTAGCCTATAAACATGGAAACAAACCGCATTGCAGCAGTTCATGGGTGCAAATCTTACTCTGTGCACAGGGCAGTTGCTCCAGTCCACAGTGTCTCACTTCCCATCTGCATGTACTGTTTCTGCAATCCATTTAAAGGTTAGGTACTAAAGGAATACCCTTTTTTGTGTTTGTATCAAACAGCAAGACTACTCAAATGTTCTGTTCAGCATGGAATATCTTAATAAAGGATAGGGTTATAATGTCCAAAGGCATATTATCACTGAAACCCTTTCTATATTTTTCCTGATAATGGAAAATATTTAGAGACAATGAAATTAAAGTTTCCTAATTAAGCCTTTTTTTTGTAGCAAGTAATAGCTACTCATTACTTCTAAATAAGGCCAAGGTTAGGCCATTTTTCAACATTTAAAGTTTTTTAAAAGATAATTTTAAAATGATGCATTATTTATTACCAGGGCTAAATAGCTTGATGGCACCAGATCCTGAATGATCTGGGAAGCTAAGCAGAGTCAGCCCTGGTTAGTACCTGTATGGGAGACCATCAAAGAATACCAGGTGCCGTAGGCTATATTTCAGAGAAAGGCATTGGCAAACCACCTCCGAGTATTCCTTGCCTAAGAATACCCTGTAAAATTAACTAGAATGTAGGAATAGTAATTTTTTAGAAATTTTAAAACTAATAATAAATAAACTTAAGTTGCCATGTCAGAAATGACTTAAAGGTACAGAACAACAAGCATGCAGGTTTTAAAACAAAATAATATTCCAGGCACCACCTCCTGCTAACAGTACAATTTTTGTCAATGGAATGAGGAAGGGGCAGCAGTATAGCTGGTGGGGACAGAGTCCCCCTGCAAAAAATAAGAATTCTGCTCCCAGAATTCACTCCCCAAATTTCTAGCACTACAATAGTTTAAAATGTCAGTGGAGCATCTGAAAATACAGTTTAGACACTGAATGAAAAGGGAAAGGCACAGTTATCAAAGGAATGTGAAGACAGCAAATTGAAGAGTTTTATATGTCAGTGATTTCTGCAATGCTAGAACTTTTGGGACTGAAGGAAAAATTTCATTTCAGGTGCAGAATTTTCATGGAGACAATGCCATTTTCCAGTCCCTAGTAGCCTCACTCCATCTTCCCATCACTCTGAGGGCTTAGGGGTCCCCTTAGTGCAGAGTTCTGAGACATGCATATTTTGGGCAACCAGAAACCCACTCACGGGTGAATTGGTTTCAACCACTGTATTTTTCAAGACAGTATCATGTTTAATCTTGTTTTGTCTGACTCAACAGAGCACAAAATGTTGCAATATTCCTTTCCTGGGTGACTAGCCAGTAAGAATTAGCTTTTGATCAAAGAATTCTGAGCTGTAGATACTAGCTTCCCCAGAAAATAAGCTGTTGTAACTGGCTAGATGTCAGGACATATTTTTATTGGGAACAGCAATAAAAGTAGCTTTCCAGGTAATCTTGACACAACTGTAGAGTATTTCTCAACAGGAAGCTCTCAGAACTAATCCGTTTGCATGAAGGTTGTAACCAGACAGGTGTGGTCTGGGACATGCTTGCCACTTAATATCAGAGCAAACAGCCAGGTTGCTAGGTTTATCTTTAAAATGGCATACAGATTCTTGAATGGTGAATAGCATTATATAGTTTTTACAATATGATCCAAAGAATTTGTGCCACCTTGTTTTAGTAGTAACTAGGAAATAGACTTGACATTGTCTGGATTAATGTTGATTTCACTTATAACTTGGAAGAAGCACTAATTTTGGGCGATAGTATCAAGAGTCCTTAAAAGTAGTTTCATACGGAAGTGTTATACAAAATACAGGTACATCAAAGCCTGCAATTTTCCAGGTTTGCTGATTTGCCTTGGATTTAATCAGAAATATTCAGCATCTCAGCCTATCGTGTTTGTCAAAAATAATAATTATATTAATGAAAAAAGGGTTGATTTGCATTTTAGAGCAAAAATACAGAAATGCATAATATTTTGTCTTTAGTTTTGGGAGGGGGGGCTATGTGGCCATGTTCTGCAAATGTTTATTCCTGACAATTCATCAGCATCTGTGGCTGGCATCTTCAGAGAATGCTGGCATAGAAGTGAGTGGGGTACAGTGGTCCCCCGGGTTACGAAAGTAATCCGTTCCGGATTACCTTTCGTAACCCGAAAATTTTCGTAACCCGGGGGACCCCCAGGCCTCGGAGGGGAAGGGACGAAAGGCCGTCCCTTCTCCTCCGAAGCCTGGCCTCGGAGGAAAAGGGACGAAAGGCCGTCCCTTGTCCTCCGAAGCCTGGCCTCGGAGGAAAAGGGACGAAAGGCCGTCCCTTGTCCTCCGAAGCCTAGCCTCGGAGGAAAAGGGACGAAAGGCCGTCCCTTCTCCGAAGCCTGGCCTCGGAGGAAAAGGGACGAAAGGCCATCCCTTGTCCTCCGAAGCCTGGCCTCGGAGGAGAAGGGACGAAAGGCCGTCCCTTTTCCTCCGAAGCCTGGCCTCGGAGGAGAAGGGACGTCCCTTTTTTTCGGATCCCGGGGGATACAATCGCGGTCCCGCCGGTTTCGGATCCCAGGGTTTTCTTAACCCGGGGGATTCATATCCCGGGGGACCACTGTATATATACTGTGTTTTCCTTGGTTGAGAGGAAGTGATTTACATGTTCATCTGTGTGTTGGTCTGTTGTTGAATGGCAAGGCATCAGGGTGTCTATTTAATTAGTGATCCATTAAATGGATCTGTTGAGAAATCCCCTGATCCTGGGTGGTTTTCATTTGCTTTGTTAATTTGTTTTTGTTTTTTTGTTACCCAACTTGAGCTTTGATGAGGAAAAGTGGGGTAAGAATATCCTCAGCAAACAAAATCGAGTCTTGCTGGGAAGTTTGTTGTTAACTGCCCTTAAGTCAACTTCGACTTAGGGTGACTGTATGAATGTCCACGTCACCCTGTCATTAATAACCCTGCTCATATCTTACAGGCCCAGGGCTCTGACTTCATTGATTGAAGTTATCCACCAGGAGTCTTCCTCTTTTCCTACTGCCCTTTGCCTTGTCCAGCACTGTTGTCTTCTCATTATATATGAGTCATGTCTTCTCATCATATATTGAAAGTATGGCAGTCTCAATTTAATCATGAACTACATCCTAGAGTATTAAAAGAACTGGCAAATGTAATATCGGAACCACTGGCAATAATCTTTGAGAACTCCTGGAGAACAGGAGAAGTCCCAGCAGACTGGAGGAGGGCAAACGTTGTGCCCATCTTCAAAAAGGGAAAAAAAGAGGATCCCAACAATTATCGTCCAGTTAGTCTGACATCAATTCCAGGAAAGGTTCTAGAGCAGATCATTAAGCAGAGAGTCTGTGAACACTTAGAGGCCAATGCCATAATCACAAAAAGTCAACATGGGTTTCAGAGAAACAAGTCATGCCAAACGAACCTGATCTCTTTTTTTGATAAAATTACCAGCTTGGTAGATGAAGGGAATGCTGTGGATATAGTATACCTCGATTTCAGTAAGGCCTTTGACAAGGTTCCCCATGACATTCTTGCAAACAAGCTTGTAAAATGTGGGATAGACAAGTTAACTGTGACATGGATTTGTAATTGGTTGACTGGCCGAACTCAAAGGGTGCTCAACAATGGTTCCTTTTCATCCTGGAAAGAAGTGACCAGTGGGGTCCCACAGGGTTCTGTCCTGGGCCCAGTGCTATTCAATGTCTTTATTAATGATTTGGATGACAGAATTGGGGGCATACTTATCAAATTTGCAGATGACACTAAACTGGGAGGAGTAGCTAATACCCCAGAGGACAGGATCAAAATTCAAAATGACCTGATTAAACTAGATAGCTGGGCCGATGCTAACAAGATGAAATTCAATGCAGAGAAATGTAAGGTTCTGCACTTAGGGCGGAAAAATGAAATGCACAGATATAGGATGGGGGACACCTGGCTGAATGAGACCACATGTGAAAGGGATCTAGGAGTCCAAGTAGACCATAAGCTGAACATGAGTCAACAGTGCGATGCGGCAGCTAAAAAAGCCAATGCAATTTTAGGCTGCATCAATAGAAGTATAGTTTCTAGATCAAGGGAAGTTATAGTGCCACTCTATTCTGCTTTGGTCAGGCCCCACCTGGAATACTGTGTCCAGTTCTGGGCACCACAATTCAAAAAGGATGTGGAGAAACTGGAGCATGTCCAAAGGAGGGCAACTAAGATGGTGAAGGGTGTGGAAACCATGCCCTATGAGGAACGCCTCAGGGAACTGGGGATGTCTAGCCTGGAGAAGAGAAGGTTAAGAGGTGATATGATAGCCCTGTTTAAATATTTGAAGGGATGTCATATTGAGGAGGGAGCAAGCTTGTTTTCTGCTGCTGCAGAGACTAGAACGCGGAACAATGGATGCAACTGCAGGAAAAGAGATTCCACCTCAACATTAGGAGGAACTTCCTGACAGTAAGGGCTATTTGACAGTGGAACACACTCCCTCGGAGTGTGGTGGAGTCTCCTTCCTTAGGGGTCTTTAAGCAGAGGCTGGATGGCCATCTGTCAGGGATGCTTTGATTTGGAGTTCCTGCATGGCAGGGGGTTGGACTGGATGGCCCTTGTGGTCTCTTCCAACTCTATCATTCTATGATTCTATGATTCTATCTTGACTTCTAATGAGAGTTCATGCTTCATTTGTTCTAGGATTTGCTCTAGAATTCTCCTCTAGCACATTTCAAATGTGTTGATTCTCTTCCTGTCATTTTTTCTTCACCATTCAGCTTTCACAGCTTAAATAGAAATTAAAAATGTAATGGCATGGGCAGTCCTGACTTTGATAGTCAATTTACACTCGAGGATATTGTCTAGTCCCAATATAGCAGCCCTTCTAGGTACTGGACTTCTTCCAATTTCTTCCCATCCTGGGAAGTTAGACTAGCCCAACTGAACAAACAACCAAGGAGCCATACCGTTTTGTGGGTTTTTCGGGCTATGAGGCTGTATTCTAGAAGAATTTATTCCTCTTTATTTTTCAGGAATAAACTCGTCTAGGACATGGTCTCTTAGCCTGAAAAAACTCACAAAAAACTATGGATGCCAGCCATGAAAGCCTTCGACTTCACAAAGCAAGCAGCCATTACTTTGGGCAGCCCTGTTTCTAGGAGTGCTGGGAAAGCTGGATAAATCTATCTGCTTTATCACATTAGGGGGCAAACGGGATTTAAACATGAGTTAAACAAGAGAAAACCAGGAAATGCCTGATGTTTATCACACAGCATTTCCTGGTTTTCTCTAGTTTAACTCTCATTTAAATCCCTTTTGCCCCCTAGTGTGATAAAGCAGTATGAATCGTGCTTCAGCATCTATCGTGTTATTTCAGAGGATTCTGGGATACACCTCTTATGCCAACTTCTTGGAGCACCAAATATCTTGAGCCAGTCTTGCTGAATCACATTCTCTGTCCTTAAGTATTCCCTTCTTGGCTTCCCTTCATCGTTGACTAGAACTTGTTTCTTCAACATCCTCACCATAGCTGTTTAGACAGCTTTCCTCACTTTTTCTGCATGTTAGCAGATTGCAGGTAGTCTGTAAGAAGATGAAAGGAGTATAACATGAAGAAAGATGGGACTAGAGGAAAAGAATTAACCCTGAAGGTAGGAATGACTCTTCCCACCAGGAGTCTAGCATGGCAGTCTTCCTTTAGTTTCCTGATTTATTGTTCATCATTTCATAACTTGCCTAAGTCAATTATGAGTCAGTGATAGAAAAGGAAGAAAATTCACCATTGTATCTTCTGGCACTATGCCCCCAAGAATAACAATGCTTTATGATGAGTATGCCATTCTGTTCTTTGATACCTTGAGTCCCAATTTTAGAGGGAAAGTAGAACATAACTAAAGAGAAGCAGGAGGAGGAGGAAAAAGTTCCAGAAGTTGCCTAATGCTTATGCATTAAAGACACCCTATATTTGCATAGTTTGCTATTACTGCAGCATCAAGGGCCCAGAGCTTAATTACTTCTGCAAACAGGTATGATGACTCAGTCCATTCACATGTATCACACATTTACATATGTGAATTTAAGACGGTTCATGTTACCAGTGACTCAAGATTCAGTCATTTGTGATGATTCTGGAAACCTAAATCCAATAGTCATTCCTTGCTTGAGTCAACCCCTGGATTAATGGAACTCACATGTTTGTTAATTGACCATGTTCCCATTGACTACATAGGTCTGGTTGTGACAAACAATTAGCCTTAGGTCGAATGTATACATTTCATGCAATTCTCATGTGTAAACAATGGTATGATTTCTACATGATTTTACAACTCCATAGAGGTACTGTGATTGTAAATACAAAGTGGCTATCTAAGCACATCCCCTCTTTTTATAGATTTCTGGTAGCATGTTTGAAATGATCTGGACCTTGTGGGAGTTCTCTTCATTTAACATTACCCTGTGAAGCTTTTAACATGCACATGTGGGCACTCCATCATCTGCATCAGTGAGGAATGCCTTTGTCTTATGTTTTTCTTACCTTCACATTTCAGAGAGTCAGTTTGACATAACCTTTGTGTTTTTATCTGACGAGAATAACAAACCGAGCACCACATTGTTTATGTCTGTTCTCCTGATTAAGGGAATAGAAGCAGGCTCCATCATGCATAGATCATATGAAAATAAGAATCTGCATCATAAGCCTGAAGCCCCACTGAGTTGATTAGACATGCCTTTGGGTCCCAGGATAGATGGATATGTTCCATGTTGTCATACAATATAGGTGAGAACCTTCTTTAAGACATATTGAGAGCATTTCTTTACATTCACACACATGCATGCACACACCTCTTAGAATTGTTTCTAGTGCTACTGATGACATTGCCTTCTTATATTAGACCAGTGGTGAGTGGATTCCTCCTGCTGCAGCATGAGAAGGCCTATACCACACCAGCAACACCCAGTTTTGCAAGTGGCTAAGTGGTTGGAAAGCATCTATAATATGTGGAATCTTCCAACATGTTCAAAGTTTCCCCTGTTACTGGGAGTACAGGCAGGAAAAAACTGTGCTGGAGCAACTCTCTCACCATCTGAAGTAGGATTTAATCCTTTCTTGCAGCAAGAAGTGTACCGTCCATCAAAAAAGGAAAAGCAGCAGCTGCTTCATTTCATTGTCCCCCACAATAGACAGAATGCCAAAAATGTTGTATGTATGTACCCTGGACAGTTATATAAATTAAGGAGATATATTCACATGAAAACATTTTTATTGCCCACAAATACTGCATGTTTTGGGCAAAACCCAAAATGCAGTTAGTCACCTGTACAGCTATTCTCTAGGTACTCTCATCCAAGTTAGTTGCCAAGTGGATGGAAGAGTGGTGCATAAAAGAAAGATTTGCCTTTAGGATTTAATTTGCTAGTTTAGGTGGCCAAGTACTTTAATTAGATTTCGTTGAGACCCAAGGTCATGCTTGAAGTAGAATCTTTGTTTTGCTGTACCAAGTTTGGGGAAAAGACGGGTGTGGTGAAAAATCATTTAACAACAGTAATTAATGAAGAGTTCAGCATGTGAGCATGTTCAGTGCTTGTTTTGGGAAAATGTTAAATATTTGTATTAAAAATAGCTTCTAAAAATGACTAAGATCTTCCTTGGGTTAAAATCAAAGCTCCAAATTATGGTTTATTATAGCTTAACCTCTGGCTGCCAACTATAACTATCTTTACCTAATCTTCAGTTTGATTGAAAAGAAGATTTCAAGTCAAAGGATGATCTTCGAAAACAGTAACAGTGAAAATTCAAGGAGGGAGAGAGATGTTAATGCCCATTTTGAACATATAAACATACAGGTAGTCCTTTGACATGAATTTCTATTGTAACCGACTGTAGGGGGCTGTGCTCATCTCTGTTACTAAGCCAAAGAGTCAGTGTTGTCTGAGGGCTGCTCTGGTGGCCATGTGGCCAGCATGACTGCACCAAATGCTATTACCTTCCTACTGAAGTGGTACCTGTTTATCTACTTGCATTTGTATGCTTTTGAACTGCTAGGTTGGCAGAAGTTAAGTCTAGTGACAGGAGCTCACCCCATCATGCAGCATTCCCCTGAACTGGCATCTTAACCACCATCACATTTTGATCATACCAAACCAAAAAAATTCTAATCCTTTGTTTCAAAAACCTAATTATAAAAATCATAAGACTCCAATGGAGGGGGGAGAAGAAAAGTTACTTTTTGGATCACTATTCCTAGAAGCCTCCAGCCAGAATGATTAGTAGCAAAGTATTTAAAAAGGAGGTGTTTTTTTGTTTTTGTTTTGTTTTGTTTTGTTTTATATTCTAGGGAGAAAATCAGCTGTTTGGGGGCCCTTCTGCTGGTTTCTATGGACAATCCAATGTGGCAGCTCATCAAGGAAAAAACTGAAAATTCTAGCCATGGGACCCTATGGCTGTATTACAGGAAATGGCCACAGGAGAAACTTTTTGTAATGGAAAATGAAACATATGGCCCATTATTCAGCACAGATCTAAGCACTCCAAATCCCCTGTGTTAGAAAGAGAAAACATGTTTTGGATTGTGGCCATAACATAGAGGAATAAAATGAAAGTCGAGGCGAAGCCTCAAACTGGTGCTCAAAAGTAGTAATTTATTATTACACACGATCTATTCTTCAGGTCTAAAGGTCATTAAATCTTAGTGAGGTACACCAGTTAGTTCATGCAAACATGATTTTTTCAAAGATTGCTCTTGAAATATGTTGGACAATTTATTTTTAATAATAAAATACTACTATTCAGCTGCATCATCCTATCCTGTATTCTTTGGAGATTTGATGCTGCCGCTTGCTTTATCTGCATGGGGGAGAGGGGGAGATCTGGCAACAAGGACAGGCTACAGGAGCTTGGAATATCTCAAGACTTTTCTCTGAATTTTATTCATTTTAGAACTTGTAAAGCATTTTGTAGCAAAGATTTTAGTAAGAAAAGAATTAAAAATTGCACTTAAAATGCATTAATAAAACTTTTAAGTTTATTGCACGGGACTTGGAGAACAGGAACAGAAGGCAATGGAGTGGTATGAAAAGGGGGGGAAATGCTTGCCCCATTTTGGAAGGGACAGTTCCAGTTAAACCCACTTCTTTAGATTTTAAAATATTCCAGGACTCTTTCACACAGGAGGAATTTCTCCCAACTTCAAATGGAGCCAATGCGAATTCAGGTGAATTTGCTAGTTTAGTGAATTCACATGAATCCCCATTGCGTTCGGAGTGCATTCAGATTGACTTCCCATTACCCGAAAATGACACCCCCCGCCCGAAATTGTGTGCGAAGCTTTAATTCGCAATAACGTGAAACCCATGATTGCATTCGGAATGACTTCCCTTTTGCCCGAAATTGTGTGCGAAGAGTTAATTCACAATAATGTGAAACCCATGATTGCGTTTGAATTGCCCTTGGATTATACTTCCAGTTTCCCACGTCTGAAAGAGTCCCCAGTTTTTCTCTCTCCCTTTGGAGTTTATCACAGGGTTCTTCAATAGTGGGAGAGAAGTGGGATTGACACTGTAATCGCTGAATCTTATCGCACCACATCATAGCTAGGCAGTAGGTATCCTGTAATCAATCCATGCTTCTGCCATTGCTTTTAATGAACGGGAAAATCCCATAAATAACTGTCCAACCTGCAGTTAGCCCATTATTGAAGAATGTGCCATAGGTCATTCAGAGAGAATTTAAAGGGGTTTGATGGCACCACCACCCTCCTTCCCATTGAAAGTAAGACTTCTGATAAGACAACCATTTCACCTGGGGCTGTATAAACTGGATTGAAAGGGCTTCCACTGTATGGACATGGACACACACAAACACTTCCCATTGAAAGCAAGAGTTCTTACAAGAGGCAATCATTTCACCTGGGGTAGTACAAACAGGATTAAAGGGCTTTCACTGCACACATCCCACTGCTAAATGCAAGGCTACCAATTAATCTCAGAGAGTAAACAGAATGGTAGTGCAATAAGATTCATGGGCAACCTATTATCAGTTCGCAGTGGTGTGATAATGCAATAAGAATAGTTGCTGTTTCAGGTGTTTAAAAAGCCACAACAGCAATGGGAGGGAAGCTTCATGCAATAATCTCAGTGTACTTCTCTTACTGCAGGTTGAATCCAAAGCACAAAAGTACTTTGCTCTCAAATTAACTCAGTAAGGAGAAGAGGAGAGAATAGATTCTTGCCCTTTCTATAGAGTCAGGCAAAAATAAATCACTGCAGCCTCTCCTGGTTTGCCACCTTTACCGAAATACGTTTTTGTTTGACCACATGGGTTCTGGTTTTTGTCTGTGAAATGTTGGAGGGTATGCTAATACTGTACTAGAGGTCATTCTCTATGACATAGTCAGTATCAGACCCATGTAGACTCAACCATGAATAGTTCTTCAGAAAACTGCAGTTCAGTTTTGAGTTTTTACACTCTCTGTTTATAAACATTGAGAAATACAGTGGGCCCTTGTTATCCGCTGGGGGTTTGGTTCCAGGATCCTCCTTGGATAACAAAATCTGTGGATGTTCAAGTCCCATTAAATATAATGGAAAAGGAAAATGTGTCTCTAATATAAAATGGAAAATCAAGGTTTGCTATTTGGAATTTATACTTTTTTTAAATATTTTCAAGCTGTGGATGCTTGAATCCGTGGATAAAAAAATCTGTGGATAAGGAGGGCTGACTTTATGCAATTAGGTACATGGTTAGCATTTAAACAACAATAGCAACATGGGAATTACTCACTAACATTAGATAAATCCATGGATAGGATGACTTCTGGCAGATATTAGCCATTTTTAACAATACTGAACATCCACGTGCATAAGCAGAGTCCTTCTGTATCCTTGCTTGTTGGATGATTGATCCGTACCATAGCTTTTCTGTCCTGCTGGTAAGTTTCCTAGCCTGCCATAGTTGGAAACAGGGTTTTGGAGTGGATAGTCCATTGTCTGATCTAATCAGGCTCTTCTTATATACATCCTAGATAGATTGGATGAATAGATGAAAGAGAGAGAAGCGCAGAGTTTAGGAAAATTGGGAGGGGGGGTTGCAGCCACCTAAACTGTGTGGGAGTTTTAATACAAAAAGAGTAATATCCTCAAGCTCATTATTTAAAAAGCTCACTTGTGGCATCTTCATCATACATTATTCTCATTTTATTCTAAAATCATACCCAAATGGGTTTCAATTAAAAGTGGTCTCTCCTCCTGTGTTTTGACTCCTGCCTAGAAATTCTGGATCCTCTTCCATTCCATTGAGCTATATAAGGAGATATACTGTATATCTATGTTTTAAAAATTATTTTGGCTTAAACATATCAGACTACTTATATGTAAGTTTGTGCATTTCATATTAGCTTTCATTGCACTCTTAGATGCCCTTAGACTTCCCCCACCCCCAGATTTCTTACTATAGATCTTTTTTCCAATTCAGATGAGAGGGTGTATGTATGACATGGTTGGCCAGCTGTTTGTGGTGAGGGTATGTTGTAGTACGTTGCAAAATGTGTTGTCTTTAGCAATAGCAAGCCATCTGTCACTCAGTGACTCAGTGCTTGCCCATTCTCTTGCTGCCAGCTGCCTAATTGATCCAATGTCATGGTCACATAGATATGAATAAAAACATCCAACTATTCACATTTGACCTTTATTGAGGAAGGGGGAGAGAACCACAGCAATGCCACAGTCCACACTGTTGTTGCTTTTAGCATATTGTGGTCATTCATTAAACCTGGAATATTCAAGTTTCACATAAAATCCTAATAATAGAAATCTTCATCTATCTGTCGATTACAACATTATTGTATTGCATTGTACTGTATTAAAGAAAGTTGGACTGCATAGCTATTGTCCAACCAGCATATGGGTTGAATAAAAAGCATGAATGAGGCAAGAAAGGTTAGAAAGTGGAAGCAAAGGAAAATTCTCTAGCCAACAAGGTTTAACAGGAGAATAGTTATTCCCTGGTTCTTATCTGTTAAGGGTTAAGAAAAACTACTTAGTGTATTGATGTGAACAAGATTTTCCCAATCTGGTTTCTCAAGATATTGCTGGACTCATCCCTTATCAACATAGCAAGTAGTGAATAATGGGAGTTAGTCTCCAATGTTTCACTCCAAAGGCCCTTATGGGGAAAAGCTGAGTTATGGCTGATGTTGAAATTACTCTACCTGTAATTTCTTTTCTTGACCTGAGTCTGATGATAGCACATTAGTTGAATCCACAGCTGATTCCTCTTGCTTATAAGGCCACATCTTCTTTCTTACATAAAAGTAAGGGTACACAGGCCTGATCCAAACCAAGAACACATTACCAGGGAGTGGAGACTTAAACTTTCCCCACCATAACATCTGCCCCCCCCCAATTTTGACCTGTCCCCTTATCCTCTCTCAAACAAAAATGCTATTGTTTTGATATGTGTGTGTGTATTGGTTTTTAGTTCCTGCATGGGGAAGGAGCAAATTTAAGATGGAAAATGGTTGGGGAAGGGAGGTTTCAATAAATAAAGTCTTCCCTACCCAAGGCTTTAGCTCCTGATCCAGATAGGGTCTGCATATGCTTACATTGGTTTAAAAAGTAACAATAAAGCTCAACAGCACATTATATTTAATATACTGGATAGTTTACTATCTGCCAGTCCAGGATCACTGAGGTCCTGAACCCTGTCATAGTTATAAACTTAGTAATATAAATTTATGGGAAGATTGGATACAACAGCTGAATTTTTATGCATTCTCTTTGGCAGCCCTGAGTTTTCTAGTTATCTTTGAAACCAATATAAATTTTATCTCTCTCTTCTTCCCTCCTTGCTTCTTTTCCCCTTTTTGCTCATAGGAGAGAAACCATACAAGTGTACCTGGGAGGGCTGCACCTGGAAGTTTGCTCGTTCAGATGAACTGACAAGGCACTACCGCAAACACACAGGAGTGAAGCCGTTCAAGTGTGCAGACTGTGACCGAAGTTTTTCCCGCTCAGATCACTTGGCATTGCACCGCCGGAGGCACATGCTTGTCTGAAAAATGCTACCTTGTCCCCCACCCCTTGGAAAAAGTACGGAAGTACCAAGAGCTGGGTCTCTTTTAACTACAGCAAATTCAGCAGGGCTGAATCCCGTTTTGATGGCATTAGCACAAAAGGGGGCATTCCGCATTGTCCCGTGCACACACAAAGAAGCAGGAAATGTAGTGCCACAATTCTCCTCCCATCTGAAGTTGGCTTTCCAGTGTGGACAGAGTGGTCACCTTCACCTGAGAGATATAATGCTAGAAGATCGGGCATTATTTTCTAACCCGCATCCTTTTGAAAGTATTTATGGCTTGTACCTTTTCTCAACCATCACACTTTTTCCCTCTCTCTCCTGAAGAAATATGGCTGTTGCAAGGACCGGATGTCGCAGACATTGGAAAAGAACAAGTCTTCTGGACCGCAACTTCATCTGCTGCTGCTTCTTTCTCTCTCTCCCTCTTTCTCTTTCTCTCTCTCAATCTCTCTTTTTAACTCTCAAAACACTTCATAATATCACCATCCTAGGTTGTTGAGTATTCAACAATCCACAAAAGCCAGCTATATGAACTGGAAGGAGGAGGGAAGAAAATGCAGCCCTTGGAAGTACAAGGATTTCTCAGCACACTTATGCAATAAATATGGTGGTATTTTTACATATTTACCCCCTTCATCATTATGTCAGACTTTAAGGCCCTTACCAGAATTTAAATTTTGCTTCTTTAAAAAATTCTTTTTCTTTTCTCTCATTTAAAAAAAAATCTGCAAAACTGGCATCAATGATGTTTCTGTGTGAAATAACTTTCTTTCTGTTTTAGAATAGGAAGAGGCAATTAAAATGTTCTGTCCTGGTTACATAGTAGAACACATGTTAGACCAGCCTCCCCCAACCTGGCACCCTCACAGTTGTACTGCAAACCCTACCAACATGGCCACTGGCTGGGAATGGCAGGACTTGTCATCCAACAAACCTGAAGGGCAGCATGCTAGGAAATGTTGGGTTAAACCCATCCTCACTAAGCCAAGAAATTTTACTTGAAAGTTAAAGAGTATTCAGATGTGCATGTATACTTGCTCTCTCATCATTTGATTATTGAACAGTTGTTGACTGACAAGCAAATGTGTGAACTGGCTACTTTGCAGGAGAACTGTGGGGGTGGGGGCAATGTGATACACTTTCTGACTTGTTTTTGCATCATGGCTTTTTCACATCTGCAGGTCCAACAGCTGATGTTGCAGCCAGTTGTGTTGAGCATGCATGTGTGAAGGAACCGTTTTATTTCCAGTGAAGTACTGCTTAAGAGTGCAGTATCTAAGATCCATTGAAGGTGAAGTCCATGTATTGGTAGTGAACGACAATAGGAAATAAGAGGCATTTGGTTTAGTTCAAGAGATTTCAGAGCAATTGCTGTTTCCCAGACACAGAGCCTCAATTCAAGAAGAGTAAATGTGACTAAGTTCAGTTAATAGTAATAAATCTTATTTGTGCTAGTGAAAGTTTGTCAGAAATAGGGGTGTAATTCTTCAGTTATTTTATAGGCCCACCCAAGGGGGAAAATATTCAAAGGTTTTCTTCCCACTTGGCCAGTTTTAGATGGGTCTTCCTCTATTCTATGCCTCTCAGGATATCTTTGCAAAAATTTCATTTACAGGAGAAATTTGTACATTTTGTGCAAACTACAAAAGGCTTGTGTGAAGACATTGTACAGGTTCAGTCTCCCTTATTCAGAATTGCAAAATTATCCACATAGATAATGGCTGAGATAGTGAAACCTTTGCTTTCTGATTGCTCAGTGTACACAAACTTTGTTCCATGCACAAAAGTATTGTGTACAAAATTCCCTTTAGGCTATGTGTAAAACAAATAAATTTCTTGTTTATACTTGGGTCCCAGGTCCAAGATATCTCATTATGTACATGCAAATATTCCAGAATCCAGAAAACTCTGAAATCCAAAAGATTTCTATTCCCAAGCGTTTTGAATGAAGGAGACTCAACCTGTACTTTTTCAAAAGGCAATATATTCTTGCAGAGAAAGGTACTTTGCACAAAATGCTGTGGGTTTTGTTCAAACATTTGTCTTTTTTTGCAAAAATAATCCCAAAATGTGAGAAATCATTGGAAAATGCACAATAGCTTTGGTTCCATGTTGTTACATATCAAGATACCCCTTCTAGTAGAAGACAATACAATTTGTACTGTAATGTTCTTTTCATCTCTAGTCAGAGCTTGCTGGGTGACCAGAGTAGTGATAGGGTCAAGCATTCCCACAGTGTGCAGAGAAAGTGACTCTATGGAGCTGAAGATACGTTCTGGGTACATCAAGAAGTCAGTAATTGTCAGAGCCTGATGTCTGAGAAAGAGCAGCAAGTGGTTTCCCCCCTTCCTTCCAAGTAAAGTTTAAAATCTGAGTTAGGCATGTTAAGTCAAATATCCCACAGCTACCTCTTCCCATCCCTGGCAGTAAAATAATTTAATAGTAACAAACTAACCATCTGCTATGTTCTTTTTGATTTTTATATATAATATCTAACCGGTCTGCTGACCAAGGTGATCATCTCCTTCTGCCTAATAGTAGGACTTCGTTTTGTGATCTAGTAAGAAGTAACCAGATGAGGCAGTATTATTGAAGATGACACTTCAGTAGGAACCTTGTGTTCACATGTCTGACCATTTGAAAAGAGCAAATGAAGAATAGTCGGCTGCCTTGCACGTACATCCATCAAAGCTAAAATAATGACATAGACCCATGCCGCAATCCTTTTCTGGAATGACTCTGGGAAGTGGACTTATAAATATACTAATGGAGGGAAATGTACTGCATGTTATATCATCACTGTTTCAGCAAGACATATAAGTATGTCTGTCATATCCAAATGGCTGGCCCTCTTTGTTAGCATGTGTTTGGACAATTTTGGTTGTTAAAGAAACTAGAGAATGCTACTCAAACAGCTTTCCACTAATTTGGCACCCTCCTGGGGAACTACGGCTGCCATTCTCCAACTAGCCAGTGGCTGGGCCTGGTGGAGGTTTTAGTCCCGCCACTTCCAGAGGTATGCTGGGGACAGCTGGGCTAGGAGACAAATCAACAGAGTCATTATAAATCTTAAGAAATGTATCAGCTAGTTCTCTTGGGAGTTAAAAAGTAACAGTCTAGCTAAAGAATTCAATGCAGAAGGAAGTCATGCCCATACAGTCCTGTAATTGTTAACCAACTTTTTTTATTAGCCATAGCAGAGGTCTTGCTCACCTCAAATATTTAAAATACTCAGCTGGTGAGGGATTTGTCATCTATCCTCACATGCTAGGAGTTGTTTCTTAAATATGAAATACTACAAAAAGCACAGAATCAAAGGGTGCTGTGTCCCCAAGTCCTGGCTCTGTGCCCATAACAATTGAATACATTTTATACTGAAAGTTACACCAAGTAGGGCACATAGAAAGTACAGTTTTTTTCAGGCTGTCTGCCAACAGGATAAACAGGATTCAGCCAAACTTAAGGACTTAAGTTCTATTGCTTTCAGTGTGGAGAGTTAAGCATGTGTTTAATTTACACCTATTTACATTAATTAGGATTAAAATAATTTAATTGGGTGGATCACTCCCAATGTTTACATATCAGCTCCGAGTGCTTAAGTAAAATGACAAACTTGTTCCTGCACCAATTGTGAGACAAAATTCAACATTACAAAGAGATTAAGGAATGAGGTAACCTCCAATTATTTTATGACCATTTCCAAAATATCATGTTATCTTTGTTGGTGTGAGTTGAATGCGACAAGAGGTTGGTGACCTTTTGTATCTGAACATTTGAACAACTGATGCTAAATATCTCAGTGATAGCCCAATGGCTCTCACTGGACAAGTGTAGCTTGTCCATTTTCTCCACTGAGAAGAGAGACCAAAGGTGTAGACAACAGAATATTTCTATGAATGTCTGGAAATATTTCTCTCTCACAGAAGAGAGAGGGAAACCCATTCCTATGTTTAACAGTGTATATTTACATATATGCTTCTATCACCAGCCATTTAGTTGAGAAGGGTTATTTACAAATCTGCGTGAATTTATCTTAACAGCACCACCTCTCATGTATTAGCTTCAATTTATTAATTGTTCATAATGAAAAGGAAAAGATTTTTTCCCCAAAATTAAATTGTAAAGCTAAAATGCAATGATCAGTTTTTATCAAATATCAGGACCACAATTTAGCTGTTACTATAAGACAATTAGCAACTGCCACTATTCATCTTCACTGCTGTGCCATCAGTGGTTCGAGAAGTGGAAGGAACTGGGTGTGTGTAGAATATGAGTTAGTCTGTCTCCTCACTTAGGATATTTGCTTCTTTCATTGTTCTTAATATGCAGAAGGACGCCATGATTGTAAGAACCAACTTTTGGAGCAAAGTTCCATCAGTAATTGCTAAATATTACCTCCATGTTCTGAAAATGTAGATAAACAAGAAAAGGGGGGGGGCATCACTAGCATACCTTGTTTGTATGTTTTCTCAGACATCTGTTGGATGCTAGAATGGAGGCCTTGTCCTTAGTTCAGTATGGAAAAGTGATGCCTGCACTTTTCCATCATGATATAACATGCAGGTGTTATTAGAACAGGAGTGGGCAGGACTAAACAGTGCCCATGCCTCCCAGCATCCCACAGTAGTAGTAGTTGTTTGGGACATTAAAAGGCCTTTCATGTCTTATTTGGGAATGAGAGGGAAATCCACAATGTTTTAGAGTACTCTGACCTGAATTAGGCTGGGAAGAGGGTTCAGAATTTGAAATAACCTTGGCCTAAATCTAACTGGGCGTGTATACCATCCCGTCTTCTGGAACAGCTCACTCCTGTACTAGAAACAGGAAAGTGTACTTTGATAGTGGACTAATTTGCAAAGAAAGCAATTAATTATCATCCCATTGGCCAAATCCAAGAACACTTGGATGGCTGATTATTTCTTGGCTTTTCTCATTAGGCTGGTAGAATTCATGGACTTCCTTTAGTTGTGGCTGCTGCATACCCTTCTTGCCATCTTTCTTTGTGTCTGCATTATCTCTGTAATATGCCATTTGATTATCAGTCAATTTGATATATTCTTATGGCTCTTTTCATTTCAGTTTAGGAATTTTCCATTGAATGAATATATCCTAGAAGCAGTCGCTAGGTAACATGTATTTTAAGCCAGTTGAATTTACTAAGCAAAGAATCGCCTTCACACAAGAAAGTGTGGAGGGTTTTTGGACTTTTACCACTACTGTTAAAAGTAGCTCACTTTAAAAAAGAAAACAGATTCCATTAGGAATGCAGACATAATTCCAATGTATCTCTTCTCTGGTTATCTGTTTTTTAAACAGAAACGGGAGATGCTCTCTTCCCCATTCCCCCACCCCCACCCCGCTACCCACATTATAGTTGCACTGCTAGGAAAGAAAATCAAAAAGCATGTATAAAGGCACATTTCTTAAAATGTCTTCTTAAAACCTGTACAAATAAAATTGAGTTTATGTTTGGAACTACAGAACATTTAGGAATACCCCCTTTTTGATAACATACTTCTGTGTAAATTATAACATTTGAGTCATACAAGTAAAAGCACTCCCTTATTAGTATCATGATAGCATGTTTATGTGGTTGTGTTCTGGCCTTGAAGTTATAAGGATAACCCATACAAACTAAAGTGGAACTCCATCTGTTGTATCAGAGCAGATGTAATCTGGCAGTTTTCCCCCCCTAGAGTATTAACAAGTCCAGTCAAACTTAACCAGGTCCTACTGGCCTACATACAGTTGTTAGTCCTCATATAGCGGATGTCTCCATACAAAACTATAGCAGTTTTATATCACATTAACTGCCTAAGCTCCATTCTGTGAAATCCTGGAATTTATATTTTGCTTATATTTATATTTAAAGTGGTATCAAATCACTATAATTGCACAATGTGGATTCACTCTTAGAGTAGATACAGTCAATGGGAACCTGGCAAATTAACATATATGTACATTGGAACAATACAATAAAATGGGCCATTGAGATTGAATACAGGTCATTTAGTGTGAGACACACAGTGACAATTAGCTGCCTTCAGTGGAAATCAGAGTGACACAAATGTGCTTAAATGTGGACAGATGGATACATAGCAAGGTTCTAGTACACATGGGAGAGGAGAAAGGTCATGTGTACAAACAATGCAATGTGAAGTGGGTTCTTTTCAGTACATCCATTCACACTTAGGCCTGATAGATAATACTTGTTCTGCCTTCACCCACATGATGGAGGGAGATGAGATGCCATGATTGCCTTACATACATCTGCTGGACTTTCTGTCAGGCATGCCTCCACACATTGTGTCTCAAGCAGCTTCCCACTACAGACGTACTAACATGTGGGCAAAATGAAAACATTCTTTCTAACCTGACTCCAGGGTATTCTGATCATTATGCAATGACTGATTATGCCCATCACCTCCCATTTCTTTGCAAATATAAATCGATGAAGCACTTTGAAAGCAGGTCATTGGAATGTCAGTCCACACAAGGAATGCAGGCGTAGAATTCCTACTACTCTACCTTGCTGGATGTGTTTACTTGGGTCTACTTAGGGGAATGTTGAGAGATGCCACATTCAGCTTAGTATTTGGGGATCATTTCTCGCTCAGAGTTGTTATAGTGATTGATGTGTGGAAAACTCTTGTCAATCATCCTTTCCTGATTCTGTATTGGAGCAATACACCATTCTGTGCAAATGTATTTTTGTACACGGTGTCACTGATAATAGATATACCTTCTTTGTTAATGAATTAAACCCAGGATAAATTTCTAGTTTTGTGGGATATGGGTACATCCAAGCAAGCATTAGCACAATCCTCTCTGTGTCTACTCAGAATCCCTACTGGGTTCAGCGGGACTTACTCACATGTATGTAAGTGTAGGATTGCAGCCTCAATGTCTTATTTAAAAAAAAAATAATTTGTTTGTCCCATTTTTATTTTCTAAAGAAAACATCCCCAGTCTGGTTTCTGTGTTAAGTTCAGCAGAAGCAGCAAATCATATCTGTCTGCCCCCATGAATGCATCTATATGGCCTCACTTGTGTGCATATAGCAAATTGTGCTTGTGTGTGATCAGAATCAAGACTGAATAAACACTTTCTTTTTAAAAAATAAAAAAAGAGTTGGGAATAGCTTTTCTTTAGGCTAAATAATTTTACCTTATTAGGAAACCAGCTTGTATTGCTGCATTATGCCTTTGCCTGTGTTTTATAGATGAAGATGTATAAACCTTAAACAAAAAACTGCTATATTTTCACAATTTCATTAAAAAAAAAACAAGCCTGTAACATGCAATGTCTACTCAACAAGTCATGCCCATTGGTGCTTTTAAATAGGCTGGCAATTCAGAGATTAGAGAAATCAATCCTTTTTTTTTTTTATCTTTTTTTTTTTTTGGACTACAGCTCCCAAAATCTTCTAGCTGGGAATCGTCGTCCAAAACATTCACTTTTCAAAGCTCTGGCTGACATCCAACTGATAACAGTACCAAGACACTTTTTTAGTATGAACCTCAATTATATGGATACTGTCTCTTTACAAAAAAAGAAAAAAGAAAAAAAGAAAAGAAAATAGAAATGAAGGTATTTTACTGTACTTGTAACAGTTTCAATATTCTGTAATATATTATGTCATAGTGAAAAAGTATTTTCAAGCTCACAGTTTTTCACAGGATGTAAATAATTGAAACTGATGTTTTTGAAATGAGCTTTTAGTTGTCACCACCAAAAAAAAATGTGCTCAAGAAAATGTATTGTAAAGCCTTCATAATAACCTTAATGATTTTTTTTTAATGGAAAAGAACGTTCTAGTTTGTCACAGCATGTTCTCAATGTATCATTTACCCTAGCTACTTGCCTTTGTATTACCTGAGATTGTGTCAATGAACAGTGGAGTCACTTCTATTTGTTGTTTGATAAAACACTTTGAAACAGATGCCAGCCAGCAGTCTAATATTGGCATCAAGGATGAGGTAGTAATCTTTGGCTATATTTTGGGGGGGGGGGGGTGATAAAGCAAATACCACTGTATAAGATCTTGGGTGCGTATAGCCCTTTCGATCCTGGCCTTCATAATGTTTTTGCCTAAGAATAACCTTTCACCGTCGAGAAAACAATCTTGTGGCGTTTTTTAAAAAACAACAACATATTTTTCATTGGATACGGCTTCATGTCATGTTATCCTACATTAGCAGACAGCTTGAAAGGGCAATGTGTGTGTATGCCTCCCTCCTCCATTGTATGCTGGGGGAACTGGTTCAATTGTAAGCAGTGAGAGCAGAATAAGGAAATGAATTGTCAAAATTGTGGACAGTACTGATGACACCAATGCCTAAATGTGTGCAGTATCATTTTAGTGACGGTTGTTGAAGACAGTGGGAAACCCCTTATCCCGATCCAAGCTACCGGTGACAGAACTGAACTTCTTGATAAAGAGCAATTAGGCCCTTTCACGCAGCAATCTGCCTTTGACGTTCCTTTGCTGCTGAAAGATAGCCACTTTGAAGTTAGCAGCAAAATGCACTAAGGGACTGAAAAATACTAATTTTTAAATATTTCTGATGTCAGGTTTGTGCCCATTTAATCTGTTGTTGAGAAACTGATCATGTTCACAGATCTCTTCATTAATTTACCAATGCCAGCATTATTGGCTAAGATCCTGCATTAGGAGACACAACATAGCTATGTCTCTACAGCTATGACCCCCATTGCGACACCCCCAAACCCACCTTGTGAGTGAACAGTGACCAACAGTAGTTGTCAGAGAGCAAAGGGACCACTGGTGATGCATCCAGATGACCAGCAATAGGTCCTAGTGGGGACCTGAGATGTTCTCCTTGCACTATATGCAGTTAAGGATGCATCTCTGTGGATTCCCACATTCTCCAACATCCCAGAAATGACCATGTGGGGGAGGGAGCTGTGTAGCTTATAACTTTTTTGTTGAATGGCTGGAATAGACTTCCACCATATGAATGACCACGAATTTAGTTCCTTAAGACAAGATTTATTACATTTCCATTTAATAACAGGATGTAACCATTATTTTTGAACCATCAACAATGTTTGCTGTAATGGTTCTGCATTCATTTAAGCTTCACCAAAGGTATCACGGAACCTTTTGCATTTCTTCTTACTTTGATGGCATTGCTTACACATTCACACACACACACACATGTATGCCAGTGCAGGGTAACATTCAGTGCAGCTGATATTCTAGATTTAGATCCAGAAAAAGTTATGCTATAGGAAAGGAAGCAAGGAAAAGAAATGTCAGGGCATGCTGATGGAAGGCATATAGCTTCTTTCCCATCCACAGTGAATTGGACTTATGACAACAATTCATTTACCTGATAGGAATATCACAAAATGTATTAAAATGGAGATGTAGGTGTTTTCAGTTCAGTGACTCCTGTCCAGAATTCAATGCAGATGGTGGTTTTTTCATTCACATAAGCTGGCCAGAAAAGAAAAAAGAAAAGGAGAAGCTCTATCTGCTCTTTCTAGACCATGAAAAGAATGAACTTTTTTCTAGCATTGAAAAATAGTCATGTGTGAAGCAGTTTCAAGATTCAGCTAGAGCAAGGCATGTTGCATCCTTTGGTTTATTGTAAGCAATGGCCTACAATTTTTGGAGTGTGTAGGGGGGAACCAACTGCATATATAGGAAGAGAATTTTCTGGTACTCAATTCGGTAGCTGAAGAATTTTCATTCATTGTTATTTTTCTGCATTTCCTCCTGTAACCATTCAGTGGAATGCACCTACACAACTGAAAGAGGTTGTTGTGACCTAGTTCCACCAGAATTCAACCAAATCTATAAAACTGTAGAACAAAAAGACTGTCAGGCTGGTTCACACCCTCACTAAGGGTCCATTTAACAATGTGGATCCTCTCCCTCTGACATGCAAATGAAGATAAGGTGTGATGCAAGTACTGTTTATCTAGATTAGGATCTCATGATCCTTCTTCTTCAAGAAAAGGGGAAAAGATGAAACAGAGAGAGAGAGAAGAATTATTCCCAAAATGCTTACTGTCCTCGGGGTGGGTGGGTGGGTTGGGGGAAGATCCTGTGAAAGTGGAGTAAGGTCCTCTGTAAGTGAGTGCATTGAACCAGCCTGAAGGAACGTTTTGAGGATGCCCAGCTCCTTTCTGCCAGATTAGCGACAACAATTTGAAACATTTTGAAAAGTGCCTGTCGATGAACATTAGAACAGATGGGAATGTGCCCTATATTTTTGACATAGCAATAAACTGCTGTGGAATGGTCATACGGTTCTGTTTTCAATTTGGGATGGGGAGGGACGAGGGTGCACTGGATTCCTGTGAATGCAACACAGCAAATCACAAAGTGCCATTTGTCTACTCTCTTCTCCCTTAACCATTTTTCCCCCCTGATGTGCCCTCTGTGAATGGGATTTCCGTATACCTAAGAAAAGGAAACAAATTTGCAGGAAACAAGGGGTCCTTTCACAATATGGGGTTATAATGCTTTGATTCCACTTTTAACTGCTATGGAAACATCCTAGAGAACCCGGGTATCTTTGGTTAAAATTAGATTCCTTAATCAAAGGATTCTAGTGCCTCACCAAAGTAAGGACCCCAGGATATTGCCATGACAGTTAAAGTGGAATCATAGTGCCATAATTCCGTAGTGTCAAAGGATTCCACTGTAGCATCATGTCTTTCTAAATATTAGATGCATTCCATACATCCCCTCCCTCCATTACCAGTATTTTCTAATACATTGTCTTTTAAAATCATTTTAAAAAATGATAACAACCATGAGAACAAATGTAGTCATTAAAATGCACTCCGTTAGCAGAAATCACTGCTAAAATGGAGCCAATATAAATGGCCATTCTACCCCCCACATTCTGCATATTTTGAACACATTTGTAGAGGATGCAACTCCTTATTCTCATTAGGATGATGCAGAAGCTCATGCTGCTCTGGGCTGGCTGGTCCCTTTGGCACAGTGTGCTCATTCTATTAGGTCTTTTGTTTTGAAATTTTGCCATTCTATTTAATGCCAATTTTGGTTGGAGTGGATGTTACTCCTAGGTTGCAAGGGACAGGGCTGCAGTCTTAACATCACCCTTTTCAACCAGTTGAGCAATACTTTTTTTTCTACTGTTTAAGAAATAAGTCCACAATGAGGGGATTGACAGGGCTGTTCACTTTTAACAAATCTAGTTTTCTTAGAACAAGTGAGAAGGCAATATTGAATGATATTTGGAAAACTCTGAGAGGTATTTAAATAATTGCTATGAGCTCTTAACTTATTTATACTGAAAGCTTAACTTTTTAAACAAATATAACAAATCAAGTCTTTTTAAAATGCTCATATCTTAAATTATTTTACTGGCATATTTATTGTGCAAAATGTTTCATTGTCACCCCATAATTCATGTCATCATCATTTGCCCAAACAAGGGTTAATCAGAGGTGGAAAGTAGATGAACAAAGAGTTAACTCTCAGGCCAAAAAGCAATTGCTTGTTCCAACCAGAGTGACCCCGTTTCATTAACTGTTGAATGGTAAGCCAACACTTAGATAACTCTCACTGGTTCAGTTGACCTACTCTAGTTTGGACCAGCAATAAAGTCTCTGTTCAGTACCATTGTCATATTCCTAAAGCAGGAGTGAGGAACATGTGTCCTTCCAGATGTTGTCAGACTGCAACTCCCATCAGCCTTAGACTGTGATGAGGGATCAAAGGAGTTGCAGTCTGACAACGTCTGGAGGGGCATTCATTGTTCATCCCTGCCTTATCACCAGGACGAAGCATCCATCAATGAATGTCCATTTGAAACTACATTCCATGGGAAATTTTCCTGCATTGTGGTGAAAAAGTGCTAAAAGTGTGAATGAATCACCTACATTTTCCTGGCTGGTAAACAAATTAACAAGTCCTGGTCTACTCAACCTCAACTTGGAAAAGTTTCTTAATGGACTATGACATCCCAAATCCCATAGCGGTGCTCCTCAATGTCATCAAGTCCACAAAGCAACTCGTGAACCCAACAAATGGAATACAATCTGCCAGATCACTAGGGAGTTCCATAAAATGCCTGCTTTTGCTGCCACTATGAGAAAGAAAAAATGGGTATCTGTGTGAATGTTGAGTAGAACATTCATTGCTTATCCGGTGAGCTGTAATGAGTTTGAGGACTCACAAATTTGCGCATTGCTGCCTATCCTCATAAAACAAAAGTGATTGTTCTTCTGTCTCCCTGTGCTTAAAAACAACCACAACAAAAATCCACTTGTGGCTTCTTATTCTTATTGCTGTACTTATTGCCTTGCTAGGAAGAGGAAGGGAGGCAAATAGTATCAAATGTGGGAACACAAATTAGAAATGGGGGGATGTCTAATGCATTTAAAGAAGCATTTAAAGGCTGGGAAATTTGTGTTTGTCCATTCTTGTTAAGGCAACACAACAGCAGCAACAAAATACTCTTTTAACGGGTAATTTGAGGACCAGGAAAGGGGAAAAGATGGATGAATAAAAGTTGGTCTTCATGAAATGATACAATATTCTGTACCCACTAGAAAAAATAGAATGGAAGCATCATCGAACTTTTGTGCAGCATTAAGTTTTCATTCTCTAGTATGAAATACACCATACATCAGTCAGTGTCCATAGACCCCTAAAATACCCTCAGAATTAAGTATGGCTCTGCTAGCAATTTTTCTTCCATTTTTCTTCATTATGATTCAGTTTTAAGTACAAACGTATTTCCTTTTCCTTTTTTAAAAAAGGCATTTATTTTCCTAATAGTTTTCTCCCTGTGCATTTATATGCTACATAGCGATTAAGCAACACCTATGTTATAAGTTTATTAATGATTATGTACGTGTTGTTCTTGTATTTATGTATAGTGTATGTATTGTAAATATACTCAGAGCTTTTCCTCTTCTTTACTGTAAAACAGTATTCCTTTATTTTGTTTGCCCAATCATCATTGTAAAGGGAGTCACCCCCCCCACCAAGAAACCCCATCAGAGGACAATTACTTCATGAATTAAGTGTTAACGTTTTTAATGGTGTCTCAGACATTATTCTGTTGGTGCATTGCTTTTATGTATTCAACTTTTCCTATGAATTGAGCTGTGAATTGAAATAGAGTTTAAATCTTTAAATGTATGCATTGGTATAAATATCTGAATGGAGGCATGAAGGATAAATAAAGCATTTTCTATGGAACGGTCCTTCCCCGTGCATTATTCCTGTGGGCTGCTTGGCATTTTCTAATAGTAAAGAGTTTTCTGTTCCTTGCAATATTTAAAAGAAAAACGTCTTTCCTTCCAAGAAACAGAATGTGTACAGCTCTGGATTTTCCTGACTAGGGACAGTTTTCAGCTTTCTTCTGCACCGGGACTTGATTTAAAAAGCAGATAGCTCCAGCAGTGATACCCAGCATCTGGAGGCACTAGTTGGCATGCATTGGCCAGCAATACCCACCAGCACTGATGCCTGCCTTTGCAGCCAGAGTATAAAAGCCAGAGTATATGCTGCATTTGTAGCCAGAGTATAAAGACCAGAGTATAGCACTGCATTTGTAGTCAGAGTATATGCTGCATTTGTAGCCAGAGTATACTCTACATTTGTTGCCAGAGTATACTCCTTATTTGTAGCCAGAGTATAAACGCCTTCCCAGTGTTCCCAGTATGTGTCTTGGAAAGATCACTGTCAATCTTACAAGAGGCTCTATTTTAATTTATCACCATGTTCCAGAGGAATGTTACATCAGTGGTGGAGTAGGAAATGTAAAATGGTGGCTTGTAGGTGCCCAGCGCTGTCATCAGCTAAGTTTGCAGCTTGGGGCCTGCTAAAGGCACCTCAGATTTGGAGCAGCGTTTAAAAGCAACATGTGATAAATAACAAAGATGCTGTATTATGCTATTTTGAATAACTAGGTTAATATTAAGGCCAGTAGTGTTGCTATACTGTATTACAAGTAATGTTTGCATGTTACTTCTAAAATGTTTTGGAAATGTTTGATGGTCATTTTGGAAGTGTGTCTTTGGGACCATTTTTGTAGTATTATTTTTTTTGTTAAGAAATAATGAAAAAGGTTAGATATTACTAAGACATTAATATGTTAAGCAAAGAGTCATGATTAAGATGTCACTTTTTCAAAAGCAACAATTAACACTGATGCATTATTTAAAAAAAAAAAAAGGTTCCAGTCTCTGACTTGGAGACCTGACTAGCTTGATGTACTGAATCAAAATCCCCTGCAGAGATTATAAATCAATTATAAATTGTAAAGATTGCTATCCACACTGCACACACTCCAGGATTGTATAGAACAAAACCGGGAAACATGTGGTCAAGCAACATCAGATGATCAAGATAAGATCAGACAGTTTAGGAGAGGCTACATCTGTTCGTTTTTACCTGAACCTTCTGGAACGGGTAATATTCTCCCTCTTCCCATTTCCCTTCAGTACATAATACTTTTGCACTTAGAATTTAGCTGCAGCAATTAAAGTAAGCCACTGACAAACTGGAAAACTTGGAGGCAAGAGAATAATAATAATAATAATAATAATAATAATAATAATACTTTATTTATATACCGCCCTTCCAACGATCAGGGCAGTGTACAACATAAACGACACATACATGGTTAAAACATTCCAATTAGAGGCTAAAACAGAACTATATAAAAACAATACAAAATTAAATATCAATAAAGCAATGACATTAAAATTATAGCAGAGCAGCTTATAATATGGGGAGGGAGGGGGGGAAGGCAACATTTTAAAATCAGCTGAAAATGTGGAATGGCAGAGGAGTAAGAGAAACTGCCCCTGCCAAATAAGGACACTTGGAGGGTATGACGTTATGTATTCCAATTCTAGATTAGGCCCATAGCAGGAGCTAGATGTTCTAGTAAAAGAGACAGAAATATTGCTAAGTGGAGAACATGCACACCTTTCCCTATAGGCCTAGTTCTCTTTTCCGGAATTCATTGACTTTGATTAACACTGGCCAGAATGAGGGAAAAATGGCTTGTTCCGCTTCCTTTCTCTCTTGCAGGCTTGCACTTGTGGAGGATGAGGAAGTCAAACAGTTCCTGACATTCATAAATCACTTATAGAAATCAAATGGTGATCTATATATCTGGCAGGGTTCAGATTTTTTTTTTTCTTGCTGAGGACAGCTTCCAGTACAGTATTTAAGCTGGGAATGTGGATCTTTCCTGTGCAGCGAGATGCATGAATTCATCCAATATTTCACTTTAAAAAAAAAAAAAAGGACATCTATGGCCAAGCAACATCAGAGCGTTCTCAAGATGGCAAAAAATATGAGGAAGAAAACACAAGCTAGGAGAGACTACAGCAATTTGCCCTTAGAGTGCAAACTACTTTTACACAATGAATTCACTTTGCAACAATTAAAGTGGGATGAGGAGAAGGAAACTGGGACAGTTTAAAAGCAGCTGAAAAAATGGTAGGACAGAGGATTAATCACAACTGTCCCAGCCGATCAAGGAAAGATGGAGGACATGTGAATCTGGATACTGATATTTACCTTAGAGGTCTTTTTTCACAATTGTTAATTGAGACACTACACCAGAAGCACAACAAAAAGCTGATTATGCTGTTAGAACATTTTAAAGTCTGGTAACACCAATATAGAACAATAAAACGTGTCCTCCCAGCATGGTTACAACTGAAGAGACAGAACTGGAAAAGAGAGAAAATACTGGTTGGGGGGGGGGATTGAACTATGATCCAAGATTAATAGAAAGGAGAAAGAAATATTCAGAGCTGACTGGAACGTGGGATTGGCAGTCAGGGCACTATATCTTTGATTTCTGATCATTTTACAAAACTACCTTGCAAGGAAGTCATTGGCAGTGATGCAGCAATCTTATATCGGGGGCTAGATACGTAGAGTTTCCATCCACCATTTTCTTGAGTGTTCCCCAAGATTTGCAAAAACTATCTTTCTACATGAATGGGCAGATGAGACCTAGAACTGAAGCCTCTGTGGTGTCTTCTTTCCAACTTGGAAAAATGTCTCCATGCTCTCCAGAAAAGTGATCATACTTATCACAGTTTATGCTTCCCAGATGACATTTGGCAGCTAAGTTGGTGCCTCTCTCATAACAACTGGCCATTAGATCCTTGTGGCTAGGCAAGTATAACCCACTTAGGCAAGGAAGCTAAGCAGTGGAGCATACCTTCATGCCTTAGTTCCCCTGGATTCTTACACAGTTGGTTACTATTTTGCAGGTAGACATATGGACAACAAGTCAGCAATAAATAAAAAATCTACTGTTAAGGAAGAAAGTGATGATTTTCTTTTACCTCCATTTCATGGCTGTATCCAGCCAAAGTACATCTTAAATGAAATTCTGCTATCATAGGATTCTATATTACAGCACCATCAGCAGACTTGGAATTTTACAGGGCATCATTCAGATGTCAAAGCTATGTCCTGCCCCAGTGAATTTTATCCTAGAGAGAGAACACAAAGGGCAAGAGAAAGACATCTGCTGAAGTTATCTTTGCTCTTCTTCATGATTGCAAAATCCCTGAAGAATCCAAGAATTACCTTACCAAAGGAACTCTAACTTCATTACTTTGTGGAAAACATTGCCAGCCCGTGGAAAAATGACCTTTTTCAACAATGATTCCCAGAAATGGATTTTGAGAATTGTCATCCAAAAGGATTCTAGGAGAAGTCAATCCCTCCAAAAGGCATTGCTCCAAGCTCTGGAAATTGGTAATGCCCCCCAAAATGCTGGGGGACACAGGAAGATGATATAGACTTCCACCTGCAACAGTCAGAAATATTTGTTTCATACCAACAGATAATATATCTAGCAGAGCAAAATGGAAGAGAGAGGTTATTCTGGAAATGCATGAGCTGTGAATGCCAATCTATGTTTTTGAAATTTTCTCCAGCAAGGTGTCTCCAAGGTCAGTGACTCCATAGTGTTTAATCCTATTTGAATCAAATCATTGCAATTACTATTGGAGTGATTACATGATGATTTTAAAGCACCTGTCTTACACAATAGTTTATAACTGATGCCTTGTAATTAATGTAAAGTGCAGTCAGTAAAAAGAGTGTGCCAGGTGATGTGAATGCTTTTTTGTTTCATCTAAGTTGTTTAATCTAGGATGGCTGTTTTACAGAAACCGTCATCTTTTGAGTATTACCTTGCTAAAAGATGGCATGGGTACCATGGTCCAGGTAAGCACAATGAAGCTCATCATAGAAGGCTGTCCATCTAGGGACGAGCTGGTCACTGTTGCTCTGATCATAACAAATGTAAATATGTGGAGTCTTCCATCACAGATGAGACATCATTAATCTTTAAAATATTTATTTCACTTATATATACTCTCCATAACATTTCACATATGAAAGTCAGGACTCAAAAGGCCAAGAGACATCAGTTTGTCTTCAAGATGGCAAGAGTTACTGATGAGGAAACTATTAATGAGTGAGGTAGGAGAAGCTGCAGCAGTTTGCTTTTGCCTGAGCCTACCAGGAAGGACAAAGTTCTGCCAATTCTCTCCTCTTCCCCTTCCTCAGTTAATTGTATGCAAACAACGTTTGCACTTTGAACTCAGTTTTCAAACTGAGCACAAAGAGGGAAAGCGGAATAAGAAGAAAGAAAATGGAATACATAGGATGGCAGAGAATTAACCAGTATCAAATTGGGACAGTTGGATGGTATGCTTATGCCATATCCTGTGTCTTCAAACCATTTTTTAGGCTATTTAATAAATAGACATGTGAACTTTTGATCTCAATGCATCTGCTGACATTCACTTAAATCTATGAGAGCTTATGCTACAAACTTCTTTCAATTAGTCTCAAGGGTGCTACAAGATCCTTTTACTGAATAATTTGTATTATGAACCAGAACTTGAATTTGGAATATTCCATGTTAATCAAGAGTTTTACAATGGAACAGAATATCATGGCATTATAAAGACCAACAAAGTAATTATAGCACATAATTATATGGATGATAGCCTACTTTATCAGATACATGAAGTGTTATCCAGAAATTAATACGTCCACAGTTCATATGGTTGCGTCGGGGGAAGTCAATTGTAGACACAGATCAGTAGAAAATTAAAAGCAAAAAGTACTGCCAGCTAGGAGTACATTATTAATACTGGCCATTCACAAAACAGTGGTCAGTTAATGCAAAAATCCTTGTGCTAGGTAAGTCAATTCATACATATATTTGGTGTGATGGGAATCTATTTGCAGTTATATGGTATGCGAGTCCCTGCCCATGTTTAAATCTAGAAATAGAGTCAATTGATCTAGTTCTGTTGTGTTGTCTTTTTCCTCAAGGTACTCGTTCTAGACTAATAACTCAATTTTTACAAAAACTTCCAGGAGTTTTTATGGAAAGATTTTATCTCTTCCCTCCTGCTTGGGGACTTGGACTCTCAAATTGCAGAGGTTGCTAGTTTCTGTGCCTGTGCTCTTTGCAGACAAATATCAGGGAGGAAATTATAATATGGAAACCTTAGTTAGATATTTAAGTGTAGGTGTTAGCTATGAAATTGAAACATTTTACCTTCCTTAGCTTTTGAGTATTAAATAGAAACTATTAGAAATGTACATTTAGAACAAGTTTTGTGAATTTTAGCTTTATCTGTGCATGTATTTTTCTGTACAGTTAGCACTCCACTTTTGCAGCTTTGACTTTTGCAGCTTTGATTATTTGCGGATTTGATTTTTATATTCACTCTAGGAATCCCTAGGTCCTCCAGAGAGATTTTGCTGGAAATTGACTATAGAGTTGTGCTGGAGGATCTTGAGATTACTAGAGAAAACACTTCTCTAGCCATTTGTAGGTCCTCCAGCATGATTATGTGGTCAACTTTTGGCAGATGTTGACCATAGAGTTGTGCTGGAAGATCTAGAGATTCCTAAAGAAGTGGTCTCTCAGGTTAAAAAGTAGTGGTGTTTTTTTATTTGTGTTTTTTTTTCCATTTTCACAGGGGTCCTGTGTACCTAACCCCAGTGAATGTAGAAGGCCCACTGTATTTTTACATTTAGCCTATGAGTGTGAATGAATGAATGAATGAATGAATGAATTACTTAGTGGCTGGAGGCAGGATTTGGATGCATTTCTTTTTAGACTACAACTCCCCAGAATCCCTACTACCAGTTCTGTAGTGCATAGGATAATAATCTAGGGCAAAGCTGCCTGAAATGGCCCTGGAGTTTATAACACGACGGGAATTGGAAGTATAATCCAATGGAAATCTGAACGCAATCGTGGGGTTTTGCGTTATTGCATGAGAAACTGTCACACGCAAATTCAGGCACTGGGAGGCAATTTCGGCAGTTCCAAATGCAATGCGGCATCAATACGCAATCACATAAATTAACTGAACCAGCGAATTCACTCAATTCCAAACTGGCTCCACTTTCATTTCTTTTGAAACTGAGAGAAATTCCTCCCATGTGATAACATCCTTAGTAAAAGAAACCAGAGAGCTGATTTCAGTGTATTTCAGGAGGTTTAGTCTTTCTATCAATATTGACCTCAAGTGATGACTTATAAGTCCAATCCTCCCTTCAGCCCCATTGCTGGCATCAAGTCACTGCTCTCACAGACAACAAGTTCAGGCAGTCAGATGCTAGTCATCAAGAGCTGAGTAATAATGATATTCAAAACTAGTGGTTTGGATCCACTAACCATTACTATGAGCAGCCTTTGTAATGCAGGGGGAAAGCTAGTGACTGCTTGCTTTTTTAAAAAAAAAATCAGGATAAATATATGTGTGTGGCTTAAATTGCCTTTTGCATAATGAAGCTAAGATGGTTCAAGAAAATACCGCCAATACTGAATCTGGTGAGGTGGAGGGTTGTGGCCAAAACCTGACAGTGAGTTCAGAGCATTGGGCATTGTCTTGCATTAAAATATCACAGAGGGGAAAGGCTATATGTCAGCGTGGGTTTTCCCTCCTCGTCCTTTTGCATCTGTTCATTTTTATTTGGAGACTTTTTTCCCCCCTCTAACGAAAAAACAGAACAATAAAAAAAAACATGCCAAGTTTGGGAGTGAGAAACCTTTGGGGTTTTATCAAAAACATTCTTAAAGCTAAGCCATCTGTAGATCATAATGAAATTCTTACTGACTGGGCTACTAATATATTTGAAAGTGATATAGTCCCACAGCTCCCTTATATTGAGGATGCTTTATTGCTTCCCTGACAATAAGTTAATTGTTCCGTTTGAGGCTGTTGTCTGGAGTCAATATTTCTGTTTTCCCAACCATACTGTAAGTCCAAACGGCATATCTTCCCACTTTGTACGAACTCTCCAATGAACACCCCCACCAGACACCCACTTGACATGTTGCCCTGTGTCTGGAAAGTTATGTCTTCTATTTGATTAAACAATAGTGAAATTGTCTTCTCCTTTGCTCTCATTCTGATTTCGTGTGCAATGTGAAGAGCCTTGAACAAATTAGCTCATGAGATGAAGGACAGTATGGGAAAGAAGGGGGTAAGAGAAGTTGTTTTGTACTGTTGCCAGACTCAGTGGGGCAAGAATAGAGCTTAAACCTCTTCCTAAAGAAACAGCTGGCAAATGGGAGTCTCTCTCTGGCTGAATCCAACCCACTAAATCCTGCCAAATGGCTCACTAAATTAGGAAAATTACTCTTCACCTACCCTAGATAATCAACCTTCTCATTGGCCTTTGAGGGTCAACCTGAGCAAAGTTTGGAAAAATTGATTGTTTTCAAGCACCTTTCCCATAAACTCCTAGCCAACATGACCCACGGCATGCCGTAAGTGGATTCTGGGAGCTGTAGTCCAAAAAACCTAATTTTCTTAAACTCTGATCTCAACCACCATTTTCTGTTTGTCCCAGTGGCCTTTCTTGTTGCCCACATACCTAATTGTACAGGAGTATTGTGTTTCTTGTCTCCAATTACCCGTGTCTGCTTCCCTAGCACTGCAGATCTTTCTTTACAGAACTGTAGTAGAGTGTGTTGTTCTCCTGTTATGCTTCTTTCACAGGCTCTGCATGCAGATTTTCCAACTCAGATTCACTGTTCTGTTTTTCATATGAGCCTGCCTGAATTTTGAGATCTTTTGGGGAGGTCTGTCCTTTCACCCTCATGGGTACCTTTGGTGGTAACATGGGAGACAGCCTTCTTGGTGGCTGCTCCCCAATTCTGGAACTCCTTTCCTAAAAGGGACTCCTACCTTTGTTGCTATACTTTCATAGGAAGCTGATGACCTTTTTGTTTCAGTAGGCCTTTGAGAGCTGACTGCTCAGAAGGATTGTTCGTAAACTGTGTTGTTTATATTTGTTTTCTTTCTTTTTAATGGTCTGTTTTTGTTGCTGTTAACTGGCAACCCTATGAATGATAGACCTCCAAGTCCCCCTGTCATCAACAGCCTTATGGACCCAGGGCTGTGGCTTCCTTGATGGTGTCTATGAATCTGCAATGCAGTCTTCTGCTTTTCCTACTGCCTTCCACCTTACCAAGCCTTACTGTTTTTTTCTAGTAAATCCCGTCTTCTCATGATATGGCCAAAGTACAATCATCTTGGCTTCTAGAGAGAGTTCAGATTTGATTTTTATTAGGACTCATTTAGTTGACTTTTTAGCAGTTATTATTATTATTATTATTATTATTATTATTATCCTTTATTTATATAGTGCTGTAAATTTGCACAGTGCTGTACATACAATCTCAGACGGTTCCCTGCCCTCAGGCTTACATCTGTAGAACTCTTCTCCAGCATGTTTCAAATGAGTTGACTTTTTTCCTATCAGTTTTCTTCACTGCCCAAATTTCACAACCAACATACCCATGAGAAATACAATGGCATGAACAAACATAACTTTAGTATTCAGTTATATATCTTTACATTTGGGATCCTTTCTAGTTCTGTCATACCTGCCTTTCTAAGTCCTTATCTTCTGATTTCTTGACTGCATTCTCCATTTTGATTAATGATTGAGCCAAGGTATGGAATATCTTCAACTATTTCAATGTCTTCATCATCTGCTTTCAAATTATTATTATTATTATTATTATTATTATTATTATTTTCTTATATCCCTCATCTTTTTTTCCTATTTGATATTATTTTATTTTTATTATTTTATTCATTAATATGTGATCATTATTTTTGTTTTTGTTTTAATGTTCAACTGTAGACCTGCCTTTGCACTTTCTTCCTAGACTTTCCTCAGTAATAGTTCCAATAGCATTTAACAATAGCATTTAGCAATTTCTATACCATTTAACAGTGAACTCAGCCTTCTCTAAGTGGTTTAGCCAATTGCCCCAAAAGCTAGGTGCTCATTTTGCCTACAAAAGGATGGAAGGCAGAGTCAGCCTTGGAGCCCTGGGATCAAACTCACAACGTTGTGGCTGCAGGACAAGCATTTAACCATTGCACTGCCAGGGCTCCTGTTACAAGTCTTTGCTATTTTCTGATAATAGTGTCATCTGAATATCTTAAAATGTTGAAGTTCCTTGCTCATGTTTTCATGCCTCCTTCTTCTCAGCTTTACATATTTTACATTTAGCATAGTATGCCTATACTATGTGTAGATTTCCCGATTCATGCTTCTCACATTCCATGCTCTGATAAGAAGTGCTGTGCAGCTTCAGACTTTCCTTTAACTGCTGAGCACATCCACAGCTGAACGTCCTTTTGGTTTGAGTCCAGTTGTGTCACACTTGTTCTCTGCTATTACCCAGTAGCTCATTGAGTGCAATTTGACTTGGAAGCCTCATCTTCTGGCATTATCTCTTGTTTCATTTTGGATTGTCTCATAGGGTTTTCATGGAAAAAGACATGCAAAAGAGATTTACAATTGCCTCCTTCTACATAGTACTAACAAGTATTAGCTATGGTGCCATTCCCATTGTGTCTGGGAGATCCTCTGCCAGTATCACTCACAGACACCCTACTAGTGCTGCTGCCCAGAAGCTGTTTGCACATTTAGTCTGGCTCCTCAGCAAAAGCCTGTCTGGAATGGGAGACCCTACCAACAACACTGCTACTGTCAGCATAGCCTCTTGTCTCACAGGAGCACATGAGCTCACCATTATGGAAAGGTTGTGCTATTGGTGGGATTCTTCCTCTCAAGCCGTTGTAGCTGGGGCATATATATGGATTATGGTTATATTGATGGGTTTTTCCTGACACACACACACATTCTTAAACCAAATTTTACATTATATCCTTTGACTACTTTTGGTTTTAAACTAATTTTAATTTTGTTCATAGTTTAATTGTATTTTTAACTTATGTACACTGATTTTTCCCCAGTTTTAATTTGTAAAGCACTAACCCAGTCCCAAACTGGGTAAAGAGCAGGATGATGATAGTGGGTGTGCTTTTTCTGGTGAGTGTCAATGAGACCTAGTTTCTATGTGCGTGTGTGTGTGTGTGTGTGTGTGCCATTGCAAAAAGAGTGGGGTGGGGAGCATATGCATAATGGTCTGAAAAGCAATATTTTATTTTATGCCATTGTTGCTTATCTTTCGGGGTCATGTGGGCCACCATTTCATAAAATGCCTTTGGGAAAACTCCAAACTAAATAAATGTTTTCTCCCCTAAAGTGATTTTTCCTTCTTTCATTGCACATGATGGTTTCAGTACAGCATGGAATATTAACAGAGGAGAAACCAATAATAAAGTTGAGTTTTGCAAATGTAAATAGTGAAACCTAGGTAGTCGATAAGGTCTATAAATCTCTACCCACAGGTTGTTGTTTAATCTTTATATACAGGTGCGTCTCAAGGTTATCTCCCTTGAGGGGCTTTTGTAACTTGTCATCTGCTCGGTCTTTTATCAGCAAAAAGCATTTCCCCTTGTAACTTTTATTGCTCTTTCTTTTCCATGTTTCTTGTGAAACTTTTGTTGCCAGAGGAGTGAGCTTTGCTATGTATATATAATAATAATAATCCACCATACCTCCCTCTATCCCCTTATCAGGGGAGAAATGCACATTACCAGTGCTGACTGAAGACATTTTGCTACCTGAAATGGAGCCCATATATTTCCCTCCACCACCACCCCAGTCAACACTTTTAAAAGGTGTGCTGGTGTTGTGCAGTGATTATTATTCTGGATTTAGATTTGAAGATTCTGTTCTTCTCTAGTCCCTAAAATTCACCAGATGAACTTGGGCCGGTCATGAAACTCACTGGACAAATTGTCCTCTCTCTGCCTCAGAGGGAAACAAGGGCAAACTTCAGCTGAATAAATCTTCCCAAGAAACCCCTGTGATAGGGGGTTCAGGCCTTTTGTGGGTGTATTTGTTGTGTGAAAACTCCTTAAACTCCATGGGAAAAGACTTCACGGTTTTTACTGGAGTATCCACTGAAATCCACAGAAATGTGCTTTATTGTATGTGTAGCTGCACATTTTCAGTAGAAGGAGGATGAATAGATGCAAATAGATGGGAATTTGCCCAGGAAAGTGAAGACAATTAACTGTCAATGTGAATATGCAAAAACGTGCACCAGTTCACATAGTACTTTTACATGTAGACTATCCACAGTTGTGCTTTTGCTCACTGTCCATTCATTTCAATGAGGTTTGTGTAGGACCCCTTGTCTCTTCATCTGCCTCACAAAAAGCCCTGGTTGATCCTCAGAGCTGCTGTTAGCCCTTTGCCCTTGTCCTTGGTGCTTCCACGTTCTCCGTAGTGTTCACATTCACATTTATTCTCTTTGAATACAAGAAAATTGGACTTTCCTTGATTATCCATACTGAGCATCACAGCAAATGTTACAAAAGCAAGCATCATAAAGCAGTGTGTTGTTGGTGTGTATATATCACACAGCACTGTTTACAGTATCAGCTAAAAGCGACATAAAACCTGGCTCTCATGCATTTCCCCAAATGCAAAGTGCTTCCTGTTTTTAAAAAGCAAAACACTGAATGATTCTCTTGAAACATGGAGCATAACTGCCCTACTAAGCTATAGCAATTTGATACTCCCTGAATGTTCATGGCTCTGTGTACAGAATTCTGGAAAGCGTAAACACGCTCTGTCACAAGAGAAACCTGCTCCTGCCAACATTCAAGCATCTTGGGAGCCAGCAGGGCAGCTTTCTCTTGTGACACCTAGGGAACAACTCCTGTGCTGAGGAAGAGAACAGGGAAAACTTTGTAGGCTATTCCTCCCTGCCTGTGGTGCCTGCAGCCAAAATATCACTGCCACTGTGTTGTCATCTAGACTGCCAGCAGTGTTATTACATTTACCTACACGATTATGGCCTAGGGATATAAACAGAAACACAGCTGCCCAGGTGCCAACTGTGGATGGGCAACTTTAGAACCTCTGCTCTCCCGTCTTATGCATCTTTATCATTTAGTACAGTGTTTCTCAAAGTAGGTGGTATGCCTGTCCGGGAGCAAAGGAAGGTTCCAGAGGGGTGATGAGGTAGAAAGGGGGCAACGGGGTGGCCTTCAGTCAAAGTATTGGTGTGCGAGAAAGACAAGGGGAACCAGTAGTCTTTAGGATCATGGTAGGGATGAGGATTATATTAAACTTCTTTTCAGGTTCCCCAGAAAACCACCACACAGTCTCACTGAGCATTTTGTGTTGTGGTGTCTTCCACCCTTTGCCTGACCATGTGCACTCATTCCCTTACCGGCGCCTTTTGCTAGTTGGGAAACTCTCATGGGTTTGGGCACAGGGCATTGCTCCTGCAGCTCAAAGTGGCCCCATTTTGGGACAGACTGGAGTTAGAGTACATGGCGGTAGTGAAGAAATGGTGGCCAAAAGGAGCTTTCAAATTTGGGACCCTGCTTAAACCTTGTGAGTTCTGCTGGAACTTTGCTGCAAGGCTGGCATGGGTGAGAGGCTTTTTGGTCACTGCTTAGCCAGCTGCTCAGTTGCTGCTCCCAGGATGACAGGGCACAAAGGGAGCAGTGACTGAGCAGCAGTCAAACAGTGACCAAGAAGCCTCTCACCTGCGCTGTCCTTAGCTGCAAGGCTGGTACAAGAAGTTTCTTGGCTGCTGCACAGCCAGCTGCTTGGTTGCTGCCCCCAAGGTGACGGGGTACAAAGTGAGCAGCAACCAAGACTGGTTGTTTTAAATTTGCAGCAGAAAATGTAAAGGTTTTCCCTTGACCAGACTGTGCAATCATGTCTAACTGTAGGGGGTGGTGCTACTCTCTGTTATTAAGCCAAGGGAGCAAGTACTGTCAGAGATTATTCCATGGTCATGTGACCTAATATCAGAAAATACTGTACGCACTGATGGTGGTGCTAGGATTGCCACCCAAAAGGAAAGGGGGCGGTAGCCCCAAAAATTTGGGGACCACTGATTTAGCAGGACTTGGCCTGAACAGACCCTGTCAACCCATGAGAGAGAGAGAGAGAGAGAGAGAGAGAGACTGTACAGTTGAATGCATGACCATCAAAGTCTGAAAATAAATAAATAAATGAAATTTATTTCTTACCTACCTCTCCACATGGATCAAAGCAGGAACTATCTATCTATCTATCTATCTATCTATTCCCTATCTCCCGAAAGGGAGCCAAGGCAGCTCACAAGAGAAAAAGACTTTAAAAACTTTACAAGAAAAAGGTAAACAACAGCAACAACAGACCAACAAATATGCATAAGTTAAGAACACAGTATCAGTTAAAACATACATCAAAATAAAAGAACAAACAAGACACGTGTGTGTGTGTGTGTGTGTGCATATGTATTTATATTTAAAATTGTAAATTTTAAACAATAAATTTCAAATATTATATATATATATACACACACACACGCACGCACGCACACACATACACATACACATATTTGAAATTCATTGTTTAAAATTTACAATTTTAAAAATCATCTGGATAGACCTGCCTGAAAAGATTAATCTTCAATGCTGTTTTAAATTCGGACAGTGTATTCAGCTGTTGAACCTCTTTGAATATCTCCTGAACTCATATACTGTACTTACAAATCTGCAAACCTGAGAGCACCATGTACCTCAGATTATCTGATGCACAAGTCAGTCCAAAATTTGAATCAGCAATACATAAACTTTTTTTAAAAAATCAGTACTTGAACATGTTTAGTCTTATTTTCCTCACAGTAAAAAGTGTATGTGTTTGTGGGAAAGAGTGTGTAAATATATTCAAACCCTGGGGGTCAATTAACTATGCTGGTGAATATGATAGTCTTCCACCTGCACTATGGAGATCTTCTCATGTGAGAGATTTCTATTGCATTCTGCTGACAGACCTCCCGAGTAGCAATGTAAAGTCTAATTTTTGAACTTGGGAGGCTTAGCATGTAACCTAGTTGAAAACATTTAGCAGGTCTTTGGGGGAACTCTGGAATAGTTTGTTTATTCTGAGCTTGCATGGCTGCATCCAAGAAAGCCCACTTAATTCAATAACGCTTTAGTTCATATTCTCTTGTCTGAATTCAAGTCTTCTTGACCTCTCCTTGTGAAGTCCTCTTTTGTTGTCTACCAAACTAGCTTCAAAACCTCAATGCACATTTGTTTCCACTTGAACCAACTGTGCTAGCAAATGTACTCAGAACCTTAGAACTGTATGAATGCCAAATTTGGAGCATGAGCCAGCCAAATCACACACTTTAAAAAATCTTGTGCATCTACTAATCGACTAAGGCTGCGGCCTTTCACATGCTTACAAAGGAGTAAGCCCCATTGACTGGAATGGGAACTTCTGTAGAATACATAGTGAAAAGTATTGTGCTGTTCTTACTGACAATTATATCTTTGTCAAGGCAGGGTAACAATCTGAGCTTGGAAAATTTAAGCAGATGTTCCGTTCAGCATGTACAATGTTGTAAGACAGATTTATGACATTGTACATTCTGGAAATCATGTTTATGGGAAGGGTACCCCCCCCCCCCAAGAAAACCTACTTTTTCAGCAGCACAGGCTGCCCATCTCCCCACAGAAGGATTTTCAAGATGATGGAGGGGTATGCGATGACACCTCCAGTCCTCTCCTGGCAACAAGGTGCTTTTCAACAGCTGCGGTATGACCCTACAGGGCGTATTGCACACTGACCTGCTCTCCAGTGCCTCTGAAATACTTCTGTTGTGGGGACTGCACTGCTGAAAAGGTAAGGGGTTTGCAGGAAGAAACATAACAATAGCAATGGAGCTCCATATTCCACCAGGAGACACAGCTATGGCAACGGAGCTCCATCTTCATAGCTGTCTCTCAATGCAGGACCTCAGCTTTATTTTTTGCATTACAACTTTAAAATCATCCCAGCTCACTGTGTGATTTGGAGAGTTGTAGGAGATTATCACACTTTGTTTTTTGCCTGATCCAGGCACAGGTTGAGGACAGCAATACACCGTCAGTGCCGCCAGGGGACTACAAACCATCCTCCAGTCATGCATAGCCCACCAATTCTGAAGTTTCCGTCTTTGCAAAATCAGCAAGCTAAGCACAGCTAGGGGATAACTTGTAATTTTCTTGCAGCATCGGTGGAATTTTGCTGTGCAATAACACCTGCTTTCACCTGTTCAATCCTGCTCCCAGCCCATGCCTGGATTGGGTGAAAAATGAAGTGCAATAATCTTTGTAGTTCCAAATGTGGACTACAGTTTACTCAAAGAGTGAATTTTTTAGGATCTGATAAGAATTTTATTTATTTATTTAAGTTAGACTCAGCTTTTCTTCCAGCAGAAATTATTTTTTTAACATCCCCCCCCCCAATTTCATAAAACGATCAATGTTTTATTCTGTCAGCAATTATTAGCCATTATACATAATAACTAATTGGAGCTTCTGAGTCCACTAGCAGCTGATCATTGAATACTAGTCTTCTGCCTTCATGACAGGTTTGTGGTCTCCTGAGAGGCAACTGGTTTCCTAACATGGCAAAGAAGATGCTGGGCTTTGCATTTATCTTAGGCCAAGTAAACATGTTTTCTTTTCAGTTTTGGGGACCAAGGCAAAAATGGCAAGACCATTCCCAGACAAAGAAGTGCTAAAGGGTTGAAGAAGATTTCCCCCCCTCCCCCCAAATCCAGGAAAGGTATGGTGCCTCTTGTTTTAATGACACAAATGAAGTAGTTTGGGTTTTCTGTTTTCCTTGCTTTTTGATGTTTCTAAGCAGAAGCCCTGCATTGGTCATTGTGGCATGAAACTTCTTTTGCAGTTTGCATTGCTGGCAATGCCACATTGGATTGCATTGCGTTACTCCTGCACAAGGGCATAGCTCAATGAATGGGGGCCTGAGGAAAAAAGTACAAGCATGGTTGCTGGCTGCTGCAATCTTATCTGTCAGGGCAAGAATCAAGGGCTGGACAGGGAACAAATATACCAATCCCTAATGGTTGGAAGTGCAACAACAAAGTCCCTAACAATTCAATAGGAGCTATGTTCTTGTTTTCATAGCATCTCACACTGGTAGAAAAAGAACTTCTTGGTCCATGGGTCACCAGTGCTAGAAAGTGAAGCTGGACAAGAAGGACTTCAGGGATTTCTTCAAAACCTCCAGCATGTCTTTAGAGTAACTGCATTCATTCACACTAATACCACCATGCTTCCAGACACAGCACAAGCACAAGCACAAACACCCATTCAGACATACACACTCCACAAAGGGGATGGGATTTTTTTAAAAGCCTTTTGAAATCATTTGTTTGGCTGGATCTACATTTCAAGGTGCTCTCTTTTCCCTGCCCAACTGGGATGGAGTTTGTTTTCTTGTACAGGGAAACCTTTTGAAAGCACAGTTTCAGCTGGATCATCACTCAGTGCTAACCAAGGAAGCAATTTAAGAAATGCTGAGATGTATTTCATCCAACAGGTTTTCTAAATTGTTTGAAATGCAGTCCCATGGACAACTTGTCACAGTCATCAGATCTGATGTCTACCACACTATTTCTGTTCAGAAAGCTTTGCAGCTTCTGGACCTATTGCTACATTTGGACATCCAGAGTTCAAGCTAGAACTTGCAGGTTACCCAAGCTGCAGACCCGAACCTTTAAGGATAAGTACAGCTCAGTGTAGAAAAGTATTATGACTACCTCCTAGGCCACTAGAAAAGACTACAGTACCTACCAACTCCATGCTCTAGGGCAGTGCTTTTTAGGCTATCTGGTGAAGTGAGCAGGAATGTTTTTCCTGATGTTTCAGCCACTACTACAACTATTTTTTTCTTTCCTAGAACTTCTCTGCAGACTGACAGCCAATGGCTCAGAGACTGGCACCGATTCAGGGACCACCACTTTGAGTAGCACTACTCTACAGTCTTGTACACACTGGCCAGGATACTCCAGGGCCAGCCTGGAGTATCCTGGCCTTGCAATTGCCCTGTTTACCCTCTATTATCTAGTCCTCCATTTCCATGGTGGGGTGGCTATATGCACAGGGGTCCCACTGGGTTGCCTGCTGTGGGTCATTTGCTTCTCAGATCAGAATGAGGTGCCCAGCAACAGTCACATGCTGGGCACCTCACTGTGATCTCAGAATTGGCAACCTGCAGTAGTGGTGCCAGGCAGCACACCCTTGTAGACAGCAACCATGCTGTCTACAGGGATGGAGTGCTACGGATCTTCCCAGGTAATTTAAAGCAACAGGTAAGTGGGTTTTATTTACCCAACTGTAAGTGTGTTATACCCCATTTCTGGTGTGGGACATGATCCAGGCTGTCCTCACCAGAACTAGGGTTTGGGCCATGCCTCATCCAAACAGGATGACACCAGAAAGAGGGGGCAGAGAAATGGGCTTTTTGGCCCATGCAGACAAGGTCTAAAACACACACACTGTACCACCCTGTCCATAGGAAGCTTCGCCTGTCTTCTCCTCCCTGACTCTGCACTGAAAGTGAAATGATTTGGAATGACGATGAGCTGGTAAATGAGAGCAGTTTGTTTTATTCCCCTCTCAATGTACTCATTTAGATATTCAAAGTAGACATCCCCATTCCATAGTCTCTACAAGCAGATGGCAAGCACACATTTTGTAAATCTGCATATCTAGCATGATTTCAAAAGTAAAAGTGTGGCCTTTTGGGGTATAGGTGTGAAATAATGTTAATAGAGTGGGGTAGAATCCCATTGTAGGAGAAAGGTGGTATATAAATCCTTGAAACAAACAAACAAACAAACAAACAATGTCTTGTCCATCTGACATTTGGGAAACTCTTGCTAAGAGGCACAGACATAGGCCTGGGGTTTGCCAGAGCTGGCAAACTAGGACAGAGCCACAGGGTAGGCAGCATTTGACCTGCTCCAAAAGGAAATCTATAACATTGCTCTGAAGTGCAACTATGCTAATATATAGTCCTCCAAAGAATTGAAGAGTAACCATTAATAAATACAAAATGGACCTCTCAGTAAATGTCAGAGCAGTCTTAATCATGTAGTAGATAATGGTTTCTGGATTGAAGTGCCATCTGTCTCTATTAGGGGTTACATAAACATTTTAAGGGCATTGTCCCCAGCTTTTTGTTTCATGATGGTGAATTTGCTCATGATTAGAAAAGTTGGTTGTGAGTAATTTGCTTAGCATGCGGATCTAAATGTGTAGAACAAAGGGGTTGGGAGGCAGACTTGGAAGTCTGCAAGTGTGGATGTTAACCAAGAATTAACCAAAATTTTGGCTCTTTAGATCACCCTTCCCTAACCTGGTGCCTTTAGTTTAGGAGTCAAAGATGTATTTTGACATACAGCTAGTCTTGTACTAATATAAGTTTTTGTAGGACAGATTTCAATAGTGATGGAGCACCCAAGCCAATAGATGTGGATCTATATACAATCTCTTGTTCCTAACAGTTTCAAAATATTTCCTTCCTTTTCCTGCGAGAGAAAGTGATTAAAAATTGGCAGGTCTGTCTAGAGGCCTGACAAAATAGCTTTAGGGTTTGATCTGTCCCATAGATTGCCAGTAGAGCATATCCTGATGTAAATCATAACACTTTCATCCTGAGGCACAGGCTGCTGTGTTGGTGGATTTTTGTCCATTTTTCACATAGCTCCAGGAATGTCTTCATCCAGTAGCAAAGAACTTTGGTTAGGAATGTGAATATCCATCTGCATCAGAAAAGAAACATCAAGCTAGTTCAGTGGGCCAGGATTATAGTTTTCAGGTGTTCAAATTATCTTAGTTTTCAGGAAGAAGAAGAAAAACCTCAGAGTGTGGGTCAAGCATCAAGAGGACTAGCTATTCTGTGCATGACTTGAGATCCCCTACTTGAGGACTTCTTCTGCGATGTCTGATTCAAGAACCTCCTGCTTTCATGAGGATGAAAATGTGGGGGAATGTGCACATCCACTTTCTTTGCTAAACACCCAGGGTCTTCTGTCCTCACTGAGCATCAGTACTTCTTAAACACTATAACTGCTCCCTTTCCCCACAGACCATTTTCCTGATCCTCCCAGTCCAGTCCAGCCCAGCCTAGCCTAGCTTTTTACACTTCACATCCAGTTACATTCAGCATGGCCCTAGAAATGGGTTTGGCCATATGATGGATATCTTGTACAACATGGATGGAATCCAAGGAAAATTGAGTCCACACTTACTCTAAGAGATTTAAAACCTTTTTAAAACCCTTTTTAACCTTTTTTTTTAAAAAAAAAAAAGTTTGATCTGTGGTACATCTTCTATCTCAACAAAAAATAAAGAAACTTTTTTGTGACTGATGCTTTTGTTACAGATTTTACCACCTCAGACATCTCTGGTAATGAGATCATATGTTAAATAAATCAAAGCTCAAAATGTGCTGGTGAGTCATTGATGGAATAACTATAACAAGAATTAATTTGGGTGGAGTATTTATTTTGATGATTAAAAGTTGCATCACAGATGCAATAATTAATCCTTTATACATTTTTTTTGTTTGTTCAGTGTCATGACCTTACGTAAATATGAATGTTGTTGTTTTAATACTCACGGGTTCATTCTTCTTACCTCCCATTTTTTTTTCTCCCTGATCCTCTTCAGACAGCGTGATGATGCAAACTCAATACAATTGGAATTATATTCAAAAGTTTTTATATGCTTTGTTTGGTAGAAATCTCATGCCAGAACAGGGGAATAACATAAATCACATGGAAAAAAGAAAAAAAGAAAACAGAAAGCAATTCTTTATCATCACAATGTGGACAAATTAATAAACAAATGAAAAACAAATACGTATACCGGTTGAGTCTCCCATATCCAAAATGCTTGGGACCATAAGCATTTAGGATTTTGGATTTCTTTTTAATTTTGGAATTAATGAGATATCTTAGAGTTGGGACCCAAGTCTAAACACAAAATTCATTTATGTTTTGCAGATACCTCCTCATACACATAGCCTGAAGGTAATTTTATAGACAATCTTTTTAATTATTTTGTGCATGAAACAAAGTTTGTGTACACTAAATCATCAGAAAGCAAAAGTGTCACTATATCTGCCACCTAGGTTAACAGCTGTGGATTTTCCAATATTTCAGATTTCAGAATTCTGGATAATGGGCACTCAGCATATACCAAAAGGAACCCATACTAATTTTACAAAGAATATAATAAATGATGAGTAACAATCATAAATCCTAATTATTATTATTTTAGTGAGGGGGGGTCAATATTGACAGCTGGGTTGTTATTAATTTTGCCTACTTGAAGGCACTTGCAGGGGCAGGGCAAGTTACTTTTCTCACCCAGTGTCATCCAAACGTCATTAAATACTGTATGAAGAGTCTTGCAGTTTATACAGTTCTTAGAAGTCTTACTCCCAAGTAAATGTACATACGACAGCATGCAGAGGGCTTAACTGGTCTCTCCGTTAGTATTTCTTAGTGCTTGATAATTGAGTTACACTTCTGGTTGATAATTCCTGAGGAAGTTTAAACTACAGATATCTTGGTGTGCTGGATCATTTCAGGGAGGATTCAGCTCCTGTTGTCTACTGTATGTGTGTGTGGGGGCGTGAGACCCCTGTCCCCCTATGCTGGGCTCCTTGGTAGTAACGGAAGTAATAATTGAAAATGTATACATTTAAACCAGTGGTTCCCAACTTTTACTATGCCCCACAGCCTTTGGAAATGTTTGATTGTTGTTTGCACCCTCTGCAAAAGTAATATCACATTTGAAAGTGAAGAAGTCTAACTTAAGGTTCACAAACTGAACCTTAAACAAATTGAACTTTAAAATATAAGTTTATAACTCAGTGCATAAAGTGAAAAATCCAAATTGAATAATTGGATTCTAAATTATTGGGGGGGGGGGGCTGAATGATGACCTGATGAATGACTCAAGGACCTGAGCCTCTTTGTCGTATCCTCTGAAACTGCATATCGTGCCCTCTTGGGGTGTGGGCATCCAACTCTGGGAACCCCTGAGTTAAACATATTAATATTTACTTACTATTTTTATATCCTGCCTTTCAACCAAAGTGGTGCTCAAGGTGGTTAACAATTATAAAACACAGTTTAGAAGCAAAACCTCAACGAATACACAACATAGGAAGAAAACTGCTGAAATACATCATGGCTTGATTTTCAAAGTCCAAGAATACAAAACATTTATGAATTTTTTGATCCATGAATTCATGAACCTTTCAGGATTTGCTTCATTTTGTATTTTCATATTCATTCTTTTCATGCAGTACAATATGGTTTAGAGCTTCGGGTCATTCCTTATGCTGTTTTCCACAGGTTTGGTGCTGGACAGCTGATTTCTTCATATTCATTTCAGTTTATTTCAGATCTAATCCTTGCGATTGCGTTGACAGAAGGCCATTTCAGATCATAAAGGGCAAGTAGAACAATGACTTGTTCCATAACTGTAACACTTTGAAATGTAGTTAACCCTAAATGACATTCATGTTCAATAGTCAACTGTGCTCCTTCCCTCCTCCTTCCCACACTGGGGTCCTTGTTGTACCTAAACATTTAGACTTGTAAAAGGAGGGGGTCATAAAAGGTATTTTCCACCTCAGGAAGCTGCCAGTTTTAATATTTCTGTTTTATTGCCGTGCACTTTATAATGATTTTTGTTTTAATGCCTGAAGCATCTTGGCAGAGAGAAAAAAAAACCCTTCTGAAAGCATTGCTGTTCCTAATGATTATTATAATTACAGATTTAATCGCTACAGCACACTAAACTGCTTTGCACGGCATTGCTAGCATTTATTTGCTTTAGTCAGGCATACATTCCATGACAGTATTCATTTTCTTGGCATTTTCTACTAGGTTAGCTACTCATTTGGGGGAGGAGAAGCCCCAGATCCCATCAGCATATTTATTTAAATGCAGGCACATCAAAAATTGCACACGGTTTTAACTTGATGCAGATTAAGGTTAGTGCTGCAAGCCCTGAACCGAAAGTTCAAAAGGTCTCAGTTATAGCAGTTCACTTCCTGACATGTTTTACTCAAATTTGTCTATAGAGGACCTTGCCAGAAGAGCAGAGGAGGGAAGGGAAAAATGAAGGAAAGAAGAATGGAAAATGAAGAAAGTGGAGTTTGGATACAACCTGTTATAAGTAATGGTGTCAGCTACAATATGCTCCTTTGCGGGAGTAATCAGGACAGAAACAATGTCCTTTTGCAAAATAATGTAACTGCTAATACCATTACTTTTCTCTTTTTCTTTCTTTTTTTTTTGGGGGGTGGGGGGTGGGGACGGTGTAACAAGCAATGTTTCCTCATTACTTATATAATGTTCAGTTCTTTGGTGATTTGGGGGGGCTATTTTTGTCAAATTGTGCTTTTGTACAAGATTTATCCATTTATTTATTTATTGTTAAAAACAAGTGACCTGAATGCCTTACTCTTGCAGTGATGATAAAACAAGCAATTAGTGAAAATTCATGAATTGAATGAAATTGTCCACAGGCTGCACTGTCTAAATTCAAGAGATAAAAGTATTCGCCATGTATCCTTGTCATATTAAGAAGGAGGAACCTGCCAGGCTGAATGCAAAAGGATTCAAACACAGACTTTTAAGAACTAAGTAGTCAGTCTTCTGCCTAGATTGGCAAATCCATATGATTTCTCTCAATTCATTTGGGGGTTTCAGTCTTATTCTTCCCATTGCAAATGTCGGCATTTTAGCAACCCCTTCTACAGATGGACACTTATTCATAGATATCAGAAGTAAGTGCAGGGAAGGATAGAAAAGAGGCAGGTCTTGTTAAAAAACAAACACGATGGATTTAGATCACAGGCTGGAGGGTCCACATCCTTAGCCTTTCTGGTCTGAGTCCTTGTACATTCCATGTGTTCCTCAACCATCTATTAGATCCAAGGTAATCTTGTGCGTTGCCCTGAGATCTTCAGATAGAAGGAGGAATAAAAATACTTTAATCACTATAATACACAAATAAATCTGACATCCTCCTTACCATTTGGGGGGGGGGGTCTGGCATAACACTTGAAGCAGATCCTGAGTGCTGCATCTAGCCATTTTTTTTTCTCTTCCCCACAGTACACATGGCCTGGGACAGTGCAAGAAACTATAAGGGTGACAAATTTAGTTGCCCTACACAGAACTTGGAAAACTTGCTTTTTAGAACCACAGTCCCCAGAATCCCTCAGCCACAATGGCCACTGACAGTGGAGGAGGACCGTAAGGGGACATTTTGGCCATTTCCCTTTGAAACCTGGAGCTGGATCCCCTTTGAGGTCATGTTTCATGTTCCAGCTTTTAGGAATGTAAGCACAAGGAAGATACTGAAATACATCATGTTCTTTGTGAAGTGGTGCACAACCTTTGTAAGTCACATTTCTGCTGATCTTAAAGAAGCTAGTTAAAATGTGGCTTTTCAGAAAGTGCTCAGCACAGGCTTAAGGTGACTGGATTTGGTTTCTTGTTCCACTTATGGACTCTTTTATGGATATTTTTATGGAGGTGGTTTTAATGGCTGTTGTTAGCAATGAAATTGTTTTATTGCCGTGATTTTATTGGTCTTTCAGTTTGTCACACATGACTTCAGGTGCAGCACTGGTGATGGAGGACAGAGTACAGGAATCAATAATAGCAATAACGACGACAAATAAACTCATATAAAACTGTGTTTGTAGTGAGAATATCACTTTGACTGTGAAACACCAGACCAGTCAAGCTTACAAACATTACTATTCTTTTAAGTTTTAAAATCTTACGGAACATCAAAACTGTCAGTTCACTGAAGGTGTTGTTGTTCTGATACCACCTGGCATATACCACTCACATTCCTGTGGTTGAAGAGCATTGCACCTCTGACAAACATGCATATCACATAAAAACAGAGAAGAGACATCATAGAATATCATGAAAGAACCAGGTACTCTTGTATACATGAGAATACAATGTGATAATAATAATAAAATAGCTAGTAAGGCATATTAAGTTCAAGACTACTACTGCTTTTTTTTCACTTGCAAGTCATTATAAAAGCCTAAAAACACTTTTATACTATCACTTATTATGTGTGCAATAGCACTGGATCTAAAAAGAGGACACAAAAGTAAAAATAATGCATTTAAAAATGCTACAGTACACGGGTGGGGAACTGCCAATGAATAGCGGATGGTGTAGTGGCTATATTTCAGAGGAAGGAACTGGCAAAATCACTTCTGAGTATTCTTTCACTTAGAAAACCCTATGAAACACATGGGGTCATCATAAACTGATAGGTGATTTGAAGGCCCAGACACACACCTGTACACACACGATACTGTATTGCTAACTTTAAAGTATTCTCATCCTTTGCTTATGGTGTGGTTATGTATTTGTAACAGTGACAGAGGATTCCAGACTGCAATACCGTATGGTACTATAGAAGTTAAAAGCGTTGCATTAGCACAGCACTCTAAACTGAAGTGCCTTAAAGTGAGGTATGCCTGTATGTAAAAATGGAAGGGAGAGAGTTAGACTTGGATATAGGCTTCCTTGAGGATAATCCCCAATATGGTGGTGAAGGCCTACTCCTCCAGTATATTGAGTCAGTGGGCCCTTTTCCATCTTAACTGCTATGGCAGCATTCAATGCCATTGGGGAATGTGCGTCAGAGTTCTCAGCCAGAGGGCTTATCCGGTGCCTCTGAATAAACTATAAATTCTAGGATTGCATCAGATGAGGCCATGACAGCTACAGCAGAATCATAGTGCTATAACTGTGTAGCATGAAAGGGCCCAGTATGCTTGCAAAATGATGGAGGAAAAATCATTCAATATATTTAAAAATCTTGTTTAACTCTCTTATAGGAGGATCTTTTTCAATCTGTTTGCACTGACGGCATGGACCCAGGACTGTGTCTGGAGATGAGGCCTCCAATGGGCCACCTTGAATTTTGCCCTTCCTGGATGATTAAAATAACCACGCCAGGGCTGGCAAACTGGATGACAGAAAACAAAATGTTTTGAAGAAGATGATACTTGAGCCCCATGTTGAAGAAAACCATCTTAAACTCACTCAGACCCAAACAACCATAAGCCTGTTTCAGCAAAAATATTTTAATGTTTTGTGGTGTTTTGCTCCAGGTTTTTCTTTAGGAAACCAGAGTTTGTAAAAATTACTTTTTCAGACCCCAATTCCCAGAATCTGCCAGGCAGCATGATTACTGGAGGAAAAGGATGATTCTGGTCCCTTTCACTTTGACCCTGAGAAGGGTCAGAAATTCCCATGGCCAAGGGATACAATCGCAGCTCAAGTTAGGCAAGGAGAATGTGTCTTTCTTGTACCGTGTTTTCATCTGAACGGAGTTGCAAGTACTGTATCCAGTTGACTTCAGGCATGTTTGGAGGGCAGGCTGTAAGAGAGGTGTCACAAGCATACTACTTTTCTCTCTAGGGCTTTTGGGTCATGCCATGCCTTAGAAGCTCACGTTTTCCCTCATTTTTAGTCCCTGGATGCACCTGCACTTCAGAAATAATGCAGTTTGACACCATTTTAACTACCATGGCTGAAGGCTATGAAATTCTGGGATTAGTAATTTGTTCTGACATCAGGGCTCACTCACAGGGAAGTCTAAATATCTCACAAAACTACAAATCTCAGAATTACAAATCCCAGAATTAACTGCCATTAAGCCATGGCAGTTAAAGTGCTGTTAAACTGCATTATTTCTACATTGCAGATGCAGCCCTAGCTTGTTTGGCCTATATCCCACCTTTCTCCCAAGTGTGGTACTCGGGGTAAGCTCACAGTAACATTCTGCATTCAGGTAGAAACATATAAAATAAACAAATAGTTATAATACAAAATACAATTGGTATTTTAAAAATGTTAAAATCTGAAGAAGAAAAAAAACACTTCAAAGAGACTAGTTTTTATATACAACAACAATTAATTAAATTTGTTCTTTTCAGCAGTCAATCAGATAACAAAAAAGCCAGTCTGGAAAAAAAAGGTCTTAGCCTCCTGGTAGAGATAGCATGGTGTAGTGGTTTGATCACAGGACTAAGATATTTGGAGACTAAGATTTGAACCTCTGCTAAGCCATAGAAACCCACCTTAGGCAAGTCACTCTCTCAACCTTAGAGGAAGGCAAAGGCAAACAGCTTCCAAATAAATCTTGCCAAGACAACTTCATACTAGGTTCACTTTAGGGTCACCATGTCAGAAAAGACCATGGCACACAACAACAAGGGAGGAACCAATTATTGGGAACCAATTTTGGCTTCAGTTAATTTACATTAGGACGTTAGAAATAAGGGTAGATGAAGACTAACACCTCCTAGATTTAATTAAAAGAAAGTGTGCAGGCGGAAAAGGTTTAGTGAGCAGGATTTAGAATTTTATTGGAATCCAATTCTAATGAGACGGTTTATTAGGATTACAGGGGAAAGATATTAAAATAAGCAGTAAACAAATCCTAAAATTATTACAATTAAAAATACTAAAGTAAGAGAGCAACAGTGAAAATTAATTAGTAGATGGCATAGAACACCACAACACTTATCTTATATAGTAAAATATGTGCCATTGATTTGTTGGCATGGATGTGAAAGTGGTAGTGGAAGTAAAGGCACATATATACATATGTGCTGGGAGTGCTGTACAGTGACTTTAAATGTCATACATTTAATCTGGGGTAATGACACTCTCTCAGCCTCAGAAGAAGCAAAAGCAAACCCATCAAAGAAACCTGCCAAGAAAACCCTATGATAGGTTAACCTTAGGGTCACCATAAGTTAGAAACAACTTGAAGGCACCTAATAGCAACAGCAAGTGTGGCAGGAACTATTATCCGAACACTCACCAACCATGCTAGCTGGTGATTTCTGGCAGCTGTAATCTAAAAGATACATTTACCCACTGAGGTCTCCCCCATGAAAAGTTGTCCTTTTCAGTGTCTTCAGAGTATTGGACATAACATGGAGAGCAGCTCCATTGATGGCCACTGAGAAAGACTCTTTCTCGCTGAGGTTTGAATTGAATTTCTGAGAAGTTCATTGAAGCCACATTTCAGTGGTGGCCAGGGCCAAAGCCAAAAAGATGGGAACAAAAATACTAGGATATTTTAGCTTAAAGCTATTGTAGTCGGTAACAAAAGGCATAGCAATCCATTAGTGGGAAATTTATTTGGCTGCCATGGGAAAGGGAACATGTCCTTCTAGGAAAAGTCTAAAAGCTAGATTAGGACCCCAAGAGAGCCAGATTTAGCCCTTGAATTTTCAGGGCCCTGCAATTTGAATTCTAGAAAAAACTATCAATATTCAGGGATCCTGTTGGACAACACATCAAAGTACAGGAGGTGAAACATAGTACGCATTGATCAGCCACCATGTGAAATGCTATCCTGGCCAAGAGTTTTTTAATTATCTTCTGTCTGAGGTTTGTAACTTCTTTAGATGGGCTGCTGCTTATATTTGCCCCAACATGTCTGAGATATGGTAAATATATTGTAGTTAAAAGAATCCAACACACACATATACACTCAATTCTGACCTCATTAAATCGAGTAGATGAGTGTTTCAGGCATCAGTTGAAAGAAAATGTTTAAATTGTTACAACTGCGCATGTTTGAGAGAAGACGTTTGAGTGTTTTGGCTGTAGTTCCTTCAATGACAACATTTTGCTCTGCTTGGCAGCTGTGTCTATACTAAGGCTCCCAGCTCGAAGCTAGAGGGATCTGTTTCACAGATGGCAGATAGGCTCTACATTATGGGCATCTTAAAATCAGGGAATTAGTTGACATGAAATGTAAGGTACTTCACTTAGGGCAGAAAAATGAAATGCATAGATATAAAATGGGGGACACCTGGCTGAATGAAACTACATGTGAAAGGGATCTAGGAGTCCAAGTAGACCATAAGTTGAACATGAGTCAACAGTGTGATGCGGCAGCTAAAAAAGCCAATGCAATTTTAGGCTGCATCAATAGTATCGTGTCTAGATCAAGGGAAGTAATAGTGCCACTCTGTTCTGCTTTGGTCAGGCCCCACCTGGAATACTGTGTCCAGTTCTGGGCACCAAAATTCAAAAAAGATGTGAAGAAACTGGAGCGGGTCCAAAGGAGGGCGACTAGGATGGTGAAGGGTCTGGAAACCATGCCCTATGAGGAATGCCTTAGGGAACTGGGGATGTTTAGCCTGGAGAAGAGAAGTGATATGATAGTCCTGTTTAAACATCTGAAGTGATGTCACATTGAGAAGGGAGCAAGCTTGTTTTCTGCTGCTGCAGAGACTAGGACGCAGAACAATGGATGCAAATTGCAGGAAAAGAGATTCCACCTCAACATTAGGAGGAACATCCTGACAGTAAGGGCTGTTTGGCAGTGGAACATACTCTCTCGGAGTGTGGTGGAGTCTCCTTCCTTAGAGGTCTTTAAGCAGAGGCTGGATGGCCATCTGTCAGGGATGCATTGATCATGGCAGGGGGTTGGACTGGATGGCCCTTGTGGTCTCTTCCAACTCTATGATTCTATGATTCTATATCTTCAGGATGCCATTTAGATGAAATGACACTGACCACCTTCACCCTTGAGATGTCCTTGAGATATTTTTGAGGGTGCCAGTTAACGTTATAGCCATGTAGACTTTTTCCAGTGCCCTGATCCATAATCATGATGCTAGCAGACTTTCAACACTGCCTTGCCAGAGCTGTCACTGAGGCCCTGTTAATGACTTGTGCCATTTATAAGATCAAGTTAATAGAATTGTAACAACAAGGGAGACCTGAAACAAAATGTTGGAAACAGGTTGTGGTCCAATTCAGGGTTGTTATGCACATACAGTCATGCAGGGAGTAGTCCAATTTGTATAGTTTTTTTTCCTTTTTTGAGAGTGGTGGGGAAGATCAAGTTAGTTGGCTGAGAAATATATGTATATGCATACAAGCAGGTATTTGTGCTATGACATGTCACATGTTGTTTCACATACATGACACTGGTGTGTGTGTGTGTGTGTGTGTGCACCTCTGAAACACATATATAGGATTTCTGGTCAGTTGAAGTGATTCTGCCACACCTGCATTCAACAACAACACATGATATCTGGATGGAATTAGTAATTTAAGAATATTTATTATTTATTATATTTGAATTTATTTGTATCCCACCTTCCCACAAAAAAGGGGGAAAAGCCAGGTAATAATAATACTTATACTGCTGGTGATAAATTGATTTCAATGGACCTGCTCTAAAAATGACTACCATTGGATTTATCTCATGAAATAAAATGAAATAAATTTAAAAACAGAGTTTTAAAAAATGTATTACATACATTCTGTGTGCCAAGGAAGAGGGATTTGTGTGTGAGGGGGAAATGTGAAAAGAGAATCCAGGTATCCAGCCAAAATGTGATAGAACTAGAAACTGAACTGCAATTTAATGCCCATTTACTTAGGAATAAACACCATCAGACTCTGGGGGGTCTTACTTCTGAGCTGACATATTTAGGGTTGGACAGCAATTGGTTTATATGTAAGGTGAGCTTTTACAACATCCAGTTTTGATTGTTGTTTTTGTGTGCCTTCAAGTTGTTTCTGACTCATGGCAACCTGAAGGTGAACCTGTCATGGGGTTTTCTTGGCAAGATTTCTTCAGAAGAGGTGTGCCATTGCCTTCCTCTGAGGCTGAGAGAATGTGACTTGCCCAAGGCCACCCAGTGGCTTTCATGACTGAACGGGGAATCAAACCTTGGTCTCCAGAGTCATAGTTACCCTTAGCATGTTTAAAAAAGCATAGATCTATCAATTTGGCCAGCAACATGGAAATGATAAGGGAGAGGCTGATGAAAAGAAAAAGTCTATCTGTCTGCGATACCCCACGATATTTTGATTAGCAAACTGACTAAATATTCAATAGATAGAAATCCCATGAGATGGATCCATAATTTGTTGGAAAACCATGCTCAAAGAGGTCTCAAATAGAATGCTACTAGGTTCTGTCCTGCGGCTGACACTCTTCAATATTTTTATGAATGATTTAGAAGAGATGATGAGGTGGAAGGAATACTTATCAAATTTGTGCATGATACCAAACTGGGTGGTGTAGCTAACATGCTGGGAGATAGGAATAGAATTCAAAAGAATGATAAACTAGAAAACTGGGCTGAAATTAACACAATGAAATTCAACAGAGACAAAGGCAAAATTCTACATTTAGTCCACAAAAGCAAATGCACAGATATAGGATGGGGGATATTTAGTTCAGCAATATAACATATGAAAGTGACATCAGGACATCTTCAAAAAAAAAAAGGGGGGGGACAGCTACCTGCTGGGAATGCTTTAGCCAGAGATCCTGAACTGAGCAGGGGTTGGGCTCAATGGCTCACGAGGCCCCTTCCAACTCTACACTTCTATGACTCTATGAAGCTATTGTTCTTGAACATAAATTGAACCTGAGTCAGCAATGTGATGTTTCAGCATCGAAAGCCAATGCTATCTTAGCCTGCATTAATAGAAGCATAGTTTACAAGTCAAGGGAAAAAATAGTCCCACTATATTTTATGTGGTCAGGCTTCATCTAGAGTACAGGGTTTAGTTCTAGGCATCTCATTTTATGAAGGATATACACAAGTTGGATCATGTTCAGAGGAGAGCAAGGATGATAAGAGGTCAGGAGAACAAAACATGTGAGGAGAAGCTGAAGGATCTGGGCATGTTATAGCTTGAAGAGAAGTTTGAGGGGTGGCTCGATTGCTCTCTTTAGATACCTCAAGGTCTGTCACAAAGACAAGGAAGCTTGTTTTCTGCTGCCTCAGCAAGCAAAACTAGGTTTAATGGTTTTAAGTCACAGTAGGTTAGATCTTAAGAACTTCTTGACAGTGAGGCTAGACAGCTACCTGCTGGGGATGCTCTAGAGATAGATCTCCCATTGAGCAGGGAGTTCGACCATATTGCCCAGAAGGCCTCTTCCAGCTCTATGGCTCTATTTTGGAAGAAGGTTTCAAGCAGTATCCAAAAGGTTCCCAATGTTTTTATTTAATTATGAAGGCTTTCAAATCTGGTTCCAACAGGTCCTGAGTTGGTTTCTATATTGTAAACATTTATTTCATCAGCCTCCTTACAACATGTCCCCCTGCTCTGTGCTGACATTAAGCATCCTTGAGATTCTGGTTGTGTGTCAAATAGATTAGCAAAAGCTTTTGTGTGAATGAACACTAAATTGTTGACACTTTGAAGCACGTGCAGATCATTTTAACACACTGAGTCTCTGTGCCTGCGGCCAGTTTCTTAAGAGTAATTTCCCCATATTGTGGAGGCTGCTTTGAAGTTTTTCAGATGAAAGGCTCCTGTGAAGAATTATTTGTGTTCATGTTTTGTTGCTAGGTTAAAAGAGAACCACATTTCAGAATGGTTGTTTGCTTTCTTAAACTTTACCTTGTTGTACTTATAACCAAAGCACCATAGCTTTCATATCTATAGGTAAAGATATATAGAGTCACATACAAGCATGCGGAGACTTTTATTTTCCCAAAAAGAAAATAGGATCTCATAGGACTGTCCATCTTGGGGAAAGCCTACTGGGAACTTAGATCCTGTTTTAGGCCTCATCTCTGCAAGAGAATCATAGTTGTGAAATGGGAATCATGGGCCTTGTAGGCACATAGGACTAAAGGATGTTAGGACAGAGTACCACCATTATGGGAATGAGGGAATACACGAGCTGACCATTGCACTAATCCAAATGTGTACAAGGTTTGGCCAGGAGCTTTTCAACACTTTTAAAAAACATAAATGTTTATTAAATTTGTAAAAAGACACACTTAATACATATCTATATCTATATTTGTGACATACATAAATTCATAAATGCATTTTTTTTTAAATTATCTAACTAATATAGGCCTTCAACAGACTGGCAAAAAATGCCAGTGTTAGGGCAGAGTGGGGGTATGACAATCACCCACCTCCCAAACCCATGCCAGCATCATGCCACCCAACCAACTGCACATCAGGTGGTGTCATGCCACATCTTTGACACAATATGTAAACACACTGCACCAAAGAGCCATGGGAAAACTGCAGCGGAGGCTAGTGCACTCTTTCCATGGTGCAAAAAGAAGCCACTTTTTGCAGCTAGTGCACTGTAAAAATATTTATTTTTGTGCCATGGAACTGCCGGGTTGGGGGCATGGAGTGCAGTTGCTGCATTCCCAACTCAGGGCTTCTAGGTGTGGCGCAGTGCAGTGGCACCTCTTAGCAGTGGTGTGCTGAGCCCCATAGTTATTCCTCCTATTTTATTTCCAACCAAGTACTAGATAACTTTCCAATTAAAGCCTTTGGTTCTTGGGTAACAATTTTACTGATTTCAAATTCTTTGTCTTTATCTTTGAAACCAAAGATTTTCTTGTCCATTCTTTAACACTCCAAAATCTGCCTATTTGGGAACCAATTTATTTCATAAACTTCTTTTAATAGTTCTTCTTGAGATTTCATTTCCAACGTACCATCTTGTCTTTTAAACAGATTTTTGTATGTAAGCCAATTGTCTTTTTGTATCCTTTTGCTTCTTTGAAATGCTTCTTGTGGCAAAAAGCTTTTCAGCACTTTTAAGGAATGGAATGGATGGGTGGGGGTGAGGGTAGATTAATTAATTACATTTATATCCCAATTTACCTGAACACTGGAATTCAGCAGTCCACAAAAAAGGGAGCACAAAGAAAAAAATGCAAAAACTTAAAATAGTAAAATACAATTAAATTATAACCTTAAAACACAGTTCAATACAAAAACTTAAAAGCACAAAAGCAAAACAACAGAAAAATACTTCCCACTCCCATTAAAAGTCTATCTTCAGCAGGCAGGCAACTGCTGAAGGTCTGCCTGAATAGGAAGTTCTTTGCCTGCTTGGGAAAGGATAACTAGTTTCCCATGTCAGAGAGTTCCAGTGACTTGGAGCAGCCACCAAGGAAGCTATTTAATTTTTATTTATTAATTATAATTGAAACATAATTCAAACAAAAATAGATACCTATCAACATAGAAAAGAAAAAAAGGAAACAAATCAATTATTACTTATACCTACATATTCACATACTAATATACACACAATATTACTACTTATACCTACAGACATTAATATACACATACTAATATACACACAATAAAGGTATTAACAGTAAACACAATAAAAGACTTCAAACTTTCTTCTACCGCAGCTGTTAACTTAACCTTCCACATTTCCTCCTATCATATAAGGCTAAGCAATCACATTAAATCTACCTTAACTTTTCTAATCCACAAACTATGATCTTAGCTTTCAACTAACCAACAATTATTACATTACCCTTATTTTAATATCAACTTCTAAAACCTATTATCATCGTATCCCCTCCCTATGTTGTACATATTCTATAAATAATTTCCATTTTTTTCCAAGAAACCATTTATAGATTCCTTTTAATCAGTTTCCCCATCTCTCCAATTTCCATCATTTCCCCCCACCATTCATCAATTTTCAGAATTTTGTAACTTTTCCAATATTTGGCCTAGACTAATCTAGCTGTCAATACTGTATACCAGACAAATTTTTTCATATTCTTTTTCTACTTTTGTGCTTTCATCAAAAAATCCTAACAGAATAATATTTATTTATTTGGTCTAGCTATTTTCCCAGCTTTCCTCCAAAAAGATCAAGAGGTGTGTTTCATCCTTACAACAGTGGTTTGATTTTACTGTAACTTCAGTGTCTCTTATTGTTGTAACCTGCCCGGATTCTTCGTGATTGGGTGGGCTAGAAATAAATCTATTTATTATTATTATTATTATTATTATTATTAACAGTGATATGGAAAGGCTGAAAGATTGTGACTCAGATCAAGAGGGAGAGAGTCTGTGAGCAGCTGGATCTCTTAATCCAGCGGGCTAAACACTATCTAACCACTACACTTTCTTTTGGGGAAAGTCTGACTCACAGGTGAACTTTGGGTTTCAGCTGGAGACGAAACAGTGTATATATCAGGCCATCACTGGAAATCTGGTCTTTCCAGGCCTGTTTAACAATGAAGAATGGGGGGGTTAGGCTTTGAAGCGGTTAGATTTTCATAACTGTTTTGCTCTAGATTTGAGAACTGGAGCATGAGAACATTCTTTGAGATGAAGTTCATGTTGACAGTGAACTTTAATCAGGACCTATGATCAAATCTTTCTAGAGAGTGGCACCTGGTGGATTCCATGTTCATGGAGCAGTGGATCCATTCTGAGTTTTAAATAAAATTGTTCTCAACCCTAGCAGCAAAAGAGGTTCAGCACCAAGGACAGCACTTTTAAAGGTTGGGTTGAACCTGGAATGGATTTACTACCTCACTGATCTTGAAGCTCAACAAGCTGTTACTGCATTAGTAGCACAGCTTGTGGTAGGGACTGAGTACTAGAGAACTAAACTTTCAAAACTAGGGAGCAGGGGGTTATTGCTCATTCTGTTGGGTGGCACACTGCTAGTTCTTTCAGTCATCATTGGGGCTTAGTCCCCAATAAATATATTAAGGGTTGTCTTTTAAAGAAACTAATCTTAGTGCATCAGGTTCCTCCTTGGTTTCTCTGAATAGTCTTGACATGAGAGAACTTCCAAGGTACAATATTATCTCATCTGACTGAGTTGTGCCCTTCTGTTCTTTCCTCTCTTTGCTGGGGCTGTGTAAAAAGCTTTTTAGCTTATTGCTTTTTTGTTTCCAGGATTAATTGTACATCTTTGAAAATGCGCGTCCTGAGGTTTTCACTGTGGCTTGTGCTGCCACTGTTACATATCTGAGGCAGAATCCAATGTTCTCTCGTTTAAGTGGTTTTCTCCTTTTTTTTTTCTTGATATATTTCCCCTGGCCTTGATGGGCTTGATGGGTTTTTCTGTGATATGGCCCTGCGCATTTCACACAAACAGAACTTTGCCTCCACGCTAAAATCCCCACAACAGCCCAAAAGGTAATAATATCCTTTCTTCCTGTGTATTGTCCGAACATTTTTGCCCCCCCTCCCCCATTTCAAACCTTCTGGAAATGTTGTCAAATTTACCAGAAATGAGATTTGTGTAACGAATCCCCTGCAGAATCATTGAATCATAACTTTGCTATCTTTTAGTTGTGCTTTCAAAGTAGATTGTAATTTCATTTGATGACCCAAAAGGATTAATGTTTTGCATTACCATAGTACATGGAGTTATTTTCCAGGAGTACACAAACAGCTCTGAGGGCAAAGGACAATGATAGGAAACAAACTGAAGGACTAGAAATATGAAAGACATCTCCTCTCTGCTTTTTCTATCACTGAAAAGCACAAAGATCTTCCATTTAAACATGCAGGACTGAATCAATGGATTAAGCACTCTGTAAAGTTTTACAGTCAAGGATCTTAGAAAGCTCAAGATAGGCTGGACTGGCAATACAACATGACACAGGGCTCCTTTATTTTGCAAGACATTATTTTGAGCTTTTTAGGACAATAGATATTATGGCTACCCTTTTCTTAGCTGGATTAGGGCCACTCTTCCACTACAGAGACATAACTAGAAGTAACTTGAGGAAGAGGTACAAATGGCAGCCATTTGCTCTGGGGATAGTGGTGCTGACTGGGCATGTAACTTTTGTGATGTTGCTAGCATACCCTGACAAACGGCAAAAAATATGAAGCCCAGCTCCATCAGATTGGGGTTTGAGGGCTGTTGGGGCAAATCTGACCCTTCTGAAGTCGAAATATGGACCACGTTCCCCAGGTGACCATCTACATCATTTAGTACCTTGCATACCTTCCAGCTGCCCCAGTTTGGCAGAGCCAGTGCCAATTAATCCTCTGTCATCCCACTTTTCTATATGCTTTTAAAATGTCCCACTTCCTCCTTTGTCCTCAAGTTACTTCAGTTTACAATGTGAAGTCAAAGGCTTTCATGGCTGGCATCCATAGTTTTTTGTAGGTTTTTCAGGCTATGTGGCCATGTTCTAGAAGAGTTTCTTCCTAACATTTTGCCAGCATCTGTGGCTGGCATCTTCAGATTAATACATAATGAAATAGACACCCGGAGGCCTTGCCATTCAACAACAGAGAAACACACAGATTAACAAGCAAATCGCTTCCCCTTAACCAACAATATAAATACCCCGCTCTCTTCTATGCCAGCATTCTCTGAAGATGCCAGCCACAGATGCTGGTGAAACATCAGGAAGAAACTCTTCTAGAACATAGCCACATAGCCCGAAAAACCCACAAAAACTTTTTTTATGGGTTTTTCAAGCAATGAGGCTGTGTTCTAAAAGATAACTGAAATTATCAAACCCCAATCTGTAGACCAGAGTTCAATTCCCAGCTCAGCCAGAAAATCCACAGGGGGACCTTGGGCAAGTCACACTCTTTCAGCCTCAGGGGAAGGCAAAAGCTAACATCCTCTGAACAAATCTTGCCAAGAAAACCCCATGATAGGTTCGCCTTAGGGTCTCCATAGGTTGGAAATGACTTGAAGGCTTACAACACACACACACACACACACACACACTTGAGGTTGTCACACAGCCAGTCTCTGTTCTTTAAGTATTTCTATATGGCACCTTTATTTTCAATCTCCTCTCATTCCAAATGGTCCTGTGCTTCTTTGATGCTGATGCATTGCTCCTTCAGTGCCATTTTAATTTTTTTTTCATAGATCACCATCTTCAACACTATGTCAGCTAGTCGTGGATCAGATTATCAGTGCAATGAATTCAGTGCCATGAAACTAGTCAGACTTGGTTATACAACAGCATCATGAAGGCAATATGCAAAGCTTCCTGCTCTCATGATGAATGGGTAATAGCCGTGATGTTACTAAAGTAGTTAGACAGTCCCTTATGCTGAACAGCTATTAAGGAACACTCCTGTGTTATGGGAATTTTTTACAGCACATTAGAAAGTAGCTTTTCTAGGGAACTGGATTACATAAATGAATGAAAACCACCCCACAAATGCATATGCATTTCGGTTCAGTCCATTACCAGCTCACACTTTGATGTGTCTGACAATTAAAATGAGGTAAATGAAATCAGCAGTTTTCTATATAAAGTTTTAGAGGAAGGGGAGGACGAAGCTGCTCAAGTTTATCTCCATGTAATTAAGTTGTTTTTCACAAAGACTGATCTGCCCTCTTTTTCTGGTCTTCAAACATGAAACAAAGATCTAACATTGGAAAGGCAGTTAATTTCAGGCTCTTAGTCTGTAATTTTCATGCACAGCTCTATAAGAAAACCATAGCCTACTATACATTTTTTTAAAAAAAGATTCTTCTTTCATGTAGTTTAGTAACACAGTCATTGTTGAGGGGACATTTTCCCCATTACATAGGCTTATACTCAGTTTTTACAAGAAGCATTTGCGCTCATTGATCTGCATCTGCATGATACAACTTCAAATTGATGTGTGCTAATGCATGATTTGGGTCTAAAGAGCTGCACAACTTCTAATATCTACCCTTTTAAAAAAAATTGGGGGGGGGTGTTTTTTGTGCAGCAGTGTCCTACCTATCCCATTATACTGGCCAAAAATGTTTTGCTAGCTGACATGGAGCAGCAAAATCTCAACTGCCTGACTCAAGGTGCATACTCAAAAAACCAGGCCTCAAAAATCAGCATTGAGTAATTATCATTATGACAACCAACTAAAGTGTCAAAAAAAAGTATGCAATTATCTGATTAGATGAATTTTCAAGACTTGAGCATACCAGTGGAGCATAGGTAGTCTTGTAGATGTCTCATCTACATGGTCTCCATGGGTCAAGATCAACTCAAAGGTGGATAACAACAACAACAACACCCTTGCTATTCCCAAGCTGGCTGATTTCTTTCCTTTTTTCAGATTCTTTTCCTTTCTTTTTAAAAACACATAATCAATTGCTGTGACTGCAATTAAAACAATGTATACAGACTAAAAGGCATGCTAGGAAAGGGCATACAGCAGGAAGGTGGTGTTATGAAGGCTGGCCTGTAGGAGACAAAGGACTCTTTCATACAAGGCTAAATTGGAAGTATAATTTAAGGTCAATTCGAATGCAATCATGGGTTTTACGTTATTGCGAATTAACTCTTCGCATGCAAATTCGGGCAAGAGGGAAGCCAATTCGAATGCAATCATGGGTTTTATGTTATTGCGAATTAAAGCTTCGCATGCAAATTCGGGCAGGAGGGGGTTATTTTCGGGTAATGGGAAGTAATTCCGAACGGAGCAGGGGTTCATGTAAATTCGCTAAACAAGCGAATTTACATAAATCCGCATTGGCTCCATTCGGAGTTGGGAGAAATTCCTCCCCGTTTGAAAGAGTCCAGAGCCTAGGACTATAGCACCACCATGGCACTTTTGAAGAGCTGTGAGAGAATTACTGTTCCTGAATTGGTATGTTTCCTTCACTAACACGAGTATGATGTCTTAGTAGCCTGGTATGATAAAGTCCAAAAATCTGGCTCACATGACAAGATTCTGTAAGTATCTTTGCTATTCTCTTGTTTGTTTAGCAAGAATGAATAGCAATGAATTTGCAGCCCTTTCACAGCAGCCAAAATGTGCTGCCTGAGACAGCCATCTTACTCTGCCTAGTAAGCCCTGCCTCGGTCTAAAAAGAAGTAATATCTCAAATGGGCCCACCAGTCTTTGTGGCACTCTCTTCCTATGCCTCTATATATTTACTGAGGTTAAACGCAACAAAAAATCAATTATGGTTGGCATCTGCAAGTCCTACCCATGGCTGGCTTAAGCTTGCAAGAATGCAGTCCTTTGAGATGACAGCTCCACCACACACAGACAGTTACCTTTGGTCCTAACTGCTGCCTGTGATTCCACATTTTGGCATTTCTCCTGATTCCCCTGTACATTTCATGGAAACAAAGCCACCCAAGGTCAGAACTAGAAGTTACACAATTGAACTGTGGAATAACTTCTTTTTCCAGCTACATCTGGTTATTGATGGCTCCTCTGACAGTTGCACTCCTGGCTTTGGATCTACTTCTGGGTGTATTTGGGGGTCAGACTGCTGTAGGGCTGGCTGAGCTACTTTGTAAGAATAGTTTCTATGGTGTTCTTAATGCTTTTCATCCATTTTATTTGTGCCTAAATGACATTGATCCACATCTCCTGTTAGCTACAGGTTAAGGGGAGCCTTTCCAGGGTGAGTTTCTAGCTGTGGATTCTTTGGGGGTCTTTTGCTCCAATCCTTTATGGCTCAGTGTAGCATAGCAATTCTGTGTGTGGACCTACCCTAGGCTGAGCCATAGACTACAACCTCCAATGTACTGAAGAGCCTCTGATACCCCCAGCATGGTCATCCTGTACTTCATTGGGAGCAGGCAGGATCACATAAACATCTAGTCTTATGCAAAATGATTACCTCTGGAGGATCTGGGTGTAAATCATCATTGATATTATCATTTTGTATCTGTCCATGGGTTATAACCAGACACACCTGTGATTCTGCCCACTCCCCACAAGGCATACAGTGGGAGGTTCATTACCTGTGTGGTAAGGCAGGGTAAGAGACTTTGGGCACTGCTGTGGGAGGAAAGGAATATCTTCACAGCACCCAAAAGGACCTATACACGCATAAGGGAAACTTACATGTCTAAATGTCCTTTAACAGAAGGCCAGCCCTTTTCTGTTTATATAGGCTTTCCCCAACCTGGCACCCTCGGGGTATGCTATATCAGGTAGAATCACAAATTCTCAGTGAGCAGCTGAGATTGGAGAAGGCAATGATTACAATAATATGATGAAGTAGAGGAGGCCAGTCTAGCTCAAAGACGTTCACAGATCTCACCATAGAGTTCAAAAAGCTTGGATCACTCACAGAGCTGCCCTACACCAGTGCAGTGTCATCTCCTCTGACTGTTAGCTGCTCCTCAGGGTGTCAAGAAGGGTTCTTTGTCTAGGCCAAAGACTGAACCTGGCACCTCTTGCATGCAAAGCTTGTCATCATTGTCATCATCTATTTATTTATATAGTGACATCACTGTACATGATGCTTTACAAGTAACAGAACAACAAAAGAGTTCTCTTTCATCAGGCTTACAATCTAAATAAGATATGGCATAAAAGGAAAAGGGGATGGCAGTGAGACAGGTGGATTAAGAGAGGTAGATTAAATTCAACAGTGGGTGCCGGATTCTCTTCTTTCGAAGCCATGGCAGTAGGAGTTGGGATGGATGGTGATGGTCTTTCATCTGTTTCTGGGCCTAGGCATGATGGACCTATGCCAGTTTCTACTTCTCTCCTTCCAGTTCCAGGGCAGTACAGCTGGACTGCAAGGAGGGCCTTTCATCTGCTTCTGAGCCTAGGCATGATGGAGCTGTGCTTGTTTCTTCTCTCTAGACTGTTGTTCTATAAAGTCTAGTGGTGAGAGAGAAAAGGTGTGTGTGTGTGTGTGTGTGAATGGATCAGTCTATATCCAGTCAGTGTTGGTTTCGTGTGTGTTAATGTATAGAATCATAGAATCATAGAGTTGGAAGAGACCACAAGGGCCATCCAGTCCAACCTCCTGCCATGCAGGAACTCCAAATCAAAGCATCCCCGACAGATGGCTTAAAGACCTCCAAGGATGGAGACTCCACCACACTCCAAGGGAGTGTGTTCTACTGTCGAACAGCCCTTACTGTCAGGAAGTTCTTCCTAATGTTGAGGTGGAATCTTTTTTCCTGCAGTTTGCATCCATTGTTCCGCGTTCTAGTCTCTGCAGCAGCAGAAAACAAGCTTGCTCCCTTCTCAATATGACATCCCTTCAAATATTTGAACAGGGCTATCATATCACCTCTTAACCTTCTCTTCTCCAGGCTAAACATCCCCAGCTCCCTAAGGCGTTCCTCATAGGGCATGGTTTCTAGACCCTTCACCATTTTAGTTGCCCTCCTTTGGACTCGCTCCAGTTTCTCCACATCTTTTTTTAATTATGGTGCCCAGAACTGGACACAGTATTCCAGGTGGGGCCTGACCAAAGCAGAATAGAGTGGCACTATTACTTCCCTTGATCTGGACGCTATACTTCTATTGATGTAGCCTAAAATAGCATTGGCTTTTTTAGCTGCTGCATCGCACTGTTGACTCATTTTCAACTTATGGTCTACTTGGAATCCTAGATCCCTTTCACACGTAGTTTCATTCAGCCAGATGTCCCCCATCCCATATCTGTGCATTTCATTTTTGTGTCCTAAGTGCAGTACCTTACATTTCTCCGCATTGAATTTCATTTTGTTAGCATCGGCCCAGTTTTCTAGTCTATTCAGGTCATTTTGAATTTTGGCCCTTTCTTCTGGAGTATTGGCTACTCCTCCTAGCTTAGTGTCATCTGCAAATTTGATAAGTATTCCCCCAATTCTGTCATCCAAGTCATTAATAAAGATGTTGAATAGGACTGGGCCCTGGACAGAGCCCTGTGGGACCCCACTGGTCACTTCTTTCCAGGCTGAAAAGGAGTCGTTGTTGAGCACTCTTTGAGTTCGACCAGTCAACCAGTTACAAATCCATGTAACAGTTACCTTGTCTAGCCCACATTTTACAAGCTTGTTTGCAAGAATGTCATGGGGAACCTTGTCAAAGGCCTTGCTGAAATCAAGATATACTATATCCACAGCATTCCCTTCATCTACCAAACTGGTAATTTTATCAAAAAAAGAGATCAGATTTGTCTGGCAAGACTTGTTTCTCTGAAACCCATGTTGGCTTTTTGTGATTATGGCATTGGCTTCTAAATGTTCACAGACTCTCTGCTTAATGATCTGCTCTAGAATCTTTCCTGGAATTGAAGATGGGGACAATGTTTGCCCTCCTCCAGTCTGCTGGGACTTCTCCTGTTCTCCATGAGTTCTCAAAGATGATTGCCAGTGGTTCCGATATTACATTTGCCAGTTCTTTTAATACTCTAGGATGTAGTTCATCTGGTCCTGGAGATTTATATTCATTTAGGTTAACCAGGTATTCCTGTACTACCTCTTTACTTATTCTGTGCTGAAATTCCTCTATTCTGTCTTCTGCTCCATTATCCTTAGGTTGAGCACCCTTTGCCTTTTCTGAGAAGACTGAAGCAAAGAAGGTGTTGAGTAATTCTGCCTTTTCTCTGTCTCCTGTGAGCATTTTGCCATCTTCTGCACGCAGTGGCCCAACTGTTTCCTTCTTCTTCCTTTTGCTGCGGACATATCCTAAAAAGCCCTTTTTATTGTTCTTAACCTCTCTAGCCAGCCTGAGTTCATTCTGCTCTTTAGCTTTTCTGACTTTACCCCTACATGTGCTGGCTATTTGTTTGAATTCCATTTTCGTGATTTCCCCATTTTTCCATTTCTTATACATGTTCCGTTTAAAACTTAGCTCATTTGAAAGTTCCTTAGTCATCCATCCTGGCTTCTTGAGACATCTTCCATTTTTCTTCTTCGTTGGAACTGTTTGAAATTATGCCTTCAATATCTCCCTTTTGAGAAACTCCCATCCGTCTTGAACTCCCTTCTCTTTTATTATTCCTGACCATGGGATCACTCCCAGTATTTCTCTAAATTTATTGAAATCAGCTCTCCTAAAGTCTAGAGTGTGTGTCTGACTATGCCTAGCTTCTCCCTTCCACTGTATTACAAACTCCAGGAGAACATGGTCACTTCCACCTAAGGATCCAACCACTTGCACCCCATCAACTAGGTCTTCCCTGTTGGTTAAGATAAGATCTAAAATGGCTGATCCCCTTGTTGCCTCTTCCACCTTTTGGACAATGAAATTGTCTTCCAGGCAAGTGAGGAATTTGCTAGACCTTGAGGATTTGGCTGAGTTTGACTTCCAGCAAATATCAGGATAGTTGAAGTCACCCATCACTACTACATCTCTCCTTTCTGAGTATGTGATTATCTGTTCTAGAAAGGCATCATCCAGTTCCTCTGCCTGAGTCGGGGGTCTGTAGTAGACTCCCACAGTAACATCCCTGTTATTTCCCTCTCCTTTAATTTTTATCCAGATGCTCTCCACCTGGCTTCCAGTATTGACTTCCTGCATCTCTTCACTGGTGTAAATATCCCTGACATATAATGCTATTCCTCCTCCTTTCCTGCTTGGCCTGTTTCTCTTGAAAAGGTTATACCCCTCTATTTCGACATTCCAATCATGAGACTCATCCCACCAGGTTTCAGTGATGCCTATTATATCATATTTCCCTTGTTGTGCTAGGAGTTCAAGTTCATCCTGCTTATTTCCCATACTCTGTGCATTAGTGTAGAGACATCTAAGAACATGTGTCCTCTTTACTTGCTGCTTTTGCACATTTTTTTGCCTCCTACTGTTGGGTCCTTGCACTGTTTGCCTTGTTCCCTCTATGCCACTTTGACTACTCTCTCCATCCCTTTTGCCTTCCAGAATAATGTCTCCCTCCCCCACATAACTCAGTTTAAAGCCCTCCTGATCAGATTCTTCAGACTGTTGGCAAAAACGTTTTTGCCAACTGGCGTGAGATGCAGTCCATCCCTTGCCAGAAGTCCCTCCTCATGGAACCGCAGCCCGTGATCCAAGAATCCAAACTGTTCTTGGCGGCACCATCTACGGAGCCAGTTATTCACCTCTGCTATTTTCCTCTCCCTTCCTGGACCATGCCCTTCTACCGGGAGTAGAGATGAGATGACAACCTGTGCATCCATCTCTTTCAGCTTCCTTCCCAGAGCCTCATAATCCCTTTTGATATTCTGAAGGCTGTGCCTTGCAGTATCATTGGTTCCCACATGAACCAAAAGAAAGGGGTATTGATCAGTAGGCTTGACAAGTCTTGTCAGCCTCTCCGTCTCATGATGGATCTTTGCCCCAGGGAGACAACACACCTCCCGAGACATCTTGTCAGGCCCACAAACCACTGCTTCGGTACCCCTCAGCAAGGAGTCCCCCACCACCACCACACGCCTCCTCCAAGGCTTAGCAGTGTCTTAGCAGTATAAGCCTGTTCGGCCCAATTTCTGCATTAATCTGCATTTTTAAAAAAATGGCAAGTAAAAAGTCATATTTAACCACCTACTTCTGACACACTTCCAAAGGGATATTTGTGATAGTGTCTTGTAGTACTAGAGCTGGTTCCACAAACAACTACATTTCTCACAATTCCATAGCATTGAGCCAAGACAGTTAAAGTGGTGTCAAACCAGATTATTTCGGCAAATAAGGTGCTAGTCTGTGAAAGCTAATGCTACCAGCTTCTGTCTCATGGGCCCAATACAGACGGGCACTTTAGGGTGCCCTTGTCATGTGTGCTAGGGTTGCCTGGGAGCAGAGCCAATAGATGTCTCACAGTCCTAGCACATGACAAGGGTGTCCTTGCTCCACAGTGCCATACACATGGTGTGTGGAGCTATGACGTCGCAGGTGCACAGAAACCAAATGGAGCTGTGTACCTGCGACATCATAGATGTGCCCTATGGCACTTTTTGCATCTTTTTGCATTGCAGGTGCAATGCAAAAAGGAACTGCTTTTTCGGGCTCCTTTTTTAGTCCGCAACTTTGCCACTCCATTTGGTTGCTGTGGCGATGGTGCAGATGAAAAAGAGGTGGCACCAGACCACCCTTTTTGAGCAGTCTGTAAAGCCCCAGAGTCTCAAAGGTGCTACAAGACATGGCCAGGAAGGGGAGTATCCTCTGCCTGTATTGATATCCCTCAAGACCATCTTGATAAAAGAAGTAACATCTGAGACAAAATGTAGCTCTATGACTCTAACATCATCACTTTTCTTCTCCTGTATGTTTTCACCTGATCAAGAAGTGAGGGAAGTTTCAAAACCTTGCATGTTGTATTTTGGGCATTTCAATTGCTTCCATAAAGGTCTCACTGTTTCATGGATTTTGGTAACATTCCCCAGGTCTCATGTTAGTTACTCATGCTCAAGATAGCTTACAAAAATTAAACTGTTATTTTACAGCATTGATCAATTTAAAGGCACTTTGAAATCTCTCTATTAAAAGACAAGAAATGAAAACAGTACAACACACTATTAAGAACTCTTTCCTTAAGAACTGCTAGTTCCCAAAGTCCTGTTGAATTAAAAAAAAAAATCTTATTCTTTTATGTCCTCGCTCCCATGTTTCTGGATCTCCAAGCAAGTTGATTCGTTAATTAATTTCCATTTAATTAAGAAAATTTCCAAGAGTCCTACTGATATAATTCCAATAAACATGAGGTCTCATATACCCATTGCAAGAACTGCCATAGTATGGTAATTGAGCACATAGTTTTGTCTATCTGTGGAATTCACAAGTCCAGCCTTTGGTATCTGTGTTGAAAAGAATCACAGGAAACACATCTGGGCAAAACCTCTGCTGAAACTTGAAAGGACTGCTCTCTAATAGAATAACCAATAAAGTCCCTTGACAAGAATGTCTAGTTGTAAATGACTGTAGAGGGAAAAGCCCATCTCTGTTACTAAGCCAAAGCGTCAGTATTGTCCAAAGACTGCTCTGGTAGTCATGTGGCCAGCATGACTGCACCGAACACTATTACCTTCCCACCAAAGTGGTACCTATTTATCTACTTGCACTTGTAGGCTTTCGAATTGCTACATTGGCAAAAGGTGGGACTAGTGAGAGCAGCTCACCCCATCATGCAGCACTCGGGCCTCGAACTGCCACCTTCCAATCTTCCTATCATCAGACTTGGCATCTTAACTGTGAAGCCACTGCATCCCACCAATAATTTAGAATTATTTCTTAGAAAATTACCCTAAGACTGGGAAACCCAAACTCAAATCTCCACTTAACCACAAAGCCACAAAGTTCATAGGGTGATCTTAAGCCCAGTATTATCATAGGGTTTTTGTGAAGACCTCATAAATCACCCTAAATGCTTCAGTGTAAAAGTGGGTGGGTGGGTGCGAGGGCTATTACAAAGGAACAGATGATACTTGGTCTGTCATTGCATGAAACTGTTCCATATGTTTATTGTTTCCATGCATGTTTCCAACTATATCTTAGCACACTCAAGGGGGAAAATATTTATCAATTGAATTGAAAGGCTTCTTTTTCTTGGCCTATTCAATTTATTTGATGGATCTTTTCATATTGATGGCATCTTCAGCTAGTGCCCTAAAAGGTGCATGTATATACATGCATGTGTATGAGAGGGAGAATGGATACATGTGTGTGAGAGAAAGAGAGAGAGAGAGAGAAAGAGATTTGTGCGTGTGTGTATGCTAGTGTATTTTATTTTTATACTTGCACCTTTTCATGTAGAATTTGGCTGCAATTCATGCCTTGGCAAAAGAGTCTACTTTTGTTAGTTGCTCCACTTACTTTGAACTTATTTCCCATGGGAGTTGATGTTTCTGAAGAAAACAGATGTCTTAGTGTAATACCTGGAGGGGATTCTTTAAGTGAGATGAATGTTATTTGTTTAAAGAATCCACTAAAGATATCTAGTAGTTTGTTCTGACATAGTGCACAAAAAAAGAAATTAAGTATTAAATAAACCAAGATTTCTAATTTAGAATATCCATGAGTGCTGCATGAATCTGTTGAGACCTGTTAAGTGTTCATAATCACCATGAAGATAAAATTTTCCACTTGTGGGCGTTTATGTGCTTCCAAAGTCAATATCAACAGGATTAACCCTTTATTGGCAGCTTGGCAAAAATTCATCTAATCCTAAATCTTGCTGTATTAAAAAAGACAGGGGATTACACATAGTCATGAATCTATCAATGACAACTATTTGTGAGGTCTCTTAGTGACATGGACTTTGGTGACCTACAGCCAACTTCATTTGATGTACTTCTGATGCCACATTTCTCAGGATATAGCATGCACAATATGTAGAAAAGTTAAGTGAAACTATAAAAAAAAAACAATGCACAAGTTTAACATGCAGAGCACAAATAAAGATGAGATCAGATCTAGTTCAATATCCTTTTATTATCTAGTTTTTATCAGGTGTGTGCTTAATAGACAATGGACAGTTTACTATAGAATATGCCTCTTTAGAATTTCATGTACACTAGTATACAAGTTGTGGGACATGGGTGGCTTAGCAGTTAAGATGCTGACTATGATGATCACAAGATCAGCAGGTTGACAGTTTGAGACCCAAGTGCCGCGTGACAAAGTGAGCTCCCGTCATTAGTCACAGCTTCTGTCAGCCTAGCAGTTCAAAAATATCTAAAAATGCATGTAGGTGAATAGATATGACCCTATCCACCCGTAACACTTTGGTGAGAAGGTAACAGCATTCTGTGCAGTCATGCTGGCCATATGATCACAGAGTTGTTCTTTGACAACGTTGGTTCTTTGGCTTAGTAATGGAGGTGAGCACTGCCCCCTACAGTTGGACGCAACTAGACAAAATTGTCGGAGGGGAACCCTTTTCCTTGCACTTCATATATAAAGGTAAGCCCTTCCTGTTTTTATTTCACCCTTTTGTCTTTCACAGTGGGATTTCCTCAGAGCTATGTGCCTCAGCGATCAGATGTGAACACTAAGTACCTGTTTGTTTTCTACTGATTGGTCACAAAACCAAGCATACTACAGGGTGAGTCTCTCTTATCTGAAATGCTTGGAAGAAGAAGTGTTTGGGATTTCATAGGCTTTCTAGATTGGCAAAAAGAAGTGTGTTCATGGCTGCATGAAACTCTAGCCTTTAGATGAGAAAAAGGGAAAGTGTGCCATGAAAACACTTTTTTTGCGTTTTAGGGGAGAAGAAGCGCCTTTTAAAAAGTGCTGGTTTTCCCAGCTTCTTTTTTAAAAACTGCAGAACAGCGCAGCTCCATCTAAAGGTTGTGGTGCAGCTGCTAAGCATTAAGGAAAAGGCAACTTCATGTCACACTTTCCTGCCAATCTAGAAAGCTCTATAGTTTCTTGGATTTTTGAATATTTGCATTTTGGAATTCTGGATAAGGGAAACTCAGTGGATGCAAGGTCTGAACGATTCATGTGCTATGACGGATAGACCTCTTTCAGTACTGGAGGGAACAGCTGTTCTTAAATCATGCTAAGTACTGTCTCGTTTCTCCTTCAGAGTATCAAATCTTCATATGAACTACCTCACTTCTTCCCTCCCCATGGGGATGTAACAGCAGCAGGAGTCTCTCCCAAGGCGTTGACAGCTGCTGTGTGGTGGGAGCATGTGGAAGTGTGCATGTGGAGCTACATACATATGTAGAATCTCAGCCAGTGGGTGCATTCACTCTCTCGGCTCTGTCTCTTAGCAAATTCATACAAACTGGACAGGAATTTTAATGGCTGAGCCTGCTGCTTTCAGTTGTTGTTTTTTTATCGGCTTCAAGTTGTTTCTGCTATATTCTCTTACTTTGAGGATATATTGTTTTGCTTTTAAATTATGCAAACTGCCCTGAACATATTTTTTTCCCCACTGTGGGTGGGATATACATTCCCCGGAACAAATAAATAACATTGTGTCCTTTTGTATTCTCTTGACTAGCGTTTGTGTGGTTTACCCTCTGTTAAATAGGAGAAGGGCTTTCTTGGGGCCTTTTCACACAACATAGCACTATTATTCCACTTTAACTGCCATGGTTCTGTCCTGTGGAGTCCTGGGAATGGTAGTCAAGATGGCTGATAATTTTAAATGCCCCTGTCTAAACTACAAATCCCAGGATTCCATTGGATGGAACCATGGCAGTTAACATGGAATAACTTGGACAACAATGGCACACTATAAAGCACACCATCCAAGTAAGAGGACTCAGCAGTTAGGTCACTATGCCTGGACAGAACTCACCTGCCAAGTACCACTTGTTGCTGCTATGCTCACCAGAGGGAGGTTGCCACAGAAACCCATCTTACAACAATCATGTCAGTTAAAAAAACCCAGAAACATACCAGTTTCAGAGCAGACACTATTACACATCTTTGCAATCATTGCAATCCTGCAACGGAGGCTGCTGCCAGCATCACACTCTTTTTCCAATTCCCCCTTAACTCTGCCTCCCTGCCTTATGCCCTACCAAGCATGGCTTTCATGGTTTTTAATATGACTTTTTATTTTGAAAAAATAGCCTTTTCATGTAATTTCAGAGCTCTGCTACTGTGATTTCAAGTTTTTTTTAAAAAAAAATAAATAAATAGAAAAATAAATTTATAAAGGCAATCAGCCTGCTTGGGAATAATGAGGGGAGATAGGGGAGATGGGAATACACTCTCATCACATGACTGCCAATATTGCAACTTCCCCATCAGCAATGTTTCACACTGGAGGACTAGAGTGATTGCAAACTCATTGACAGGTTTCCCCCATCAATGAAAATGGATGCTATAACTATGCTATATGTAGTGCCAAAGCTGCTTTTTTCCAGGTTTCACGGTTTAAAAGCCACATGTGATAAAGTCCTATATCTAACTCTAGGAAATGCTGAGCTTTCTAGCAGTGACACTTTCTAACGAAGAATCTAGCACCTTGCTTTTTCTTTTTGCCTTCTTAATCTCATGTCATGTCCTGTGTCATGTCTTTAAGATTATAACCCTCTAGTCAGGGACTGCCTCATTTCCGATATCTATAAGCCTGTTTGGAAATATGTGAAGAGCAGGAGTAAACCAAAAGGAAATATTGTCATGTTCTAGTGACTTGTTTGTCACTGGGATATCACACTTTCTTTCTGGTAGTTCAAATGACACACTCTTTATCCTGGTTTGTTGTCTGATTCCATGAGATTAACTGTATTTTTTTCAGTGCTACAATACACTTATCCCTTTCAAGAGACACATCTGATGCCATATAGTGTACAATTATGGAATGGAAGAAGGGCTTTCTTGGGGCCCTTTAACACAAACAAACAGCTTCATTTATAGTGTCTCCCTCCATATAAACCTCTCCTGGATGTCTCCCTCCCTATAAGCCTCTCCTCCTCTTTCTCCCCATCTGGCATTATGACGATTTCTGGTGATAGTTTTTAATGGGTTTTTGGGGCTATGTGGTCATGTTATGGAAGAATTTATTCCTGACATTGCACCTGCATCTTTGACTGGCATCTTCAGAGAATACTGGCATGGAAGAGAGTGGGGTATATATTCTGTGTGACCCTGGATTGAGAGGAAGTGATTTACATGTTAATCTGCTTGTTGGTCTGTTGGTGAATGGCAAGGCCTCAAGGTGAGAGGAGATGCGAGGAGGATTTGTGTCTATTTATTCAGGGATCCATTGTCTACTTGGAAACCTCCTGACTGTAGGTGAAGTCCATTTGCATGTGCTGAGCCTTAATTTTGGTGTTTTTCAGGACTGGTGGCCAATTTTTTTTTTATTTTCAGGGTTTCTTCTTTCCTGTTTCCTGACATGATTGCTGTAAGAATGGGTTCCTGTTGCATCCAGAAAGTAATGAATCAAAGGCTGAAACGGGATCACTGAGACATGATGGAAGTGCAGAAGACAATTATAGTTGCCCTAAATATATTAAAGTGGCACAAGAAGTCAATGTTGTATAGTGCATTCCCCTTTCACACCAAAAACCCCCATGTCCGCATAGGTTGTTTTGAATGGCATATCAAGGAAGCTCTGGACCTGCATTGTGTTGATCTCAAAAAATTGCAAAATATGGTTGTGGCAATAATGCTTTCTGCAGCATGAAACTCAGCCATGTTTACTCCCCATGTTTACTTCTCCCCATTGACTGAGAACTTTCTCTTTCTTTCTCACAAGAAACTCTTCAAATTTTGCTTTCTGTAAGCAGGAAAAGGCGAAGTGAATGGACAAAGGTGTGGCATTGAACAAGGTAACGGCAACCAGAGTAGCAAGATGGCAAGGCATATTTATTGTATCTTCCTAGTTCAATCATAGTTGTGGAAAGAAGCAGAACTGAGCTGTGTTGCTGATAAACTTACACATAACAGCACATCAACACTTGTGTGATTTCCACTACTCTAAAAAATGAGGTGAAAAGAAGTGACACAGGTGAATGAACATTTGTACAGTAGATGTTGTTGAGTTCCACTTTAGTGTCATCCAAACAGACATGGGAACATGCTGGCAATGCATTTTAAAGGATAGCTCCTAGGTTTGTATGTGTTTGGGATAATTTAATGGCAATGGTGAACTGTGTTTCATGTTTGTAAGGTTGATGGGTCTTTTACCTGAGGGAGAGGGAAGACACATTTTTCAGTAGACATTTTTGTGTCATTAAACTATCTAGTGTCAAAAACCAAAAAGTTCTACATTGACAGGTGTGTTGGAAGTTGCTCAAATTGCTGGTAGAGTGGATACTGGTGGTGGAATTTCTCTGGTGCCTCCTTTCCATTAATCTGAAGGCCATCAGTGTATCTCAGAAAGAAGAGACATCTGGGACAGGAACTGGAGAAACTTTGTTCTAAGATTGCCACAGATATGTCAATCTTAGGAGAGAGCATGCAGGAACTCACAGAGATATAGTTGTCTTGGCAGACTGACACTGTCCCACAATCCGAAATAATTGTGGGTGAGGACAAAGTTGCAAAACTCAATAGCCCAGTGTATTATGGCATACCCACCAACTGTTTGCTTTTTATAAACTACTACTACACAGCTGTTTTTCAAGGCACAGGAGCTGACTTTACAGGCTGTTCAAGTGTGGATTCAGTAGTGTGCTCCAGTTGGTTTTTCTGTTTTGTGTTCATAGCTGGAATAACACCAAACCACAAGGGTATGTAGCAAAATAATATTCACAGACATTGTATAAGGATAGCCTTTGGAGAAAGAAATGACACTTCCAAGGTGCTTATTATCTTGTACTATCCTCCTGTTTTTGGAGTAATTTTCAGACTGGCTGCCCGTTGTGAAAGAAAGACAATGTCCTACAGATAGTAAAAGGCAAGCTATGCAAATAAAATAACACAGAACAAAACAAATAAAACAGGGATGTTGGGAGTGGTGAGTGCAGATCTAACTCAAAGGCACATCAGTCACAGATGCCATAAGATCTGGGTCAATATTTTCCCTGTCACTTGTTGCATTTTGTTTCATCTTGTATGTGCTTACTTTCTGAGGTAACTATATTTAATTGTATTTTGATGTAGAGTAGGCACAATCCAAGAAAAAGATTCACAGCTAAGTCTCATTAGAAGCAACAACAGGACACAGCGTTCCACTTCATGCTTAGGAGCTCATAAACACGACTCCATATAGTGAGAATTCAATGGGTGTGAGTGCTACCTTTTTCTTCTCACTGTTTCTTCCCCCCATGCTGTTGAGTTCCCTGTTCCAACATTTTCTTTCCCCAGTGCTGCCGTCCCCCACTGCCACTGCCATTCATGTCAGGGCATGCAACAGAATTAGGAAAGGAAGTGAGGAAAGAAATAGGAAAGTTGCTACCGCGTCTTTCTTCCTCATTGTTTCTAGAATGAGCCAGTGACTGCAGAAAGAGGACAAATGAGGGGAAAGGCAGACATCACAGAGAGAAAGAGATGGAGCAGGGCTTTGGTAGGTTGCTTTACAGTCAGCTAAGGCAAGTATGAGCAACATGTGCTCCCCTCACTAGTCATGGTTGCAGTTTTTGCAACTCAAGAACAGCCAGCTCTACTCGCAATTGGTAATGGTGAAAATTATACAAAACTCAAATCTTCTTCTGACCTTTTTTTCTTCCAGGAATGGCAAATTAGAAAAGAATCCATGGTGTTGTTGTTGTTGTTTTTTCATGTGCCCAATGCAGATGTTCTCCTTTCCTTTCTTTTCAGACAATCTGCTTTGCAGACATAGCAGATACCATGGGTACATGGGTTTTCTGCAAGGGAAGCTACCATTTCACAGTACAACTGCCCAGGTGACAACCAATACTGTCCATATAGAAGGAGAGAGTGGGGAGTGCACCTGTGCCATTTTTTTCTATTCCAGTCAATGGATAAATCTGGAACTTAGATCCACCATCCTGCCATAGACAGCCTCAAGACAGAAGGAAAGCAAGAACTAACCAGATGACAGAAAAGGACAGGATTCAGTAGGACCATGCTATACCATACCCTTCTATACCATATGCATATCGCCTAAAAGATGTATTTGTTAAAGGTATAGCCCTCAATAGCTGCAGTTTGCCGCGCAGGTCAGGGCCCCCCCAATAAATACAGAAACCTGGTTGGAGGAAAAAAGGCCACAACTTTATTAACTGTTCCACACATGCAGAACAACACAAAACCATAGGGTTGGCCCAAAGCATAAGGTCTGGATCTGGCCATCAGCAACACCCTGGTTGGTTGATGTACCCTTGGTAGCAGGGGCAAACATTGGGATGACGTAGGTGCCAAGCTCCGCCCTGTTGCACAGTTAGGCAACTGCGCTGCTTCACATCGAATTGCGAGACATCCTAGTCACCGGGTATTAATCGACTGTGGCCCCCGCAATGGCCACAGCGAACCGCTCCTTACCCGGGTCATGAGGACTCCCGATCCAGTGCCAGCGGGCCCTGGAAACCCCTACCCCAGATCCAGGCCTATGCTGCCACCCAGAACAGAAGTTGTGACAATCAACTCCCTAAACAGGGAGGGAGGGTGGGAGAGCAGAACTGGCAATGGTGCCGACGCTCACCTTACACGGCCTTAAATAGGCCCAACAGCCAATGAGGGCTCAGGAACGATGGAGGCACCACCCTCTCCGAGCTCTCCACCAATAGGAGGGCACGCCATACCCTGCTGTGGCCAATCAGACAGGTTCCTTTCCTGCTCCTCCCGGTGGCCAATCAGCATCGAGCCCGCGCTCGCACCGGCCGCTGGGGCGCCCAAGCCTGGCGTGCGGGAAGGGGAGAGGCCTTCCTTCACGCGGCAACAGCGCCGGCCCGTTAATTCAGGCGGTGCCATTTGCCGCGCAGGTCAGGCCCCCCCCCCCAATAAATACAGAAACCTGGTTGGAGGAAAAAAGGCCACAACTTTATTAACTGTTCCACACATGCAGAACAACACAAAACCATAGGGTTGGCCCAAAGCATAAGGTCTGGATCTGGCCATCAGCAACACCCTGGTTGGTTGATGTACCCTTGGTAGCAGGGGCAAACATCGGGATGACGTAGGTGCCAAGCTCCACCCTGTTGCGCAGTTAGGCAACTGCGCTGCTTCACATCGAATTGCGAGACATCCTAGTCACCGGGTATTAATCGACTGTGGCCCCCGCAATGGCCACAGCGAACCGCTCCTTACCCGTGTCATGAAGACTCCCGATCCAGTGCCAGCGGGCCCTGGAAACCCCTACCCCAGATCCAGGCCTACGCTGCCGCCACACAGGCAGGTCTGAAAGAGCGCCTGCCGCCAACCCTAAGAACCGGGAAAAAAAACCCTCCACAAATAACATTAATAGCATCGGCTTGAGCAAGAGTCCAAATCGGGGTGCACATAGCCCACAAACACCCTAGACTTCCATCAACCAATTTACTTGATGACATCAGTAGAGAGTCCAGCACAGGCTGTAGATGTGGCCGCTCCAATGCGGAATGAATGGCCCCCAAATTCAACCAAAAGAAGACCCATCGCCTGAAGGGCCAGCTTTAACACAGCAACAAATTGAAAGCGTGTGACAGGTGAGCCATCAGCATGACAAAATAGGGATCCTTGACATGCAGGCTGGTGCCTAATAAACCTTTTTAGAACCCGAACAGGACAGAGGTGCGAGTCTTTTAGGTGCCCCAATATGATCGATGAGGCTCAGCCCAGTTTATCACATTTTGACCTGAGAACTGTCAAACATACAGCATCAACATTGAACAAAACATCAGTGATGCACAAGTATCTTTTTGAGCAATAGGTCTTTGAAGACAGGACCAGCTCCCCTACCCTCAGGGCCCCAAATGGCGGGAAGCTGGGAAACAATATCCTGAAGCAGTGTAAAAACAGATAGGGTGCCTGGCATCGTTTTTGTCCATATGCATGCATCTCCAACCCTCCAGAGTGCAACGCACTTGGAAACAAGCACATGGATCAACCAGGCTGGAGGCTTTTGCAAAGAACAAAATACCTGCAAGGTGAACAGAAATAGAGCGTGGGGAAACCCCACTATACTTTAACCACGCCATGAAGCATAAAACAGTTGTCGAATCCATAGGTCAAAGTGCCGGAATGCCTAGGGCACCCCACAAGGAGGACAATTTAGAAAAAACCTTATTATAGGCCCTGAGAGTGGAGGGGGCCACCGAAGACAAAATGCCCTGGGTCACATTGGAAGTCCAATCTTCCTGAGGAACTCTGGAAATGGCATGGGAAGGGGGTCTGCCTTTGGAGCCAGCCATTGAAACCTGTCTTCCTGGAATCGAGAAAGAGCATCAGCTAAATTATTTTGCAAACCAAGAACAAACCAAGCTGTGATAGAAATGTTAAAATTAAACAAGTGAGTACGAGCCACAGCACCAGCACGACTCTTTCTGATTTGAAAGACAGGCTATTAACAACAGCAACTATGGCTTGATTATCGCAGCAGAACAGAACACGTTTGGTGGAGAACTCATGTTTCCAAATAATGACAGCCGTCACAATGGGAAATAATTCCAAAATAAATAAATAAATAAATAAATTATTAACAACCTCCTCTTAAGCCCAACCCTTTGGCCATTTTTGAGCACACCAGTGTCCTTGAAAAAACAGCCCAAATCACAATCTTCAGATCCTCTCTAATACCCTTGGTAATGCTCACATGGTAATGAGGCCTGGAAATACCTGCAGTAGCTCTGGCCAGCCTGGCACAAAAGGGGCGACCAGGAGAAACCACACAGCACGCAAAGTTCAGGTGACCCAGGAGGGATTGCACCTGTCTCATAGTAACTTTTTGGGATGCAAGAAATTCTGAAATAAGTTTTTTTTTTTTAAGAGCACTCAATTTGTCAGGAGGGAGACGAGAAACTCCTTCAACCGAGTCCAATTGGACACCCAAAAATGTGAGGGACATAGCTGGCCCCTTAAGTGTTATCAGCTGCTGAAGGGACCCCGATCTCAGATGCCAAAGCAGAAAAGGTATTTAGGAGCATCTGGCAATGGTCTGAGCCGGACCGTCCGGTGAAAAGGAAATCATCCAGTTAATGAGTCACAAGCGGGGAGCAAGCCCTGCGCTTTACCTCCCACTCCAGGAAAGTACTGAAGGCCTCAAAGGCTGCGCAGCTAATTGAACTGCCCATCGGTATAGCCTTATCGAAATACCATCGGCCTTGTACCTTAAGCCCTTACAGGTGGAAATCATCAGAGTGAACAGGCAAAAGGCAGAAAGCAGACTGAATGTCACATTTGGCCATTTGGGCTCCGCGGCCACATGCCTGCACTAGCTGGACCACATGGTCGAACGAAGCATAGCTAAGTCGGAATTCCCCCAGAGCCTTCTTGGGGACAACTCTTAAGGGAGACACCTGAATGTTTGGAAAGGCGGAGAATCAAAAGGCCTTTCAATGCAGCCGGCATCTATTTCTTTTTGAATCTTTTTCATAAGAACCTCCAGCATATCTCAAGCTGATTTAAGATTCTTATACTCTGAAGGAGGAGGGGAACAAGTCACCTTGGGCAGGGCCCCATGCTGAAAGGGATGGTGGCCTGATTTTGGGCAAGCTGCCTTACTATGGGGCCCCCGACAAAGTTCAAAGATGCGGTCATATCTGCAGTGAGACCTGGAGCACCTTCCTGCATTATATTCCCAGCAGACCAATTTATGTCCCTCTTACCATCCGGTCTGGTGGCCCCTTTGGACCTGGTCAGAGGGACCACCTCAAGCAACCAAATTTCATTGTGAATAAGATCCCAGTGCTCTCTAGAGCTCTGAGAAGCCTGCTGACAAAAGGCTGCATCATAGGTGATAGCAGCTGCCTCACCGGGTACATCTCTGACTCTAAGAACATGAAGCATGTGGCAATCTAAGTGTCAAGCTCTCTTGAGGAATGCCATTGAGATAACAGCCCTATGGAGAATGTATGCTCTGCTGAGGGAACCTTAGGGTGTTTTGTTTGTTTGTTTGTTTGTTTGCTTGTTTTGCCCATTTGGTGGATGTAACAGCAAGGGCATCATGCCCTTTTGGTTGCAATAGTGTGAAAATGTCAACGAAACAACCTGTTAAAATTCCATTTTTTCACATTTTTTTTGAAAGGTGAGACCCAAGAGGACGCTCACCAGGAGCTGAAGGAGGGATGCCCAAGGCCCAAGGCCCATACACCTTGCAGGCCAGGATGCCAGGACATGCACCGGATAGCACAGCAGGGAAACCCAGGGACCAAAGCATGGTCCACCCAGAACCCTTCTCTACCTGTAGGCACAACCTGTGAAAAAACCCCTCCCCAACATGTCCCAAACGAGACACAGATGCAGTCCTGTTCCATTTACTCTTTTTTCCCTTGCATTTCTTCCTTTTGCCACCGGCCACAGAGGTTCCCGCAATAAGCTCGTCGTCCTCCGAACTCGAAGATGTAGAGCTAGAGCCGGATGAAGAACTTGAGCTGGAGACATCCACTCAAGCAACGGAGGTCCAAGCCGAAGAGCTGGGTCCCAAGCTGAGGACATCATCCGCCAACTGTTGTTCCCTGTCGCCTTCCCGGGATCCAGATCCAGACATGCAACACCAGCAGATGTCGATACTTGGGAGGCTGCCATGGCCTTAGCAATGATTTCTGAGAAGGACCACATCAGTTTTGCAGCCATCTCTTGGCTAATGATCAAAGATGCCTGCAATGAGGGAGGATGGGCCTGGACCATTACTATTGTCGCAGGATCCACCACAACTGTCGAACTCCCCTGTCTACAGGCATACGTACGTGCTGGGCACCTCCTAGTCCCTGGGGCTAGCTCTTCCCAGGACCTACAATTTGTTTTCACAAAGAACTGGTAACTTGTGCAGCACCACTTGACTTCCTTGATTTTGGTGACATGTTGAAATTGGTTGGTCTGACAACACTAAGATTGGGACTGTAGTCAGCAAGAAAAAAGTATTGCAAAGCTGCTTATAGGTGAAGGGAAACACATGCCCAGCAGGGCCGAAGCCGCAAGCACCGTGTAAATTACAGTTCACCTTTGTCAAGTCACAAGCACTGGTTACAAATCATGTGCCCAGCTGGCCAAAGCCGCGTGCACCGTGTAAAGTCAGCAGTGCAATAATCACCAACCAAGTAGAGAGCACGTGCCCAGCAGGGCCGAAGCCTGTAGTCACAAAGTCATCAAGACGATTGTTTGCACGTGCCCAGCAGGGTTGAAGCTGGGAGCACTGTGCAGTTAAAACAAAAAACAAACCAAAACAAAACAAAAAACAGTTTGAAGGCAAAATTCCGAACACCACCAGGAGCACCGTGCAGTTGAAAAAACAGTTGAAGCCAAAATTTCAAACACCACCAGGAGCACCGTGCAGTTGAAAAAACAGTTGAAGCCAAAATTCTGAACACCACCAGGAGCACCGTGCAGTTGAAAAAACAGTTGAAGCCAAAATTCTGAACACCACCAGGAGCACCGTGCAGTTGAAAAAACAGTTGAAGCCAAAATTCTGAACACCACCAGGAGCACCGTGCAGTTGAAAAAACAGTTGAAGCCAAAATTCTGAACACCACCAGGAGCACCGTGCAGTTGAAAAAACAGTTGAAGCCAAAATTCTGAACACCACCAGGAGCACCGTGCAGTTGAAAAAACAGTTGAAGCCAAAATTTCAAACACCACCAGGAGCACCGTGCAGTTGAAAAAACAGTTGAAGCCAAAATTCCGAACACTGGATGTGTGATCAGCAGGGGCCAAGGCCGCAGGCACAACAATTATTAATTATTAAGACTAAAAAGTAGGACAAAACAAAACAAAAGGCCTTCTCAAAAAACATGAACCCTGTCTGCCAGTCCCTTAGCAACAAACCTGAAGGAGCGGGTGATTGTTACCAAGAAGTGGGGAGGTGGTAAAGATGCCCTCACCAACAAAATGCCCCACCTATTAGGCAGCAAGGAAGGCTGTCAGACCCAAAGCCCCGCCCCCTACCGTGCGGCGAAATAGGCAGCGAAGCCTCTGATCTGCTGGCCCCCAGAGCAGAACTGGCAATGGTGCCGACGCTCACCTTACACGGCCTTAAATAGGCCCAACAGCCAATGAGGGCTCAGGAACGATGGAGGCACCACCCTCTCCGAGCTCTCCACCAATAGGAGGGCACGCCATACCCTGCTGTGGCCAATCAGACAGGTTCCTTTCCTGCTCCTCCCGGTGGCCAATCAGCATCGAGCCCGCGCTCGCACCGGCCGCTGGGGCGCCCAAGCCTGGTGCGCGGGAAGGGGAGAGGCCTTCCTTCACGCGGCAACAGCGCCGGCCCGTTAATTCAGGCGGCGCCATCTCCTGGCATTTTGGAGTCTGAGTGAAGATGGAAAGCCTGAATCCTATTGGTTACTTAACACTAGGTTTGTTATTGTTAATTGCCATCATATCAAGTTCAATTTATGGTGACCCATGAATAAATGTGAGACTTCCCAGTCACCCTGACATCAAGAGCCCTGCTTAGTACTTGCAAACTCACTACCTTTCCGTGGCGGCAGGATTCGGTGCTTCTGTGAGACAAGAAGCTATGCTGATGCTAGCACCGCTGCTGGTAGGGTCTTGTGCAGAGAGGCACAAGAGGAGCACAAGAGGAGCCAGACAAAATGTGCCAAACAGCTACTGGGCAGCAGCAGTGGTGGGAATAGAAAGGGAGGACACAGGTAGAGGATATTGGAGACAACAGAAGTGGCACTTTCGCTAAATGTTAATACTGCACAGAGGGAATATCTTTTATCATGAAAATCCTAGGATAAAAAAAGAAAATCCTATGATGAAACTAAACTAGACACATTAAATTAACTGGATCTACCTACATCACAATTCAATAACTGATTGAATAGCTTGATTCTGTTTGGGGCATTATGTCAAATTGAAAGGCTTCTTGGTATCAATTGATAATTTAATGTTATCAATGGATAATTATAGCTCCATAAACATTTTGAAAGAACATGAAAGCCCGCCTCTTTGCAACTCCTTTCTTCGTTGATTTGACTGTATGCTGTTTCAGAGCTGAAACATGTTCCAGTGTAATAGATGTCTCTCTTCAACTGAATTCCAAATCATTGCAAAACAGAACAGTCATTTGAATGTATTTATGACTCCCAGCAATTCTGACTGAAATGATAAACAAAAGAGTCATATATGGTGACTCTGTTTCCAAAACATCTTTTAAAGCTGAAAAAATATATATGCATTAACGTAAGCCTGGAATGTAGAAAGATGAAGGTAGCCAGCTCTTCCATAAAGTGTTTTCTCCACAATTACACAAGGGAACAGATTGTGTTTTTCACATTCTTCTTATTTACACAGTTGCTTCTCCAGTTACTGATGCAATGTAGCCCTGAAGGTCAGCAACATATTTATGGCTGGAAATATCCTTTTATGGATTTTATTCATTCATCACTTTACTAAATTCTTCATGGAAGACCTGTTACATGGTGACATTCCATCCAAAGACACCCCTGAGGGCAACGACTTACCAGAAAACGTGTCATTCAGTAACTGAGTATGGCATAATGATCAGACACTCCCATAGTATTTTTGCCTTACACAACACACAAAGACATCTTGATCTAGATCAGCAACAGTAAGACAATCTTTGTTTTCTCATCTTTATTGTTATTAAATCACTACCCTGTTTTTCTCCCATGATAACTTTTGGAGGATGCTGGAGGTGTTCAAGCAGAGGCTTAACAGAGAGATGTTCACAGTGCTCTAGTCTGGATCTTCTACGTGGATGTGCAAGAAATAGTGTGAGATCTACTGGTGGATCTCTGGGTGACTTACAATAGATTAACAAGGATTTCTTACTCCCAGTTATTTAACAATAGCAGGAACACAATAACTGTTACTGCTGCCCACAATTATATTGCTGAAGAAAGTTTGGGTTAGGTATGACTAGATTTATGTATGGAAGGACTGTGCATTTTATTCAATTCTAGTACTCAAAACAAATTCCTGCACTGAGATTCTTGGTTCTCCAACTGCCCATTCAGGGTTTCCACATGTGTCAAAATGAAATAAGACAGGAGGCATAAAAGTCTTTCATTTATAGGGTCAGCAAGTGGTGAAGCCAAGTTGGTGGCCAGTAACAACAATGATAAATATGTTGCAGTTAGCATTCCCAGAGTTCCTGTAGTTAGTTGGAGCTATTTTGCAATATTTAAAAAGTAACTATTTATTTGCTTGCCTTCTAAAGTAACCAAGCAGTTGTTAATTAGATTTTGCAAAACACGCATGCACAACCCAACACCTGAATGTTACAAGCTGCTGGACTATGGTACTACTGCTCATCTCATTGTCACCTCAATAGCTACAACAGAGCACCAGGCACAGCATGAGCGTGCAGTTGAAGTATGAAATATTACTTCTTCTCTATTTAGTGAGGCCCAAATTCTTAACTGCAAAAGTAAATAAAAGTTACGGCTACTCTGCAAAAGGAGAGAAGGTGTTCTTTATTAAGGTACAATTGTAGTTTGTAGGTATACACTCATGAGTTGGGGAAGAAACTAAAATTAAAATTTTCCCATTATTAGTTACTTTCAACCTCTGGTTCTGTGCTTTTAAAACATGCATGTTGGCATGCGTATATATACCACAGTGCTTTGGCTTCACCTGATTTCCCTGTGGCTGCCTATTTAGTTGGTCAGTGCTCCTGTATGCATTGGAGTTATGTCCTTTCTTTTAAAAGTGTAGGGGTTGTTCTTTAGCTTTAAAAAAAGAAGGCAATGCTTAGGAGTGCAGCTGCACCAGAAGCTTCTGTTTGAAAGGCAACATTTGGCAGGCAGAGAAGAAAAGTCTTTGTAATTGTAGAGGGAAGATATTCTGCCAGATATGAGAACAAGAGTGTTAATAACAACCAGGAAAGAATGCTCACTCCAGGGAGACCCACCTAGCATCTTTATTGTGTACAATTAGGCACCAAACTAAGACCTTCTTCCAGTAGCCTTTAATTTTTCATTTGCTGCTTTCATTTTCAGTTGCACTGTTGTCCGTTAAATTACCTTATATTTTAATAGGCTTTCTTATTTATTTATTTATTTATTTATTTATTGGTTGCTATATTGTTTACTCTTTTTTTAATCCTTCTGTTCTTGCAAATGCCATTGTGTTCCACTGATCCAATTAGGCCAGTGACTGCTTCTTTGACTTTGAATGCGGACAGGCTGCATCATCCCATCTGCAAAGACTTGGTCATCAGTATCCTTACAAACTCAGCAAATGAATGCACGAGATTCAGGGGTGATGACATAAAGAAGATTGGATTACATTATTGCTACCATTTCAAAAAACAAAACAAAGCATAGTTACTGGAATTTTCCAAAATGCCACAAGTTAGTAAGCAAGTTTAAAGATGTGGCAATGTTTTTGTTAAGATAGAGGCCCCGATCCTGCATTGGAAGATGGAGCTTCAATTACAGCCCCAGCAGACACTGTGGTTCACCCTGCCACTGCTTATCTCATTGCATCTCACTGCTGGGAGAGAATTGGATGTATCAGCACTCAGGCTCATGCTCTCCAGTTCCTTGGAGATCCTTCTGTGAGAGGGAGGGGTGCCTGGCTTCAAAGGTAATTCTTTTGTGGCACTTTTGATCATTGCAAAGATGCAACATCCATAAATGTGAATTCTGATAATGACAATGTCGTAAGTCTAGTGTACGGCATCATAAAACACAGAAATGGATGCCAGCCAGGGATGGGAAAGTTGTTGGCCTTAAAACGCTTGTCACTTCCACCTGCATAGCTAATGATGAGGGGCTCTGAAGACTGTAGACAGATAGTTATCATCTCTGGTTTTAAAAAAGGGTGAATCCTCAATCAATTTATTTTTCAATGTCAGTCTTCCCACGTGCTAGATTTTGTCCAAGCTTAATTAATCTGGTCTTGGGGCCTTGTGGTTGAATACATCAGCCTGGGATCAGGGGCAGCCCAAGGTTTCCAGAGCAATATTGGCTTCCATGAAATGGGGAACTAGTGGGATATCAAATAAATCCAATGTTTCTGTGGGCATATCTCAGATCATTGCTGAATTAAAAACAATGGGTGGAATCCAGTTTTGCTACTAGGCCATCTTAATTCTGAGTAACATTCGTGTTTGTATTTTTTCACTGCACAAGGAGGTATCCAGTGCCTCCTTATGCAATTAGTTTCTCCATTCCCTGGTACTCCGTTGCTGTATAAATATGCCTGCGGAACTTTAAAGTCTAATGATGTTGATCCAAATCTTAGTCTTTAAATATACAGAGATTGTTTCTACTATTTTGCACACACTGGACATAAACCAGCTTGTCCCATTTTATTAGATGCAGCCACCAGTTGTTTTGTTTTATTTGTTATTGTAATAAATGGAGGACAGCTCCTTCTTCTCATATGTAATTCAGTGATCTAGACTGACTCAGAAAGGGTGGAGCCTGATGCCAAGTCTTTGGGGATGCCGGTTAAACCCTTTAATACTTTGCAACAGCACACAAGTCCGTGTGCTCATCCATGGTCCGTAATTAAACATCCTCAAGCTAACTCAATGGAAAATACCAAAGGCCCCAGCCATATTTACACTGCATTTGAGGAGGCAAAAACTCTGTTTAAGACAACTCATTTAAAAACTTGAGCATCAAGTCTTGACAAATGGAATCTTGCCTAGATAGTCAAAGCTTTCATTCACAAGGCCCTAATAAGGAATTGGAATTTATTAGAACACTCTTGCATCATATAAAAATGATGCAAAAACCAGAAATGTCTGTTCTGAAGAGAAGTTTTATAGTGTGTGTGCGTGCATGCTCGCAGGGATGATTGAACATTTCTTTAGGAAGGATGTTTTGTTATTTCTCCAGGCACAAGTGCTGAGGCCACATGATAGAATTTAATAAACTGAAAAGGGCTTTTTTTTCTGACAACAGAACATGGAAAGCATTGAGAGAGGGGCTATCCTTGTTGTGGTTTATTGCCCAGGTCAATTACCCAGATTGACTAATGTTCCCTGATCTCATTCAGTAGAAGATGCAATCTTCCTTCTCAGAGGTGACACTAATAGCAAAAAAACCCAAGGTTGACATTAAACACTCAACTGCAGTAGTTCTCTGACAGTATGTTCCACTGGCAACTGTTGGGAAACAGTGTATGCGTCTGTTTGGCAACTATTTTTAACAAGGGTCATATTTTTGGTTGAGTAAAGGCTGCAGGGCCAACAACACTGGCTCCACCCATGATTCATTCCTCACTTATGCTGAGGGCTAAAATACACGTTACATTAAATTCCTTGTTCACCCATATGGAGGCCAATCATAAATGGGACTTGAGAGGCTTAAATTCATGCCATGTCCCCAATGGAAATGGTTGTTCGTTCCTCCCATCTTCTACATTCAAGGCAAATTGCAGCAGATTTTCACTGGGAGGACCCCAAATGGTCAGTTTTCCATCACTTGCTCAAACTGTTGTTTTGCTTTGTATGCCTTTCCTGTCCGGCAGAGATGGATGAAATTTGGCTGGTTTCAACTACAACTCCTGAAATCTCTTACCATTGGGGATGGTTGATGGAAGTTTTAGGCCAAAGTATCTGGAGAGACTCTTTTCTGGTCTAGCTTCATAGTCTACCCTGAGGCTGCTGTGGGTTAAAAATAAGTAGCAAGGAACTAAGAAACTCCGCAAAATAAGTAGTGCCATCTTGCATTTAAGCACCAACTTAGCTGTCAGGCATATAAGATAAGTTCCATGCAGGCAAATAAGCAGGCTGGTAGAGGAAAGTTCATGTTGCTTCATTCCTCTACTGTGCCAATCACAGAAACCAAGTGATTTTCTATCCCTCCTTTATCAGTCTCCAGCAAGTTGATAATATTTTTGGAAGTCTAGAAGCATGGATAGGCTTATTTCTAAGGATGGTGCAGTTTGAGTGCTATTCCTTATAACAAGGACAGGAAATATTTAATCATCTAGCGATGCTGCTAGACTGCAGCTCCCATCACCTAGCCCTATGGAGTATGCTGGCTAGGACAAATAGAATTTGCAGTCCAAGGATATCTGAGGACTACATTTTCCCCATCCCTATACTACAATGTACAATTGCAAAGGAGAAATGGGGGGAGGGAATATGCAAAGATGACAACAAGATGAAAAATAACACAATGCCACAAACTGGACTGGAATGGCCAGAAAAAAATGTAGTGATCAGATTAAAAATAGTAAACAGTAGGATTTAGAACTGTAGTAGCTGGGGAGCATTTTAGTTAAGAAAAACTGAACTCAACTGATGCTATGACAGCTTCTGATAAGATAATGTGTCTGTGTATGTACCTTCATGTTGTTTGTTGACTTATGGTGACCCCATGAATTTCATAAGGTTTTCATAGGCAAGGAATACTCAGAGGTGTTTTGCCATTTCCTCCTCGGAAACATATCCTACAGCACCCATTATTCATTGACAATCTCACATCCAAGTGCTAACCAGGGCTGACTCTGCTTTACTTCCAAGATAAAACAGGATCTGGTGCCTTTAAAATGTTTAAGTCCTGCATAACATAATGAGTGGCATTATGTTTAGCTTGGAGAAGAAACAGTTAAGAGATGATATGATATCCCTGTTTAAATATTTGAAGGGATGTCATATTGAGGAGGGAGCAAGCTTGTTTTCTGCTGCTCCAGAGAACTGGATCTAGAAAAATTGATACAAGCTACAGGAAAAAGATTCCACCTCAACATTAGGAGGAACTTCCTGACAGTAAGGGCTGTTTGACAGTGGAACACACTCCCCCAGAGAGTGGTGGAGTCTCCTTCTTTGGAGGTCTTTAAACAGAGGCTGGATGGCCATCTTTCAGGGATGCTTTGATTGAAAGTTCCTGCATGACAGGGGGTTGAACTTGATGGTTCTTGTGATCTCTTCCAACTCTATGATTCAATGATTCTATTTTCACCCACTTCCTAAAACTACAATGTCTATGCTAGTTGAAGGATTCTGGGAAGCATAGCTCAGAAAAATAACCTTTCTAAGCTGTGCTGAAACCATTTTAGGGACTTCTTTGGAAGAAAAGCTGACATAAATAAAATAAAATAAAATAAATCAACTGTGTCAAGAAGGGCAAAAGAATGCACTACTGCTTTGAACACTTATAGCACAAAACAGTGAACTGGATCTAGGTTGGCCATTCTGTGAACGGAAGGACTCATTCCTTCCATGCAAGGGGCCAGCATCCAGCAGAGCCTTCATACTAGAAGAAAGTGGAGGGAAATGATCTTCAATAGTCCCAATTTCTCTCAATTCTTCCATCACCTCGCATCTTTCTCCTGGTGCACCAGAGGTGGGAAGGAAGAACAGCATTATTCACCTCCCCTCTCTTTCCTACCATTACCTGTGGAACACCATGGTAAGATGCTCTGGATCCAACTCTATGCGTATTTACATGAAAGTAAGTACTGTTTTTATACAATGGAACTTACTCCTAGGTGAATGCAAACCTATAGTGATGTACCTGGAATAAATCCCATTGAATCCAATGGCACATACTCCTAAATAGACATGCATAGGTTTGCACTGCAGATTATGTTATGGAATTTATCACCAAAACATGTGGTATGTAGCCATCAGCCTAGATGGTTCTGAAATTGCATTAGAAATATTAATAGAAAATGACTCTACTGGCAATGCTTCTTAGTCACAATAGCAAAATGGAGCCTCAATGTTGAGAACTAAGGAAGCAGCAGGATGAATGTTAGATGCTGGGGATGACCAAGGCAAGCCTGTGGCCTTGAATCTGCCCCCACCCCACAGGTCCTTCCCAGAGGCACCTCGCTGTATGGGCCTTAAAAATTATATTGGATTAAATAGAGCTTTATTGCAGTGCAGGAAGATACATCCAGATGAGTATCTTGAAAAAGGCCTGATGAGGATGAATATGCTTGTGGTGGGAGAAAGGGAAAAGAAGAGGAGAGATGATGTAGTTGGATTTTCAATGTAGCTGGACTGTGACTAAGAAATGTGAAGAGAGTGTGTGCGTACACTTGAGTTTTCTTCCAGTATGGCCCATTCTCAGAGTTACACTGTGTGTAAATGTTGGCTTCTTTGTACTCATTTAAGAATAGATTGGATATGTTGTTGTTGTTGTTGTTGTTGTTGTGTGCCTTCAAATCATTCCTGACTTACAGTAACCCTAAGGTGAATGGATCACAGTGTTGTCTTTACAAGATTGTTCAGAGGGAGTTTGCCATTGCCTTTCTTTGAGATCTGTCTGAATCTGCACTGAAGAAATAATGCAGTCTGGCACCACTTTAACTGCCATGGCTCAATCCTATGGAAGTCTGGGAACTGTAGTTTGTTGTGGCACCAGAGCTTTCTGACAGGGAAGGCTAAATATCTCAAAACCTGCAAATCCTAGAATTCCATAGCTTTGAGCCATGGCAGTTAAAGTGGTGTCAAACTGCATTATTTCTGCAGTGCAGATGCAGCCTTGTTCAAGGGCACCCAGGGGGTTTCCATGTCTGAGTGGGAACTGAACTCAGGTCTCCCTGATTCCTAGTTGAAGAATCAGGACTCTATCACAAGGGAGGCAATTGGGGAGGAAGATTATCTCATCTCGTACACTTCATCCATTCATGTCCCATGCGTAAACTGTAATGGATGTGTCTTTGGATAATAATGGACAAAACAATGGGAGAAACACATGGGGTATGATCATCTTCCCCCCGATTGTGCTATTACCACATTTTAATCACATTTTCATGACACTTGCCTCATGTGTGTGATAGTGTCCTCAGACCACTAAACCATGCTGTATTTCTGGCTATACATGCCAGAAATAGACAAACCAACTGTGGCCGTTGAGAGACAGCATAGTCTAGTAATTTAAACATTCAACTATGTCTCTGGGGACCAGGGTTCAAATCTCCCCTTGGCCATGGAAACTCTCTGGATGATCTCTGACAAGTCAAACTCTCTCAGTCACAAAGGAAAGCAAAGGCAAAATCCCTCTGAATCAAATGTGCCAAGAAAACCCTGTGATCTGGTACCTTAGGCTCACCATAAGTTGGAAATAACTTGAAGACACCACCACCACCACAACAACAACAACAACAACAACCTGTGACCATTGCAGAGGTTGCCTCACTATTCCTGTGCAGTGTTGATTTAAAAAAAAAAAATACTGGAGTCTCCTACTGGAAGGAGTTTGCATTCGTCACAAGGAAAACCAAAAATATCCCATTTTCTTCAATTACAGAGCAATGGGTACAGATAGCTGCTGTAGTAAAGCAGGGAGATTCCCTCCCCTAGAAAAGTGAGCCGAGAATGGTGACAAAGGAGAGACTTAGACTTTGGCCCTGAGGGTGGCAGCCATGCTGTCCCAGAAGATCTTTTAAAAAGAAACACTTTCTGAAACAGATTTGATTCATCTCCCCTCACTTCTGCTTCATTTTAAGGGCCTTGTCAGTGCATTGCAAAACAAATGCTAATGAAGATCCATCCTGATTAGATCGTGATCTGTGCTGTTCTCAAATGTATGCAAATCAGAAGTGGGTTCATGCACAAGCCTCTTGATTTCTCATCATTTTGATTACTCACAGCTTGAGCCCCGTACAGTGCAAACCTAAAGTTCAATGAATATGTGTAGCAGAGAGGGAGGGTCAAGGTGGTTTTTTACCCCCAATTTCAGGCCAAAATTGGACAGAGTGGTAACAGTTTGTAGATCAGCTGTGCTCAGTTCCTCAATGATATGTGCAGTTTTGAGTTCTAATTCTTGCACATTCCTTTTATTTGAATTCCTTACATATATAAATGACAGCAAAGAGAGTTTTAGCACCTAAAGGACTAGGAGATTTATTGGATCAAGATATGTTATGACTCATCAAACTGAACGTACCCAACTAGCCATGCAACTAGATGCTCAATAAATTTTCTATCTTTGTGCCATTTCTTAGATTACAAAAATGGGAGGAAAAATACCCCATAGGGACATATACTCAAATCCATTTGCTAAGTGCAACTGGGGAAGACTCATTTATGTAAATCCCTTTGATTTAATGGGCTCTCTTTAATTATGATATCAATGATATTTAAATCAAGAGTGAGAATCATGGGGACTTCCAGAAGTTGTTGGATTGCAACTTGCAGCAGCCTAAACCAACACAGTTAAGAATGAAAAATGCTGGGCATTGCAATCCAACAACTTCAGAGAAAGGTGACACAATTAGCACCCCGGTTCAGACTAAAGGACAGTGCCTCTCAATAGAATTTTTGCGGTCATGTCAATCTGCTGCACCTAAACCAGCAAAAGTCTGGTGGGAGTGAAAGACGAGGGAAAAATTTCTGACACAGGTTTACATGGAGAGCAACCCATTTTATCAAATGCTATGTTGGAGGCAGTGCTCCAGATCAGGGGTGGTAATTGTGCACCGATTGAGGAGTTTACATGGGGGCAATCCCACTAATGCCGCGAACTGTCAGGATTCCTCTCCGGCGATCCCACCACTCTGGCCAAATGTGGGGTTTCTACCCTTTTAACCCACCAACTATGAAGACATCCACAGTACTCACTGTAACTACCAAGAGTGAGGGCTTTCCCTGATCCCTACCTACAAGGGGGTACTAAAAAGTTTTCAGCCCAACCACTTCCAAAATCCAAGTGCAATTTTGTCAGTATAGCTTGAAAGAGTATTCACTTGTATTATAAACTGCCAATTTGCAGGATCATAGCTCTGATTTCTGATTTTTTTTCCAGGTCATTGATAAAACCATGTCAATGAAAAGTGTGGAATTTTAAAGTGCTGAACTCTAGGCATAACTCTCTGCAGTTCCTGTTCCTGCAGAATACAGTAAAACACCAAAGAAAATCATGAGTGTTATGATACAAACACTGAGCGGCTAGTGCCTATCATAACAGTGAAGAAGTGGTGTGCCAACTTTCATTTGGAGATTCTGAGACCAAAGGTCCAGAAACATCTGGGAGGCCTTGAACAGTATCAACGCTTGACATTGTTGAGCATATTCATTACCTGATTTTGGCAGGTTGGTAAATCTTAGCTAAAACAATCTCCAAGACACTGGAAATATCATGAGAACCCATAGGGTTTATAATTCATGAGCATTTGGCTATACAGAAGCTGTCAGCCCATTGGGTGCCAAAATGTTTGAATGCTTACCAAAAATCAAAAGGATACCACTAAGTTTATTTTGCAGCATTTTGAGGAATCTAGTGGCATCTGTTTGGAAGAACTTGTCACTGTTGGTGAAACTTGGTTACATGTCTATGATCCAAAGAACAAATAATAGTCCTTGCACTTCTCTGTGGCTGAAGAAATTCAAGACTGAAAGGTCTGCAGGAAAGGTCATGGCCACAGGTTTGTTTTTTGTATTTTTGAGGGGGAGTTGATTGTTTGGGTAAGGAAGGTATTTTGATGACTGCCTTCAGAAGGGTAAAAAAGTAAATGCAGAACATTACTCCAGCTTGCTGTGCCGATTAAAGGAATCTTTTTTATATACAAACTCATGGCATCACAGGAATCACAGAGACCTTCTGATGAGGAACCCTGCTGGCTCAATGGTTAAATACCTGTACTGCAGCAACTCACTCACAAACCACAAGGTTGTAAGTTCAATACCAACCAGGGGCTCAAGGTCAGCTCAACCAGGCATCCTTCCAAGGTTGCTAAAATTAGTAGCCAGCTTGTTGGGGGCAATTAGCCTACACATTGTAAACCATTTAGGGGGTACCTAAGTGCACTGATAAGTGGTATAGAAATGTACTTACTATTGTTATGGCTATATATTGTTACATTGTAAGTCTCAGCAGTCACTAGGAAATGGCGCAGAGGACATAATAGGGGAAATGCAGCACAGAATAAGAAAAGAGGTAGTACAGGAATACCTGGTTAATCTAAATGCATTTATGTCTCCAGGACCACATGAACTACACCCAAGGGTATTGAGAGAACTGGCAAGTCTAATCTTAGAACCATTGGCAATATTCTTTGAGAATTTCTGGAGAACAGCAGACAGGAGGAGGGCAAATGTTGTCCCCATCTTCAAAAAAGGGTAAAAAAGAGGATCCCAACAATGATTGTCCAGTTAGTCTGACATCAATACCAGGAAAGATTTTAGAGCAGATCACTGAACAGAGTCTGTGAACATTAAGAAGGGAATGCCATAATCACAAAAAGTCAAATATGGGTTTCTCAAAAACAAGTCATGCCAGACTAATCTGATCTCTTTTTTTAAAAAAATAAAAATTACCAACTTGGTAATGTTTTCAACTTACATTGATAGCCCAACACTTTTCTATGTAGTTGGCAACAACTCTCTTAAGCCACTATAAGAGATCTTCCCCATCACCTACTCCCTGACCCCTGTAGGAACTTCCACTGAATTGCAATCCTTTCACAGACACATGCAGTGCTCTGTCACTGTCCTAGCAATTCCTCTGTCAAGTGCCTGGGAGGTCATAATGCATGGCTGTTGCATGCTCTTCACCTTGGCAGGTCTAATAACACTACATAGCAGCATCAATCATGGAAGATGCCATATAAGAGGCATGCATACTGAGGCACTTCCTCTTCAATGATCCTGAGGGAAAAATACAGAAGTTAAACCAATTCATAGAAGTATTCGGTTTTGGCTGCAAAGGATTAGCCAAACTGCTGACACAAGTCATGCTGCCCTCATGTCACCCAGCCTCAGGCAGGTTCTTAAATCAAGAATGTACAAAAGATGCTATCAGGAGAGCAACTCAGTGCTCCGAGCAAGTGTCATGGCAACTCTCTGACCCTATTTTAAGGCTAGAGCAAGCTGGGTGGTTGAAAAGCAAATTCTCAGTATTGGTATTAGACCCAAAACCTTGGCCTAGTAAACTTTCAGTTCAAATTTCTTAGAAGGATGCCCATTTAAACAATAATTAGAGAGCTTATTGCTCCACTTAAACAACCCGGTTTACCTAATGTGAATTCAAGCCTAAATCTGGAGGAAGCCAGGTCCTACTGCAAGGGATTTTGTTGCCAAAGCTGCTGGGCTGGTGGCTTTGGTGGCAAAATCCTTGCGGTAAGACCTGTCTGCCTCTCAATTTCAGCTTGAATTTGGATGAGGTTAGCAGGGTTATTTAAGTGGAGCAATAAGCTCCTAGGAGGAAGGGGAAATCATTTTGATTACCTCAACATATGAGGAGGTATCCAAAAGTTTTAATGATAACCTTTTAAAAAATTTGATAGAAGATGTGTTTTGATTTGTAGTTGTTAACTTATCTCTATGTAGTCACTATCTAGATTATACATTTTTCCAAGCGTATCTTGACCCTTCAAATACTGATATTGTAGAAGTCTGCAGATTGTGCCTTACGAGAGGGCATCATAAAGTAATAATTATCACCTGGAAGTTATTATGGCATATTGATGAAATTTTGTCATTGTCATCATTGGTCCCTAAGTGCACATTGCTGAGAAAATCAGCTCATTGCATCCTTTATTTTTGTGACTGGTTCTGCCAGAAATGACTAAAGTGTAAAATCCTTGTCAGGCACAATATCAGGTATTCAGAGGATCAATATATGCTGGGAAAAATGTATAAACCTACATAGTGACTATATAGAGATAAGTTAACAACTACAAATCAAAGCAAACTTTCTGCCAAATTTTTTTAAAGATGATCATTAAAACTTTTGGATACCCCTTCATATGTCCCAGGTGATTATTTTGACATCTCATTCAAACAAACAAGCAAAGCCAATTCTAATGTTTAAACTGGTTGCAGGGGACCGCTCAGTTTAACCAGGTTGTGGAGTGAGTAGATAATATGTGAACATTTTACAAAAGCAAAGGCATATTACTTAAAAACAAAACACCTCTTAGTATTTTGGACTGCAAATCCCAGAATTCCCTAGGCACCCTATGTGAGCTGTATCCTACTTCATCAGGTGTATACAGGGTTGCCAGGTGTCCATTATTATACTGTAAATTTAAGGGTTAGAAATCTTGTCCTTTATAGGACTGGCAGTTGTCCTTCTTTTTCACCACGGTGGTAGCCACCTCTTCAGGAGAAGCCACCGCTACAGTGAAGCCAAGAAGGGTGTGCTTGCTCCTTCTCACCCTTCAGTGGAAGGAGGGCCCAATCAGGTGTCACCCCCTTCTGGGGTATCACCTATTGTGGTCCGCACCCTGGTACCCCCAAGTGATGCCACTGGGCTGAGATAGTGACACCTTTTCTTTCTGGTGGTTCAGTGTACATAGACTGTACATTTGAAACATTTGTTTCATGCACAAAATTACTTAAAATATTATGTATTCAGGCTATGTGTATAAGGTGTATATGAAACAAATTAATTTCTTGTTTAGTCTTGAGTCCCATTTCCAAGGCATTTCATTATGTATAGGCAAATATTCAAAAATCCCCCCCCCCCATCTGAAATCATTTTTTTTCCAGGTCCCAAAAATGGTCCCAAGCATTTCATAGCGGGGAGACTCATCTTGTACTTTAGTTTGGAATTTGGGCAGGACACAAAGTTGCCAATAACTACTTTCAGCTCTGTGTGTTTGCTGGCATATTTTACTTAATACTAGTAAATACTGCTTCTGTCTGTGTACATTGTAACAGTTCAATTGGACTATCATCTGTTCCTGGTGATTTTTTTTTTTACAATTTCCCTTATTGCAGGTACCACTTTGCTTTTTAAAATTTGGGGTTCATCTTCATATGATTCCTCTTTCCATGTGTCATTCATTTCCTCATTTCTTTTCTATAACTCTTCTCTATATTGCCTCCATCGTTTTTCTTTTCTTTTCTTCTTGTTCCTGCTTTATATTCTTTCTTTCTTTTTTCTCTCCATAGTGCATCCCTGCCTTTGGTCTGAAATTAGCTTTGATTTCCCAGGGTTTTTTTGGTAGAGGTCTCTTGTTCTTCCCTTTTTTGTTGTTGTCTTCTATTACTCCGCATTGGTCATTGTAATATTTCTCTTATCCCTGAACACTAGTTAGTGCTGTTAATATGAGAAAAAAAAGGATATTGGTTTACCCAGGGGAAAACTAAGAAGTTATGTAAGCAGTTTCCTCAACAGAGCTGAGCTAACTGGCCCAAAGAAATCTAACCTCAACTGCTCCAGGGCCTTTTAACAACCACCTGAGCTACAGCAGGTGAAGCTTTTCAAAACATGGAAAAAATCCATATGGTCTACAAATGTTTGCAGTTGAAGCTGTTATTAAAGGCAACAGAGGATGGTCTGGTCAAATCTGGCACCCTTACATTTGTCTAGAAGATTAGGCAGGAAAAAAAGAGTAGCCAGAATATGAAACACTTAAAAAATAATAATCCTGCAGCTGAAATATTTTTAAACACTCATAGGATTAATGTGTTGAAAGGCATGTTACATTGGGACTCATACATAATCAAGCCATTCAAAAGCATATAAATAGCTTCCCGAATAAAGTACTTCGTATTCACTTTTAAGATTACAAAAAATCCTTTGTCTCCCCAGACTGAATTGAGAATTCACTCTCAGCGAAGCATGTTTTTGCTTTGGGGTGTCATTATTTAGTTTGGCTCCTGTTACCAAGCCCAGTTTCTTCAGCTCTTGTTTTGATTCCTCCACAGCCTCAAGATGGAAGTTTGATCAGACGTAGCTTGTTTTAACAAGATGCAGTTGCATATTTGCCTTCCATTTAGCAGGAAAATGGGAAGGAATACCAAGGGGTCTTGATCGATGGCCAGACCAGGTGGAACAGACTCATTCAAAGGTTGGTTGTCGAACTAATCTGGAAGATCAGGTTCAGCTGGCTGGACCACTGAGCTGCATGCATAGTGAAAGGAATACTTCAATCTACTTGTTCATCTAGGCCCTTATCAGAGCCCCCAGTGTTTGAGCACCTGCCATAGAACAACCATACAATATGTACACTCAGCATGCCAAAAGGCACACAGCAAGCGACTTCCAGGAAGAAAAGGTTAGGAACCCTGTGCTTGTAAATATGAAAAGGAAGGAATTTTGCACTTGGAAAGCCAAAGCTTCATCTCCTTACAGCGAAGCACAAATAGATCAAAACAGATGAATAAGTAAGGGCAGTGTCACTGTCTGCTGACAGAGGTTGCAAACCTTATAGTCACCAGCCTTCTGCAACCTTGGTGCCCTCCAGAAGAATTGGACAGTTCCTGTCATCAAACAGCTTCATTTATATACCACTTCATACCGCCTAAGCAGTGTCTAAGCAGTTTACAACTGTAAGCTACTTGCCCCCAACAATCTGGGTACTCATTTTAGCGACCTCAGAAGGATGCAAGCCTGAGTCGAGCTTGAGCCCTTTTTGCTGGTATTGAGCTCACAACCTTATGGTTTTGAGTGAGTTGCTGCAGTACAGGCATTTAACCACTGCACCACCAGGGCTCCTACATCCCAACTGGCGCAGCTATTGGCTCTGCAACCTAGAAGGATGGAAGTTGTAGTCCAACATGCCTAGACCACGTCAAGATGAGAAAGACTACTGCACACACATAACCTGGGAATGAAGTCCCCTTCCTCCCAACAGGCTTCCTTCTGAGTAAAGATGCCTTGGACATCAATGCTTGTAAACTTGTGCTTGTTAAGCCAAGGAAGTGCAACTGTTCTTCTTACTAACCTTTATCAAGCTAACTTGTGCATGTCTCAATAGCTGCCACGTGAACTGGTGTGTCATTTCCCCCTTTTTTCAATCAGAGAACATCTCGTCTCAACACCTGCACAGACAAGATTAGTTAGACAAGAATTTACTCTAGGGAAGGGAGGTGGCCTGTTTTTGAGAGCCTCCCTTTTGTCAGGAGCGGGTCATGTGGCCTCCCGAACCAGCTCACTTACAGGTCTCACCGAAGCAAAGAGTGAGATTCCAGCACGTAAGAGAACATGAATTGTCTCACCCGGTGGAAATCCTTCCCTGCACCCCATCCACCATCTGCGGCTGAGTCGAGGTGCACTGCTTAAAACACTGTGTGGGAGGAAGAACACTTTTGAATGCACAGAAGAGTTAAGTGATGGCTGAGATGAGAAGGACAGATACCTGAGGAGTTTGCAAGAATCAGGAAGAAAAACATTATTCCTTTCTCATCAAGACAATTAATCATTTCCATAAGGGCTTGAATAACCTGTACAGAGTGAACATGCACTCCAGCCCATACTTGCTCTTGCTCTTTTTCCCAGCATTTCTTATCTTGTGCCACAAGGAAGGAACAACCTTTATCACTCTGTCTCTCATCTTACTTTCTTTTTTTTAATTTAAGGTTTGTATTACTCTCTTTTAAAAAAAAACAAATTATCAACACCAAAACATATTCCCAGCCCACCCACAACTCACTAAAATTACTCCCTCGACCCTCAACAGTAAAGGGGTGGGTATCTGCAGCACTCCAGATGTTTTTGACCTACAGCTCCCATCAACGATCTATCCACCATAGCCAGTTGTGAAGGATTGTGGGAGTTGTTGGCCAAAAGCATCTGGATAACCACAGCTGTCCGCCCCCTCTATGGCATATACAGCCATATGTTCAGACTTACAAAACAAACAAATCAAATATACAAGAGACAAAATACTAGGTGTGGGCAGAAATGAGGAAAAGCAGAAAGGGAGGGGTGGAAAGGGCCTAGGAAATGTGAGTTTTGACAATAAGCTTTCATATTCCCTCACATCTCCTCCTCCTCCTCCTCCTTTCTTCTTCTTCCTCCCATATTACCCAACATTTCCTCTTATGAAGATCAGAGAGCTCAGAGTGAGTAACAATCTATATAAAACACATCTAGTTAAAACTGCAGTTGTGTTGTTGTTGTTGTTCCTTGAAGGCATTTCTGATTTATAGCAACACTAAAGCAAACCTATCACAGGGTTTTCTTGGCAAGTTTCTTTAGAGGGGGTTTGCCATTGCTGTCTTCTGAGGCTGAGAGAGTGTGACTTGCCCAAGGTCACACAGTGGGTTTCTATGGCTGGGCGGGGGATTTGAACCAGAGTCATAGTCCAACACTCAAGCCACTACACCACACTGGCTGCAATTGCAAATATTTAAAATATTAAATTAAAAATCGTGATTAAAATGACAAGAAAAGCAGTACAAACAAGCAGCAGTAAAAAGAAAGTGACACATTCATCCTCCCACCACCAACATTAAAAGCATGTACAAATAAATATGGTTTATTAACTTATGCTTGGAAGAAAAAAGTAAGTGAGACAATTGGGTTGCTAACAAAAATGTGTTCCACAATCAGGATGACACGACCAAGAAAGCTGTCCTTCATGTGATAGTCTTATGAGTCACATTGTTCTGGAGCATTACAAGCAGAGCCTCCCCAGCTGATTTTAAATCTTAGCTAGGTAGGTACTGAGGAAGGTATTCCTTTAAGAACCTGGTTTCTGAGATGTGTATACACACTAATATATTTAATCAGGCCTGGCTGTGTATCCACAAACAATGTAGAGAGGTGGTATTGATGTTCTTAAGTTCCTAACATTTTCTAACTCTGTATAAATATTTAAGGATAATATTTATTTGGGGGTAATATTTGAGCCCAGAGGGGTTTTGGGTTTTATTTATTTATTTGGATGACCTGTTTTTGCATGTACATACATAGTGAAATGCCTTGGCGATGGGATCCAAGTCTATACACAACATTCACTTATGTTTCTTATACATGTAGCCTGAAGGTAATTTTGTACAACATTTTTAATAATTTTGTGCACAAAACAAAGGTTATGTACACCAGAAAGAAAAATTGTCCCTATCTCAGCCACTCATGAAAAAATATTTGGTCTTTGGAATATTTTGGATTTTGAAATGCCGGATAAAGGAGACTCAGCTTGTACAATCATGGCTCTCAAACTAACAGACACAAAAGAAAAAAAAATAATGGCAAGTATTGGAGCGACCGCATTTTCTTTCAGAGCTGGATGAGGAAACAATTGTAATGGCTATTCTTTCTGGAAGAGAATGGCAAAGCAAGCTCTTTGCTGTGCCTTCTTTGTCTGAGGGATGGATGGGGCTGGTCTCCCCCTTCCCATGACCTCCTAAGAGCCCTTGCTCCTCTGACCAATTAATAAGGCAAGAGGGTGCTGCCCTTTAGTCCTGATGTTAAATCAAAGGACCATATCAGACATTGGAAATTGGATGTATAATCTAATGGCAATCCGAACGCAATCATGGGAGTTTCACGTTATTGCGAATTAAAGTATCTCACACAATTTTGGGCAAAAGGGAAGTAATTCCGAACACAATAATGGGTTTTATGTTATTGCGAATCAAAGCATCTCACACAATTTCAAGCAATGGGGGGTCATTTTTGGGTAATGGGAAGTCATTCTGAACACATTCTGAACGCAATTGGAATTCACGTAAATTTGCTAAACTAGCGAATTCACATGAATACGAATTGGCTCTAATTGGCTCCATTCGCAATAAAGAGAAATTCCTCTCGTCTGATAAGGTCCAAAGTTAACTATCAGGCAATTGCAGGAATGTGGCCTAGTTCTCAGGCTAGTGACATACACAGTCCAATTTCCATATCCATTCAACAACCCATCACCTCATCGAGACTCCCTTTCCTTCAGTGGCCCACTTTGCACAGCCATAGCTGAAATCTTTAGCTGAACATTTAGAAATATAGTTTAGGCAACCCCCCCCCCAAAAAAAAAAAAGGCCAAGTAAAGTGAACAAGAAAATGCATTCAGGGCAAATATGTCTCTGTGATGTTAGAAATCTGGGGACTGGAAGAAAAAAATTATTGATGGGGTGAAATGCTTATGGGGCAATGCCCTTATTTTGTGCCCCTCATAGCTACATCTCCCACTGTCCATCAACTACTAAGAGTCCATTCACACTGCCAAAATAATCTAGTTTTGCTCTGGTGCCACAACAAACTTCCATTCCCAGAATTCTATAGCATTGAGCCATGGCAGTTAAAATGGTGTCTAATCAGATTATATTTCCAGTGTGGTTGCAGCCTAAATGGCTGAGAAGTGGTACCCTGCAGAAAGAAAGTGAAGGCCACAGGAAGGGAATGAGAGGCATAATTTAATTCTGTTTGGATGGGACTTTACAGTACATCTTCAGGTGTAGAATCCCAACAGATAGATAGATAGATAGATAGATAGATAGATAGATAGATTTCATTTTCTTCTCCTCCACTGAATACTGCTTTTTGTCACTCACGGTTCTGTGTACTATGTCAAGGACTTCTAGCTTCGTAAGAAAGTGCATTTCTCTTTTATAGCTGCCTGTATAACCCAGCTTCTGTGACCCTTTCCAATGATTCATTGACAGATAAGCAATAAACAGAACCATATAACAGAAAAACCTGGTGCTGTGTAAATCTAGTATATGTGTACCTCTAGTATAGAGGTGAGCAAAGTACAACCTTCCTGATGTCATTGAACTGCAGCTTCCTTGGTTCCTCAGCATTGTGCTGACTAGGGTTGATGGGCCTTATGGTACAACAAAATCTAGAAGATGCTGTGTTGTATTATGTCATGTCAAAACAGAGTGATAATGGAAGGTGGAGGGTGACAAGTTAGTAAAAATCTGTTTAGTGTCCCATGCATGTCCCAAACTGGATTAACCGTATTTACAAATCCAATGAAAAATGTCTGATGTTTGGAAGAATAGCATCCAGTGTGAAGTATGGAGAAGTCTTTAGTTCTCTTGCCAGTGGCCCAGATCCTATACAATTTTTGTGCAGCATTAATATATACCGATATGATTATGCTGCATCTCACACTTGTGCAGCTCACTGTACAATGGGTGTCACAGCCTTCAACTCACACAGTTCCACAAAGGTCATGCCCTCCAACATTCTACATATGAAACCCAAGCAATACTGTGTGGTCAAGATGGCAAAAAATATTAGGAAGAACACACAAACTAAGAGAATCTTCATTAATCTTCTCTCACCTCACTTTCCCAGCTGCTTGTACATTGCTGCAGTTTCTCTCACCTCCTTCCATATCCCCCCTTTGCCCTCAGATTTCTACAATAGCTGCAGATTGAGTTCAAGGTCCAAAAGTAGTTTGCATTCAGTTAGCTCAGCAGGAGGAAGAGGCGAGGAGAAGCAAAAACATGAACTTCCCAGTACTTTCAGGCAAAAGCCAACTGCTGCAGCTGCTTCTAGCTTGTGTGTTCTTCCTCATAAATAACATTTGCCATCTTGGCTACATTCTGATGTTGCTTGACCACATGTGTTCTGGTTTTCACCTGTGAAATGTGGGGTATGCTTACTTACAGAAATTAGACCAAGGGCCCTGAGAAATTAGGTGAAAGAATACAAGTTTCCCATGTGTCTTCCCGGGAATGACCTGTTCTAATAGGATGCTATTAGAATGATTAAGCACGCACAACCGGGATGTCGCTTGGAGGTGAAAACATCAGGGCACTCTGTGTAGGCACCTCCCAAAATAACATGGAACTGATTTAGACTGATAACTTAAATTCTTAAATACTTTCTAAAACATTGAGGCATCATGCTCTATTCTGTGATTGTTTTTGTGTAAGCCACCTTGTGAGAGCTTTGTCCCTAAAAAGTAACTTAAGAATAAACAAACAAGCACACACTGGCATGCTCTCACTTCTAAATGGGATGTGCTTGTATTTGTCTTACAGTGGTACAAAAAGAAAAGTGTGAACTGACCTTTAGCAGAAAAGATCAGAAGGACAGGCTTCTGCTTTTGGGTGGTGCTGTGAAACAAAGTGACGATGACCGCATGATTTTCCTGTTATTGTTGCATCATAAGTGCACAAAAGGGTGGGACAGCTGTGTTCTCTAGCTTATGTGCAGTGCTCTAGTCTACATTATTTACTACCTTTATATGCCATCTTTTTTCATGATAGAACTCAAAGCACACAGTGCCTGAGAGTTGCAGAAGGACTCCCATTCAAACATGGACTAGTCCTCGCCCTCCTCAGCTTCCACAAGCTCTCTGAAACACAAAGATGGAGAGCGTGTGGCCCTCCAAAAGTCCTGGTACTGCAGCTTCCAGCATCTCTCACTATTTCTTATTCTGTTGAGGTGTGAAGAGAACTCCAGTCCCTAACCGTAGAGGTTGGGACATATGTTCCTTATCTATCTGAAAGTATTAAGTTAATTTCTGACTTAGTCAGAAGATGTAACATTTGTAGAGTAATGTAAGCAATGGAGGAAGCAGGCCCATTTTGCAAGCAACTAAAGCTTTTGCTTAATGGAGGAAACAACATGGGGAGGGAAGTCGTTGAAGGGCAGGAAGAAACTACAGGTAGCAATGAATTAATGGAATTTAGTCCTGGTGTGTGTGTGTGGGTGCAGTGTGCATACACCTGACACATGACATTTGTCTCTCTATAATGGCAGCACTACACAGAGACAAAACAGTAGAGAAGTGAATCTAAAATGCCACTCCCTGCCTTTAGCCATTCGGCAAAGGAGGTTAACTCCCATCCATCATCTCTGCCTCTGGCCACTTAGTAAAAAAGGAAAAGAAAAAGAAAGGGCCACACCTTTGCCTTATTAATGCTTCTCTGTTCATGACCAAGGATTTGAAGTTATTTCTAGAGAATGTCACCTCAGTTCTTAAGTGCTCAATTAAATTCCGCACTGAAACCTATAATTTTGACAGCCGCCAGAGCAAAGACAAATTCTCACAGGGCTTAAGTACACGTTTTGTGCAAATGCATGGAAACTATAGCCAAGCAGCCTTTTATAGTTTTAAACTCCACTGTGGGTGGGTGGGTGAGGGGTTGGTGGGTATTTTAATTAAAAGTAGGGAAACAAAATAGAGAACGGGCACACAATCCTTTTCCTGGATGCCATTTTCCACTTCAGATAATCTCATCACCCCCATAGGAATTTTTTAAAAAGATATATTTACTTTTCATTTGTTTCTTCAGTTTATATACATTAGGCACTTGGTATTCACTGGGGTTTGGTTCGAGGACCCCTCGTGGGTACACAAATCCATGGATACTTAAGTCCCATTATATACAGTGAAGCAGTAAAATGGTGTCCCTTATATAAAATGGCAAAATCAAGGTTTGCTTTTTTCATTTTTTTAAAAAAAATCAAGCCATGGATGACTGAATCTGTGGATATGGAATCCATGGATACAGAGAGCCAACTGTACTGCCTTTCCTGAAAGGAGTTCCAGGTCACATCAACCTCATGCAGTGATGTTTGGAAGTTTCCATGTTAGTGGAGCAGTTTTCACCCAGGCTTGAGAGATTCTGATCCCTCTTCCTAAATAGATCCAGCACCCTGGATAGCTTCCCCAAAGCTAACTAAAGCTTGACTGCCACCCACTACTGACCATGTGAGAGGTGTTGGGTTAGGGTTTGGCATAAGGCCATAAAAACAAATTTAATGTTATACACAATGTAGTAGCATTCTGTTTCACTCCCGAGGTGAAAAGGAAGGTGGGGAAAGGATTATTTCTCAACATGAGTGGCATGAAGACAATGGCACTGCAGTCAAGGAAATGGAAGGGGATAATAGCTCCATGTCATAGTGGTTTGAATGCTGGGCTGTGACTCTGGAGACCAAGGTTCAATTTCCTGCTCAGCATGAAACCCACTGGGTGACCTTGGGCACGTCACATGCTCTCAGCCTCATGTGAAGGCCATGGCAAATCTTCTGTGAACAAATATTGCCAAGAAAACCCCATGATAGGTCACTATAAGTTGGAAACAACTTGAAGGCACACAGCAACAACAAGAATTGCTTCTTACAGCTCAGATCTTGCAGTCCCCCAAAGTAACTCATGCAGGGGTGTTCCTATGGAAAATACAACAGAGTCCTGCATGAAGCCTAGTGAATTTATTATAGCACACATTTTTGTGAACATAGCACACTTCATCAGATGCACAAGCTGTTGTCCTGAATTTCAGGTGTAGATACAGTATACACACTTCCTGTGAGACTGTAGAAAGTAACATCAGAGAGAAAGTAAATAGAGACAGTAATGACATTATTACATTATTAGTTTGTCATCTGCAAATTGTTCCTGATAATACAATTATCCTGCCACTAGTTAAGCCAATTAATACCTTGATGGCCAAATCCTGTTGGTAGTCAGAACTAGAAACAAATACATATACCTATGTAGTGACTCATCATTCAACATTTGGTTCAAGGAGTGTTCTTTTCCTGGTGACTGCCAAATTACTGCAGTGGCTAAGATTGTGTTTGTGCCGCTAAAACTAGTTTGCCAGTTGCACCCATTCCATCAAATGTCGGATCAGACTACAGTGGCACATGCCTTGGTAACACTGGGTTTGGATTGCCATAACACGCTCTATGTGGGACTACCTTTGGAAAATGTTTGAAAACTTCAACAGATTCAAAATGCTGCAATCAGGTGCCAACTGAGGCTGCTTAGGGGAACACATAACTCTGTTCTACCAGTCCATTTCCGTGAAGAATTCAAAGTGCAGGTTATGAAGCCCTATATGTCTTCGTTGCAGGCTATCTTAAAGAGAACCTGCCTGAATTTTAAGATCTTTGAGATAGGGTTTTTTCATGGCCTTATCACCATCACAGACATGTTTGGTGAGGAAAAGGCCTTCTTTGTGGTTGCTCCCAGTCTAAGGAACTCTTTCCCATGGGAGATTTGGTTGCTCCATTTCCTGCTCTTTCTCTGCCATCAACCAAAAACCTTTTTATTTAGGCAGGTCTTTTGGTTTAAAAAAGCTTTTAACCAGGGGCTTGCAATGTTGTTATCTTTTCATTGTATTTTAAATGTGTTTTAAATTGTTTAAAATTTGTGGGGGTTTTTTGTACAATTTTGTTTCACTTTTGTACTACAAGGTTTTTTTGTGTGTACTTTGTTTTAACTTGTTGTAAACTGCCTTGAGTCTTGTAGTGGGGAAAAGGTGGGACATAACTTAAATGGATGAAACAGAGACAAAATAAATATGTAGCTGAACAGTATTCCAGATGATATGTGATAACAAAATCTTATCTCCCTGATTCATACCTCTAGTGATAGACTGGGATTTTCTGATGAACTGACACTCAGCAGTCTCCTGAAATTCTGCCATCTTTGGCAACTGTTCATTCTGCTGTCTCCAATAGCAATTCCAGAAGCAATCATGATGTGACGTTATTTGTGTATTCAGACCTGCATCTTTTCATGTGTGGACAGAATGGGAAATCAGTTGCACCACGGCATTTGAATTATAGGTCAGATTTATGGATTTAAGCAACCCAACACAAATATACATACTTTGTGAAAGAACATACCATAGATGTGGAACCCACAAGGGGCTGGAATCTTAATTTTTATGAAAATCACTGTCATACAGGGCCAAAATTGAATTAGCCACACACTTTACTCACCTACAGTGAGTAAGAATCAGCTAAGATGCCCAGTCAAGCAATAATTTGTGAAGTTGGGAGAGAGACTGGCTCTTTGTCTCTAGACCATGGATATGCCACAAATGGCAAGTGGGAACAAGTGGTCTAGTAAGAAATAGAAAGGTTAAAACCTTTTAGTCTCATGCCACCCACATTCTCATACCATACTTTGATTTGGATTAAATTGCAAGGCAGTGGCTGGCATTTTGTTAGGCACTGTCATAAACTAGGCTTACAACCTTGTAACTCTTTGGGATTTGCATTTACGATTGGAACACTACTGCCACCACTGTGAATGGCCCTCAAACCCACCATAAAATCCAGGCAGCCATAGCAAGGGATGGAATTATGTGGTTATAATAAATGGGGCACTGGAGTTTATTGGTCTTAGAATGGAATGGAATGGGCCTGGAATGAGTGAGGGACGAGTGGGGGACACATTTTATCACACAAACAAGTCCCTCACTCCTTCCGTTCTGTTCCCCATCCGTTCCCAGTCCATTCCAGAGGAGGAGATTTCTGAGAATTGTTCAAAACAGTTCTCAAAAATCTCCTCCTCTCTGGAATGGACTGGGAACGGTAGGCCAAGGAAAGGAAGACTTGTGTGAGCAGTAAAATGAGTCACCAATTCGTTCTGTTCTGTTCCTGGCCCCTCCTGTAAGCTAACTATGGTGCAATGAGAGGTTGTGTGGTTATCATACCATGGCTCTGGACACATACCCTTCAGCACCATACTGATCAGCATTGCAGAGCTCCATCCATCGGCAATCTAAAATCCAGGTCACTTGGATTTTAAGTTGGGTTTGTGGAGTCAGATTGGGAGGTGGAATGTAACCTTGACATTGTACCTATGTGTCTGATGCAGGAGTTTGGTCTTTGTTTTTAATTCTTGCACAAAATTCTTGCAATATGCATATTTTTTTGTATGCGGCTTTCCTAACATTTACAGTATATACTCATGTATATGTCTGGAAATTTAGGTTTAAAAATTGACCAAAAAACCCATGAATCAACTTATTCATGGGTCAATGTAAGTACTGTACTTTAAATCATGTGTGTGTGTATACATACATACGTACACACCATCCCCTGGTGAAAGACAAGAATTTAATCTGCCCTCAAAGCAATGACCCTCTTCTACTCTCTCATCCATCCAGCCTTTAGTATGAGCACAAATAGTTAATGTCTGCTGGAATTTTGTAAGTTTGTTGGCATTGTTTTCCTCTTCTTTGTCATTTACATCTTTCATTACATGTGCCTAGATTTTACCTTTAGCTTATCTATGGATCATGACAAAATCCATGATTTTGTCCCTAAAATCTGCCCTCAACTTATACATGAGGTTGACTTATAGTCAAGTATATATGCTAAATTTCCCTTACAGACTAAAATTTATTTGTATGTACTTTTCAGGTCATCCAGACCTGTTGGTTTATTACTCTGAATGTGCTGGATCAGGACTTCATTGTGAACCTTTCTTCTTCTCATTTTTGAGAAGCCAAATAATGCTACCACAAATCTGTCAGCTTGGTTCTCTGTGTGAAAATGCCTCCAGTAGTTTCCTATGCTCAAAACTTTAAATTAAAGTACCTTGCTTATTACAGAAGTAACTATAGTAAGGTTTTCAATGGGCAGAATATTCCTATTTTCACAGACTCAGAAAAATCAAAAGGCACTAATATTGTCAAGTAGGGACTTAGACTAGTATCTTGTATCTCAGCCAAAATTCTCATTTGCCTCCAGTTTCAAAGGATATGATAGTTTGCATCCGCACTTCAAAGACTGGGTCAAATACTTTTGAGTAAAGCAGATTGACAACCAAACAAGGAATGAAGTTAATTCAAAGAGAGCAGTTATAATAATATTTTCCAATTATATACATTTTTATGTATTTCAAGCATATTGCAACATTATATTTTTTGATATGATGTCAATAATCCTGTAAAACAGGCCACTATTATTATCCCTATATTGGTGGATGGGGAACTGAGAAGCAAGTGGATGCCTCGGGCCAATTTATGACTTCACAACAGAGACAAGATAGGAACAACAATCATCCTAAACTGTAGCCCACTCTATGCCTACAGTTGCACTAAACTATTGTAGCCACATCATCAGTAAATCAAAAATAAAGACCCAAAAATAAAGATTTGCTTCAGAGTCCACTTTGGAAGCTTCAGACAAGGAGCCACATGATATCAGAGCATTGGATAGCACTCTCTTTTGATTCAGATTCAAAGGATCTTATCAGACGTCGGAAATTGGAAGTATAATCCAATGGCAATCTGAACGCAATCATGGGGTTTCACATTATTGCGTATTAAAGTATCTCACGCAATTTCGGGCAAAAGGGAAGTTATTCCGAACACAATAAGGGGTTTTACCTTATTGTGAATTAAAGCATCTCATGCAATTTTGGGCAATGTGGGGGTTATTTTCGGGTAAAGGGAAGCCATTCTGAACGCATTCTGAATGCAATTGGAATTCATGTAAATTCGCTAAACTAGCGAATTCACGTGAATTTGAATTGGTTCCATTCGCAATAAAGAGAAATTCCTCCCATCTGATAAGGTCCAAAGTGAGGCCTCACTTTCATTCATGTTACAATGCTTTCCATGTCCCCATTCACTATTAGCAACTTTGGTGAATTTGCAGGTATAGAATCCATCCACACTTTCCCTTCTTGTCAGAATCTGCCAAATCTGAGACACAAAGGAGCCTTTAAAACATTGGTGTGTTTTTTAAAAAGGGATGTCCCTTCATCTCTGTAGTTTTGTAAGTAATTTGCATTAACAGACCATACAATGTAAAGGTGCCCCCAGGTAAGCTGAGAAAAATGTGTAAATGGGCTAGGGAATTATGGAATTATGACAAAAGAAGAAGAGTTTGAGGGACTTTCCTTTGTTAGCTTTCTTTGTTTATTTTTTCTGCCCAGTTGGCACCAATGATCAGAAATTGCAAAGCTGATGAGGACAGAGGTGAATATGTTTGTGTCGCAGAGTGGATGAAATGTGCTGCACTGATATAGTAATATGGATACTACAGCTGAACAATGCACACTACAAAACTCTGCGTCTGTCAATGTGTATGTAATAGTCATACAACACACCAAGCAAAGAACATACAGACAAACAGCGTCAGTTTCAATACTGATGCTTTTCCAGAGTATGGAAAAGTTGTTTTAGGTGGCAACAATTCCCAGGGTCTCACAGCTAGCATCTATGCTAGCTGAGTGAATCTGGGAGTCATAGTGTGCATGTGTACTTTCCCATGCTTTGGACTATTATGCTATGCTCACAAGACCACACTTGGACCATGTTAAATATATAGAGGAGTGGGAACATGGCTCCAGCTGTGTGAGTGCTATTTATGACCCCTCCAGTGTTGATAAGAAAGGCCTGCATTCCAATTGCAATGAGGTTCATGTGGACATGGTTAGACAGCCGTGGTGGCTTCTATGTCAATAGAGTGGTGGATCCACTCTGGGTTTTTGCTTGAACTGTTAAGGGGATATCCATGGTGATGAATCATGGTTCATCACCTTGGATAACTCCACACTAAATTTCATAATGGAGTCACCATTCCAGTGACAGGGCAGACACTAGGCATCACTGCTACAAATCTATATGCTATCAGGAATCCTGCCGGATTCAGGTTGCCAAGTTCACAGGGCTTTCTACTGGTCCTCACCCACAGCAAAACCATTCAGCTCAGGGTAAATTATGAGTGTAGGGAAGTAAGGCTGGAGCATACACCCTACTCCCCTTTATACTTCCAAGTTTCAAAGTCATAAGCAGGGTTGCAGCTACAGACACACAGGGATTTAGAAATTATGCTGAAACATAATCTACTCCTACATGGGTAAGTACTGTGTCAAGATGTGCGTGAAGGGAAGTAATCTAATGATAACTAAAACTCAGGGCATACAAAAACAAAACAAGAGTCAACAAAAAGCTGAGTGCAAGGGATGAGAATTTAAGAGTGGGCTGAGCTGGAATAATGAAGAAAGGTTTAGTTCATGCAAGCAAACCATAGTCACCCACAGCTTCACAAACTCTTAAATCTTCCTGTCTCTGAGAGTCATCTTACAAAGAAGGGAAAGGGGGGGGGGGCAGAAGTGCTTCTGGTGTGTTTTTCTTCATCATCTCTCCCAAAAGTACTGTGATTGGAGAGCCCTGGTACCTCAGAAGTGGTACAGTGTTTAAAAATATACTCCTCTCCACTCTTGTTTGTCCCCCCCCCATCCCCACATCGGGTATTTTACTTTTACATAGAACATGTATATAGTAGTGGTTTTGTTTTCTTAAAGTAAGTTTTCAATTGGACTGAGAGACTGAAACTAACTATTTTCCTTTGAAGTGGATCTAGAGATACATGACAAGCCCATTTGGTTTCATATTGCTTTGGATCAGAGGTCATTGTGGTCCCAAGCAGGCCATTGCACTTCACTTGAAATGAGAAAATCTCGTTTCATACTGTTTTTTAACTGTAGGCTGCATTTCAAAAGAAGGAACTATGAAAACCACCTCTGAGGATTCCTTGACTAAGAAAACCCTATGAAATGCATGGGGTCTCCATAAGTCCACAGGCAACTTGAAGCCACATAGACACATGCATTACAAGAAAGGTATACAGTCCACCCCTAGCTGCATTCCATACTGAGTCAAACCAAGATACGAGTTTGCCACAGACCCTGGAAGAGCAAATTAATCTGATATCATTCACAAAAGAGTTCTTCTGAAACTCAAGTACATTGTCAACCACCTCCACTTGCTTCAGGCCTTGATGCCATGATTAGCAAAGCAAGAAGCTACCTGCTGGCTTAGAATTATATGAAGTGACCTCAGGGTATCTACAAGCTTCTCACGCACAAGAACACTTTCTCCCCACCTCCTTCATCCCCCCCCCAAGCCTTTGGCTTAAAATGCAATTGTTGCTCCATCCAAGTACTATATCACATAGATTGTTATTGCACAAGGTATCATTAAATGCTGCTTGTATTATTTCTACTAGAGAATTAGTCTGCACACAATAATGGGTTGTTTCAAATCCCCTTCAAAACTAGAAGACCTCAAGCACTTTACAGGTAGCAACTGTGTCTCTGAAATATAAGAAGTGGGTTTCCCCCCCAGCTCCTAATAATAGTGCTTTCCAAATATAAGTATCAGGTGCAAACTTAGAACGGTAACTTTAATTGCAGGGGGGAAGGTTGGCATGATGTGCTTTAGGGTTTAGCAATGTACAACTAAGTGTGAACTCAAACGCTCTCTCTCCTCCAATCCTAAATATCACCCTCAAATCCAGCTGTATGTCCTTCTTCTCTTTTCCAGCATATATGTTCAAGATTAGGAAGCAAGAGGCTGACACCTTCGCTAAGATCTCCATGTTGGGATGGAGAACTGTGGAGAGATCAGGAGCTGCATTTCCGTTTCAGAAGTTCTCAAGGAACAAACTTGGGGGCATGGGGTGTGTTGCATGTTTGTTAATTTTTCATTTTTTAAAAAAATTAATCTAGTAGAAATACCTAACCACCTAGGAACATTCAAGTATTAAGTAAATCCCCCCATCATAACAATTATATTAATGTAGTCTTTTATTATTACAAACAAACAAAACTTTTCTTACTGAAAACAGTCATGCAAGTCAGTTGAATTTCAACTTAATTGACTACTTCTAATTTATTTGTTTCATTTCATTTCATTTAAAAGCAGCATACACTCTATGGTACATTGTTCCTTGGTGGTCTAATAGTTAATCAGTTGCCAATCCAGGAAGTGTTGTTAATGTTCTCACAGAGTCTGTGCACACAACACACAGCAAATGATCTGTTTTCAGGCACAATTCAGAATTCTGGTTATGACATATAAAGCTCTGTATGGATTAGATGCAGGCTTTATGTGCATTAGACCCATATCTCCCCATCGAGATTCTCAGAAGAGGTCATTTTCTCAGTCTCAACACTTTCTCTGATGGGGACATGAGGCAGGGCCTTCTTAGTGGCTGCCCTTAAGCGCTGGAATTTCCTTTCTAGGAAGGCAAGAAAGGTCCTTTCTTTGCTGTCTTTCCATTGGCAGAAAAAGGATTTTTTTTCTAGTCCCACAGACTTTTGAGAAATAGAATGCTGTATACTCTCTGTGTGTGTGTGCATACACCTTCAAGTTGCCTGCCCATTTATGGTAACTCCATTAATTTCATAGAAGTTTTCCTACTCGGAGATGGTTCTTCCAGTTTCTTCCTCTGAAATATAGCCTTGACCCCACTTGGTATTCATTGGTGGTCTCCTATCCAAGTATGAACCAGGGCTGACCCTGCTTAGTTATAGTATTATAATTGCATTGCTTTTTTTAATTGCTTTTAAATTATTTTAATTGTATGTTGTTTTTTTAATGCTAGTGATAGTTTAGTGTTGACTTTTGTATGTTTTAATTATACTGTATGGGTTTTAATTTGTAAGCTGCCTTGAGTTCCAGTTCTTGGGGGAAAGGCAGGATATAAATAAAAATCAGTGGTGATGATGATGATGATGATGATGATGATGATGATGATGATGGCAGCAATTTGGAATTCCAGGTTTATGCTGAATACAGTCAAGGCTGGTTGAGGGTATAATCCAACAAGACAGCCATAATTGCATCCAGTCAGACATAAATGCACATATTGTACAGAATCTGTGAAAACACACAGAAGGCTCTGAATTCATTGTCTTGAGAACAGAATTTTTGAAAACATGTTTCTGCCCCTGGTAGATGCAATGATAAGCTTGTCAGTGAATGGACAATACCCACCACAAGCCCCAAACCCAGAAGGACAGCTGAATTGACTTTCTAGTGGGCAGTTCTTCAGTGTCTTCCAAACTTCTTTGGATAAAACATTATAAGAAATACAGTATGCACATCTAGCTGGATTTGTTGAATTCAGTCTTCCCAGGACTCTCAAGATATGTTGGAATACAAATTTTATCATGTTAGTGCCATCTGGATGTGTTAGATTACAAATGCCATCATACCCAGTCAGCTTGGCTAACACACTTACACTTCTGGTGGGCACTAGGTTAAGAAAGACTAGTTAGGTCATACAAAATACTGAATTTATCTCTTTTAGTGCAGAATTTGCAACAATGCTGGTTTTGTGCACTGAATACGTTGATCTGATTACAGAAAACTGTTATTATGATAGATTGCAATATAACAAGCATGACACTTTTGCTTTGCATTACATTACATTGCATATAGCTGATTTGTGGAGTCTCAAAATTAAATATGTTCATAGCATCTGAGTATGTTGATCATACCAGAAATAAAGACAGTAGAAGATGAATCATGGACAACAATTAACTATTCATGACAGAGTATATACAAATAATTCATGAACAATCTGAAACTTGCAGATTTACAACTTGAAAGAACTCTGGAATAACCGATGTAAAAGTTCTATAGCAGCACTAGCTAACTTTTCTAAGAAACAGATATGGGAATGATACATGCCTTTGCTTGTATCACTTCTTTTTGCTTTTATAAGTGATTATCCAAGTAGTATGCAGTTAGGTGAGCATCAATTTAATAAATCAAATTACTCCAGAATGTAAATTTAAGTGCTAAAATCCTGTTAGTGACATGTGTATGTGTGTGCCTTCAAGTCATCAGTTATAATAAGAAAATAATAATAAATTATTTATTTATATTTCCCACCTCTCCCTACGGAGTACAGATCGAGGTGGGATTATATCCAATAAAATAAATACAAAATACAAATACAGAAACACAACCAATAAAATACTAATACTGTTAGTAATTCCAGTAAAATAACTAAATCATCCTCCAATAACTGCATAACAATCACGACAGTCATAATCAAAGAAGTGGAGCATTTCATTTTTAATAAATCTCCTATACAGGCTCAGATGGGTAAGCCTGCCGGAAGAGATCTGTTGACTTATGAAACCTTATGAATTTCATAGGGTTTTCTTAGGCAAGGAATACTCTGGTGTAAAGCACAGGTATGCTGTCATAGGTACTTGTGGGGTTATTGGAGGATGTTTCTAGTACCACATTCTGCAACACTGTCAACTCAGAAGCTGTGGGAACACTGGCACATCACCTTCCTCCTAGACACTGATCAGGTGATGAGGTGTTGCCTGGCATATTCTAGTTCCCCCCGAGCTTCTAGGGTAAAATGAGCACAGTTATACTGCATGCAGGCACTGCTCCTTCTTCCATGGATGCTCAAAGGCAGGCAAAATGTACCTGGGTACATCCCTACACATGTCACCAAGGGAATGGAACAATATTGGAAAGCCTCTCAGTTGCTGTTGTGAACCCAACTTTAACTTAACTTTGACTTGCTTTAAAGTAGGTAAAGAAGACATCCAAAAATAGTTAAGATTTTCTATACTTTTGCTCAATCATTAATCAAAATGGACTAGAAGACCAATAGAAGATCAAAAGTTGGAGGGCCAGCTATGAAGGAACTAGGTAAGCACCTCAATTGTAAGAACATAGAAATGAATGGTGAAGACAGAATTCTCCATGCTGTTTCTGTGTATTAGAATGAAAGCTGGATAGTGAAGAAAACATACAGGAAGAAAATCAGCTCATTGGAACTGAGCTGCTGGAAGAGAGTTCTATGGATATGGTCAGAGAAAAGACATATATGTGGGACCTAGGGCAGATCAGGTCTGAATTCTCACTAGAAGCCAAAAGGACTAAACTGAGGCTGTCATATTTTGGATATATGAAATGATGTCACTCATTAGAAAAGATGCTGTTGCTCAGTAAAGTGAAAGGTGGTGGGGGCAGGAAGGAAGACAGCACTACAGTTGGACTGATTCAAAGAACCCAAACCTAACTTTTCCTCACAGGGGAGTTACTCCAGTCCTCTGATCATTCTAGTTGCCCTTATCTACCTGTTCTCCAGCTCTACAATATCCTTTCCCAGGTGTGGTGATAAGAATTATACACGATGGCTGGAATCCTGTTGGAGAGTTACGAATGTGTAACCACAATATTTACTCAACTACGTAGTGAATCGTGGCCTGAGCCTCTCAGTCCTCATTTACTGGAAAGCAAGCCACTGTGATCAATAGGGTTCCATTCCACTGTTGCTCTGGAAGGACCTGACTGATGTTCCCAGCCCCTCCCATGAATGATCCCCATTGCAACAGGCAGAAATGGGGTCTCTATTGCAATTTCTCCTTCCATCAGAGATTGCTCATACAAAGTGGGATGGGAACATCAGTCAGCGACTCTTCTCAATCACGGCGGATAATTCCTGGTTAATGGGGAATAGGGAACTTCACCTAGTTTATGGGTCCCCTAACCTACGAAAAACATAGGGACCATGAATACCAAACGTTTACAAATGTGTGACTCTAGATTATGCATTTGTAACTTCCCAACAATATTCCAGCCAGATGTGGGTGCACCTTTGATTTATATAGGGATAGTACAATATTAGAGTCAGAGACTTACGTTTCTGCTCATAAAGACTAGTTTTTCCAAACTGTCACTGCCACCACTTCTCATTGCCCCAGTTATGGACTGCTATGTCCAGGGATGTTTGCTTGCCTGTCTTCTAGATGCTTTCTTGTTGTGGACCCAGGAACAGGGGCAGGGATATTGAGACACCTAAGGCTAGGCTAAGGGGTCAGGCTCCCACCAAATAACCAGCAGAAAGGATAAGGAGCACCCAGACTCAGGTGTGCTTGAGTCTCCTGAAGTGTCCTACATAGTTTAAAGTCATATTTGCATTCACTTAGTAAGTCTGATAATTTTTATCACCTTTCCTTGATATATTAATTGTACACCTTAAACAATTTTATATATCTCAATTATTATTTTGTCATTGTCTTCATGGTAGTTATGCTGTTACCTGCTTTAGTTGGTGCTATTATTATTAGTAGTAGTAGTAGTAGTAGTAGTAGTAGTTATGTGACTTCAAGTTGTTTCCAACGTATGGCAACCTTAAGGCAAAACTATCACAGGGTTTCCCTGGCAAGATTGGTAAGAGGAGGTTTGAATTCTTCTGAGGCTGAGTGTGATTTGCCCAAGGTCACCCAGTGGGTTTCCATGGTTTGAACCTTGTCTCCAAAGTTATAGTCCAACACTCAAACCAACATCACTCAAGCCAACATCATAATCCAACATCATTCTGGTGTTGTTGTTGTTATATTATCTGTATTCTTTGGTCTTATTTGTTTTGTAAAAACATATATGCAAGTACGTACAATTCATAATGACCTGCTGCTAGTTTTGAGCCCATCACCTTAAAAACAATTCCATGGTCCCTTCTCCTTGCCTTCTCTCTCTTTTTCGAAGAAGGGAGGGGGGAAGTCTTGAGAAAAACATAAATGTTCTCATAGATCACCAGTCTTGCACAAGTGTTCACTCAGAGGCAGCCACAGGTTTGGCAAGTTGACAAGAAAAAGAACTTCTTTCATACTTTGGGAAGATCAAACAATAGTGAGTTATTGTAGAAACATAAGCAGAAATCTTCAAAGGCTGAAATCATTTTGAATATGAGAGAAGGTCCCTAATACAGCAAGTCCTTCAGCAGTTTGTCCACTGGTGGACTGGAATAAGGTGTCTTTGTATATTCTGCACATGTTTAGTAAGGAGTGGGATAGCTGCTAACATGTCATAACTGACCACTTCCTAAACAGTGGAAAATTCCAGGGCAGCTTTAATTTTCCTTTGGAGTAGGCCAACTTATGACTGAAGGTGCTGTGTTAATGTGCCAATATACAAGTTGAGCAAGTAACATATAAAATAGCCAGAGACTAGATTACCTTCCTTTGGTACCACCAGATGACTTTTTTCTCCCTCCTCCTCCTTCCATCTTCTTTCTTTTCACAATAAAATAATCAAAGAATGAAAAACAGAATAGCTGCATAAGGCCTTTTGATGAGTAGCCCTAGTAACCCTTAGTTTGGACTCACTCTGGTTAAAGAATTTGGGACAGTTGAGTTCAGTTGTGTTGGAGCAGGAAGGACAGGGTGTTGAAAAAGCTGATAGGAGGAATTTTCTCCCTTTTTCATGAAGCCAGAACTTGAAGCAGTGGAAATGGCAGACAATGAAAATGGCAGGGAAGGGACTGTGTATCCTTACTCAACACATATGGCTTTCTCTGCCACAAGATGGGGGTAATGGCCTCTTCTTTACTTGGCTTCAAAAGGGGATGAGGCAAACTGAAGTAGGAAAAGCCTACCAAGGACAGAGCAATTTGTGGTGGTGGTGGTGGTGGGGATGCTTTTTACATGGTCATTGGCCATGCTGACTGTTGGTTTCTGAGAGCTGGCATATAAAAATGTGACTTTCATACTCTGATTAAAAGATGTTTAGCCATGGTAGCTAAATGGAAGCACCATATTGAGAAGCATAAGCGAGAGGGGCACAAAGAGTAGCAGATGGCTGCTGACTTCACACCTGTGTGTGGGCTTTCTGGAAATATCTGACTGGTCACTAATAGAAGGCTACATGATCCACTGATAGAAGAATCTTGATATATAATCCAGCAGGGATATAGTTTTCTTCTGCTGCTGCTGCTGGTTGTTCCACTGATGAAATGCAAGTCTTTGTTGCACATTTATTTTGTTGTCATTTTTGTGTGCTTTCAAGTCATTTCCAACTTATAGCAACCCTAAGATGAGCCTATCATAGGGTTTTCTTGGCACCATTTGTTCAGAGATGGTTTGCCATTGTCTTCCCCTGGGCCTGAAAGCTTGTGGCCTGCCCATGATCACCCAGTGGGTTTCACAGTTGAGCTGGGACTTGAACCCTGGTATCCAGAGTCATAGATCAGAACTCGAACCATTATCCCATGCTTACTCTCTTACATATACCTGGTTGTTTATGTTATGCCACATTGATAGTGCTGTGATGTTGTTGGTGCTGCGGCGGCGGCTATTCATTAAAGGTAGATAGCAAACTGATTCCTGTCCGCTTGCACAATTCCCTCCAAATACCGATTGCTGAATGTCATTGCTTTCAAATTATTCTCTGGACAGAGAGTACTTTCCTGGGATAAACCACAACAAACATGTTTGGAGACATACCATACTCTCTGGCCACCTACTTTCCTAAAACTCAAGTTTGTCACAGTGAAGTTACGTGAGCATTTTTTCAACCATGCTTCTGGCAGGGCCGGAGGTCAAAAAAGGTAAGCAAAACCTGATTTGGCGGCCTTCATTCTCTGTCTGGAGTTCATTCCTTGAGGTGGTCAGTCACCTTTTGCATCACCTCAAAAGCCTTGTGACTTTGAAGGAATGCTGCTGTGTCTAGGAAAAGGAGCCTGTGGTGAGGTTTCACAATAGCAGGTGCAAGCTGGAAGGAAATCAGAGACAGATGATACCTTGCATTTACAAAGAAGATGAAGAATAATGGGGGTGTGGGTGGGGTGGGGTATAAACCTGCTCTGATGTTCAGTCACTCAATATTCACAAGATCTACACTTTAAGCTATAGCCTTATCTATTGCTTAAATTCTGGTGACAATTCAGTTTAAATTGGCAATTATTTATCTTAAAGCCCTAGATAGCCTGGTTTCAACACACCATGTTATGGCCCCTTTCCCTGGAATCTCTAGGAGAGGCCTCTGGCTTCAATCAAATATACTACTAGCCCACAGAGCAGGTTTCTTCTATGTTGATTCACAATTTTGGGATTCCTTTGCCTTCTGACTGGAAGTCATACTCCAACTTTATCTTTCTTCAGAAGACAGACATGTTTTCATTTTTCATCTATGAATGGTTATTTCATTGGAAAATTACTGATGCTTTTTATGATATAGGCACGTGATGTTTGCATACATACCTCTCGCTGCTACTGGATGGGTCAGTTCCCCATTTCTAAGTTGTTCTCTGATGTAGGAAGAGACAATAAACATCCCTCAGGCTCACATCCTGGCCAGTATGTGGCTTGGCTTGCTCTTCATTGGAAAGCTCATACCTCAGGTATGAAATAAATTTTGTAACCTAGACTTTGAACTTCAGATGCAAACAAAATCCTCTTTTTAAAAGTGTATAGAAATCAGTGTGTACCGAGCTACATATGCATCAAATGTTTTCTTTAAGTACCTTAGCTATTTTGTGAGACATCTCTTTGTCCATATAAGAACGAATGTTACACAAATACCAAATGTATCTTAGAATGTATGTATACCAAATTTTAAGTACATAGATCAGTGGTTTCCCCAACTTGGGTCCCCAGCTATTGTTGGACCACAACACCCAAAAGCCTATTAACCATTCTGTCTAGAGCTTCTGGGAGACCCACATTGTTTAATGAATGTTTGTGAAATAATCCTCTAGATCTTTATACTAACAATATGGATAACTCCACAAAAGACTAACTACAGTTGGTCCTCCACATTTGTGGCTTTAGCTTTTGTGGATTTGATTATTCATGGATTTGATTAATATGTTCCTCTCTAGGAATATCTAGGTCATTCACCATGACTCTGCCAGAAGTCACACCAGAGGTCCTAGAGATTCCTGGAGAAAACACTTCTCTAGGTCTTTGTAGGTCCTCTAGTGTAATTCTCTGGTTAAATTCTGCCAGATGTTGGCCATAGAGTTGTACTTTGTTTAATTTTGTAGTTATTATTGCATTACACTGTAAGCTAATTGAAACACATGGGGCATTTTTGGATGTACAATCCAAATCCACATTCAGAAGCAAATTCATATGGGCATTGATGGTTGTGTCCAATGTTAATCAAGCTGTGAGATGTTGTTTAAAAATGTGTCCAAATGTCCCTTGTAAGAAAAAATAAAACCATTTCTAGAAGTTCCAAAAGTTTTGTAAACTGTTCTAAAATGTCAGCTTACCTGTTCTTTTGGCTGTTAATAGAAATTAACTTTCTTTGGGTTGTGAACATAAAATGGTATGCAACCTGCACTAGCTGGAACAGACAAGTTCCTGAGGCTACTGTTTAATCCACTGGCTTTGCTGGCTTGGAATGACTTTTACCTGTTTCAGTTGGCTTGCCAGCTACAACCCCTCCTGGATAAGCAAAACCTGATGATCCATGCCGTTTATCTCCCATTTGGATTACCATAGGATAACATTTAATTTTAATTATTTGCTACTGGCCATTTGTTTATTTGCTACTGGGAGAGCCAAAAAGACATCACCAAGTATTTCAAGCATATTATGTGGAATCACTATCTTATCATTCTGGAAAGCCAAAAGACCATTGTTAAAATATCATTTGAAGGTTCCCTTTCAGGAATCTTGTTCTTCAGCACAGAACTACACATTATCTCAGTAGAAATATGTCCCCAAATTTGGTAATACCAATAAGTAGATGTGATTATTTGCCATGAGGAAGTGGCACATGGGGAAAGTGGTTAGTCTTTGTTTTACCCCTTACTCAACCACAACAAATGCCACAGACACACATACCCCACACCAGCAAATTTTCTGCCAGCCTGTCCCAGTTTTCATCCTACTGATTACTTCCTCCCTACATATTTACTAGGTCTGCACTGTTTGTAAACTTCTGTTAATTTGTACTTACCATTAAGATTTCACAGAGTCAAACAAAGAATGAAATGTAAGGTTAGCTAAAATGAAGCAAGGATAAAATTCTGCCTTTTCTATCATGCTCAGTAGCCTTCACACAAGTGCTAATCCTTAGAATTTAGTGCTTGAGCAACACATTGATGAATAGGTGTATTCTGTATCACAATGAGAGTATGGATGGGTATTTAACAATATAGTCCTATGTATTACACTCCTATATTTAGAAGTAAGGCCTTCTAAGTCCAATGGGACTTATTATGTGTGTATAAGCATGTGTTGCCCACAGAAGAGTGAGTTTTAACTATTTTAGGGAAAAAAATCTTTCAAACTAAATTTTAAACTGGCATTAAACACTGTCCTTCACAGAAATGTATGCCAGAGGCATTCATCAATATCTTTTAGAGGGCAGGTATAACTTATTATACCTGACTGTAATAACGAATAAAAATTGGTAATAGTTGTACTACTAGTAGTTGTAGTAGTAGTAGTATCACCATTACTAATTCTGTTGCATGTCTGCATGAAGTAGTCACGATAGATCAGTACCAGTAGTTTGCTCTTTGTTGTTATTGGCCATCTGCTGACCCTATGAATGAGAGACCTTCAAGTCACCCTGTCCTCCACCACCTTGCTCAGCTCTTACAGACTCAGGGCTCAGCTCTTGCAGACTCAGAGCTGTGGCTTCCTTGGTTGAGTCAATGCATCTGGAATATGACCTTTCTCTTTTCCTACTGCTTTCAACTTTATTAAGCATTATTGTCTTTTCTAATGAGTCACATCTTCTCATAATATGTCCAAGGTACGACAGTCTGAATTTAGTCATCTTGTCTTCTAGGAAAAGTTCAGGACCCATTTATTTTTATTTTTAGCAGACCACAGTATCCTTAGAACTTTTTTCCACCACCACATTTCAAATGAGATTATTTTCTTCCTATAAACTTTCTTCACTCTCCAGCTTTCACAGCCATATATAAAAATTGGAAATACAATCCTTGGACAATCCTAGCTTTAGTATCCAATGATATACCTTTACACTTCAGGATCTTGTCTAGTTTCTTCAGAGCTGCCTTTCCAAGACCCAGTCTTCTCCAGATTTCTTGACTGCAGTCTCCATTTTGATTAATGACAATGCCAAGGTAAAGAAAATCTTGAACTATTCCAATGTCTTCATTGTCTGGTTTAAAGTTATGTAAACCATCTGTGGTCATTACTTTTGTTTTATTAATGTTCAACTGTAAACCTTCCTTTGCACTTTCTTGCTTGACTTTCTTCAGTAATCATTCTAAGTCTTTGCTATTTTCTCCTAGTAGCATGGCGTCATCTGCAAAAATTTGTTCATGTTCCTTCCTCCAGTTTTCATGCCTCTTTCCTCTGAGTTTAATCCTGCTCTATATATGATATGTTCAGCATACTAGTTAAACTTATAGGGTGATAAAAATGCAGCCTTGCCTGACCCTGTTGCCAATTGAAAACCATTCTGTTTCTCCATATTCTGCCCTAACAGTAGCCCCTTGTCCTGGATACAGTTTACTCACTAGCATAATCAGTTGTTTTTGGCACACTCATATCTTTAAGAGTGATCCACTGTGTTTTCATGATCTACACAATCAAAGGCTTTGCTATAATCTATAACGCACATGCTTGTTTTCTTCTGAAATTCTTTGGTGTAGTCCATTATCCAATATACTTTATGTTTGCAAGATGATATCTAGTGCCTGTTTCTTTCCTGAACCCAGCTTGGACATCTGGCATTTCTTGCTCCATGTATGGTAAAAGTATTTGTTGTAGAATTTTGAGCATCACTTTGCTTGCATGGGAAGGTAATGCAGTGGTCTTGTTGGTAATGCAATCTCTGGTGTACCATTGTGTGCAGAGTGAAATGTATCTTGAGCATTTCCAATCTGTGGGTTACTATTTGTCTTCCATTTGGTTGACAGATCTTGTTAGAACTAGAATAGATTCTGTCTCTGTAACTTGGAGCAGTTAGTTCTATTGTTATCTCATATTTTCCTGGTAATTTATTTTCCCCAAGTGCTCTGAAAGTGCTTTCTCTTAATTTTCTAAATTGGTTGATATTCAAATGGTTCTTGCTTGAATTAATCTGTCATTCTTTCTTCTAATCTAATATATGTAGTTGTTCAATGTATGGTTTCCATTGTCTTTTTATTTCTATTTGGCCATGTAATCTGTTCCTCCACCGGTTGTAGAGAATCTCTACTCCTGGTTTAAATTTCCTTTTGATTTCTCTTTAGTTGGATCATACACTTAGATTCTGGTACTGATGGGTTTTCCCTAAAGTCTGATTGATATCATTCAGATCTGCATATCCTTTAACTTCTTTTGCTACATCTCTCCTCGCTATAAAAGCCACCCCATTTCTTCTTAGATTTTCATTTCCTGAGTAAAAACTTGTGTAACTGATTCAAAATATCCCACTTTTGTCCATTTCAGCTTGCTGACCCTAAGTATCACAGTGCTTGTATGTTTTACATTTCTTATTTTACTATGTCTAGCTTCCTCTGATTGATGCTTCTCACATTCTATGTTCATATAATATGAGATGTATAGCTTCAGATTTTCCTTAGTAGTAATAAAGTTTTAAAAAAAATATATCATGCAGACAGACAAAAATTTCTTCCATGAAAGCAGGTCTGACATTACTAGATATACTGTAGTATAAAGCCGACAACAGGTCTTAATAAGGCTTTTCATTTTCTTCAATAGTATCTAATATTTCACTCTAGACTTATAACCTGCAGTCATTTTTATGTAATATCCACTTAAGGAGAAAGCATTAAATGACGTTTTAAAGTTTCTACCATAACTATTTTCTGTTACCTCATTAGAATTAAGTACTCTCCCACTCCCCACCCCCCTTTTTTTATCTTGGTGGTTTTCATATTGTGTTCTACAGACTCAGAGGCTTAAAACATGTTTTGGACTACAACTCATGGACTCCCTTTCAAAGATTCAGTCAGTAATCCAGTCTTCCCCAATCCCCCCAAAAACTCCTTTCGAAGCTCTGCGGAGCATATGAGTTTTGGAGAGAGCAGAAGTAATGTACTTAGATTTCAGATTTTAGATCTGAACATTCAGGGTTTAGAGGCTCAGAGATACAGGAGTAAAAAATCTTGGAGAGGATTTTTCTTTTCATCCAGGCCATACTGGTTTTGTTGTACTCTGTTGTTGTTGATATTACTATTATTACTACTATTACTACTATATCCCACCATTTTCCTTAGCAATAACAGCACACCAGCTTCCAGGAAAATCCGCATTAACCATGAATGTACAGCTGCTATAGAAGAGTGTGAGGTGTATTTTCTACCACAAAGACTCTCTAACTGTGGACCTTGAGCTACGTTCAGACAGTTTGTGGAAGAGAGCTTGAACAGGACAACAATTCCAAGAATCTCACAGCCCTCATGGCTTGGAGCTGGGTGAGGGATTGTCTCCTCTTTATTCCCAGCCTCTGAATATCATCCTTCTGTTGAGCTATCTTGTATATGTGTATACACTTTCTGTGAGTATATCCAATAATAAAATAGTGGTTTTTGTGTGTTTGGTAGTCATACCTAATTGGGACATTATGCTAGATCCTTCAAAATCTGATTATGATCAGAATCCTTTTGGTGTCATATGCAGGTATTACTCCTGCATGTTTTCCTTTACAGCAACTGTGGAAGGAGGTATCTACTACTCCCTTCATGCAAAATCTAGCTAGCAGCTGCCAACAGATCTTCTGCAGTCATTAAGTAGCAAGAGGAGAGCAGGAATGGAGAGACAACATAAGGCTGCCTTTCTTCAAAGACATGCACAAAGAAAATATCACCTCTCCAGACTTCTGAAGGATCCCTGGGAGGTCCAGGCAGATGCCATATTTTTGTGAGTCTGGATGCATGTGCGTGAGTATGCACACACGCACACACACTGTGGTGCGAACCGAACGAGATAATCCTCTCTTGTTCACTCACCACCTATCTCTACTGAGGCACTGATATCTTTGGTAGCGTGTTTCAATAGTTAAACAGAGGCCAAGTGGTAATTCACACGTGATTAAAGTTTATTTGTAAAATGCAAAATAAATTATAAAGTATAATTAAAGCTTTGTTTGTTTGATTCCTTAGTCACAAAAGTTCCTTAAACAAATATACTACAGCCACTCAGGCAACCTTATCTCCAGTAATAAGGCCAAAATCTTTCTTAACACCTATAGGCTTATTCTGAGCCTCTCTTCCCTAGACTCCCTCAAGCCTATCTAGTCCCTACTGGACTCTTCAGACCTTTCCCTGGTCTATAACTAACCTACAAATGTTCCCACAGGAACCCTAAGAGCACACCCTCCCTCTGAGGTGTCTCTTCCCTTCAAAACTCCAACAAAATAAAACCCACTTTCGCTCCCTGTCGAGGCTCTTTTATAGCCCTGCCCAGCCAGCTTCTCATTGGCTGGACTCCTGGTGCCCTGTGATTGGTTGTTTCCATGCCCTGCTCACTACACAGACACACACACACATTTTATTGCCTCCATGTAGATGGAGGAGGAGAGAGGTATAAGTAGGCTTGGGAGAGGTTTGTTTTTTTTTTACTCTGTCAAGATAATGCCAGATCATGATCAGTGTATTTTGGGTTGTGATCCAAACACAATTGGACCTCCATATCTATAGATTCTTTATCTCTGGATTCAAGCATCCACCTACTGAAAATATTCAAAAAAAATACAAAAAATACAAAAAACAAACCTTGATTTTGCCATATTTTACTATATATAATTGGACTTGAGCATCCATGGATTTTGATATCCACCGAAGATCCTGGAACCAAACCCCAGCAGATACCAAGGGCCCACTGCAAAAGTTCAGTTTTGACTTGAAATTCCAAAGACAGTACTTCCTAGTAGCAAAAGTGGGCAGAGTGTTTTTGGTTGTCACTCAGTTGTGATGGTTGGTTTCAGGATGAACTCTGATACAGGGACTACTTAGAAGCAAAAGGGGGGTTGCTATAACTCCTTAGGAAATAATCTTTTGAAGGAGCTAGTAAATACAAAAGCGCTTTCTTGAGGCAGCACCACTAAGGTTCCTGAAGTGAAAAAATGGGGGGAGAATGGGGGAAATAATGCTAAATGGACTCCTCTGGAAGAATCAGGTATGGATCTGTGCACCACTGTGTATCCTTCTGAATAATGTTGCAATAAAACAAGTTAAACTACTCAGCAACTGTAAGCAAATTTGTTGCGCGTATTAGATATTACATTGCAACACAGGCCACAGAACATAGAATAGTCATGCTCCTATATCACATAATGTTTATTATTTCATTGTGTTCTTATTTTGGTTGCTATCCATTTTATGTTAATCCTACAACAAAAGCATATTAAGAAACTAAATGCATGACTTCAGTATCTGTTTCGAAACACTCAGTTCTGGTTTCTTTGCATATTCCATCAATCGAAAAAGCTTGCATAAACATAGGTATAGTGAACGAAGGATTCCTTTCAGGCACAGGGAGAAATGAAAGTGCAGTTGATTTATTTATTGATTTATTATTTAGAATTGTTTCACACAGTTCTTCAACTTAAAGATATTCCAGGACATTTAGAATATCATATAAAACAGCAAAAGCCATGAAAAAAGCAGACAAATAAAAGACTGTCATAATAGTGCAGGGTAATCAAGATATAGTAATGACCTTTAACATTTTTGTTATGTTATAGATTTCAACAAGGATCCATTAACAGTTCCATTTAGCTATCACTGAAATGAGCATGTGTGTCTGAAAGCTTGACTCACTTCCTAAATGTCAAGGAATCGTCCCCTTGCCTCCAGCATCTCTAAATCGTTTGGGAAGCAGCCATTTCTCATCAATGCAAAGTTTCTGTTAATGGAAAATGGCTGCTCCTCGAATGATTCAGGATGCTGGAGGCAAGTGGACAGTTCCCTGATGCACATCAGGCTTTCAGACACACGTGCTTCCTAAATGTTTTGCCAGCATTTTACCAGCGTTTACCCCATGGTAACTGCTGGTATGAAAATCTTCACTCACAAGATGCCAGCATTCATGTGATAGTCTTGTTTACTTGCATGTTTACATATTATATGTACAGTATGTGACACATTATCCAAAACATTCAAGGCCACTAATACAATCAGCAAATATATATATATATATATATATTTTAAAAAGCTGAGAGGTATAAAAGTTGTGAAATAAAACAAAGCCCTTAGCTTCTCTGGAAAATCCATAATTTAGATGTGACGTGAAATCCTGTCCCCTGATCCTGACTTGAACAGGCTTGAACAGAATTAATGTGACACATTGCAGGACTGCAACGATTTCACAGTTTTGGATTCCTTTGGATGGAGAATAATAGATGCTTATGGCATTTTGTATTAGATGAGTTGAAAGGGAAATCTAATCAACACTGACAAAGTTGATACTGATGACTCCATTTGTGAATGAACTGTTAAGTCTGAGTAGTAGAACCTCAAACCTACAATATGTGTTTTACACCACATTCCATACAAAAATGACCAAAGCCAGATTTAAAAAAAAAAAAAAAAAGCATTTGCTGATCAGTTCATAAATACGCATCATAGAGAAAAAGATGCATAAATGCAAAGTATTCATTTGGAAGTTATCCAAAGGTGTTGATTGGTCAAGTCCAAAACCTTACTATGGCCTTTGATTTGGTTCTGTAAGATAACACACCAAATCCACTCTGTAAGCATGTGGATTTCTATAACATGACAGACAGTAGTTCAAATTATAGTATAGATTTTACAAATAAACAGTTTTTCTTTTTTTCTTTTTTTAATTTTTAAAATATTTTGTTACAAAGACAATATAGAAATATACAAACACATGCAAACATTTAATCAAATTCCCCAAATATAAGGATGAACATAGGTGGCACAGCTTAAAGAAGCCACCTGGCAGCCAAATCCATTGCCCGGCATCAAATCTTAGAGGCTGTTAACTTAGAGACATGCTTCCCTCCAAATCAGCCCCCTGTATCGCTTTCTCTCTGTTATGCTAAAGATCTGCAGTCTGTCCCCTTTGTGTCCTTTCACAGACAAAAAGATTACATCATCCTCACCTAGGAATAGAGAGGGGAGAGATAAAAAGCATGCCTTCTTTCAGGTGTTTTCTAGCCACTGAGAAGATTTCAGGAAGACTATCTAACAATTCCCGTATGTGAGACATAATACTTCTTGTTTCATCTTTGTTGCATTTCTCAGATAACCAGGAAAGTTATCTGATAAAGAACCATCTTTTGTCAGATTGTGAGATTACACCGTTTCCCAGTGAAGTCACTAGGCGGGTGCGGGGGGGGGGTGCAAACTACACCAGGTAGAAGAGGCGACACCACTGCTCTTCAAACATCTGCCTTTTGGCGCAAATGGGCTGTGGCATTCACCTGTTTCTGTTTAAAATGCTACAAGAGATGGTGTGGGTGGGGTGAGAATCAGTGATAGGAGAAAGGAAAGACCTCAGATTTTTTGAAAAAAATAATACCTAAAATTTCAGAATTTCAGAAGTTTTAGGGTTTTTTAAAAAAAATCTTTTCAAAATTTTCTTTAAAAACATCACATTTTACCAAATTTTCACTTTCACCACATGTAACTATGCATATGTGAATACATTTAGGCGGTGTGTACAATATTGTAATTTAAAGATATTATTTTAATTTTGCTAGTTGTTTACATCATAACTATTACCATTGGATTTGGTGATATATGGGAATTAAGATTTATGGATAACATTAGTACAAAAGACATTACTAAGTATTCTGTGTGCTGTAGTAATGGAAGGAGGTCAATGTGACACCATGAATTACTGCACCGGATGAAACCAACCCCAATGATGCCATTGCCCTTTCCTATATAGGAATTCATGCATATTTTCAAACACAGTTTTGCAATTTTTGTGTATTTTTTCAATTGATTAAAGTGTATTTCTGTGCATTTGCAACAGACACATTCTTGGTCAATAACATTTATTTCCATGAATTAAAAAATGAATGAAACTGATTTGTTTCTGACAACAAAAACCCAAAGAGCAAGTACATACATACACACATGTGCACATGCACACACACACACACACACATTTTCAGCAAGAGTGTTTCAGATCATAGATTGTGTGTGTGTGCTTAAATTCTCATTTACCAACATTTCTTCTTCTCCCTAGCTAGAACCCTGTGCTGTCACTTAGCAGTCACCACATGTCTGTGCAAAGACCCCCTTCCTGCAGACATTTGCATTGTGCACATGGATATCAGAGCTGGTGGGAACATGATGTGTGTGGCATCAGAAGTGGACTTGCTTGTACACTGAAGCAACATGTTTTAAATAATGCCTGATTAAGACTTAAGTATTCCCAAAGGCAGTGAGGGGGTGATATATTACAAGAAACTTGATACAGGCTGTTGTTTTAGCTCTTTCAAAAACTTGCAAATAGAAAATTATTTTTGGCACACCTATGGCTAAGAATTAGGAAACCGTTTGGAACCACATGATTGCTTTCTAAGGGGGGTCCTTCCGAGGCAGATCCAAAGTAAATCCAAAGTGACTCCTGATGTAGGTGAATTCGCTAACAAGCAAATTCACAAAAATTGTTTCCAAGCCGACTTCAGTTTCAAATCGAATTGGACTGGTGTGGAAGACCACTTTCCTTTGGCCCTGCTATCCCTCCGTTTGGCCTGTTATCCCTCCATTCCCACTGCTGTTGCCAATGGAGAAAAGAGTGCAGCCAAAAGAGAGCAGCGGGGCCAAGGTATAGGGAGAGGAAACACTCCATGTCCCTCTCCTCCTCCTCCTCCTCCTCCTCCTCCTCCTCCTCCTCCTCCTCCTCCTCCTGCTTCTCCTGCCAGATGTCTTCCCTTAGCTGGCCCTCACTGGATCCAGCTTTGGCAAAGGGGAGGGGGACCCCCAAGCGTCCCCAAAAGACCCCTGCCATGGCTGGATCCAGCAATCCACCCACGGCAGGGGTCTTTTGGGGATGCTTCGGGGTGCCCCTCCCCTCTGCCAAGCTGGATCGAGCAAGGATTGGGTAAGGGAAGACAGCTGGCAGGGGAAGCAGGAGGAGGAGGAGGGGGGGCAAGATGTAGTTGTATAGGGATACACGTTATAACATGCAGTACAGTGGATGCTTTGTGCCTCACGCACACACCTCATATGCCCCCTTCTTCACCTCGGAAAGTTAAAAGTTCTTGATGGGTTCACAACCCCACTGAGCAGGCGCTAGGGCTTCAATTCGAATTGAAAATAGTTACTGAGGTGATAACTTATTTTGTGGACACTCTACTTTGGCTTAGGAATGACCAGAATTAAGCTCTTCACATGTGATTATTCATCACGTGAGTTGACTTGGATTCGAAGTGAGTCTACTTTCCTTTCTTTCAGAGTGGCTTTGGATTGGCGAGGAGTTTCTGTCGTGTGATAAACTCCTATGAGAAGATAGCCAGATGCTTCTCTGATTTTCCACCACCACCACCACCAGCAACCAAACGGCATTTGGGGCAGGCTATCACAACAGTACAGTGAGTTGGGGGAAGGGCTTTGGTCACTGAGTAGGGAATCGGAGACCAAAAAAAGCGTATGCATGCAACTAACAGGGTATAATAAGTAGTCCCTGGTCCTATTTAACAGAGATTGGACCGTCTTCCTAGCTTCTCTATCTGGTTGTGATCTTGGCCAAATCCATTACTTCTTACTGCCTTACTGTACTACACACTACACAAATACCTTGGGGATATTTAGTAGCGGAAAGGTATAGGTTTATTAAATGTAGTAAATCATTATTTGTGAAAGCTGCTTTTTTTGCTAGAGGAGAGGCACTGTTGTCAAAGGTTTGGCTATTTGAATTAGATGCCAGTCTGCATAAGCCAATCTATGTATGTTCATTGTTCACCAATAACCTGGAACAAATGCTTAATTAAAGTTTACTGCACTGTTGACATTGTCAGTGGTGTGACCAATGACTCAATACACCCCGAAGATGTGTTAAGTTTTCTTGTCAAACATATGAAGAGTAGGAGGATTTCAAAAGAGGGAGCTGCATTTAGTCTGCTGCAGCAAAAACAATTGGGATCTTATGACACCTTCAAGACTGACGCTTTTGTTTTGGCATAAGCTTTCATGGACCACAGCCCAGTTCTTAGATGAAAGTGTGGTACATGGTCAATTTTCAAGATATGTGACCCAATGCTGTTCTCTTTGGATTGCAGGGATATGTGGTATAGATCATACTTCATATACAGAAAGCAACTCCAGGTCAGGATGGGAAATATCCTGTCTGAATACTGCAGCATAGTGACATCGCTTTTCTCTTGGCTACAGATGTACAGTCAGAAATTGCCCATTTCCTCCCTGTCCTCCCCTAGGCACTAAATGAACATAAGAGTATGCACCAGCACCGTGACATTGTCTTTGATGGTTTGTTTGGGGGCATCTGTGTGAACATGCTGAATCCCTCCTTCTGCAGTACCCTAGAAGTTAAATAAATATGCCTGCATATATCACCAACAGGATTATAGCCAAAGCCTACTAAAACAGATAACCCTGATGTGTGAGAGAGAATATTTTGAATTGATTGTGTGTGAAGGTCTTAAATACCATTTATAATCTGGTCAAGAATAATGGGTGCCATTTTATTTGGCAAAAGTACAGCAGCCATATGGGGGAAAGCCCAACATCAGTAACAGTCTCTGCTCCAAAGAACTGTAGATCTGGAACATTACCATGTAACATAAGGTAACTAACATCGAGTACTATTGTATTTTAAGCATTTTTTAGCTAGCTTTCAACACTTTCAATGTTCAACAGTACCCTCTCCCAACATGATGTACAAAATAAACATGCAATTCTATATGAACACAATAAGCTCATAAAATCTGAAGTTTACATTTAAAATTATTTGGAATGATTGATTTAAAAAAGGAGCAAATAAAAAGCACCTTTCACTTAAAAGTCAAAGGGCGGGAAAGAATTTTTTAAAAATCCTTTTAGTTCTTCCAGGGTCACATTTTGGTTGGCAGAAACCATGCAGAAATAGTTGTACAATATAGACATTCTACAACATTTTACACTTTCTCTATCACTAGTCTACATTGTCCATCTCCTTCTATGTGGGTTCTGCATACTCTGTGGGATTAAAATGCCCCAAGATGGTGTATGATAGATTAAAAAATAAACAGGAGTTCCTTGCTAGAGCATTAGCAGCACCTGAAGCAAATGAGAAGGTTCTACATGTGGAAGTAAAAAGGTGTCATCATTGACTTTACCAATGCTGATGGTATAGCAATCGGCATTGCACTTGGACCTAACAGGTTAGCCTTGGGGCTACTGGATGGGTTATACAGCACATAAAGTTCAAGAATAAATGGATGGCTGGGCAGTAGAACTGCTGATCCCTTTATCTCCTGCCTGAGACAGTTCACTCAGGGCTGAGAGAGAGAGAGCTTTTGTCTGTCCACTAATGTGACCCCATGGATTTCATTGGGTTCTGATAGGTAATGAATGCTCAGAGGTGTTTTGTCACTGCCTTCCTCGGAATATTGCATGCAGCATCTGGTATTCCTTAGCATTCCCCCATCCAAGTACTAACCAGGATTGGCCCTGCTTAGCTTCCAGTACTCACTCTGATCAATTGCAATTCTGTATAATGGGAAAACTCTTCAAACCATGGCCACTATGGGAAAGGCGTTTTGAAAGAAAAGATCTATTTCCCCACATTTATATGTACATGCATGAGCACTGACTATCAGGCTTTTGTAACAACTACATTTTCCAATATTCCCTAGATTTGCCTGACATGGTTAACATTTATAAGACTGTTGATGTTGCCAACATGTACATGCTCACAAATTACTGAGCATTTTCTTATGAAAGATAGAACACATTTTTCCTTGATCATAATAATTTTAGGTACTGCCAACATGAACCCAGCCAATAGAGAACCACTTCTAAGCTGTTCTGAGCCCTGTTGAGAATGGGAGGACTACAGGTTTTATAGCTAAGCAGATGTACTTGCCAACTCTGGAGACCAGGGTCTGAATACTCGCTCAGCCATGGAAACCCACTGGGTGACCTTGAGTAAGTCACATTCTCTCAGTCTCAAAGGATGGCAAAGACAAAACCCCTTTGTGAACAAATCTTGCTAAGAAAACTCCATGATAGGGTCACCTTAAGGCCAACATAAGTCAGAAATGACTTGAAGGCATGTAACAACAACAGAGTAAGCAATGTTGTCTTGTACAACACAGCTTCTGCTTGCACAATGGGAGAGAACCCAAGAGAATCATGGCAGCTGAGTGTGCATGAAGTTGGAGCTGGTCACCCAGTCATCATAGACAACTCAGAGCTCACATCAGTAAATTGACAGTCCAATTTTTAACAGCCAACTCCAGAAACTTGGCAAACATCCTGCCAAGAGCAGGGCAGGTTCTCTCATGTAGGACTGGTGGTGTTGTTGCTGCTGTTAAAAGCTGAAATCACGAGCCTGAAGAGGGTTTAAAATCCAGAGTGTAATCTTTGCTCTCTCAGACACATCCCAGTCAAAACTGGCTCCCTGATTCTCTTGTAGGAATTCAGGAAAATGGGAAGAAACCCTTCCGATTAATGAACCTGAGGTGGCCTCAGTGTTCCATCCAGACCATAGAGAGTGGAAGTCCTTGCTGTTCTTGCAGGTAAAAAGTCCTTGCACTGAAAACATTTCTGTTTCAGCAAGCATCAAGGAAGCAACTGCAAAGGTTTTTTAAAATGTTCCTTTCCACTGATTTCAAAATTTTGGCCTTTTTAATAAATATGGCTGGCATCCTGTTCAGTATTTATGAGACTGTAAGCCAGTGTGACAGCGGTTTAAGTATTGGACTGTGACTCTGGAAATCAGGGTTTGATTCCTTGCTTGGCCATGAAACCCACTGGGTGACCTTGGGTAACTCTCAGCCTCAGGGGAAGGCAATGGCAAACCACCTCTGAACATATCTTGCCAAGAAAACCCCAAGATAGGTTTGCCTTAAAAATACCTTAGAGTCACCATAAGTCGGAAACGACTTGCAGGCACATAACATCAATAAAGGTAGACTTATGATCTCATGATTTTTAAGATTCTCATTTATGCTGCAAATGTGACCCCAAAATCCTACCTTGTAAGCTAGGCAGTACCCCAAACAAAGGGTCTCTGATGACTGCAGTTTGGGGCTCTGTAAAATAACAACTACAGCACTCTTGCAGTTGCGGGGTGGTTCCACTTCTGCCTGCCTTTCATGGTATGGATTGTTTGGGTGGAAGATATCAGAAGAAATAGCTATGAAAACAGAGCTCAGTCATCATAGCTATGTCTGATGATGCAGAATCTCAGATTTTTTTTTTTTTATAGATGGCTTTAATCCTATAGATAGTTTATTTGCATTTTTGTAAAAGCTGTTTGTACCTTTCTACCTATGTCTTTGTGATTCTGTTCATATAAGTTTTAGGTGAATGAAACAAAGCAACAGCTGTGCTGGCCAGAAAAAGTCTTACTTCCAATGGGTCAGCTGCATTACATTTTAGCAGGTGGTGTCAGTTGAAATGGCCCTACTATCTTACATGTTTGTGTGTATGGGTGTTCACGTTTTCTGTTGACCTATGGTAACCCCATGAATTTCATAGAGTTTTCTTAAACAAGGAATACTCAGAAGGGGAGCTACTAGTTCCTTCCCGGGTATTAAATTCCAGCCATTTATTCATATACATTAAAACAGGAAAGGTAATTTAAGAGGAGGGGGTTTAATCTCTATTTTATACATGATTTCTCTTTCTGGCATGGCCTACACCTGGTTCTATTGGTTTAGTTAACCTAACAGGCTATATCATCAGATAACAAATACAGACTCATATATGTGGATGCTCCCTCAGCTATAACAATTTCCTGCACATATGCCAGCCCTGCAGCAAAGGCAACTCAGGCAAGAAGCCTCTTGGTCACTGCTCAGTCACCTGCTTGGTTGCTGCTTCCAAGGTGACCAGTTGTAAAGGGAGCAGCAACCAACAATAAACCTAATTTCAAGAACTACACATTTGAGGGGTGCCAAGAGAAAAGGGGTTAGACATTTGAAATGCCTTTTTTGCTGATGCTTTCGCTGATGCTTCTTCCCTGCCACTGTGTGCTCTGATGCCTCACTGTAGTTAGTCAGTCGGTCACAAAATGGCACAGTTCTAAGCCCACAGAAGTGATGTCTTGCACCCAAGCTTCACAAGAGTTTCCCAACCATCCCACCATTACTAGCGAAAGTTATGGCTAATGGAGTGTGGGCAGATGAAAAGCAGGAGACACAACTATGCAAAGGGATCAGTGAGGCTCTCTGGTGGTTTTAAGGAATTATATGCAACCCTTGTCCCCACCATGATCCTAAAGGCTGTTGGTTCCCCTTCTCTTTCTTGCATGCCAATACTTTGACTGAAAGCCCCGCTGCTGTCCCCTTTTCCCCTTCACTGCCCCCCCCCTTCATACCTTTCCATCATCCACAGTAGGACATAGGAGTTTATCACACAAAGGGAACTGGAAGTATAATCCAATGGCAATCTGAATGCAATCATGAGGTTTCACGTGATTGTGTGAAAGCTGATTACACACATTTTCAGGCAAAGGGAAGTCCTTCTGAGCGCAATCATGGGGTTTTGCGTGATTGCATGAGAAACTATCACACGCAATTTCGGGCACTGGGAGGCAATTTCAGGCAGTTCTGAACACAATGCAGTGTCGATAAGCAATCAAGTAAATTTGCTGAACTAGCGAATTTACTCAATTCCGAACTGGCCTCAGTTCCTTTTCTTTCAAAATTGAGAGAAATTCCTCCCATGTGATAAACTCCATACTGTCCACTTTGGTTATCACTGTGCTGAACATTCAAATTAATTCCTTTCAGAATTCCAAATAGTTACCTGATTTTTCTACTCATGAGTGCAATCTATTTGTTGTTGTGTGCCTTCAAATGATTTCTGACTCATAGTGACCCTTATCATGGGGTTTTCTTAGCAAATGTCTTCAGAGAGGTTTTACCATTGCCATCCTCTGAGGCTGAGAGAAAGTGACTTGCCCAGGGTTACCCAGTGGGTTTCCATGACCAAGCCAGGATTCATACCCTGGTCTCTAGAGTTGTAGTCCCACAGTCAAACTACTACAATGTGGTATAGAAAACCAGTGTGGTGCAGTAGTTTGAGTGCTGGACTTAGACACTGGGAGACCAGGGTTAAAATCTCTGCTTGGCCATGAAACCTCCCTGGGTATCTTTAGGCAAGTCACACACTCTCAGCCTTAGAGGGCAACAAAGGCAAAGCCCCACTGGGCAAATTCTCGCCACAAAAATCCTGTGATAGGTTCAGCTTAGGGTTGCCATAAGTCAAAAATTACTTAAACGCATACCACCACAACAACACTGGATATGTCTCCCACTCCCATAATCTCTTGTGTCTAACGCAGATCAACAAAGCATCAGGTCATTCTGCCATTTTACTCTATGAATCTGAAAACAGTTCTTCTCTATCTATAATTACTGTATTTGTTTTACATCTTTCACCATACGTTTTCCTGCTTTAAATACTATCTATTATCAGGCTTGCCCCAGTTAGATTGAAATCCATGAATTCTACAAGGAAACATACATATATCTGTATTTTTCTAATCAGCAATATTAAATGAGGAGAGAACTTTTCATGATCAGGTTAGAAGGTTTATAGCAGCTGCATAGATCTAAAGTGCAAAGTATGAAAAAACACAATTCTTTGAGAAAATTAATGTTTTAAAGATGCCTGCACAAATTACAGTAGTTGTTTATGTTAGCTCTCCCCGCTTTGCATTCTGTCTCCAAGAGAGCTATGAAAATCAAACAAGCTCTGCAGGATTCCTCATGTTAAATATTTTTTGCATAAACAAGACAAAAGATTTGATTATGACTAAGTTTTCCAAGATACACAACTTTAGAAGAGAGGGTTGCTTTCCTCTTCAGAATACTTGCCTTCATTCTGTTTTATCAACTTTTGGGTGTTTTTTCCTGCTCCAAACAATCGGATTTTGCTTTTCAAGAAAGCTGTGCATGTAATCATAAAAAACATTCCACTCACGTACAATGTGTTTCAAAAATAAAGCTATTCTGTTTTGTGATAATATGGAAAGAAAAGGTGATTAACAATGAAATCATAATGCATTTAGAGGGAAAAGACAAGAATATACTCACAATGACACAACTAAAATGTATTTTCTTGTTGTTAGAAACTAATGAATAGTCACATTGCAAGAAATGCTGTTCCGGGACCTTGGTTTGAATGCTGTGCAGCTCTCACAATAACACAAAATGGCTATTGTGGCAATTGTTATTTCTTCCTCATTTACTCAGTGTTCTGCATAACCATTGAAATGCTATATTTGTAAAGGAACAGCAACTACGCAATTATGCTGGCCTTTCATCTTCATAAAGCACCATCAGCATACAGGGCATGCTATATAACAGCCTACCCCAAACTAGTGCCCTTCAGATATGTTAGACTACAGTGTCCCACTGGTATAGCAATGCTGACACAGGCTAGAGGAGGGCACCAACATTGGAGAAGGCTATTACAGGAAAATAACTTCCTAAACATTAGGAAGAACTTTTTGATGCTAAGAGCTATTCAACAGTGGAATATACGGCCTTGGAGAGTGATGGAGTCTCCTTCTTTGGAGGTTTTTAAACAGTAGCTGGATGGCCATCCATCACGAATGCTTTGATTGTGTCTTCCTGAATGGCAGGATGAGGTTGGATTGGATGGCTCTGGAAGTCTCTTCCAGCTCTATGATTCTATGGTTATAAGAGACGTATAAGCAAGAACCATAGCTAAACACCAAGAACAACAAGAAATCCCAGTACCACTGCAATGAGCGAGCAGTGAGTTGCATCCAGACTTGCTTAGAGCTGACCCACCACTTGGGATGGGTTCATCTGAGGGTCCCAGTAAGTCTGAAATGACTTGAAGGCACACAACAAATTGAATGGATGCTATTTCATATTCATTGTAATGTAAAGGGATACTTTCCCACTTTCTTTGCAAGATCATGCAAAAAAGGATACCATTATTTGTTAAAAGTGTCATTTTCCTTGAGCAAATGTTTTTACCAACGCCCATCAAGGTTTTGAAATGCTGGACAGCAACTTTACGAGTAATGTCCAAGTGTTAAGACTTTGTTCTGAATTAAATTTAAACAAATAGCCTTTTCCCCCTGTGCTCCCCCTCCCAAATTCCTCAGTAGAGATTGCTTTTGTAAAAATAAAAAGTTCAAAGTAAGTTCAGACACTGTTAAAATAACCACCTTATGATAAGCTTTGTGTATTCTCTGATTTGGTCATTGTAGCATATATGAAAAATTAATAGAGTTGCATTTGCAGAAAGCTGTCACTGCCAAGAGTGAAAGCCATTGATTGTCTTCATCTGCCTGATGGGATATATTTAGAGATCAGAAAAACCAAAGTTTAAAAAGTTGAGAACAGCTGAATATCATCATGGAGTTCTACTCTGTGACAAGGATAATCCAACCGCTTTTGTTCATACAGAGAGGCACAAAAGTTGTGGCTTTGAAATGCATAAAGGCAAGTGAAAACCTGTAGTAGCTGTGGGAAAGTTTTGTCCCGGTTCCAGAGGATTGGAAAGTTGTGATCCTCCACATATTGTACTACATTTCCCATCACACCTGGCCATTGGTCATACTAACTAGATTTAGTGTAGGTATAGACCTCCCCAACCTCCGCCCGTGTGCTCTTTCTCTACTAGAGCTAGAAATCCTTGTCTAGGCATTTTTGGCCCAACCCATTGCACATGTTTTTATTTTGTATATGTTTTAATCTATAGTTTGATTTATTCCTTTTTTAAGGGGAGAGGTGGGGATGGATGGGAATATTTTAATCTGTTATGTTTTTAACTTCTGTTGCAATCCGCCCTGATTGCTTTGTTCAGAGGGGCGGACTAGAAATAAAATGTATTTATTTTATTTATTTATTTAGGTTGGAGTTCAGCAACAACCCATCTTCCTTGGGGATTCTGAGATTTGTAATCTAGAAAATAAGCGTTTCAACCATTTAAACCATTAGACATGGGCTGAGTAAATGTGGACTGGGGACTTCATGCTTCCCTTCCCCAAGGTTGTTTTGAGGATTTTGATCCCTGCAACATTCAACATTAAAAAAAATAATAACTAGAAGTAAATTTGAATTGGAAGTGATTTTGACCATTACATGCTGTGTTGCATAAACTATAGAAGGTCACTGGAGTACTAGAAGAATGCTGCCAGTGGAAAAGTCCCCCCCCCCCAACAAGTCTGAAGGCAAAAGGACAGTTTAGGGGATAGGAAAGGCTGTGTCGCATGTACAGTGCTGTCCTCCGATAAAGGAAAACAGCAAGAGCAAAAACCAGGAAACTGCTGATCCTTCCTGCTTCCCAACCTGGGGTTATCACCTCACTTTGGCTACTAAAAAGGGCCAGCCCTGAGGTGCAGTAAATGCAGGGGATGATAAAATAACACCAGCATAATACATGTTGTTGCTGTTGTTGTTACATACCTTCAAGTAATTTCCAATTTATGGCAACCCTAAATCAAACCTACCATGGGGTTTTCTTAGCAGTACAGTGGTCCCCTGGGTTACGAAAGTAATCTGTTCCGGCTTACCTTTCGTAACCCGGAAGTCTTCGTAACCTGGGGGACCGCTTTCTTTGTAGCGCCGCGCGGCAAATTTAAAGGGCCGGCACTTTTTTTTTCATACCCCGGGTTTTTTTCGCAAGCTGGGGCCGTTTTTCCGGCCCTGGCTCTTTCATACCCCGGGGTTTTCGTATCCCGAGGTATTCATAACCCGGGGGACCACTGTATTTGTTCAGAAGAGGTTTGCCATAGCCTTCCCCTGAGGCTGAGAGCATGTTACTTGCCCAAGGTCACCCAGTGAGTTTCATGGGAATCGAATCCTGGTCTCCAGAGTCGCAGTCCAACACTCAAACCACTTTAGCATAATACCATGTTTCCCCGAAAATAAGACAGTGTCTTATATTAATTTTTGCTCCCAAAGATGCACTAGGTCTTATTTTCAGGGGATGTCTTATTTTTCCATGAAGAAGAATTCACATTTATTGTTGAACAAAAAAAAGAACATTTATTATATAGTGTATCAATATGTATATACAAAAACTTTGCTAGGTTTTACTTTCAGGGGAGGCCTTATATTTAGCAATTCACCAAAACCTCTACTAGGGATGTTGTATTTTCGGGGAAACAGGGTACTTAACACATCCCTGATAATACTGCGTTCAGAAAGTTGTGTGAAAAGAAGCACTAAAATTTAGCACTATGCCCTAACGCCTCTAGACTAAGAAGAACAAGGAGAGAATTTAAAGAGATGATAGTAGTAAGTCTGCTGAGAAACAGTGAACACTGTCCATTTTCAATGCAAGATGACACACAGGAGAAGATTATATTCCCTGGCATATGGATTCTCTTTCCATATGCAGTGATTAACTACTTGCTCTGGGTTTGCAGTAGGAGCATGCAACTGTCATTTCATTACTCCCCATAAGCTGGATGAATCAGTGTTGCTGCTCCGCATATCTATTTCTGCATGCATAGTATCTTCTCTGGATTGTGTATCAAATCCTTCTCATTGCTCTTTTAGCCAAAGGCTTTCTCAGAGATATTTACTCGCTTGCCTCTTTACTCCTTTATTATTCTTAAAACCATTTCTATATTGCCTTGTAGACCACCAGTGAAGGCAGCTTACAACACTAAAATCTCAGTTACACAAACATCAGCGATGGGAAAGCTCTAAAGGAAGACAACAAATTACATTTCCAAGGGGGGATATTAAAATATATCTAAAGCTTGCCAGAATAAGAGACTTTTGCACTGCAATCCTACACATGTTTACGCAAAGCTAAATGCAGTTGGTTAAATGGAATTAACTGCCCACCTAAAAATCAGCTCCAGGAAATCTACAGTGCTGTTGTTGCCTGCACAGCATGCACTGCCTGCATAGACCCTTCTATATATTTCTTGTCTGTCATTTTCTTGGAGCCAACTGATTTTTAGAAGTTTCCCTGTGGCACTTGAGGAAGTATGGGGCAGGAATTAAGGTTGCAAGTGTGAGCAATTCTGCTGAAAGTGCTCATCCAAATATATTCAGATGTGGAAGTTTTCATTGTTGTACTTGTCGCTTCCCCTGGCGTCACCAGGGTGTCATGTGTGGCTGGTTATGCCAATCTCAGCTCCCTGTGTCTGTGAGTGTATGGCCTTAATGGGGCCACTGTGAGATCACTGCAGACCTGAAAAATGCAAGGTGAGGCAATTTTTCCCCCATCACTGTAGAAATGCCCTGCTAAATTGCTAAATTGTTGATTTTTGGTTATGGTAATGTTGTGCTTGGGTAAGATCAGCCTCCCTCCATCCCAAGAAATTGTCTTCCCTTCTTTTTCTTCCCATTAGCACGCATAAGATGGCCTTCTTATACAAACACACCGCTCTCAGCCAGAGGAAATAAAAGAGAAAAAACAAATCTGGAGGACACAACAAACCAAAAATGTTAGGAGGGCTGCTGAAATAAGAATGGCTGCATGGCGGGGGCTACGGAAACTCAGGGATCATATACATGAGCATCATTGCAAGGAAAAAGAGAAAGAGATGGTTTCATTCAATAAAGCTTGCTAGATACATTCTGTTTGGACTGGTGTTTGGTGGGAAGATCTCACTCAAGCACAACAGTACCACTACTGGTATGCAACAGTTTACTAATTCAGTAATTTAGCACCAAACCTATATAGAGTTGTAAACAAGTCATTTGGGAGTCGAAAATGGAAGAAGACTGGATTGCAACTGCCTAAAAATTGAGGAAGAGGTTAGGTACACCCACATCAAATCTCATAATGCCTGTCATTTATCTTTTTTAAAAGTCAGGAGAGCTTTTGGACAAGGAAGTAACAAGAAGCAACATTAAATGATGCAACACAGATCAGCACAAATCGCCAGTCTGGATAAGCCTCGATTCTGCTGTATATGAGAGGAAGGAGAATATTTTTGAATAATGAAGAGTTTCAAGAGAGATTAAAGCAATTAAATCTTCATTTGGTGCAAAGTAGTTAAACTGAGGTATTCATTATCACAAGGTGTGGTGAAGACTGCTCATGGTCCACTTCAGAAGGGCATTAGATGAATTCATGGAGGTTAGGGCCAGCAGTAGACACTAGCTGGGATGGATAATACATATATTTCCAATACAGTATAAGAGGGCCAGTGTGGTGTAATGGTTTGAGCATTGGACTAGGTCTCTGAGAAACCAGAGTTCAAATCCTGACTCAGCCATGGAAACCCACTGGGTGACCTTGGGCAAGACACACTTTCAATTTCAGAGGACAGTGATGGGAAACCCCTCCGAAGAATTTTGCCAAAACAACTCTATGATAATTTTGCCTTAGGGTTGCCATATGTCAGAAATTACTCAAAGGCACACAACAACAATTTACCTCCATATACCTGGTATGGGCGAACACAAGATGCAAGTTTAACTGCATGTCCTGTCTGTAGGCTTCCCATGGGTGACTGATTTACAATTGTGTGAACACAGTGCTGGACTAGAAAGGCCTTTGGTCTGATCCATCAGGAGTCTCATTATGTTCTCAGTTGTTACGAACAACTACAGAACAACACACATGCACACGCCAAGACTAGGACTGAATATTAAATCCAAATTTCAAGTGCTTCCTAGCTATACATTTTCTCCTTTAAAAGAAATATTGGTAGAACACATCTCTGAAAATCTTCCTCTCCCTCTCAGCAACTATCTTTTCCTTCTTTCAGAAAAAAAGACCCCAACAATATTTATTTAACAGATTCAATCAAAGAACAAACTAGTCTGTATTGCATCCCATTACAGAAGAATATGAAATGTACACCAAAATGTTTATATCCTTAGATGTCCAACCAACAGAGGCAGGGATCCAAAGAACTGCACAATTAGTTCCATATGCCCAACAGAACTTTGAGCTCCTGTTTTCCAAACAGCAGCCTCCTGTGCTTCACAGCAAGCTGCTTCTTTCCCTGTTCTTTTTTAATTGAGATACTTTCAACAGTTTGGATTATAGCATAGGGGCTTGCAACTGAAAAGAAAAATGTTGATTTGGGCATGTTCAACTCCTGAGCATGCCTAAATTAGATCTTTGAGCCCCATCCTGACTCTTAATAGGGAGAAACTGGCTAAACTTGCTGCCCCAATAAACAAAAAACATTTCCATTGTCAGAGTCAAATCCTCTGTTTTCTTTGTGACTCTTTCTACCTTTGCAGGTAAGTAACCTTCACAGGAGTGCAGTTTCAGTAGTCTGAAAACCAATAATCTCATATGGCTTATCTGCTGGTTGGCTAACTAATTCCATTGTCCCTGTTGTGATCAACTTGGTAACTACTTTCTGGTGGTTTCAGTGGACCAAATCTTTAACATAATAGGGTCAAAAATAGCATGGGTCACAAAGATTAAAATTGTGAAGAGACAGTTCTCATAGCCTCATCCACTTTCATCAAATAGCCCTGAATGTTTATACAACCCCACAGCTTATGAAAATAATTCACGTTTGAGCCTCATACACCCCAGTACATCTTAGGCTCTGCATGCTTCACTTTATTCAATTTAACAATACTGTCACTCTGCAATATAGTGCCTGTTCCCTTACACCCTCTCCAACATGATGTGGAAAGAGGACCTATAATTCTGGAAAACTTAAGTGGCATCAAATACCATTCGTGTTTTTTCTTATAAACATTTTCTTTCATAGCTGGTGATTGTGTTTGATAAAATAAAATATTTACTTGGTAACAGGTGTCAATATAAATAAGTAAAGTATTTTGTATTTTTTAAAAAAAAAAATAGCAACATCACTCTATAATGATTTTCCATTATATTTACAGGTCTAAAAGTACCTTGTTATGGGACATCTATTTTTATAGAGGAATTCCCTGCTGATATATTTCTTCAATTTGGCTTTTGTTAAGTAAAAAGCCAATTTGATCGTTTCAAGGTCCTCTTTAGAGACAAACTGACTAGACCTGGAGCTGACTCTGTTCAGTTAATTTCACAGCTCTGTTGATCTATTTAGGACCTGGATGGGAGACCACTGAAGAATACCAGGTACTCTATGCTGTATCCAGAGGAAGACAATGGCAAATCACCCAAGCTTGCCATATGTTGTGAGATGGTTTGAAGGCATATACACATAAAAACATCAACTATAAGTAGAAGCAACTAAGGGTCCAAACAGACTGGCCAGAAAAGCCACTTCCAGAAGACATGGGGGTGTGGTGTTTTGATGATGCACACCCCCAAGATGTCCGGAAGACCACCCAGCTGATCAGATGGGAGCAATTTCTGGGTGCTCTGGGGATGTGGCATTTTGAATATGCACACCCCCAGAGTGCCCAGAAGCTTCCCCAGGGTTGCACCAGAGCCACATAAGGCAGCCCAAAACTATCCCAAAAAGGAGTGCATCTTATCTACTCCTATTGGGACCAGTGGCAGAGGTGGTATTTGGGACTGCAGTGTGTGTTTGTCATAGTCATGAGGTTGTGGCCATCTGTTTCAGCTCTAAGAAGCTTCCCCTCAAATAGTAAGATTTCCTCCTACCCATTACACATATAGAGCTTTCATTGCCTCTAGGAGCTAAAGGTGATGTGATGTCCACCCTCTCAATTTTGGTCCTAAGAATCACTCTTTGGCAGTGGCTGGCCTAAGTTCACCAAGTAAGCTTCATGGCCAAGTGGCAATTTGAAGCAGGTTCTCTCCATTCCTAGTCCAACATTCTGACCATTATGCCACACTCTCTTCCAGTGCTGCACTGAAAAAAATAAAGGCAATATTGCCTGGAGAACAGGAGAGGTCCCAACAGACTGGAGGAGGGCAAATATTGTCCCTAGCTTCAAAGAAGGAAAAATACAACCCAGATAATTACTGCTAATCAGTCTGATATAAATATCAGGAAAGATTCTAGAGGAGATTGTTAAACAGAAAGGAATGCCGTGAGCACTAAATGTCAGGATGGGTTTGTCAAAAACAAGTCATTCCAGAATAATTTTTTCTCTCTTTTTAAACTGAATCACAAGCTTGGTTTTATTTATTTATTTATTTATTTATTTATTTATTTATTTCCTGCTCTTTTCCTAGAACTGGGACTCAGAGAAGCTTCATAACTTTAAAAAAAAAACAGTACAATTAAAAGCATAGAAAAATGTACATTAAAAAGGAATTAAATTGTTACAATATTAAAACAGATAGTTATTGAGTTTAGGGGCAACCACCATAAGGCCCTCTCTTGCGACCCCACCAGCTGTGCTTGTGATGATGTTGGAACAGAGCAAAAGGTCTCTCCAGAGGATCTCAGAGTCTGGGCCAGTTCGTACAAAGAGATACGGTCTGCCAAATACTGAGGCATGTAGGGCTCTATAGGTAATAACCAGCATCTTGAATTGTGCCAGGAAACAAACTGGCAGCCAATAAAACTGTTTCAGCAGGGTGTTATAGGGTCTCTGTAATCTGACCCTGTTAGCAGCCTGGCAGCAGCTCTTTGAACCAGCTGAATTATTTGAACACTCTTCAAAGGCAGCCCCATGTACAGCCTGTTACAGTAGTCCAAACACAATGTAACCAAGGCATATACCACCGTACCCAGTTCCGTCACCTCAAGGAATGGGTGCAACTGGTGGACAAGTTTTAAATGTGCAAAAGCACTCATGGTCACAGGAGAAACCTGGGCCTCCAGGTTCAAAGCTGAGTTCCAGAGTACCCCAAACTGCGAACCTGTGTCTTCAAGGAGAGTGTGGCCCCATCTAACACAGGCTGGATCCCTATTCCCTGATCTGCCTTCCAATTGACTAGGAGCGCCTCTTGTCTTGTCTGAATTAAGTAGTAGATTAAGGGAATGGTAGATTAAGGGAATGCTGCGGATGTAGCATACCTTGATTTTAGTATGGCCTTTGACAAGGTCCATCATGATATCCTTGCAAATAAGCTAATAAAATATGGGCTAGACAATGGGGCCATTAGGAGGATTTGGAATTAGATAACTGACTGTAGTGGACCTCAGTCTGAACATGAGTCAGCAATGTGATAGGGCAGCTAAGAAAGCCAATGCAATTCTAGGCTGCAGGAATAGGAGTATAATGTCTAGACCGAGTGTTTCTACATTGTAAACCATTTAGAGAGTGCTTATTGCACTATGACACTGTATAGAAATGTAAAGTGCTACTGCTATTGCTTTCATCAGACCTCACCTGGAATGTCATGCCCAATTCTGGGCATCACAATTCAAGAAGGATGTGGGCAAGCTGGACCATTTCCAGAGGAGAGCAACCAAAATGGTGAAAGATATGGAAACCATGTCCTATGAGGAGTGGTTTAGGGAACTGGATATGTTTAGGCTGGAGAAGAGAAGGTTAAGAGAAGAGAAGCTTAAACATGATAGCCATGTTTAAATATTTGAAGGCATGTAATATTGAGGATGGGGCAAGCTTGTTTTCTGCTGCTTCAGAGACTAAGACATATGGATACAAGCTAAAGGAAAGGAGAGTCCACCTCAATTGATTGATTGATTGATTGATTGTATTTATACCCTACTCTTCAGCTCTAAATGCTCTCTGAGTGGCTTACAGATAGTTTGAAAAAGATTGAAAAAGACATGACACAAAAGGAGAAGGGAATGGTGGTGGAGAAGGCGATCAAGTCCAGTGGTTCTTCTCTCCCTCTGAGGCCTGGACCATGGCAGATGGACTGGAGGGAGGGCCCTTCTTCTTGCTCTGGCTAGCCCTGATGGAGTCGGGCCTTCCTTTTCACTCCTTCACAGGCCAGAGGATGACAGATTGGCATGCAGGGAAGGCTCTTCTTCTTCAGGCTAGGCATTAGAACATTAGGAAGAACCTCCTGGTGATAAGAACCTTTCAACAGTAGAACACACTGCCTTTGAGTGTGGTGATGTCTTCTGCTTTGGCGGTTTTTAAACAGAGTCTGGATGACCATCTGTCAGGGGTGCTTTAATTGTGTTTTCCTGCATGGCAGGAGGTTGAACTGGATGGCACTTGGGGTCTCTTCCAACTCTAGGATTCTATGTTTCTACCTCCCTTTTCAAAGATATTCATCCATCCATCATCATCTGCATCTCAAAATGGAAGTATTAAAAAGAACAATGATAAGAGAACATGAAAAACAACAAAAAAATAGGAAGAAAAGGTAATTTAACATTTAAGTTATTTGGTGGGACTTTGTTTCACCCATTTCTTTGAATATAAATGAAATGGAAGATTTTGTTTTTTTGAAAACAGACAAGTTTCCAGCAACAACAATTCTGAACAAAATATTTTTACAAGCTAAGTTAGAAGAGCATCATTCCATTCATGGTCCACACCCATGATAACTTAAAAGACAGAACAAGAGTACAAATATTATGATCAAATGTTCTTTGTTATGAGGGAAGCTTTCTTCTCCTGATTACCATTCCTCTGAGTTCATAATGTCCCCCACAAGGAGACTTTCTGAACTTGCATGTCTTCAGCATGTAGTCCTCCCTCCAAGTGCAAAATGAATATCATCTTGTTCTTACCTGTACAGGTCAAAGTGCAAATGAGAACTATAATACCTACCCCCCCACACACTCTTTGTGCCACTTTAGAAATGCAAAATTTAAAAAAATATTTAGCATAACAAATAAATGTGTATTGCAAGGGAAAATATTTGTAGGGATTCCAAGATATTTTAAAGTGTGTTTCCTTCTCTAACTTTTGTTTTGCTAATTTGTCCATATCTCCAAGCACTATATTTACTGTTCTGGTGCTAATGCATTTTCAGGTCTTTAAAGCTTTTAACCTTTAATCTTCTTTCATTCAAGTGAGGTTAAGTAATATTTTTCTTTCTTTCCTTGTGGCCAAAAATAGGTGTTCAATCAAAGTTTCCTCTGAAAAGACAACACTCCCACCATACTCCAAAGAGCTTCCTCTTAAAACTTGACAATTTTCCTAACAAGCAGGCAGAGAGAGATTATGTGAAGTAGGGTTGTTGTTGTTTTTAAAGTCATACAGTTGGGTAGGCTCACACGTATTAACTTCAACAGGATTCAAATTAGTCATGAATAGGATTGCCCTGTTGATTTGCTTTAGAGCAGGAGTCTGGATCCAACGGTAGTTAGACTAGTTAGTACAGTAACTGAGGAAACTTAAGAAAAACACGGCTAACTTCAGTTCCATTGATTTCCATGGGCTTACACGAAGTATGATTAGATCTGCATCTTATCTAGAGACTCGTGTAAAGATGCAATAGTTAATCTCATCTAAGGATAGCCTTACAAAAGCCTTCAGCTAATTCTTTTGTCTATCTTTCCAGGACCTCAGTAGTTCTCTTGTGGATCAAATACATTTGGTGAATCGCGGCTTTCCCTGATGTCTGGAGTCCTCTATTCATTTGATTTCTAATTTATTCACTTAATTTTAATTGTCAGTCATGCAGTGAGTGCCTACTTAGGTGATGTAACAATATAACTTTCATTCCTACCAGCACTGTATACACACAAATATTTTATTTAAGATACAAACCTTTTTAAGTATTTTTTTAAAAAAAAACTTTAAAAGTAATCCTACCACAAGGGTGTCCAAAAATAGAGTTCTAGGCTGTTATTTTTGCTGTTGTTGTTTGGGCATAATTATAGAACATGTCTTATTAAAAGAAGTCTGAGGTAACAGATCGTACATTCTAATCACGCTCTATACTGTTAATTCCTCTCACTGTTCATTTGTTACTTTATTTTTAGGGGCAAAGTTATAGTGAGCTGTTGGATCACATGCGCCAAGTTATGTGAAGAATCTGCAGCTGCTTACATAGCAAGCAATCCAAACTGCATTCCTGTCACGAATTATAGATTTGCGAGTGTAGCGCAACAAGAGAGAGGCATGGTTATGCAGATTGCAATCAGATAGGAAGACCTTATAAGATACCTTTAGTCTCTGAAGAACGTAGTAATTCTCTCGCCTTCCCAGCCCTTATGAGGCATGCAGTCATGGCTCACTTGCAACCTTCGTCTTTTTATATAGCTATAGGAGCTTGAATCCTTCATTTTTATATAGCTTTATGAAATAGACAAAGAATGGATTTAACTGGATTTAAGAGCAATTGGCAACTGTCATAAAATGGCACTTAAACTTGAGAAAGTTACTTGTTAGACTATAACTTCCAGAATCTTCCAGCCATAATGGACACTGTAATTTAAAAAAAAGCAATTCTCCAAATTATGCCTGCTACCAGCCAACCAACATGGATGCCAGACCTGGTCAAACCAGATACAAGATCAACTCCACCAGATGAATTGCTTCCAGAACTAGAGACCTGCTGTTGTCAACTAAACAGAAAAAAAGGAGGGGAACATCTAGGCCCGCTGTTGTGGATTTAATGATTTCCTGATTTCAGAGCAGGCTCAAAATATTTTATAGCACTCTACAAAGGGCAAAATGTGCCTCTCCACATTCTGTTTATATATTTAAAAAGCCCAAAAGACCTATGTCCTGGCTTTAAAATCCTGCTTCAACAACGGAGATGGGAGAAAGAAGCAGGCTAGCTCAGGATAAGTTTTGTGATATAGACACAGAGCTCTCACTTGACATCTTTCAGGTTCCATTGTTTGAAATGGTTGCCGCACTTTGCTCAATGATTAGACTGGCCCTGCTTGCAGAAATCAGCTCTAGTCAATATTTAATTTCAGGGAGATAAGAGCCATCATTTACTAATGCCAGCATGTCAAATTGTTGTTACAGATACATCTGTAAGGGTTGGTTGCTGGCTAGTAATCCCACTTAGAGAGCACTGATTGCTTGTCACAATAATTGTTGTACTGGATTAGCATAGATAGCCTTCCCCAGCCTTAATTCCTCCTGATGTTTTGCATTACAAATCCCAAAAGCCCCATACAGCATGCCAAAGGTCCATGATGATGGGGGGTAGTAGTCCAAAAACATCCAGAGGGCACCAGGTTGACTGTATGTCAAATCTGCATACTCTTTGGGGGAAAAAAATGTATGAGCACATTCAGTACGTATCTCATGTGATCCAGAAAACAGAAATAATTCCACAAATATCCAAAACATCTCAAGAAGAGCTTAACATCAACACTGTGTGCTTCTTTGTTTTCTTCTTATGAAATTTGGCATGTTTACCTTGTTCCGTTGACTGCTGGTTCTCTGTTAACTTGTTGCTTCATCAGGGTAACCAGACCATTCATGGTGAATGCCATCTTGAGTAGCTACCAATATTTTTGCAGAGCTTTTATGGCTTTTAAGCACAATGAAGTGAGTATGGAACTAGATGAGGTGGTAGTAGAGTATGGCCTTTAAGCAGGGATTGTCTTCCTCTGCCTGCCCTCCCTTTACCCTTCAACCTGTCCTCTAGGCAGCTTTTCTCCACACTCAAATCTACTTCTAACCTTGATAGTGGTGGGTGAAAGAGTTGCAGTGGAGATAGCAGCAGATGGAAGACAGGTTCAGTATTGTACCTTTCACAGACACCTGCTGCGTTTCTATTTCAGATCAACTCACCCACCCAGGGCAGACCCAAAACACTTTGCTGTCTGAGGCAAAGGATGGCACTGCTCTCCATGTTGTATACAGAAGCCAGGTGGATTGGTAGGTGAATCTTCCTTCCATCCGGTCACATTGAAATAATTCTTTGCCACACCTGAAGACAGAAGATTAGTTTATGAGTGAACATCGGTGCAGCACATGCCAGCTCTTGAAAAAGTTGCTTTCAGGGAGCTAAAACTGCCAGAATCCATAGCAGTGGCCTTTCTGGATGGGTAATGTTAGGCATTGTCCCAAACATGCAGCTTTTCCAAAACCTGGCATTATTAGTTCCTCATTATTTGGAAGAGTAAAGCATTACTTTGTTTGTGAGTTGTTAATTGATTTTTTAAAAAATGAAAAAAATGCCCCCAAATTTTGCAATTCTACAGCAGAAATTGAAGACTAATGAGCAAACATGACTTGATACTAAAATTACATTACTAAAAGCCTAACAATGTTTTATATACACACACAATAGCCTTATTTTTGGTACCTCCAAAATAAGAAGGAATTTCAGCAGGTGTTGCAACAAGTGACACCTGCTAAAATTCCCACTTCTACACAACCATTAAAGGTACAGGAGCCTTTTCAGTCAGGCAACCCTACATGCATTACAAGTTATGCCTTTATTTGTAATATGCTATTCCCAAACTCATATGGCATCATTGCCGAAGAGATGGAAACTTTTGGATCGCCCCAAATTTTGGTCCACAAATCTCCATATCCCTTGTCATTTGCTGAGGGAAGTTAGGAGGATGTCATAGGCCTTCGCCTTCCAAAAACTGAACAGGCCAAAATCTTACATCTGCTAAACTCTTTATGAGTTTAGCTACAACTGGTCAGAGCAGTGTCAGCTCATTGGCCTAATGATCTAACCTTTTAAGCTATTTTATTGTGTACAATTTGGATCACGATATTAAACTTAGCCCTTTCCTCTGCTATTGTTGTTGCCCTTTCATTCCTGTTTTTATCACTTTGAACTCAGCTGATGAGAAAGTACATTAAAACTAGTTCTCCACCAGGGTTTGTTTATGAGAGCTTTGCCATTTAATCCTACATTCTCTTCAAATCTATTTAGATATTTTTATACTGTGAGAATTTAACAAAGAGATTTGTATTTAAAATGCAAATGTCTTTAAGATGTGGCTGAGCACTTTAAAAATTATTTCAGTCTTCAAATAGGATCATTTCCTTTCAATGTACCACAGCTGTTTAATGATCAAATATAGTCTGTCTTCCATATGGCAAAGCCAGATTTGTCTCTGTTGCATTATTCAAAACCAATCGCAGCTAGAACAGAAATAATAAGGCACTGCCAGTCCAAGTTGGCATGTTTTATATTTAAAAGCATAGCTAACACTAACTATAGTAATGCTAAAAACATTATTATACAATATGAATCACACAATATTTTTCTAGGAAATGTGAGATAGTTTAGATTTAAGAAAAGGGGGGGGGTCTCTTTTAATAATCAATGTGCTGTTGTTTTCAAGTGATTGCTGACATATGGTGGCCCTGAGGCAAACCTATCACAGGGTTTTCTAGACAAGATTTGTTCAGAGGGGATTTGACATGTCCTTCCTCTGAGGCTGAGAAAGTGTGGTTTGCCTAAGGTCACCCTGTGGTTTTCCATGGAAGGGTGGGGATACAAACCCTCTTCTTCTGGAGTCCTAATCCAACACTCACACCACTACAACACACTGGATCTCATTTAACCATCATTTTGAAACTCCCTCACTCTTCAAAAGGATGAGCAGAGCTTTTTGGCACTTAGCTCTCAGAACCCTTCATCCCTCCAGAAAAGTTCTAGGCCCAGGATAAGCCTATTTGTTTGCCAGTCAGTTCCAAGACAAGGGGCCAGGAGTGAGCAAATAGTGGCCTTTGGACAAATTTCAGAAGCCCTTCTAAGTGATAGTTCAAACCAGAGTGGACTGTCTCCTTCCCAACCCACCTGTTCAGCAGCGAAAGAGATGGAGAGAGAGAAAATGGGGTTGTCCTGCCACTTTTAACTCTAATGCTGCCCACCACCCGCTATGGCCAGTTTTCAGAATGAGGATGCAGCCACTGCTTCAGAGGATGGCAGCCCTTGACAAAGGAGGGGGGGGGGAATAATAATTCCCCATTACTGCTATACTTCCCATCTTATTCCTTTCCCAATTCCTTCACTGAGATATTCCCATTGCTTTGGGGGTTTTTGTTAGTGGTACAGTGGAGCCAGGACAAGAAGGAGATGCAGCACAAGCCCCTTCTTCAGCTCCTGCTTGGTGGCATCAATTGCTGGAGTTGCCCCTGTTGCTTTCTGGCACTTACTCCAAGCAACCCTATGCTTTGGGAGTGAAGCAGTAGAGCTTTGAAAGCTTGCATCATGTATTTTGTACATTTTGGTTGTCTCCATAAAGGTGTCCCTACTTTGTGATTTTTGAATGGTATTGTACTTTTGTATTATGGCTAACATGGTTACCCATGTGTGTGTATATGTGTGTGTGTATCCCCAAAAGCAAACCTTGATTTTGCCATAAGGGATATTTTACTACGCTACTGTATTTAATGGGATTTGAGCATCCATTGGTATCCACCGGAGTTCTCCTGGATCCAAACTCCAGAGGATTCGAAAGGTCCATTGTATAGACAAGCAACTGAGGCAAACAGATAATGCTCTGATGCACTGCTCATTTATCACGAGAAGTCCAAGTGATGACTCTCAAGATGCAGGTTTTCAGGATTGTGGTGACCACCATTTGGTATCAATGCTTAAGGCAGCCTTAATCAAACTGGTGGCCTCCACATGTCCCAAGTTTACACATTTCTGGTTAGGAATGATGGTAACTGTCATTCAGTGACTGGAGGGCACCAAACTGGGGAAGGCTGGTCAAGGGAAAACTCCACAGAGCTCTCATGTGAAATTATTAACAAATTATTTATTTATATAGTGCTGTAAATTTACACAAATGAGCAGTAACTTCAAGAGCATGATTCAAGAGGCATGTATAGATTGGCCAACAAAAAAAGCAGCCTGGAGAGGGTAATCTGCATACGTATTCTGTTTTCTCACCTTATCTTGCATTTTAAAAGGTGATGTTTGTATGTGTGTTTTCTAAACTGGTATAATGGGGGGGGGGGAGTTTAGCGGGATTTCCCCCTGAATCATAACCTCAATACAGCTTGCTCTCACTCTCACATGCCCGAACCAAATGCCTGTTTTTGTACACAGAAGGATGTGGCCAGTGTAAGCATGTAAAAAGGGACAACTTAGATTTTATCCTTTATCACATCACAAATATGTTTAAGCATTGTCTGTTTGTCATGCTCCAACAGGACCATATAATGAGATGGGATAGGATATACATATGAGAACTGTCCTGATGGAGGCTGGGATATAACATTGTTTTCAGCAGCTGTCCCTATGCTGTGCAACTTATATGGATCGGGGTGAATGAGCATGACCCATGTGAAATTGCAATGTGCAATTTACAGAAGCAACAATGGACATAATGCCTATTCACATGCTACTTTGTCTATTTCAATGCACTACCACATGTGCAATGGTCCTGCATGTACAACTCTGCTTCCACTACTGTCAGCTGATACAACTGTTATGCAATGTTACATATATATATATATATATATATACACATACATACACCCATTGTGATGCGAACTGAACGTGATAACCCACCTATCTCCTGCTGAGGCACTGATATCTTTGGTAGTGTGTTTCAAAAGTTCAACAGAGGCCAAGCAGTATTTCAAAGCATTGATAAAGTTTATTTGTAAAATAAAGAAGTAAATTATGAAATATAACTAAAGCTTTGTTTGTCTTATTTCCTTAGTTACAGAAGTTCCTTAACACAATAACACTACAGCCACTCAGGCAACCTTATCTTCGGTATTAAGGTCAAAATCTTCCTTAAACCCTACAGGCTTATTCTGAGCCTCTCTTTCTCAGACTCCCTCAAGCCTCTCTAGTCCCTACTGGACTTCTCAGACCGTTCCCTGGTCTATAACTATCCTATATATGTTCCCTTAGGAACCCTAAGAGCACACCCTCCCTCCGAGGTGTCTCTTCTCTTCCAAACTCCAACCAAATAAACCCACATTTGCTCCCTATCAAGGCTCTTTTATAGCCCTGCCCAGCCAGCTTCTCATTGGCTGGACTCCAGGTGCTCTGTGATTGGCTGTTTCCTCGGCCTGCTCACTACACCCATTACACCTTACACCTGTGTAAAACATGAACAGGATGCTGACAAGAGACTGTTATCCATTTTGTGTTGTTGTTGTTACTACCCTTGAGTCAATCTCGACCCATGGCGACCCTGTGGATGAGGCAACTTCAAGGCTTCCTGCCACATTATTATGGCATTTTGATATCAGTTTCACTGCTATGGGTCTCTCCTATAGGATCCTCAGATATGTATTTTGGTCAGATGCTTGGAATTCTCTGCTAGGGACCTCTAGCAGTGCCATAGTTCAGGGGAAATTCCACAGATGTTGACACACACACACACACAATTTTTTTAAAAAAAAAAATCTTTTTTTTTTTTTTTTGATACTGCCAAAAATGTTCTCAGATAACAATGAGCAAAATCTAGTGGTGCTCATTTTTATCAAAAATATGAGCTACAGATAGAGGTAATCATAGATATCAATAGCCATATGGCTATCTATAAATATATATAGAAATATATATATTGATGCTACACAAAATCCTGTATTGATAAGTAGGCTTGCCTCTTTAAGTAGAACAATCAGCAATGGATCTATCTTGGGTTCTATTTCAACCAAGGGAATTTGTCTTGTTAAGCCAAATAGTTAAGTCAAATATTTAACAACTGCTTAGATTTCAAGGGTCTATTTAAAGCCTTTATCAAACCACTTCAATTCATCGTTGTCAAATTACAAACCCTTTGGCCACAGAACCTCATTCTCCCTGCAGGTGTCAAAGAAATGTATTGCTATAATTTATAAAACCCAAGATGACAGAATCCCCATTAGTACAATTGTTGGTCGATGCCAAAAGGTAATCTTGTTACAGATATCACCAACTTCTCATCTGTATTATTTTCCGGGTGGTCTGAGAAGTTGATTCAGAAAATAATGCCACAAACAGCAACTTGTAGTTCCTGAGGCCAAGCAGCCAGATGTGTCAATAATCAGTGCAAATTGAAAACAGATGTTGGTCCATCTTGAATAATAAATATAATGAAAATACTTCCTTTGGTCTCTTAGGTTTTCATCAGACTTGGGGAAAAAGTCTCTTAATTTTTTATTATTATTATTCATTTCCTCATGTCTGTCTATTCTTATTATGTTAACAAGCCTAAAACCAAAATGTGTTTACCATGACTTGGTATAAGTGTGACACAAAATGTGTCTACAAAGACCTTCTCAACCATGACGTCTGATAGTTTTTACACTGCTGAAGGTAGAAAGGTAATAGTGGGGACTTAATAACCAAAAATTGGCCAGTGCTGGATGGTATTGGTTTTAAAAACAGCAAGAATGGGAAAGGTGTGACCTTCAGATGTTGCTCAATGCAGCTCCCAAAGTTGGTTACACTGGCTGGCCAGATTTGATGAAAGTTTTAGTCTAGCTTCTAAAACATGGAGTAGAGGAAACTGTTGGACTGCAGCTCACAGCATTCATTATCAGTGGCTATGTTGGCTTGGGCTGCTGAGAGTTGCAACCAAATCTGGCAGGCTGCACAATTTCTGTCCCCGATCCAGAGAGCTATACATTCTGCATCCCTGAAACACAGAGGAAAATCCCACAGCGGGACTTGGAGACTGGTGAGTGTGGAAACCCAACCAATAGACAAGGGGAGAAGGGAAGAACAGAACACAATGTACACAATCAAAGGAACAGAGAAGTCAAGACCCCAAGTCTCCAGTTTTTATGGTCATCTCCAAGTGGAAGATGAGGATGCAGATCCCCCAGTTTTGGTGGTCTCAATTTTGAACAAGAAGAAAGGGTTGTGTGTAAATCTTTAGTTCAACTAGTAAAGCAGCAGCTTGCTACAATTTTGTGTGGATTAATTGATTTCTTGCTGCAGTTTGCAAAGACTGGGGGACTGGCTTTGTTTTCACTTAATGAGTTTCTTCATTCCCTCCTATTTGTTGTGGTGCCAGGGCTCACCCTCTGCTCAACAATGTGCCCACCTTCTGACTAGAAGGAAGTAGGCTAGATTAAATGTTTTTCTTATACTCTTTCTCTAAATAAATGAGAATGAATAATCCCCCGATTTTACCTTGATCTGGTTACACCCCCTTTAGCTAAGACTCCTGTCTTAATTTTCAGTCAGGAAAAGAAGTTTTGAGTTTGTGGAATTTAGCGCACAGCTAAAAAAGTGACATACCTCTGCTAAATTCACTTCTAATTTGGGATGCGTCCTGATATTATCACACGTGTTTTGCTGCTGATGCTGCCAGCCAGGTGAATCCCAGGTAACTTCCAACTAGAATCTGAGCCCAGCCAGTCTCTTTTCAAAACCAGCTTTGCAAATCGGCTGGCTGAGCTTGGATTCTAGCTGGAATCACCCGGCTGATGGCGTTGATGGTAAAACATGTGTGATAATATCAGGATACATCCCAAATTAGAATTGAATTTGGCAATCAAAAAAGACATTTTTTTTTAGTTGTGAGCTAAACTCCTGTATCTACATATCAAGCTAGAGGAAAAGAGATTCCACCTAAATATTAGGAAGAACTTCCTGACAAGAAGAACTGTTTGACAGTGGAATATGCTGCCTTGGAGTGTGGTGGAGTCACCTTCTTTGAAGGTTTTTAAAGAGGCTGGATGACCATCTGTCAGTGGTGCTTTGATTGTATGTTCCTGCATGGCAGGAGGTTGGACTTGATGGCCCTTGAGGTCTCTTCCAGTTCTATGATTTCAGTTCTGTCCATCAGACCTGGCCTCAAGTTGAAGTGTCCTCCCTCCATGACAACACCATCTGGCCTAGGAGGGAGTGAAAGGAGAGGCCTAGCAACACCATTGGGACTGGCCTCAAGTTGAAGTGCCCTCGCTCCATAGGAGGGAATTAAAGGACTGGCCAAACTACATTGGGCCTGTCCTAGATTATGAAGCAGAGCCCTCCCTCCAGTCCATCTGCCTTGCTCCAGGCGTCAGAGGGAGAGAAGAACTTCTGGACCTGATCCTCTTCCCCACCACCATTCCCTTCTCCTTTTGTGTTGTGTCTTCTTAGATTGTAAGCCTGAGGGCAGGGAACCATCTAATTAAAATAATAATTGTAAGCTGCTCTGATAGCCTTTAGGACTGAAGAGTGGGGTATAAATAAATAAATATATTCCATGTGTTTGAATAACAGGCTAGAATCATAGAATCATAGAGTTGGAAGAGACCACAAGGGCCATCCAGTCCAACCCCCTGCCATGCAGGAACTCCAAATCAAAGCATCCCTGACAGATGGCCATCCAGCCTCTGCTTAAAGACCCCTAAGGAAGGAGACTCCACCACACTCCGAGGGAGTGTGTTCCACTGTCGAATAGCCCTTACTGTCAGGAAGTTCCTCCTAATGTTGAGGTGGAATCTCTTTTCCTGCAGTTTGCATCCATTGTTCCGCATTCTAGTCTCTGCAGCAGCAGAAAACAAGCTTGCTCCCTCCTCAATATGACATCCCTTCAAATATTTAAACAGGGCTATCATATCACCTCTTAACCTTCTCTTCTTGAGGCTAAACATCCCCAGTTCCCTGAGGCGTTCCTCATAGGGCATGGCTTCCAGACCCTTCACCTTCTTAGTTGCCCTCCTTTGGACGTGCTCTAGTTTCTCCACTTCTTTTTTGAATTGTGGTGCCCAGAACTGGACACAGTATTCCAGGTGGGGCCTGACCAAAGCAGAATAGAGTGGCACTATAACTTCCCTTGATCTAGAAACTATACTTCTATTGATGCAGCCTAAAATTGCATTGGCTTTTTTAGCTGCCGCATCGCACTCATGTTCAGCTTATGGTCTACTTGGACTCCTAGATCCCTTTCACATGTGGTCTCATTCAGCCAGGTGTCCCCCATCCTATATCTGTGCATTTCATTTTTCCGCCCTATGAAATGCACAGATATAGGATGGGGGACACCTGGCTGAATGAGACCACATGTGAAAGGGATCTAGGCTATGAGCAATTGTGCATGTGTGTGCCATTAAATCACCTGTTAATTTATAGCAACCCCATGAATCTCAAAAGATTTTCTTAGGCAAGGAAAGTTCCGTGCCTTTGAAAGATACAGCACATGGTTGTTGTTGGACATCTCCCATCCAAACAATAACCAGGACTGACCCTGCTCACTTTCTAGGATCAGATCGGATTTAGTGCCTTTAGGGTATTTAGACTGTCAGAACTTTGAATAGTACTTAATGCATAATGCTTAACAACACCACTAATCCTTGAATTCCATTTTGGGAGAAAGGCAGGATATGAATCCAATAGATAGATATATCTATCTATCTGTCCTCAGGTCTCAGGTTTGGGCCCAGAAACCTTAGAGCCTGGAATGGCCCTGAACTAGCAACCCTGATTGACACCTATCAAAAAGTTCAAGGCCTAAAAATAGACATTGATTGGTGTCTATTTGTGTCGAGGCAAACAAGTGAAATGAACAATAGTAGCATTTTCACTTTAATACCTGATCAGAAAGAGATATTTGTTTCTCCAGGCACTGATACCATATTCTTCCATGTTTTCTTTGAACTCAAAAATCTCCTGGAGGGATGAACAAAGAAACAATACTGGCTGGCTTAACACCTTTTATCTTAACAGCTGGATCAAGATAAAGGAGTGCCTGTGTCATGCAAATTGATTTCATCATACTGATGTCATTTAGGCCCCAGCATTTCAGATGTGCAGGGTTTCATTTCCCCTCTGTAAATGGCATTTAACTGTCTCCAATACCATTTCAGAGAATGCCTCAAATTCTCTCTCTCTTTCTTTCTCTTACTCACACATGGGGGGGGGGGGGGGACAGAGAGGAAGGGAGTTATAAAATTACTGAGCAATCAACACCTGGTTGTAAAGGAATGCATGGAATATGAAGTGAAATTAATTATAAGGGAAATAGTTTACCTCTTTATACATCCCTGTGGGTTGAATTATGACCCCAGTTAATATGGGAGTGATTGGAGAAAAGCTGACTGGAGTCATCCTCAAGTGGTAGAAGTCACCATAGGTAACACAGTGCATCAAAAATGTTATATACAAACAATACATACGTGACAAGCCCCACTCCTTTTTGATCATTAATTTTGCTGAGCCGGCCCCAGCCCATTCATTGCTTCTCAAATGCTGCTTGCAGATTGCTATTCATTTTTATGCCAACAGCCTGGCTGTCATTTCCTTTGAAGTCACATCATCCTTCCTGTAAACTTTGATGTCATGCAAAGCTCTTTGGAGTAGGGTGTGAAGATCAAAGAGAAATATGACAGAGTGGCTGTCGGTGCTACTGGCCCTCCCAGGTTGGAATAGGGAAATTAAGCTGACATTCCTTGTGGGCGGCTGGGGCGGGAGGAACTATCCTGTATGGATTGTGCAAGAAGGCAAGGAGCTCCTTGAGTGAAAACTCCACCTTCTCATGGAACCAGCTCCTGTCGCCTAATACTTCATCCCCACTATGGTGCCAGAAAAAGGAAAGGACAACCAGGCACCACAGTGGAGATGAATTACTAGATTGCAGCTCTGTACATCAGGAGTGGGCATCCTATGGCCCTTTGAAAATTGTTGGTCCACAACCCCCATCAGCCCTGGCCTATACAACTAATGGCAAGGGATGAGAAGGGTTAGAGTCCAACCTTTTTGGGACTACAATTTGCTCAACCCTGTGAAACACACTTCTCAGACAATGTTGTTGTTGTTGTGTGCCTTCAAGTCGTTTCCAACTTATGGCAACCCTAAGGCAATTCCTATCTTGGGGTTTTCTTGGCAGGTTTCTTCAGAGGGTTTTTTTTCCATTGCCATTCTCTGACACTAAGAGCGTGTGACTTGCCCAAGGTCTCCCAGTGGGTTTCATGGCCAAATTGGGATTCATACCCTCATCTCCAAAGTCCTAGTCCAATGCTCAAACTACTACACCACACTGGCTCCTAAGATGCATTAAAACCCAATTTTTGAATGCAGAGTCATGAGTCAGGGTGCCTGAAGGAAAGAGTGAGAGCTAAAACTTAGGAGGGTGGAGTGGAACATGACCACAACAGAGTCACAGTACCTAAAAGAGAAGATAGGTAATCCAAGTAGTACAGGTAGGAAGGGCCAATGTAGACCCTGGCCGTAAACAGGGAAGTGAGTCTGAGGCCAGCAGCTAAACACATAGAGTACAAGGTGGCAGATACTAGTCTACTGTGATTATTCCTTTGAGATGCAGCAACCAGAGTGAGTTTTAAGGTAGTAGCTCAGAACTGGTAGAAATATGATAAAAATTAAAAAAAAAAAAGCAGGGTGCCGCTGGCCATGTGTTTATCCCAGAAATTTGTGATCAGCCAGAGAGCCTAGTTCACAAATCCTTACACACATACACTGTGTTCTTTTTCATCAATATACTTTGAGAGAACAGTTCTTTCTAGTTCTTGCAATTGTTAGGAAATCAGGACTCAAGAATTCTTTGTGGACCTACTGCAAATCAACCTGAAATCTTCCAATAGATCCCAATCTCCCTTCTGTCCCCCTCTGATTAGAACATCCACAATATTAATCTGGCATTTGTGTCCATTTGGAATAATTTGTTAAAATTCCTTCTCTCTCTCTCTCTCTCCCTCTCTCTCCCAAGCACTTCCATCTTCTGGAATCGGATCAAAACATTCCATTTCACCAAAAGTCTCTTAGATCTTTTGTCTCATATCCAGTTTCTCATCCAGACTTCTAGTTTTTCTATCCAGAAACCAGAAACAGAAGTAGTCTTGCTCCCCATAGCCCCTTCAGAATGCAGGCAATTGCACTTTTTGACAGTACCTCTGGGACCTTGCAGCCCAGAAGGTATCTTTGATGCTATATAGGTAAACTCCACATGACCTTCTCTTTCTCATTTCTATTTGGAGTTGCATGATGTGGGAGGACAACAGAGCCTGGGTGGGAAAGTTCATACCAAATGCAAAGAAGGTATTTATGCATACTAAATTACTGTGCTTTTATAACCATCCCTAGGGCTTTAGTCCTAAAATATGCATATCTTTTCTACACTACATGCCTGTAAGCCCAAATTCAGATGGCCCTCTCAGCTCATTTTCTGTGTTGGCAGATGCTGTACCATGACCTCCAGTTATCAGTTAGTAGGGGCTTTCTGAATTATAATGAGGTCAATGAATCACACACAGAGCTTTCAAGCAGTTGCAAGATAGGGCTTCACAACTTGATACCTTTTGGGTGTTTGGGACTATCACCCCAGTTCAATGGTGGGGATGATGGAAGCTGCAGTCCAAAACATCTGGAAGACATCAGGTTGCCTGCCCTGGTGATAAGTTTATCCATGCTAGTTTATCCAGTGGTTTTCATTGAACTCCTTATTTCCTGAGGACCTCTACATACTTGCTGTGAAATGACAACATTTTGCAAAGAATCCAAATCCAGGTCATATTATTTCCCAGCACTGGCTTGCCTCCAAAATTAAAATACTCCTCATTAGATTCAAATAGATTGCGATCTGGGCACATGTGAAGAAATCCATGCTGGTTGGGGGGGGGGGGGGGAGAGAGACTCCTTAAACTCTGCAGAAAAAGGATTCACCATTTTTACCAGAGTAAAACTATCCACAAGGATACACATTATCAGACTTGCAGGCATCCTTCTGCTTAGCATGGATTTGCATGGTTGCACGTATTCAGCAGAGGGGGGGGGGTAAATAGATGTGAATTTACACAGTAGTGAAGACAATTAAGTGTCAATATAAATGTGCAAAGATCCACAGCAATTTTGCATAAACCACTTATGTGTAGACTACTCCAGGGTCTCACCATTAACATATCTGAACTAAAATTGTAACCTAGGGTACAAATAATATTATTTTGGCTAACCAGTCTGTGTCTGTGAGTTGCTAAGGAAGACTTGTTTTTTCAGGGCGGAGAGAATTCGGAAAAGTTACTTTTTTGCACTGAATCTCAAAAAATTCTTCAGGCCATTTAGCCATGTTGGTTGGGGGAATTCTGGAAGTGGTAGAGGGAGAAACTAACATTTCCAAGCACCAGTGGACATTTAGTGCAATATACAACTGCTGATCCTCTCCTGGGAACCCTAGTATGGAATATACTGTGGGAGTTGAGATTCGACAAGCAAAGAAGATGACAGAAGCAGAACATTTAACTTGTTAATATCAAATCTTCTGAGAGTATAGTCTTCTAAATAATAGGTGATTCATAGATAGATAGATAGATAGATAGATCAGTCTCTTCCACTGTGACCAATATCACAATATATACAATGGGCCCTTAGTATCCAGTGGATTTCCAAGACCGTCTGTGGATACACAAATCCTTAAATGCTCAAGTTCCATTAAATACAGTGGCATAGTAAAATGGTGCCCCTTATATGAATGACAAAATCAAAATTTGCTTTTGGAATTTATATTACTTATGAATATTTTCAAGTTGTGGGTGGTTGAATCCATGGATAAAAATCCATGGATACAGAGGGCCAACTGTATGTGCCCTTTTTTGTTATAAGTGTTATGTAATATGTATGTATCTATGTATTTCTTTTCTGTATATTTAGACTACCTGATAACATTTTCCAGGCAGAATTGTCTTGATGGCACTTCTGTTACTTCCTTCAAGGGTTCCTTCAAACCACCCTTTTCCATGAACGCTTTTGAAAACTCTGTGATTTCCATAGTCGCCGCCTAAACATCTAAATTGTAACCAAAGCTAAGGACATGTAACTTAAATAAGGACCTCACCTACAGTAGTGTCATGGAGGAGGAATATGGGGAAGGGTGCATTTTCAGGGTTTCTAGTGTCCATTCAAGGTTCTACCAGGGCTAGCACCTTCTTGTTCAAAATACAAATTAAATACAATATTTTAGAGCCACCACCACCACCACTACCCCCCTCCCAGACCCAGAATCTTCTTTAAAAAGCAAAAAACAAAAACACCTGTTCTATAAGGCATACAAATGACAATAATGAACTTTGTATACCTTTACCACTGTAAATTTTAGTAGACTAGAGTTTGAACATTCCTCAGCCATGGAAACCTACTTGGTAATCTTGGGCAAATCTCTCTCTCTCATCCTAAGAGAAAGGGAACGTTAAATGCTCCTTGAACAAATTTTGCCAAGAAAACCACATGATATGTTCATCATAAGTCAGAGTCAACTTGAAAACATATAACAATAACAATGTTCATTTTACAATCATCATTTTTAACTATGCTGCTAATCTACAAAATTATATAAATAGCACAGTATTTTGTACTTGTTTTCCATTGTTATAGAAAAATAATAATGTTCCTTTTTGAAACCCCCAAATCCATGAATCCAGGAAACTACATTTTTGACTGCAGAATCAATGCTGGTATACCACCTCTAGTATACAAAAATGTCAGCTTTGCTGCTGAAATATACATTTTTGTTTCCATTGGGAGGGAAGCACTGAAATTCATTGTCACTTAAACAACATGAGATAACTGTTTTTAACTATACCATGTAGCGTGCCCTCTTTTGCCATTTCAGTGGCACATGGCAGTATGAAAGCAGATGTCATCTCATCAGACTATGTTAATTAGGTTTGAATAATTTTTTAAATTACAGCAGGAGTGGGGAGAAATTGAAAAAGTCCATTATCCCATATTTTACGCTTTTTTGCATTACTTTGTAATTATTGTCTGTGTTTTGACACAAAACATACAGGCTTCTAAGCAACTTGCAGGTTTTTCGTCTCCAACTGCAAAGTATGCAATTAAAACCCATGTTTAATTAAACTTGCATTGCTTGCAGCAAGTGTTTAATCACAAGACAATTAATCCATGTTTCCAAAAAAAAAATCTTCACAAACAAGAATCTTTTAAAGTAAATGACATGCTGGCAGATTCTCTCAAGAAAGAATCCACGTAACATTAATTTTTGAGCTCTTTGGAAATGTTTGTTTTTTGTCTGCAGCAATGGCCAGACTCCTCAAACGAATGGTGTCTAATCTAATTTGCGACATGAGCCCTTTTTAGTTTTTCTTTAAAAAATATTTATTTTTATTTATTTATTTTTTTCTTTATCTGGGCACAAGCTTAGTATCCTATTGGCAAAGTCCTACTGACTAGAAGGAGATATCTCATATTATATATATATATATATATATATATATATAATAAATTGGCAGAAAATTCCTTTACAGCTATCAACGGTATATGGTGATTTCCATGTTAGTTACACAGTAATACACTGCGTTTGTGTCCAAACATTGAAGCAGATATCCAATCCTAGAGCAACTTCTTTTAAGACTGTGCAATTTTTATAAACACTAATATTATACTTTAAATTGCTGCCTGTTTCACCAACAACACTGCCTTAATCAACCTTTTAAAAAATAACAATTCAGCAGTGCAATTGTATGCATGTTTCCCCTGAATTAAGCTCCATTGTATTCACTTGGGCTTACTTACAAGGAGGTATTTTAAGGAATGCTGCTTAAATTGATTAAATTCACTAAGAAATCAATTCAATGTACTAGCTAGCTAAGTGTCAAACATATAATAATTCTACTGACTCAATCTGCGGGTGCCAATTCCATCATCTTTGCCACAACTGTGCTGACATTTCAAATCAGAGTAATTATATTATGCAAGAGAATCCATAATAGGAAATTGGTGCTCTCTTTCCCCCTCTGTAACAGTGTCCGTTCACACACCCACATACAATTGGTTATCATCTGTCCCTTAACAAAGGCTTTAGTTCACAAACTCTCCAAGTGGGCGTTTGAGTCATGCCATCCATGAAATCGTCATTTTTCAGTTCTGGAAATTTTATCCTGATGCAAAGGTGCATTGTCTGCGCACTGCTGGAGTTTGAGGAAATGCAGGATCTGAGGGTAGATGGGAATCTAAAAGATTAGGATGTAAACCAATGCTTCGTTGAGACAAAAGTCCATTTTTCACTTGGTGTTGTTTTATTACTCATGACTTAATGATCTACAGGTTGCAGACAAGACCAGATCTGCTAGTGCTAGAGCCCTATCTTTTCTGGGTTTGAGATAATGACCTCACAGGTTCAAGATAGTCCCTGGAGCAGGGAGTTTGACCTGAAATGGCCCATCACTCTCCTGGAAGTTTAGGTTGAATGGAGCCAGCACTTGCAGATCTAAGTGTCTGTAGGTTTTGATGATCATGGATGATGCCATCCTCATAATAATAACAACAAGAATAATTTTTATTTATAGCCCGCCCCTCTGAACAAACAATCGGGGAGGTTAAAAAAGAGTTAAAAAGCTTCACTTTGCTCTATCAAGGTCAGCCATTACAGTAGTTGGCAGGGTTATAGATTTTCCCAGCAACAATATAGTGTTGAGAGGTATCCCTGATATTATGGCAGGTTGGGAGGGAGTGTTGAATGGGCAATTAAGACCCATTAACTCTGCAAATGGCCTGCCCTGGATGGTGATGAAAACTGCTAAAACTGGTTTGTTGATAGGAATCATCCGGCTGTTTGTATTTCTTGACTCTCTTTATAGGCATGGCTGTGGGCACTGTCATGATGAGTGTCTGCACTTTACCATGACAGCATTAGTGATAGGATCATGAAATATCAGAATAGACTACATTGTTTCTGACAACAGATTCACACATATTTGCAAGCAAATAACTAGCAGAATAAGGAGCATACTAGATTGCAATTTTGGTGTACTAGTGCACACTTGCATAGAGAGAGGGGTCTTTCTCCCTTGCTGTGCTGTTTCCTGCCCCCAGTAAAGGTGTGTGTGTTTTTTGTAATGCAGGGCATTCAGAAATGGCATCCCCTAAAGCTCTATCATATGATTAAGTTAAGAACATTTTTATTCAGGTGCTGTAGGTGACTAAACACGTACAATTCGTCTGAGAGAGGCAATAAAAGACAGATCGCTATATAAATTAAAGCTGTCTTCACAATGCTATTTTTCAAAAAATTAATGACTGTTTTCAGTTCATCACATTCTGAATACAAAGTTGAAGCATGCAGAAAAATGTACTTTTCTGTAATCTTATCATGATCACCTCACAAGTGCACCACCACCCTCTTCTGCTAACGTGTCCTCCACCATGCCAAGGATCAGAATGCCTCCGGTCTGTTTATGAGGAAATATTTACCTCATATGGTATAATACAAGTATGTTCAATACCATCCTCATGTCTATGAAGAATGCAGGCACTATTATTTATATGGGTTAGCAACCCATTTTCAGCTGCTGAAAAGAGTTAGGGGAGAAAGAAGTAAATAGGTGATTTCCACTGAGTTTCTTCCAACTTCCATAAGTAAGCTGCCAAATATTCACCTGATGACTCTTTGGATGTTATGATACTCCTGACAGCATACATATGGCTCAAATATTGTTGGTACAGACAAAATTAGATCTCAAATATAAATACAGCTTATTGGAACTTTACTTTTAGGAGTAATAAGATACAGTTCTAATTTCAAGCCTCTCAAACTAGTTAGTTAATAGTTATAATTGTATTTTAATACTTAATTTTGCTTTCTTGGTAGTGAAAAATTACCTTTTTACTTTTTTTAAAAAAAATCCATGCAACAAGCTGGCCTATGATACAAAAGCACTCTCCTTTTTTGCACTTTACCATCATCCACACCAAAGAATGAAGCAGGGAATCATCTAATTTACAAGATTGTATGTACAGCACTGTGTAAATTTACAGCGCTATATAAATAAAAGTTAATAATAATAATAATCATCATCATCATCATCATCACAAGGCACAATACAAAGCAGTATTTCAATCATGTATTGCTATTTTTTCACAGTTCATTGAGGCTACTATACCTCTGTAACTATGAAGGAAACTAAAAAGTTACAGGTACACTACAAAAAGATTGGCATGAGCTTTCATGCAGTTTTGGACATGATGAGATGTAATTATGCCTTCACTGTTATAAAAAGGAATTAATTACAAATAATTGGTCATTTGTAGCTAGTTATTTCCAACTTCTCAATAAATACTAGCTATATGAGACCCCCAAACAGATTGGCACAAGAAAACTAAGAGAAAAGAAATGACATAAACCAGTATCAAAAGTTTGTGTATGGTTTTTGTGGTACAGGCAATTGATATCCCCAGCCCACGTCACAGCACCATGTCATATCTAGCTCCTCTTGGTGGATCTCAGAAGAATTCTAGGGAGGAAAAATAGATGTGAGGAATCTGATCTGTTAGGATCTAAACCAGTAATAGAGGTTATAGGGTTTTTAAGGAAGCAGCCAAGACAGTCAAAATAGAATCAAAGGAGCTTTACAGACCGCCCCAAAAGGGTGGTCTGTAGCCACCCTTTGAGCGGTGGATTGGGCCAGGGCAGCCTCACTGGCTGCCCCAGATGGCAGTGGAAAAGGGGAAAAACGCCCATTCTCTGTGGCCTGGAAAGGGCTCTCCTTGGGGCATGAAACCCCAAGGACAGCCCGACTGGCAGAGGCAAGGGAGAAAGGGGCCTCCTTGAGGAAAAGGAGCTCCATTTCGGAGCTCCTTTCAGTGTTGCTGACAGGGTGCCCTAGGCACCCTCCTACGGCACCATGACATCAGATGTGCGCCAGTCCATCTGGATGCGGCGTGCGCCGAGATGTCATCAAAGCGTGTCCATATGGATGACGCCATTTAAAAATGGTGCCATCCATGCGTGATAGTGCAGATGCATCCCTGTTGTCAACTGAATATGTTCAGTCCTTGTTGGGCTGCTTGGATCTGTTGCTCTCTTTCGGTTTGATTGTTTTAAATTTTAACCAGGGTTTAGGAAAATTATTTCAGAGAGCACAACTTCCGCAAAAAATGTGCCATCATTGTTACTAGCCATGCTAGCTGGAATACTGGAGAAGTGTCTTAAAGTTTTTAAAAGAAGTGTTTTTTAAAAACATAAAAGGTACTTTTTCCAGGCTGTGTTTCTAGCTTGTAGACAGCTTCCTCTGTGATTTTTTAGTGGTCCTATTTTGATGACATTTATTTGCTTTTAGGAGGAACAATGATATGCTGTGATGAGATAAAATGATACTGAATTAAGATCTAAAACTTACCTTTAACATCCTAGAGATATCTTATATTCCAGCGATACATGTTTAAGCTATTAAGAGCACATAAAAATGTAAATATGTATGTTTCTAACATGTGCTTAGAAACTCCTTTATCATCCAGTTGACAGAAAAAGATTAGATTGGCTTCCCATGGAGCACATATTTAAGGGAAACCTGTGTCTGATTTTTTATGCCAGAGGCTCATAGAATTAAAAAAAACACACACACAACAGAAGAACTGGGCATCCTGACCCAAAGATCATTCAGAAGTGCAATCCCCTGCAGTGCGCTCAAACATTCTGTGCTTAGACATCCCTAGAAAATTATGTGATATCACAGACTGCTGCCAGGTTATATAATCCACAAAACAAGAGCAGGTGGGACCTGCTCTTGTCCCACATTGGACTGGGTTTGTGAGGCTAAGAAGTGCTTTAACACAAAACATTTGCACAGCAGCTCCAGCAAACCAGCTAGGTCATCATCTACAACAAGGGCGGGGAATATTTGGACCTGCAGATGTTTTGGATTTCAACGCCCACCTGCTGCTGCTAACATCATCAATGGTAAGGGATTATGGGAGGTGTAGTTCAAAACATTGGGAAGGCCAAATTTTCCCCACCCCTACTCTTCAGGGAAAGGGTGGTGATGTGTGAATTGCAGGCACTAGCCAGTCTGCTCTGAAAATATGCCCAGGCCTAAATCTAGATAGATAAATAATATAGATCTATCGCTTTCTACAGAAACATGGTAATCATGCTGACGCTAAACATGAAAGAAGTGGCATTTTCTTGATCCTCAGTCACAAGAAAATATATAATTAACATTTTCAATTACTTATACTGTTAGATGTCCTGCTCAAGTTACCTCAAAGAACAGAGGTTCCCCCACCAACCCTTTACCTCTGCCAATCCATTATTCAGCCAAGTTCAAGATGAAAAGTCTTCCTATAGTAATGAATGAATGAGTTCCTTCACTCCCACAATTGCTTTAGGGGGAATGGTCTAGAATTTCATTCCTCTGATGGTTAGAATGTTCTGATCTCAACCCGCAACTTGCTCATTGACAGCTCATGCTCATTTATTCTAATATCCATGCTACCTTTTAACTCATTCACTCTTCCCCTCTTTCTCGCTGCCTCTTTCCCACCACATGCAACACCCAGTGAGGCTCAATTAACACTTTCATGTTCAGTTCAAAAGAGCTGAAAGTGTTGCCGCAACAACAACAACAAAAGGAGGTTCTAATGTCCCAGTTTCTTTGGTATAAAATCAGAAATGGCTATCCTGAGATATCTAGATAGAAGGCAGGATGTAAATATTTTTAACAAATATAAATGAACAAACAATCAAGCAGGGAAATGGTAATATGATAATTTCTCTTGTTTTAATAGGGCAGCTGGACCAAATAATCCAGATAATATGAACCCTGGGCCTTTGAATTCTCTGCCACTTTCCAAAAGCTCTTTGGGTGCACCACTTGAATAACATTCCCATGCACTGGCATGCAGGATGTAATTGTTTGGGTTGCTTGTGCTGTTGGCATGACTGGCACCTCCCGCTGAACGTATGCAGGCTTGAGTCTATGTCCACAGCCTCAGGGAAGACTCAGCTTAAGTGGCAAAGAATAATTGTGTGGTACTAAACAGCCCTGTAGGATGCATCACCTTCTCTGGCTTGTGCCTCTTAGGCTCAGAGGTGTCCCACGTAGAAGGTGGAGAGGGGACAAGTGACTGAAAAAACAATACCAAGGTTTTATAGAACCTAATACTAATCCCTGTCCTCCCACACTTGATGCCATTCCTTGCAAATATGATAACCCTACAACCAATATATGTCAAGTCTTCCTTATTCAGAATTTCAAAATCCCAAATGCTCCCAAATCCAAAACTTTTTTCTTGAGTGGCTGAGATAGTGACACCTTTGCTTTCTGATGGTTCTATGTACACAAACTTTGTTTCATGCACAGTATTATGTATACAATTACTTTCAGGCTATGTCTATAAGGTGTATAAGATGTCCAGGGTATATGAAACCAAAATTAATTTATCTCCAAAATTTTAAGAATATGAAAATATTCCAAAATCCAAAAAAACTTCTAAAATTAAAAACACTTCTGGTCCCACTTCTGGTTAAGGGTAATTCAATCTGTACCACTTTCTCCCACCTGCAATACTGATGGACAAATGATCAACCTCTCCTGGGTTCAAAACATGTTTGTTTGAGGGAACAAATACACCAAATGTGGGCATTTGGTTCTTATCCCCTTCTCAAGCCATGTAAAGACGCACCAGGTTTTATTTAATAACTAGCTGTAGTAGCCAGCTTTAGCTCAAGAAAATACATTAGCCATCACTAATGATAGTCAGTTTCAACTGTTTGGGAGGTGTTGATCAACCATCAAACACACTATTCTGTATGAATGAAAAAAATATTTAGGATTCCCCTACTGAATTATGTGACCACCACACATCCTATATGATAAGCCAGACCATCCCAATAACCTCTCAAAATTTGTCAAAAACCCATCAAGCCATTTATATGTGATGCAGTAACAACAACAACAACAACAACAACAACAACAAAAACCCAACAGCTATATAATCATATAACTATCTAATTTTATTGTTATAGTTACAGTAAAACTTTTTAAAAAGTTTTTTGGAATTCAGCTCATTAAAATCTTTCAAATAATGTGCCATTATACTTGAAAAAGAAATGGAGTGCCTCTTTCAATTTGGTGAAAATCCATCCAGCCATTTTCACCTGATGTGGTAACAAACAATTTTATTTGTATAGATTTGTGTCATTCATTGATTCATAAAAGACACTTAGACAAATTCATGGATGATAAAGGTTTTAAAAGCTAGTAGAATAGGGCCTAAATACTATGAAGGCACCAGATCCCATCTGATCTTGGAAGCTAAGTAGGGTCAGGCCTGATTAATAAATGGGAGATCACCAAGGAATAGCAGGTAAAGAATATTTTAGAGGAAAAAAATGGCAAACCACCTCAAAGTATTCCTTGCCTATGGAAACTCATGGGGTTGCCATAAACTGACAGGTGATTTGAAGGGACATACATAGACACAGTTATGTTCTGTATATACTGCCTCCAGTACCAGAGGCAGGATTGGGACCAGCTGCTGTGAAGCTGAAATAGGAGAATCCTGTTGTGCCCCTATCCTGTTTCTGGACTTTCCCCAAAACCATCTAGTTGGCCACTGTGAGAACAGAATGCTGTTCTCAATCAGCTTTTGCCCTAATCCAACTGAGCTTTTCCTGTGAGTTCTCCTTCTCTTCCTCTGAAATCTCTCAGAAGCTTCCAAGGAGCTCCCTGTGGTTTCTCGTCCATGCACCAATCTAGCCTGGAAAGATAACTTCTTTGGACTTCCCTCCAGCCAGCATGGCCACTCTCACGCTGGGTGGGGGATTCAGGAAGCGGTAATCCGAAAAAGTAATGTTTTTGAACGTTGATGCAGGCAACTTCAACAGTACTGCAGATACTCAAGGTATAGACCACAGGTGAGAGTGATGTAGCCCTCCAGATGTGGTTGGACTCCAACTTCCAGCATTCCTCACCTCTGACTATACTATTTCACACTCTGTTAAGCCTTGTGAGAAGGCCGCATGATTCCAAAGCTTCAGGCCCCTTCTAGAGACTTCACTCCTTAGTTTGGAGTACATTTTCTTTTACAGGATTTACTTAAGTATGTGAAAAGCAAACCAATTTCAGATCATACACCAATTCATTTGGGGGGGGGGGGGGTACCAGAAAAGAAAGAGCATATTGTTGCTAAAGACATGTTCTTCTCGTCTTGTACTATTATTATAGCAAGTTCTTTATGCTGCATATACATGCAGAAGCCTATGAACTTTGTTATTTTAGCTGTCATCTTTTTTTAAAAAAAGAACTATACCTTCTAGTATTTTTTTTCTTTATGTTACAGCCTCATGATTCATTCTTGCTTGGCTACAACACACTTTTCCACCCACATAGAAAAACATGCCAGACCTCTGAGGTTTTGCAATATTCTTTTGTAGCCTTGCTTTTATCAAGCAATCAAGTCAATATTAATGTAATTTTTTTCCTAAAGCAAAAGCAGCCTTAGCTGCCAAAGGCATACAACAGCTCACTGGGTGATAAAATAAAATATCAACAGATAGTCCTCCCCCACTTCAACTGAGATATTCCCAAAGATTTGTGGCTTTAATTGGTTCATGCTAATACGTGCTGTGCTGAATGAAGACATTCCTCAGAATCTTGATACTAAGGATTCAAACTAAAAGCACACCTATTAGCTTGAAACATATCTCATGACAGTGATTCATAAACAGGCATGATCATCAAAGCTTGAGAGTAACTAGTTGCAAAGAACAAGTGGCAAGTGTAACAGTAATGGCTTTAGTTATTTTTGTAGTTACAAGGTGTGGTGTCATTTCTTACGGGGATTTTATACAACAGATACATTACTTGTCATCTTCTTTTTTAAGAAATTGAAGCATGTAACTATAGTGGTAACTACTTGTTTCTGAGAGTCACATAACTGTAACTTTTTATGGTGTGATAACTGATGCCCACACTTTGTCCATTTTGTTTTTGGAGATAATTCTAAAACTGTAAGGGAGAATTTTGTTCCAGAATGCAAACTATGGCAAATTGGAACAACTTACATCATTTTATGTTTGTTTTTATAAGTGTCAAAAGTGACTTTTCTTTGGGATGGGTTTTTTTTTAAAAAAAAAATTGGCACTCATTGCACGCCCATGTTTTGAAATAAGACTTTTATAGTGCCATTTTCCTGCCTCATTCACAGAATAATATGGGTGGTCCTTGATTTTGCCTTGCAACCCTCCCATATTTTACTCTTTACCATCTTTTCCTTAGCCCAGAAAATCTGTTCGACAAGGAAATGATAGGACTTTAGTTGCACAACATCTTTTGACTGGTAGTACTTGCACCATCTGTCCAGAAACACCTAATTCCCATTGTTCTGATGGTACGAGAGGGTATCCAAAAGATTTAATGACCACCTTTTTAAAAAATTGACAGAAAGTTTGTTTTGATTTGTAGTTGTTAATTTATCTCTTTGTAATCACTATCTAGATTTATACATTTTTCCCAGTGTACCTTGAGCCTCAGAATACCTGATATTGTAGAAGCCTGCAGATTGTGCCTGATGAGGATTTTACACTTTAGTCACTTCTGGCGCAGCCAGTCACAAAGATAAAGGACGCAATGAGCTGATTTTCTCAGCAATGTGCACTTAGGGACCAATGATGACACTGACAAAATTTCATCAATATGCCATAATAATAATACTTTATGATACCCCCTCGTAAGGTGCAATCTGCTGACCTCTGCAATAACAGATATCAAAACAAACTGTCTGTCCTTTTTTTATAAAGTTGATCATTAAAACTTTTGGATAGCCCCTCATATTTCTCAGTACCATTTTCATATTTTTTTTCTTCTTTGCTGTTATAACCCTCAACCTCATTGCCTACACTGCTTCTTGCTCATATTGGTTATGGTCAAACAAGTGATTTTGTTGATGCATTGATGACACAGAAGGCCCTTTCCCATTAAACAATTATAGCACTATGATTCCAGTTTGATTGCTATAGCTTAATCCTATTAAATCCTGGGGTTTGGAGTTTGGTCAGAGGAAGCAGAGTAGCTCCCTGGCAGAAACTTTTAAATGCCCCTCTTCCAAGGTTATTTGTCATGGCTATGTTCCAGTCTTAAAAAATTCCATGCTTACCTTTGCAATATGCAAAACTGAAGAGTCATGCTTTCAAAGCTGTGTGGTGTTCACATCTTCTTCATTCCATCTTCCAGTGGAGCTTTGCAACTTTTCTCTGAGTAAATTTCTTGTGTCAGGTGAAGGCTGGCATAAGTGAAAGGGTAGGGTTGCAATCCCCTCAGTTTCACTGGATTTTACCATTTGGGCCATTCTCTGATCTGGATACCAAGCTTTCTTTTCTTTTCATTTCATTTCATTTCATTTCTTTTGAGAGGTAGGGATAGCCCAAGATCACAGGGTAAATACCATGCCCAAGCAAAGATTCAAACTTGGTTCTCCCTATTCCAAGTCCAGCAGTTTAAACGTCACTCTGTACTGATTCTCCCAGATTCTCCCAGATCAGTTGGTACTGTAAAAACTGGCATGAAGGTTGAAACACAGGTGAATTAAAAATGCTAAATTTGCATAATTAGAGTAATATTGATATTCCATATTTAGAATAAAATACAGTTACTGCATATACCCGACTATAAGTCGACCTCATGTATAAGTCAAGGGCAAGTTTTGGGGCCAAAATTATGATTTTGCTATGACCCGTGGATAAGTCGAGGGTAAAATTTAGGGGCATATAGGAAAGGATCTAAAGGATGAAGCAAAGCAAAACCATGTCAAATAACTTGCAAAAGTCCATCAGACATAACTCTTTGTCCTTATTCTTAAGATTGGATGGATGAGAGAGTAAAGGGGGGTCAGTGCTTCCAGGACAGATTATACTCTTGCTTTTCACCAGAGGATGGTTCCTTCTTTTAAATAAGAGTTAAGATACAGTACTTACATTGACCTGTGGATAAGTCGACTCAGGATTTTTGGGTCAATTTTTTGACCTAAATTTCTAGACTTATACATGAGTATATACAGTATACTCCTGGATTTGAGGAAGTGGAATACTTCCTCAAGTCTGACCCAACTTTTGCTGGGAATATTCTCCTAACTGCAAAGTTATATAGTACAGTGCACCTGCTGGTAGCTGTGCTGGAAAAAGCCCTGGCGAGCTCTGGAAGAAGTAATGGGGCATGCGCCCGTGCACACAAGCCCCATTGTTTCTAATGGGGCTCCAGCATACGTGAGATTTCCCTTATGCAGGGGGGTCTGGAATGGATCCCCTGTATAAGGGAAGGGACCACTGTACCACAGGCCAAATGAGACTTGTATAAAGAAGCCCAGGGCTGCCTCTTTAAGCTACCACAAGCTTCATTTAGGTCACTATAGCCAGCATTTTATTGCTCCACCCTACCAAGGATGACTCATTTTTCCTTCCATGGCACTATTTCCCATTCTATAATGTCCTGGAGGTATACCCTAATTTCTTGACTACATTTGTGGAATGCATATATAAACTATTTCCTCCCACTAGCACCTGCCATAGATGCTGGGCTAGCCTGCTTAGGCCACTGTGTGTTATGATCCCTCTAACTGTACTTTCATGAGAAAATCTCCCTTTTAGAGGGCTTCCTTCTAGCGCCATGTGCATAATGTTCAAAAAACAGCTCTTCGTTTATTCATAAGAATCATTTAGAAATGCTGCTAGATTAAATATCAGCCAATAAATTTTTTTTCTCCCCAGGTCCAATTACAATGGTTTGGGTAAGAATGTCTTGCAAGAACTGACATGCACTGGTCTCCGTGGATGAGAAATATTTCCAATTCTCAGGCTGATGTCACTGATTGGTATCTCTTGATCGGTAAACACGCTTGTTTCGTACTTTTCCAGATAGTTAGGATTCTGTCTTGCAATCACAAGGGCTCTGAAGCATTGCCAAGATCCAAAGGCAATGCTGACTGGAACTGTAGCCCTATAGACAGGTACAGCACTATAACATAAATTACAATTTCCAGAGACTTTGCACTGAAAATAAGATTGCTTGTGTGTGTGTACCACAGCATACTTCAGTACATTTTCCTCGGTGCCTAACTGCTTTATTTCTAAAATACAGATCTTGTTTGCTCATACAGATGGTTTCACAATGCAAAACATTTTTAAAATAATAAAATATACCCAGATCTAGCTCATCTTTAACATTAAGTAGAAAATATGAAACTCCCTTTAAACCTCTGTCCAATAGAAGTCGTGTCAGGTGTGGATGCCTGCAGATAAAGTGCAAGCCACAACATCTCCTGCACCTCTTCTCTGTACTCCTAAGTGTCCACTTGATGGTACAAGGCTTCATCATGGGCAAACTTCTGAAACATGGAAGAGGGTCATAATCTTATAGGCCTGTCCAGAAGATTAGGATGTCAAGCAACAGGAGGACCAGCCTGAAGCAAAGACAACATGACTCTCCTCTTTATTCTAGGGACAGAAGCTGACTGGATTGAAAGTTGAACATTACTTCAACATTGACAGTGGAGTAGGTAACTCCTGGAGGCAGCAGACTATTTGTCTTCCAAGAAAGGGAAAGATGTAGGACTCCAAAGGAAAGACTAGGTGACTGGTACTGCTGTTCTCCACCATGCCATCAGAAGTAGATTCCTCAATGAAAAAATATAAAAGTATTATATGAATGTATGTTTTCTTGGATTGATTGTCATTGTTAAATGATTACATAAATAAATCAAAAGAGAAGAAGACAGGAGTTCCTCAAGTTGACATTCTTGATGGGGCTAAAGTATAGGACAAATGTAGAAATGGTCCTGACAATGTTGTTGCAATGTATTTGACAAATAAATCTGATTAGTTTTTGGCACAAGCATAGTTTGTAATTAACTAGAACTCACAGGTTGTATAACAACTGCTTGTAATTAATTCCCTTTCCCCAGTAAAAAACATATAGGCCAGTGACATTGTGATTGTAGTTTCACTTCTGTTCGAGGTATAACTGTAATTTTTAGTTATTTTTACAGTTATGAAGGCGTGGTATAACTAAATTATAGAAGAATAATTTCATGTAATTAAGGTTGTACCTTGTGTCATGCTTCATGCTATGGGCATTGCTGGTGAAGATGATGTAGACTGGAGAAAAGTGTCTTTTGCACCAAAGACTAATGTCTTATTGCATTTGAATGAGTTTTTAAACTAAAATTAACTACTGTATCTTGTTGTGTTTGAGAAAGAGGAAATAAATAGTTACTTGTCAAAACTATAACTACAATTGGCCCTCCTTCTTCATGGATTTTTTTTTTTATCCATTCAATCATCCACAGCTTGAAAATATTTTTAAAAAGTATAAATTCCAAATAACAAACCTTGATTTTCCATTTTATATATGGAAATGGCACCATTTTACTATGCCATTGGATTTAATGGGACTTGAGCATCCATGGATTTTGTTATCCTTGGAGGGTCCTGGAACCAACCCCTGCAAATAACAAGGGCCAACCGTATAATGACAACTACTTTGTTGGAACTTGGAGCTATAACTGTAACTCCTATGACATATGTATGTACATGTGTGTGTATGCACATCATGTTCATAAGAAATTATGTCTCCTCAGTCATAGACATACATTGGCCTGAGGACTATCTCCTGGAGAAAAGTTTGGTAGCACCTCAACATGTACTAACCAGCCCTTGTGAGACATTTAATAGATCATTTATGTAATTATTATTTTGTTAGGTGAGCTTGAATATGAAAACCTGACCAAAAAAAAAAACCCTCATTAGAAGGTTATATTTAAATTCTTTTATAGAACAAAGTGCATGTTAAAAGAGAACAAAAGAACCTTGCATTACCTGTGACGCAAGAAATCTTTATTTGTTACTCATCATAGCTTACTTTGAAAAAAGGGACAGAGGCTGATGTGTCATGGAGCATTTCCTCTAGGCTTTCTGAGAAAAGGCCACTAGACCCGATCTCTGGAAATCTAGAGCCTTCTCTCTTGTGGTGAAGAACCAAAGCAAAAGGGCCCAAACATAAAATCTGTTGTAGTTATTTGATTTGATCATGCTTTGTTTTGTCTGTTTGTGTACAAATAAGACAAGCAACAAAAATTGCCTCATGGGATGCTCCTGTTCAGGACACTAGCCAGCTATCTATTGCCCTCTTCCAGTCTACTCTATTTAATCCTTCTTGTCTAGCTTTCAATACATCCATTAGTCAACCTGTACTCATGAAGAGATTCACTCCTAAGTGTATAGTTTTGGTACCTTCTCCCTTGCCAGGGTTATAGTTACTGGTGGACAAAATAAGGTCATTCCAGTGAAAATAAACTTCAGTTAAGTATTTATAAATTCAGATTAGGTATGCAAAAAAGGGGGGAGGTACAGTTACTGAGGGGCTGTGAACAGACCAAATAACAAGAATTCAAGGTGTGAATCAATTTCAGTGTCTTATTCCCTGCAATGCTAGAAGGTTGAGGATTGGAGGGAAATTTTAGAGTGGTAAAAGTTTAGGTTATCCAAAGAAAGGTGGGGTGGTGGGGGGTCCCCACCAAATATGACAGTACTGTTTTCATTGTTGGGGAAATTAGCTTAAAAGAGGCTTTGGTAACCTTTAGGACCATTTGCATCTGTGTATACCAGTAACACAAGGGTGTACCAGAAAGTTTTAATTGTCACCTTTTTAAAAATTTGACAGAAAGATTTTTTTTTATTTGTAGTTGTTAACGTAACTCTATGTAGTCACCATCCAGATTTAAACATTTTCCCCCAAATACCATTATTGTAGAAATCTGCAGATTGTGCCTGATTTTACACTTTAGTCACTTCTGGCAGAGCCAGTCACAAAAATAAAGGATGCAATGAGTTGATTTTCTCAGCAACATCCACTTAGGGACCAATGATGACACTGACAAAATTTCATCAATGTGCCATAATAACCTCCAGGTGATAAATATTACTTTACCATAACCCCTCGTAAGGCACAATCTGCAGACTTTTACAATATCAGGTATTTGGAGGGTCAAGATATGCTGGGAAAAATGTATAAATCTAGATAGTGACTACATAGAGATAGGTTAACAACTACAAATCAAAACAACTTTCTGTCAATTTTTTAAAAAGGTGATCATTATGATACCCCTTCGTAGCTAAGGATAACACCAGGTTTGGGATGGTTAAGAAAGTTTTATTTAGAAAAATACCGCACGCACACATGCATGCATGCACACACACACACACAGTTCACACATACACAGCATTCAGAGCTAACCAAAATGGAAATATGGACTGGATAGTGGAGTTTTAGGGGCTTTCAAGGTGGTGATAATTAGCTGTCTGATTAATAGACCACAGAAAGCTGTAGTGGTGTGACTCAGACACAGAGTACAGAGGTATACATCAGCTGTATGCACAAGGGTTAGGCTATGGAACCATACCTAAAATATAGCTCCAAGCAATGGGCTATCTTGTCAAGTAACAAAGGCTGGATGTTCTTTCCCAGGAATTGACAAAAGGATTCCAGATTGATTGATGGCTTTAACTTTAGTGTGACAAAAACACCAGATCATGATATCCCCAGGATGGATAGAGAAGGAGGTTTGGCTGGGAACACAACAGGGGATAGGCAGTTGGCTTACTGGTTTGTTGCAAGGAGATCCTTGGCCTCAAGTTGCAAGAAGAAATACAGATGACTTGGAGGAAGGACATTTGAATTTGATTGTCTTATTTCCCTGGATGTCCACATGCCTCGAGACATGCCTCTTTTTTGGGAACCTAGTGTTCCTGAAAGGTCATGGATCTCTGAAAAACGTGCTGTCTCTAGAAATGAGATATGAAATATGTGTCCCCAAAATACAGCGCAGGATATGAAGCGTGCGCCAACAGGTGGCAGGATTTTCATTTAGAGCAGCAATGAATTCATTTTCCTGCTCCCTCTCTCCCCTTAGCTACATTCCTGCCTCTTGCCATTAAGGCAATCATGTTGGCTCCCTCATCAGTCTGTGGAGTGGGAGGTGATCTGGGCAACTGACATAATCATTCCTAAACATCCTTTACTTAGGCACAGAGCACAGGTTCCTTGGTTCTCTAAGGAGTCCAAGGCAATGGCAAAAACTCAGAATGAATCTAATTACAGATTGGGGCTCATTTGAGAGCTGACACCACAATGGGCAAGACACTAAAGAAGCAATTCTTTGCTTTCTCTCTTAAACAATCTTGTTCAGTACATAATAATGCAAAATACAAAAAAGGAGTGATACCTTTATGGGCCCACCAAAATGCACAAAACGCCTAAATGCAAGCTTTTGAAACTCCATTGGTTTTTTCATCAGGCAAAAGATTTTTTTTAAAAAACATACAAGACAAAGAAAAAGCGAAGTTGTTGGAGGGACAGACCTACATTTTGAATAGATGTTGTCTCTGCTAGAGTTCAGTTAGTTTGGGGGATCCCAGTGTTGGCGAAGGCAATCTTGGTCAGGTGAGAACTGAGCCAAAGGACAATGAAATCTGAACTCCATTGGCAGCTTTAAAGCCTCTTGGGATCAAAGATGTCTCTGGACCTTATCACACACACTTTGCCACTGATCTGGGCATGGGCAGGGGATGTGTGTGGGCAAGTGAAAATGCATTTTATTGCATGCCACACTGTCCCCATGCCACCACCTGCCCCTAAGCCGTTCCCGATCATGGTTCAGCCGCCTGATTTTCCTCCGCTGGAAAGCTTCTGCCTTTCAAAATTCACGTGCCTGGGCCCTGATCAGGGACGGCTTAGAGCCAGGCGATGGCATGGGGCTGCCTTGAGGACAGTGCAGCATGAGATAAAATGCCACATGTGTCATCTGCCCAAGCACAGATCGGAGGAAAAAGTGTGTGCAATAAGGTTCTCTCTCTAATGAAGCCACAGGCCCTGTACTTACAGAAAACACTGAATTTCTCAAGAAGTTTCTGTGCTGGAAAAATGTTTAACTGCTGTATAGGTACAACCGAGCCAATTATAATCCAAAAAAGTTTTACCTTTGTTGGAGATAGAACCCTCAAAGAGTTAAGTCTCAGTCCTTACTTCCCTCTTGTATAGGATTTTTAAACATCTTTTGCCTGATGAAGAAGCCAGAAGAGCTTTAAAAGTTTGTATTATATGTTTTGTGCATTTTTGTCTTTTTCAAAAATAGTCACCAGCAATGTGCAGGTTTTGCGGATTTTAGATTTTATTTTGCTGTATGGTCAGCACGGCTATCCAAAATATGTTTCATTTATTATTATTCTAGGCCATGACCATGCGATCATGATGTAAGAACAGCTACATGGTATATTAAACATGTACTATTTACCTCTACCTTCTTTATTGTCAAGTAAGTGCAGGCTTATGGGTTGCATATAGATGGGAGAGGTCTCCCCATCAAGTATCTAATACATGCTGGTTAAAAACAAGGTGGGTCATAGGCACCAAGTATTTTGTTTGTTTGTTTGTTTTTGTTTTGTTTTGTTTCGTTGTTTTGATTTTTGTTTTTGTTTTTAATTGCCTCCAGCAATTGCTCTTAGCAATTGTCCCCAGCATATTAGGTTGGAGGCATTTAAAAGAAGATGGGTGAAGATGATCTGAATTTGAATTCTGGTGTGCCAGCTACAAATCAAGTTTTTTATCCACTAAGCACACTGAATTTCCATTTCATATGAATAAAAATGAAAAATAATGATTGTTTTACAGTCACCCTTGGGCTTTAGAACTCACTGGCTGAAACAAGAGAAAGAAAGTTGGAGACAACAGTGAGCCATTTAAGGAAGATGGAAACTGTTAGTTGGCTGTAGAAGTTTCAATTATGGGGTGGGGATTAATATTTGCCTAGGTGAGGGACTGAGAAATGAAAATGAATGGCAAAGAATGCAATCATAACTCTGGTTTGCAGGACTGTGAATATTGTGACTCATAGTTAGACCTGAATGCATCTAAGAGTAAGGGAAAGTTCGTTCACAGAGCTGGTTTCGAGGATGGCAAATATGTGGGCAGGCTTATCATCTCCTCGTTTGTCTACCTTTGTTGATAATTGCCTGAAATGATAAGTACGGTGATAAAGGAGAATGATATGGCTCTGAAACAGCTGATTTCTCCTAGTGGCTCCACACCTTTAGATAATCAAGTGATAACTGCTGTTCTAATATGTCTTTATCATGCAGAAAACAGTTCAAGAAACTTGAGCCTTCTTGATCCTGCTAACATTGCTCCCACTCTACATATAGCTGGGGTAGATTCTCTGAGGCTGCATCTGCACAGCAGAAATAATGCAGTTGGGCACTGCTTTAACTGCCATGGCTCAGTGCCATGGAATTCTGGGATTTGTAGTTTTGTGAGAGATTTAGCCTTCTCTGTCAGAGAGCTCTGGTGCCAGAACAAACTGCAGATCCCAGGATTCCATAGCACTGGGCCATGGATGTAAGTGTTAAACTGAATTATTTCTGCAGTGCAAAGGCAGGCTTGGATGCGTGGGGGATGATGGGCATGACCCTAAAGTAAATGATTTCTTATTAGATTTGTCAACTTGACCCTTCAAAATGACCTAATTTGCTCCTATACATTTATCAACAGTATACAGAAACCATCACCACCATCTTTTAATGTCTGAACAGGAATTCAACTACTGTGAACAGCATGGGGCAGCAACTGTAGTACTTACACACACACACAAGTATGCAATATATAGTTGCTATGTACAGGTGTGGAGGCTAAAGGGCTGAAAAAAAGAAAACTGACAGGGGGGACCCCCAACTCATTTGAAATGCCAGAGGAGATTTTTACAGATACCATGGTTGCCAAGAAGATAAATAAATGGGTCCTAGAGCAATTTATTTTATTTATTTATATTTATTTATTGAATTAATACCTCATCTTTATCCTAGGATGGGAGAAATTAAGCCTGAAATGTCACTAGAAGCCAAAATGATTAAACTGAGACTTTAGGCATATTGTGAAAAAAACGTGACTCAATGAAAAAGAAAATAATGCTGGGAAAAGGCAAAGGCAACAGGAAAAGAGGATGGCTGCATTACAAATGGATTGACTGAAGCAAAGAAGCCATGGCCCTGAGTTTTCTAAACCTGAGGAAGGCTGTTAATAACAGAATCTCTTGGTGGTCTTATATTCATGCTATTGCCATGAGTCAAAGTTGCGTTCAACAGCACGTGACAATGATAACAGGTGACATGGATCTAATTTAAAATGTCAGCTCTATCACTGCTTTGGATTTCCTCTTGTATGTCTGTGAGCAGGGTTGTGAAGGCTGCCCCATGATAATGTCTGGAAAAGAATATCAGATAATATGCATCCATGGGAATTGAACCAATTTCCTGAATGAATTCGAAATACCTGAGAAAGAAAGTAAAAGGTAGACTTTTCCAGCTCCCAAGTAAGGATGTTGTGATTTAGGCTTCCACCTCAGCTCAACATAAGCATTTGTAAATAAATGCAAGCATTCAAAAACGTCAGTGAACCTAAAGTGACTCTCTTCGAAAAGGAACTAAACCTGAAGAACCACTGCATCTCTGGAACTTCTCAACACTCCAAGTATAAAATTGCAAATCAAACTAAGGGCCGGTACAGATCGGCCCTTTGTGGTGCCCTCATCACTTGCTAGGGTTGCCTCAGGGCAGAGCTTACACATGCCCCTCAACGCTAGCATATGATGGGGGCATTGTCACTGTGGAGTGCCATTTACATGGCACACGCAGTGATGCTGTCACAGCTGTGCAGCATTTATACAGCGCTGTGCAGCTGTGACATTCCAAAAGCATTGGCAGTGCTTTTTTGTGTTGCAACTGCAACACAAAAAGGAGCTGGGTTTCTGCACTCCTTTTTTTTACTGCGCACCTTCACCGCTCCATCTAGGTGCTGCGGAGATGGTATGCAGTAAAAGTAAGAGGTTACAGACCACCCTTTTTGGGCGGTCTGTAAATCCCCTAAATAAACTTGTCATCTGTAGTTTTGAACCAGTTCTCTCTAGCTGTTGGGGCAATACCAAGCCAAGATTTAGTGTCAATATGGCCAGGAAGGCCAAATTTTGGAGAGATCCTTATGTCTCCATCTGCAAAAGATGTAAACTTGAGTTGATGCTATGAAACATTTTGAAGGATTTTGATTAACAGTTGACAGCAGATTAAGTGCTTAGATAAGAGGCAGGAATTATGTAGCGCATTGGCCATATACCAATGGAAGTTGGTGTCCCTGACTGTGCTTCCAGAAATTTCTAGGTGATTTAATTGTCCTATAAAACATGGCAACTTGTTTTGGCTTTTTTTAAAAAAAAATCACAAAATCCAGAATGCCCTTCTGGTCACTTACAGTGTCTTCAGAAGGGGCCAATATGGTCTGCAGTGGACCATGAGGACTGCAAAATACCCTCCATGTGACCCATAGATCCCAATCTCTGGATTACATACATACATACACACAGAAAGAACAGTGGGATAAAAGTATCATTTCTAAGGTCAAACATAAAAACTGCTCACTGCAGAAACCGCTGACTAAATGTTCTGTTTATGTTCTGCAGTTTTTATTCTGAGATTACCTGCTCCTTTTATTTTCTCCAGACAGTAAAACATGTTTAAAGTCAAAGGACACATTATAAGAAGGCTTTTCAAAAATAACATGTTTGAAAACTGAGTACAGGAAAGAGGGTTGAGTAGCTTGTTCCTAGCTCCTGACCTGCTTACATTTGAGCTGAAGGGATCCTTTTTTTTTCCTTTTTTTTTTTTTTTTTTTGGCCTTCTTTTTTTTCTTACTTTGAGGATGACTGGAAACCCAGAGAGACGTGACGTTCACTTCCGTGTCAGTTAGACAAACCTCTTCATATTACCACTGACAGCAGCTTTTCTTTCCTAAGAAGCTTATTCTGAGTCACTCGGGCTGGCTGTATGTTTTGGCAAGTGAATATGGGATAAAGACAAATGTAACATTTAAACAGTGATCACACATATATTGTGTCCAGGGTACACTCCTGGCTTGCCAACTTACTTGACACAAGTACTCAACAGATAGGAGGGTGATTAGAAGAGAATGAGGCAGCCACCTCTAGAGGCTGATGCAGAGGAGTAGATATGGAAATGATGGCAAAATGCTGGAGGACAGAACTGGGTAAACCGCATGGTCTAACCAGCACAGCCTCAGCTAGCCCAGTGTCTCAGGTGTGGTGGAAGATGTACCAGCAATGATATGAGTTCCATTCCGTTTCCATATATGGGGTGACATTTGGGGCAGGAGCACCATTTTGTTCTTCACCTTAGGCAGCAAAATGCCATAGGCAACCCTCGGTACAACTAGTCTTCCTCCTCCTACCTTTCCATACCCGCAGATTTACAAATTGAGAACTACCACGGCTGCTGCAACTTCAGAATTAATGTGGTTTGGCACCATTTTAACTCTCATGGCTCCATCATATGGAATTATGGGATTTGTAGTTTGTTGTGGCATCAGAGCTCTCTCACAGAGAAGGCTAGATAGTCAAGGAGGCTTTGGAGAAAAGAGGAGAAGCTGACCTGAGAACACTGTTGGAGGGGGGCACTTTAAATTTTTCACTTTTCTTTTCCCTTTTTTTTTCTTAAGGAGCTTGTGAGGACTTTTGCTCAGAGGAAGTGAGTCAAAGACTTGCCTCTGGAAGGAGCTAGTAGCAAGGAGCTCTCTACATAACTATAGGCCCAGTGAACTGAACTCAGTGACAGAGCTTGGGGACGAAGGCCAAGCCAACAGAGGTTCTTTACACTGGTGTTTAACAGGGGAAGCCCACAGTCTTGTTCCAGTGCCCCCTTAAGACTTCTCAGTATGGAAACTGAAGGCCCTGCTGCAGTCACCTGCAGCACTTGTGGGATGTTTGTATTCTTGCCTAGGGATGTGGGGAACTTCATCTGCCCCAAGTGCTAGTTGGAACCCCTCTTGGAAGAGAAAGCCCAACAACTGGAGACCCAGGTATATGCACTTCAGCATCTTAGGGAGCAGGAGGTTCTCCTGAACAGAATGGACCGGATCGTCTTGGAAGGGAAACACACAGTGGATGATGCTGGGGTGGAGGAGGTCACTCCACATACAACAGAGGTAGATGGTTGGAGGAAGGTCACACACAGAAGTAGGGAAACCAGGGAATGTCCTGTGAACTTGCAGCTATAGAATCGATTTGAATCTCTCTCTGTTATCAAGGATGATGAGGAACAGCAGCAGGGACAGACATCAGGGACTGAGCAGGGGAGCCTGAGAATACCACCAAAGGGAAAAGCCACTGGTAAGCCTCGGAGGAGGCGTGTGGTGGTGGTGGGGGACTCCTTGCTGAGGGGTACCGAAGCAGTGGTTTTTTGGGCCTGACAAGATGTCTCCCTGGGGCAAAGATCTGTGATGTGACAGAGAGGCTAACAAGACTTGTCAAGCCAACTGATCAATACCCCTTTCTTTTTTTTTGGTACACGTGGGAACCAATGATACTGCAAGGCACAGCCTTTAGAATATCATAAGGGATTATGAGGCTCTGGGAAGGAAGCTGAAAGAGATGGATGCACAGGTTGCCATCTCATCTCTTCTCCCACATGAAAGGCATGGTCCAGGAAGAGAGAAGAAAATAGCGGATGTAAACAACTGGCTCCTAGATGATGCCGCCAAGAACAGTTTGGATTCTTGGATCATGGGGGGGGGGGGCTTCTGGCAAGGGATGGGCTGCATCTCACGCCAGTTGGCAAAAACATTTTTGCCAATAATCTCAAAAATTTGATCAGGAGGGCTTTAAACTGAGTTATGTGGGGAGGGAGACAGTATTCTGGAAGGCAAAAAGGCTGGAGAAAATAGTCAAACTGACATAGAGGGAAGAAGGCAAACAGTGGGAGGCAAAAAAAACTTGGCCAGGCAGCAAGTAAAGGGAACACATGGTCTCAGATGTCTCTAAACTAATGTACCGAGCATCGGAAATAAACAGGATGAACTTGAACTCCTAGCACAACAAAGCAAATATGATATAATAGGTGTCACTGAAACCTGGTGGAATGAGTCTCATGATTGGAATGTAGAAATAAAGGGGTATAACCTTTAAAGAGAAACAGGCCAGACAAGAAAGGAGGAGGAATAGTATTATATATCAGGGACATTTACACCAGTGAAGAAATCCAGGACATCAGTACAGGAAGCCATGTGGAGAGCATCTGGATAAAAATTGAAAGGGAAGGAAGCAACAGGGATGTTACTGTGGGAGTCTACTACAGACCCCCAACTCAGGCAGAGGAATTGGATGATGCTTTTCTAGAAGAGATGACCACACAATCAGGAAGGAGAGATGTAGTAGTCATGGGGGACCAACTATCCGGATATTTTCTGGAAGTCAAACTCAGTCAAATCCTCAAGGTCTAGCAAATTCCTCACATGCCTGGAAGACAATTTCATTGTCCAAAAGGTGGAAGAGGCAACAAGGGGATCAGCTATTTTAGATCTTATCTTAACCAACAGGGATGACCTAGGCAATGGGGTCCAAGTGGTTGGAACGTTAGGTAGCAGTGACCATGTTCTCCTGGAGTTTGTTATACCGTGGAAAGGAGAAGCCAGGCATAGTCAGACATGCACTCTAGACTTTAGGAGAGCTGATTTCAATAAACTTAGAAATAATGGGGGTGATCCCATGGTCAAGAATACTAAAAGAGAAGGGAGTTCAAGTCGGATGGGAGTTTCTCAGAAAGGAAATTCGGAAGGCACAATTTCAAACAGTTCCAATGAGGAAGAAAAATAGAAGATATCTCAAGAAGCCAGGATGGATGACTAAGGAATTTTAAACTGAGCTAAGTTTTAAATGGAACATGTATAAAAAAATGGAAAAATGGGGAAATTACCAAAGAGGAATTCAAACAAATAGCAAGCACTTGTAGGGGTAAAGTCAGAAAAGCTAAAGCACAGATGAACTCAAACTTGCTAGAGAGGTGAGTTTATGTGGCTGAGTCTAGATTCAAACCCTTGTCTGCAAAGTCATAGCCCAACACTTAAACAACTCAAACCACACTGGCTCCTCCAAACAAGCTCAAGCTAACTGGTACCAACTCGAAAATGTTTCCTTGTAAATAAAAGAGTATATCTGAACTGAACATATTAGCTAGGTCATCTGCAGACCTCTGCCTTTGCTATATATTTGTTACATCTGTCTTCCACTTCTGTGTGAGGATAGAGTGGAAGAATGAAAGGGGACAAAGTTCCGCATGCTGTGCGATGGTCAAAAACGTTTATTTCTTTAAAAGCCACTGTGAATATATGCTTTCCAGTTTTTTATTCTTTTCCTGAGGATAGAAACAGACAACCGTAACTGACTGAATGTCCAGATACGTGAATGTCAGATACTTGAACAAATTATTTCACAGGCGTTAGTGTGAGACTTGTCTTATGTAAAAAAAAAAAAAAATTGCCTGGCTAGAATTTTGCCACGTGAGGTGCAAACAACTTTGCGTAATTATTTTTGAGGTGTAATAAAAATGCTGAGAACTGGGAAAGCATTCAAGCCAATGGCATGCATACAGAATCAATTTAACCTTGGGTTTTCCAGTACAGTTCTACCTGTCACACTACTGCTTAGAGCCACAGCCAGCTTTCCCAGACCAATTCAGCAACTTCAGACGTGTTTTACCATGTTGAAACTCTCTCTCACACACACACACTTTTTTTTTCATGTACAACACTCCAGCCAGCTCTTGGTACAACTTGGCATAGCATCAAACCACCCACACACTGAAGGGATGAAAAGATCAAATTAGAGGAAAATTTCCACCTATTTATCCTCAAGAGAAAAAGAAATGACAACAACCAAATACTTGGTTGCACAGATAGACACACCCAGATCTTCCATATGTACTCTGTGTTAAGATAGCATCCTCCAGCCCAGCACTTTCCAGGCATATGTACTACAGCTCCCATATTCCCTGTCAATGCTGGTTGGTGATTTCGGTCCTATCCATCTAGACAACACCAGGTTGGACAGCTTCATTTAGAACGTTCCCATGGAAAGCAAGCAACAAGGGTTAACAAATTGACTTTACAATGCAGGACCTGTGTCAAAGGCCCACAGATCCCACAGTCAAACTCTGACCCTTGGTCTTTGGATGGGCTCTGTCTTGCCAGATGTTCCTTCTTTATTACAATGAGCTTCCTGTTTATGTTGTCAGCTGACACAAATAAAATCTGCAAACTATATTTTGAATTAAATACAATAAAAATTGTGGATAAGGAAAAGATTCTACTGTAGGGATGACCAACTGCAATTTGTCTGAGGGCTACTTTTTGCCCTGGGAGACTCCAAGGGCCACAAATAAGTTTCCAAAAGTTTACAGGTCCACCTCTGGTTCTGAAAAACTGGTATTTGCAATGATCAATGGGCAGGGAGCCCTGCAACATATTTAAACGATGAATGGTTATTCATGAAAGCTTCCAGGGCTACATCTGCACTGTAGAAATAATCCAGTTTGACACCATATTAACTGCCATGGCTCCGTGCTATGGAATTCTGGGATTTATAGTTTTGTGAGACATTTAGCCTTCTCTGTCAAGAGAGCTCTGGTGCCAAAACAAGAGGATTCCATAGCATAGAGCCATGGCAGTTAAAGTGATGTCAAACTGGAATATTTCTGCAGTGTGGATGAAGCCCTGGAGAACAAGTCACACCACCCTCTCTTTTTTTCCTAGAAAAAAAGAATCGCCCAGAAAGTCCCCACCACGGGCTCCCTTTGCACTCCCCGCTGCATGCCATCCCATCCTTGCCTCATGAGAAAAAGGATGGAGTTTCACAGAGGGAGAGAGCACATGCTGCCCCAGAAGCCTCACCCCTTGCACAGGGTGTCACCTGGTGCAGGGACATCACTGTGTTTTTTGAGCTGCCATTTTGAGTCTGGCTCCAGTTGGCAAGCCTCAGCATTCTGGTAAAATACTAAATAGATCGGTAGATGCATCTTATGTTTTTCATTCTTAAAAATGACAAAAGCTTGCTTTTCCTGTTTTTGCTTGTGTTTGCCTTTCTGCTGTTTCCCTTCATAGATTTTCTATAGCTTTGCACTTTCTTGTTTGCTTTTCTTTCTTTATACTTATTCTTCTTACTGATCCCTCTGTTCTTATGAAGTTGCCTTATACCAAGTTAGATTATTGCAAAACCCTACCCAGGATTGAACACCCTGATTGGCACCAGTTCTCCAACACCTCTGGCCTTTACTAGATGAAGATTAAGCAAAGACTGCATTATTTGGCTTATCCCTGTTTTAATTATTGGCACTCCATGATCTTGTGCTGTTTCTCGTCTTTTTCTCTTTTGGTTTACTATGCACACAATTCTCCGCTTTATATATTGAGCAGGTGCCTTTTTGGTCTTTCTAAAAATAAATTATTTTAAAAACTCCATCTTTTTGTTTCTTTGTTTATCTTACACTTTATCTTCATGTTGTCCTCAAATTGTTTTCAACAACCACAAATGCACTCAAAACTTGACATTGTACAATATCAGCTGCACCTTAGGCATGTATAAACATTGTAATGTCAACAGGAACATCATCATAGATATAATGCCAACTAGGTATATTAAGGTTGTTTGGGATGTGGTGATTTAGTAGTTAAGATGCCAATTCTGATGATCAGAAGATCGGAAGGTTGGTAGTTCGAGTCCCTAGTGCTGCATGATGAGGTGAGCTCCTATCACTAGTTCCAGCTTCTGCCAACCTATCAGTTCGAAAGCATGCAAATGCAAGTAGATAAATAGGTACAACTTCTTAGTGGGAAGGTAACAGTGTTCGGTGCAGTCATGCTGGCCACATGACCACCAGAGCAGTCCTTGGAAAACACTGGCTCTTCAGTTTAGAAACAGAGATGAGCACAGCCCCCTACAGTTGGTTACAACTGGAGATTCATGTCAAGGGACTACCTTTACCTTTAGGTATATATTACATTACAAAGGAGAGATTGGATAACTCTCTGTCCTAAATAAACAGACACTCAGGAGAAGAGGAAGGAGGCAGGCTTAAATAATGGGAGTGCGGGGGGGGGGGGGGGTGTCATTTCAATTACATGTACATTAAAGCAGCTGGAATCCTTATTTATTTATTTATTTATTTATTTCTATGCCACCTTTCTCCCACAAAGAGACCCACAATGGCACATTTAACTTAGTGGTTGCAGTTTCTTCAGAATTGTGCAACAGAGGCAATGGACTCCATGGCTTTTCCCTTCATGGCAGTCTAGTAAACAGCCAATCACACCCACAAGGAAAAACGTAGGTACATCTGAAGATTCTGGAAAATTGCCTTGTGTCAGTTAAAAAGTGCAAGGTGTTTCAGTCAGTGGATATTCTTGTTATGCAAAATGCAAGGGTCCCAAAGAGGCACTGACAATTAATATTTAAATAGGGGGACTTTATTAGCTCAAATGACAGCAGCCGGGAGGGCTCAGGCAACTAAAGTGGGGAACAAGTTTGTGTATAACGGTTCCAATAAACAGAACTCCGGAATTCAGGTTCAAATGTAACTTTAATTGTAATCAAAGGAAATCAGTATTCATGCAAGATACTCTCACACACATTCAAGACCTAACAAGATAAAAGTTGGTAGCAGATAGCAACTTAAAGGGGTTGCAGAGGGCAATACTATACCGATATGTCGCTCCGAATGAGGGACACTGTGAGGTGGAAAATATGCTGAGGAGTCAGTTGAGATATGGATAGAGTGCCTGTCTGACCTCAAACAAAATTAGGGATGCCTGGGCAGGCATATTTATATGGAAAACATATCCTGGGGCAGGCTTTGGGACATGAATGAATTTCTAGGAGGGAAGAATGAGCAAGGAAGTAGAGAATGGCTGGACAATCAGTGCAAATGTCCTTAGACAAAGGAGTATCACTCCCAGAGAGGAGTGTACAGTACTTGGATTTCTGCTCAACTGAAAACACTACAGCTATTGTCCACCACCCAGTGGTGTCCCCACCCCTGGTGTCACCTGGTGCATGGGGGGCCTGCCTAGGGGGCTAGAGGATTGCTGTGAGGACATCCAAAAGGGCATAATCAGCCATCTTTGCTGCTATGGCACTGGCCTCCTCATGAGGAGCCGAGCGCTGCTGCAGCGAAGCCAAGAGGTGTGTGCTTGCTCCTCTTCTTTGCTCTATGGCACTGGTCTCCTCTAAACGGAAACTTTGTGTTCATAGGAAATTGTCTCTCCTCAAAAGATTCAGTGACGCTGAAGAGGGGCCAATGGTCCCCTGGCGTTTAGCAAGTGTACCAGGCTTTCACACACATGCACTTCCTCAATGTTTTAGAGGCAATTTACCAATGCTTACCCATGGTAAATGTTGGTCGGATAATCTTCATGGACTGCAAAAAAAATAAAGACAAACAAATGGGTCCTACGGCAAATCAAACCTGAACTCTCCTTAGAGGCTAAGATGAATATACTGAGGCTGTTGTACTTTGGCAAAATCATGAGAAGACATGACTCACTAGAAAAGACAATAATGCTTGGTAAGGCAGAAGGCAGCAGGAATAGAGAAAGTGCATTCCAGGTGGATATACTCAGCTAAGGAAGCTACAACCCTGAATCCACAAGATATGAACAGGGCTGTTTATGACAGTGTGACTTGGAGGTCTCTCATTCATAGGGTTGCCATAAGTTGAAGTCAACTTGATGACAGTTAGCAACAACAAAGTAGCATACTGGTGTAGGATGCAATGTACCTTTGTCTAGTATGGAGTATTTGTCAGTCACAGGGAAGCAAAGAAAGGAGCTTATTACTTGCCTTATTAATTCAGCTTACACCTCCCGATTTAAGTTTCAGTTTGGGCTGCATCTTATCAGAAGGTTTTTGCCACTGAATTTGCCACCCAAATACAGCCCAGGTGCATCCCCGTTTCCAGGAGTGCTCAGTGCATCTCTTTTCAGATCTGGGAGTTTTCCACCTTAAGAAAATGGCCACCGGAGCTCTCCTGGAAGCGGGGATGAACCCGGGCTGTATTCAGGTGGCAAATCTGGCAGCAAAAACCTTGTGATAAGATCAGGAGACACAAGCTGAATTAATATGGCAAACAATAAGCTCCTAAGTGTGTGTGTTCTTTTAAATAAAGGTGTTCCTATAATGATTGGGCAGCCTGCAGAGAGGGAAAATGAATAATAATAATAATAATAATAATAATAATAATAATAATTTTATTTATTTATATACCACCCTTCCAATGATCAGGGAGGGCCCATGGCTGAATTCTGTTGTAGGTGGGAGATAATTTTTTTAAACTATTGGTGCAAAGAAAACTGGTGTAGTTTTTTTGTGGAGCTTTCAGGCTAGGTGGCCATGTTCTGGAGGAGTTCCTTTCTGACGATTTGCCAGCAGCTGTGGCTGGCATCTTCAGAATGAAATTAACCAGTCCATACTAGTGGAGGATCTGAACATGTGGAGAAACATGTGATTCCTGAATGTATCTAGTTAACATAAGAGTGGGTGATGACCTGAGACCTGAAATGGGAAACACCCTGGAATGTATAGAATTGCAGATTTTGCTGTCCCTCTAGGCATGTACCTTGCTCAAAGACATAGTCTAGCAGAGCATTGTAAGTTGGCAGAGAGAGTTGTGTTTGCCACAGTTTAAGGTCTACAGTCTAAGGAAAACATCAACATTGATTGAAAGAGAAACACAGAATAAAATTGTTGCCTCTTCTTAGAGCCTAGATCAATAGGACAATCTACTGTAACCTTAGGCAGATATCTTCGGAAATATGTCCCACTGAATTCAGTAGAATTTCTCCTGCCCAAAAATAAACATAGTTAGGTTACCACTGAAGGTAATTTAAAAAAAAAAGTAAGGAACAGAGAGCATTCCTTTACCTGATGTTAATTGTGATCCTACATTAATGAAGCCCCTATATGAAGCTGGTTTATGGATTCCTGTATAGCTATGCACTTTTCATTTGCTTCAAAATATTAACAACCACTGCATTTCCATTGAAAGTTTCTAGTTCACAGTGAACTTGAGGCAGCAAAAACTGAAGAGATTTTTTTTAAAAAAAGGAAAAAAAGAATCCCAACCACTTCTGTTTTTGCATGATCTCACAAGTTGGGGGCTCTCCCAGTGCCCACTGAATATTTGCTTTATTTCTTCAAGGTATTTATAAATCACCCCAACTGTTCAATGAACCTTTACGTTTAAACGCAATATGTTTTAAGTCTATTTAAATTTATCATTTTTGATTTTTTTGATTTATTTATATTGATTTTACTTGTATGCTGCCTTGAGATCTCATGATATAGGGCAGGATATAAATATTTTAGTAAGTTTAAAAAACATTAAAATAGCACACACACATATATACAGGGGATGAGATCGTAAAATTGTTCTTGATTGGGGGGTCTATGGGGGAGGGCCCATGGCTGAATTCTGTTGTAGGTGGGAGAGAAATTTTTTAAACTATTGGTGCAAACAAAACTGGTGTAGTTTTTTTGTGGAGCTTTCAGGCTAGGTGGCCATGTTCTGGAAGAGTTCCTTTCTGACGCTTTGCCAGCAGCTGTGGCTGGCATCTTCAGAGAATGATAGCCTGGAAAAGGATGGAGATATATATCCTGTGTGACCCTGGGAAGGAAGGAATAATTTGCAAATGTATTGTTCTGTTGCTAATGGCGGTCCTCAGGGTGGGAGGATATGCAAACAAGGATTAATGCATATCCTCCCACCCTGAGGACTGCCATTAGCAACAGAACAATATATTTGCAAATTACTCCTTCCTTCCCAGGGTCACACAGGATATATATCTCCATCCTTTTTCCAAGCTATCATTCTCCGAAGATGCCAGTCACAGATGCTGGTGAAACGTCAGAAAGGAACTCTTCCAGAACATGGCTACATAGCCCGAAAGCTCCACAAAAAACTATGGATGCTGGCCATGAAAGCCTTCGACTCCAAAACTGGCGTATTAAAGAGCAAGCTAGGCTAGATCAATTCTGGCAGAGACACTAGTTTCTATGTGCAGAAAGGAAGCTTCTGTACTTGGAGCATAAGCCATACATACACACACACACATCTTGGCAGTTCTTTCAGCACAGGCCAAGAACAGTTTGGCCATCTCACCTGTCTTTTCCATGATCTTCTAGGCCAAAAATGCAATGCTAACCAGGTGGTAACACGAGCTGTTAATGCATGCATTTTACCATGGCAATAGAATGTAATTCCGCTAAGATAAAAAGCTTAACCATGAGCGTATGTTACATATATTCTGGTGAGGTGAGCTGGGGTAATACCAGGAAGGTAAGCAGGTTCTAATTCTGGAAAGTTTCCTTATCTGAACCAGAACGCATGTATACACAAAAGCAATGTACCTGTTCTCTCATTCCCATTGCTAGCAGTTATTCATGCAACAGTTATTCAGTCAAAATCCACTTGTATTGAGTCAATTGCACAACTCTTATTCACACTAACAGAGTGGTTTCAATCTCCTCCAGTGAGTAATCACTCAAGAATCAATTCTGTCATCACCTCTTATGAATGCATGTTCTTTTTTTCAACTTAAAAAAAAATCTGTTAAAGCCATTTTATCTTCTGAAATTATCACCTGCAAAGCCTATTTCCAAAGATACCACTGCACATCTTGTTTTATTTATGATTCTTTTAAAAGCTTTGATCTGCATGCCAATCGTGATAAAGGCAGAATCTCTAATGAAGAGACGTAACTACACAGGTAGCTTAACAGCCAGTTTGTCTAGTTTTGGTGTGTGTGTTTTTAAATGGGCGTAGGCCTTTATTTTTAGTTGTGTAATATCTAGCTCAGTGATTTTTCAATGCTGTGTCTGTTTTGATATTTTAATTGCTAGCTATCTCTGAAATACTGGTGGTACCTTACAGGCTCATAACAGAACTAATTAAAGCACAGGGGAGGTCTCTGTTTTCAATAAAGTTACATGATGTATTTATTTAAAAATATTTATTTATTTATTTATTTATTTTAAAAGTAAGGCTTTCCTTCCCGGATCAGTCCAAAGACCATCTAATTGAACATTCTGCTTCTTCTACCAGAACCCACTCTGATGTTTCGGGAAGGTTATTAGCAGCAGTTTATGTGGATGCCATATATTCCATTCAAATTGTCCTTAATTTCTGTCTCTCATCACTTTCAGGGGTGTCTTTGGAAATGCCTACATATGTCTGAATATATTTTGATTGCAACCTCTTCCCTTTGGGTCTTTGGGCAGAGGAAGAAACAGAAAGACAGCCATCCTAGATCAAGTCAGTGATCCATCTATCTCATTATAGGTTGAGTCTCCCTTATATGAAATGCTTTGACCAATGGCATCACCAGGGTTGGAATCACCCAGTGCAATAACTCATGTTGTCACACTCAGCCATTGACCTCCTCCAATATCACATCATCCAGAATCCTTAGTAATGTCTTTTGTACTTATATTACTCATAAGTGTAATTCTTGTATATCACTGAATCTAATGGTAAAAATTGTGGCATCAACAACTAGCAAAATTGAAGTTATACTTTGAAATTACAGTATCATACGCACAACCTAAATGTATTTACCTGCACATAGTTTCACATGGTTAAAAGTGAAAATTTGGTAAGATGTGATGTTTTTAATGATTTTTTTAAATTATTTTTTTTTAAAAAAAAAAAAAAACTGGAAGCCTCTCCGTTCTCTTCCCATTGAGCCTTGTGCCACTCACGCCATCTGTTTGGTGTTTTAAAGGGATATAGGTGAACACCATAGTCCATTTCTGTCAAGAGGCAGATGTCTGGGGAGCAGTGGTATCACACACCCCCTTAGGGTGTCACCTGGTGTGGCCTTCATCCCCATACCCACCTAGTGATGACTCTGCTTGGGATCTGAGGTGTTTGGGATCTTTTGAGGGGGTGGATTTTGGAATGCCGATATTATTCCAAAATTCAAAAAAATATCCAAAATCCCAAACACTTCTGGTCCCAGGCATTTGAAGCTGAAGACAAAGACAGATTAATTAAAAAGGGAAGGAGAACTCGTTGAAAAATAAAGGAAATAAAATAACAAGCCAGTCTTGCAGACAAAGGGCTTGCATATTTTATTCATATTCAAATAAGATTGTGGAGTCAAAGGCTTTCATGGCCGGCATCCATAGTTTTTTGTGGGGCTTTAGGGTTATGTGGCCATGTTCTAGAACAGTTCCTTTCTGACGTTTCGCCAGCATCTGTGGCTGGCATCTTCAGAGAAGAGGTTCTCTGAAGATGCCAGCCACAGATGCTGGCGAAACATCAGAAACAAACTCTTCTAGAACATGGCCACATAGCCCAAAAGCCCCACAAAAAACTATCAAATAAGATTTTCTCCAAAATCAGCTTCTCTTCTTTTTTTTATTCTAGGAATATTTTTAAAGGTTTTAAAAAAAAACACATCCATTTGTGCAGGCTATAATCATATTTATCTGGAAACAGATAATGTCAAAAATAAAATACAGAAAGCCTGGATATCTTTTAAAATCAAAAGGTATGGGTTTTTTTAAATTAACACCTATGGTTTTAACAGTAAAAAATGAAAAGAAATGAATAAATTATATATAGAATAAACCATTAAAAAATTAGATGGAAAACAATAAGGTGACAGAGTCCAACAGAATATTACCAAATACACTGACAAAACCAGTAATGCAGGCCATAAGGATGATGCACAAGAAAGTTAAAATCAAATCTTTTTGCTAAGAATAATAATTCTGATATATCAAAAGGCAACAAAATGTCTAAATTCTATTGCTCAAGCAATCCTTTTAAGCACAGATATAAAACATATCAGGATTGTCTTGCAACAAAATTAGACTGGAGCAAAAATAAGTATTTGAAATTGAGGAAGTAGACTTTTGACATAATTATTTATAGCCCAAATTGACTATCTTTAGCAACACCTATTAGAAAACAAAAAAACAGATTAAAGGGGTAAGGAGCACAAGATAGAGATAAATCCATTGTTAAGCCTATCAACGCTAGATCAATTAAAATGAATGGACCTCAAGTTAATAGTTTAACAAGTTAATAGTTTATTTTGATGGGTTTGCCTTAGGTAGGATTAACATTGGGTTTAGCTCTAGGAGAGAAATTATGGAACACAAAATAAGATTATATGTGATATGGTATATCATATAGGAATACACATGTACACACACACACACACACACACACAATATCATATATCTTGTATATTATGAGGGCGTGCTGAAAGGTTCTGGGCCTGACCCACTTCTCAAAACCTGACTGTAATTTTGAAACTGAAGCTTAAAAGAGTGTTCTTTTGTATTGTAAACTGCCAATTTGCAAGATTATAGCTCTAATTTCTGGATATATATATATATATATATATATATTAGATCACTGATAGAACCATGTCAACAAAAAGTGTTGAATTTTCAAGTGCTCAACTCCAGGCCATCACAAAGTTCCTGTTCCTTCAGAATAAAACTCCATAGAAAATCCATGAGCATATGACATAAACATTGAGTGACACATGTCCATGATACTTAATTATATGAAGAAGTAGTGTGCCAATTTTCAGCATAGAGTTTTTGTGATCAAAGGTGCAGCAAGGCCTGGGAGGCCTTCGACAGTGTCAACTCCTGAACCGTTGAGCATGTTCATGACCTGATATTGGCAAACTGATGAATCTCCAGTAAAACAATTGCTCAGATACTAGAGATATTCTTGGAACACATTTGGTTTATAATTCATGAGTAGTTGGCTATGTAGAAGCTATCAGCCAAGTGGGTGCTGAAATGTTTGAAACAAAACCAAATAGATACCTCCAAGTTGATTTTGCAGGATTTTTAGCTGATAATTTTTGGAACAATTCATCACTGTTGATGAAAGGTAGTCACATCACTATTATCAAGAGATCAAATAACAGTCCTCGCAGTGATGGCACTTGGGTTCTCTATGACTGAAGAAATTCAAAACTCAAATGTCAGAAGGAAGGTTATGGCCACAGGTTTGTGGGGTTTTTTTGGGGAGGGGATAAGGAAGGTATTGTAATGATTATCTTCAGAAGGACAAAACAGTCAATGTAGACTCCTACTCTAATATGTTGTGCCATTGAGGGAAGCTGAAGAAAAGTGTTCTCTTTTTGCAGGACACTGCACCTGTTCACAGGGCTGACAAGATGATGAATGTTTTGCAGAATTTGGGTTTTGCAGAATCTGTATTTGAGACCATCCAGCCTAGGAGATTATTACACCCAGGAATCCTGGTGGGAGTGACGCAGTATCTAAAAGATGATATTTTCACATTTATCTGTGTCTCCTGCGGCTTTTTCAAGAACTGGCTTTTTAACACTGAATAAACAGTTGATCATCTTGGAGCACGTGGAGTCGTAGTCCAAGACTCAAACTACTATATCATTCTCTCTCTCTCTCTCACTCTCTCTCTCTCTCTCTCAAACTCTCTCTCTCTCTCTCTCTCTCTTTCTCTGTGTGTGTGTACACATATACACATACATACATATTTTCAAGCTGTGGATTGTTAAATCCATGGATAAAGAATCTGTGGATATGGAGAGCTGACTCTCTCTGTGTGTGTGTGTGTGTTTATTGAAAATATTCCAAAAACATATAAATCCCAAAAAGCAAACTTTGATTTTGCCCTTTTATATAAAGGACACCATTTTAATATACCATTGTATATAATGGGACTTGAGCATACATGGATTTTGTTACTATATATATATCTATTACTATTAATACATTTGAATAAATGAATCAATGGCCTTTCTACATGACATAATGGAAAACAACTGTAACCTACAAATTTAATAATGATATGAGAGATTTCCTCTCCTTTTCTATGGAAAAAAAAGCTAGCTAGGAATAATGCATGGAGGAAGAAAGAAATTCAGCTTTTTCACTGGTAAATGGAAAAGCTATTGTAATGTACTGGAATTGGAAAAATCACTTAAGGATAGTACAAAGTAGATAAAATACAGGTTTTAAAAAGAGATAGCAAGCAACCTTTTGCAAAGTGAGAAAGGCAGAAATTTAAGAAATCTTATTATGGATCAAGCTAGTTTTTAGGGATTATATCATATGATGTTTTAAGAAAGGCAAAGAAAGATACCTCCCTGGCTGAAATAGTAGTCTGAGGGCCAAAGTAGATGCCGCAGAAGCAGAGGCATTGGGCCACTCCAAATTTCAAGTAATAGTCTAGTCAGTTTTTGTACCTGAAACCTTGGCTTTCTTTGTTTTAGGCACCAAAATAGTTTGTGTTATGCTTGATGTATTCTTTAGCCTAGATTATAATCTACCCTCTGTATCTATGGATTCATTAACCATGGATTCTACCATCCATAGTTTGAAAATATTACACGCTCACACACACACGGTCCAAAAAGCAAACCTTAATTTTGCCATTTTATATAAGGGACATCATTCTACTCTACCACTGTATATCATGGGACTTAAGCATCCACAGATTTTGATATTCACAATGGGTCCTGGAACCCATGCCCAATGGATACCAAGGATCCACTGTACTAAGTATTTTACAAAGAGAAATGACTGCTCCTTATTGCTAATACAACTGATCTAAGGCAGTCTCATCCAGATGAGCCCAAATTGGCATTCCTTGCTGCCTTATGTTCTTTCTCTTTCTGATCATGACTGCTCCTCTTCCCTCCCTACCCTTTTATATTTATTCTCCTGTGGATCTCTGACACAAGCATACAATTTATCAATTGCTAATGGATCACTCATTACTAAATATATCCTCATCACACCCAGGAGATCAGGTTACAGATCTGCAGAAATGCCTCAAATGGATGACGAGTCAATGAAATTAGTACTTTGCCTCCAAATGTCATTCCTGCATTTTTCCATCTTTTTTTTTTTATTTGCAATTTTCAGCCACAAAATATTCATGCACAAAAGATACCATTTGTCACAGACCATAATGGCTTTTCTACCTGCAATCGTCATCGCAAAGGCCCTTGAATAGCCACTGTGTTTTCATTTGTCTACCCACCCCACAGCCTCCAAATTGATATCTAAATATCCAGAAGCTCTTGTCTGACATGGTGCAAATATCTTTTAGGAGAATTTGATCTTTCCACTCTGGTTATCCCCCACATCCATTAGACTTCTTTTCTCTTCCTTTTTAAATAGCCAGTCTGAGACAAGTTAATGAAGGGTCATGTTTCTGTTGACTCTGGGACCGTGTTGGTAAACAGAGGAAACAAAGGTCTAGGCAAGCATTAGGCAGATCGGTGCCAAAGAGACATTATTTTCTTGTTTGTACTCTAATCAGGGACTTGTAGTTGCCTGCCAGTTAGGAAAGTGCCCAGGCTTTCCCAGCAAATGGCCAGTGTGGGGGGCAGGGATGTAAATAAAAGAAAGTCTGGAGACAGCAGAAAAGCATTAGGAAAGACAGACCAGAGAGAGAGAGAGAGAATATAAGTTTACATGTCTAGTCCAGTGGTCTTAAAACTTTCTGCTCATCCTTCCCACACCAGTTTGTCTGTTGAGGATGCCCTGTCTGCTGCAAAGGATTCTTGGGCAGGTTCTAGGATACATTCTGCTTTTATACAAGGCTATGTCATTGGAGTTTATCATACGACGGAATTTGGGGGTATAATGCAATGGCAATCTGAACGCAATCATGGGGTTTCACGTAATTCCGTATGAGTGTATCTCACACAATTTCGGGCAAAAGGGAAGTCATTCCGTATGCAATCATAGGTTTTACCTTAATGCATATAAGAGTATCTCACACAATTTTGGGCAATGGGGGGTCATTTTCGGGCGATGGGAAGTCATTCTGAACACATCCCGGACACAATTAGATTTCACTTAAATTTGCTAAACTAGTAAATTTACATGAATTTGAATTGGCTCCATTCAAAATTGGGAGAAACCTCCCATGTGATAAACTCCATTGTCCCACAAGATTTTTTCTTCTTCTGGTGTTAATAGCTGTATGGTGTTATGGTGGAGAAGTGTTACTAAAATCATGGCAAGGGAAGGAAGACTTAAGTCTCCCCTCTCCATGTTTGGTGATGTCTGCCACAACTTTCTTCTTCAGCACCTCTCTGTGCCCTTGCTTTTTAATATATATATATATATAATATAATATACAGTGGGCCCTTGGTATCTGCTGGGGTTTGGTTCCAGAATCCCCATTAGATACCAAAATCTGTGGATGCTCACGTCCCATTAAATACAATGCCATAGTAAAATGTTGTCCCTTATATAAAATGGTAAAATCAAGGTAGCTGTTTGGAATTTATATATTTTTAAATAAATATTTTCAAGCCATAGATGGTTGAATCCACAGATAAGGAATCTGTAGATATGGAGGGTCTACTGTCATTGCTAAAGCTACTGTGGGTGACATGTATGGTTAGGTCTGAGCAACAGTATGTTGTGGAGAACAGCTGGTACTGGGAACAACCAAAATATTTTTTAGAGTGAGATATCATGAAATCTTCCACCCCAAGACTGGACTACAGAGAGACTCCAATGCCCATGTTGGGTAGGGATTCTGGGAGCCTTTCATCAAAACTCTGAAGCTTCCAGTAACATACAATTGTTACTATGTTGTTTAAGAAGCAGGGGTGACTATTTTTTTCTGCCAGATTTGGAGACTCTGACTGAATCTACACAGGCTATATAGTGCATCCTTACCTCAATCTCAGTCCTGTTGGAACACACAAGAGATTATCACACTGGGATGGGGATGAGCCAAGACAGGAGCAGGTCACTGTCCTGTCTTTATCCTATCCGTGACTGTGATCATGCAAAGAAATTCACACATGTCACACTGATCTGGTCATTGTCCCATCAATGAAGTGGAACTGCATTAACAGGTTCTTCAGTTAATACAAAATGATGGAATAGGAGGGGACAATTCCACTTCACTCACAGGAAAATGACAGGATCAGCGCAACGTCATATGAAAGTCTTTAGCACGATTGCTGTCATTTGCACTTATGGTACAATGACAGGATCAGCACAACAGCATGTGAAAGTCCTTCCTGCGATGGTGTAGGAAGGATGGGACAAAGACGGGGAAAGGACAGGACAAGGACATAATTTTTCCCATCTGATAATCTCCATAGTGTTTCTCCCCTTCCAGCGTGAAAACACTTCTTTTTAATGCCTGAGAATTTTAAGGTGATTTTTTTAAAAAAAAAACCACTAGTTCACTCTGCTATTTTGGGGGAGAACCAGGATTGTTAAAAAAAAAAAAAAACCAAACCAAAAACCCATGTGGTTTAACCCATGAATTGGGATTGCAGTGAAATTGCAGGTGAGAGGGGGAATGGGGCCAAGATATTGAGTGGTCACCTAAGTCAAGTGGTCACCATAGTTATCTAACTGTTTCTGCCATGGAAGGGTAGCCCCCTTGTTTGCAGCAGCATCCTGAAAGGGCAGTGTTACCTTTTTTTCTTCTTTATTTTTCTTTTTGGATTTGGTGTTTGTACACACACGTCACAGGTTGTCATTTCCCGCTTCACTTTATAGAAATGCAGGTGGACAATCTAAATGAAGGGGAAACAAAGGCTATTTGGTTAAGTGAATAGGAGAATATCCACATGCATTGTAGGGTTAAAAAAATACAAAACCCACCACTGCTGTCATTGCATGGCCAACATAGTCGTATGATCAATACAGTGAACACATAAGCACAGTAGAAACACCTCTTTGCGCTGATCTGGCCATGGAGCGGGGGTTCTGAGTTTAATCCAAAGTATTTTAGTTTGGATTAAACAGTTGTGTAGCAATAAATGGGTCAAAGCAGGACAAGGATACTATGCAGGGGAGCTGGGATACAACCCTGGTGTAGATTCAGCTTCTGAAGCAGGGGTGTCATTAGGGAGCATGGGCTGTGGATTGCACAGGTGACACCCTAAGGGTGGGTGACATCACTGCTCCCCAAGCATCTCCTTTTTGGCTGAAATGGGCTGCAGCATTTTCCTTTATAATTCTGGAGCTCGGTGCAAGAAATGGTGTGAAAGGACCAATGGGAAAGGAGGGGCCTCAGGGTTTTTTTAATTTTAAAATTTAAAATTTTCAGTTTTTAAAAAAAATAAAACGCTTTATTGTTTTAAAATTTAAAAACATCACATCTTACCAAATTTTCCATTTAATGACATAAAACTATGTACATGTAAGTATGTTTAGGCTATGCATATAATATTGTAATATAAAGGTATATATTGTAATATAATTTTAATTTTGCTAGTTATCTATGTCATAGTATTACCATTGAATCTATGTCATAGTATTATCATTGCATGCAGTAATATACAGTCGGCCCTTTCCTTCCATAGGCTTGCCATCTGCGTACGGGAGCATCCACCGATGGCCCTGTCCCATTCTCCTCAATTCTGGCACATAATCATGGTGTCTCCCCAGCCAGGTATGTAATCTTTAAAATATAGAAAGTTGATCTCTTTTTTGTTGACAGCAGCTCAATGAGAAGTGGCTAGTAATTGCAAAACAGGTTTTGTATCCCTGGACAGCTGATGAAAAAGAGTTTGGGATCAATGGAGAAATTAACAGATAATATGAAATATAACTCAAAACAACAAAATCAAAGACCTTTGCAGGAAAAATGGTCTCCTCTTATAGAATATATTAATACAAATTTTATACCCGTCTCTCCTCCATCTAACCATTGTTCTTTATGGTCAGATTTATTTTAAATAAACGGAATTGTATAAATTTTTTTAATAAGGAATGTTTTTCAATGTTATGAAATTTTTATACCATTTATATACATTTGTTTTATTATTGTGAGATATTGTACGATATATATATATGACATATTTTGAATAAAGGAATTTTTAAAAATTCTGGCACATGCACATGACTGCACCAGTGCAGCCATGCATACATTGCACTTCCATTAGGAAAACCAGGCCTTGAGGTCCTGAGATATTTGACATCTGCACTGGGCGGGGGGGGGGGGGGAACAGAAGCCCTGCAGATACAAAGGACTGACTGTACAGGAATTACAATTCATGTGTAATATTAGTACAAAAATATTACTAAGGATTCTGTATGTCATGGTAAGGTAGGAGATTAATGGGGTGTGTAAGTGTGTGACACCATGACACCACCCTGGTTGACGCCAACTCTAATGATGTCGCTGCTTGGTGAGGACACAA